>OY037007.1:19306359-20676359 GCA_955831195.1 Pilophorus perplexus | reverse complement strand
CCTCCACATTAATTAACGAGCGAATTGAAGATCAAATCACCACGTAACACCTACACCACTATGCCGTCTACCGCCTGCTAATGAATTAGGTTGCAGTTGAGGTCTGTCAAGTGATCAAACCTATATCAAAAGGCTCTATTGAGGACTTATTTCGAAAGAATGTAATTGAATCGCTGGGGCCGACATTTCCGTTTCAGCACATGCCATCCCGGGTTAACCCCGGACGAGCAAAACGCCTCCCCTCACACCCACTCACTCGCGTACTATCAAATTACTACTCCTTACTATCAAATTCGCCCTTCAGCCCCCTCGTAAACCACGACTCAATTGGAAATTCATGATATTACTGTTCAGACTGTAATGACAAATGACTGTTATAACTGGAATGACAAATTTATGTTTGAGGTCAATTTGTTGATTTGTTTCCCATGTAAATGTAAATCTCCCTTGAACGAAGACTCCATAAAATAGCAACTTCTTGCTCTCGCTTTTGTCTGTCAATTTCCTAACTTGGTAGATTGTCGTAACAATCTTTCTGAACCAGCAAATGGCCGCACCGATCATATTTCTCTCAAAGTAAAACTGATCAGGTTGTGTGCGGCGAGGTACAAAGGCGTGTGTGAAGAATGCACTGAAGCTCACCCACAGCCTTTGAACTGACATCCAACCACAAATTCAATCTCAACAACCTTTTTACGACTCTGCCTTTCTCTCTCTCTCTCTCGTTTTCGCATGCACGATAATTTGATAACTTCTTTGAAACCGATATTTGAGCTTCTTTTCAATTCCAAGTGATCCAACAAGACGTCAAGCCGCCTTCGGGAAATGAGAACTCTCTGGTACAGATTTATCATTAGTGCATATAACAATGTTATAATATGTCACATATTATGTCACGAGCTTTTGAAGAGTACAACGTCGCAGTGAAGGAAGAAGTAGGAAGGATCTATTACAGACCTCTCACCAAAATTTTCCCAACAAGATAAAATACGTTTTTACAACAACAAAAAAGTACTTAACAAAGTTAAATGACACCATCTTGTTAACAATAAAAAACGCTGCAAATATTACCTACACGAGGGTTTGCAATTCTTTGATATAGGTTACTTGTGCAAAAATTAATTCTGTGTCAATAAAAAATATTTTTGAAAAAAAAAGAGATGTGGGACCTTGAAGAATGGATTATGCGTCCAAAATTACTCAGAAAATATTCGACCTCCTGGGATTCTTCAAAAATCTAAAAAGCCCATAAAAGCCCAATACATCCCCACAGTGAAATCGAATCGTTCTGGGGCCCCCATAAATGGATTCTAGTCCAAAAATGCTTCGAAAACCACACCTAACTCGACCCCAAAGCCTAACCCCTCCCATAGCCCCTTTTTAGCCGCAGAGCCCCACGGATTTGGGCGATTGGGCTGAAAACCTTTCGGGCACAACTAGATGGAAAACCGAGTATTTTGTCCAATTTTCCGATTTTTTGAAAACATTTCGTTTTTGAAATCTAGACACCTTCAAACGTATGTCAAATTTTGAGGCCGATCTGAATTGTCCACCTCCGTCGTGATTACACAGTTGTATTATTCCAAGAAGTTGGGAAAATGGTCGGGGACCGCAAACTTAGGCCCGCTTTCAAGGGCGTTTTAACTTGCCTCACCGTAAACACCGTTAAATATGATTTTTAACGTTAATCTCAATTTTAAATTTTGGTAAAACCAAGCTCACGTTGTACAATGAGACTCATCAATCCGAGAATGTTATCTAGTCAAATTCGAGGAATATTGTGGTGGAGAAAGAATGCAACTTGGCATTTACTCATCCCTGAATTACATTTAATTAATACATGACAATAAATCATTCCTATGCAAGAAAAAAAGGAAATTGTGAAAGTCCCTTAGGCTGTAGAAACAACTCAAAATGTTTATGACCGAACCTTATACAGAGGTACTATCACTGAAAAGGTGGCCTCGTGTAGTTAAAAAAAAAAAAATTATGACAATGCCATTTCCGTGCTGGCTTCATCATGGAAATCACTGTGACCTCCAAGTGGATCTATTGTGACTTCTCGTCTAGTGTAGAGTACCTAATCAAGTGAATAAATAATGGAGATGTACTAGTACGCATACCAACCCACAACCAACCCACTTTTGCTCCACCGGAGAATGCAATTAAAACCGTGTACGCATGTGACGGCCAGGTTACGCCTATAGAGTTGAATTTGGACACCTATAATAATTGTCGAAACACTATAAAAGGAAAACTTCTGATGTGATACTTAAAAGTATTTATAAAAATAACAGGGTTCTTACAATAATTTTTATGAGAAAAAGGCCCAAAGAGACGATGTTTACAGCAGGTCTATAAAGACAATTGCCCGTTGCCAACTCAAAAACCGCACTGTCACTGAAAATTAGTGGGAAATAATCATGTGGAAAGGTCGGAAACCCCGTAAAAAACCATGGGGTGTATTCAGGCAGCATTCGACCCGGAGGGTGGGCGGGTCGGCATCTGGGGTTGGCATTGAAGGGGTTTCCAGTTTCCAGGGGCCGATTATCAGGTGCAAGTCACACCCGATAAGTTCTCCTTCGAGAACCATTCACCCACTTTTCTTCAGAGCTTTACCGTTATCGTCTTGTATTAAGAAGTTGGGAAACGATTCCTCTACTTTTTGAATCCATACGTTACGGTAAAAGCCAAGTTAAGTAATAAAAGGAGGGAATTCACGGCGATAATTTGGTTTAGGTTGGTTTCCTACTCCAGAGATTCCCGAACTATTTTGGACAAGAGAGCGCTTTTCCATCTGGACCTCAAACCCCCATTGCCAAATCACTGGGAAATTTTATCTCCATTTGTTTTCCTGCTGATTTGTATAGACTAACCAATTTCAAAACATTGCTTGGTTGGTGAAGTGAGTAAACTTGATACAATTTCTCATCAAAATTTGACAAATGAAACATGAATAAATTGACTTGAATTCAGTAAGTATCAATAATTGTAATAATTATTATTACCTATTATGAATTACAATTATTGTAATCAATAATAATTATTAATTACAATTTATACTTACTGAATTCTTGTAGTGTATTGGTCTGAGTGTTGTGTATTGTCTCTAATTGTATACGTACCAATAAAAACTAGGTACGTAATAAAAATACATAATTGGTTTTTTTAACCATTGATTTGCAAAGTAAAACGCTGCAAATTTTACACGAGGGTGAATATTCTTTGGTATAAATTGTGCAAAAATTAATTCTATTTCAATATGAGTTTTTCTAATTAAAAATAAAATAAAAATACATTTTTATACAGTGTTTGGACAAATGGGGGACCCAGCAGAATGGATTCAACATCCGAAATTGCTCGGAAAACTACTCCTTGTTCAAGCCATTTGTAGCTCTATCAAAGACCCAAAAACCCCCACCGTGATATCTGATGGTTCTGGAACCCCCAAACATGGGTTATAGATACGTTAAAACAAAAACGTCAATTTTCAAAAGCCTCTCCCGTAGCCCCTTGCCGAGCCATAGCCTCACCGAGCAACATGATTTTGGGCTGTCGGTTTGAAAACCTAGTAGAGCCGAGCATTTTGTCGAAATTAAATTTTCAGGTTAAAAAAAATTCCTACTGCCCAAAACGGCCTGAACGGCGGACGGGCATGTCATTTTTGGGGCCAACACGTCTTAAAACAGAATGGACATATTTTGAAGCAGATCAAAATTCTGGACCCCCATCGCGAATATATTCCAAAGACAGTATGATGTCGTGGTGTTGTGTGAGGACTATCTATATAAGGATAGAGAGTGAATATTGTCCACTGGACCTTATAATATAAGGACAATATACCATATTATGGTATAGTAGAACATGATAGGTATACTTGTGTGCAGTAATACAATCAATTATTGTAAATATACAAGTTAAGGAACTACAACATTTGTTGTTGGAACTACAACATTTAATGTTGTTCATTGTAGTTCTTTAACTTGTATATTTACATTAATTGATTGTATTACCTACTGCACATAAGCATACCTTCCAATCATGTTCTATTATACCATAATATGGTATATAAGGTCCAGGATATTTACAATAGCGTTATTTGTGATTTGTAGAGGCTGATGATGGGCTAAAACCCGAAACCGATCCCCTGGGTGCATACCATAAGCGCCAATCTCTTTGTAAAAGTGTACGTAAGCGCCAATCTCCTTGAAACAAAATTTGACAGAAGCGCCAGACTGGATGACAAAAGCGCCAGGGTACATAAGCGCTAACTTATCATTGTCTTCGGTCTTGAAGGATTCGGTGGTTCAGCCCATAAGGTCGGTGCGAAGCGGCTGCGAGGACCGATGTACGTATTAGCGAGATATTCAATGAAATCGCCCACTTTCTGGTCATCAGTAGGAACTGAGGCAATGACGTCAAGGAATGCCTTTTCGACTTCAACTGAAGGTAAAAACGGCAAACCGAAGAACAGTTTGAGAAAATCCTGTTGATTTAGCATTACGTTTTCCAGCGAACATTATTGGGTTCGCTGAATTATTCATGGCGGATGATTTTACTGGGGCTCACACAGTTGCCCTTCAGCTGTGCGTTTGCATGAACTTCTAATCGTATGGCGATCCACGTAGCGATCCGTGTTTTCCGAGTGACTGTGCTCGTCTTCATGTGATAAAATCATATTCACGCTGCCATTTGAGATCAAAAATGCACGACTAAGTCGATTCGTACAACGCCACTTCACTCTTCCATCACTATAATCGCGAAATTGTCTGTCGCGAAACACCGGCCGGAAACAATAAACATCGGCCGATCAGAACTATGAACCCATCAACATTATTGATAAAAGCCAGTTGGCTGGCGCTTCTGTCACTTCGAGGAAAACCACTAGCACAAAGGAATGGCAACGTCCTGGCGCTTATGACCCACCAATTATGGGGGATTGGCGCTTTTGGTCGGCACCGGATCCCCTATGTACATTTTCCAATAAAACCCGTGTGAGTGGACATTATTATCTCTCTCTCCTTATATTCCAAGACTATAATAAGACTATAAGACTATAATAAACGTTAAATGAAGTTAAGAAAGGAACTTGTGTCAATAATCATCAATTATTAATAGGGGGTCGGTATTTTGACCTCGTCGACCCCCAAAATCAATTTTAGTTTCTGTCGACCCCTGGGAGACCGATATCGACCACTTTGGGAATCCCTGCAATACGCTAAACAGATAAAACCTATAACATATGAAGAGACTCCCTCATGCCTGCTGCCCAGGATTTTCCTCAAATGGTTTTAGCATTTAAGTTAACATGAAAATACGTAATTTTTAGGCAACTAAGAGTCAAATTAATCAACTGCATCAATGTCAGAAAAATAAATTTGGCCTCAATATTATGGATGACAAATTCAAAATGAAGAGAGCTGAAGTAAAATTTAAAGAATGTAAAAACAATAATGTTTTCAATAAATTCAATAACCTTGATTTGAAACTAACACATGTACAAGTCACAACAAATCACCTGAATTTCCATCTGTCTCGTGATAATTATTGTAACTATTGCACGAAACATAACTTTAGAAACATAACTTTAGAAACATTAGAAAATTATTAATTCTGAAGAAAACATAAACATTGAATTGTAGAACATTATTTCAAAGGAACACTTGGGTAAAAAGGGTAAAAGGTAAAACAGCAATATTAGTGAAGAACTCTAATGATAACAAATCAGAGTATTTGAAATGCTAATCATTGTTTAGGTAGTAATGGTAGACTAAATTACCAATGTAGTCAATGCTTATTGCTAGTTCAAGGTGATAATTGTTGAGTATTATTGACCACCCTGTGCTACCATAGATCGGAAGCTCAACCTATCATTGGACGACATTATCGGCCTCCCCTTGAACTGCTTGACATTTAAGCTGGTCATCTGATCGGGATTTCCAAATTGACCTTTCTTCAGTCCTCTGCCGTCGAATTGGTCTGAAATCCATTCGAAGACGCTCCGTCCCTGTGCCCAATTTCGATCCCGGTGATTCATCTTGTAACTTGAACGAACCCAGTTTGACGTAACATGAAGACACTGGGCTATCCTGTTACGCCATTTTTCACTTGTTTGCCGTTTGGAGCTAGACTTTTCACAATGAGAAGCTGAGTTCTCTCAGCCTGCAATGTGTTTGAAGGAAGTTAGGTAAACAAACAACTCCAACAGATTTTTAGCCATGTTGTTTCCCCCTCGTTGACTTCGTCGAAAGAATATTTTCCAGCCAAAAACCCAGTTACAGATTCTTTCTAAAAGTTCTTACACTGTCAAAATTGAAAAGGTAGTATCGCCAAAATTTGGTAAAATACCTATTTAATATTTTTGACGACCACAACTAGCTTGCCCGACGCCGATTGTAACAAACAAAACGCTGCAAATTTTACACAAGGGTTTGATATACATTACTTGTGCAGAAATTTAATTCTGTCAATGGAAAAAAAAATTTAAAAAAAGTGTTTTTGGATTTTTTGTTTCAAAATTTTTTTTTTTTTTCAAAAATTCTTCATTTTTACTTGAAAAATCGACGCTTAAGCGGAAACATATCCTATGTATAACGTATAAAGATAGGAGATAGGATATGTTGCCGCTTAAGCGTCGAAATATTTAACCTCCTGGGACCCTTCAAAAATCCCATTTTTAGCCCCATGAAAGCCCTATAGATCGCCACAGTGAAATCGGATCGTTCCGGGACCCCCTAAAATGGATTCTAGGTCCAAAAATACTTCGAAAACGACACCTAACTCGATCTCATAGCTAAAATCCTTCAAAAAAACCCTCCCGTAGCCCCATTTTAGCCCCATGGCGCCCCGCGGGTTTGGGCGATCGGGCTGAAAGCCTTGCGGGCACAACTAGATGGTAAACCAAGTATTTTGTCAAAATTTCAGGTTTTAAAAAAATTCCTACTGCCCAAAACGGCCCGGACGGCGGACGGCTTACGGCGTACGGCGTACGGACATTTCGGATTTAGAATGTATGTAGACCTCTTGAAACGGATAATGTCAAATTTTGAGGCCGATCCGAGTCGTAGACCTCCGTCGCGAAAAATAGGTGTATTATTCCAACAATAATAAACCAAAACCAGACTACCATTAGGAAATCAATTCTTTTCGAACAAAAATCCATATCACCGGCCCAATGCCAACTCCAGTAAGTTCTGAAAGGTGAAAATAAAATTTGAAACACCTCAATCAATCGGAAATGAGAGATGGTCCAGTAGAAGTTAATTTGTCTCATTTCTGTCGTACGACACTATTGATCGAAACCGTTCCCATTATGGAAGCAGGTGAGTAAATATGTAGTCGGGTGAAGCCCAAGCAAACACCCCGGCAAACATTGACTTGAAATGCGATGATATCGTTCGGTTATTTTTGGAAGACAGCCAGCAACTGACCAAAGCTTTTTTACAGTCGGCAAGAGAGGGAAGTATTTGCGGCGATATTTTTATTTTTATTTTTCTGTCTTTTTTCTTTTTCGTGCTCAACGCTCTTGAAAGTCGGAAAAGCAAATCCACTTGAGTGACGATTGGCGGAGCTAGGAGAGCTTTTATCGCGATGCAGAGTTGGTAATTTTGAGTAAGCGTATTATAAATTTAGGTATCAAGGTTTATGGGTTCATGTGAGGGAGATTAGATTAGATTAAAATATGTTTATTGATCTGTACAGATCAATATACTCGTGGTCCTCTCTTACTACTGTACAGAAAAACTTATAATATATATAAAATAAACTTATATAATATTATTGTCAGGTTTCCTGGAATGAAAATTCCTGGAGAAAGAGAAAGAGAGAGAGAGAGAGAGAGAGAGAGAGAGACAGAGTTTTACTTGTGTAGGTGGGTAAATATCTGAATTTAGAAAAAACATCCATTAGTCGGCCTCGCAGGCTAACAGATTTAAACGTCTTTAAACATACACATGATCATCATTAGGAATTCATAACTTAATTAGGATATAAGAGACTCAGATTATAAGTCATAACATATTCGAAATGCTTACCAATCATATAAGCATTATAATATAATATAATATAATATGCCTTATATTATAAGGCAAAAATACCTAAATTAGGTCGCTTAAGAGGCAACACCACGTATCCAACATTTTGTCGAAAATGAGGTTTTTATATCACTGGATGCAGAATTTCGCTCCGCGTAGAATGGTAACATTGGTGTTTCGTTAAAACGCCGCCAAAAGCTCTAAAATCGCTCTAAAAAATTAAATGTTAACACCACGTATCTAACTCTGATGAGGCAATACCACGTATCTAACTCCTGCCGGTATGCATGTTTTTCCTTCCTCCAGAACAGTTGCCAAAAGTTAGATACGTGGTGTTGTATATCACTGGATGCAGAATTTTGCTCCGCGTAGAATGGTAACATCGGGGTTTCGTTAAAACGCCGCCAAAAGCTCTAAAATCGCTTACATGTTAACACCACGTATCTAACTCTGATGAGGCAATACCACGTATCTAACTCCTGCCGGTATGCATGTTTAAATCAGTTTTTTCTTCCTCCTGAAAAGTTGCCAAAAGTTGGATACGTGGTGTTGCCTCTTAAGCGACGTAATAATATGATTGGTAAGCATTACGTATATATTATATACGTAATGCTTACCAATCATAGGTACTTACTATAATATTATCCTTTCTGTGAACACATCTCTAGATTAGAGATTGATCCTAACATACTCTGATTATATAGACTAACAATAATTTTCATATTGAGGACTGTGAGGGGGCCTAACTGTGCAGCCTGTTGCTCCGTGACTGTTGACTACACAGCGAAGTATTTGGACATCACATTAAATGTTGTTGGAAAGTTGTTGAGGGTCAGTCAAATAAGACGAGATTGTTTTGCCGACGTTTCAAGAGATATATTCTCCTATCATCAGGGCCTAATGAAATGAACAAAACACGAATTTACACTTTGAATTTAACAATTGATGAAACTATATGATAAATTTACAAAATTTAAAAAATTTACTTACAAGTGCAGGAAAAAGGGCAGCACACGATGTGAGCCGTCGCTGTCGTACAAATATACGACGGCTCACATCGTGTGCTGCCCTTTTTCCTGCACTTGTAAGTAAATTTTGTAAATTTATCATATAGTTTCATCAATTGTTAAATTCAAAGTGTAAATTCGTGTTTTGTTCATTTCATTAGGCCCTGATGATAGGAGAATATATCTCTTGAAACGTCGGCAAAACAATCTCGTCTTATTTGACTGACCCTCAACAAGTTTCCAACAACATTAATTGAAACGGTCAACATCACCATCAACTAATAAACATTAAATGTTCCGAAGTATTTGGGCATGTTCATTCCAATATGAAATTTCAACAACAAATACAAAACACCAGCCAGAAATTCAGGAAGCTGCTCTGTTTTTTCGAAACTCACGGCCATTTTGGAACGAAAGATGTTGAGGCGAGTCTATTTATATTTTTCCCCGGCGGAGACCGTAGTGTCGTACTGCCTACCCGTCTAGAGTAGTACGTACCGTACTACTTTGGACCCAATAGTTAAAACACAGAGAGCAGTAATTCCGACTATAATGAAGAAACACCGGCTCGAACATACTGCCCAACTTTTCCAAGACTTGCATATCCTTCCATTTGACAAATTAATTCCCTTGAATCATATTATACAAGTAATAAAAGCGAAGCGTTACAACCTCCCATCGCACTCAGTAAATACAAGGTTTAGTAACGTCTATTACACGTTCTATTAACGTCTATTAACGTCTATATACACAGCAGCCTTCTAGCGTTTAATGATCTATCCAAATCATTGCGAAGGAAACTATTGTATAGCAAGCATACACGAGCTGTTAAAGATCAGCTCAGAGAATGTTTTTATTTGCATACAGATAAAGCCAATGGATAGGGGAAAATAATAATTATTTTTAAGACAAATGAAATTTTAGTGATGTTATGCCATCCATTAATTCTGATTATTGGAGTTGGAGGAGGGTAGAATTACATAGTGTGTAATTACATTATAACATAGTGTCATAAGGCCAAAATAATGTCTTTACTCTCAGTGTCATTATTCTGTTTGAACAAAATTAAATATTCCCTTCGCGTTTAAACTACTTATGCTTACATGTCTTATACACATGTACTATACTCATGTTATTCATGTATGTCTACCTAGCGCGACTCATCTTCCACCACGAGCGTGTTTGCTCATATGGAAGATTAATTTCCTTGTAACTATTTAAACATGCCATATTATTAGTTAGAGTATGAGGTGTTATACACCAATCCATGTCAAGACCATTACATGATGAATTTTGTATTCTTCAGTAAATAAACATTTTAAAAAATGCAAGGTTGAGACAGCATGAGTTGGAGTTATGTTACATGAAAGTATGTTATTTTATTATAATATAATCATATAGGGTATATGCTATTTCATTAATATCTGATTTTATTAGGGATTTTTCATGAAACTTCTAGCCAGAGCGCCTTTTTGTTATGGAAGCAAAACTTGGAATTGCGAAACAGTAATGGGTCCCGGAACCGACTGTCGAATAATACTTTTTTCTGAAAGAACTTCATAATTTGAAGGCATAGCAGTGAGTTTTGGGCTCCTACGGTGTAATACAAATTTCCAGGGCACTGTCGAAAATTTCAACTTTGAATCTGGAGGGAAAAGTGGCGCCACTCTCTCATTGGCTGCTCACGGCCGCCATTTCCGCCGTCACCTCCGGCAGATTCCCGTCGGTCCCTTCTTATGCTAGCGCACTCTGGCGGATTAGTTATAGTGCCACCGCGGGAAAATTCAAAACGCCAAATATTCACTAGTGATTTCCTCTGCTCAGACACCTAATTTCTCAGTGCTAACTGTACTGAGTACTTTGTTCATTACTAGTTCAACTATGTTCGGCCGAATTTTCCCATTTCTCTGACCTAGTTCCGTGGCCCATTGTTATATGAAATTGGAAAACTTTGTTTTTACGAATTTGATCTTCTTATCATAAACGAGTATTCCAAATAATAATTTCATGAGGTAAGTATTTCTTTCGAGTTATGTAGTTTTCATCCGTTGTATACAATTTGGTTCAATCGCACCCAGCCTCATCAGACTAATTGATTAGGGAAAGCAATACCCTGCATCAGGGATTTACCAATTTTATTGTTTACACATTAAAATTAAAGTTTAAAAAAGTTTACCAGGCTTTACTGTTGAAATTATTTTACAACTAAATTTGAAGAGAAACAACGTCAAATAGGTAAGTGGGTATTGCTTTTTTTTTTTTTTGGTAAATTAGATCATCGAAAACTATTGATATTTAACTGTCAATAGTTTTACGCCAATCGTATCGAAACTATCGATAGTCATGAATATCGATATTAACAGAGCACTTATTTACTCAGAAGAGTGTCCCGAGGTAGGTGCTCTATAAAAGCGAGGAAGTGGAATAGATTATCATTAATTGAGATAGGTACTGCACAGTGTGGACCCCTGGATGTAGGTATACCAGTATGGTAGGTAAAAAACAAAAACTGATGCTAATAATAATTATTATTATTATTATGATTGTAATAATTATTTTATTGAATTGGTTTTAAAAAAATTAACAAAGCAACCGTTTTTCCGAGTTTGGGAAATTTTAGGAGATTAATATTGCCATTGCTTTGTGAAAGAAAGACCATAATATTGTGGAACGAAGCCCTTCTTTCACAAAACAATTCACTAGTATAGCCTATTTATTCATAGGTTACCTATATATTCGCCTGAATATCGAAAATCTGATCATCTGAATCTGAATTTCGAAAATCTGATAAAATCGGAAAAACGTATATTACCTATGCTATTGTGGTAATATATATTTTAAAAACTTCTGCACCGCAAAATAATGGAGAAATGAAATCCACAAAAATTATGACAATAAAACACAAAGTTTCTCAAATTTTGATAAAGTTTCCACAATCAAGCGGGGCGGGGACAATTTTTAACAATGTGGAGTTATTACCTTTTTACTTGCTTCAACATTCAGGAATATGTTTCAAAGTGTAGGAGTAAAACAAAAACGAACGAAATCACCGAACAAGACGAAATCTGATCCTCTTTATAGCCTGGGCTGCGTACCCGACAGGGAGAAACGAGATACCTAGGTGAGATTCATGCGAGAAGTGCATCAGTGATATAATTTTCGCCTCAAATGTGCCCTTCTTTCACGACTCCATTCATATTTTTAAAATTATATATCTGATCTTGAGGGTTCAAGTTCAGGTCATTTTGGGTCTCCCAAACTACCACGATCAAATATATAAAGTGGGACATCGGTTATACATAATTGGATGAGGCAGGCATTTGATGAGCGAAACTTGTTTTTTTCTTTTTTCAATGAGACGGTAAAAACCGGGACTTTCGCGGTCATCATTTAATAATAGTTAGGAACATTTTAATTCCACTTTACCTCTTCCTTGTAATTATTTAAGGAACCGAGAAAATTTACAATTTTTGAACTTGTAACTGAGCTTTTTTCACCTCCTTCATAATTTTGTTCCGTTGAAACCAGCAACCACCACCATAACCAAATATGTTGTAGTAGTTGTCCACTCCTTGAACTGGATAAATTACTGGAGAAACTTCTTGATTAAAAGTACAAAGTTTGCACGTGAAGGCTCGTTCTAAGGTTTTCTCGTTCAAGACAGTTTAAAAGTCGTTTTATACTGCGCCGAGGAAGCGTCGGAGAAAAATCAACGGAGATGTCGGTAGGTAGCTAAGTTGTTTCCAACTAATTCAAGCAGGATGCTCTCGGAATTGCAAATCGGACGACGAGAAAGATAAGAATGACGGCCATGAAAATAAAATAAGAGGGTGAGTTAGGTGCCGGGGTGGCAGAAGGATGGGCCTCCCGCTTTTCAATCTTTTAGCGATATATTACGTCCTTGAGATGTACTTTGTCATAATTCACGAAGACGCCTACCCCGAACAAATCCAGAATCAACTCAGTTCACCGTTTCAATCAGTAGACATTGACGGGTTGGATTCGGATGGTAACTGTGAGAGGATACAAAATAACCTATACAAGATCAGGAGGACGTGCAGCTTGAATAAAAGTATTTTTTCGTCATCGCCATTTGAAGCGAATTCGTTTCTCACTTTTTAAAGTTTTATCTTAAATCGTTTATTCTGTTATTGTCATGTTCCTTTCTACTAGCACCAAATTGGCGAAAGCGTAAAGTTCTTCCCATGCCTTTGTCCACACTGGGGCTGTCCATGGTTCAATCGACCTTACCACCCCCTCTAGAACCATCCCCATTCCTTTCTACCACTCGTTCATAACTTCCTCCCGCGAATACACTCAACAAAAGAAAATATATTTTCACTTCCAGGTCAAATAGGTTTTTTCCATCTCAAATTCCGTCGGAGGGCTATTTCAGAAGCTCCTAGGAAGCGGCTGAGTACCTCAGATAGAATGAAAAACACCTCCGAGGCAATAAATTGTACGAATCGAATACCGAGTAGGTAGGTACTCTTTGTATTATCATACCTACGTTCTGAAGGACTCTCATTCTACTGGTATCAAGTAATTTTTCTAAAGAACCCTTATATTTGTAGCCTTATTATCTTGAGATCAGCGGATTTCCATTTTTTACACAGAATCATTTTTCTCCTACACGGGTCCACTCATCTCCGATGGCGCCCGGAAGCGATTCTACCCCGCTCCCTCCCATCCGTAGCGTAAACCCTCACCAAGTCGTCCCTTATTTAACGTTATTAACGTTAATATTATTATATTATTTACCTAACGTTATAAGATATTATATTAACGTTTATATTATCCGGAATGAACTAAATTCATGAGTGGGTGGTTGAACGGAAGGACAACACCAGCTAATGAATGCCCTGCATGATTTTGGGGATTAATGACTTGATGCCTCATTGAAGTGGTTAGTAATCCATTGTTAATTAATATAAATCCATTGTTAATTAATAGACTTCTCTACTTAATAGACATCAGAAACGATAACCAATGGGTTCATCAATCTTTTTTTTAATAATAAAAATATGCGTGTGTACGTACTTGGGTATGCTGAAAATTTTACACAAGGGTTTATTATTCTTTGATATAGGTTACTTGCGCAAAAATTTAATTCTGTGTCAATGAAAAAATTTTAGAAACAAAAATGTTTTTTTGAGTTTTTTTTTTTCAAACATTTTTTGTTTTTTACTCGAAAAATATCCCATTTGTAGCCCCGAGCAAGCCCTATAGATCGTAGCCCCCTTTCAGCCCCACGGAGTCCCATGGGTTTGAGCGATCGGGCTGAATCAACTAAATGGAGAACGAGTAGGTAGTTAACAAAATTTCACATTTTTTTAAACGTTCCCAATGCCAAAACAGCGTGAACGGCGGACGGACGTTTCATTTTTGGAATCTACACATCTTGAACCATATAAGGACAAATCTTGAAGCTGATCAAAATTTTCAACCCCCGTCGCGAATGTGTATTAGGTATTCTATGAGTAATGAACCACAAATGCACTATTGCCGACTTGAACAGATCGATTTCGATGTAGGCACTCGAGAATGCGTGATTCGTTGAACGTATATCTTCGATAATGTATGTTCCAGAGATGGGGTACTTGAGTAATAGCCGGACGGGAAATGCTAATCTTCCCACACTTGGAAACGGAAAGGGTCATGAAATGGTTATGCTTCCCGCCTCGCGCTCAGCGGAGTTCCCATAGATTGAAGCTGTTCAATATTTAAAGGGGGTTAGGCTGGCCGGCACAGACAGTCTAGCACATCCCCGACTCCACCCATCCTATTCACACTAATCGTTCGTATACTCCAAATAATGTAAAATTGGGTCGTCAAAAATAAATTATGACCGAAATGAACTCAAACAAAGAACGACTTCTGATTAGTAAAACAATTCGAGCGTACTCTCACCCATGATTAGTATTAAAATGGTTGGTAGAAATAATGAAACACTCTGAAGTTCAACGCCACACCTGCCATGTAAATTGCTTGCATTGTTATTGCTAAACACAATTTTGTCGGTGCCAGTTTTCCGTCCATTTATGAAAAAAGAACGTTAGAAAAAGAAGGTTCCTGAGAAGTTAGAATGAATGAAAAACGCCACCTATCACTTAGAGCCGTTCAAAACAGGCAGTGAACCACGTCCGCGCCGTAAGTGATCAACTGAACTGCATCTACGCTGATTCATGGCGACGATACGTGATGAGCCAGTCGAGGAGAGGCGCCCTCTGTCAGTTGAGAGTCACTTGGACTGAAAAAAATACGTCGATTACTTATCTTCTTGGAGATTCCGTGTGTTCGATCCCTTTTTATCTATCCATAATCCAAAATAATCTACATAGAGGCGGCCTCATCGAATCCATCGATCCTTTTTTTTTTCTTTCTTTTTGAGGCGCCAGATGCGGTCATCAGCTTTCATTGAAATCAATCTTCGAATTGGTGAGTGAAAATACCTACCTAACATTATTATGGTATCAAATAAGGAATTTAAGCCGCAGGATTCAGGATCCAGGATCCTACGTATATTTTATTCCGAAGGAATTGTTACATTCATTTTTTTTATTTGTCTACCGTGAAGTAAAAAACGCTGCAAATTTTACACAAGGGTTTACTATTCTTTGATATAGAGCGATCGCGAAAAAATAATTCGGTGACATTAAGAAAATTGGTTTGAAAAAAAAAAATTTGTACATTTTCCGAACACATGTGAGATCTCCAAATATCCTATACGTCCAAAATTACTCGGAAAATATTTGACCTGGCAGCGCCGGATTAACGAGAGGTTATCTCGTGGCCCCGGGGCTGAGACTTAAAAGTGGCCCCCTATATATATGCACACACATATATATTATAATATAATATGAAAGTGGATCCTCCGGCCAGGAGTATCACGTAAAAAACCACTAGAAAATCGCGGACGGCTTACGGCGTACGGCGGACGGACATTTCGGATTTAGAATGTGGACCTTTTGAAATGGATAATGTCAAATTTTGAGGCTGATCCGAGTCGTCGACCTCCGTCGCGATCACATAGGTGTATTTTTCCAAGAATAATAAACCAAAAGAATTCTAAACAGTTGAATTGAGAGAGAGAGAGAATACAGTAACCACTAGGTAATCAGATTAATAGGATTGTAATGAATTGAACTGTAATTCGTCGGTATTTTTTTTAAAGTTAATTACAATTCCAGTAATTGTGAGTGTTGTTTTCATTTGTAATTCTCCAAGGAAATGCTTCTTTTTTTTCGTAAAACTAAAAAGACTCTGGTGCCCTCTTCTTACCTTTCGTCTTTTGAGAGGAATAGGCAAAAAATTTTGTGTTCCAGGAGGGCACCGTTTGTAACTAAATCATCCTAGCGATCCATTGGACGACCAGCAAACTGAAATTTTTAATTGCTTTAGGAATAAACAGAGAATGGAGTTCAAAAGTATACATGAAAAACGAGTTATCATCAGAGGAAATAACTCTTTGTGCCTAATGGTGGTTTTCATGATCGTATGTCTGATAACATATCGGTGCTCCTGTTGAGAGCGAGATCGTGACTTGGTACTTACTTGTTGCACTGATATTGATGGGTTTTAAAACAAAGCTCAAAAGCTCGTTTCAATAGGAATGAAATTGAATAAATGGAATGAAAAATGTGGAAAAGTTCATTAAAAGTTCGGCAATGTTCGGTGGCGGAAACGAATAAAGGAATTTTTTAATGCGGAAAAAGTCAATACGACATTTTTGACAATTTGCGAGATGAAAAAAGTGTGACTTTTATTACTCGTTAAATTTGGCCCAGGAAGCTGAAATTGCGCATGTAGTCTCAATAGCCCTTCTGGGAACGAGGGGTGTAGCCAAGTGTGTTCTATAACGTCGTATTCTAAATATTTCTAGGTAGGTACTACAAAGTTTTAAACTGGATAAACATTTTTTCCCCAAACATTGTACTTGAAAAAAAAAGACATGCTGGTTCAGAAAAAGTATAATATGTTGGTACCTGACGTTACTTGGCATTTCAAAAATCATTGCAAGCAGAGAAGTCAACGCCCGCTCCCTCTTCAAATGCGTCTTCAATTTCATTCTGGCAGTGGATCTTGATTTACGAGCTTCCGCGGTAATCGCTTGGGCAACTGCAAATTAGCATTAGCTTCTCTCATTCTTTCGAGATCCACTTTCCTAAATGAGTCTGTCGTCTAAATTTTCAGCGACGCGTTCTGGAAGTACCTATTAGCCAGCTCAGACGAAACGTTACTTGCACCAATATGTATTTCTGTTGCCTTCTTGGGCCAGTTGAGATGCAGGTCTCTTAACTGAGCGTGTGGAGGCCCCTTTAAGGGTTTAGATTTCCTCTAAATCTAAATCTCGTCATAATGCAAAAAAAAAACAAAAAACCGAAAACTAAATTGAGACAGTCAAAACTGACTTCTTGTGAATCTAAACCATTTTTAAAAATCAGGAAAAGGATTAGATTTAGATTTCCTCTAAATCTAAATCTCGTCATAACGCAAAAAAAAAACAAAAAAAAAAAAAAAAAAAACGAAAACTAAATTGAGACAGTCAAAACTGGCTTCTTGTGAATCTAAACCATTTTGAAAAATCAGGAAATGTAGGTAGCAATCACATTAAATGAGGTTTTTATCACAAATTTTGTTGCTGGATAATATTTTGTTATTCTGAAAAAGAGGCACTATAGGACTAAACACCACAAAGGAAAATGAGAGCGTTTGTTCTGAGTACCCGTTGTTTTCGTAAAATGGCGATTTTCCGTACCTATGGTCTTTTTCTTCCGTTCAGAACCGAAATTTCACTTCTACCGAACCTTTTTTTATTTCGGGTTTTTCTACATAGTAGGTAAGTAGGGGAGAGTGGGTACGCCCCGGACAGAGGGTCGCCCCGGACAGTGGGGTTTTGCTAGGAAGAAAGATTCGGAAAAGGCTCAAACAATCAGAGGCCTCTGGTGACGTGCTCGCGAACTAATTTCCCGAATTTGGAACCTTTCTCACTGCTATTTCTTTACTCACAAGTGTTCAAAGTTCCGGTCGTGTTCCCTTTTTATTTTGGCTCCCTCGAAACTAAGCGTGAGGACATTTTGATCAATTCTTTTCGCGTTTTTAGCGTTTCCAGTAGTGGAGGCACGCATTCGCTATTATGATTTGAAGCAGCAACCTTGTTGAATCGGAATTATGGAAATGCCAGATGTTTATCAAAAATGAAGCTGTTGGGGACAGCCCGGACATCCGACATGGGGTCGCCCCGGTCTATTGTAACACAGTGAAGACTTCACTTAGTGTCCGGGGTGACCCCACATTGCAAGACATTTATAAAAATGAAAAAATAAATTTAATTAACCTTCCAGGGCCCGCGTGGGCGGTAAATTGGCCGCCTTTTTGAAAAAAATGATTGAAACATTTTCCCCATTTTCAGAATTGGAGAAATACTTGAATTATTCCTGTCCGGGGTGACCCATACCCCTGACCGGAGTGACCCCAGGGGTGGGGTCACGCCGGTCAAATGCCTTTTTTTCAACTTTTCAATTATTATCACATTTGAGAACGTTTAGCTTCCTTCATTGAGATGGATCATTGAAATTGGATAGTATCAGAAGCGAACCACGTATTAAGCATAAATTTATGACCATTACGGGCTTGTAGGCAGACCTCCAAAGTTAAGTGTCCGGGGCGTACCCACTCTCCCCTAATAAGTTATGTAGGTACCTACTGGAGGGTATGTAAACCAACCAGCGTGGGAGAAGGAAACCCAGTAAGCGGCTCAAAAATCTTACAAAATCCGTTGGTCAGATTTGATGGAGGGAAAAATCGGAAAAGCGAGAAAAAAAACAAGCCACTCCGGATTGGAGCAAATTCCGCGGTTATGTGGTGGGAACATCCGTTATGTATTCCAAACATGTTTCCTTCCGCCCGGTAAGTTGTTATCTTTTTTTCTTACCATGGTTCTCAACTAGCAAGCGCTGACAGAAATCGCTCATACCGTTCGAAGGCTTAGGGGCTTAGGGGATCTTCCATTCGAGTACGAAGGGAAAGTAGAGGAGGATTTTGTAAGATTATACTTGAAAATGCATTGCCTTTACTTATTGGAACACCACTAATCCTAAAACCCAATTTTTCTGGCGTTCTTCGTAAAGTGATGGTCTTCGCTTGCTAAGTTTTATAGCTGCTCTAAGAACCAAGTTTGAAACTTAGCCTGAGTAGCTGGCGGGGCTGCCATTGGCAATATCCTCTTTATAGAACATCTTAATAGGATATATTTTTGTTTGCTGTGTCAAATTCAATAAGAAAGTAAAAAAAAAAAATCTTTTCCGTAAAAGTGTGAATTTCTTCATCTTACCTACCTCGCCGAGCGATTGCAACGATAAAAACGCTGCAATCTTTAACATAATATAAATGTAGCGATAACAAAATAATTTGAGAAACAGCATTTGGGGGTGTTCTTCAGTTCAAGGCGCACAAGTCACATTTTCAAGACCTTTTAGTCGTCCTAAAAGCCGACCAGAGCATTCGGCGTGACCCCAAGATCGTCAGCCAGAATAATATTAGTTAGCTATATTATAGCTAATTTTACAGCTATATATTCGCTACGGGGGGTCGAAAATTTTTATCAGCCTCAATGTCCGTCCGGCGTCCAGTCCGTTTTGGGCAATAGGTGGGTGATTCCACGAAAACTGGAAATTTTAGGTCTTTCAAACACGATGGCTCTCCTATTTGATTAAAAAAAAAAAAAAAATTTTGGGCTTAAGGGAGAAGACGATAGCTTTAATTCGAATCAAGTTTCATCCCTTTCCTTGAAAACTTAGGTATGAAATTTCAAATTTGAAGTTCGATATCCTCATTCTCTCACGTGTCCCTTTCTCGGAGTTTCCAACTTCAACAACTACTGACGATGAACCAAGTAGATTTTCGCCAAAATCCAATGTATCGTTATTTTCACCTGCTCTTCACCTTCAACTTTTTAGAGAATACGGATTTTAACAGTGAACCGTGTTGAGTAAGGACAACATCATGTGGCTGTCACGGAGGTAGTCACCTCATTCTCTCACATTATTTTGAGAAAGTCGTGTGTCCGCCATGCCCCCAGTAGGACCGGAAAAATGGGTCAGCAACACTTCCACACATCGCGTCTGCACGTCGAGAAATCGTCATTGTCAAAATATCCTCCCTCTTCAGTCGGTGTCCTGTTTTGTGGGAGAATTTTATCTTTCGGCACTTGAATTCTCATTCTCTCATCTTTCATAAACTAGTTGCGGTAAGTTTCAGAATTTTGATTATCAGTCACATAGTGAGCGTTGCCAAGTGCTTGTGCCATGTGATTTTTGAAAATTGCAGTAATTACAATGTGTGCAATAGCATCCTATTTTGAAGCCAAAAACCTCATTCTCTCATTCTCATTCTCTCACGTTAATCATAGGTAAATGAGAGAATGAGGTTCGGAATGAGAGAATGAGGATGATCCTACATTCTTACGATTTTATTATATTACCTAAATATATTTCCTATTTTTCATTAATTGAGTAGACCAACGCAATGTACGCTAGAGTCAATTTATTATACATTCAAAATCAATCTGGCGTCTCATTTTATTTGTTTTCCTCATTCTCATACCTACCTCATTCCCTCATCTTACGAATTTACAAAATTTTCTATTCTTGCTAAACGGAGCACTTGTATGATTGAATTCGTTGCTAAACTTCATCTGAACCACCTTCAAAGTAAGCCTAATCAAAGAAATCTATAAACAAAGAAAGAATTTTTCACTCATATTTGGACATCAAAAATTTCCAGTTTTCGTGGAATCACCCAGGTATAACTTTGGCTAGAGGAGAGGTTTTTAAAGATTTTCGGCTTTTTTATACAGTGAAGGTGTCGAATTCAGAGTAATTTTAGACGTATAAACCTTTTTGGGGAGAGAAAATCTATCCAAACACTGTACAAGAACTAAGAAGAACTAATAATTATTTCGATTCATACCAAAGAATAATAAGTATACCAACCCTTGTGCAAAATTTGTGTATCCACATTCAAACACATACCTCCTCTCTTCTAGTTTCACATCCACATGATCATCCGTGCTGATGTATAGCACTCCGCGGTCTTACATCCTCGTCATCTTTTTGGTTTATTAATCTTGGTATAATACACCTATGTACCTAATCGCGACGGAGGTCGACGACTCCGATCGGGAGGCTACCAGTTCCGCGCAAAGTGGAATTTTGTCAGCCAGTTCCGCGCGGGTAACCAAAATGCACCTAGCCAGTTCCGCGCCATTGAAGACCTGAGGACATACCAGTTCCGCGCAAAAGAGTTGGGGATAAATGATAGAACTTCGCTGGTTTTCAAATGATTTTATCGTCAGAGAATAAAAGTGAGAAAAATAATTCATAACTTTTTCAAGCAAGATTGGTGCCGGTATATCGCCGATCAAATATCCTGACATAGTCTCGTCGATAAACTTTTTTTTGCCTGCATCTTCTTGGATTTCTTAGTTCGTTTTTTGGTGTGGAGGCCGGTGATATGGATTTTTGTTCGAAAAGAATTGATTTCCTAATGGTAGTCTGGTTTTGGTTTATTATTCTTGGAATAATACACGTATGTTTTCGCGACGGAGGTCGACCACTCGGATCGGCCTCAAAATTTGATATTATCCGTTTCAAGAGGTCTAGATTCCAAAACCGAAATGTCCGTCCGCCGTCCGAGCCGTTTTGGGCAGTAGGAATTTTTTTTTTAATCTGAAATTTTGACAAAATACTTGGCTTACCTACCGTCTAGTTTTGCCCGCAAGGTTTTCAGCCCGATCGCCGTCGTGATGATTCAACCCATGGGGCGCTATGGGGCTAAAATGGGGCTACGGGAGGGTTTTTTTGAGGGGTTTTGGCTATGGGGTCGAGTTAAGGTGTCGTTTTCAAAGTATTTTTGGACGTCGAATCCATTTTTAGGGGTCCCAGAACGATCCGATTATTTCGCCGTGTGGATGTATGGGGCTTTCATGGGGCTACAAATGGGATTTTTTGAGGATCCGGGGCTCAAATGAGCTTTTCCCGGTAATTTTGGACGCATAACCCATTTTTCGAGGTACCACATCTGTCCCATTTGTTCAATAATATTGTTTTATTGACACAGAATTAATTTTTGCACAATTAACCTACATCGAAGAATAATAAACCCCTGTGTAAAATTTGCAGCGTTTTTTTTTTTAAATATATATATATATATATATTTACAGTTTCAGCAAATTGCAATTTATGGCAAACAACGTCATCACCAAATGAAATTGAGCCTTTTTAGTTGTAGATTCGGAATATTGGAGAGGGCAATTCAAATGACTTCCCACGATGTCGTGGTCGCTTATCAAATGGGAAGTGAAATTTACATCAGACACCTGCAAAATTGAACATTGTAGTGCTACTTGCATCTGGGGACGTGGGCGCGAATACCTATCTACCAGTGACTTATGAGAAGCCCCTTCAAATGTCTTTACTGACAGCGGAGCAATCTACTTTAATTTATTTTGCAGAAAATCAGAATATGTTGTCTTACCACCCCTGTCCACAACATTGATGAAATGTTTAATATAAATACAGGCTGAGGCACCTACGCAGTCACAATTAGTGAGGGATACGTTTTGGTCAAGTATGGTTTAGTGTATAATACATAATAGATTTCGTCGTTTACGTTTGCGATTAATCCCTGGCACACCCGCCGTCTCATAATATACGAAGGAAGTGGGGAACCAGTGAGGAAGCGACCCAGGAAAAGGAACTAGAGAGGGGTTACGTCGAGTGGGGTGGCACTAAAGGGAGTTCAAGAAGAGCCCCCTGCGGCTATTGTCAACCTTTTGAATAACATCGATCCTACCTTCCCTACCTGTCCCACCTACCCATCTAAGATCCTTCCTAGCATGAAAACCCCCTTCAGCAAATGGGTAGAAATTTATTTTCTTTTACAGGGAGGACAATGCGCCCATTAACGAGCGAGCCGCCGATTTTCAGGCTGTTAACCTCGGCAGACTATTTTATAGAGAAGAGTTACAACAAGGTCGAAACAATAGTTCATTACCAATTCGACTAGCAGTTCACTGCTTCAGCCAATTCGCTCTATTGCAGATGAGTTGACTATTTGTATTCTCTTTGTTCTCAAACCCCAACCTGCTGGCTTGGTAAGTGTATTAGTGATGCAATTAGGTGACTTCGTTGACAACATTTTGTCCTGTGGCTCCAACGGACTTAAAAAGTCGTTCTCGACCGATTCCCCCCCCCCGGAAAGGTCATCCTTCAAGATTAACAAAAATGGGTCAACATTGCAGAAAACCCGTCGCAATTAATAAATAAATGTTATAGGACTTTCGGAAAAATGCATGCACCGCTTCATCCTTTTTTTTATTGGTCCGAGAGAGGCAAGTTAACCAACCTAACGTCAAGCCATTTTAAGCGACATCAAAATTTAATTCTTATGGGACGTTCTCAAACTTTCTTCAGTCAACACTAGGAATTCACGTTAGTGATCCGCAGTTCTTGGAGAGGTCAGTGAGTAAATACGTGTTTGTTTTTAAAAACATTTCACAGGGTCTCCATAAGAGTATTTATACTCTTATGGAGATGATTTATAAATCACAAATTACAGAGTAGCGTACACGAAATCTCATAATAAACGCAACGTTCTACATTGCAATACAGTGTGTAATAATATTAGGTATGTTGAATCATGTTTTTTTTTTTTTTTTCTCTCTTTATAAAAATATAGGTCAAACTATCATCTAGTTTTAATTGATTAATTTTCAATAATATATGAGTCTGTTTTAATAATGTGTGAGGCTGTTTATTGTAATATAATATATTAGACTTTATATTATAAATTATATAATCGTTGATATGAAAATTCTCTACAATATTATTATTCAACTTTCGGTGGCTAGGATGGTGTAGGTACTTCGATATCACAGCATGATCATAACATGTTCCCACACAGATGTACCTGTACAGATCACAACTTACACAAAATTTGAAATTATTTAATAATTATATTTCCTAAACTAAGAATGCTTCATTAAGAATAAACAGAATTTTAGTCAAGTTTACCTAGTGCAGTCTCTCTTTTGGTTTATTATTCTTAAAATAATACACCTGTTTTCGCGACGGATGTCGACGACTCCGATCGGCCTCAAAATTTGACATTATCCGTTTCAAGAGGTCTACATTCCAGAACCGATAATATCGGTTATATTATGTCCGTCCGCCGACCGGATCGTTTTTTGGCAGTAGGCATTTTTTTAAATCTGAAATTTTGACAAAATACTCGGCTTACCATCTACTTGTGCCCGAAAGGCTTTCAGCCCGATCGCTCAAACCCGTGGGGCGCTATGGGACTAAAATGGGGCTACGGGAGGGTTTTTTAAAATGGCTTTTGGCTATGGGATCGAGTTAGGTGTCGTTTTCGAAGTATTTTTGGACGTAGAATCCATTTTTGTGGATCCCGGAACGATCCGATTTCACTGTTGCGATCTATTATAGATCTATAATAGGGCTGTCATGGGGCTACAAATGGGATTTTTGAAGGATCCCAGGAAGTCAAATATTTTTCAAGTAAAAAAACAAGAAATTTTTGAGAAAAAAATCCAAAAGTTTTGAAAAAAAAAATTTTTTTTTGAAAAAAAAATCAAAAAAACATTTTTCCAAAAACTTTTTTCATTGACACAGATTTAGTTCAATCTCGAATCAAGTTTAATTCTGAACTGGCCCAGGGCCCGCTGTACATACAATCCTGAATTAACTCTTTCAATTTTCATTGCTTCACACTCAAAAAATACAAAATCATTTACCTTTGTAGGCCCCCCTAGATCCAGAATCGATCCCAATTGCTCACGTGTTCTCTTATTACAATAGTCGCGTGTTCTCTTATTACAATAGTTGTACATGTACAAATATGTATATTTTTTATTCTGATCTGTGTAAATACGTCACATTGAAACATTAGATGGAAAGCAGTTCTTGGAAACGTGAAGGCGTGTTGACAGGGTTGCCGTGTCGTGCATGTTTAGGAAAACGTCTTTTTGGGTTCTTGAGGGTTGGTCAATTAATGGACGTATTTTTCAGGTCGACGTTTCGAAATATTTATATTTCATCTTCAGGATATAAGGAAGAGAAGCCGACAGTCTTCCAGTATAAAACTAGTTGCAACTAATAAACCTATTTAAACCGCCACTACCTATGGTAATTCCATAATAATTGATTAGTTGATTGAGCCAATGTGATTTTAAGTTGAGTTAAGTCATAACAGCTGATAGAATTTTCCATCCCATTGTTACACCCCCCTTTTTGTGCAATCCTTCCCACTACCTATGGGGACTCTATAGTAATAACTATTGAATAACTAAGTCAATGTGATTCTAAGTTGATTGAATTTAATGGGTAAAAGTTTTGATCATAGCAGCTGATAAGTTCAAATACAGTTTTTATGATAATATCATAGATATTATCTAACATAGATCAGTGATAGTGTGTCTGCCATGGGTGAGACCATAAAAGTTACCTATTATCAGTCTCCTACCACCTGCTTATGAGTCACTGTTTGCCCTAAACACTGTCTCTTCTAGTTGATTACCCAGTTTCCTTAAAGTTTTCTCTACTGTGTAAAATTCACCCTATTAATGTGCTATGGCAAAGGTGAATATGTCACCCTCAATGTAATAGAGCATCACGATTTTCCAAGGTAACAGTGCATGTATTATGTGATCTGTAGTCAGTATGTGGTATAAATACTAGTTATGACCAACCCTCAAGAACCCAAAAAGACGTTAAGTATACGCTACTGGTCGAGAAATACAACCCTTATTATGGTTTAGGAAGATACTGCGCGTTCTGGCGGCTCGGTGCTCAGCAACGCTCAATGTGTGACGTCACCGGCTTTCAGTTCAAAATCTCAACAATTTTTACAAAAGCTCTGCGCGTAACTGTACGAATTGTCGAACAATTGTTGGTACATATTAGGGAGGTTTTATAAAGTGCTGAACCCGATTCCTAACAATTTAACGCGAAACTCCGACCTCCTCTAGGAGGTCATTCCAGCAGATCGCTCATTCCAGCTGCTCGTCGGTTTTGTCCATAGTGTGAAGTGAGCCGAATAGGACGCATGGTGAGTGCAGCTGATCGTGTAACGGTTGCATCCCTTTCCAGCAGAGTCACAACCCACGTGTCGCCGCCCCTTTCATTTGAAAACAGCCCGAGAGGGGTGAAATGTGTCGGAACGGAGTCGATCCCGCGAAGGGAGGGCGGACTATATTTAGAGCTGTGATGTGCACATCGACTTGTTTGAATAGACAAATCCACGAGGGGCCAGCGCTGGAGGAAAATGGTTTTGCACAAACCGATGAATTTCTGGGTTGTTTGAAAGAAGACTTTTGAACAGTCAGGGGTTGCAGTGCCGCCTTACAAAATAAAATAATATTATTTTGTAAGGCGCCACTGCAACCCATAAAACCTTAATTTATTATTAATTCTAAAGTTGGATTAGGATAGACGGTAGGTTTGGTGGGTGTTCCAATGGCAGATGATTTCCTCTACGTGAAAACTGAGTTCGTAGCACGTTCATTCGACCATCACTAAATAACTTGTGGCGCATTCTGCGTGAATGGATTTTTCCACCTTTTCCCTCCACTGCAACCGCAGCAAATGAATATTTCATTTCACTCAGTAGAAGACCCCCGAGTCCACCCCTGAATGGTTTATGCCCACATAGGCCTTCCAACTTGTTTTGTTAGTGCCACTCGGGATGTCCTGAGGAGCCGGAATGAAAGGCACGAAGGAATGGTGGAAGAATTATAGCGAACATTATAGAAAGGGAACGGTGCCATTCGGGCGCTCACAGTCATGAAGACTGGCACAACACTCAGCGGGAGATCACTTAAGTTCGTAAATTACAGAGTTAGCTACTTAAGCCGTTGAAACTTATTTCTCACAAACATCCCAGTACCTAGTTATGTACGTCCATCATGTTAGGTTCCCCCAAACTGCACAGGGAGTAACCCCCTCTCAATAGTGCTTTGGCTATTCCATTATAATATAATAATATAAAGAAATTCAAGGTAATAGATAGGTAATAGATTGGTTCATATTATGAACCAATGTATTACCTATCTATTACCTTGAATTTCTTTCTTGGAATAAACTTGACGTTCATTCATTCATTCAAGGTGGATGCGGCGAGATAGTGGGAATCCATCTTCTAAAAGACGATTTTAGACTTCTTTATATATTTATATATATAAAAAAGTGGCAACTGCATGAGCCCGTTAGGGCTATCAGCAGCCCCCCCCCCCCCCACATTTGGGGAGCGCCACAACAGGAGGAAACGATGGGAAGGGGGAAGTGGACCCCACGATTGGGGTACAACACAAGCGGGCCCTGGGGGGCGACTATTGGGAGTCAACCAACTGTCATCCTCCTCAGGGCGCACTGGTCCCTGCAGGGGCCTTGTTGCCGCCGGGACTCTCAGGGCGGCCGCCGCGAAGGCCACAAACGCCCTGTAGCGGGATGGGCTGGACACATACTTGCTCCAGTCCTCCCTCATACCGTCGGGGAACACCTCAGCCTCGAGGACAGCCCTTTCAGTCTCGAATGCCGGGCAGCTCCGCAGCAAGTGCCTCGCCGAGCCCTCCGGGTCCGTACACCACACACAGCCAGGCTCGTCGGCCAGCGCCAGTCGGTGGAGGTTAGCGGGGAAGTCCCCGTGGCCAGACAGCAGCTGGTTGGACGATTTTAGACAGTCTTATTTTCACGATACAGCGTACATAATATGTATTCTTGAATACATTAAAATATTATGTACTTGTTTCATTTTTGATGATGACCTAGGTAATCAACCGTCGAGTCTAAAATATATTTATTCTTTATCGTGGATACGTCTGAAAACGTCTTTTATATGTACGTCCAATAATTGGAAGATTAAATTATAATTATGGGTAATTAAATTATTTATTTCTTATTTCGGTATCAATATTTGGGAAAATTACTGATTTTATTTCAAGAAATCGTTCAATAGTTGATACCTTTACTAGTATCTTCGACATTTAAATACATTTTCCTGTACAAACCTCGATAATGGGATTACCGATTCGTCCAAAATTACTCGGAAAACGACAGCTTATTTGACCTCCCTCGGATTCTCCAACAATCCTATTTGTAGCCCCATGAAAGCCCTATAGATCCTCACGGTGGACTAGGATCGTTCTGGAACCCAAAAAAATGGAACGTTTACGTCTAAAAATACTTCGAAGACGTCACCTAACTTGACCCCATAGCTGAAACCTTTCAAAAACCCCTCCCGTAGCCCCTATTGAGCCCCACAGAGCTTCATAGGTTTGGGCGATTGGGTTGAAACCCTTGCGAGCACAACTAGATGGTAAACCGAGTATTTTGTCCAAATTTCAAATTTTTGAAGAAAAAAAATCCTACTGCCCAAAACGGCTCGGACGCCGCGGCGTATGGCAGATAGACATGTGATACTAAATATTTTTAATATCAAATTACTTATCGTTTATTTTAAATTTTGAAATCTAGTCGTCATGCAAAATGTTCGATCCCCATCGCAAATCGTAGTTGGTTTCGCAAGTTTATCAACCCTCCCTATTCCCATGCTATTATTTGCAGTTTTATTGGGAAAATGGAGAATTTTGTCCAGTAGAGGGAAGTATCAGTTTTAAAATTATTTTATTTACTATAGTAATTATTAGAAACGAGGACAGTAACAGTTACTGTAATTATTCTTTAGGTTCTACCATACTAACTATAACAGTTACTGTTATAGTTAGTATGGTAGAACCTAAAGAATAATTATCCTAGGCTCCATTTATCTGTCACGTTGTCAGGAAAGCTTAAGTGAAGTGATCCCTCGACATCTGATATAGTGGTAATTCGTCTATTCAGGCTTCTTAAAGATGAAGATCAATAAAATTTATTTTTTCACAATAGTTTTTAACGGCATTAACAATCTTCAAAAAATGTTCACATTACGAGGAAAAAAAAGACAAGCAGCTGAACATGAATGAAATGGCTGAGATTTTTATTCTCTCCTACGCTATTTACGTTTGTGTGCGAGTCCGTTCTGTCCGCCCCCTCACACTCATCCGCCCCCCAAATCATCTAAATATAACGGGGTTTGGTCGAGTTTTAACAGTGAGAAACAGGTTGTTATATCTATTTTAGGAATGGAGTGGCTCAAGTTTTTAATCAACGACCTTGCAAACTTTTTCTTCATCCGCCCGACCCATTTCACCTCGCGTGACTTGCGAGCTGTTACAAACTGAAGACCCAAGAAATAATTTTAAGATAGTCTACCAACAATATTTTCTTTGAATTATAATAAAATTAACTGTTATATATATATCCTTTTGTGCTTTGATACAAAAGCCTTTGATAGCTGGCCGTCTAGCCAGCATTGGGGTTCCTTCATTCCACTAACAAGGCCTTGGTGTTGGGAAAGAAATTAGGGAGTCCTCTCCAACCATTACTGAAGGTTGAGTGCGGGTTATGTCTGTAACGCACTAATCAGAGCGTTTGGCGGACTATGTATTCACAGGTTAATAAGGAAATGAGGACTTGGGAGCAAACGCGCCCCTTTGACTTAGGATCTCACCCTGCCCGGGAGGAGCAGGTCGGGGATCCGTTGGAAAAACCCAGTTTTCTCATTAACCATAGAAGCGGGAATTAATTAATTACTGGGGTTTTTTCCTACGGACCTCCGATCCCTGCTCGCTCCTATCGGGTGGGATGAGCGCGAATTGGCGCATTCGTGCCCAACTTCCTCATTTACTCAAGGGTTCCCCCAAAATGTTTTGCTGGATTTGGATTCCTCGCCAAATTTTACGAGCGCCCAATGAACGCAATTTGTGCCAGACGCAAATTACCATTATCTCCTGTGTTTACAGCCTGATCCAAAATCTGGATCACACTTGGCCTCGCGCTTTCTCTTGAATTGAATTGTACTAAATTTTGAACTATCGAATTCTGACACTTCTGGATTTTAAGCCCTTTAAGTTCCTTCAATTACTTACTCGCCGAGCGCGGGTATTTCCACCAACAGCGGGATCGTATAGGGGGCAGGCATACACGAATGAGCGAGTGGAGCGAACCCTCCATGTCAGCGTCAAGTAGCCAAACGAAGCGAGGCCCCCATTCCACATACCATATTGAATAAACATTTTAAAGCACATGTTTCAGTAATCCGCGAGAGCTTTCGCCCGACCAATAATTGTATAGGTACTGTTCCAATAATACAATTATTGTATAGTGTGCTGGATTTCCGATTAGTTATTTAACTAAGCATGATCTCATGAGTGATTATTGGTATTTTTGTAACAGTAAATGCACAAATATTTGACACTAACCAAAATAATCATATAATTGGTCAGCACAATAATTTCACAAAGGTGGCATACAATGTGCTGAATCACTACAACACCATAGAGATCGTATCTCATCGTAGTTCATCATCCAGAGGAAACAAGGAAATGGACGATAAAGTTGTTCAATGAAACTGGCAACTGTCCCTTGCATAAATTATATCAGAGGCAGACTCGGTCATTGCCATGTGGGTTGCGCCAGAGGAACATAGACAATCTGTAGTCTAATAATAAGTTGGGGCTAACACCTGTACGCAACCACCCACGTTCATTCGAGTCGTCGGGCTATTCGCCAAATCTTTTGGCGGATTTTTCGGTTTGAATTAAATGAGCTGTCGGAAAAATAAATTCCATCCGTGAGTTGGGCTCATTAACTTTGAATATTGCCGAACTTAGTTCTGAAGCAAGCGGGGCTAAGAGCAGGCTGGGGAGCAACGAATTTCTGTGGGTGGCAGTTCGGAAAGTATTAAATTTTAATACTTTCCGAATAAATTTTAAATGAATAATTTATTTAATTGTTATTTAATAATAACATAAATGAATAAATTTTCCGAATAAATTTTAAATGAATAATTTATTTAATTGTTATTTAATAATAACATAAATGATTAATAATTATTGTATATGGCTACTTGGATTATCCCACGGATTGATATGAACTGAAGTACCTACCTAAATAATTAGTTTTTTTCCTTCGTGTTCAAGGTTCGTCATAACAATTTGAAGGGTGCTACCTTCCAACGAGCCAAGTACCATCAAGGGAAATTTGTCATGAGAGCGGGAAAACTGCTTGAATCGTTGAGTCCCACCTTTTGAAAAATTCGCTTTCACCGTAAACAAAACTTCTGCAGTAGTTATAAGTAACGAAACACCACACAAAAAATATATCGGATGAAAGAAAGCTCGTTTCCATGCAAATACCTGAAAAATAATCATTTCATATGTGTTCAACTGGTGGCACTTGAAACGTTTTGGTTTCAACCTCATTTTTGAAGCATTTGGAGTTATTCAATCGATCTGAAATTTTTTGTGCAAGTGTATTATGGCAATAAGAACGTTAATCAACGAAATCCCCATTTTCGGCAAACTTGGAACTTAGAACGTTCTGAAAGTAGTTAGCACCCTTCATTTATTCCAAATTTTAGAATTTAGCAAAAAATAGGACTGTATTATCAAGCAAGTTTCGAGAGACGGCATATTTGTGGGGTGTCTAGCTTAGGTCGAAAAATGACGAGCCAGAGGTTATTGATAAAACTTTCTGTGGAGCACCGTTATAGATCTCAAAATTATGAACCAATGAGCGATGAAGTGTTGTGTTTCACCAACAATAACATGAGCTAGCGTTTCACACAATCCCTAATATATATAAGCTCTAAAGAGTATACACCTGGAGAACACCGCAGACAAATTATTGATACGAAGTGGTCGAAAAATGAAATTGGTATTCAACTATCACATCATAGTATGTGTAGGACTCCCCCCATGATCGGATGTTGGGCGTGTATGTACATGATTGTGTTTTACTAATAAATTATTAGTCTTTTGATGTTGGCAGAATGCATACAGAAGTGTTTACGCCGCCGGTGTTTGTGGAGGAAGATGGAAGGAGCGTAGGTGGGAACTTACCAGTGGCATGACACGATAGCATGTGGTCTGCGGACCCTGGAAGGTTTCCAGCTACAGTTATGGAGGACCTGGGTTCGTCAGGCTTGCTCGAATGGTCGAGTGTTGTGGCTCTGGCAGGTCCTTGGAAGGGTCAGTGAGGAACTTCCCCACCTGGCAGTCGTGTTGGGTGAATTTTCCGTTCACTACTGCAGTTGTATCAAGGAGTGGTTTTCTTCCAAACTTGAATTGTCAACGATGGACTCCTGGGCAATAGACCCTTGCGTCTGTGATATACATATCACATGTACCTCCTCCTTGGGTTCCTTAGCCGAAATGTCGGGGTCCCGAATCAAAGGGGTAGTACAAAGAAACATTGTAGAATGGTAGCGTAAATAATAACGGGTTATGTAAGGTAAATTGAGGGTTGGCATCGACCAGGTGATTAGTAGCCGAGTCGTGGTATGGGGAAGAGAGGCGTGTCAGCACGCTCGTGCCCCACAGCGCGCTGGGCGTGATTCGCCCGAACCCGCTCTGGCAGGCTGGAGGTCGGCAAAGCTAATTGTAGGAAGAAATCTTCGTTACTGTGTGTAATAGTTAAATGTTTAGTTAAATTATGTAATAGTTAATTACCTAACCGTATGGCATGAAATTCCTTCTTCCTCACTCATTTGTGATTTGGTAATCTACTCGTTTCGAGAGGCCCCTCGGGGCGTAAAAAGTGCATTTTATTACATCCCCGTTCAGGGACGGAGTAACTTCATCAAACCCCCCTGAAGATCCCGGCGCCCAACAGAAGGAGGCCAGGGCGATCCGAATGTTCCTCGTCTGACGGTTATTGCTCATTTCGTTTCAATTTCCGTTTAATCACTAACCCCCTTTGGCCATCGTAATCAGAATCCTTCACCATCCCAACGTTCCGCTGACGATTCCACTCGGTGATTTTCTTCCGAGAGAATAATATTCCATGATAATATCATTGCAATATTATTGCGACACAAACTCATTTTCTTCAGGACAGAATTTTTTTTTCCATAAGGCGACCTTGACTCTTAATTTCTGCTTCCAAGGACTTGACTTGGAGCATTTTGTCCAACATGACCTGATCGTAACGTCATGTTGTGAGCTTCATACGACAGATTCCTGCAACGTTGATTCAGTCCCCAACTACACTGAGTTCAAACGACCTGACGGAACAAACACGGCCTCAATGGCAGTTTGATTACCATCAAAGGGGCTTTGGGTTAGCATCAACCGCGAGTACAGGGAGAGCACCGCTTTCTCACCACAGCACAAAGTGTTACGCTCTTTCGTTAGTGCTCTCATTACCCTATCGTGCCCGATTTAAAGTTACTAAGTCCAACCAATGGTGACAGCTATTATGGTTTGTTGAAATAATTATTACTACACGGAAATTTTTCCATAACATTATTCGAAACGTGAAATTCATAAGTCTTATGAATGTACTGTCAACTGGGCTCTGCCAATGTTGTTGTTGTGTTGGGCTCAACAACATTGGCAAAGACGTGAGAGTACCTATTATCTCCTTGTTGATGCTCCGATTTGTTCAGCGAATGTGCAAAAAAAAAAGAAGATAACTAATGGAACGTTGGCGAGACTAAATCAAATAAATCGCCGTCATATAAATCAAGGAAGACGTTCTCATGACATAAGCTGGTTTTTGGCGATACATTACTGAAGCTTATCTCATGCCTCCCGGGCCCGCCGCGTTACAAGGTGTACGACGATATGGCGGGGAAGCCGAGATACTTGAAAAAAAATTTATGGCCTTCGAAGTTAACGCGAGAGAATTCAGTTGGAGGCAACTCCGGTTTCATACAGCTCGTGTCAAGTGCCGACGCCGTTTAGGCTGTGCGTCACACTAAAAAGACGTGACAAAGTCATTGGAGTCACGAAATGACAATGTCAGTTTCCCTTGTCAAGGTTATAATGTACGTAACCAAAAGTTTTGGTTGGTACCTTCGTTTTCACAATCTACATCGGAAATTCGGATTCGCGCCAAAATGCGCTCTTTTGTGTAGATTCAAAACATGTAATTCCCCTCCGTTGACAGTAAGAAGTCTGAAATTTCGATTGAATGCTCCGCACCAATCCAAGTGAGAAGGAGAATAGGACAAATTTGTCTCCATTATATTTGTGCAAGGCTTTTAGCACATTCACTTTTTATAAAGATATGGACTTTCTACGGATCGACTAGGCAGTCGATGAGGTATCAAGAAGGAGAGGTATCAAGAAAGGGAGTGATTTTCTTCTACGGGGACTTTTTTCCGGGGATTTTTTTTTTCGGGGACTTTTTTTCCTACAATCATTTCACCTATCTCTCCATCTCCCGAGTAGCCATCAGCTATACGTAGGGTGTACACCCATCAATTCATTTCGTCAGTCTGGAAGAAGGTCAAAGTGCCCTCGTATTGCTCCCTTAACTTGGGCCAAGTTACTTGGCCAGGTATTCTTCGGCGTGTGACTGGGCAGCAGTTGTCGCCTTTTCGGGATCGACTCTTGATATCCTGTCAATCCACCCGGATCCGATTTCCTGACGGTCCATCCGTCCACCCAGCTATGTACCTACGCTCATTCTCCACGTCTCACCACACACTGATCCACCCATCCAGCCACATCTGTACAAACACATCCATCCTGTAACAGATGCACTGCAGTGGATCCAAAGGATGCACTGGTCCATGAATGCAATCTTATTATTCCGCTCAAACACCCACTAGTCATCCATCAATATCATGATCTTTCCGTACATCCATCCATTCAGACTGCCATCCACGGTTTGCTTCCGAGTCTACCGAAGGTAGCGGAAGCCTTGTGTCCACTTTCTAGGTCGAAAAAGTTGTTGTCCTCCAAAATTAAAAATTCCACTCGCATTTTACGTTTAGCCCCATGAAAGTCCCAAAGATCTCCACGGTGAAATTGGATCGTTCTGGGACCCTCAAGAATGGATTCGACGTCCAAAAATACTTCGAAAATGACACCTAACTCGACCCAATAGCTGAAACCCTTCAAAAAACCCTCCCGTAGCCCCACACAGCCCCACGGGTCTGGGCGAACGGGCTGAAAACCTTGCTGGTACAACTAGATGGTAAACCGAGTATTTTGCCAAAATTTCCGTTTTTTTTAAATATTCTTACTACCCAATACGGCTCGGATGGCGGACGGACATTTGATTTTTGAAATCTACGCGTCATGAAACATAGGTCTATAATTCTAAGAATAGGTAATGAACCAAAATGAACAAATATCTTATGAAATAAAATAATATAAATTCCTACCAATGTTATGTTCTTTTCAGAAAGATTTATTAATGTTTCTTCATCTTCATTCATTCTCAGGGCTTCTGCCATGAGCTAGTGAGTTTCGGCCGTTACCAAGCATTTGGGTAATACATAGTACTATTATTGACAGTTCATTATTTAAGGGGAACTGTCAATAATAGGAGCATGTCGATAACAGTACCACCACCCTATTTACATTAGGTACCCTACTCTCATCGCAATACGCTATCCTCGTACACTGAGAGAAAAAAAGGGCCTATTCTAGGTTATTTTTCGATTTTTTTTTAGGTTAAATGCTGCCAACCTAGATTTTTTTTGGTTTTCATTCTAGGGTGGAACAATTTAGTCTAGGTTGAATATAATTTAACCTAGATTGAAAATACTGGTGAAGTTACCTTCCTAAAAATGCAAACAACCAAGATTTAAAATACGCCACCCCCACACTTTAGTTCTAGGTTAAGTTCACGGTGTGTGCCGCCACCTCCATCCATTTACAGTCTAGGTTAAAAACATTAATGTCTTGGTTGTCTCACCCTGGTATTCAATGTTTTTCACTTTCATAGACGGTTGATTTACCCTAAAACAAAAACGTTCTCACCCCACCTCAAACAATTTACAGCCATGGCGCGTTAACCTAGAACCCTTTTTTCTCTAGGTTGTGCCCCTTTATTTACGAGGTTGTTTCAATTACTATCCCTGTTGTTCCAGTTAAATTTCTAGGTAGCTTCCTATTCTTTTCAGGTTGGTCCTAATAAATTACTAGGTGGTCCACTTTCCTTTTTAGGTTTGCTCCACTTCCATTGCAGGTTCTCACCCCACCTCAAACAATTTACAGCCATGGCGCGTTAACCTAGAACCCTTTTTTCTCTAGGTTTTGCCCCTTTATTTACGAGGTTGTTTCATTTACTATCCCTGTTGTTCCAGTTAAATTTCTAGGTAGCTTCCTATTCTTTTCAGGTTGGTCCTAATAAATTACTAGGTGGTCCACTTTTCTTTCTAGGTTTGCTCCACTTCCATTGCAGGTTGTTTCTATCAACTTCAACTATCTTTCTGGGTTGTCTCTGTTTCCAACTCAGTACGAAAATTTGAATGTGACGTCATAATATGACTGCTAAATAGCAGGGGTGCCAAGACAACGAGAATTAACGCCCACCGCCTACAGTGGCGCTCTCCGCGGCCGCTTAGCGTACTGTAGAAACAACCTGGAATTTATTGAATGAATTACAATCACTGTTGTTTAAACCTAAAACTATTTGTGGTACTACGGTAGTTTTAACCGAGACTGAAAGTCTAACTTTTTCTTCTGGGTTGTTACCTAAAGTAACAATCTCGCCTTTTAAATCTCTCGGTTGTTTTCAGTTGTACAACCGAGACTTTAATGGAGGGGAATTATATGGAAGGTCAAATCATTCAATTCTAGGTTACCCCACTTAAAAGTCAAAGGTAGGTAATATATTTTCTAGGTCTTCACAATGTCAACCTAGACCAAATGTGAAGTTCACATTTGGTCTAGGTTGACACTTTTTTATTCCAGGTTGTGGTCAGAGGGCGGGTAATAACGGGTTAGGTTGTTTCTATATGGGTCTAGGTTGTATTAATATTTTTCGATGTTACTTTAACCTGGACCTATTTTTTTCTAGGTTGAATCAATTGATTCTAGGTGGTTTCAATTTCTTTTCGAGGTTATTTCGGATAATATAAAAAAAAAAAATCCACTAAAAAAAACTTTTCTCTCAGTGGAGTAAAGCAACCTTGAAATGTATGGATTTATGAAGTTTGAAGTTCGAAATTTGGATGTATGAGTGTAGTAACTACACTGCGAAACTGTTTCGCATCCTCATACCTATCGTTCTTTCTATTCAAGGTGAACGGATGACAGTGAGAAGGGCGAGGTTTGCGGGAACCGCATAACATAATTTAGAGGGAAGTTGTATCGAGGCTGGTAAACTGTCCGCCTCCACCCGAGAAGCCAGACTTAGTAATTAGATAACCTTGGCCGCTATCACATCATTCCGAACGAATACATCCTCATCCCGCCATGAATTTTCTCCTGGTTTCACTCCATTAGTCTACAGGAAAAAACTCATCTGGAATATAAGATATGTAAGTCACGCTTGTTGCGAGGGGAGCTCATTTTCACTGTGTGGTATCTTGCAAATTCTTGATGTAGAAGCACCATCGCCTTACTTACCTCTAGAAAACCTTGTTACTATGCTGGGTAGTCGCTTGATAACCTCCACCTTCCCAATACAAGACCACTGGAGAATTTCAAATGTCGAAAACATCAAACGCGGTCGATATTCTATCCTAGTTTTTATTTTTGAAATAGGAATGGCTTTAAGTCGGACACTAGCGGGTATTGATGGGATTCACCTCGTTGCCACGAGAATCCCATAACGAATTAATTTAAAACCACAAGGTTAAGACATAAAAAGAGCAAGTGTAAATCGATCAATATATTCAATATTATTGAATTATAATAACTGACGTCAACACTGTGCGCACATAATGGATATTATCCATTTGCACGTAGCACATAATGGATATTATCCATTTGCACGTAGCACATATCCATTTCCACTTGGCAATTGAGTTCTACTAATGTCAGGAGTAACGCATGTCCATATTTCGAAGAATTCATCTTTACTATGCCTACCTTTACTCAAGGATGCGTAAATTCTTGCACGTTTTCTACCATGCCAGGTCTGTTTTGTCCACTGACAAGACTGAAACTTATTTACCTGGCGCTTGTGCAGTCTGCACTCCAGTATGGTGTTTTGGTGGGGGGGGGGGGGGGGAGCATATCCGAGCCATATTCAAAAGCTGGTACTCCTCCAGAGGGCAGTGTTGAAGGTGATGGGAGGAAAACATAGAAGATGCCCCTCTGCGCTTCTGTATAAGGAAGCAAAGGTCTTCACAATCCGGCAGTTGTTTGTAAAGAACATGGTCCTTTTTTATTTCCGCCACCCCTATATTGTTGAAAAGCCCTACTGGATGATCATCAGTCCCACCCAACCCGTTTCCAGCAGCACCATAATATTGTAAATCCCAGAGTAAATCTTGCCCTGTCGACCAGAAGCCCCCAGTACCTAATTTATATAATGGGCCCGGGAACCGAACGTCGACTAATACTTTTTTCTGAAAGAACTTCATAATTTGAAGGCATAGCAGTGAGTTTTGGGGTCCTACGGTGTAATACAAATTTCCAGCGCACTGTCGAAAATTTCAACTTTGAATCTGGAGGGAAAAGTGGCGCTACTCTCTCATTGGCTGCTACACGGCCGCCATTTCCGCCGTCACCTCCGGCAGATTCCCGTCGTTCCCTTCTTATGCTAGCGCACTCTGGCGAATTAGTAAAAGTGCCACCGCGGGAAAATTCAAAACGCCAAATATTCACTAGTGATTTCCTCTGCTCAGACACCTAATTTCTCAGTGCTAACTGTACTGAGTACTTTGTTCATTACTAGTTCAACTATGTTCGGCCGAATTTTCCCATTTCTCTGACCTAGTTCCTTGGCCCAATGGCTTCAATAATCTGCCCGATGTTCTTAAAAAAAAACCAAAACTGTAACCGCCCTGCCTACAAGAGATTGATATTTTCCTGGTTGATACGTCTCGGTCCGGACACTACCGAGAATATTCTCGGTAGTGTCCGGACCGAGACGTATGTTTAATTAGTTTTAGCGCAGTTGTAATACCTTATCTATGTCTTGGAAATCATTAGTGCGAATAAATAGAAGCCATACGGTCAGAGATTCAGAATAAATTTGTTATACGCAGTAGGTACCTACAGAGATATTTGCCAACTCCCTTATGCTCGCCACCACAGGCCCGGCCTACTGGCGAGTGAATGTATTCAAACAATATAAATAATTTATATTGTTTGAATATAAATCAAGTAATATAGGTACATAATATGTATTATGTTATAACCAATTATTGGTTATATGTACCTATATTACTTGATTTATGAATAAATTTCTTTTCTCTCTCTCTCTCTCTCTCTCTCTTTCTCTCTCTACTGTCCGATCCAAGCTACATCACTTTACAAATGTCAGAAACATTGTTCGTGTTGACGCCTCGTTGTAGAAAAAAAACTCGAAGCCAAAAAAAACCGCCAGAAAAGTATTCAGCTTGCATCCCTCCGAACAATGGATTGATGTCACGTGAAGATGAGTGGCGGCACGGGGCCTCAGATGTATTTTGCATTACAATGCCCGAAGGAGAGACGCTTCATCTACGTGTGAAGTGTGTGAAGAATCCGTCACTAAGCCGCCTCGTCTCATCATCTTAATCAACGTCAGCTCGCCATAAATTACTTTAAACAGTCTCAGTTACGATTGATACAACAAGCGCTCATTTCAGCCATTCTCCCAATATTTTAATTGTCCTACTGAATGGCAGGATAGCCAAATCTATACATCCAAGAGGTAGATAAGATTGAAAACAGGCCATCGATTCGTATCTGAAGTAAATAAATTGCAAATTGTTTTCTGGACGTATGCCAATAACAAGCGAACTCTTTTGACGAATTACCTTTCTCTGTTCAAAAGTCGTTCTGTGCCTGTGTCAGCTTGACCTGGAATTCGTTGAATCGTCCTTATGTGGACATAATCGACGAATGAATGTGAAGGGAGTATTGTGATAGGTCCTCTTTCGGGAAAACAGGCCCTTCTCCGTTAGCCCCATCCCGACGGAGAGTTCAATAATAAAGTTTGCACTGGCTCCCCCTTCCATCATTCGCCCTAAAAACAAAAAGCCAGCCCCAGGGTTTGTTTACTAACCATGTTGGACCCTTTCGGAACGGATCCCGTTTCAGGAAATGGACTCCTAATGATCACTTCGGCGTTGAAGGTCCAGCGTCCTCGGCAGACCAAAAAAAAATCTCGTTTTGTTCAGGTACATTTGGGCCTTTTCTATAAATATCTCAAAAATAATCTATATATATAAAAAATAATCAGTATTTTGTTGGTGATCGCATAACTTGAGAACGGCTGGACCGATTTGGCTAATTTTTTTTTTATAATGTTCGCAAAAGCTTAAGGAAGGTTTTCATGTGCTACAACGTGGGTCTGAAACCCATCGATCATACGATGCATGTATGGGATGTGTGGGATGTATGGGATGTGTGGGATGTATGGGACGGTGTATGGGATGTATGGGATGTGTGGGATGTATTGGATGGTGTATGGGATGTATGGGATGGTGTATGGGATGATGTATGGGATGTGTGGGGATGATGTATGGGATGATGTATGGGATGTGTGGGATGTATGGGATGATGTGTGGGATGTATGGGATGTATGGGATGTATGGGATGTGTGGGATGTATGGGATGGTGTGTGGGAGGTGTGGGATGTGTGGGATGTATGGGATGATGTGTGGGATGTATGGGATGATGTATGGGATGTGCGGGATGTATGGGATGTATGGGATGTGTGGGATGTATGGGATGGTGTATGGGATGATGTATGGGATGTGTGGGATGTATGGGACGGTGTATGGGATGTATGGGATGTGTGGGATGTATTGGATGGTGTATGGGATGTATGGGATGGTGTATGGGATGATGTATGGGATGTGTGGGATGATGTATGGGATGATGTATGGGATGTGTGGGATGTATGGGATGATGTGTGGGATGTATGGGATGTATGGGATGTGTGGGATGTATGGGATGGTGTGTGGGAGGTGTGGGATGTGTGGGATGTATGGGATGTGTGGGATGGTGTATGGGATGGTGTATGGGATGATGTATGGGATGTGTGGGATGTATGGGATGATGTGTGGGATGTATGGGATGATGTATGGGATGTGCGGGATGTATGGGATGTATGGGATGTGTGGGATGTATGGGATGGTGTGGGATGTGTGGGATGTGTGGGATGTATGGGATGTATGGGATGTATGGGATGATGTGTGGGATGTATGGGATGATGTATGGGATGTGTGGGATGATGTATGGGATGTGTGGGCTGCATATAATTGGTGATAGACGGGAATTTGATAATTCACTAGGAGAAACCAACTTGCGTTGTTACTTTGTTACTGTTTCTTAGTTCCTCTCGCTATAAAAATTAATCAGTATTTTGTTGCTGATCGCATAACTTGAGAACGGTTGGACCAATTTCAATAATTTTTTTTAATAATGTTCGCAAAAGCTTAAGGAAGGTAATTATCTATATTTTTTTTACGCGCAAATATTTTGTACGGTATGTAAGTTTCACGTTCTCGAGTTATGCGATCAGTTAACTCCTGATTATTATTGTTGTGTGGTTGCTACCTACGAACAGAATGATGATGTGATTGGAAAAACCCCTAACTTCGTATTGATGTATTGGATGTGCGGGATGTATGGGATGTATGGGATGGTGTGTGAGATGTATGGGATGTGTGGGATGTATGGGATGATGTGTGGGATGTCTGGGATGATGTATGGGATGTGCGGGATGTATGGGATGTATGGGATGGCACACATGTATGGACTAGCATGTGTGTCAGTTTGTGGTTTTGCAGTTTAACCGTAGAGTGCAGCGAAGCGCGCGCTGGGTCAGCTAGTATCTTTTAAATCTTGAATTTTTGACCTACTCGGTTTGCGTACTACTAGTTGTACCCGCAAGCTTTTCAGCCCGATCGCACAAGCCATTGGGCTCTGTGGGACTATAAAGGGGCTACGGGAGGGGTCTTGGAAGGTTTTTGGGTATGATATCGAGTGGGGGGGGGGGGGTCGATTTCAAAGTATTTTTGGAAGCATACCTAATCCATTTTCCAGGGTCCCACATCCGTTCACAAACTATACAAGAAAATAAAAAATTAAAAACTATTCGGTAAATAATTAAATTAATTTTTTCAAACTGATATGTCAATTTGTGGATAATTTATATCGAAGAATAATTAACCCTTGTGTACAATTTGCAGCGTTTTTCGTATTTGAATTTCGTACAGTTAATGTGATACCTATTTCGTACAATTGAATGAGATATTCATTTTGACACTTGAATGTGATATTTCTTACAATTTCGTACAATTGAATCTGATCACTATTTCGTACAATTGAATGTGATAACCAGTAGGTACCTATCTTTTTGTTCAAGTTATAACTCGAACGAAGAGTTCTTCGTTAAATATCTACCTATACTTGAACGCCTATTCCTGCCAGCTAGCAAACGAGTCAAGCTCAAAATTAAGTGTAAAAACTCTTTTTTTTTTAGCCTGAAACTGCTTTTTGGGTTCTCTAAAACCCATTCGGAGCATACATATTTCATACGGATTTATGCTGGTCCAGATACGGATTTACCTACCACGATTTTTACCACTAACGACACGGATAACACGGATTTTTGAAGGATCCCATGAGGTTAAATATTTTTCGAGTAAATAATGAAGAATTTTTGAAAAAAACAATTTTTTTTTTAACAAAAATCCAAAAAAGAATTTTTTTTTAATCCAAAAAAGATTTTTCCAACATTTTTTCCATTGACACAGAAATAATTTTTGCACAGGTAACCTATATCAAAGAATAATAAACCCTTGTGTAAAATTTGCAGCGTTTTTTCGTATTTTTTTCGACCCCCTAAACGGCCTTTGGCGCTAGCGGAAAGTGAAAAAACTCACTCGGGAACACGTTATCCCATACCAACCACCCGTCGGCCAACACGATTTTATATTATTGTATGATATGATGATGATATGATATCTATTCTATACCACTAATTCTCATCGTGTCTGTATCAATGTATGTATGTATGTATGTATGTCAATAGCCTACTCCTCCTAAACGGTAAGCGATAAAAATACGGCGATTTTTTCTATCGTCTCTGTGGACCGTTTAGCTACGCATACGGGGGTTGAAAAACCAAATTTTTGGCACGCGCAAATTGGTCCAGCTATTGGTATCTTCGTTAATAATGGTCGGATCGAAATGGGGTTTCGCCCGTACCTATCCTACCTAGAGATCCGAATTTTAATACAAAATCCTGAAACAACTCATTCCGACGACGAGCGATTTTAGACGGCGAGTTTAATTTCTAAGATTTCCTGAGATCCCGCCTGTCCGAATAAGTGCTTGGCCGAGCGAAGCGAGTCCTTATGCCTGAGTAGGGGTTTGAACGTGTCCATCGATGCTACTCACCCCACCCAGCTGGGTGCGTAGGCGAGCAAAGCGAACCGGAGCATCTAGTGATGATAATATTGTATAATATTATTATACAAGTAGAACTTTGATCCCCCAACTTGCTTATTGAAAACTTTAACCAAAACTCTATCGTATTTTCCCGTCTCCATGGTGGTAGAATGGGCTTCTTGAAAAGGTCAGAATTCAGCATTTCTGACAACATATTCGGATTCAGCACCCTTTAAAACCCATAAACCCCCATTTTTAGTTCGAAAATCCGTATAGGTACGCGCTGAGCTGTTTTCGAAATGTTAGAGATTTTGAAATGATCGCCGGGCAAATTTGACGTCACATCTCGCCAGGCTGGGAAATGCATCTGGCCTATTTTTTTCAAATTTTTTGGCGCCAATTTTGAATATTTTCAGGCCAATTTAAAACTAAAAATCGATTTTTAAATAGGAAAATTGATAGGTGCCTCTGATTTGAACTTTGTTTCTTGAACGATTTTTAGTGTTCTTTCACCCCCATAACTCAAAATCGGATCAAAGTGGTAGAAAGTACCTAAAAATTGAAAAAAACTCATTTTTTTTGCCGTTTTTCGGCTCTTAAAAGACTGTTTGTGACATTATATTAACTGTACAAGATCGAGAACTCGCTGGAGATGTTCTAGCAACGTCTTCTATTTTAATTTCCAATAAAGTCTTTATACGACATGATATATATATTTTTTTTTTTCAAGCTAATTAAACAATTAAGTCTGTTATATGAAACATTATATTTTATAATAAAATTCTTTGTAATAATTTGATGTAACTTCTCATGAATTTGGGCAACTCTGTTTATTTTGAGGAATATAAACATAGGAATGCTGTACGTTAGCTGCGGGTTTCGCTTCGCACACCTCTTCAATAATTCAATCAAGCGAGTGCTTGTCTAAAAGGCTTGCAGAAATGATGGCATTAGCGACCAACTACGAGATGTATAGAAATGTTACCAGATCCTTATAATCTAGTAAAATTGGAAATTCTAGCAAGCTGGACTGTAATAATAAGGGAAAGAAAGTGTAAAGTATAAAAGATGATGCAAATGAGTTTCTACACTAAGTAATCGTGTTTCTACACTAATCTTGTTTCTACACTAATCGTTTTTAATTAATTTTTTTAATTTTTTTTTAAGTTCAAATCTTGTCAGAAAAAAAAATCCCTTTTTGATAAAGATTTCGACTTCTTTTTTTTAAACAAATATTTCTGATTTTCTACAAGTGGGAAAAAATATAAAAAATTCCCGTATATCCTCGAGACTTTAAGTAAACCATGATAGCGAAATTTTTTGAACAATCTTTTTATTATTTGAAAAAAGAAAAAAGAAATTTTTTTGTAATTTTTGAGTTTGAGTTGCCTCTTATTTCTTTTATTAAGACGATAAATTGAAAAATCAAGAAGAATTGATTGTTTAATTAGCTTGAAAAAAAAAAAAAAAAAAAAAAAAAAAAAAATAGAAAATAGAAGACGTTGCTAGAACATCTCCAGCGAGTTCTCGATCTTGTACAGTTATTATAATGTCACAAACAGTCTTTTAAGAGCCGAAAAACGGAAAAAAATGAGTTTTTTCAATTTTTAGGTACTTTCTACCACTTTGATCCGATTTTGAGTTATGGAGGGTGAAAGTACACTAAAAATCGTTCAAGAAACAAAGTTCAAATCAGAGGCACCTATCAATTTTCCTATTTAAAAATCGATTTTTAGTTTTAAATTGGCCTGAAAATATTCAAAATTGGCGCCAAAAAATTTGAAAAAAATAGGCCAGATGCATTTTCCGACCATCTTTTAGATGAAATAGGTCCGGACCCGCAAAACGCCAATAGTTCGCATAAATCGTTGAAACAGTGAAAAACACATTTTCTATCGTAGCGCCCTCTATAAGCGATCTTGGGAGCTGAAATTTTGGCTACAGGCCTTACTTTTCAAGCTTTATCCATCCCCCAAGTCAAAATCAAATTTGGTGAGAGGGGACATTTGACTGCCGTACTGGGCTAGACCCTTTGCAAATAAAGGTGGGTCAGACGGTATACCATAACTTTTTTGGACGATTATGACTACAATTTCTTTCAAATGTTGATAAAAATGACACCGTTTTATTCTGCGGATTTCTACGCACCCTGGTTACCAGATCAAATGAAGTGGAAAGATTCAAAAACCTCTTTAAAAAATAGTACTAATAAAAGATACCTCTGAAAAATAATTATTATTAACCAAATTATTTTATTTTAGTTTTACTTAGGTTAAGCGAAAATTGCAAACTGAAAAAACTCAGTCAATGTCTACAATTTGGTGATTAGAGTGCATACAGGCATCGCAGTAACTGCGACAACTGTTGTCTTCATCCTCGTCAGCCCCATTCGGTATCTTCAACCATAGGCTACCATTTTGATTCAGAGCAACATGGTGACTTCTAATTAGAAGCAAATAGTAGCTTATAAAGTCCTTCAAGGATTCCTTGAGGTTACGCGTTGATGTGGAGCAGTGATACGGGTTAAAACATCCGGTTCCAGCGTTTCAATTTGGAATCTTGGCAAAAATCGTCTTGAGAGACACAAAAGCGTCCTTGCGGCAAAAAGGCCTACTGTGATTGCTTCTTCAAGGCGATCTTATCAGACTAGAGATGGCAACACCAGACGACCAGACCTGATCTGATGGTTTCCCATTTGACCTCACTATCGCGTCTTACCCACCTTTCCCATATTCTTTGCCAATTCCGTAGCCGTAAAACTGGTAAAACTGGATTGAAGATCAATGCCTTTCGCAAACGAGGTGTGGAGTTGTTCCTCTACTAGAAATCGTGATGGCCACTCATCCTCCACTAACCAATTTTCTAGTTTCCCGGGTAAACTATACACGACATAATAGGACAACAATGAGGGGAAATAACGTGCCTTAAAAACTCCGTTTTCCAGATTCAGGACGGTGTATTTTGACAATGGAGGTTTGATTGTTCCAAATCATTTTCGGAAGATTTTCGGCGCCGAGCCTCTAGTTGTAAGTCACCGGCGGTCTTTGTTCTTAGAGCGTTCGTTATTAACAAATTAGCGGCTTAACTTATAAAGACGAGGTAGCCCGGGCGTTCCTCTCAGTTGCTTTCGGTCGTCTGGCTGGCAGCTGAATTTGATTTTCGGTCATTTCTGCTGGGTTTTTAGTTGATTCAAAATGCCGGGCGAGGAAGCGACTAAGACCCCGTTTTCGCTTCGGGGTCTCCTTTTCGATCGTCGATTTTCGGCGAGGGAACCAGTCGAACTTGTCGGGGTGTCAGAGTCGGGCGTTACGACTTCAGGTATGTTGCCAGTTAAATTTTGACATACTCATCTTTGGACTTGAATATTTCGTAAGCCCAAACTAGCCATGGAATGGTTTTTTTGGCGATTCGCGGGAAGTTTGACGCACAGGGAACTCGAGTTAGTAGGCATCAACCCCCTAGCAACAAATGAATGGATCACACCAACAACGGCGTGACCGATAAAACACAATTTTCAAGCAGATGATAAAATGAGAGAACGTTAGCGGAGATTTGTTGCCGCTGTCGCTCAATGCCCACAATCATGGGAAGGAAGCATCATCCCCCATGAGTGAGACGCCCTGATTCCTCAATATTTCTGTTTCGGAAGCGTTTTGGGTTAGGCTGTGTTAAGTGTTCAGGAGAATACACCTCTCCATTTGTCTACCTCCAAATCACATAAGGGCACACCCTTAGGAGCGAGTCAATTCAATCTTGTCAAGTTCATTTTAAAATCAAAGTATTCTCATTGTTTATTGTTTCAACTTCATTTTAACCTATTTGATAACTGCTTTCCTCTTGTATGTAAAATGAATTGAACAAGAGTGCAGTTTTTTTACACCCACGATGCATAGACTTTTTACCTTGAAATAACAGGCTGAGGCTTTTTTCATGTTACCATTGAATGTCTATACTATACATTCATAATAGGCTCCGTCATGTTTTTCGTGCTACTCCTTTCATTACTATCACATTATTGTTGTAATGTTGAACCCCTCGTAATCTATAGATGAACGAATGGTTTTAAAACCTAATCCTGATTTGGAAGACCTTATTGGGATATGAATGACGATCTTATTGGTACGGAAGGCGAAATTAAACTTGAAATTCTCAAAAGGGGAACAACCAGGTCATGGAGAGGTCGATTTTCAACCTGATGAAAGTAACTTAAAATTTAGTCTATCCACCTTCCCCTTGAATAAGACAACGATATTCGATTCGCCTCTTGAGTGCTTCTCAGTTCATCTGACGGAATGAAGACCACCCTCTAACCACCGCCCTACTAAGGTCAATCTTTCTTCCTTCCAATCACTTTCTTGCGTCTCTCAATCAACGGCTCTTGTTTGGAAAAAGTCCAAAGGCCCATTCCCACTTTTTCCCCCCCTCCTTTCTCTTTGCCCTCTTCTTCACTCCGGCGTCGTTCCGTTTTCATTTCATTTGGATTAACTCTGTATATTTCTATTGTTGCAGGTGAGTACCGCTGGTGCCAGTAACGTGGTAATATCAACACGCCTAAGGTATAGTTTGAATAGTGAAAACGTTCATAACGAAAACGTATTATGTTGTGAGACAATGCTTTCCTGACATCATTGAACTATTTACTTCATTCCACCGACGGTGCGCCGTCTCACATTCTTGCTTATTTTAAAACAAACACGCTGCAAGTTTTAAACAAGGGTTAAGGGTTTATTATTTTTTATTATAAATTCTGTAAAAATTAATTCTATATTATAAAAATAATTTTTTATTATTGATGCATACCTAATATAAATAGGGCGGCCGGATTAACCGAGTTGGTTCTGGGCGTTAGCCACTTCGCGCTCCATTCTGTTGAGGCCATGGGTTCGAATCCCGTTGAAGACCATGGAAATTTTGGGAATAAAAGTGCCGCTGGGTTAAAGTGATTCATCAATAAATTAGCGCCACGTCATGTCAGGCCCAATAGATCAAAAATCTTGACCCCCAAAAATGAATTCTACGTCGGAAAATACTTCGAAAACGACACCTAACTTGACCTCATAGCCGAAAACCTTCAAAAAACCCTCCCGTAGCCCTTTTTTAGCCCTTCCAGAGCCCCAAGGGTTTGAGAGATCGGGCTGAAAACCTTGAGGGCACAACTCGATGGTAAACCGAGTATTTTATCAAAATTTTGGATTTAAAAAAAATTCCTACTCTCCAAAACGGCTCGGACGGCCGGGCATTTCGTTTTTTGAATCTGTGTCATGAAACGCATACATAATGTCACAATTTGAGGCCGAACAGAATTTTCGAGCTCCGACACGAATACATAGGTGTATTATTCCGAGAATAGCAAATCAATAATCCTACTTTCCAAAACGGTGGGCGGACATTGCATTTTTAGAATCTACGCGACATGAAACGTATCAGGAGAAATATAGGTTTTCCATGCTCAATTGAGTATTTTCCAAACCTAATTGAAAATTTTCCTAGTTGAATTGGGAACTTTCCATTTCAAATTTAGAATTTTCTCCAAAATATGAAACAAAATTCTCAAATTGAAATGGAAAGTTCTCAATTAAATTTGGAAACATCTCGATTAGGTTTGGAAAATTCTCCATTGAGCTTGGAAAGCCTATATTCCCGATCAATTTCTGGGTCAAACTGTATCCGAGGTAATAATGAACCGAAAAGTGTCAGGAACATTGACTTAGAAAACTCTACATCATCTTGCCTTAAGTAACCCCACAAATTATTTATTCAGAAGTTGATGAACCAAAAATGAAACAGCATCCTTTAAGTTACAGCTCCACCATGGACGGCGCGTAATGATAATATCATATTATGGTTTGACTCTTACCAGGAGGCGTGAGGGTGGTTTGAGTGGTGAAAATTATGAGAAAGAGGGTTGGAGTGCAGGTGTGCGGGATACGAGGGCAACAAAAGGATGGTTGAGGTGCAGAAAGGAACAACAGAATAGACGTCAGCAATGGGGATTTGCTTGAAGTTCGCTGCTACTGTTGAGAATGGACCAGTGGAGAGAAAAGATCCGTATCTCTCAAAGCTAACTTGAGAAATAACTCGCTCCAAAATTTGGCAGCAGAACATTCAAAATAATCACAAATATGTTGCGAAATGCTAGCCAAGAATCTTTGGGTAGAACTAACTTCAGCGGCACCTGATTTGGTTTCTATGGATAAGTTCCAATTGTAGAAAATCAAACGAATAGGAAATCTATAGGAGATTCAAAAACCACGTAACCACTTAATTCAATCCTCCAAGCTGCGTCCATTTCTCAACGTCTATTGTGCCGGGCCGGTGGGTTACTGTGCCGAAGCATCGATCAACGTCACAGCCACAGCCCCTGCCCAGAATATCCGAACTGGCCCGTCGCTAATAATGCGGAAAATTATTTCCTTTTTCTAATCACTTTTCCGGAGTGGTATCGGGGCCGAAAGTCACTCTTACGATACTTCCATTTGGTCCAGAGGGAGGGAAACTCCAACAGGCCGAATCAGTCCCCAGCTGAAACCATGAACTGGGAAAATAAAAATTGTAGAAGTCACGGGTTATTCCTCTTGATAGGGTTATGATTGGAAATTTAGCTTCCACGAATGGAACAGTTGCTTTTGGCACCCGTTTTTTTCGGAAATGAGCTTTAGCGCTCGGCACCCACTTGCGTTGGGTACCCAAGCGTTCAAACGAGTTTTTGCTCTGGATCCCAACTTTAGGGGTATGTTGGCGGGTATATATTTGCATTTGGATCAACAAAGCTAAGCAATAATGTCAGTCATGTTCACCGATCGTTTGTGAGTAGGGTTGCCAACCGTCCTCCCCCGGGGAGGACAGTCCTCCCTTTTGGTCATCTGTCCTCCCGAAACCCCGGACCTCGGGAGGACGCCCAAATGTCCTCCCTTTTCTGTTTGTGGATTGATGGCATCAATTTGATGTTTCTTCAACAAGCAACAGAACGAGAAGAAATGAGAAGAGGAAGCAGGAGTGATCACATTTCTCATCAGCTTTGTCTTTTTCTGTCACTTTATAATATAGAGAGTCGTGAGAGAGCATAATATAATATTATAATAATATTATTATGCCCTCTATTTTTTGCTTAGTTTTTGGTGGAGAAGTTGAGGTACAGTTTGTGCTAAAATGGAAACGGAAACCGAAAGTGATGCTGAGGAAGACCCGAAGTGTTCGAAGGCTTGGACTTCTAAACGTGCGTGTTCTTTCAACTTTTCGTGGGAGAAGGATTACCTATGGGCACGGGTAAATAAGGTAAATCCCAAAAAAGCGTATTGCTCCTTTTGCAAGAAATCGTTCTTTATAAAATATGGTGGAATAAGCTCTTTGAAACGTCACGCCTCCTAACAAACTCATAAAAGTAATGCTTCTGCCGTCATACAGAATAAAACGTTGGCATGCTTTATGTCCACACCAACTTTAACTCCTGAAAATGATAAAATCGTTGCCGCTGAGGTGACAAAATTGTATCTCATGGGTGTGACATAGTGGTAGCTATTTAGCTACGAGAGGGTTTTATTGAAGGCTTTTGGCCATGGGATCGAGTTAGGTGTCGTTTTCGAAGTATTTTTGGACGTATAATCCAGTTTTGGGGGTCCCAGAACGATCCGGTATCACCGTGGGGATCTATAGGGCTTTGAAGGGGCTACAAATGGGATTTTTTAAGGATCCCAGGAGGTCACATACTTTCCGAGTAATTTTGGACATATAATCCATTTTTCGAAGGTTTTGATTATCTTTCTTGTTCTTGTTAGTTGATGGAATAATTATTGTTCTCGTTTTATATTTTATTTAATATAAATAAAATTCTCTTTTCATATCTCTAAATTTTGTTTGTGTTTTGAAATTTTTCCTCTACGTTGTTCATGTTTGAACGTCCCCTCAAAAGAGGGAAAGGACCATTTTGGAAAGTTAAACTTACGATGTAAAATCTATTATCCTGCTGAACCCATCGGTGATATCCAAATTAAGACGTTCGCCATATGATTGAAGTGCATGTACGACAATCAATACCTGAATATTTGAATGCAGGCATGCATTTTTATAAAATTTAATGTATTTTATAAATTTTATAAAAATAGTTCCTAGCTCAATACCTTAGTGTACTACATATGTCAATGCCTAACTAGTTTGGTTTAATACCTACAAATCTGTATTTTCAAACATAAACTTTTTTGCCTTATTTGTGTAGTGCATCAGTTAATTTTGTATTCCGGCCCTTCGTACGTTAGTAAAATTATTTTCATTTGATAATGAATTGGTAAAACTAATAATTTATTCCAAATATCAATGTTGGAGTGGATGTCCTCCCTTTTTATACGGTGTCCCCCCCAATTTTTCCAAGCGTCCTCCCGAACAGAATTTTGGAGTTGGCAACCCTATTTGTGAGCCATTAGCGAAGACATGTATGGCCTAATGAGTCAGTAGTAGTGACAGACCTGGCCCATGTGATGAAATGAAATGAAAAGGTTTATTTGTAAAAGCCTTCCGGCGATACAAGGAAAGCAAAACAGTAATACAGGTAAATCAATAACTAAAATGACACAATGTGTCACTGTAAATGTTACCATGTCATGGTAAATCACTAGAATAATACAAGAAAGATGACTATAATAATTTATAATACAGGATAAAACGCTACAATATTTAACTATTAGAACATATTCGTAAAACTTAATTAGTCACTGTTGGCTAAAATCGCAGTTTTTTCAGTCGAATCCCATTCTGTAGAGTAAAATACTTGTTTTTATACCGTCTGCACAATATTTAATCCTCTACGGAAATCAGGAGAGAGTATGAAAATAATCAGCGTTTGAACTTTTGGCGGTAGGATTGACCTTCCGAAAGAAGTACAACACAACGCCACCATGGGCGCTGGCATCGAATGTACAGATTTCATGTCCGCGAAGGTTGGCTAATCTGAACCTCCCTTCAATATGGCTGATTGTTTATGTTAGGGATATTTCTACTAGAGAACTGTAGTCAGGTCTGCTTTCAGGTTCGGGACGGTAAATGACGTCATTTCGTCGTCTTCAAGTCAGAATGGCCTATCTCATTTTCATCAGTTTTTCAGGAATCGAAAAAAACTGATTTCTGAAATACTGAGGGAAGCCGCAACCAGTGTCAATTCAAATTGGCCCATCTCACAGCCAAACTTCGGTCACTGAATGAATAGTTGAAACCTTATGATAATTTGTGACTGGTGTTCATTACTGAAATAGCAATGTATAAACTATCTCTAGAATACAAAATCATTGGAAACACTGTATTATTTTAACTCACCTTTGATGAAAAACCACGAGGACTCCGGGGTTGTGTCAAAAACAAAGCAAAAACACTGAGATAGGCCACATTTGTGACCGATTTGAGATAGGCCATACCTATAACTTATCGTGAGATTTTAGTGCTTTCTGGGATTTCGTCAAAGCTGGTGTTCCCAAGCGATCCGCCTCGAAATTATGGATCGAGGGCTATAAAAAGCTCAAAACCCAACTTTTTTTTAGATAGGCCATTCTGACTTGACCACGACGATTTACCGACCTTTCGGTTTCAAACCTTCCAACTTGTTTAAGGTCCTGAAGGATAAATCGGGACTTTTTTTGCGGTATCAGGGCGTTATTAGTCATTTCATGGAACTAACTTTCAATTACAGTAAACAAAAAAATGCTTATATAGCTCATTGAGTGACCACTTGGGAGGTTGAACTGTTTGCAGTTCGCACATTTTCTTTCCACTGGAGGAAAGGTTCTTTTCAAATACGATTCTGCTTGATATCCCCTGGTACTCTAACGAGTAAGTAGGTCAACTCTCGTAATTTCGAGTTGAACAAAATTGCGTTCGTTTGTATTGTTCGTAGTTCCGCTACTCATATCATCTGTTTCCCCACTGGTCCTCCAGACGATAGAACATTGTTCCACTTTGAACATAAACTCGTAGGTAGGTTTACTCACGTTTCAATGTTTGCTTGGACCGGCACAGATCTCGTTCGTGACTGACGATGAGCGATTGTTGGACGGAAGTCTCTCCTGATCTACCGCTCAACTGTGCACTTACTATGTGTGCACAAACGCCCTCGTGAGGGCTCGCTTCGGACGAGGAATCTCCAATTTCTCCATTTCCCTTCCGTAATCCCCGCGTAAACTCTGTCTGTCCACGCTGTATAATAAATATCACGATCGCAAAAATAATGAAAATCCTCAAGAGATCACTCACTTTCCTGCCCTCACTTATTTCTGGCAAATATTCATACTGCTCTTCATGTCTTGAGTTGTCATCTAAATCACTAATTTCTATACCACTAATTCTCATCGTCTCTGTCTGTCTGTCTGTCTGTCTGTATGTCAATCGCCTACTCTGACTAAACGGTAAGTCCTAAAAATACGCCGATTTTTCCTATCGTCTCTGTCGACCGTTTCAGTGTCCTTAGGGTGTCAATATTCATACTGCTCTTCATGTCTTGAGTTGTCATTATACACTAAGTCTCATTCGTTCCTTGAAAATAACATCAATAATGCTGCAGATTTTACACGAGGGTTCTTGGGGGGGGGATTCTTTGGTATAAATTCTACAAAAATTAATTCTATCGCAATAAAAATTACACAGCCCCACAAAAAAAAGTTTCTGATCCGGGGGTCTGACTATGGTATTCCTATGCATTTCCCCATGCGTTCGCCCCTTAATTGTTTGTGTAGGGGCGAAATCATCTCCCCTACACACAAAAAATCGCCCCTACACAAACAATTAAGGGGTGAACGGATTTTTTTGGACCTCGCATTCGGATTCAGCGTCGAAAAATACATAGGAATACCATAGTCAGACCCCCGAAGCAGAAACCTTTTTTTTTTGTGGGGCTGTGGGGTGGAACCGGTTAGGGGTGCTTATGATAAGTCTTATCATAGGGTGACCAGAGGTACTCCTTTTGGGAGGACAGGTACTACTTTTCGAGTTAGGGTCCTCTCATGTTTTTGGATACACGAAAATAGAGTAATGGTACTCCTTTTTTGCAGTGGTACTCCCGAAGTCCTACTATTGGAAGTTACAGTTCTGGAGAAATCCAGATTAGGCATTGAGACATTGAAAGAGGTAATCCTAATGCAGATTAACCAAAATTTTGAGAAAAATTGTTTAGAGATGTTTGAGTTTCTGAAAAATCACGAACAGCTGCTCAAAGCCATTCACGGCTCTGCAAAATATGATGGATTTAAAAAATGAAAAAATTGAATTCCTGAAAAATTGAGTTGAAAAACGATTTTTTTAGTTTGCTATGTCCGTTTGTTTAATATCACTTGCTTATTTTAGTTCCTTATCCCATGTCAATTTATTGTTGTTACCAACCATGCTGTGGAACTTCCTATAAGAAAAAAAAGTTTATTTTGAAGATTAGGTATCTACCTAACATGAAACACAATCTATACTTATAATGGTACCTATAATAATGTTAAATATATTATGATATAATATAATGATATTATCATAATATATTTAACATTATTATATATACCTATATAAAGTAATATAGTTGTTTTCCAAATGGTACTCTTTTGGTTTATTATTCTTGGAATAATACACCTATGTTTTCGCGACAGGGGTCGACGACTCCGATCGGGCTCAAAATTTGACATTATCCGTTTCAAGTGGTCTACATTCTAAATCCGAAATGTCCGTCCGCCGTCCGCCGTCCAGGCCGTTTTGGGCAGTAGGAATTTTTTTTAAAATCTGAAATTTTGGCAAAATACTTGGTTTACCATCTAGTTGTGCCCGCAAGGTTTTCAGTCCGATCGCCCAAACCCGTGGGGCGCTCTGGGGTTATAATGGGGCTACGGGAGGGTTTTTTTTTTTTAAGGCTTTTAGCTATGGGATCGAGTTAGGTGTCGTTTTCGAAGTATTTTTGGACGTAGAATCCATTTTTGGGGTCCCGGGACGATCCGATTTCACTGTGGCGATCTACAGGGCTTTCATGGGGCTAAAAATGGGATTTTTGAAGGATCCCAGGATGTTAAATATTTTTCGAGTAAAAAACAAAACAAAATTTGAAAAACACATTTTTTGAAAAAACAAAATCAAAAACGCTGCAAATTTTACACAAGGGTTTATTATTCTTTGATATAGGTTACTTGTGCAGAAATTAAATTCTGTCAATGGAAAAATTTAAAAAAAAAATTTTTGATTTTTATTTCAAAAAAATTTTTTTTTAGATTTTTTTGTTCAAAAATGTGTTTTTTCAAAAATTCTGTATTTTTTACTCAAAAAATATTTAACATCCTGGGATCCTTCAAAAATCCCATTTTTAGCCCCATGAAAGCCCTAAAGATCGCCCCAGTGAAATCGGATCGTTCCGGGACCCCAAAAAATGGATTCTACGTCCAAAAATACTTCGAAAACGACACCTAACTCGATCCCATAGCTAAAAGCCTTCAAAAAAACCCTCCCGTAGCCCCATTATAGCCCCATAGCGCCCCACGGGTTTGGGCGATCGGACTGAAAACCTTGCGGGCACAACTAGATGGTAAACCAAGTATTTTGTCAAAATTTCAGATTTTTTAAAAAGTTCCTACTGCCCAAAACGGCCCGGACGGCGGACGGCGTACGGCGTACGGCGGACGGCGGACGGCGGACGGACATTTCGGATTTTGAATGTAGACCTCTTGAAACGGATAATGTCAAATTTTGAGGCCGATCGGAGTCGTCGACCCGCGTCGCGAAAACATAGGTGTATTATTCCAAGAATAATAAACCAAAAACGCTGCAAATTTTACACAAGGGTTTATTATTCTTTGATATACATTACTTGTGCAGAAATTTAATTCTGTCAATGAAAAAATTAAAAAAAAATTTTTTTTTGATTTTAATCTCAAAAAATTTTTTTTGGATTTTTTGTTCAAAAATGTGTTTTTTCCTAAATTCCGTATTTTTTACTCGAATAATATTTAACATCCAGGGATCCTTCAAAAATCCCATTTTTAGCCCCATGAGAGCCCTATGGATCGGCACAGTGAAATCGGATCGTTCCGGGACCCCCAAAAATGGATTCTACGTCCAAAAATACTTCGAAAACGACACCTAACTCGATCCCATAGCTAAAAGCCTTCAAAAAACCCCTCCCGTAGCCCCATTATAGCCCCAAAGCGCCCCATGGGTTTGGGCGATCGGACTGAAAACCTTGCGGGCACAACTAGATGGTAAACAAAGTATTTTGCCGAAATTTCAGATTTTTAAAAAAATTCCTACTGCCCAAAACGGCCTGGACGGCGGACGGCGTACGGGATACGGCGTACGGCGTACGGCGGACGGACATTTCGGATTTGGAATGTAGACCACTTGAAACGGATAATGTAAAATTTTGAGCCCGATCGGAGTCGTCGACCCGCGTCGCGAAAACATAGGTGTATCATTCCAAGAATAATAAACCAAAATCTTTTTTGAAAAAAAAATCAAAACATTTTTTTTAATTTTTCATCAACACAGAATTAGATTTCTGCACAAGTAACCTACTTATATCAAAGAATAATAAACCCTTGTGTAAAATTTGCAGCGTTTTTGGTTTATTATTCTTGGAATAATACACCTATGTTTTCGCGACGCGGGTCGACGACTCCGATCGGGCTCAAAATTTGACATTATCCGTTTCAAGTGGTCTACATTCTAAATCCGAAATGTCCGTCCGCCGTCCAGGCCGTTTTGGGCAGTAGGAATTTTTTAAAAAATCTGAAATTTCGACAAAATACTTGGTTTACCATCTAGTTGTGCCCGCAAGGTTTTCAGTCCGATCGCCCAAACCCGTGGGGCGCTCTGGGGTTTTGTCTTGAAATTATGGTCACCCTCATCATTATGGTCACGAGGGGATAAGCAGCTTTTCCCCTCGTTGGTCTCTCGGACTTCAGTAAAGGTCCACACACATCACAAAATATCCCCGATGCGTTTGTACACTCCAAAATACACATATTCATCAATTTACCCCTCCTGGAGGGATGATTTCGCCCCTACACAAAAAATTAAGGGATGAACGGTTGTTTTTTTTTTTTTAGCTCGGATTCGGATTCAGCGTCGAAAAATACGTAGTCAGACCCCCGGATCAGAAACTTTTTTTTTGTGGGGCTGTGTTATTTTAACAAAATTTGTAAAAATAAATAATTATTTAATAATAAAACTTAGATTCCCTTTCAAAGTTTAGACAGATGAGACGCCCGAAAATTGAATTCTACGTCTAAAATTACTCGGAAAACGATACCTTATTCGACCTCCAGGCACCCGACCATTTGGCTCCATTAACAATTTAGTAGCCCTATCTATAGGGTCTATATATAGACCCCCACGATGGTCTCGTTTGTTTGAAAATTCGTCCGTCATGACCTGTTTTACTGAACGTGAAACTAGAAAACTGAGCGGATCAGGTTCGATTAGGAGCTCCTTCTCGGAAGGACTGTTTGGGTGTATTGTGAACTATAAAAACCTTATCGATTGGTGATAATTTGTGGAGGGTCCGAAGTATCCATGTGTCAGAGCCTCAAGGCCCCAAGGTCACAACAAGTAGGCCTGCAGGCGTAGCAGTTCTCATTACCTTAAGTTCACACATAGGGTATGACATTGATCCTCCTTTTTAGCGAATTCGTTGATATTAGATAACATAAATTTTATGAGCCCTTGTCGACTTCTACCCACCCTTGAGCTGGAACCCTCCCTTGGAGCCCCGTTTTAACCTCGCTGAGCCTCACGAGGTTTGAGTGATCGGGCTGAAAAGCTTGCGGACACGACTGAATGGAGAACTAGAAGGAATTTTATCAAAATTTCTGATCTTATTGCCAGTACCTACCTAACTGTTCATGAGGTTGGCGACAAAAATATTTCCATAAAAAAAATCAGCCAAATATTTCCAAAAAAGAGAAGAAGAAATCCATTTCTTGGGGTCCCACATCTATCTCATTATTGCAGCGGAATTCAGTTTTGGTTTATTATTCTTGGAATAATACACCTTTGTAATCGTGACGGAGGTCGACGACTCCGATCGGCTTCAAAATTTGACATTATCCGTTTCAAGAGGTCTAGATTCCAAAATCGAAATGTCGAAATGTGTTTTGGGCGGTAGGATTTTTTTCTTTTTTTTTTTTTTTTTAAATCTGAAATTTTGACAAAATACTTGGTATACCATCTAGTTGAGCCCGGAAGGTTTTCAGCCCGATCGCCGAAACCTATGGGGCGCTATAGGGCTAAAATGGGGCTGCGGGAGGGTTTTTAATGCTTTTGGCTATGGGATCGAGTTATGTATCGTTTTCGATGTATTTTTTGACGTAGAATCCATTTTGGGGGGCTCCGGAACGATCCGATTTCACTTTGGCGATATATAGGGCTTTCATGGGGCTACAAGTGGGATTTTTTTAGGATCCCAAGAGGCCAAATATTTTTCGAGTAAAAACAACAAATGTTTGAAAACAAAAATCCAAAAAATTTAAAAAAATTTCCTTTTTTTTTCATTGATACAGAATTAAGTTTATGCACAAGTAGCCTATATCAAAGAATAATAAACCCTCGTGTAAAATTTGCAGCGTTTTTTATTTAAAAATTAAAAAGATTAAAAACTACTGACACCGGCGCACAACTTTTTTTAGATATCAAAATGGCTCAACTCCCGCTACCGCCTTGGTGAACTCGTGTTCAGATGAGATGGACGTAGGATTTATTGTTTTTCAGTGGTTTTCCTATTTATCTGGCAGTTTTTTAATGCGCAAGCGAGTTATTAAATAGATGTTTAGCAACAATGCACAGTTTTTCTTCGTTCCTAGGATGATTTATTGTCACATAGTTGCCGAAAAGTTCCTCTTGATGTTGTGCCATGTTGGACATTTAGATATTGTCAGTTTTGTCTTGTTGGTTACGTTACAAATCGGTTTTTTGTCCCTCCTGGAAAGTAGCCAAAATGTGCCATGTTGCCCTGACATCGACGTTATATAAATCCAAATATAAATGAGGTATTTATGATAAAGAATAATAAAACTTTGTGCAATATTTGCTGCGTTTTCGTTTGGAAACGTTTCGTTTGGTTTTTTGGTAATTCAAACTCCTCTTAATAACTTAGTAAATAAACGACATTGATTAATAGTCATTTAATGTCTGAAATTGTATTAGTGTGTAATGAGATGCTCCGGTTGAAACTCCCTTCCCACAAAAATGCCGAATGGGTAGAAACTGTCCGCCACCAAGATTTATATGAACTGGGGGCTATAAATTAGAGCGAACGGGCGATCTGGTGGATTTGGTCGAAATTAAACAGGCCTTCGGAGTTGCATGGGATGGAGCACACTTTAAGGAGAGAAAACTTCTAAATGAGAAACAGATGAATGATTTCCCTTCAGGGCCGTTCGCGTGCGGGATGTTCATAATTTCAACATAGGGGAGGCCCCGGCTATTAAGGGCAGAAAGGTGTACAGTGTGGTTGGAGACAACTCGTTTAATAAAAATAACACCCTTCGCGTGACGACTGATGCTACGCAAAGGGCCTTTCACTGAGAACAGCGTTTTATCGTAATTGAATGATGGGATTTATTGTGAAGGGGTTTCAGTTTAATTTGATACTGCGGCAGAAAAGAGACGAAAGAAAAGTGAGGTCAGAGGCGTTGGTGGCCGGTCGCCTCGTGTAAATGCATAGATACCAATTAATCGACCGGGGTGAGAACTTTAGCATACTTCGGAACACCGCTGAATTTATAGACGAGAATGCCTGTTAAAACACGCTTTATAATGGAGTTATGACTCACTTTATTTCCCCTCTTTAGCTTCTCCCGTGTGATCTAATGATGGCGGATAATTAGTGATCTTCAATATTAGCACAACAAGATACATCTAGTACCTAACCAACGAATCCTTAAAAACGCCCAAAATTGAACTTTAAAGGGTTACAAAAAAGTGAATGTCGTCTGCTAATCGGCAACACCACGTAAGTAGTTTTTGGCCAAAATGAGTTTGAAGTGCTACTAGCTTGATTTTTTCACGCGGAATTCGTCGTTTTCTTAACGATTTTGATCGAGCTGTTGAAAAATCGACAAAATTTGACAACATTTAATGTGATGGTTTCATCGGATTCCGCGTGAAAAAATCAAGCTAGTTTACTACTGCAGTGCTAAGTTAGAACGTCCTACAGTACCTACAAAGAATTTGAACCTAGATAGGACGTTTTAACTTCGGGCGTCATTTTGGCCAAAAAGTGAATTACGCTGTGTTGCCTATTAGCCGACGACGTGCAAGGATCCCTCAGTGGTGGCCAGCAGTAATCCACTTCATATTACAATAAGGAATGGACGTGCACACGAATTTCGGGATAAATCGTACTGTGACATGTTGTTAGAAGTCAAAAAGAGAAAATACATCATTTTTGTGACAAAAGTCTTTCACGTTATATAAGTACGTATGTGACGTCTCCTACGGACCTTGTGGTTTGACGGCCTGGTTTACCAACTCAGAAAATCGCTTTTTCCGTGGATCGTTCCTATAAACAATCTCTTGACGTTTTTAGAACTAATTTAAATAAAAATAAAAAGTTTTTTGCTATTCACCTTAACCCACGATCGAATCAAAACAACGGCCAAGGTGTCACGTTCGCTGCGGTTTAAACTCAGAGACTGATCCTTCAGTTTTCAATTTTTTTTTTTTTTTTTTTTTTTTTTATGGTGGCCATCATGGCGAAATCGTCGGCCAATGAGAGGTGATCGCGGGTTTCCGCCGAAAATTCAAATTGCTATTTTTCCATAAAATCGTACGAACTTGCAATTTGTGTTTTAACCCCATTTTCGGTGTTATTTGGAAGCCTTCTATCAATTAAAAAAAAAAAAAAAAAAAAAAAAAAAAAAAAATCCAGAAACGCCTATTCCTTATTATTGGCATTATCCTGTTTTGGTTAATTATTCTCCCTGTTTCGCGACGAGGGATCAAAAATGTTGATCGGCCTTAAAGTTTAATTTTAATTTTGTCATTACACGTTTCGTGACTAGTAGATACCAAAAATGAAATGTCCTTCCTCCATCGAGGCCGTTTTTGGCAGCAATATTTTGTCTTTTTTAGCGCAACCTTTTTCCAAAACGCTGCAAATTTTACACAAGGGTTTATTATTCTTTGATATACATTACTTGTGCAGAAATTTAATTCTGTCAATGAAAAAATTTAAAAAAAAAATTTTTTTTTGGATTGTTATCTCAAAAAATTTTTTTTTTTGGTTTTTTTGTTCAAAAATGTGTTTTTTTTTTTCAAAAATTCCGTATTTTTTACTCGAAAAATATTTAACATCCTGGGATCCTTCAAAAATCCCATTTTTAGCCCCATGAGAGCCCTATAGATCGGCACAGTGAAATCGGATCGTTCCGGGACCCCAAAAAATGGATTCTACGTCCAAAAATACTTCGAAAACGACACCTAACTCGATCCCATAGCTAAAAGCCTTCAAAAAACCCCTCCCGTAGCCCCATTATAGCCCCATAGCGCCCCACGGGTTTGGGCGATCGGACTGAAAACCTTGCGGGCACAACTAGATGGTAAACCAAGTATTTTGCCGAAATTTCAGATTTTTAAAAAAATTCCTACTGCCCAAAACGGCCTGGACGGCGGACGGCGTACGGCGTACGGCGGACGGACATTTCGGATTTAGAATGTAGACCACTTGAAACGGATAATGTCAAATTTTGAGCCCGATCGGAGTCGTCGACCCGCGTCGCGAAAACATAGGTGTATTATTCCAAGAATAATAAACCAAAAATGGAAAGGTGCGCTCACCTCTTCGACATGTGTTTTTTTTTTTTTTTTTTTTTTTTTTTTGTGTACAGAGCATCACGCCCGAGCGGCTCAAAAGATTTTCATGAGGGTGGTCTCATTGTCATCAGCGAGTTCCGGGGGTGGTTATAGGCTACCTTGATTTTCCCTCCCTCATCCCCTTCATCGGTTTTCGGGAGGTCCTTCACGACGAAAGTTGTTTATCTCTGATGTGTAACTAAGGAGGCCTCAAAAGGGGGACGGAAGTTTTTGTCCGATTTCGTTGGTACAAGGGTCTATGGAATGAGCTTTTCAGGCTGATTCCAACGACTCCAAAACGATTTTTGCAGCCTGAGCCGTTCGTTACCTCTGATCGGCATAAGGTTTTATTACGCATCGGTCGTTAGGGTGCAGTTGTTTACGTAATGAGCATCACGTGGATGATGTGTTGTGTGACATAGTTTGGTCGCTAGATACCTACTGTTTCTTAGTTTCTCTCGCTCAATAAATATATCGTAATAACAAAAAGGTTGCGCTCATCTATTCAATTCAATTGATGGCTTGTTTTTTTTTAATCTGAAATCTTGACATACATAATACGGTTCTTCATCTAGTGGTTGTCGGGCTGTGGGAGAGGGCTTTCATGGGTTTCGGCCGTGGTATCGAGTGAGGTGTCGTTTTCGAGTTTTATTTTTCATTTTTGCGGGGATCTGCGGGTCTTTCGTGGTGCCAAAAATGGGGCTTTTGTCTGATGCCAAGAGGTGAAATAAGATGTCGTGGTAAGAGTAATTTTGGACGTAGAATCAATTTTTCGGGGTCCCTCATCTGTCCAAACACTAGGCGAGTACAGTTTTCTTTAGTTTTTAATTTTTTAAATACATTTTTATGTATGTACACAAATTGTACCAATGAATAATTAACCATTGTGTAAAATTCGCCGCGTTTTGAAATGAGCGTTAAGAAGATTTTTGTTGATTTCTGGGCCAATTTGGCTTACGCCTTACTTTTTGTTGTCAACTCGATCCACGATGTAACAGAATCTGATTGTAGACGGCGCGGTGAAGGAAACCTGGCGGATTGCGCGTGTGCCTGGCCAGGGAAGGTGAACCCGTTGAGACCCAAGGTGATAAAGTAAGGGGTGTGTTAAGGTGGGGAAGGTAGTGGGGGATAAAATGGGATAAAACAGAGGTTGGAAATGGGTATCCAGAGGAGTAAAATAACGGGCGGCGGGGGTGATGCACGAGCCTCGTCTTGTCCGCTCCCCGTATAAGGATGTTGCCCTTAACATCGATCGAAGGCATAATTCCTTACTCCGCCCTCTTTGGGAGGGTCGGGCATCTCCTCCTAACCTACTTTTGCCGGAGGACCTGAAAATGGGAAGAGAACCTCCACCACCCCCGACTGCCTCCTAACCGCCTCCATCTAAGCCCCCGGTAAGCCTGACCGCCCACCCCCACCACTCCCTAATATGTGAAAGGTGGATTCGAAGAGATGCCCCCTCCCCTTAAAAATCAAAGATGGAGGTCAATTCTAATTTCAAATCGTGGAGATCAATTCGGTGGCTGTCCAATACTATTTCGGCCCAGGACCCTCTCTGGACCTGTGGGATAACCCTCGCTCTTTCACGTCCAACACCCCAACTAGATCCTCCAACCCAGGTTTCTCATCTCCACCCCCCATCACCGGCGGACCCCCCCCCCCCCCCCCGGGTAGTCAATGAAATAAATTACCCAATTCCTTACGACCCCCACCGCACCGAACCTAATCCTCTTCCGTTCTCTCATTGTTTACGATTTCCTTTGCAATTTACAGTTCAACGCCTTTATACACTGCTACTTGGTATCGTATTCACATTATGCCGTGCGGCACGATTCGGGTTAGGCCGAACGGCAAAACCAAAGCAAATCGCTGGATTTAGGTTGAGACGTCGCACGGATAATCCAAAGGTGCATACATATTATGCCGCAGGGCACGATTTGGGTAGGTTTGGAGAGGGCCCACCGTAGTTTGCTTTTGCCGTTCGACCAGAGACAGTAGTATGATGTCTCGTGCAAAACATGTCCAATCGTTTAAATTTTACCAGATATTCCAAAATCAGACATGATTTATCTTCAACAGCGCGTATCTTAGGTTGTATTGAGGGATATCACTCCTTTTGTCTCGAAGTGAACCGAACAGGCAGCTGCTATCTGACGAGGTCAATACGGGGACCGAATGGAACGGTCGGAGGGAATCTCGTAGAAACTGCGTCCAGGGTGTGTCGGGCGGGTTTCGTCGGGTCAGGGATAGGGTTTTGATAGGGTGGTCGGTAGGGGTGACCCTAAACACACCATAGGGGGAGTCTGCGAGCTACATTGAAGTGGGTGGGCCAATTGGTCGGCCTTTTCACCCTCCCTCACCTAAATATAGATGTTTTTAGTAAGAGACGAGGTTACGTTTTTGCTCTACTATAATAAAAAATTGTGTTCACTTTTAATGCGTGTTTTCCAGTTAAAACCACCTCCGCTATTCCCCTATTCCGTTGTTACTGTTACCACTGGCAACTTTCCAACTGTCCAGAGCTCGTAGTCAACATCACAAAAGCTCCGAAAACTCATTGGATCGGCTTTCACATAGTATTCGCTTCACCAAATTTAAACATTCCAGCAGCTCTCCCTAGTCCCGGATTCGCTTTGTAATAATAATTTTTATTTATTTTAGTTAGGTACTATTATTATTATTATTATTATTTTATTTTATTTATTTTTTTTTTTTTACTTTTCAACACGTAAAAATTTAATGTATGCCGTTCCTTACCGTATTCGGCAGTAAGAGTTTTTATTAGGTGTATCGAAAATTTTGAAGAAAAAAAAATACACTTTCCTATCTCGGTGTGTCCGTCTTTCCAGACCGATCGCTCAACCCCGTGGGGCGCTATGGGGCTAAAATACGCGGGGCTTCCCGCGTGGGGCTATGGGAAGAGATTTTGAAGGCTTTTAGCTATGGGATCGAGTTAAGTGTCGTTTTCGAAGTATTTTTGGACGTAGAATCCATTTTCGGGGGCCCCAAAACGATCCGATTTCAATGTGGCGATCTATAAGGCTTTCATGGGGTTAAAAATGGGATTTTTGAAGGATCCCAGGAGGTTAAATATTTTTCGAGTAAAAAATAAAGAACTTTTGAAAAAAAAAAAAAATCCAAAAAAAAAAAAATTTTCCAAAAATTTTTTGATTGACACAGAAATAATTTTTGCACAAGTAACCTATATCAAAGAATAATCAACCCTTGTGTAAAATTTGCAGCGTTTTATTCAGAAACCAAGCAGAAATTATTTACTAGTTTTTTAAATGCTAGCATGCCTTCTTTGTCATTACCACACCAAAAAAAGATAGGTAATAAGATTTCAAAAGATAGGTTTTGGAACATTTCTGGAAAAAAACGATTTTACGTTATATCGGTTTTTTGAGATTTTGAAAGAACTAGATGGCCTACTGACCCCGCTCTGTGCTTAATTTTATGCTAATTAGATTGCCTACAATGTCTGTTCCATGAGTTTTATACTTAGGATTAATGATTTAGCCGCAATTTTCGTCTAAAGAAGGTCTTCAACTAAAACTGAAAAATCCTGAAAAAAAACACGCCCTCTGTTCAACACGCTCAACAGAAGATAGTTGCGAGAGGTCGTCAACGGCTGGCTACAGGTACGGCACCCGGAGAATATGAAGAAGAAGAAGAATAAATCCATTTCTTGGGGTCCCGCATCTATCTCATTAATGTAGCGGAATTAAGTTTTGGTTTATTATTCTTGGAATAATACACCTATGTAATCGTGACGGAGGTCGACGAATCCAATCGGCCTCAGAATTGGACATTATCCGTTTCAAAAGGCCTAGATTCCAAAAACCAAATGTACGTCTGCCGTCCGGGCCGTTTTGGGCAGTAGCAATTTTTTTTTAAATCTGAAATTTCGACAAAACACTCGATTTTACCATCTAGTTGTGCCCGCAAGGTTTTCAGCCCGATCGCCCAAACTTCTCCCACGCAAGTAATATAATATATTACTTGCGTGGGAGAAGTTTGCATAATATGCATATATACAAGTTGCATAGGTACCCTTCCTTACCAAAAAACACTGAGCTGCTGAGTCAGCAGCTCAGTGTCTATAAAAAGCTAGCGCGACCCACACAGCTGAGTCATTACTTCACCCGCATCCACAGCGTCAACTTCACGTTACTCTGTGTGGTGCTAGGAGTAGGCCTAATTGTCTAAATCGCCATTTACATCTGATTACGAGTTCTGAATATCCTGTTGTGTTGTCCTATTAAAATAAAGTGTTTTTTAAAAACGCATTCGTCCAAGACTTTTACGTTTCTTACATGTATCCCTCTGTCACTGGAAACATTGGAAACACAAATATAATTGATTTAATAATCTATATAATCTATTTAATAGCACTTTCCATGTGATGAAGTTGAGCTAAAATTATGGGAAAAAACTAAATACTTTAGGACACGTGAAAATAATTAATAATGGGGGTTAATGACAGTAGAACAATCTGCAAATTGGGTAAATTAGTTCGAGGGCATCCCACCAAAGCGTTATGTGAGATAGAAATCCATTTTGGAGCTTCGTTCCCTCCTAAACCCCCATGACTGGTGTTGCCCCATTTTCCCCTAAATTAGGATTGAAAAGCGTGTAAAATGCAACTCATCTCCTGGCTGCAGCCGATGGTTTCATTCTTCTAGTTCATGTTTTGTGAATCTGACATTTTTGTAAACATTGAATCCTCACCAGTTGTGGCCGCAAGATTTTCAGCCCAGAGTTCTTTGAGGTTATGGAGAAAGAGGTTTTGAAGGGTTTGGAGTGGTCCACACCTGTCTAACCGCTCTGAAACTATGTTCTAGCCTATGAATAATAAACCCATGTTTAATCGAATTTTAATCGCTTTGTTGATTGAAGGGTTTCGTGTTCGGAGGCAGGTGGAAAGTTTGGTGCCGCGATGCAAAACAGAAGTACCTGCTGTGGGGTGCTGTCAGATCACGAGATGTCGAGTAGGTTGCGTGGGGAAGGGGGTGTTGCGGAGTGTGGTGGGGGGGGGGGGGGGGTAGTTTGCGATAAGACCGAGTGGGATAAGGTTGTTTCTGGCTTCGGAGGACATGAGAGGGGTTGGGGGAGGCTGCCTCTCATCGGCATCACATCGCGGGTTATCGGAAGAGGTCTAATTTCGTGCCTTCGTCATCTCGCTCCATAACCTCTTCTTTTGCTGCGAAAACCTCCTCTTTCGCAAGTAGGTCGAGAGCCGTCATGCCCCCCCCCCCCCCAAACATCCACCACCACCACCACCGGTAAAAGAAAAATAATAATCAAACTGTTTTCGTGATAGGAATCAAACAGTTTGTTCAGCCTCGTTTCATGGATTCTCGATATCAAAAATTAAATGTCCGTCCACCGTCCAGGTCATGTTGGGTAGTCAAGTGCCCTAACTTGGGACAGTTTTGCACTTCACCTGAAATAAAAACCTCTTAATGAGCGTTTTCCCCCCATGCAAAAAATACCCACTTACCTACTGAAGGGGCTCTAGTAGGGATGCAAATCGATTTTCGATTAAATCGAAAAATCGATTTTTTACCTCCGATTTCCGATTTTTTTGCAATCGATTGATTGTACCGATTTTTATCCAAAAATCGTTTTTTTTGGTGAAATCGATTTTTTGTTTTTGCGAAATCGGTTTTTGTTTTCTGTATTGTACCTACTCTTTGTGTACCTATGCAGCAGACCCACAAGAAGGATATAATATAACATAACCTCAAAAAATGCCCCCTCGCTTACTGGGAAACATGGAACCTGCCTCCAAACTTGCAATTATTAAGTACACGTACACGTGTAACCTCGGTGTCTACGCGTCAGTCCCGAGCGAGAGGCTTTTTTCTAAGGCAAGTCTCATGCTCACCTAGGAGCGCAACAGGTTGAAAGGCGACACCTTTCCAAATTATTATTTTTGAACAGTGAACCTACCCGAAATTTACTTTTTCTAAGTGTAGTGGTCCAAGTGCCTACCTTGTACGTAATTTGTTTAATTTTTTATTAAACGTGGCTCACCCCAACTTCCTAATTATACTTTTACTATGAAAAAGGTGTCTTACAATAATTATTATGTATTATAATAATTATTATTATTACATTTACAGTTCCAATATTTTCTTTAATAATTTGCATTAAATACAAACCACCTAAATTTCTGTAGGTAAAATATTTAATTACATGCTGTTTTTTTAATGAATGATAATTTTTTTATTTGTCCGTAAAATCGATTTTTAAATAAAAATCGATTTTTTTGGCCCGATTAATTGGTACAATCGATTTTCGCGTCCGATTAAAAATCGATTGTCAAAATCGATTTTTGACTACCGATTTTGCATCCCTAGGCTCTAGTAATCCACCAAAGTTACTAACCCATTTTCGTGGATTTCTAAAAAATCGCCTGGCACCTCCCAAAACGTCGTCCACACTCTCAAAAACCGCTCAAAACGAAAGATCAAAACATTGAAAATAAGAAAACCTGCTCAAAAGGTAACCACCAAAGACAGCAGCGTTGCAAAAAAAAAAATTACACAATTCCCGACAGCTGTCCCAAGTTAGAGCGATGTCCCATGTTAGGGCACTTGACATAATATGTATTATATTATAATGTTTTTTTAATTTGAAATTTTGACAAAATATTCGGTTCTCCTATAATATTGTTAATCTAATAATTAGATTATAACTATATTATAGTCTGTCTGCAATGACGATGGGCTCCAGACCCGATCCTAGCGGCCGACGAGAGAACCAAAAAAACGGGGAATTTTCCCGATTTGTGTCATTTTTTTGGTGATTTTATTGCTCTGAAGCTGCACACATGCTCTCTCCCCGCTACGCAAGGGCCCTTTTTCTGCTGGTTAACCTATCAATTTCACTGATTAATATAACATATATCGCAATGAGGTCGGATAAAAACGTCATTAAATGAAGTAAATTTTACTTCATTTACCTTGATTTCAGACCATCATAACAAGCGAGGATTAAAAAGAAACCAAATTTGAAAAAGGACGTTGACTTCAATGTAATTCAATTTCCTTTATATGCAACGTCAACTTATAATCTTTCTTTCTTGACGCTAACAATAAAAATGGATAGAATTTCCAGGAAATGTTATTTAAATAATGCAAATTTTGCATTCCTAGTTGTGATATCCAATATGATGTTATGAAACTCCGGGGTGTGAATCTTGGAATAGTAAACCAAAAGAAGCTCACGTGTACTTCAACGACATAATATATATATCAGGTATATATTACATATATGTAGGTATATAACCTAAAACAGTGTAATTTTTTACCTAAAAATCCGCTCCCTAATTATGACGTATTCAAAGTTTTGGAATTGAAAGTGTTACAGAAGTTGGTACCCAGGCCGGCCGGATTAGTGGGTTTGGGTGTTGAATTAAATTGCGCTGCATTCTAATAAGCCACACGTTCGAATCCCATTGAACACTGGATTATTTGCAAGCAAGTGTCGATGGTCACAGTGATTTAACCGTTTGGTCAAAAATCTTGACGTTCAACTCACCAAGTGAGTGAAGTTTATACCTTTACTTTTTGCAATGACGTCCAAGTTCGGTTTAGTACCTACCACAGTTGAGGCATGTAGAGCGGAAGGGGGTCCTTCGGTGAGGGTCAGGATGGCTCGAGTCAGATATAGGACATTTATCTTACAACTCGGGCAAGGGGGTTCATTCATCTTCTTTTCCTTCCCACCCCTCGCCTTCCTAAATACCCCTAGTCCCCCGAGAACCAACTTGAAAATCCCCCTTACATCACCCATTCTGCTCTTCCCTCCTTCTCATCACATCACACATGTTTCCCATCGTGTTTCACCTTTTCACTCGTGAAAAGCTCCAACATTCATTACGTGCAGACCCCTCAGGCGAAGTTATTTTAATGCCCCTGGAATGATTCATGATCTTGTACTGTGCAGGAGCCTCAAACAGACTCCTTAAGGTTCATGATTCATGACCTTGAGTTTTATATACCTACTTCCTGCTGTCTTTCTGCCTGTCGAAATAAAAATCCCTCCACCTTACATCAACTTGCAGCATGAAGCTCAGTATACTTTCGTCATTCATCAGTTGATCGGGATATGAATCCAAATAGGTTATCCACACTGTCGAAATTCGGGAATTGCATCAGAGGAAAAAAAAAAAAACGCTGCAAATTTTACACATGGGTTTATTATTCTTTGATATAGGTTACTTGTGCAAAAATTATTTCTGTGTCAAAGGAAAAAATCTTGGAATTTTTTTTTTTTTTTCAAAAATTCTTTATTTTTTACTCGAAAAACATTTAACCTCCTGGGATCCTTCAAAAATCCCATTTTTAGCCCCATGAAAGCCCTATAGGTCGCCACAGTGAAATCGGATCGTTCCGGGACCCCCCCAAAAATGGATTCTACGGCCAAAAATACTTCGAAAACGATACCTCACTCGACCCCATAGCCGTAAACCAACGAAAACCCCTCCCGTAGCCCCATTTTAGCCCAATAGTGCCCCACGGTTTTGGGCGATCGGACTGAAAACCTTGCGGGCACAACTAGATGGTGAACCAAGTATTTTGTCAAAATTTCACATTTAAAAAAAAAATTCCTACTGCCCAAAACGGCTCGGACGGCGGACGGACATTTCTGATTTAGAATGGAGACCTCTTGAAACGGATAATGACAAATTTTGAGGCCGATCGGAGTCGTCGACCCCCGTCGCGAAAACATAGACCTATGGGTGATTCTCCCATTTGGAACGAAATGATGTCTTTGGGAGGCTGCTGGATATGTATGTTATTTTCAGTTCAATTTTTTTTTTCATCCAACAGTAGGTGTCCTCGTCTTGCCTTCCACTCAAATTTGAGTTTAATATTCACTCATTTTCATGCCAAAATTTAAATTTGAAATGCCCAAAAGTTATTCCCTCACGTGTCTCACAACACGAGTTTCTGACTTTGATGGTGAATATTTCCCCTATGGTACTAGTGGCGCATTCTTTCTTTTTCTGTGTAACTTCCCTAGGTCATGGCGTACCATATTCGACGGTTGTTAGTGCCACTGTTTGCCCATCCTAGGATCAGTGGCCTCAAACACCTCTGTCTCACAGATTTACTGTTATTCCCTCACATTTTTTTTTAATTGGGCGCCACTGCGAATCAGAGCGCTATTATTTAGTTTTACAATGCTGGAAACATTGGTCAGGTTGCGGCAAAAAGCTGGGTAACACGTGTTTTGGAAAACTCATTTGTGGTTAGTTTATTTGTGGAGTTTGCTCAGGCAAGATCGCTTGTGAGGCATCAAGCCTGTTATTCCCTCACGCCGCATTATCTGTGTGAAGGTACGTTTTAAACCATGTTTAATTTGCATTAATTAGTGTCTATTTAGAGGGAGTTCAATGACCCATCTTCATTTTTCCTGAAAAATGCATTTGAAGGGCTACACTTCCATAAAACATCCATAATGTTATTCCCTCATACGTTATTCCCTCACTTCATGACAAGTGAGGGAATAACGGAACACGTGAGGTAATAACTTTTGAGGTGAATTTCGAAAATAAAAATTTGAAATTTTTGTTCTAAATGCTTGTCCACAGCCCCATGGCGCCCAGGAAGAAGAGTGATGTTTCAAAACTCGTGATGTTTCAAAACAAGTGATGTTTCAAAACTCGTTCCGTTATTCCCTCACATAATACGTTATTCCCTCACTATAGTGATTTCATTTATGGTACTGCATCTTCTAAACGACGAATTGAATGTTTCAAACGATGACGATGACGATGATGAATGATGACGAATGAATGAACGATAATGGACGATGATGAACGATGACGAATGATGTTTCAAAACTCGTTCCGTTATTCCCTCACTATAGTGATTTCATTTATGGTACTGCATCTTCTAAACGACGAATTTCTATGATTGGATTTTTTGTAGGTATGATCAGTAGCCTAACTACAAGGGATTCATGAAAAAATTTCCCTCGAAAACCCAAATCTCATTTCGTGGATTTCGAAATCCCAATTTCGTTCCAAATGGGAGAATCACCCAGGTATTATTCCACGAATAATAAACCAAAATCCACATTTTGACCACGTCGCGACGTGACGTGGGTCGAACATACCATACCTGACTTTCTTCATGAGTAGCTCCTATTATAGTATAAAGTAATATAATATATTATTACTTTACAAGTATACTTATGTGTTCACAGAGTCGAGATTCTTTGAAGGTTTCGATGTCACAATCTCGGTACTTTTTATTGGCCAAAACCTATGAAGTCGCAACTCAATAAATTAGAGTTCTATCAAGTAACTAAAATGAGGCATCTAACTTTTGCTTATTATTCTATGAATAATCAATCTTGTTTTCGCAACGAAGGTAAAATAATGGGATCGGCCTCAAAATTTGATATGACAAACTTTCCATTTCAATTTGAGATTTTTCTGTTTCAATTTCATGGGAAAAATGTTCAAATTGAAAAGGAAAATTTTCAATCAAGCTTCGAAACCCTATAGTTGCGTCCGCATAGTGTTCTTCACGATCGCCCAAACTCTTAGGGCTCTGTGGGGCTAAAATGAGGCTACGGGAGGGGTTTTTGAAAGTTTTCAGATATGGGGTTGAGTTACGTGTCGTTTTGAAGTATTTTTCGACGTAGAATCCATTTGTCGTGATCCCTCATCTGTGCAAACACTGTCCAGATATAAATATATATACATATATACGTTTTATTAAGGACAATACTTTTTTATTGGCATGGAATTAATTGTTGCTCATAGATCAAAGAATAGTAAACCCTTTAGTAGAATTTGTAGCGTTTTTTAATGGAAGTCTTAACAGTAGTTTTCTTCCTAATGATCTGCTTTAAAAACTTGACTTAAAAACTTGGCGGGGCAACGTTTTCAGAAAATAAACGCGAGGGTAGTAGAATAAATACGTAAACATTGTTTTGAAGTTATGGGTTTCTAGCAGTTTCAGCCATCATATTTGTCTAAAATTGTATGACTTTTCAAAGTTAACCAAGCTCCGAAGAAGGTGATACTGGCAAGATCGAGAACAAATCGGCTTCAATATGAAAATGGGTGACATGATTTTATTGATATAAGCCTAACAAAACAACATTCTTGGAACAAAACATGATTCTTGGAATTTCTGATTTCAAGAAAACATTTTTTGTAAACACGAAAGCTGGATGAAGGAGGTACCTATAATATATATTATTATACATATCATGGATGCTCCGGTTCAAGGATCTAATCGGGAGAAGTCGGCGAGGGCTAAAAAAAGGGGGTCAAAGTTGTATCCTATGTGTTGGGTTCAATGAGAGATGCAATGCCAGTACTTCGTTCTTCGGGGTGCTTGTGTTGACACATGGATACATCGGACCCCCCCCCCCCCCCCCCCCCGAGATAATTACGGATCGATAACGTTTTTATACTCCACAATAGACCAAAACTGTCCTCCCGAGAAGGAGTCTCTAATCTAACCTCAGATCCGATCATTTTGGTTTATTATTCTTGGAATAATACACCTATGTTTTCGCGACGGAGGTCGACGACTCCGATCGGGCTCAAAATTTGACATTATCCGTTTCAAGTGGTCTACATTCTAAATCCGAAATGTCCGTCCGCCGTACGCCGTACGCCGTCCGCCGTCCAGGCCGTTTTGGGCAGTAGGAATTTTTTTAAAAATCTGAAATTTCGACAAAATACTTGGTTTACCATCTAGTTGTGCCCGCAAGGTTTTCAGTCCGATCGCCCAAACCCGTGGGGCGCTATGGGGCTATAATGGGGCTACGGGAGGGGTTTTTTGAAGGCTTTTAGCTATGGGATCGAGTTAGGTGTCGTTTTCGAAGTATTTTTGGACGTAGAATCCATTTTTTGGGGTCCCGGAACGATCCGATTTCACTGGGGCGATGTTTAGGGCATTCGTGGGGCTAAAAATGGGATTTTTGAAGGATCCCAGGATGTTAAATATTTTTCGAGTAAAAAATACGGAATTTTAAAAAAAAACACATTTTTGAACAAGAAAATAAAAAAAAAAATTTTTTTTAATTTTTTCATTGACAGAATTAAATTTCTGCACAAGTAACGTATATCAAAGATTTCTAGTTTCACGTCTATCAGCGTTGAGGTCATCACAGAGCGATATTCTCTAACCGGAAAAGATCCTCGTGTCCGCTTTGGGTCTCCCCGAAATAAATATAATGAAATAAGTAAAGTTCATATCCATCAATTTTATTTTTTCAGAATAATCAGCCTATGTATTGATCGGCCTCAAAATTTGTCCTTTGTGTAGTTTCCAAATATGAAACGTCCGTCTGCCGCCCAGGCCGTTTTGGGGAGTAGGATTGTTTCCCCATCTTTTTGACAAAAATACGACATTTTGACAAAATACGCGGTTCTTCATGTAGTTAGTTGGCCCGCAAGCTTTTCAACCCGATCGCTCAAAACCGTGGGGCTAAAAAAGGTTTACTGGAGGGCTTTTCGAAGGTTTTTGGCCATGGGGTTAAGGTGCCGTTTTCGAAGTATTTTTGGAAGTGGACTCCAATTTCGGGGTGCCAGAACGTTCTTATTTCACCGTGGGGATCCATGGAGCTACAAATAGGGCTTTTGAAGGGAATCCGTTTTTGGGAACGTCTGTCCAAACTGTGTGCGTCTGTCCATGCAGTTTTGCTTTTTTAATAAATAATTTATAAAAAATGAAAATTAATTATTAATTTTTATTTTTTATTGGCATGCTTTTAGTCTTTGCCCAATTTATACCAAAGTATGCCAAGTAAATCCTTGCGTAAAATTTTACGCGTGTTTACATCTTCGTCGACACGTAGTTGAGAGAGCGAGAAGTCAAATAAGACCGTGTAATTGTTCCAGAAGTCCTTGCAAAAATAGATCTCTATCGCCAAGTATGAAAATAGACACGTGCAGAAAGAAACAAACTAAAACGCTGGAAATTACGCTGGAACGTATAACTTGTGCGAAAATTTAATTCGAAGTTAATAGAAAATCATTTTAAAGAGACTCCCAAAAATGGATTGTACGATCAAAAATACTTTGAAAATGACGCTCCACTAGACTTCCCACCCCAAATCTGAATGATGCGAAAAAGTCTAATGCGGTGTCGTTTTCCTAGTAATTTTGGACGCATAATCCATTTTTCGAGATACAAGAAGTTTAGAAAATATACATATATTGATAGGTATAGAAATCATGTTTGCACAATTTATATCAAAGAATAGTAAACCCTTGTGTTACATTAAATGCAAATTTTGCAGTGGTTTTTACGGCTGTCCGGTCAAAAAGTTCCGTAACTGATCTCTTTAGGACAAAAAAGTTCCCACAACTAAAAATTTAATGACGAGCTTGAATGAGAAGGTTCGACGGTGGGAGTTGATAACCTGCTGATCAACAAAGTTCATGGATAGGAGTAACAAGCTTTATCTAACTTTTGCTAAGTCGCCTCGTGAGTATGGACGGGCTTTCGAGCGGCTCGCAGTCTAAAGTCATTCAAACCCAAACAAAAGTGGGGAAACAAATTTTTTTTAGTGGCTGTCAAAACCTTTTCCTATCGAGGATAAATCGAAAGGAGCCCTGGAAAATAGCTAGATTTGAAGAAGGGTTGTATGCCCTTTTTGCTGGGAACACGAAATGTCGTCTCCCATCAGTTCCCTGCAAGAAGGGCACACGATTTCTAAACAAAAAAACTCACTCATAACAATGCAATGTATTATTTTAATAAAACTGAAAATATGAAACATGAAAAACTCACAAGTTTTATTGTTTATGAAGTCGGCCATAACAATAAAATGATATACGACGCGCTTTCGACATCGAGAGCACAATTTTCCCGAAGAACGCGATTCCCTTCAAGAATGACTCATAAGGACAACTGACAAACCAGGCTACTAAGAAAACAAACACAAATTTCTTTACCAAACTAGGCACAGTTATGGAAGAGAACATCGCGAATCGATTTCTGCCAAATCACCAAAACCCGTGGGACTCTGTTGGTGCTAAAAATGCGCTAAGGTAGGGGTTTTTGAAGGGTTTCAGCTATGGGGTCGAGTTAGGTGTTGTTTTCCGAGTAATTTTAGACGCATAATCCATTTTTGGGGGCACCACATTCGTCCAAACAATGAACAGGATACTTTTTTCAAGTAATATCTTATTGACTTATTGACCTTGAATAATTAACAATGACAATACTCAACATGTCTTTTTAAGTATTTTCAAAGAATAATAAACCCTTGAGTAGGTAAAATTTAGAGCATTTCTGAAGCCAATATGTTGCATGTCTGGGGGAACTGATGTGTCCAGTGGCAGCTCGTGCTACATGCAAGAGGGGGTTACACAGCAAAATTGAATACCTCCCTACTGCCGTATAACATACTGGTATTACAAAGTTAATACACACCCAATGTATTATACACTATAATAGTCGTAGTAGGTCTGCTGACCAGGAACCTTTAGCAAGAAGTCTTATTTCAGAAGAAAAATACAACCGACTCACTTTCCACGTCCCTACATAAGGCCCATGCGTTTCATTTCCAATCTGTCTTCCAAGGGTGGAGTGCCAAAGGCAATGTTCTTGCGACGGGTAATAGTGTTCATCTCTCGAAAATCACGCACACAATAAACAATTCAACGAGTAGAAAATGATTACGACTCGACTCGAACGAAATAAAAGGAGGCAAAACTGTTGGCAAAATTTACCAAAACAACCTGGTAACACGCATGTAAGGAGGCTAGTTGCCAGTAAAAATTCCCTCACAGACAATTCCCTTTTCTTTTTCTTCTCTGTTATTTCCAGCATAGTTAAAAAAAAACCTACAATTATATCTTAGAGCAATCATTGCTCTATCTCCAATTGTTTCGATTTATATCAGGAGGATTAGACGATTACAATTCGAATTCACTGGGAATAATATTCGTTCTCCCCTACAAAAAGTCTTCTTCCCTTAAAAATGTGTTTTGGCAACGCTGTTGCGAAACTGAGAAACTGCTCTTCATACCTGTTCCTAGTCTTCGTACCCGGGGAAATAACCGATGGTTCTGCAAAGTAGCCAGCCTATGCATCCATTATAATTTTGCCCAGTCACGTGACCTTTCCCAGCAGTGCCCCCCCCCTCCCTCATTCTTTTGCCTGCTGAGGTTCAAAACCGGGGTTGAACCCAAGTTCTCCCATCCGTCACCCCCCATCCAAGTGGAACTGTCACCAAAAATAGTAAGAACTAGTTACCAACTTGCGCCAACAGTGTCACAATGGGAAGCTATTCCCATTGAAAAAGAAGCAATAATATCTTCCCATTGTGTCACTGTTGGCGCAAGTTGGTACCTATTATGATATGTAAATTTACATATTTATATGTAAATTATTACATATTACGATAATAGGTAAATGAAATTTTTCTCTCCTCTCGCTCACTCTAACCTTCCCTCACTCTCACAACTATCTTTGGGGATTCTCTGAACCAGTGAACCCCTGGACGGACCGCCACTGCTTCATAGGCTCCTGTACTCACTGTTCCTCATTATGTTAATGCATCGATGTATTTTTCAATGCCTACGATTTGGTGTGTTGACAATAATTGTTGAATTCAATTATTGAAGAGTTCTGAGTTTAAACTTTGAACGTACGTAAGTTGGTGGTGTCTGCAGTCTCTAGTAGACCTTGACAAAACAGCTTTGAGTCCCGGATTCCCGGAAGGAGGAGACTCGCCTTAACCGTCTGATTTCATTAAACTTCCCCTCCCCACACCGTCGATTGTACTGTCTGTCAACTTGCGGAGTGAGAGAAGGAGCCCTCTAACAACCAGAGGGAAAACCGGGTTGAATTGAAATGTTTTCAAACGATTTCTAGAAGGCTGCCTCTGAAAAGCACTGGGGGAATCCATATTCAGGCTAAGAAGATTACCCGCACCCCAAACCGCTCGCCCTAATCTCCCGGACCGACTCCCAGATAGTAATTCTCCCGCTCTGAGTCCTTCCCTATTCATCCCCTTCTTTCCAGGCTCGAATTGTTGCCTTCACCTTCAAAAGGTTGGAGTTTCGATCTACGAGGGCTTTTCCTAATGGCCCCCAACAGCTCAATGAACAACCTCTTTTCTTCATACGTATGGGCTCGTTTCCTCTCTTTATCACGAGTTTTGAATGAAAACGGCGTTGAAAAAAAAGACGAATCCGGCTTTTTGAGCCGGCGTAGGGTATTATAAATATCTCCCCCTTGTTTTTTTACAAATTGAATAAACGAAGAACCCGAAGGAGTGAAGCTCTAGCAAACAACGAACAACGACAATTATTGTACTTTTAATTGTACCAGCTTTTGCGCTTTTTAGCAACCTCGTTCTGAAGTGTAGAACAAATAAATACAATTAGACTTGTACTTAGTACCTACAATATAGTAACGGACAAAAAGATGCCATCTAAAGAGTGATCTGAAACGTGAAATATTGGCACAAGTAGATTTTTGGTTTAGTATTCTTGGAATAATAGGTACACCTATGTTTTCGCGACGGGGGTCGACGACTCCGATCGGCCTCAAAATTTGACATCATCCGTTTCAAGAGTTCTACGTTCAAAACGCTGCAAATTTTACTCAAGGGTTTATTATTCTTTGATATATCAAAGAGAAAAAGTAACCTATATAATATATAGGTTACTAAGGTAGATGTACCAGTAGTCGACCACGTACCAGTAGTCGACACCCCTCTCAAAAAACGCGAAAAGCTAAGGTTAAGGATATGATCCATCGTTTCTAAAGGTGGCATCTTGATCCTTGATGTCTTCTGAATGTCTTATGATAAGTTACCACGGAATCAGGCGGGAAACAGGAAAACAGTGTCGGAGGTTTTGTGGTCTGTCTCATTCCGACCGAGTTGGAGGCGACTTGTAAGCTGTTTTCGTAAGGACTCACCTCACAGAGTAAGCACATTCCACCCATCAAATCTTAATTTTCCGTTTGCTTTCTTTTTCAACTATTCTTTGCTATTATGGAGTTCGTGTTTATTCAGTGTAGATGAATGTTCTATCACATAATACCTGAGTTTAAGGTATGTCGAATACTGGTACAAATTTTACCCCAAGTTCTAGAAGTCGACAGGGGGTGTCGACTTTTGGAGCATTCCCCATTTAACCTTATTGAGCCAGTAGTCGACACTCAATTTACGTGAATATTCTACTCTAACTCACACTATAATGTGAACTTACATTGTTGTTTGCACTTAAATTTATTTTAATTTAGTTTAATTTGATTCAAGTGCAGACTTAAAGTTATTTTAATTTAGTTTAATTTATTCAAACTTATTATTGTTGTTTATTATTATTAGGTATTATTATTGTGTTATTATTATTGTATTATTATTTACTATTATTGTATTACTTAACTTTATTTTAATTTAGTTTAATTTTAATTTAATTAAGTTTAATTTAAGTGCAAACTTAAATTTGTTTTAATTTATCCAAACTTATGTATTGTATTTAATTTATTCAAAACATTTACCGTTTCTATCAAGTTCCTGCTTACTTAGGTTTTTTTCTAGATAAGTAGTATTTTAGACGTTGTCATTTTATACTTAAAACCCTCAAAAAGTATTACTAATTTGAGAATTCAATGGTTACACGGTCCTGTGATATCGCAAAACAATAAATCTGAGGTTAGTAATTAAATGCGTTTTACTTAAGCATTAGGTGCGTTCAAAAATAAGTAAATTTTACTTTTTGATCAATGCTTTTAATAATAAAGCTGTTACAACTATCCTGCTATGTCGACTATTGGCTCATACCCCCTGTCGACTACTGGCGATTGTATGTCGACTATTGGTTCATACTCCCTGTCGACTACTGGCGATTGTATGTCGACTATTGGTGCATCGGCCATGTCGACTACTGGAAAATTCAAGATTAGCCATGTCGACTACTGGCACAAATTAGATAATTGAAAAAACTCGTTTCCTTCTTCCCAGAACGTAATTTTAATTATAATGACTATTTCTCCTTGTCAGGAGATACCTAGAGCACACTGTAAGCATATTCGCAACTTAAAATCAATTACCCAGTAGGGGTTACATATAATTGAAGTCAAAATTTCCCTAGAGGTGTCGACTACTGGTACGTTTACCTTATATTATAGGTTACTTGTGCAAAAATTATTTGTCAATAAAAAAAATTTTGGAAAAATTTTTTTCGATTTTTTTCCAAAGAAAAAATTTTTTTCGATTTTTTTTTTTCAAAAAAATTGTTTTTTCAAAAATTCTTGAGGTTTTGCCGATTTTGGTTTATTATTCTTGGTTTATTATTTGTTTAATTAAATCGAAATTTGTTGGTGATGCTTCGCTTTTTCTAAATCCACAACACAAATTGGCAAAAAGATGAAAACCGCCTCGAATCATCCGCCGCAGCGCTTGAAGCCCCCAAAGAGGCGGTTTCTGGTCTGAGCTGGCAACGCTGCTTGTTAGATCAAAACTTCCGCCCTCAGCTATGGGAGACACCTACCTGTCTGCTATCAAACTTATCAACTCTTATCAATTCATTTTTAGATTTCGGTGAATTCTGTAAAATCTCTGTGGTCTGTGCTTGTGTTGGTGCATCGATTGAAGAAATAACCCAACATTTAGGAACATAATTAGCTCTTAAGAATGAGCTTATTCAAAGCTGGGGTCGGTGTTGTGTTCAACTTGGCGAGAAATGTGCCGGTCAACTCATTGCGGGGCACCATGGTACGTATGAACTGTTGTCGTACAGTAGCGAATACGGTTATTCCTGCTGGTTCGAATGGGTTTGACATTGATTAGGGGATATTGTTAGGGGAAATTTTGTTAAAACAGCTTACTTGCGTCTATTGTTCCTGATCGAATTGCTCCGCATTTGGATTCCACAGCATTCTAACTAGTTCAGTCATTCAAATCAATCAATCACCTACTGTAGGTGTTACACCTTTCTAAAAGCGACGGAGGTCGACGACTACGATCGTCCTCAAAATTTGACATTATCCGTTTCAAGAGGTCTAGATTCCAAACCCGAAATGTCCGTCCGCCGTCCGGACCGTTTTGGGCAGTAGAAATTTTTCAAAAAATCTGAAATTTTGACAAAATACTTGGTTTACCATCTAGTTGTGCCCGCAAGGTTTTCAGGCCGATAGCCCCAAACCCAGTTGAAGGTTTTCGGCAATGGGGTCGAGTTAGGTGTCGTTTTCGAAGTATTTAGAAGGAAACTAAAAATAAATAAATAAATAGTCAAGGTACCTAATATATATATTTTTTATATAGAATTAATTTTTGGATAATATTTATAAAAGAAAAATAAAACCTTGTGTAAAGTGTACAGCGTTTTTATTTCCACAATTTCCTGGCCTTGACGACCCAAGTTGGGTCAACCCTTAAATAATGTTCCCTGGATGCGACCATTGTCATCTACCAACAAAAAAATAGGTTCTGCAAGTATAGCAACAAAATTTGTTGCTTTGCATTTAATGCAAAGCATTGTGGAACTGAGTTACAGTAGCAATGTTCTGAAAATAAATTCTATAGGTAACTGACGTTTTTGAATGCATGTACTGAATTCGAAATGTAAATTTACTGCGTTCCTCTCTTTGATGTCTATTACCGAATTGGTCCGACGGACTGGGAAGAATGTTGAAAGTTATCGTGAAGCACCGTGTCCGCAGACGTTCTGAACTTGAGCTCTTTTGTGAGTCGACAATCGGAATCGGTGCCCGCAGTACTTTTGTCCTGAGAATAGTAAGAGAAAAGACCGGCCTGAAATAATGGCGAGACCCCTGCGACACTTCCTCCCTCTCGGCCACATCATCCTATTAAACGTAAAAACAGGGGAAGAAAAAGAAAGAAACAAAGAAAAGTTTGCGAGCCGGTCAGGGAAATGGAGCTGAGGTGGAGAACTGGGAGAAAGTTTAAGGTGATGGCTGTCCAACTTAGGGGTGTTCAAGAGTGGTGGGAGAGTAGAAGTTCAGGAAGTGTTCAATCGGGAGCCGCGGTGTTCAAAATGGTGAGGGTAGGTTCAGGAGAAGGTCCCTTGGGAGTGTGGGATATCAACCGGAAAGAGGGGAAGTTCAGGGAGCGTCCCAGGAACTACACTGCGACAACCGAGTCACCGCCAAACTCACCCCTTTTTCTCTATTTCCCCTTTGTCTCGCTATCGCTCCTCCTATTCTCCACCCATTCACCAACTCTATCATACTGTACAACAATGAGTAAAATCATTAGCATCATAAATGGAATCATATCTAAGGGAAAATCATATTTTGAAAAACTAAAAGTATAATTGGGTGAACTGAAACATGAAAAAGTTGCCGTCTGTTGGGCGTATTGCCGCTGGTGACTGTGTAGTTATGGTTAACTATATTTTTACCGATGTAATGGGGGACGCCCCCAGACCCCCGGATTATTTCTGTTACGATCAAGGAACAAACCAATGGAACGCAGAATGTGTTTTTCGGTGATTCATGGAGGGCTAATGGAATAGGTAGGTACCTAAAAGTAATCAGTCATTCAGCCAGTACTCAGGCTTCTGGTGTTTCTAAGATTTACTTCCTTCCCTCTCCAGCTCCAGGAGCGTTGTGCCTGCAAGGTTTTCAGTCCGTTCGCACAAACCCGCGGGGCTCTGAGGGGCTAAAAAAGGGGCTGCGGAAGCGTTTTTGAAGAGTTTTAGCTATGGGGTCGAGTTAAATTGCAGCACCTGGGTCAACCGACCCAGAAGCGCCTAATTTGAAAAGGCGATACAGGGTTAGCGGACCTTCGGACACAACTAGATGGAAAACTGAAAATTTTGTCAAAAACATACTTTTGAACACTTCACATGACATGACAAAATTTTCATCTACACATTGTGTAGATCTAACAACATCATGAAACGTTTAATGACAAAATTTAATGTTGAGCGATACGCGATTTTAAGTTGCTCATCAATATTTGTTGTTTACTGGGTCAGTCCGCTATGCTTCCCCCCTGTCGTTCCCCCCGGTGTTTACCGCCAAAGGGGCTCCTGCGGATAAGCAAGAATGGTCTACTTGGCCCTTCCTCGCACCTCCTCTCCCAGCTTGTGGAAGACGATTACGCGTTAACGGCAGTAGGCCGTACACAAGGATAGTGTGATCTGAAGTGACGAAATAAGTTCCTGTAAACAAAGCCTTTGACGTTGTACCCACCAGGTAACCAGCAAATTTGTTATGCCATTAAATTTTGTAATTTTCATTCAGAGCTTAAGCCTCTGTGAAAAGCCTGCCATTTAAATGCATGTACCTACCTATAATCAGTTTCTATCTTGGGTCGCTCAATTATAGGTCGAATTATAGCTCGCTTTCATTATAGGTTGAATTATTATAAGTCGAATGCTTGTCTTCACGCCTTAGTGGTAATTTGGAAGGAATACATACACTAAAGGATCCTCACTTTCTTGTTGGATCGTCAGTTGAATTTTGAATTGAGAAAAGACCCCAAATAGGTAAGGATGCATCCTTTGAAAATCTTAGTCTTGGTGACCTTCATCCGTCAAGTGAGTCTGTTCCTTTTTTTTATTTTTAAGGTATTTACCTCAATTCCTGATTTTAGGGGTCTTTCCTCTTCCCCTCTCTCAACGTCGTGCCATTCGACTCTCACTCCTACGCTACCTACCTACTGCGCTTTTGAAACCCCGCGGGATCTCTACATGAAAGCAATTCATTAACACGAGAAAACGGACAATAAGAGTTGTATTTACGTCCCGGTCAGTACAGAATAGCTAGATAGGGAGAGGAGGCTGGGGCACCCTTGTAAGGATAAATCTTGTTGGGCAACAACTGATAGAAGGAAATTGCCAAAATTCCCTTTCTTTTTCTTTTCTTTTTGCGAAGTTGGCGAACTGTAATAATATGATAGATAAATAGAGTCTAAAACCTGAGATTGTTGATTTTCCTATTTCTCTCTCCCAGTTCCTACTCTTTGGGGAGAGTTTAAAGAGTAGTGGCGCCCATCTATTTTTTTATTTTATTATTATTATTATTTATTTATTTATTTATTTTACGCACACGGGGGAAGCTAAAGGTTCAGACCCAGACTGAGCTGTCGGGACGGAAATAGTGTGAGTTCTCGACACATGAGGCCGATCAAATTTTTTGACCCCCGTCATAATTATTATATGACAACCAACATAATACGATATGATATTATCATGTTGGCAGGGTGACGCGTTATGATGGGGTGGGGGGTTATGGGAGGAGGGGATCGACTCGGGGCATGGAGTGGGGTTAAGAGGAGTTGCGCGGTTCACAGCGGTGTCGGATGGGCGGTGGGAGGGATATTTCTGTTGAATCTTACCTAACGCTCGCCCAACCAACTTACAAATAACCTCCGTAATAACAAATTCTGTGTTTAAAAAATGCTGCAATGAAATAAAATGCATTGTTTTTAAAGGGAGGGTACCAGTTCCGCGCAAAGCACTCTTTGTTGAGTGAGGAGAGGGAGACCATTGCTCTAGCTTGTAAACTTGGGGAAAATTTAATTTCAGAAAAACTCCGTAAATAGGTCTTTTTCAAGATGTTTCCCTTAAAAATACCATTATTGTATAGTAATATCATATTATAATATAATAATCATATTATGTAATTTTTTTAAATAAAAGAGCGAAAAAAGTAATCTATACAGGTGACGTGTCGATATGCCATTTGCCCTTCTCTAACCATGACAAACTCATTACATTTTGTTTGCGTTCGTGGTATGCGAGTCGCCCATCTCTACCAAATCAGATTAAATTGAGATTAGAACCGTTTTTCCCCAATTCTAAACAAACCGATCTAGATTACTGCAGTAATGCCATGGTAATCGATGTACTTACGTCTAAGTACTTATTTAAGTATTTATTAAGTACTCTTAAGTATTTATTTGCTCCTACACGTTGTAGCAGCAAATAAATTTGATATCACGGGTTTCGATTGTAACCCCCACTTACCCGCACCCTAAATGTAACGGTACGGATCAACTGACGGAAAAAAGATGTGCATGCGAATGACCAATTAACAAAAAAGGAAAAAAATCGATTACCTATATGTCGACTATTTTTCCGCATAGAGGCCTGGCGAGATTCCGGATGGAAGCAGCCGCACGATGAAACATCTCTGTGGCCACAATTTTCAAGCTACAGTGAAGGGTTACCTCAAGAACCATTCAGTAGACCCGGTGATTGTGGTAAGCTTCGTATCGTTACTTTGTCGAAAAAAAATCGCATCCAAAAGTCGTTGAAAGAATTGTATTAAATAAAACAATCTTCAACTTGATGTATTCGTATTGCTTCTGTACATTTCTGGAACGTTTTAATTGGGTCACGCTGGAGTGGAGGTGCTTTAACATTTTTCTATTCACAAAAAGGAGATGACATTTTATTCATTTCATTACTGAGGCATAAAAATGAGTTATTCCCACTCATGCCATCATTCTCAGCACAACTCCTCATTATTCCCCTTTCAGAGGTTTTTCGTTAGAGTCACGAAAAACTGTCTGTTCTGAGATGAAATTATAAAGTTCATAATTTTAATTAATTCGTTAAAATTGAAGAACGTTGAATTGATTATCTTGATATGTTTTTTTTTTATTCACGCAATTTCACGTTCCATTCACCGAACTTAGTGAGTTCCACTGGTTCTACGCTTTTTGTGTACGTTGTTGTATTTTCCTCTATTCCTCTGCTTGTTAGAATGCTACGTGTATATATTCGCGATTTTGTGTTTATATTATGGAATTTTACTTAGGGTTTTAGTGTGATTGTTTTGGGAGGAGTCGATAACAGTTCTGCATGCTGAAATTGTTTGTCCCCGAAATAAACGCCGTTATCATTGCTTTCAAATTGTGTAGCTCTCCCTATCATAAAATCTCCCATTTCCCCTGAAATCCAGGTTTCTCCTTTGGGCGAAATTTGGGGTGAAAACCTGGTTCGGACTGCGTTACTCGTGAGAATTTCCGGAGGGGCAATTAGGCAGTGGCGTAAGCAACGTTGCTTGTAAAGCCGGTGTAGGTGGTCAAACGGTACTAGGGTCATCTTGTATAGTGTTCCAACTAGCCCGAGGGAATCGCCCAAGTACACAGGGGAAATCCTGAGTAAATATTTCGCCTCTCTGACAAAACACCGCCGGAAATTCGGGACCTTCCCTCGGACACCGGCCTCTCAGCCCACCTCTATCCTGCCATGCTTGTGCCCTGCCTACTCTCATTATTGCATCTCTGGCACCTCCTGGGAAATCCGGAGGCTGCTTATTCAGGACCAACCGACGTCCTCCCATTTCACAATCCGCTACCTTCATACTTTGATTCCAGTGACTCGAAAATTATAGCCAGTTTCCTCTTCTTTTTAGTAAATCCCAATCACATCCGGCAAACAAATTAGGCTAATTATGGCCCGTATTTAGAAACGTGACTTAACTTAGAGCTAAGGCTCCCTTACATAAGGCCGCATCAACTGGTAAGGCGCCCCTAGCAAATTTTCGTATTTTCGAAGCTTCCTTATCTCAGACTTAACATGTCACGTTTCTAAATACGGGCCTAGGAGGCTCAGATTCCAGCTGAATTTTCGGAACACTATAAAAACGCCGTGGATTTCTTTCCCAAACTCCTGTAGAAGGTTTGATGACCGTTTTAACCTTTATAAGAGATATCTCTTCGGACTAAAAGCAATGAAGGTAGGTAGTGGCTTCGTAAAGGGCAAACCCAATAGCGGGGAACTTGTGGGAAAGGTGGCGAGATGGAACTGCGTGAACGTCTATAACGTCTGCGGCTGGCTCAAACTTATCCATATCGGGAAATTGCGAATTTTTCTATGAATTGTCGCTCAATGTATGAAATTCAAACACGCTTGAACTATAATTATCGACGATCATAAGATGAACGAAATTAAAGAATAAGTTGGTAGATGATGGACGAAGGAAGGAGGAACATCATGCCATGGTTGAAAATTTGGAAATAGACCAATAGTTTCTGTGGTTCTGCCGAAAACGTTCTGAAAAACGTGGTCTTCCGCTTACCGAGCGGTGTCAGAAAGAATGGTGTTTGAAAGAATCGCCCATTTTCAGTTGACTGCCTTTCCGCAAACAATGGTCTTATGAGGTTTCCTAACATGGAATTTAATTCTCTACCAGTTTGATTGTGACAATTTTTGATTGGGCGCGCCGTTTTTGGTTTTGGTTTGGTTGGGGTGGGGGTTTATAACGGGGTATAACGGAAAAGTACCATATGGTACACCTGTACATACACCTAGCTATGTAATCCCGACGGAAAATTTGTCATTATCCGTTTCAAGAGGTCTACATTCTAAATCCGAAATGTCCGTCCGCCGTCCGGGCCGTTTTGGGCAGTAGGAATTTTTTTAAATCTGAAATTTTGACAAAATACTTGGTTCACCATCTAGTTGTGCCCGCAAGGTTTTCAGCCCGATCGCCCAAACCCGTGGGACGCTATGGGGCTAAAATGGGGCTACGGGAGGGATTTTGTGAAGGCTTTTGGCTATGGGATCGAGTTTTCAAAGTATTTTTGGAAGTAGGTACATTCCATTTTTTGGGGTCCCGGAACGATCCGATTTCACTGTGGGGATCTATATGGCTTTCATGGGACTACAAATGGAATTTTTGAAAAATCCCAGGAGTTCGAATATTTTCCGAGTAAAAAAATAGTTTTGAAGAAAAAAGAAATTTTTTTTTGTTGACAATTAATATTTGGACTGTAACCTATATCAAAGAATAATAAACCCTTGTGTAAAATTTGCAGCGTCATGTGACGCGAAAATTTATGCTGTTTGAGTTTGAATAGAGCAAAATTTTCTGTAGGATACGATTACGAGTTATAAACAAAAAATCCAAAAAAGTGCCGAAAACAGCGGTTCTTGGACAGGGAAACCAAGTTCCGGAGGGGCCCCGAGGTCGATAACTTGAGAAACGTACCTCCACCCCTTCCCAAACATTGAGTAAAAAAATCGCTTCTACCGGACCAAATGTTTGTGGGACCCCTTTTTGAGTCTAATTACGTGGACTAAAGTATTTCAATGAAAAAATTGATGTAATCAGTGATATTGGAGCTATCTCATGTACACGAGCTGGGGCTAGAAATTTAAACAATTTAACACTTAAAAGCTTCCAAACGTTTTGGCGGAGGGGGGGGGGGGGGGTTATTATCTATTAGTAATTATAAATTCCAATTATTGGAATAATACACCCATGTTTTCGCTACGCGGATGGCTTATGACTACGCGGACTACGCCTATAGGCCTTTTTTTTATGGCATTATATTTGCGTTCACTTTTTTTTTATGGGCATTTTTTTAAATTTGCACAGTTCGCAAGGTTTTTTGCCCAATCCTCAAAACTCAGGGGGCTCTGTGCGGCCAAAAATGGACTATGAGAGGGGTATACGACGGTTGTCGGCTATGGGGTCGAGTTAGGCCTCGTTTTCGACGTATTTTTGCCGATGAGATTGATTCTGGGATCCAGAACCATCCAGTTTCACCGTGAGGATCCAAGGGGCTTCCATGGCGTTACAAATCGTAAAATCGGTTAAATGGGACACAAGCCAGTCCGATCACGAGAGAGCTACGTTTAGTTTAGAAGCAAATTGCAATGTGTAATAATATTATAGTGTAATATACTGCGCATAACATAATAATATAATTATGTTATAATGTTCTACGTTCCCGTTCGGGGATAACTTTGTTCAAAATTAATCAATGATTCCAGAACATAAAAATCCCTACCTAGCCATGCTCAAATTCGAACAACCACCAGCTATTTCCGGGGCAAAATCAATTAATTGATAGTCCAACTCGACTCCGCCGCAGTACCATAATGCCATTTGTAAATGCGCCATCAGCGATAAATTCCCAACCCCATTTAGAGGTTGGAAGTTGTTGGCAAGTTCCGCTCGAAGTGAATTTATGTTGACACTTCTCTCCCCCATTCAATTCGGGCTCGCCTTTAATTAGGGATTGGACATCGGACATTGTTGATTAGGACGGAACACGAAGAGCCAATTTAGTGAAACTTAATTTCGCAGGACTAATCAGCAATGTGAGGTTATCGGTGAATGTGATTCAGATTATCCCTGACGCAGGTCTCTTCCGGTTATATTCTCGTGGTCATGATTGGTCGTTTCGTCTTTCATACAATATTAGAATACCTACGTTTAAGTTGTCGCTTTTCATAAAACGTAGGTTTTGTCCTACGAATATGAAAAAGCAGATTTACGCCGCACACAGTGGACAAAAACATACGAAGTTGAAAAGAGCAATTCAGCTACCTCCTTCCTAGATTGAACTTCCTTCCTAATTTAAATTGTAGCGACCTCCTTCTTAGATTAAACCTCCTTCCTACTTTAAATTGTTTTTATTAAAATTATTCAAATCATTCTACGTTTGATCATGCATAGAATTGTACTGCGTTCATCCATTCAAATCTCAAATGTAAATTATAGAACTTCCCTTATTCGAATGGGTTATTTTAGGAAGGGCATTTGTCCAAAATGGCAATTTTTCATATATGAAAAATAAAACGAGCGGTTCAAATGCATAGGTTGACGTGAGAAACGGCAGTTTGTCGATGTTCCTTCCCATTGAAATAAAAGCTTGAATGATCATGTTCTATAGTGCCTAATTTAGAACCGGCAGTTGTCCCTTTTGTATTTCCTTCTCCCTTTTATTTCTCTGATGAGGACAACAATTGTACCTTTCTCAAACATGTTTGGGAACTGCCGTTAATTCGTCACGGTCTTGGTCCGTTTATTGACATGTTTCAAGTCTTTAGGATGGCCCGCAATCGAATTTTGCGGGACCGCGAGGCGGGATGCACGACGCTCTGCTTAGCAACTGCTGACGTCACAGCAAACCTAAGAACTTCTTATTAGACGATTTATTATCAAGAAAGCATCAGTTACGAATCTAGAAACAATTTTATCCTTTTCCTATTTGTAAATAAGAAAAATGACAGTCAAAAATATAAATTTAAAACAAAACTTGAAAATTGAAAAACAATTTGAGAAAATAAATAAAATACACTGCCAAGGCAATGGCACATGAGCTTCCTCGTGCCAAGTTCAAAATGAACGTAACAACTGTAACAAGAAAATTACGTTCGCGCATGTGCAGGGAGTACCACTGATTCAATCGTGATGAAACTGATAGGGAACCATCTAGGGCTATACCAACACAATTCCTGAAAATTTGATTGAAATCCGATCAAAATTGAGAAAGTTATGCCTGTTTCAAGAATTTCACGTTAGCGCATGCGCAGAGCGTACCGCTGATTCCATTGCGATGAAATTCGTATGGGACCTCAAGGAGCCTGATCCGCATAATCCCTCAAAATTTGAGCTAAATTCATTCAAAATTGTGGAAATTATGGCTGTAACAAGGAAATGCGGACAGACCCACAGACCGACAGACACGGAACCAAATTTGTTCAGTAGGCTATGAAACGCAAAATGCGAGTGGAAATTTTAAATTCGGACAACAAAAATTTTTTTTCTCCCGAAAGTGAACACAAGGCTTCCGCTGCTTCGCAGACTCGGAAGCAAAACTTAAAAAATAAGTAGAAGAAAATATCTTGAAATAAAAGAGGAAATCATGATGTAAAACACGAGATAAGTGTTCCACCTATTTTAGAAACGGCATTAAGTGGATAAAATTTATCAAAAATTAATTTTGTCCATAAACTAAAAATGGCCGCCCGTTGGAGAATAATGCGATTCATTGGATATCGATGAAGTCAGATATTAATTGGTCAATATTATTTGTCCCATAATTAATCCTCAAAAATGGAGAAAACTGGGAAGTTTCTTTTTTTTTTCTTGATCTCCCAAAACCTCAAGAATGGACCAAACCCCCCTTAAAATAACAAAATGGAAGCCGAATGACGAGCCGTGAACCGAATCGATAGCACACAAGAAACTGTCAGATGAATTGTCTTGCTGTTCGAGCTTTTCTCATTAGATATTCTGGCATTCACTGGTATTTATGGGTTGTTGAGCTCATCGAATTCATAAAAGGGAGATTGGCGTGTGTCACAGTTATTCTTTTTAAAAAATCAGCCCCTGTGGAAGCATGAAAATAGAATTGACACTAGCCGATGAAAGGCCACATTACGATGTTCCGCCCGTAAGCACAGGTAATTTAAATCAGGTTAAAAAGTACATGAGGCGGCTGAAATTCCTCAACCCTCTTTTCGCCCCTGTAATCACGTCCGGCCACCTCGACTTCCTGCTCTAGTTAAATTAGTCGGCTCTTCTCGTTATTCACGGGTAATTGTAAAGTTTCTTATCACATTGTTGGCCTATCAATTCAACCTTATCTTTGAGCTTCAAGCTTCTACGAACAATTTGTAGCCGATGAGTTAATCACCAACCTTGATTGATAATGTTATGTTAGTTAGGATAGAAAAGACATATCGGGAGCAAAGCGAAGAAAAGGGCTCTTTGTGGACATTTTAGATTTTGATGACCTGAAGATCACCGAGAATGAGTGAGCCTACTGCACGGTTTTAATCACTAGCAGCGAGCGAATGTGCGAGTGGCAGTTTTGATTGGCACTAATGGAGGCTAGGTACTGTGCGAATTGTAGAACCTCTGTGGTGTTTTTGGGGGGATATAAGAGACATGTCTGCGTATAACTTCAAAATTTGTTTTGTTTTATTTGTAGAATAATATTCTATTATAATTATAAATTATAAATTCTATCTCTATCTAAATCCATTATAATTAAAAATTATATTTAATATAGGTATTCTACAAATAAAACAAAACTCCGTGTGTTTTCAGTTAGCAACGTTGATCCCTCTATAGCGGAAATCCACTGAAGGTTTCCTGATTTGAAGTAATTTATTTCTACTTTGCAAGCAAACTTACGGATTTGTGCGTCGTTCATTTCAAGTTCTACTGAAGAACTGATAGGAAATAGATATGAAAACGTGTGCGGGTCGGTATCGCAATGCACTCCTTCATTAAACAATTTGAGATTCATCAGAAATTCGATGGGACGATGGTAACTACCACGATTATGTCGTCGTTGGGTTTGAGAGGACGTAAGCTCATGTTCACTTCAGTTGACGGTCCATCTCATCGGTCAATTTCAGTATATGTTCGTGCAATTACGAACGGATCCACTTGGGCGAAACACTAATTAGAATGCGTTGTTTTACTCTCACGTTTAGTGCCTGCATCAACGCAGTAGCTAAACGAGGAGATCGTCATTCACTCATACTAAAATCCTTTTGTGCCCTAATCAGGCCAATAGGGCTGAAGTGTGGCTAAGGGCTTCTGAAACAACGAAAAATGGGCTTTTGCATGTTGAAAGCAATATTCGTTCATTTTCCGACGTAGGTATTTACATTCAAGAGCAGGAGGAATATTACGTAAAAATTACTAATCGTTGCGTTAGAATAAAAATGACCTGGGGAAATTTTCGTGGGTCGCCTGACTGGCCTGAACTGAGGAAAACTGTATTTCAGCGATCATACTAGGTAAACTATTTCTCAAGTCACCATCTACGTATTAGTATATTATTGGAATTGAGATTTTTATTTATTATTTTTATTTTTTAACGAGATGAAAAATCCTTTATGGACTGACAGCAGGGAAGTCCCCATCCTTCGTGTGGGAGACCTGCTTACATCAGTATACCCACTAAAAAACACCTCGATTTCTCTCAGGAAGCTGCCCTGGAACTACATAGGTAGTTAGTATTACTTCAGGGCAGTTTTTAAGTTACCAGCTGCGCAACTGATTTTGAGGGGTTAAAAATGGATTTTCGAATTTTTCTACTTTCCATAGAAAATCAACACAAATTATTGATTTGTTTTATTTGGCTTTTATGAGTAATTAACCGAAAAGTATAGGTTTAAAAAACTCCATTAAATTATTTTTTATGGATAAATTTATTTTAAAAGTTATGGAATACAGTCAATATTTTCCTTCTATTGATTCATGAAATTCAATATTGTTCGTTGATTTTCCATTGGAAAATCGTAAAAATTTGAAAACCTTTTTTGAACGCTCAAAATATCTTGTATATTTCGTATCTCGAACACTGCATTGAGGCAACTAGCGGTTTGTATCGTTCGATTCTGCGCACAAAGTCCGAGGAAAGCCCAATATTTATAACGCTTATTTGAAATGAATAAGCGCTATTTCAAGTTAGCGCTATAAAAAATGTTCATTCAATTATTTAAAATCTTCAAAACGTCCCATCTCGTAAAGTATGAACGCATTCAATGGAAATGGATGTAGTAGGTACTCGTTTCCTCGGACCCTCGGTTTACACTCTACGAGGCAAAGTTCCCTTTTATGATAGTGTACAATTAGTTAATTTCACAAGGATACAATGAATTGGTCTGAATTTAATTTTTAAGAAAAAAATAGTTTATTGAAGGGAAGATAATATCTTCCCTTGAAATATATTATCTTTCGATCCATTACTTTCATGAATACCCTCTATCGTCTAACTGTTTGTTCTAATAATTTGTGCTTGTAGAACTAATGGCCTTTTGAGGTCTCCATAAACTCGTGTTTAATATTAATTGATTATTTGTTTGAGTTTTTCGTTCGGTAAATAGGAGCTTTTAAATGGGATTTATCATGCATGCTTTCACATGTTTCACTCTGGTTAATTTTGAATGAAATGCTTCGCAAACAAAATTTGTTGTTAATGTCCAATGAGTATCAGAATTCTTACGATCGGCAAAAGGCAAAAGAAAGCGACACCGACCACTTTCGATTGTCGCTATTATTGAATGTTCACAGATTTACTCTTCAAAGTTGTATTGTGACGGGGAACTACGAGGAAAACTTATTTCAAGTTTGAAGGGAAAGCGGAAGAAGCCTATGATTAGCATACTTACTTTGGAATCAGTTGTTTACTCAACTATGCCGTGAAAGTGAAAGGCAGTCGGTGCTTCGGTTTCGAGCTTCGTAAAGCGCAATCGTAAACCTAAAAACGCTGCAAATTTTACACTAAGGTTTAATATTCTTTGATATAGGTTAATTTTGCATACATTTAATTCTGTCAATGAAAAAAAAATTGGAAAAAACTTTTTTGATTCTTTTTTTTTTTTTACTCGAAAAATATTTGACCTCTTAGGATCCTTCAAAAATCCCATTTGTAGCCCCATGAAAGCCCTATAGATCGCCACAGTGAAATCGGATCGTTCCGGGACCCCCAAAAATGGATTCTACGCCCAAAAATATTTCGAAAACGACACCTAACTCGATCTCAAAGCCAAATTCCTTCAAAAACGCCTCCCGTAGCCCCATTTTAGCCCCATAGCGCCCAATGGGTTTGGGCGATCGGGCTGAAAACCTTGCGGGCACAACTAGATGGTAAACCAAGTATTTTGTCATAATTTCAGATTTAAAAAAAAAAAATTCCTACTGCCCAAAACGGCCTGGACATTTCGGTTTTGGAATCTAGACCTCTTGAAACGGATAATGTCAAATTTTGAGGCCGATCGGAGTCGTCGACCTCCGTCGCGATTACATAGGTGTATTATTCCAAGAATAATGAACCATAATGTGCTGCTTGAAGTACTCAAAAGACGCCTAAAAAAATAAAACATCTCGATAAACGTTTTGATTTAGTCAAACTGATATGTTTCAGGGGATGGAAATGACGACGCACCACAAACCAAAGAAAACATGTCGTCAGGCTACGAAACGAATCTCTACCTCTACTCGGTGAGTAACTATCAGCATTATCATGTGCATGTGAGATTGTTTGTTCTACGTTGATAGGTGGGAATTTGATATTGGTGCGTAATAAACATGGAAAAATCATTTCGCGCCCGAATTTTCTGTTAAAAATAAACTTAACGAAAGATTTGGATACGTACCCTTTTCAATTTTGGGCTTTAGTGAGTCTCATGGATCGTGTTCAGTGCTTAAACTCTACGTTATTTATTCCAATCCTGAGCTCAATTTAACGTATTTTTCATGGATGAATAGGCCTAACAACAGCGTCATGAATCTATTTGCAAAATACTGACAGACCGTTCCATCACTCTTTGGATAGAGGCGAGGGAAATCTTCACTCAAAGAACCGTGAAAACTTTATCCCCCTCACCTCCTGTTTCCTTCCTCTTTCAGTTTGCACCGAGTGATAGGGCCCTCGTCCCTCACCTTGTTCGAAACATATTTCACTTTGGAAGGCTTTAAATCTTTTATTCCTCCTCCTCCTCCTCCTCCTCCTCCTCCTCCTCCTCCTCCTCCTCCTCCTCCTCCTTCTCTTCACCGGGGCAACCCCATTAATTATATTCCCCTTAAGCCTGTCGGCCGCCGCCATTACAGATTATCTACATTCGAGGCTGACTAGCCGTCTTTTGTCCGCAAAGCGACCCTACATTTTCTCAGCCCTTTCAACTTGTCCCTTATTTGTGTTCGGGTTTCAATCGCTAATGAATCTCTCTCCCCGACACTTGGTTCATTGTATCTGACAACTCCATTATTAATAATTTTGTAGCTCTGACAGTGTGTTGGGATTGGCGAGCTGGGTTTTGGTAATTATGAAACGATGCTATGAAGCTGCTTATTGCCATTCTGTCCAGAGACTCGGAAGGATTCGCCCATGCCAGGAAAACCGAATGGTTTCAATTAGTGACGTCTTGTGTTGGTTCCATCCCGATGTATATGGACAATAGATAAGTTGCTTGGTCAACGGATCCTCTTAAAGAAATGCCTCAGTAAACCACTCTCAATATAGAATACAAAACACTGCAAATTTTAGACAAGGGTTTATTATTAAGTATAAATGGTCCAAACATTTATTTTGTGTAACCTAATAAAAAGTAATTTAAAATCATTTCCTATGCAGTTTTTGGACAGATGTGGGACCCCGAAAAATGGATTATGCGTTCAAAATTACCCGGAAAACGACACGTCATTTGACATCTGTCAAAATCTCCTGTTGTAGCCCCATGAAAGCCCCATAAATCCCTACATTGAAATGGATGGATCTGGGGATATAGAATACAACTCGCTGCAAATTTTAGACAAGGATTCATTTGGTATTATAAATTGTCCAAAAATTAATTCTATGTTAATACAAAATCATTTAAAAAGTTTCCTTTGCAGTTTTTGGACAGATGTGGGACCCCCAAAAACTGATAATTCGTCCAAAAATAATTCTAAAACGAGACCTAACTCGACACCCTCCCTTGGCCCCTATTTAGCCCCAAGGGTTTGTGCGATTGGGCCGAAAACCTTGCAGGCACAACGTATGTAAGTGTCTGCCTAAAGTGTCTTGTGCGCTGTTTCCGATTGCAGCGCTCCCATGTTTAATCACCGCAACTTAGTTAGCTCGACAACAAGGTACGGTAGGCGTAAGGTCACCTCAAATAGCAGGGAATTGGACTCTTATCTCATCATCAGTTTACTCTCTTGGCACCCACTTCTTGCTTACAACTGGACTTATATCGTATAGTATTCTAGAGTAGCCTACCGAAGAATGTTTTCTAGATGACTCATTGACTGAGCAACTTCTCATATAGAGAAGTGCTGCCCAACGGTGACGCCGCTACCTACATCTTTTTCTTCTGAGGGAACAACTTTCATAATCTCAGGAAAAATGCGATAAAGCCTCATAATTCGTGGTGGCGTTCATTAAAAAACTACCCACGTAATGTCTAGCAGGTCCCGCACGTGCCGGCTCTTCTAATTCCTTCAGAACTCAAACATAATTCTCATAATCATGAAGAGGTAATCCGCGTTTCATATACGGGATTTTCCCCATTGGTATTTGCATATAACCTGCCACATGTATGTAGTAGACGTATACGTCTGTCTGGTTCCGCTATAGCAAGGGGTGCGCGATAGTGTTAACTAACCGCTCGGGTTCCGTGACTAATTTGCTGAATACATACATGACCTGTATTTAGCATTTCTATCGCACGTTGATGCCAAAGGGTGAACCCTGCAAAAGGATAAATTCCCGGTGGAGGTCTTCGGAACGTGTTTGCTAAATGAGGTCAAACGCTTGGAAACATCGTCGGCAGAAATGAAACCCCGTGCTGAATCGTAATGGCACGTGGTTATTCGATGAACGAAAAAAGTTCATCGATGAAACTCGAACACGGTTGATGGTGATATAAATATTCGTATGAATTCGGAGTACACTTTGGTGATATAGATATACCCCCAACCTAAACTTACGAATTTTGCTTCCGAGTCTGCGAAGCAGCGGAACCCTTGTGTTCACTTTCGGGAAAAAAAAAATTTGTGTTGTCCAAATGCAAAATTTCCACTCGCATTTTGCGATTCATAGCCTACTGAACAAATTTGGTTCCGTGTCTGTCGTTCTGTCGGTCTGTGGGTCTGTGGGTCTGTCGGTCTGTGGGTATGTCGGTCTGTCCGCATTTCCTTGTTACAGCCATAATTTCCACAATTTTGAATGAATTTAGCTCAAATTTTGAGGGATTATGCGGATAAGGCTCCTTGAGGTCCCATACGAATTTCATCACAATTGAATCAGCGGTACGCTCTGCGCATGCGCTAACGTGAAATTATTGAAACAGGCATAACTTTCTCAATTTTGATCGGATTTCAATAAAATTTTCAGGAATTGTGTGCGTATAGCTCTAGATGGTACCCTGTCAGTTTCATCACGATTGAATCAGCGGTACGCTCAGCGCATGCGCGAACGTAATTTCCTTGCCACAGCCATAACTCCTACAATTTTGATCGGATTTCAATCAAATTTTCAGGAATTGTGTGGGTATAGCCCTAGATGGTTCCCTATCAGTTTCATCACGATTGAATCAGTGGCACTCCCTGCGCATGCGCGAACGTAATGTATATATATATTCTTGAAAATCTCGAGAAATTCAAAAATGATGTAAACCTACGTTCTGAGATAGGTTGAGCGCCCTCAAGGATTTTTTCCATTTTCCCCTCCTTCAACCCCCTCTCCTTCCCTAAAGAAGGGAAGGAGTGGGGATTTCAGCCAATATTGATCCGATTTTGATGAAATTTTCAGGGATTACGCGGGTTGTGCCGTAGATGATTACCCAGGCTTTGGGTAAAAAATTGAATCAGCGGTACGCTCTGCGCATGCGCTAACGTGAAAGTCTCGAAACAGGCATAACTTTCACAATTTTGATCGGATTTCAATCAAATTTTCAAGAATTGTGTGGGTATAGCTCTAGATGGTCCCCTATCAGTTTCATTAAGATTGAATCAGGGGTACGCTCAGCGCATTTTATAATGGTGTCACTTTGATTGTAACGAGGAAGCTGCTGTGCCATCTCCTTGGCAGTGTATTTCATTATCGTTTCCCCATTCTTTTTTTTTCGCTCTGAATCCGAATTTGAAATCGTATTTCCGAAAAACTGTCAGCCTGTATTTTATTAGGGCAAAAAAGTAATATATATTGGAAAGCAAACTGAGCACTTGGGGAGAGCGTTCCGCCAGGCCGCCCCACCTTAGCGGAACGAGCGGGTGTTGACAGGGAGCCAGCAGGGAATGGCCCCCTAGTAAATGCCTGTTAAACTGGGAGGGGAACGATCATGCATTTGTCGTACGATACGAATTTGAGCTCCTTTTAGTCCCCCATCATTGGAGGGAAGGTTTCCTGCTGATTCAAGTATTCGTCAGGAGCTAGCTAAGGTACAGCCTTAGTAACGTGGTGAATGAACATAATTCAGCGACGAGTGTCTTCCACGTAGGTATATTTTTCAATTCCAGCTTGGATAATCCTTTTAACTGGTGAGTGATGACCTGCACCCCTCCAGTCGTCCTCAAGATTTCCATTAAAATCCAAATCATGCTGACCCGTTACCGTCATACCACGTCCATTGGCACATTACCATTTAAATTGACAGGGATTTCCGGGTGGATGGGTCATGTCGTTGACAATATTACAAGCTGATTTCACGCCCGACCTGGTTATACCATTTTCAGAACGATCCCCATTGCTTTGTATTTGATGGGTGGTCATCCGAGATTGGCTATTTGAGGCTCGGGAATGGATGTGTATAATCGACAGCTTCGATCCACAAGCCGTTTTCTTGGGTAAACCCCGCGAAATTGGATTCATGGCAGGTCACCGAAGTGGCATTTTTAATGCGGTTCAATGCCGTGCAAAAAATGTTAAAATGGTAACGGCGCCAGAATTAAATCAACCGATGTTGCTTCTAAACTAGAATCGCTGGCTAGAAGGTATTGACGCGGAAGCAGATTGAGAGCGTGGATTTCGCCGGTAGATGGGGGTGTCGTTGCAGGGAAGGTGTACGAGAGATGAGTACCACCTGACCACCTGTTGCTTCAGGGTGGATGGAGCGCTACGCCCCTTTCCCTTCAACTATCAAACTGGAAATCGCATGAAAAGGCTCCTAAATTCGCCTGCTTGGTATTTTCCCTAATAGCCTCCTTCACATATCAGAATGTCGTCACAAGAATTGAGTCCAAGATTTCTCAAGGCCGTTTGAACAGGTCCGGTGCATTTTTTTTTTTGTCGTAAAACCATCACAGTTAATTTAGGTTCGAACCATTCTGTTCCGCTTAGAAATCCAGTTCCCTGCTATTGCCAGACCGAGTCAAAATATTAAAAATTTATAATATAAATGTAGGTAAATCTTCTATAATTATTCGGAACTCCAAAGTTATTGGGTTCAATTTTAAAAACGCTGCAAATTTTACACAAGGATTTATTATTCTTTGATATACGTTACTTGTGCAGAAATTTAATTCTGTCAATGAAAAAATTTAAACAAAAATTTTTTTTTTATCTCAAAAAAATTTTTGTGTGGATATTTTGGTTCAAAAATGTGTTTTTTTTCAAAAATTCTGCATTTTTTACTCGAAAAATATTTAACATCCTGGGATCCTTCAAAAATCCCATTTTTAGCCCCATGAAAGCCCTAAAGATCGCCCCAGTGAAATCGGATCGTTCCGGGACCCCAAAAAATGGATTCTACGTCCAAAAATACTTCGATAACGACACCTAACTCGATCCCATAGCTAAAAGCCTTCAAAAAACCCCTCCCGTAGCCCCATTATAGCCCCATAGCGCCCCACGGGTTTGGGCGATCGGTCTGACAACCTTGCGGGCACAACTAGATGGTAAACCAAGTATTTTGTCAAAATTTCAGATTTAAAAAAAAATTCCTACTCCCCAAAACGGCCTGGACGGTGGACGGCGTACGGCGGACGGACATTTCGGATTTAGAATGTAGACCTCTTGAAACGGATAATGTCAAATTTTGAGCCCGATCGGAGTCGTCGACCCCCGTCGCGAAAACATAGGTGTATTATTCCAAGAATAATAAACCAAAATTGAGCCACCATTTAAATGGTTCCATTCAAAAGTAGGGCTTTGATTCAAATTGATTAGGTATATCAGCCGGGCAGTGAATTTGATTTTTCGGCATATTTTTCTTGGAATACCTATGTATGTATTCTTATCGGAGGTTGAAAATTTTGACCGGCCTCAAAATTTGTCAATATACGTTTCAAGAAGTGTAGATTCCACAAATGATACGTCCGTCCGCCGTCTGGGGCGTTTTTGGGCACAAGGAATTTTTTTAAATCTCAAGTTTTCACAAAATACTTATCCCGATCGCCCTAAACCGTGGGCTTCTGTTGGGTTAAAATGGGGCTAAGGGTTTTGCAGCTTGTGTTTTGCAGGTTGTTTTTGCAGCTTTTCCCGTATGATATCGAGTGGGGGGTCGCTTTCGAAGTATTTTTGGACGTAGAATCCATTTTTGTGGGTACCATAACGATCCGATTCCATTCTGGCGATCTATGGTGTTTCCGTGGGGTTAAAAATTGGAATTGATGTGGAAAGGATGTGAGAAGGTCAAAATTTGACTGAAAAAAACATTTTGGACGCATAATCCGTTTTTCAGGGTCCAAATATTAGACAGGAACTTTCATTTTTTTTTTTTTAATGACAGAATTGATTTTTGCAGAATCCCTTGTGTAAAATTCGCATCGGGGTTTTTTTTTTTTTTTTTTTTTTTTCAAAAGCATAACGTAATTCAGAATGGAAAAACATACATTCGAAAAAATTTCGAAAGTATTTATTACATAATGTTACCGGAGTTAATCATTCTTTGGTAAATATAAACTGTGCGAAAATTAATAATGAGTCAATAGTAATACTTGGACCGGTTTGGCACGCCAAAAAATAGATTCTACATCTAGAAATACTACCGAAAACGACTCATAACTCGAACCCATGACCAAAGCCCCTCCCGTAGCCCCTTTTTTAGCCTCACAGAGCTCAACGGGTTTGGGCGATCGGGCTGAAAACCTTGAGGGCACAACTCGATAGAAACGAGTATTTTGTCAAAATGTCAGATTTAAAAAAAGTTCCTACTACCTAAAACGGCCTGAAGGACATTTGATTTGATGAAATCTACTCGACGTGGCCGATCAAAATTGTTTACCCCCGTCGTGAAAACGTAGGTTGTCGTAGGAGTCGTAGACGTCGACGTAGGAGTCGACGTACTCACATAATTTTAGTTCAATTCATTGAACCTATTCACTAGATAAATTATCTAATCTAGTATTTAACTAACTCACATTTTCTTTCTACAGAAAAGTTCATCAGATATTAACTTCCCGATAAGAACTTTAAAAAGTGTATGGCTACGTACGTTACTCCCTTGAGGCGATATGGGAGTTTCAAAGGCATATTATTAGCTAATCGTGTGTGGCCAGAAATCCTCTCTTACTGTGTTGAATGTTTATCAATATCAGTAAGTAGATAGGTACAGTTTTCTTATGGATTGGTAACATGGAGAACATTGAATAATTCATAACTTGAGCAGTAGGGAACCTTTTTTGCGTAACTTTTTGCAAAGATTATCAATATGGTAATCCCAAGATAAGCATTGGTCCACTGTCGCGTGACAAATCCTCAAAATCACAATCCTGAAAATCACCTCAGCCATGAGCGAATATGAGCACAAGCATTGGGCAAACTCGAACCTAATTTCGTGGAGAGGGAAGTGAATTTAACTGCCAATGGATTGATAAAGGTTCCGATTTACTAATCCCCTCATTGAATCAGAAATCTCCGACCTCGTTAACTAACAATTTGAAAACTAATACTCTACCACCAGAGATCAATATGGATTAAGATAATGCGTTTAGAAAGATTGAACAAATGTCAAGTAGTCATATTCGGCCCGGTGGTTTGCACTCGCTCCGAACGGTATTGCCGGTGGATATTTGGTGTTTTTGACAGGGATTAGGAACTGGCTGGAAAATGGACATCGCCTTGTTGATGAATCGTGAAGAAGTAAGTAGAAATCTGCTATGAGGTGAAATCCTAAGGAACTAGATGTATGCAGAAAATAATAAGAATAGACAGCAAACTAAGGTTAAGGAAATGGCTGCATGAACCAGGGATTTAATAATAATAATAATAATATTAGTTTGTGAATCCCTGGTTCATGCAGCCATTTCCCATATTATGGGCTAGAGACCCCCTCGTAAAATTACGTTAAAAAGCCTATCCCTAGTTTTTTTCCTATTAAGTAACACAAAATACTTACCAATAATTAACACGATTTTGGAAAAGGGTACAAACAACAAAATGGGAAAAAATTTTGGTATAAATAGGTATTGATTGTTATGTAAAATTTCACGAGGAATTGGTGTCACCGTGGTTTATAAAAATGGAACAAATCCCACCTTATTCGAGGAACGAAGTTCGAGCGGTTTTGCAAAAAGGGGTACTATTTCGTTACCTACCTATGTTTTTTCAAAACGGTACAAACAAAATTTCAAAATAGGTCTCTCTACAACGTTTCCATGGATTTCCATTCGTTAATTATTAACATATTATATGTGTTTCAATCGATCCAGCTTAGCCGGCTGAAAAAAACATTACAAAAATTAAAAAGAAAAAATACATTTAAAAAAAAAATCTGAAAAAGGTCTATTACATTACGACGAGAACTGAGTAATTGTTGAAGCTTCAGCGATCTTTGACTCTATATTATTGAGTCAAAGATCGCTGATATTATCACTATTGACTCGTACAATATCGGAGGTTACTCAGTTCCTATCTGTTGTTTGTGATGGCAGCCCGTTCTTCTTCCAGTCAAAGCCCCACACCAAAACGTAAGAAGAATCTCCTATCAATTACCGATAAAATAGTCATTTTAGACAGATTGAAAGTAGGGGAAAGTTTGGTGAGTGTAGGCCGTGCGTTTGGTATCAATGAGTCAACTGTGCGTTTGAGGGCTCAAGCGAAACAACATCTAATCACCTCCTATTTCAAAACCCTGCCTTAACCATATACATACATAATATGTAAAATAAAATCATTGTATCATGTGAGGCCATTAGTTCCAAAGTTGGTTAAGTCCATTTTTGTCAAAATTCGATTTAAAAGCCATTTCTAAGGTTTCTCCTAGCGAGGAATCGATTGGCGGTATTATTTTTCGTCAAAAGTAGTTAGATCCCCTTGTAATTCAAGGTTGAAAAGCGCGTTTTGTGTCAAATGTGGTTTAGTCCACAGTCTGTTTTGATTCAAACGTGGTTATAACAGATTTTGGGCTCTAAAGTGGTTAAGTCCACTACTTTGGTTTCAATAGTGGTTATGTCCATACTATCCACCCACCATTTAGAAGGTATTCTAAGAGAAAGGATTCGGTCTTTTACTAGTTTTAAACCTTTGAGTTTCTTGCTACCTGTTGGAATGGAACTTTTATTCTGGAAAGGTGGTCAAACTGCTTCACCCTGCTTTCAGAGTAAGAGTTCAAAGTCTTCTGTCGCTGTGAGGTGTTTTGTTTTCAATGTGTTTCCTTTATCCTTTTTTGTGCCTCTGATTTTTGGTCTTCAAACTCTCTCTTTGGTCTCAAAACTGGTCAGTTCCCAGCATTTTAGTTTCAAAACTAGTTATATGCTTCTTGTTTATATACAAAACTGGTTACGTCCAGACTTTGGTGTCAAAAGTGGTTAAGTCCATACGTTTTTATTGAATTCCACCTCTATAAATAGAGTTTTAGGCAAAATTTTGATTTGTTTTGATCTGGAGAGGCCCAATCTATGAAAAGAAGCCGTACAATGTCTGACTCGAGGCAAAAACTACCCTCAAACCGTTTTTCGTGTTTTACCAAGTTTGACCCGAAATGGACTTAACCAACTATGGAACTAATGGCCTCTATACATTGTATAAAATATAGGCATTTTCCGCAAGATTACATGATTTCATGGAATAATTGGGTCCCAATCCTCCCTTCTAACACAGGATAATAGACCCAACATTCGCGGGGTAATTTCGGTCCGTATACCCGCAATGTTCGGGTCCGATTGTATTGCAGATACAGTGCACAAATGTCATGGAATATCCCTTGATTTCGAGTAAAAATAAACAACAACGGTATTTTATACCGTTTTGCAAAACCGCTACACTTTCATGTTGCTGCATGGATATAATCTAACCATTGAGCAGACAATCTGGGTAAAAAACGTTTCTCATAACTTTATATCAAACATTTAAACTTATTTCGATTCCTGAAAATGTTTAAAGTTTTAACTTTTATTTAAAGTGTTTCTTTATTTATTTTCTTAATAAGAACATGTCGAAGTAAACTTACTTCTTTCTCATCGACCCTCAAAATCAGTTTTCGTTACATCAGCCCCTAGGGAAACCTATATCGACCACTTTGGTAATGGTAATGGTATGATGTCGTATCTGAAGCTACTGATGACTTTGTATAAAGAAATTCGAGTCCTCCACTACCATCGAATAGGTACACGGAATGGACACCAGCAGATATATGGGTTACCCGATGATTTTTCATTCGCATTCTCCGGGAGAATGTTCTTCGAACCTGTCAGCGCCTCAACATCCCCGAACGGATAAATTTGAATGCCATTTCGTCGTGGCAAATGGTTTTGGAATGCCTGCTTTCGTATAATTTCATTGCGGTTCATAACGTTCACTCCTTTTGCTAATGTTTGAGTCAGTCAACTGCATAACTCGCGATGAGATGCCGTCACGGCTTTGAGATAGCGGCTTGACAGGCCACAGTTTCGACTTGAATTTCTCAACTCAGTATTATATAATATATATACATATTATGTCGTAGCCTAGGAACTCATGACATTGTCGAGGATCGTGCCGGGCGCTGATTTTTTTTTTATAATATAATATAATTATTTTATTATTATACAGTTATTGTATTATTTCTTTACATTCCTGCTGTTTTTATAACGTCGCTATCCTAGTACATAGTAAAAAATAAACCGATTTTAGAGGTTTACTCACTTTCATAGACTCGAACCGACGTCAATACATCTGGATCTTCACACCCCCTCCCAGATCTCTCTAGTGACTGGAGATAGTAACTAGCATTATCCCCACTTTAGCACGATCTGTTGGAAACCATAGAAACCCCGAGGATTTTCGATTTTCATCCCTATCACATGTGGACCCCACAATAGGGTTAAGGGGTTTCCTGACAGCCCCCTCCGGTAGAGTCGGGCCATTTCGCGATAAATCTCACTATTACCCATCAGCGATCATGAGGTCTCTTGCCTCCCCCCAGAAAATTATTTCTGGACCAGCCCTGAATCATCTAACTGGGCTGGAAGTCGGTGTAATTTAGTCAAATCCGACGGTCGTGCAGGTTCGGTTTGGCCCCGCTCTTTTGCCAAGTTCCCGTCGGCTGGTTTCGGGGGATTTCCCCGCATTTCCGAAATGGACATCGCCTTGTTGATGAACCGGCCCGATGTAAGTATATGAACCCCACCCTGCTGGGCGGGCATTGTTTTTAGAGAGGGGATAGATATTGTCTCTAAATAAACAAGTCACTCCGCTGGCCAGGAGTCTCACACCAACTTATTTCTGAAATGCACGTCTTTTTTACATCCAAAAAAAGTCAAGTGGAGCATCACTTCCCAGTCAAATTTAAAATTATTATTACATCAGACAAAAACGAATTACATTTATTTTCCACGTTAATAACATTATTCCCATGCCAAATCATCAATATTTTTAGTTTGGTAGTTTTAAAAAGAGTATTTTTGAACAAACAAAACATTTGTTTACTTAAATAATAAAAATAATAAAATAATGATTACTAAAATTGATATAAACTATTAAAAAATTACATTATTATTGCTAGAAATAAAAATAAATAAATAGAATTGAAAAATTAAAAACTAATTAATTATTATTACTTCCGGGAAAAACGAATTAAATTAAATTTAATTAAATTCAAATAAATTTTATTTTTCGCATTAATAACTTTGTTCCGTGCCCAATTATCAACATTTTTAGTTAGGTTGTTTTGAAAGAGTATTTTTGAACAACAACAAAAAAATGTTTGCGTTTGTTCACGTGCACATAATATAATTTATTAATAATATTATAATATAATATTTATATTAATAATATTATTATATCATATGTATGAGATAGCAATGTTAAAACTTGCTCTTTTCTGAAACCTATACCTGCACCATGGGAATGAATGAAATCGCTCGCATGGAAGAACGATGGGCGTATGTGGCCTATAGCCATAATATGGCGTTATATTATAACGAGGCTTTAATTGGCGTTAACCAAACAGCTCTTCGTGAGTTCGTAGATATTCGATGTGCCAACGAAGAACCTGTTATGGTTATCGACCCACTGTCGTTCGATCGGGAAACGGTCAAAATATGGTATCTTCCACTTCTGTCGAGCTGGGAAATTTATTCTCATAATCAGGGCCTTCAACACAAAAACGATCAGGCTCCGACGACCAACAACACCATAAAGTCAACTTGTGTGTGGCGCGCCTGAGCCTAATTCCTTCGCGTTGGAGGATGATGGGAATAAATTTCCCGAAAGCTCGGCAGTACTGGAAGCGTTATTGACCCCTTTCCCGATCTACTGAAGAAGTTATAACAATAACAGATCTGAATATTTTACGCTGTCAGTTTTACCAGCACAGGGCTGTTTCCACTGCACCTCTTGGTTTATTGTCAAGGGTTATTGACTCGGAATGTCGACGCTATTTAAATATTGATGAGGCTATCTGGGTGGACCAATTCAATTGATCAGGCTTTCATATGTGTTTTCGCGTTATCACGTAAGGAATCGATCATCTTAACAAGCTTGCAAGTATTCAATGAATTGGGGGAAAAAAATCACGACCATAAATCAAATTCAGCTTGGTCCAAGGAAGAGGGATCGAGTCGTTTTCTGCAATGAGGAATTGCTCAATCGAATCTTCTCGCCCGCCGTGGAAGCTTCAATCTTCTGATTGAGTCGTTCAACTGGGGAAATCGTCATTTCAGGACCACATCGTTCTCCCACAGATAATGATTGCGCTTAGAAGGGTGGATAGTGGGGAGAGCAAATAGATGGGTTGGAGTGGATGAATTTCTTCTATGTTCTTTCACTTTGATTGAGTCTATTTTTTCCCCGTGAGCCTTCATCGGTTTTAAATTTGCTTTACTCGTAAATTGATTCAACCTCATGAATTTTGTGTGCACAACTGTTTGCACCAATACTTAACACCAATTTCTGATTACCACTATCCTACTTGATCCCAATCTCTGGTTTTTTGCTTCAATTCAGGCTCGAGCTTCCCCAAGTTATGTTGAGTCCTGTATTCAGCTATGTCCCAAACTATGTCATAAACTCGTATGACCTTCGAGGTTTGTCTGCCCACCGAGAAATCTATTTGTACCAAATGGGGATCTGCACGGTGACGGCCTAATCTGAAGGTTTGCCAAATTTCTCGACGGTGAAATTGAAATGGTGCAGATGCCGATATTTTTAGTGACGTGGCTTATAAAATTTATAAAATGTCATCAAAAGTCAATTATGCCAGCCAAAATCATGAAAACTGTAGAATGAAAAAGTATCTCATTATGAGGAGTATCTCTATTATAGGACACTTTCCCCTAACTTGAGGAAGGTGCATAATGTCAAGTTATTTTCTGGGTTGCGCTGCCGGACAGAATTTGAATGGAGAAATAGAGTGTTTGACGGGGCTTTGAGGTTGAGTGGGACTGTGCATGTAGGGGTTCTTCATTAATTTCCCTTCTAACGCCGACTACCCGCTTGATGGGGCTGAATATTTCAAGAAAAAACCAGCTTTGCAAGTGCGTCGAACTGCCTAATGAACTAGAAAGCACCAGCTTCTTATAGGGTTGCGTTATTATATGGGCAAAAAATTTGTTTTTCCCGAAACTTCTAGAGAAGCTAAGATCAATAATTTATGATAAAATAAGCATAAATAATTATTATTTATGGTTATTTTATTACGTGCCCACACCAGTTTAATTTGTATAATTTTCTCACGGTACACTGTGGGGTGGATCGCGACTATAGCTAGACAAAAGTTCGAAAATGAAGGCACATATTTTGATGAGAAATGTGCTTGTCTGGACCGGTAAGGAGTGGTGTGTATGGTAACCTGTTAGGAAACGAAACATTATAAAATTACCTAACCGTTTTACCCAAATGTAAAGAAAATTGTTTTTTCAGACGAAAACCTGAAATGTTCATGAACATTTGAATGAGCTCGTTTGAGCCATGTAGGCATTTTTTTTTTTCAATATCCTCCACGTAATCACAACAAAATTTTATGAGGAAAACCACGCTAGGGCTTCACGATCCACCACACTGTGCGGCGGCGCCTGGTGTCGAGGAAAACTCGTATTATGTCACTTTCATCTGGCCCTGCACCTGTTTGTAGCGTTGCGTGATATTTTCGTTTCAAGGGGCACTGATCAGAACAGGTGGATCAGACCTAATTAGGTCAAGCTGGGAAAAATCCCAAAATAATGCAAGCCCAACTCTTTTCACTTTCATTTAACATAGTCAAGAACTGATAAAGGTAGATTAGGATGAATCAGTAATAGGATTACTGATTAGTTCTATTTTTAACTCAAGAGAAGAGTAAAAGGTGAATTAAATTCACCTTTAGAAGTAAACAAAAAACGTTTCAGCCAAATTTCGGTTGACATTTTTTTTTAACTTCTAAATAGTGGCGATGAAAATGTTGCCCGCTTACTTGTTCACGTTGTAACTTATCTTCCATAATACAAATTTAATTTTATCACATTCTGCTTCCCCTTCGTGAAAAGTGACTCACTGCCACACTTAACAGTAGACATATTATTATTTTTATTATTTTTTTTTTTTTTACGATTCCATTATGTTCCCTCTGTCATGTTCTAAATGAAAGATGTAAAATTCAGAGTCCATCTACTCAATAACACTCAGTAAGGTCACTAATAATTCAGATAGCACGAAGCAGTAGGTACATCAAGGACGGACACCCTCTGGTTGGGATTATAAAATTCTCACTATTGCTAACTTCTTGAGAAACACTGTTTGCCTTACGCCAAACGTAATAACGCTAAGTTATTCATTCAACTAACCACATGTTCCATCGAGGGTACCATGAACTTTTCTGGCGTTCTATCCCTCCTTTTTCTCCACACTCGGAAATCACACGAAATTAGGACGAAAACGCTGCAAATTTTACACAAGAGTTTATAATAAATCCTTAGATAATAATTATTATTTTCTGTTATAGGTTACTTGTGCGAAAACTTCTGTGACAATACAAAAATTTTGAAAAAAAAAAAACTACATTGTTCGGACAGGTGGGAGACCTCGAAAAATGTTCAAAATTACTCGGAAAATATTTGACGTCCTAGGATCCTTCAAAAATCCCATTTGTAGCCCCATGAAAGCCCTTCAGATCCCCACAGTGGAATCGGGTCGTTCTGGGACCCCCAAAAATGGATTCTACGTCAAAAAATCGTAAACGACACATAACTCGACCCCATAGCCAAAAACCTTTTTTTTTTAAACCCCTCCCGTAGCCCCATAGCACCACACGGGTTTGGGCGATCGTGCTGAATTCCTTGCGGGCACAACTAGATGGTAAACCGAGTATTTTTTCAAAATTTCAAATTTAAAAAAAAAAAATTCCCACTTCCCAAAACGACCCGGACGGCGGACGGACATTTCGTTTTTGGAATCTAGAACTCTTGAAACGAATTATGTCAAATTTTGAGGCCGATCAGAATTTTCGACCCCGAGAACGGAGTAAAGTAAATTTACACTTTCCATTAAATGCCCGCCGAAAAGTTTGGTAATATTGAAATTTTTAATATTACCAAACTTTTCGGCGGACTTACTATATACCTATTCAATATTATAAATGTAAGTACAATAAGTTTTTTTTAATTATCAGGTATTTACCTATTATATTATAATAATAGATATTGTTCGTAATAACACGTGAATGAGGGATTGTTGAGGGTTTGGGGTGTATACCGGCAGAGAATTCCGTCTTGTCGTCCTTGTGGCGCATTCTAGCGGGAGTTCTTCACAACAGGTAGCGGAAGTTCCACCTCCGTTGACGAGAGACCGCCTGACAGGGAGATCAGGAGGGGAGGGAGAAAACAGCTGATCGCCTGCCCCCTCGTGTTCCCGTGTTGGGGTTCATAGACCTTGCGGTACCTACAGACCGAAACTCCCAATAAGGTCTAAGGTCGGGGGGTCAGGGTTGACATGCCGGGCGGTGTTCCCATCTTTGATCCCGCCAAGACTGGGTCAAATTGTCGATTCCCGCACTTTCTCAGCATGCCTTCCTGCAGCGTTCCCAGGGGCGGATCCAGCAATCTTCTACGTGTGCGGAGGGAGTGGAGCAGATATTTTTCTCCCATTCTACCTATGGTGCAAAGCGTAACTCACGGATCCTCCCGTGGTCGATCATTTTCAACGCAAATTTCTTCCATAACCTTAGGGCGGGTTTATCGAAATTTGATTACATTTAATGCATTTGGTACCTCGATAAAAGCCCCAGCCGGCCATTGATGAGCGATTCTCTATTTTCATTCACCTACATATTGATATCACGGAAGAAGAGATCAATAATTGACAGTAATTATTACTGTAATACTGGGATTAGTAAATCCTTTTATTCTCGAAAAACCAATGTTCCCTTTGAAAACCCGGTAAAATAGGGGAGAATCAGAATAAAACTTTGAATGAAAACTTTTTTAATGCATTTAATGCACTTCCACTTTTTTTAAAAAAGACAGTGGGTACAAATAACTATGAAAGAGGATCGTTCTACTGGGTGCATGACGGCTGTCACCCGTTAAGGGGGTTCACCCATCTGTGTTATTGTCCTATCTCACGTTTGCCCCAAAATCTTGGAAACCAATACAGATAGGGACTTAATTTTTTTTCCCCCGTGTTCAAGATTTTTTCAAGTGGGTGACCCCCCTTAAGCTGGGTCGGTAAGCTGGGCACAAGGTTCTCCCAAGCGATCACTTTTTTCGATTATGATATCCAGGCCCTTGTCAGTTTTTTTTTTTTTCTATTTTTTTTTTTTTTTTTTAGAATGTGCAATCAGTTGCAAAACCCAATAGCAGGAGTGGATTTCTCAAAGTTCAAAGGGAGAAACTCAACGTTATGCCTTTCTGGCAAGCGATCGAGCGGAGCTCTCGCAGAGTGGTCCAGAATTCTATGTTGGTGTTCCTACGTATCCTTGAACTTCGTGCACTAATGCAAAATCGTTCCCTACTACCTACCCGTGGTATATGCTTTCCTGAGAGTAAGCCCAAAAACATGTACATTCAATTTTGGACCACTCTGAGAGAGCTCTGCTTGTTCCCTGGTGCTTTCGTTTTGTACCCAGTTTGGCTGTCGCAGGTCACGGGAGGTGTACACAGTCAACCTACTTTTTTTTACCCAGTTGGACTGTGTTTTGCCTGTAATGTACACAGTTGGATATCCCCCCTATGTAACTATGGGAAACAGAACAGAATCTTTTCATCTGATGAAAATATCCCCCCCCCCCCCCCCCCCCATAATTTCTTATGCCAGTAGTGCCAATCGAGGGTCTCCTCTTTCTGATTGTCCTTTTTTTCGGCTGAATGATCAGCCTCAAAATTTGTCCTCATTTGTGTAGGTTCCAAATTTGAAGGAATTCGTAGGTTACTTATATGAAATTTCCGTCCGCCGTCCAGGTTGTTTTGGGTAGTATGAAGTTGTTTTTTTTTAAATCTGAGATGTTGACAAAATTCTCGGCTCCACCAAGTCATTTCCGCAAGCTTTTTAGCCCCTTCGCTCAAACCGGTGGAGCTCTGAGGGGCTGAATATGGGGTTTTGAAGGTTTTCATCTACGGGGTCGAGTTAGGTCACGTTGTATTTTTGGGCGTGGAGTCCATTTTTCGGGGCCCCTCATCTGTCCAAACACTGTACGCCGTACAGTGTACGGGAATAGAAGAAGGAAACCTACAATTTTTCTTCTTTTTTTTTTTTCTTTTTTCTAAGTAGATAAAATAATTTTTATTGACTTAGAATTAATTTTCGCACAATTCGTACCAAATAATAATGAACCCTTGCGTAAAGTTTGCAGAGTTTTTTCCTTGTGATTTTGTGACATGGGTAGAACTGATAAGGTGTTGTCGTCTATTCAAGTAGGTACGTGCTAACTCCTATCGCGTTTATACCAAGTTCAACTTTATTTTCAAAGCTCTGGAGCAGAGGTTGGCAACCCGCAGCTCACCAGCCACGAATATGCAGCCTACCATGAATTGAAAAGAAAAAAACCGTCATATTGAAATGAAGCATTCACGGTTATTTATTTATTTTCAAAATTTCATTGTTCCGTGTTGGAATATAGGGTAAGAGTACCAGTTATTGGACACGAGTTCCCAATTGTACCAAACTCATTAAAAGTTATATTCACTTCTTTCCCTGGTAACTGAATAGAAAAACATCTAACAAGTGCGATGCGAATTCAATTTTGGCCGATTTTGGTTTATTATTCTTGGAATAATACACTTATGTTTTCGCGACGGAGGTCAAAAATTCTGATCGGCCTCAAAATTTGACATATTGAACAGAATTGAGTCCTTCAAAAAGCCTTACGAATGAGGTGATGTTATCTTACCGATTCCATAAGAAACGACCCTCGCAGCTTCGTATGACGTACTAAGGCTAGTATTTTGCCGCCTCTGGAGGTTACAAGTGACTATGAATTTGATTTTTCCACACCGTAGCCATCTGGATTAGTTACTGGACGCGAGAAAATTATTCATGCGATCTCAGAGGCATCCGGATTTTAGAAAACTAAGTTTAAAAAAAGGGTGTCCAATAAAGGGGGGGGGGGGGGAAAATAACTAGTGCTCTTACCCTAAAATGTCGGAAAAATGTTGATGCCAAAAGTGTTCATTTGTGAACCAGGTGATGGAAGTTTTCAAGCCTGTTACGTGGGCAGAGAGAGGAACCTGTTACGTGGGGGGGGGCCTGTTACGTGGATAGAGTCAAGACCCCCTAATCAACTGATTGAACTGCAGTTCAATTTTCCATTGGTTATCATGATAACCAATGGAAATATTGCCCAGTTCCAAGAGGCAACTAAAGATTTTTCCTGGTGGAGGGAGGAGGAACTACCAAAATCCCATAATATCTAGTACTTGATTGAAAACCGATAATATCTAGTGGAAAATGGTTAGGGTCTGAGGATGAACCCTCAGATGAACCCTCAGATGCGCCCTCCCGGATTCAATTATGCCCGGGCGGCCCGCCCCAACTGAGCGACTTCTACCAATAAGATTGTTCTTCCTTAGGGCTCCCATTGGGTCGGTACGATACTGCACAGTGCCTCTGAAATCCCATATTTTCCTATAGGTATTGAAACCTATCGATACTTCGATGATACCATCAGCTCCATATACCTATTGATACCGTAGACACCAATGATAATATACAATAAGTATTCAAATATTGCATTTTATTTTATAATATAGATCAGGGGTTCCCAAAAGGTGGTCCGCGGACCCCCAGGGGTCCGCAAACGTTGGTGTGGGGGTCCGCGAGCTGCATCCAAAAATTAATATTTTAAGCTATTCTACCAGGAACTCAAATAATAAAAATGACTGTTTGTAGCCGGAGTGTCCTGTAAAGCGTGAGAGGCCGTACTTGCGACGCGACGCTAGTGACACCTAGCCTAATTATTAGTGACTAGTTCGCGCAGTTTCTACCAGGATGTAGGGATGTCCGATTCTCAAAAATAATCGCGATTATTTTTTCAAAAAGAATCGAAACATCTGAGGATCGATTCTTTTTCCAAATTATTTATTAAATTTCCAAATGTAAAATAAATGTAAAAATAAATAATTATTTGCAACAATCAATTGATTTTTCCCTTGTGATATATACTTACACCTAGGTATAAGCAAACGGGGAAAAACCTTTTTACAACAAAATTATATATACATAATTTACATATATAGGGGGTCCTCAATGCATTTGTGGTTTGTTAAGGGGTCCGTGACAAAATTTTATTGGGAACCCCTGATATAGATGATAATATTATTATCATTGGTGTCTACGGTGTCAATAGGTATACCGAGCTGATGGTATCATCGAAGTATCGATAGGTTTCAATACCTATTGGAAAATATGGGATTTCAGAGGCACTGAGCATGATATTTATCATCAAACTTCGGAACAAAATTTTTTTATTTATTTAATGTAGACGTAAATAAACAACTTAGTAAACGCGCAAATAACTGCATATAGCGCATATATTATATATTAAGACTTCGTTTACCCATTGCAATTGAATTTGTAAAATTGGATGTATGTACTATCCAATATCCACGTGGCTGTATTAGCTGTATTCGCTGGTAATCGAGGGCGTTGCCAGTTCGCTACTAAGTACAAGAGCAAGTCTTGTTCTAAACAGGCCGCGGGTTGGACTCCCTCCCGTTGACGATTGTGGTAATGCGAAATTTCGTCAGCAAGCAACTGGCTTAAAATGACTCAAACTGCAGGCAGCCCTTACACCTCGGATCCAACACAAAGTGCAACCCCGCCGTATGAGCATTGTGCGACCGGTTACTTGAGTCCTTCTGTCGCCGGTCGCACTTTGACTATGTATGAGTAAAAAATAAAAGGAGCTCTAGCTCAGTTATTCATTTTGCTCCTATTAGTTAACTTCTAGCTGGCCCATCGAAATCCATCAGTGATCGAAATAATGAATCGTACTCGTTAGAGACTTTAAAGTACCGATTCCATAAAAGGTTGTCAAATGACGTTCAACGTGGGTTATATGTATATCTGGTATACCAGAAAGTCGTGTAGGCTTTTTTTAAATTTGACTCGACAAACACGACCATAGACAGAAATGTCGACCTCAATCATGTTGCTGATTCTCCGAAAAATTGGCTGTGCATCGTGTAAAAAGAACAATTTGGCGAAAACATCCCAGGGGCGTGGACGAGTTCGCCTCCTCGTTCGTGATCCCTGAGTAACGCTAAACGAACTGGAACTGTCACAGTAACAACATAACGGCTGTGTCGCACTTTGTAGAAGGGCTGAAATTTCTCCGATCTGCCTCAAAATTTGACATTAGCCGTTTCAAGAGGTCTAGATTCCAGAAAACCGAAATGTCCTTGCGTCCGCCGCCCGAGCCGGTTTGGGCAGTAGGAATTTTGTAACAAATCTGAAATTTTGACAAAATACTTGGTTTCCATCTAGTTGTGCCCGCAACCCGTGGGGCGCTATGGGGCTTAAATGGGGCTACGGGAGGGTTTTTTGAAGGCTTTCGTCTATGAGGTCGAGTTCGGTGTCGTTTTCGAAGTATTTTTGGACGTAGAATCCATTTTTGCAGGCTCCAGAACGATCCGATTTCACTGTGGGGTTCTATAGGGCTTTCATGGGGCTACAAGTGGGATGTTTGATGGATCCCAGGGCGTCTAATATTTTCCGAGTAAAAAAAGTTTGAAAAAAAAAAAACACAAAAATTGAAAAGAAAACAATTTTTTTCCAAAATTTATCCATTGGCACAGAATTAATTTTCGTACATGTAACCTATATCAAAGAATAATAAACCCTTGTGTAAAATTTGTGGCGTTTTTTTATCAGTTAAGCGTTGTTTTATCAGTAACTGATTCTTTATTAACTGATAAAACAACGTAACTGTTAAGTTGTTTTTTCAGTTACACTGTTAAACAGTGTAACTAAAAGTGTAAAACAGTGACAGTTTTATCAGATACGGGCTGTTATTCTCAGTCATGTGTTGTTCTATCAATTACGCGCTGCAATCATTTTCGCCTTTTCCTCGTTTTTATGTTTCTAGGTGACTAGGTGATCTGGCATGGTTACTATGTCTTCGGCTATGTTAATACCTCTCAAATGGAATGAAAATATCTAATACCATGGGATTAGAACTTAAGTGACGATATGCCACAATATGGTATTTTATGCCAAAAATGTGGTTTTACTATTTACCTACTAGGAAATTATGATTTCTTCCTTCTATGTAATCCATCATAAGCGAACGAGTTTTTTTAAATCTTTTATTTTAATGTTGGCAACTGTTGAGATTGCCGCTAAATTAGAAATGCGAAATGCACCGTCATAAAGGAAAACATAACCAACCCGCGAGGGTTAGCTGTACCAAAGTTAGAAGCAACTAACTTGCTCAAGTAATTTCAGATGAGCCTCGTAGAGAATGGAATTAGTTGGTCTGAAATACGATGCCATCAATCAATTGTTGTAAGTCGATATGGCTACATACTCTCTATCACCACATCCATCATCCAGAGATGGCATAATACTTTTAATGCAGCTGGAAAAGCAAAATATATAATTAGAACTTCATTAGTACTTCACGTTTCAGACCACTTCGAGCAACTGTGGTTTCGGGGGTTTCCTGTTTTTAAGCAAATTTCAACCAAAGTGTTTTTCTCCTGTTGCAGGAAGAGATGGAGGAACGGCCGCGAATCTCCACCCTCATCAGTTCGCTGGCCAACTATTCGAATACCATCCCCGCGGCAGAGTCGGCGGACCCGGACGCCAAACCCCAGCCGTCCGGCGGCGCCGCCATGGGCACCCTCGTCGGCGTCTACCTTCCCTGCATACAGAACATTTTCGGTGTCATCCTCTTCATTCGTCTTACCTGGGTAGTCGGGACGGCCGGGGCCATTCAAGGTTTCTTAATTGTTCTCTGCTGTTGCTGTGTGGTAATTTGCTTATATTATGTAACTAAAGTAAATCATGTACCATAAATTACTTCTCTCATGACTTAAATAACTGAAAACAGCGTGTAACTCAAGCGACATTGGGTAAAACATCACCTTGCCAGGTGTCTAAAGTTCATCATTGAGAGTCCAAGGTATTGGTTTTTAACAACTCTATTTAAAACAAAATAAGGGACAAAAAGCAATGGAAATTTACCTCAATGTTTCCTGGACGAGTGGGACCAGAAAACAGCTCGTTCTGACTAATATCTGGGTTGAAAATGTGTCGAAAGAAATTTTAGACGTTGTAAAACATTTGGATACAAACACATGGTATTAAATTTATGTAATCCTAGTTTTGCCCCTAGAACTTAGGTGAACATAGGTGAAATTATGGTTACCTAACCTAGCATTCTTCATTTCACTTAGGATCTAGTGTCCGTAATTTAGGATTATTCAAAAATTTTGAATAATTGCTATTTAATAGCAACAAAAAAAAAAAAAAAAAAAAAAAAAAAAAAAAGGAACAAGCTTTAGCCGGTCAATGGCTGGCGACTTATTGGAAAATGAGACACACAGTGATGGAAAATGGTCAGCAGCCCCAGAAAAAATGATTATTAGAAAATAAGACACAAGTTCAACAATCCCAAAATCATGATGTTAAGTGACTACTGCTGTTTTGGCGCTACTTTCGGGTAGCATTTTCGTTCCCCAATACCGTAACGTTTTCTGACAGTTAGCTTCGGCAGTTTGGAAGAGACTTTCATCATTGAAACCGCAAAACATGTAATTTAGTAACAACATTTAGAAACTGCAAAATTGTTTCCATTATGATGAAATTTTCCACCAGTTATTTTTTAACTATTGCAAAATGATAGTATTTATATACTTGAATGAACGGCGACATATTAAATAGAAATTTTCTATTTGAAAGGGGGACGCTCAATGTGGTGGGGAAATTCTTTGGACGTCTGGTGACCCTGTCCTACTCTGAACAATCACTTCAAAACTGTGGATTTCATTAATGTATCTCACATAAAAAGCCACTGCCTTAAAAGCCAGATTCAATTAATGTCTGCAGAATTTACTTTATGCAATAATATTAAATCTTATTGTATATTGTTTAAATTTTAATAAATACATTACCCATAGGTAAAATTGATTTAATTCATTATTTGAAATAAATGCTCAAAAGTTACACCATGTTGTATTTTTAAAATTAATTTTGGGGTATATTTTACAAGTAGGTAGGTGTTAGCCTAGATATCGCCTATTTCTCATTTCATTAACTAAATTCACACACTGAGGATATTGAAATGTCGACATGACGATGAGCACTTACTTACCTTCAAGAAATGATTATATTTTAGGGCTCAAATGTAATGGAACAATATGGACCTTGTGCAGATTGCCGTTCGGCAAAATGTTCGAAAGTTCCCTGAATTAGAGGTGGGCATTACAAGGGGGAAGTGAACAGGCCCTACCCCATTTCTCTCGAGCGGAAACCCCCACCATGTCAATTTATTGCTGCACAACTACCCAAACAAGAAAAGCTTCTCCGACGAAGTTCCAAATGTGTTAACTTCAACTGGCGAGACCGCGGGGCCCTCCAGACCATTAAACCTCGTTGTTAGCAACTTAGAGAGAACGGTAAACACTGTTTAGAGACTTGTCTTTGTGAAGCTGACTTTGTCTTTATCAACCTTCTTCAAGTTCGACCTTCATAATATATTTGCACACGCGACTAATATATTTGCACGAATATATTTGCACACGCGACCATCCAAATTGTCACCTCGATTGGCCCATCTTTATAAATGTGACGAATGAACTTCAACGAAATTTGTTAATTTCTTGAAAATAAAACTAATCCTTTTGGTTTATTACTTCAAGAATAATCACTTTCGCGTCGTAGGTCAAACATTTTGATCGGAATTAAATTTATTTAATATCGCTCTAAGTCTTGGGGGTTCTGTGAGCTAAAAAAAGGGGCTTAAAGAGGGGTTTTTAATATGTTTGGCCATGGAGCCGGGTTGGGTATAGTTTTTAAAGTATTTTTAGACGTAAAATCCATTAATGGTGGCCCCAAACCCATATGTGACTACATCTTGGGGATCTGTAGGCTTTTATGGAACTACTATTGGGCGTTTAAAGGACGCCATGAGGTCGAGTGAGGAGTCGTATTAGAAGTAGTATTGGACGTTGAATTTGGGGTCCACACACTGTCCACGCACTCTCACGAACTAGTCAGCACATAAGTCAGGTATTACTAAGTCACTGTCTGAAGCACGTGTTGCAATGGCAACGGTTCATTACACCCCTATAAGTAGAAACTGTCATTTTCCTCGAGAACCAATCCACACGATCTTGGAATACTGAATCTCTCACACTCCCAGAACACCACGCATTATTCTACCACGCTCATCTTTGCAAGGCCCTTGCCCAAGCCAACCTCACCGGCATTACCCAGGAGTGCTGCGTTTTCAGTAGCTTGTTTCTACCGTTCCTCCTCTTCGTCAGACTGAGTAGATTCAAAAAGTGTGACCACTCGGACGAACATTCCCCCATTTGGTTTATAATAATTATAAACCAAGAATTATAATTCTTGGAATAATTATTCTTGGAATAATATAGCTATGTAATCGCGACGGAAGTCGACGACTCCGATCGGCCTCAAAATTTGACATTATTCGTTTCAAAAGGTCTAGATTCCAAAACCGAAATGTCCGTCCGAGCCGTTTTTGGCAGTAGGATTATTTTTTTGACATGGATATGTCTTAGTTCTGGGGTCTTGCAAAATTTTGCGACACACAAAATATGCAACGTTTTTATTGGTTGCACCCATGGCAACCCGTCAACTTAATTTTCATAGCAACAACGCTTGTTAGTTTCTCGTAGTGAATTATCAAATTCCCGTCTAACAGCAACTATATATCATACGACATATCCATGTACAGAAGTATCTGCATGCAGTGTAGATACTCGTCATCAGTTTACTGATGATTTTTTTTGTTCCAATTCTGCAATTTTAATCAGAAATTTTGACAGAATACTTGGTTTACCATCTAGTTGTGCCCGCAAGGTTTTCAGCCCGATCGCCCAAACCCGTGGGGCGCTATGAGGCTACAGGAGGGATTTTTTGAAGGCTTTTGGCTATGGGATCGAGTTAGGTGTCGTTTTCGAAGTATTTTTAGACGTAGACTCCATTTTTTGGGGGTCCCGGAACGATCCGTTCCTGTGATTGTTAATGAACAGCTGGTGGAAAATGGCAACAATTGTGCAGTTTCCAAATTTTTAACCAGTTTTTTAAAGTTTTAATGATAGTTTTAAGATCTCTCATTCAAATGGAGTTTTAACTTGTACCAGGTACAATGTACCTACTTGGAAAACTTAGTGAAGAGCGGTGGTTGAAAGTAGATATTCGACAATAACGTCAGTGAAATGAAAAATCTTACTTTACCACTAGAATCCTAGGTCCATGGTTAAACTTAGATGAACTTAGATTAAACCTAGGTGAACTTAGTTCAACCCAGGCAAAATTGAGTAAATGAAGATTCCTAGGTTAATCAAACCTCTAAAATCCTAGGTTAGGTAACCATTATTGAATAAATGAACATAGGTGAACAACGTATGTTCATTTAGCTTCAAGATAGGTTCGCCTAAGTGTAACCTACGTTCGAAAAAATCCTATGTTAATCTCTTTAGGATATTATTAATCTTTTTTAAGAATAATTCTTAATTATTAAGGACTTTTTTTTAGTCCAGAATATGCCCCGGTATCCCCTCAAGCCTTCGTCGAAAATTTGGTCACCCTACATTGGACGGCAATCTGTTGGACATATCTGCAATTTATTCTAAGGAAAACATTTTCTATTCAAATTTTCTTTAAACATTTTAGAAAATCTTTTTAGGTTAAATTACTGGAGCAGTCGCAGTTTTATTGCGTTTCACTTTTTCTCTCTGTCCCCATTCATTATAAAAACTCTTTGAGTCTCGAGGCATTCAGGGTTCGTGACTTACCAAATGAGAAACGTTGGGTAAATGACGATAACCGGTGGGCAAAAAGTCCTCCCCCCCCCCCCCCCCCCATATAAGGTGAATCAGAGATGACTCCGTCAGTCAGTTTTTCCAACACGGTTCGAACCCCTAAGCTACTTCAAATTTGACCCAAATACCTTGTATTTAGTCATTTTTTAATTTTTTTTTACCTTATCCATGATAACGGTGTAAATTCACCGACGTGGTTTTGGTCTTATTGTGCATGGGGTGCTTTTTCCTCCATTTAATGTCTCACTTCTCCATAATATGCTTGTTCTACGCCAGGATTTGCCACCTCGTTATTGTTTTATTATTCCTCTTGTGTTTCTTTCAGTTTGTGTTTTTCCGTTATGTAACTCTGTCTCATATCCCAATATCGGTTATTTTAAGGTCCGCTGACATGAGGCCGCGAATTAACCTGAAATGCAATGCTGGTCGGTTGGCCATGCGTCGCACATTCCTAAGTCTGTTCGTGTCAAGACGTGTCCATATTATTATTTTACGTTAAAACAACAAAACTCAGTTTGTTATGAAGGTTTGACTTGTCATCACCTTCTTTAGCTACCTTTCATCCTCGCTCCTATTGGGCCTGAAACCTCCGGGCTTGGAGAGTGACCACTACTAATCCAAAATGTACCTATTCATCGATGTCGAACTTTACTCTCAAGAACGTTGAGATCAAATAAAAGTGAACACATTCTTCAGCTAAACCAATGTTTTAGAGTACCTAGATTATACAATATGGAATTACAAGATGGGATAGTGGCAGGTCCGTGTGTCATACTACTGTATCGATTGTTAACTGGGGCAAATTTAAATACGTAACGAAGAATCGATTAGTTGCTAATTGTTACACGAATGAGTTCACCAATATCTGTACTTCTGTTGACTTTTTCTTCTTTTACTCTAATTCATAATTTGTTTTCGGTCAGACCATGCTTACGGCCATCTCGATGAGTGCCATTGCGACGAATGGTGTAGTTCCTGCAGGAGGGTCCTACTTCATGATATCGAGATCTCTTGGTCCAGAGTTCGGCGGTGCGGTCGGGATGCTCTTTTACACAGGCACCACTTTAGCCGCAGCCATGTACATAATAGGAGCTGTGGAAATAGTACTGGTAAGAATTCGCTCAACTAGTAGATTATTTACCTGTTGAATGTACTTAACAATTGAGCAATGCCGACGCGTTATGTTTGACAGACGTACATGGCTCCGAGTTTATCGATATTTGGCGACTTCACCAAAGACCCGGAAATTATGTATAATAATTTTCGAGTCTATGGGACCGGCCTTTTATGCGTCATGGGGACCATCGTTTACGTTGGCGTCAAATTTGTGAACAAGTTCGCCGGCGTAGCTCTCGCCTGTGTCATCCTGTCCATAATAGCTGTTTATGCTGGAATTTTCGCTAATTTCTACGGCAATGATCTGCTCAAGTAAGAATCTAATGGTATTCATAAAAAATTATTATATATCTTGTTCAATTAACAAAAGGAAAAAATCAACCATTGTAATTTTTTCGAAAATATTCTCACATTGACCCTCAATTTTCAGAATGTGTGTTCTCGGGAGTCGGTTGCTCAAAGATATTGACATAAACAACTGCACGAAGGACCCGCAGGGTCCCCTGTACCAGATTTTCTGTCACGCCAACTCCACTGGGAAAATGGTATGCGACCCCTACTTCCTCAACCACGAACTCGAAATCCGAAATGGCATCAAAGGGTTGAACAGTGGAGTTTTTTTCGGTAAGAAGTTATTTCACTCCAACATAATATTTTTGATACATTATATCGAATGAATGTAATGATGAAAAAAAAGTAATAATAATAAGTTGGCCCCTGTGGGTGTATTGCTGCTTGAGATTGTGTTAGTATGGTCAATGGGTCACCTCAGACTAGTTTAGTTTAGATCAAGGTTCAAAGCACGATACTTGTTTTCTCCAGCTTTTAACCTCACTTTCGAATCAGAGCTGGGGAAATGGCTTATCGGAGTAGTAAAACTCCTAGATACAAGTGAGGTGTGCAAATCGCCCCTTCAACCACTCCAAAACAAGCGAAACCTGCAGAGCTCTACCCCTCCGACCACCATGCTCCACCCAGAAGATCCCTGCCATCTATGGAAAATTTCCATAGAGATTTAATGTCAGGGACGATGTGGGCCAAGAAGCTTGTGGCTCCACTATGTCTATAGAATGAGGTCAGTACGTTTCAAAGCACGCGTCCAGCTCTTCAAGTAGCATTACCCCGTCAAAGGTACATACATGGTACATAAATATTGATGAGCCATGTGAAAAGTGGGTTCCTATTAGTTTTTCACCATTAGCGTTAATGAAATGGATAATATCCATATTATGCTCTGGACTTGGTGGAAGCTTCCATCCTCATATATGTATGAGGATACATATGCGTATTGATCTATGCCACGGAAAAGAGAAGGCCTCCCTATTCCGTGGGGAAAGGCCAAACCATTCTATACTTGTTTTACGCTGTGTTGCTGACGTTTGTTCAATGGAAGGGGGAAATTATACCGGTAGCTGGAACAAATTGTAAGGAGCATGGAGTTTAAAGCCTCATCAAACTCATCAAAATGGGTTGTAGCAACATTTTTACGTGTTTAAAAAAAATATATTTTGTGAGAATGTGAGTGAAGAGGGTGGATAGACGAGGTGATTCTCCGCGAGGAGTAACGCACATAATATTAAAAGAGACGTTTCGCCCACATGATAATTAATTAATAAAAAAAACCAGGAAAACTGGGAGAGAGAAAGACAACGTCATTAGGAGGAACTGAACTGACAAGGTTTATTAATAATCGATATACGTGTGTTATAATCAATATCTGTAACAATCGATTCGTCTCAATACCCTTCCTCAATTTTATATTTGATAATTTTAAATTGAATTGAATTTTGACGAATAACAAAAATGCACAAAATATAGTCAACATAGTATGCTCAGATTACACATTATATTCAAATTTACATAAATACAATTTCGTTCTTTTAAACACGTCAACACAAAAAAAATTCATTTCAACAGGGTTTTTCTAAATTTCTCGAACTTATCGAAATTTAACGCTTTCGTGAATATGTCACTCACATTCTCATTAGTAGATACGTACTGAATGGTTATTTTCTTTTTTTCAACTAAATCCCTAACATAGTGTGCTTTCACATCAATATGCTTCGTTCTTTTTGAATTTTCATTCGATTTAGCTAAAGCAATTGCGCTTTGGTTATCCACAAATAATTTAGGAGTTATTTCTTTCAAGCCGGTCAGTTCTTGTAAAATACCTTCAATATATGAAGCCTCTGTGGCCGCCAGGGCTGCCGCAACATATTCAGCCTCAGTAGAACTCTGCGAGACTGTAGTTTGTTTCTTGGAACCCCAGTTGACTAAGTTTCCACCATGAAATATGGCGAAACCACTGGTTGACTTGCGATCCGACACATCTTCGGCGTAGTCAGCATCAGAATATACGTGAATGGTGTCCGGCTTCCTCCTTGTGTATATGAGGGATAAATTCTTCGTCGCTGTCAGGTACTTCAGAACTCTTTTCGCCGCTGTCCATAGTTCTATTGTCGGGGCGTCGAGGTATCTGCTTAAGTACGCCACAGAATATGTTATGTCCGGTCTACTAGTCAAAGAAATATATAGTAGACTGCCGATTAGTTCCCGGTAGGGTTTCATGACTTTTTCACCAGGCACTGCTTGAAATTTATACTCCATCGGTGTCTTCACAGTCTTTGAGTCACTCATGTGGAATTTTTCTGAGAGTTTCTGGATGGCTTTCTCCTGAGAGATTCTCATACGACTCTCCTCGATGTGCAGTGAGAATCCAAGAAATTCGGTGATTTTGGAAATTTTTCTATCAGAAAATTCTTTCACTAGAGCGTCCGCCAACTCCTGATCGTCTCCGGCCGTCAGGATATCATCCACGAAGACCACTAACGCCATCTTGTCATTCGTCGGACTACTAAGACGTCCAAAATTTTTTTCCCAACGTTGAGCCTTTCTACAAACCTCAAGGAATGAAGCTTAGATGCCTGAAAAAATTTTAAAAAAATTCCTGGAAGCTTCTAGGCTACAATAAACTTGACCGTCGCGACGCGTCAAAACTGCCATTTCACCTGATTTTGTTAGTGATCCTTGAGAAAAACTGGCGTAAGGACATAGTTTTTAAAATTGAAACTTCGTTTCCAGATACTTCAGACTACATATATTCGGAATATATACAGCCCGAAACCGCAGATTTTTTTTTTTTTTTTTTTTTCTCAGTGTCCCTAAAAATGGCCGTTACGTCCCACTGTGCGGTGGGTGACCTCCTCATGCCCTGGCAGCTAGGACTGGGTATCAAACAGTAGTGCATCGATAACGTAGCGAAATATGGATAATATCCATTGGATATCGATAGGTACAGGAAAAATATCTCAAAATTCAATTCCTTTCTTCAAACTCCTCAAAAATATTAAATATTGTTATAAAAATTATAAATTTTATAATTCAAAAATACATCAGTAAAACCAGGTACTTCATTGAAGGAAAAATTCATAATTTCAATTATAACAATAAAATTATAAAATGTATAATTCGAAAAATTGTCGAATTATTTAATTCGAATTTTTTTCGAAATATACATTTTATAATTAGGTACCTGTAGGTACTGATATATTAAATACATTTGACGGAAAAATTGACGGAAAAATTCATAAACATTTGGTTTAGGTACATATTTTAAACTTATAATTGAGAATCTCTTCATAACGACAACAATTTAATCAGTCGGAGCGCTGATCAGCCTGGTTCAAATCCGGGGCCGAACACCAATGTTTGACCAAAAATCAATCACGTGTTGTAATACCTGTCTTGTCGGCAGACAATTCACCTCTGAACGCAAGTTCATGTGAATCGATTCTCTAAAGCTTATCTCAGTACAGTGCGGGGTCGGCTCCTGCTCCACTTGTGAGAACCAATTGGTTAACACACAAAAAAACCACTTTATTTTTTTTTTTTTTAACAACAACAATTTTGGAATGCTTTTGCACTTTGAACAACAGTTCTTATCGGTTTATTTTGTAAAAAACATTCAAATATTGTTTTGGTTATTGAATGGCATGAGAGATGGGAATCGATGTCAAAATATTTCGGAATTTCTAAACCAAAACCATCAACCAACCAACCTGCCACCAACGCCCCTTGTAAATCCTTGATGGCTCCATTACCTAATGCATGGGATTGTTTAAAATTAGGTTTTATTACTTTGGAACGTTTAAAATTAGATAATACCGGTGGGACAATGTCGATATCCGGATAATAATTATCCGTAATAATAATTATTACGGTCGTATGGTAGCGATCACAGAATTTACGATGAGATCGATGTTTCGTAATATATATCGATATTATATCAGGATAATCGCCATTTCCGCCCTGTCCTAATGAGCGGTTTTCCCGATCGATTATTTTCTTCGCCGTTGGATTTTGGGGGGGATTTGTATTTCACCTAGTGAGTCGGACTCACTGAGTCGGCGGCTAGAGGTGAATTATTCTCTGTTCACTATTTTTGTTTGTTTGTTTTCAGATAACATCGGAGACTATTTCTTGAATGAAGGGCAGTTCATTGCATCGTCGAAAGACCCTGAAGAAATAAACGCTCTTGACCGTCCAACTTACAACCAAGTTATAATTGACTCGACCACTGCATTTACCATTTTGATTGGTATCTTCTTCCCTTCAGTTACTGGTGAGATGTCTCATTTGACCCCCATCTTACAGATCACGACTTGTTACGCCTGCGACTGAAATACAGACCATTCTTTGACTTTCTACTGATGATGATGCTTTTGGAAATTATCAATTGATTTTCTTTTTCAGGTATTATGGCCGGCTCTAACCGATCCGGTGATCTTGCTGACGCACAAAAGTCCATACCGATCGGTACAATTTGTGCTATTCTGACGACTTCCACCGTATACCTTTCGTGTGTCATGTTGTTTGCCGGCACCGTTGACAACTTGCTTCTGAGAGACAAGTAATTGCTATGAGTGTAACTTCGTGGCTTTGAAAACGTATGGTCTGTTTCTAAAAGTATGCGTAAATTTATTACAGATTTGGTCAAAGTATAGGTGGGAGACTTGTAGTCGCCAACATGGCGTGGCCTAATGAATGGGTGATCCTTATAGGATCGTTTCTTTCCACTCTCGGAGCTGGTCTTCAAAGTTTGACTGGTGCTCCAAGATTACTCCAGGTAGGAGCATTTTACTAGCAAATACGGTTGCCCACCAGGTTTATGAATACGCCCTATGATGACGTGACGTTAATTTCATCATTGCAGGCTATCGCTAAAGATGGTATAATACCTTTCTTGGCCCCTTTCGCCGTGTCATCCTCACGAGGTGAACCCACCCGAGCCCTCATCCTCACCCTTTGTATCTGCCAGTGTGGCATCCTGCTTGGAAACGTCGACTACCTTGCTCCGCTACTTTCCATGTTTTTCTTGATGTGCTACGGCTTTGTTAATCTCGCCTGCGCCGTCCAAACTCTCTTGAGAACACCGAACTGGAGACCAAGATTCAAATATTACCATTGGTGAGCTTTATCGAAATAACATAACCGACAATATTACCGCATTGGTTACATCCGCCAACTTGTTCTTTCCAGGTCTCTGTCCTTCATTGGTCTGTCACTGTGCATTGCTGTAATGTTCATGTCAAGTTGGTACTACGCCTTGGTTGCCATGGGTATGGCTGGGCTAATTTACAAGTACATTGAATATCGTGGGTAAGTACAATTTGAATTTCAAAGATCCATCTACATTTATGGCTCTGTTTCACATAGTGGGACACTTTGGGCTGGTGAACTTTTTCAAAATCAATTTATTCCAATGAAGAATTTTGACCTTCCTGAGCCATCTAAATATATTTGAGAGTTAGAATATGGATCAGCTGCGTTAATCATTCAATTTTTGACGGATTTATCGCTGAAAACCCAAATTTTAGGGCATTTTGGTCACAGAATTTAAAACTTTTCTAAATTTCCGAAAATGAATTCTCCTTGAGTTGTACGGAAGGAAATGCTATTTGGTGGTTCGCGCAAGAATGATTATTGACTGTATTTTTTCAAACTGCACCACAAACGTGAGAGATGTCACTCTAAACTCTGCCACAGGTCAAGGGAAAATTCGTTTCAATCCAGGTTCTTGCTGTACCTTGTGAATCATGTTGTCATATTCAATTTGTGTTTATAATGACATTATATTCACATTGTGTAGGTATTATTGAAATCTATGCCAAATACAATGTGTGACCCAAATCACCTATGCGTGACCAAAATGACTAAAACCTAGCTTTTCCCTAGTTCCTGAAGAAATATGTACCAAAAACACGGATAGTCTTCCGCGATATCATGAACATTTTCTGGGATTTCAATCGGGATTACAAAAATCACTCTGGACTCTTCGAAACCCGAGTCCTAAGAATTGAGTATCTATCTAATCCTAATTCCCACAATCCTCAACTTGAAAGCGAGCGCACAAATTGATAGCACATTAGGTTGGCATTTTTAATTCTTTAAAGATCGATAAGATCGATAACTTGGTTCTACAGCTCAGTATTTGCAGTTTCCCTCATTTTGGTCACACAAAATCATTTTCGTCACAGGAAAATGTCCCTGGTGTTATGATTTTGTGTTTGCAACGCCATATCGGAAATGGGGAAGGGAACTGACTAGGCCTCTGACCACTATGCAAGAGAATCAATCACCTCACCAAGTTGAAACGGCTTTTAAATTCACTCACACTAATGAAGAGAAGTGTGACATGAACAGAACATGATGGACAGAAAAAACACCCACTTATAGTTATTAACCAAACAAACGAAAATGGCAATAATTAAATTTTAATTTTTAAAGAAACAATAAATTTTAATTTCCACCGTCCACGCCCATTCCCACGATGTAACTGAAGATGAAGATGGGTCTAATAACTAGCGCCGCTCAGCACTTTTGGTTCCCATACTGACACTAGATTTTGGGTCACACGTTTTGGTTTATTATTCTTGGAATAATACACCTATGTTTTCGCGACGCGGGTCGACGACTCCGATCGGCCTCAAAATTTGACATTATCCGTTTCAAGAGGTCTACATTCAAAATCCGAAATGTCCGTCCGCCGTACGCCGTCCGCCGTACGCCGTCCGGGCCGTTTTGGGCAGTAGGAATTTTTTTTAAAATCTGAAATTTTGACAAAATACTTGGTTTACCATCTAGTTGTGCCCGCAAGGTTTTCAGTCCGATCACCCAAACCCGTGGGGCGCTCTGGGGCTATAATGGGGCTACGGGAGGGGTTTTTTGAAGGCTTTTAGCTATGGGATCGAGTTAAGTGTCGTTTTCGAAGTATTTTTGGACGTAGAATCCATTTTTTGGGGTCCCGGAACGATCCGATTTCACTGGGGCGATCTTTAGGGCTTTCATGGGGCTAAAAATGGGATTTTTGAAGGATTCCAGGATGTTAAATATTTTTTGAGTTAAAAATAAAGAATTTTTGAAAAAACACATTTTTGAACAAAAAAATCCAAAAAAAAAAATTTTGAAATAAAAATCCAAAAAAAAATTTTTTTAATTTTTTCATTGACAGAATTTAATTTCTGCACAAGGAACCTATATCAAAGAATAATAAACCCTTGTGTAAAATTTGCAGCGTTTTTTCTTCACTTTCCCGAAATACAACCACTCCATTCATTCAGGATGAATTTTTGCAACACGCTGTTAAGATTACCATACTTATCTGAACTACTTACTCGATGTCAAACTCATTGCATCAATTTTCAAAATTAAATATCAGAGACGTTGTGAAGTTTTAGGGTGTGATCAAGAGACAGTGACCAAAATGACGAATTTCAACTTCGGAGTTAAATTGCTAATTATAACAATGGATATTAACCCGAAAAAATAAATGGACAATGTAGATAGCACTAAAAAAATGATCATTTTAAGGCATTAAGAAAAATGAGATGAATTTTATGAGAAATTCTGATCAAAATTGACTATTTTGTGGTCTGGGGACATCGAAGTGTCCCACTATGTGAAACAGGGCCCAATCTTCAAAAACATGGAATGCATTAACGTTATTCAGGATAGGAAATACGGCGTATTTTTGTTGTTGATATTTCCGTGTATTTTATCAAGTATTATGCTATTTCATAATATGAATATTTATTACGTTATCTGTGCATTTTAGAGCCGAGAAGGAATGGGGTGACGGTATCAGTGGTCTGGCCCTTTCGGCAGCAAGATACAGTTTGCTTCGCCTTGAGGAAGGCCCGCCGCACACAAAGAACTGGAGGCCTCAGATCATGATCCTCAGCAAGTTGACTGACGAATACACCCCCAAGTACAGGAAAATCTTCACATTCGCTTCTCAACTAAAAGCAGGTTCGTTTAACGGTGGTCGTGGACCAGTTTTAAAAAATCGCGCGTTAATAATCAATTTAAAAATTCAAGTTTTTCTTCTATATCCTAATCTCTATGTTGTTGTCATACAGGAAAAGGTCTGACGGTTTGCGTGGCTGTCATCCCTGGAGATTTCAGCAGCAAGGCTGGGGAAGCTGCTGCGGCTAAGCAAAGCCTTATGAAGATCATGGAGGAGGAGAAAGTCAAGGGTTTTGTTGACGTATTGGTTTCCAAAGATGTCGCCGAAGGCCTCAGTCACTTGTGAGTGTAAATTTTTTTATTGGCAATTTTCGCCATAAATTGAGTCTAAGTCCTCATGATGATTTTTGTTTCGCAGAGTCCAAACGACTGGACTTGGTGGCATGAAGCCGAACACAGTCATCCTTGGCTGGCCATACGGCTGGAGACAAACCGAAAATGAAAGAACGTGGCACACTTTCTTGAAGACTGTTCGCAATGTGGCTGCAGCTCGTATGGCACTTCTCGTCCCGAAAGGAATCAATTTCTTCCCGAACTCGACAATCAAGGTAAGCGCTATCACAATTTCGTGTATCGCCCGCTCACACCACCGCCATTTAAACTTGTCTTCAATCAGATGGCCGGAAACATCGACATCTGGTGGATCGTTCACGACGGAGGACTTCTCATGTTGCTGCCCTTCCTGCTGAAGCAGCACAGAACGTGGAAGAACTGCAAGCTGAGGATTTTCACCGTTGCCCAGATGGAGGACAATTCCATTCAAATGAAGAAGGACTTGAAGACCTTCTTGTATCACCTCCGAATTGAAGCAGAAGTCGAAGTGGTCGAAATGGTTAGTTGGAAATTTTGAATTAAATTTGTAACTCAATAAGCGTTTATTCAAAACTTGATTACCTTCAAAGTTCCTGTATCTCACAGAACCCCTACAGCGAAACTAAATCAGTTGATATTGGTTTCTTTGTAGACTGACAATGATATTTCTGCCTACACGTACGAAAGAACGCTAATGATGGAGCAGAGGAACCAAATGTTGAAGGAGCTCCGGCTGAACAAGAAAGAGGCGTTGGGCATGGTAAGGAATTGCTCACCATTCGTTCATTTCATTGATTGGCTTTTCCTGTTCACTTGAAACTTTCGTGTTTAACCATTTGATTTATTTCAGCTGAGAATTTCTCACTTAAGTTTTCTTCATAACAAATTCGTGTCCTTTTCAGCCATGACGTCCATATTTTTGATTCGTTCGATATTTCAGGGGTTATGAAGGTTGGATCGAGAAGGTACTTTTTCGATTTTCTCATAATTGTATCACCAGGAGGGCAAAGAAAAGTCCTCAAAAGTAACGAGGGCCATAAGGATACTACTAATTGTTGCTCAAAAATATACTATTGGTCCGACTCAACCTTTCCATGGCCCATGGTTTGTGCTAAGGCTGCGTTTCATTCCTATTTTACGCCGAAGTCAGGCCATGCGAGCAAATTGTGCTCCAAGGTCACTGGACCTCAACGGCATTTTCGGTTCGTGTGCTAAAATTTCTTTTTTAATCATCCCACTCTAAAGAGCCCGTGCGAATATAAATGTTCTAGGGGCAGCTTGTTCGAATTGGATTCACGTGAAATAGTCTAGGGATGAACTGTACACTGACAGATCAGGCACTATGACACTTGAATGACCTTTGGTCTCTCATTGGTGTACGATCCCGAATAAAACCAGTGTTCCAACACAAGAAACACTGACCAATAGGTCACCCTGTCCCCCAGAACCACAATAATTGGCGAACTACCTACCTACTTGTCTCAAACCTCTGAATGGAAAATATCTTATATGTCATCTCACATATCGTCCAAATCATGTCATTATTAATTCGTCTACTAAACACAATCAACACTCAATAAATTGAAATTCTAACGCGTTTCTTTGTTGTTAAAGCTTTTGGACATGCATAAGGTAATCCATACTCTCTCAATGTAATGTGTCCATAGCGTGATGTATCAAAAGGTGATCTTTTTCCAAAAACCTTTCTAAATGCCTATGTACATTCATAGCGTACGGTTCACGATGCACAAAGCCGTCCAGCAACAAAAAGCTGTGACATTGAATTCCAGCCACACAGCAGTGCTCTGGATGTAAAGGTTTTTCTTAACTAATACATATAAGAGTACTCGTTGTAGCACCAGAACACCTATGCCAATAGCAAAACAACTGAAGCATAATACAACAGCACATTGCACATGAAAACTTGGGATGTTGTCCATTATCCTTGAAAGTGATTTTTTTTTTTTTTTTTACCTGTTGAGATTTCGATGCGGTAACTTGCAGTGATGCAAAGTGAAAGGGTTAAGGGGCTCAACAAAATGACACTTTATGTAAAATCGTCAACTTGTGTCTATTTTCAATTTTTGATGATCAATGCAAAAACTATAATAGATATTTTCAGGAGTAAATTTGAGACCTTCAAAGGGACTTGATTTCAGTCTTCTTACCTACCCCCAGTTTAATGAATTGGAGACTCGCTCTTTTAGCAAGAAATAAAGATTTGCCTACAATCTGACAATCTTATTTTATTATATTTTTCGTAAGTAACCTGTACGGTACAGGCTGCCATAACAGTTTTCTAATATTAATTCCTTTTTTTAAATTCGAAACGTAAGTCCATGTTTTTAACAATTCGTTAGTAATTGTGGGTTACAACTGATAACCTGGGGGAACCACATTAAATATTAAGTAGCTCATTCTGCGAAAACCATAGATACCCTGGTATGATATATTTGTCCAATCAACTTTGGATTACAATCATAGTAGCTGGCACTATTGCACATAGGTACATGAAAATCAACAGGCAATAAATCACCAGTAAATTAATCAAACGTTTTCAGGAAAATTTTCGAATAAACAATTAAATTCTGGAAGAGATCACACAACAAAGACCCCGCGATGAAACTCGTTATTTCCAGTTCATCAAAATAAAGCAGTTGTTTGGAAATTGGTCTCTTTAAGAATTTTGAGAAATTCGTGGCGCTCCTGGTGGTAGCCTTCGAGTTTAATTCCCTTCTCAAACGTGACTGCTTCACCTGGCTGCCACCAGAAGTGACACATGAGGCGTTTCCCCGTTGGGTTACACGGAGACGTACACTGCTACTGCACCCTACACTGGAGGGCATGAAGAGGAACGTTGGTATTGAACTTCGGACATATTCTTAATTCTGTTATCTCTTCTTCGTCAGTACTTTTCATTCATCATGGATACGGTGCTCCCCCACAACATCATTAATTACAAATGTCATTCATATCTATGTATTCTATTCATTTTCATTGGACAATGTTGTTATATCATGGAGGGGTTCTCCAACGCTTGGCCCGCCCAGTTTGCAGGATCTGCCTACACTGAGCCGCTATTTCACGCGTAATATGATTTTGGTTTGCTGCCATTCCTACCAAAGCGAGCAGACTTTCTTGATTAATATGTGGAATCTAGATACAGAACCAACCTGAGCGATTAACAAATACCATATGTGCCGCTCCTGTGTGGAATAAACCTTCTGTTAAAAGCACACCAAACTTTTTATTTAACTGCTCCGCAATTTTGGATGCTTCACATCATCGTAATAAGTTGTTCCTTAAAAACCAACCTTGGCCCGCGTACCTACTCAAAAGCGATACTTTAACTGGCCCTTCGTAAAACTAAATAATAAGGTTGGATAATTTCGAATTGGAGACCCCTGGAACAAAATAAAATAAAAGGTCAAAGTTAATCAATTAAAGTACGAGTCTATGCCTAGGGGGAGCCGTTAGGGTAACTGATAATTTTGAAAGCCCTCTCAACAATATTCACAAGTTTCCACGTTACTGTATACCGAGTCGTGGAGGCTGTCATACCATCACTTCTTCACCAGCATGTAATGTCGTCGTTGGTGGTTTATTTATGAAGTGGATTTAATCGAAAATGACAATCTGCAAGTCGTTTGGGGGTTTAGGAAACACATACACTGGTTTTAGGGAAATAGAAAAGGCGTAGGTACTTATCTTAAGGAGGAACATTTTATGCACTGGGTTATTCCATTTTGGTCTACTATTTTCAGAATCAACGTACGTTATTGCGACAGGGGACAATCATTTTGAGCGGCTTCAAAATTTGTCCTTATACGTTTCATGATGTGTAGATTCCAAAATTAAATGTCAGTCCGCCGTTTTGGGCATTCGATTTTTTTTTTTTTTTTTTTTTTTTTTTTTTACCAGAGATGTGACAATACCTATAGTCCGTTCTTCACGTAGTTGTACGCGCAAGGTTTTCAGCCCGATCGCTCAAACCATTTAGGGTTAGGGATCGAGTGGGGGGACCTATTGGAATTCTGTGGGGCTACAAATGGGGCTTTTGGAAGGTAATTTTTGGAGAAATTTTGGACTTCGATTCCATTTCTGCTTGGATATCTGCCATCCTAAAACTATGAAAGTATGTATACAGTTTTTAACTGAGTTTTTATTGGGGGAATAAAATTGTTGCACGAATTATACAAAAGAATAATAAGCCCTTGGGTAAAATTTGTAGGGTTTTAGTTTCCAATTCCAAAGTTTGTCTGTTCTAACTGAGAACTCTTAGTTTCTTGTTGAGTAGAAACTTCTAGAAATGGAATTTCCTGTTCAACCGTTGCTTTTTACCTATTGATATAAATGATATACCGTATAAAGAATTTTTTATACATGTGTACAAAATAGTTGAAACTGTTCGATCTCTTTTAGTCACGATGGTTACTGTATTCTTTCGTTATGCACTTCGGTGGCGTCTGGTGGTGCATATACCTACCAGCCTCAATGGACCACCCTTTTAGGTATTCCCTGAATAGTCAATACGTACAATCTATGTTTTTGTGAAGGGACTCAAAAATGTTGATCGGCCTCAAAATTTGTCCTTTTACGTTCTGCACCCTACACGTAGTGTGAATCTACACGAAATGCACTTTCCAAAAATTGAATGTTCGTCTGCCGTTTTAGGCTCTAGGATTTTATTTTTTATTTTTTTGTGTTTTTTTTTTTTTTATTGGGGGGAAATCCCAATTCAGAGCGTCTAACAGCCGAAGTATGAGAGCTTACAAAAAAAAGTCATGTAGAGGGTGTTTTCCCACACATTCAGGCCCTCACAAGTGAAAAGTCAAACTTCTGCCGTTCTGACGTCACACAGTGGGGCAGAACCTCCAATTTCGGGAAAAAATATAATTCCTTGAATTTTCAAAACGTTTGTGATCATTTCTATAGTACTTTTTCGCGCTGAATTGAATACTGCAATAACTTTGACGATTACAGCAACTGGCAAAAAGATACAGCCAATTATTGGATGAAATAGCTACGGCATCACACAATTTTGGCAACAATATTTACTGTAAATTAAAAAAGTAAATTTAGCTTTATAATAAACTTGAGAAAAAACAATAAATGCAGAAATATTTGATTTAAGTAAGACTACATATAGGTAAGACTACAAATAAATAGCTCCTGCATTCAGTCAATGAGTAATTCTTCTGCCTCGTCACTTAATTGAATTGATTACGTTGATTCACTCACCTTTATCGCCTCGACCTCTAACCCGAATACACCAAAATCCTGTTAACCGGCATCTTTGAAAATTCACTGCTCCTGAATACGGTGGAAAATGGTGACGAAATTTTCTCAGCATCTTTATTAGGGTCTGTCGTTTAAGAAAAAAAAATAAGCCAGACCTTAGGATGGCCTAGCTCGATTTGCACGCTTCCCTAAAGTCAAATTCTGCAGAAAACCTTGAATTCGGAGGTGTTGTTCATCGGAATACATTTTAAAATTGGATTTTGTATTTTTATAGAATACTATTGGTACCTATTGAGAACATGTAAAATTTTCAAAACTACACGATTAAACCGCGTGAGAGGGGATTTTTTTATGTTATACCTATAAAATGCTTAAAATCTCATGTTTCACTCCTCATTTAAGTAGTGAAAACTAATTTTTACCGCAAAACGACTATTACACGCTGATTCTACGGTTAAAAACCTTGGAGAAAACCACAAAAATTCTCTGGTATACTCACTTTGCAAATTTGACTTTTTCCACACCGGCCCCACTGTGCGTCAGTAGATCGCGTCCTCGACCAAAGGTCCCATACCAGTTAAATCAGCCAAGGTGACTGATCAGTAGGAGCGGGAGTTTTTTTCTGTCTTGGTTTTTCTGGCAGGTTGATGTCAACTGTGTGTTACCACTTCCTGCACGCCTTCCGTCCCTCACATGCCCGTAGTTTATCCCAACTGTTAATCTCTTTATTGTTAATTTTTATTTCCACACGTTTGTTTCTTAATGATTTGAAGATTTGCAAGCGGTGGAATCTCAGTTGAACGTTGTTCAGTGGTAATCATCCTACCAACAGTTTGTTTTCATGACCTCACAATTCCCTCAGGCCCTCAGCTCCATCTGGTTTTCGCAAAGTGAGGGCCTGAAAATGTGTACCTCATTTAAAAGTAGAATGTTTTCAGAAAGGATGTTCTAGAGAATACCTACTACATAACAGTGATGATCCAATCACTTATCTTTGGTCAAAGAAATGGTCCGCTACCACAATATTCAGTCCCTCTCAATAGTCAGTCCGTCAACAGTGCAATTCAACTAAAATCAGAATTTTTTGGATATTTCCTTCCCATTTTTTCGAATTTCAACTCCAGGCAGTGGACCTTATAGCATACTACAAAAAGATTGGTCAAAAAAGTAACTTTTAGTTATTCAAAAAATGATACCCGGATTTCCCTACTTTCGGAGAATCAAGCAAGAAAATATACTCGGTTCTCCTTCTAGTTGTGTCCGCGAGGTTTCAAACCCGATCGTCTTGACCCGTGGGGCTCTGTGGGGCTATACATAGGCTAACGGGGGCTTTTGAAGGATTTTGAGTAGAGGTTCGAGTCGGGTGTTATTTTCGAAGCAATTTCGAACGTAGAATCCAGTTTCAGGGATCGTTAGGGCTGGTGACACTTTTTTTCTAAGGGTAAACATTTGTGAAGTACTTGCAACAAGTAAAGTAAAATTAAAGTACTTGCAAATACTTTCCCCATGTACAAATTTTCGACGGCTTGGCTTTCGGTGAGGATTTTAACTGCAGGAAAAGTCAACTGGAGCTAGTTTTCATTTTTCTCTGTTTTAAACTCTTTTCTTGCTTTATTTAAACTCTTTGAATGCCTTCTTGCAAATTATCATTTTCGAGAAAATCCACCAATTTTCATGGATACATCAGAGGTCACTGATGGTTATTATTGGTTACATTTGATTGATTTGACATTCAAATACTACTATGCCAACAGAAGAAGCAAGTTAATAAAAACCAGTTGTGGATTGGTGGTTTACCACCATGAAACAGTAGGTTGATCCTTGTTAATCAATTAGCTCTTCGTAGTTTTTGTGTGCGGAAATCATTTATTTGAAAAATATTGTGGAGAATCTACCACAGCCTGTATATTTAATACTATCAGTAACCCTGATCGTCATCTCTTTCGCTCTCCTTTGATGTTGAATGTGTCACGAGAAATGTATCATGAGCTGTTGTGTAAGCTTTCTATGTTCCTTGCTAAGTAATTAATTGATTGGTTGGAATTGGCCCAGGTACAAAAGGTGTGAGATGTGTGATGTACTTCTTTTTTTCTTTATCCGTGGAAAATTATCCCTGTGTTATATTCTTTCATCAAGTCATCTTGGTGCCAATAGGACGGCTTGACTATGAGTTTCAAGGTAGTGTTGGGACTTGCACTCTGGAGAATGACAAAGCGATTATGTTCAGTTAAAACGGCTTTCATCTACACACCCATAACTGTAACCAGATTCGTGCATCGGTTCCCAGCTAAATTATTTTTCTTTTGATCACCTCATTAATTTGAATCGAAATTATGTGAAACATTTTCTTTCAAAACGTGAAACATCTTCACGTTTCTTTTTTTATTTCTACTACTTAGTCAGTTAACCACATTCGCCAGAGTGCATTGTCGATGTGTACAGGCCGATTTCACCAACCATCATACGACCGAAATGTTCTAAGGTTGTGGTATAAACATTGGACTCCTTGCTAGGAGCATCGTTAAATAACAAGGTGAAATCGGCTCTCACTCATTATTCCCTTGCACCTAATTAGAGTTAGCAACATCTTTCGGTGTTAGAGTAGTGCTTTACAGTTTGGATGTGAGGTTGGGCCCGTATTTCGTCAAATGATATATTTTTTATGATAATGACACACTCCCACTTCTGTGAACACAGTTTCTACTCCAATGTCATCTATAACAACATAACACCTACAATATACATAGGTTTCTACTGAAATATCCCTAAAAAACACGGTTTGAAGACACACAAACCTAATTGATGATTCACTTAATAAGAATTCTTTTCTTTTTCCATTTACCAGGCGGAGTACAATGAGATACCATCAGAAGAAAATATGCCGCTGGTGCGTGGTCTATTGCATGAATGGGTAGAATGTTAGAATGAAAGACCCACACTCCGAAAAACGGAACCTCTACTTCAATGTTCTTTTGTTTATGTATTTTTATTGTTTTTCTCCTTTTTTTTCCAACACTAACGGCTGAATCTCTACACTGTTCTAAACTTGCTGGGCCTAGAAAACCCTTGTAAGTTTAGATTGTGTGTGATATCACTCACAATGTTGATAGTAATATTGAATTATCAACATTCGGCGTTCGTCTTACTTTTGTTATTTGAGAGATATAAGCTGATGTTTAAACATTTCCTAGCTGCAGCCTGCGTAATCGCTATCTAGCTTATTTGAGTGGTGCATGATCCATCACCATCCTCATCTTTCATCATCCTCGTCATGTCATCATCGGAATCATCAGCATTTCCCTTCATCCATCAGTTCATGTAGTGGTTGCATCATTGCATATGTCGGCATCGTTCACCGTACCTTATTTTCCCCCCATATTCATATTTATATATTTTATTATTCGTTTCATTGAAAGCTTTAGGCGTCCGCTTCGTTATGTACACCAGTCAATCTTAGATGAAACAATCATCATTAAGAACAACAATTATTATTATTCTTAAATTATTTTCTTCGTTAGGTGTGCATTATTTTGTTGGCAAACGTATTTTGACAGATCTAATTCAACATTGGGCTAGTGAATCCCCCTTGAAAATTCCGCTGTCATTTAGTGGTATCAATTTCTTGCAGTATGAAAAATTTTCTTTGTGTGTCAACATCACCGTCTCGAGTTTCGAAAGTGATCATGATTTGTACAAAAACACCAATCACAGCTCGTTAAGGGGTTTAACTGAAAACAGGTGTATGAAATTCAGAGTTCACATCATTCAGTATCATCTCAATAATGACTTATTCATAGCAGACACTTTTCGTCATTGCGAGATTTCATGTTTTGATAGCGATCCATTGAAAAGAAAAAACTGCACGATCAAATTTGGAACTTGCTAAGTAAGCCCTAATTCATCGTCTGTTGCTGTGGGGATTCATGGAACTACGATAGCGCTTACTTCGATTTCAGCGCGAATAACTTACGTCTACCATGGAAGAGCCAAGTTTTGTCGTGTCGATCATCCACAAAAAATATTTAATTTGTTTGATTTTCCCATGTGGCCTAATTCGACTAATTTACATGTGATTTGGTTGTGGTTTTGCTTAATTATCGTATCGATAATTTGCGTTATTATCGTACTCAGAACGTAGTCGTAATGTTTGGTTCACCTCAGTATACATCAGGCGGTGTTTGGTGTTCTCAGTGAACATTGTATGGGTGATTCTTTAAAAAAAAATCTTTTTTTGTAATTATCAAAATGTTAAAAGTGTGGGAAAAAAATCTGGAAAATTTCTTAAATACACTTCTGAGATCAAAACAAAATTTTAAATGGGGTTGTGAAATTTAAATATTCATTGGGACATGGAAATGAGAATACGGCCATTGTTTTGGGACCAGAGACGAATGTGTAGAAGGAAAGAAGGGGGTAAGGGGTGCACGTGTGAAGGCCTCAGAAAATGCAGGGGGTTTGGGCTCATAAACAGCTTGGCGACGCGAGGGGTTTGGGAAAACAGGAATATTTTTTTATTAATTTTTCTTTTTGGGTGTAATTTATTGTACATTTTTAAATACAAGCCCATCAGATAGCTCTAATCTAAGGTGCCGCTTAGCTTTATTATTAGGCTTTCTTTTGGAGTTTGTCGTCGACCGAGGAGAGTCGTAATCGCCTCGTGTTTTTGTCGAGATAAGCCCCGAAGCCTTTGCCCTGTGAGCAAACGAAAGGGAGAAGAAGAGGATCATGACGATTAATAATAAATTATTAATAATTTATTTATATAATAATAATTTGTCAATAATAAATTGATCAACTCGGTTAACGGTATTTTATTGATTTTCAATTCCGTTCTCATCCCCATGGCTTCATCAAATCATGGATAGAGACAGGGCGTTGAGAAACAAGAATTTGGTAGCTTCTCCGTAGAGAACAGAAACTTTGAGGGAGACAAGCAAAATACCATTAGGTTCAACTAGAGTTAGGAAAAAATCTAAATCAAACAGTTAATTTTAGTTAATGAGGACGCCATGAAGCTGTCCAACCCCCGCGTCCCCATATTTTGGCGTTGGGCTCACGTAGTCTTCCCAACCGGCAGGGGAATGTTCCCGAACCATAGGTAGATATCTTTTGGCTGAGTTGAGGAGTGGTTAACCATTTGAGCCCTAGGGATGAGGTCAAAGTCAGGGACAAAGTTCGTTGTACCTACTTCCGAAACAAACTTCTTAAATTCAAAATCACTCTTACACTCACTCACAAACTAGGTATCCTCTTAACGTTTCAAGAGTTTTTGTGAAGATACCACTTACCGCAATTGACTGGGAATACATCAAATCCTCGAAAACGTGTTAGGGACAGGGCACAGGGTTGAGGTTTTTACAGTTGAGCGTGAGAAAAAAAAAAACTAGCGTAAAATATTTATCAAGTTCGAGTTTTTCATGGGTGTGGAGGGTGGACAAATCTTCGACTCAAGAACGAAAAAAACACTTTTACGAAGTCAACCACAACAGGAGTAACGAGCTAGGTACAAGGGTTATTGGATTATTGCGTTTTTTTTTTTTTTTTTTTTTTAGAATCACCCATAATAATCAATAATTGACTATAATAATAATAATAATAATAATAATAATAATAATAATTACTATTATTATTATTATTGACGAGTTTACCACTCACTTTTGTTGGATGGGTGGTCGGATAAAATCGAATGATGGGCGAATCTATTTACTTCTTGACGAGGTGAGCAAAAAATCAGCATCAGTAGTATTTCTAGCTAATTTTAGGAACTTGGAGATCCCTGAGGGCAATGCCATTTTTCAAGTAGAATTGAAGATGCCTGTTCACTTCTATAACAAGAAGGAATCTTTCCTCTCATCTGTGCCATCTTAGTTTTAGTGGATCTTAATTTCAAGCTGGATGACTCTGCATACCGCATCTGATTCTTAGGCCCAAATATTTCATCACGTTGCCTAGAAGCAGCTCCCAGTCTTGTCAAATGAGTACCCCAGCACATTTCCCGTTTTGCATTTGGTTCACCTTGGAATATCTCATCAGAACCCCGCCCGCCTTAGTCGACGTAGCCGAATTTTTATCTGTTCCTTGTTGTTTCGATGAGTTCCGGAGTCCCCCTCGCATTCTCTCACTTCGTCGTTCTTTTTTCAGGTCCAGGCCATTGTCGATCAGCATCATGACGTCAAGCAAGCGACCAAAGTTCGGTTCCAAGAGCCATCAGCGGGAAGCGCGGAAAATGAAAAAGACAAGGATAAGGATACCGATACTAAGGAACAACCAGACACAGTAAAACCTTCTTTTTTTTCTTCTCCCATACTGTATACCACTGAGTTGCTTCCTGATGAAAGTATTCACTATTTCATCTCATGAAAGAACTCATTGAATTTTGTCTACAGGAAACCAAGGAGGAAGAAGCCAAAAAGGAATCTGTTCCAAAATCTCCTGTACCCAAAGAGAAGAGTGCAAACCCTTCAGAAAAGTCTTCAATAACCCCGTGAGTTGTTTAGAGCAGTATTATTTATTATGTTAAATGTGATGATTCGTTCGCTTATATGAAACGTTATACACTTCGGAGACACTTTTATTTTTCTTCCATTGACGGATTTTACTTGTTTTTGTGTTCGCAGTGACGAGGGTAATGTGCGAAGAATGCACACAGCTGTCAAGCTGAACGAAGTTATTGTCAACAAATCTCACGAGGCCCAGTTAGTAATTTTGAATCTTCCAGGGCCACCAAAAGACACTTCCATCGATAGAGAAGCTAACTGTATCCTTTTCAAACGAACGATTGTGATCCTTGATATTGTACAGATGAAAGTAACTTATGGTAGGTTGGACGAGGCGTGTCTTTATAATATTTTAGGGTACCTATTCTGCACCTTTTTTTTTTTTGTCAAACAATCAGGCTTCTGAATCTGACATAAAGCAGAAAACATTTTATGTAAGAAAAGGTAAAACAGCGAGTTGACAACTGCAATATTTGGAAGCTCCTCGAATGATTTTTTTTTTTTAATTCATGGAAAGGTTATCCTTCAAAAGTTAACAAAAACAGATCAACACGGGAGAAAAACTGGCAAAAGGTCGAAAAAAATAGCATGGCCTTAGGAAAAATGAAATATTATTGAAATATATTTGAATTCCGAGGCCAGATAGCGAGATGTGACGTGCACTGATTTATTCTCCGTTGATTGGTCTGAGAGATGCAAGTTAGACAACCTAGCAACGCCGAACCCCTTCACTGTCAGCAACCTTCAAATTTTTACGGAACGTTCTCAAATTTTCGTCGGTGAACACGAGAAATTAGGAATGGTCGTGCACCCGAATTTCGGTTTAAATCATCCTGTGCCATGTTGTTAGAAGTCAAAAAGAAGAAAATACCTACATCATTTTTGTGACAAAAATCTTTTCACGTAGTTTATATTCATCTAAAGTTGTCCTTTTCGATTCAGAAAGTACGTGTGTCACCTACGGACCTTCTGGTATGACGGCCATGGATGCCAACTCAGAAAACACCTTTTTCTGTAGATTGTCCCCATAAACAATCTCTTGACATTTTTAGAACTAATTTAAATAAAAATAACAAGTTTTCTGCTATTCACTTTAACCCAGGAACGAATCAAAACAACGGCCGTGGTGTCACGTAATCTTCGCTGTGGTTTAACCTCAGAGACTGATCCTTCAGCTTTTAATTTGTTTTAATGGTGGCCAACATGGCGAAATCGACCAATGGGAGCTGAACGCTAGCTTCTGCCGAAAATTCAAATTGCTATTTTTCAATAAATTCTACAAATATGGTACGAACAAAATGCAATTTGTGTTTTAACCCTTGTGTTAATTAGAAGCCTTCTATCAATTAAAAAAAAAAAAATCCAGAAACACGTCCATTCCTCATTCTCACAGAACAGGGTTGCCGAGTCGTGCGTTTTTAGTAAAAACATCACTATACGCTCTGGCAACGTTCAGCTTTCAGTTCCAAATCTTTCAACAACAAAAATCGCTATACAGTTCTGTTCCGTGACTATGATAATTTTTGACCTGAAAATTTGTGAAAGGGGGTCTTACAGGTGCTGAATTCGACTAGTAGGTATTCGGACATATTAGGAGAGTTGGTGGTGAAAGTCCGCAGGACCCGTTTTGAAAAACCTGACAAGTTTTTGACCACCCGGCACCTACCGAGCGTTCGCTGTATTTTCTCACTCTTATGGTGCTCATGCAATTGAAGTTTTCACTTCTCATTTTGCGTCAACTCCATTACATGGACGTAAATTTTACATTTGATATCCTTCGCGGCCTGATTAGCCGAGTGGCTCTGGTCGCTAGTCTCTTTGCGCTGCATTCTGATGAGGCCATGAGTTCGAATCCCTTTGAAATTTTGTGCATAATATGTGCACCTGGGAGTGATTTGCCAACGAATAGCGTCCCGGCATGTTAGGCCGCTTAAATCATAATAAGATTTACTATATCTTTACGTAAAACTCATTTTACCTTTCTTACATTTATGACTTTATAGTTGTGTTGTCAGGGAAACATTTTCCTTTGGTTAGAATAGTCGGCAACTCAGAAGGACGGAGGCTCTACTAACCCATTCTGCATGATATATAACTAAGGTGACCATACGTCCCCTTTTGAAGGGGACAGTCCCCTATTCGAGCTTCCGGTCCCCTTGTCCCAACAGAAAGCTAAAACGTCCCCTTTTCTGAAGAGAATGCCAAAACGTTCCTCCACGTTGTCCAAACGTGATGGATCATCTCATCAGTAATCCAACCACCAGACTTTCCATAATGTTGTGAAGGACCAGGACATAGAAATTTGACAGTAGAAGAAGATGATCGTCTTATCAATAATGCGCCCAATCACTATCACTCATTCATCCTAGTGGGCCAGTAGTGTTGCCAAATCGGGGGTTTTTTCGGGGGTAAAGAATAAAAGAACGTAATATCATGGCTCCACTGATATACATATCAGTCGTTAGAGGGAACCATAGGTTCAAAAACGTTGGGAATTTCGTTCTCTCGTTGCTTCCGACTTCGAACGCTGTAGTTGAGAGACCCTTCTCAATTCATAGCACAATCAAAACTAAATAATAACAATTATATTGAAACTAAATAATTACATTTCGCACTGCGAGTTCACAAAAGGCGCTTTTTGGAGATTCAAAAACTGGAAAATTCCTTATTAAGGTGCGCTTCTTGGAAAACAGGGCACAAGCGGCTCTTTTGAGTAATCCAAGGGAACAAGGGGCGCTTTCTAGAAATCTGGTAAAGCTCGGTCTTCCGGTTCCATAAGGAGTTTTTAGTTTTTCAGAGTACAAGGGGCGCTTTTCTAAAGTGCCCCTTGTGAACTCGCAGTACGATTTATTTTGAAATCGTATCTACATCGAATTAATTCCAAGCATTCTGATGATGAGGTACCATCCTCACAACGATGGCATTTCCCGCGTCCACTTTTCTCCAACCTGCTGAAAACATGCTGTCCCATATTTCTGATCATGTTAACAATGTTAACATGAAATTATTGATAGATGATAATATCATCTATATTATACTGGCAGGTTTGGGTTGCAAAATTTAATTAAGTCATTCAATTAAAACACTTGTTCAACAGAAAAGTATGGGATTCAAAGTAAACATTAATATGTTTGTATCTTGTCTAGGTACTTTCCTACAAAATTCAAATTAAAAGTACAAAATACAATTAAAATTCAATTACGCACCCACAATATTTTTAGCGTGTCTAGAGTTTTAGCACATCTCTGATTTGTCACCTTTTCTGTGATTTTGAACTAAGTCAGTTATGTTTCCTCAAATAGTAGTTACATACTTACTAACTTACACATTTTGTTTCGCTATTTAAAATCTAGTTTTGCTTTCTTTTCCAATGGGGTTTTCCAAAAAATAAAGGATAAGTAGGCTTGATTGCAGAGTATAATATTATTTTGAATGTGATTAAAATATCTACCAACACTCTTATTGTACTCAGTCGAGTTAGTAGGTGTTTAGGTGCGAAGAGGGGCAGGGGGCTGTGTTATGTTAACGTAACATACACCATCATTTTCCAGTGGGGGTCGGTGTCCCCTTTTAAGCTCAAAAATTTCTGGTCACCCTATATAGGTATAACTGACTATCTCAGATGAAAACATTGACCACATTGAATACATTCAGTCACACGCTCAAGCCAGACGGCCAACTTTTTCGGAGTAGTTACTACTATGGGATACTATGATCTGACGCGGAATAGTTACTACTATAGGATACTATGACCTGACGCTCGCAAAAGGTAGTAATGAGCTCCTTGAATGAATAATTCATTCAAGGAGCTCATTATTCATTTAAAAATTATTTTTAAATTTCTTTTTTTTTTTTCCTGGAAAGTTCATGCTTCAAAACGTTTGAATCAAAAGTTACGAAAATGAGTCAAGATTGCAGAAAACGCGTCTCTATTATTTATAGGGCCTTAGGAAAAATATAATATTTGAAATTTTACAGGAGTAAAATAATTTGCCTACCTGAGCTAACCTCATATCAAAATGCTCAGCTAAGTTGGGTAAAAAGTCCGCACTGGACTTGGTTGTTCTTTGCTAAATTCGTCATTTTGATCCTAATGGGATATAATTCACAGGGGAAGTGCTCATGATCCTAATCTGTCGGAAACAAAAGCGAAGAATTGGATCTCTTGAAAAATCTTTTCAGAAAATCGCATAAACCGATAACTGCGTGCGGTCCCCCCCCCCCGGCCGGGGCGGGTGTTTACCCCACCTCCCCTATGTAGTTAGAAATGTGTAATTACGACCTTTTCAACGAGCCCATTCAATGATATTTCGGTAACCACTTTCTTTGTGATACATTCACCCATTGATGGGTGAATCAGCGGTAACTGATTCAAGCTTACCTACTCTTTTGTTAGATTGTTGATTTTAAAGTATTAACGTTCAAGAATTTTCAATGCGTAAATTAAAACGCTTGGGTACTTTTATGGTAAAGATGGTACCAGGTGCAAAATTTAAAAATTAATTGAAAGTTATGAAATAGAACCTAGTAAATGATTTTCTCCGAAGTTGTTCGCAAAACCGTATTATCACAAAATTATGCTCACTGTACTAAGGTCTTCATGGTTTTTCCCATTCTTCCTTCCAATTCCAGTTTATTGACCGAAAAGCCCATTTTTTGGCTTTCCTGTAGTAGTAACACACAGAGTAACAGTTACTGTGTCTACTACTGCAGTGCAGTTACTGTATTCCATCGGTCTCGCATTTAACTGTCAACGTCTGTTTAGCTTAAGCAGCACTGCACATTTAGCCTCTAATCCTCACTTCTTTCAAATAAAATGTTTTCCTCAACCTCCACCGCAGATATGGAATTCCTGGAAGTTCTAACAGAAGGCCTAGAGAGGGTGCTCATGGTGAGGGGAGGAGGGCGAGAGGTCATCACCATCTATTCATGAGCTCCTCACTCATCCACGACGAGTTCCATGCCTCGCTTTTACATTACAACCATCGTACCGTTATTAAGTAAACTTAAAAAATGCATTGTGGATTTGATTCGCGTCATTTTCCAAACAAATCTCAACAAAACACGTCACGTACTAACGCGCTGCTACCCGAATTTTTCACCTCGAGCGCTGGAATGCATCCGTGTTTCCTTCGTCTTCGTCCTCAGTTCATACCTGATACCTGATCCCATTTTATATTACCTTAAAGCCACACTTTCCAAATGCCAATTGTTTTTGTTAGACGTTTCAGTGAAACTACAAGATATAGATTACATTACTACACATAAAAGCTGTCTCTACTTGGAGAAGACAGCAATCAGTGTTATTTAGATTTCCTTTAACTGCTGTTGCGAAAAATGTAAATATATATTCTATATATTGTTTGTAGGTAACATTTTTACACCTTTGTGACCTTGTGGACTAATGCATTTCAAATAACTTGTAACACAACCATTAGCACTCCATTTGCGTGGTGTGATGCGAAATTTCATACTAAAATGTGGAGATGAAGCTAACGAAATTGGGATGGAATTTAGAGAATGTTCAAGAATTGCTGGAAAAGAGAAATTTAGGCATGAAATTAGTGCTAAAAAACAGTTAAATGTCTTTTTTACAATTTCACGCATTTTTAACGCTAGTCAATTAAAATGACGGCTCCTCCAAATCTTCTTAAAATCTAACAAACAAAGCTCTTTGGGAGCACATACGTTTGCTGCTTCATGTAGATAACCTTGTGATTTTGAATATAGGTATATAAATGTTCTTGCGTACCTTCTCGACTAGAAAAAAAAAACTCTGAATATCAAAAATTGAACTTCCCACGAAAATACACTTTTACCTAAATTTTCAAATATTTCTAAATTTGTTCTGTTTATATGTAGTCAGAACGTAAAGCAGTTGAAACTCGGACTAGGTTCCGCGAGGAAGATACAGAATACAAAATGTATTGTGAAAATTTTATCCAGACGCATTGTGGATTTTACAGTTCTGAGAATCCTCATGTCGATTTCAAACTTTGGTGAGAGCACTTCAAAGAAATAAAACCAGCCAATAAGAGAGTGAATAACACTGTGGGGATGATGTACATAATTGTAATTGACCAATGTATGTTTCCCTCAAAGAAAAAGTTGAACAATATGAATGTGTTTTGTTAAATTAGTATGTAGTTGCTGTAATTCTGCTACATCTACCTAATATAATTGTTCTTCCATTAAATGTTTGATTCGTGGGATTCGAGGTTTACGACAAATGCTGTCCGTGCAATCTGGTTATGAATACAGAAAAGAAAACTCGTTGAAACTGTTTCTTTATGTGAAAACCTCTTCTTGTATCGATGTGAAATTCGCCTTAAGAGTTGATATACCGTGAAGCCTTAGAATGTTGTGACTTTGGCCGATGGCAAAGACAATCCTTAAATACTGGCAATCCCTTGCAGTGTAATCTCTCCGCAGCAAGAAATAATTGAAATGTGAAGACTTTGAGGTTAGGACCTTTGAACCATTTTTGAGGTGTTCCCTGAAACATGAACCTGCCTATGAAATTTGACTTAAAGCAAACTGATAAATATTGAAAAAGGAAAACTGACATCGTAAACTTGCCTTGGCGGACAAGCGACTGCAAGGAATTCTTTGCCTATGCCTTCTTTCTGACGACTTAACCCTGTGCCTGCCATGAGAACCTCAGACACTAACTTGATAGTGTTGTCTATTCTACTTGAGTCACTTGCCTTGGAGCGGTTTCAACTTGTTGCGTTCATCTCCGAAAAGTGCATTTTTAGCAATAAACGTGACAACACATACCTGCGCACCAGAATCCCTCGAATGGTTGTATAAATGAACTTGGAAATCCAGACTGACGTTGGAAATTATGTTGTCAAACTTTCTGGATACACTTTGGAAAATCCTCATAACCTCGCTGGAAGAATTTTCACTACTTACACGAACATACAACTAAACTTATAACACTATATCAATTCGTTCACTATGGTGGGTTTTGACGATCGTCTACTTGGAGAGTATTTTGTAACCAAAATATACCAAGCATTGTATTATTCGTGCTGAAGAAGAGCGTCTAGAACAAAAAAACGTGCGTTCGTGGGTCTCCACATCCTATCTTAATGGTAACCTTATTACGGCATCGCCAGTTTATTTCCTGGTACATCCCTTACATGGCTGTAACAAAATGACTGCCTTTTTTAATAAAATTTTAAAAAAGTGTGACTGATTATCTCCCTTCTTAGAGTGTCCGGACAAGATAATTGTTATACAATAATGTTAAAATATTAAAAATAAAAAAAATTAGATTTGACCAAGTTCCGGAAGTATGAAGCCCCCTCTGACGTTCGGCCATTTTGCGTAACATTGTAAAATATCTGGTTAATGATTTGCAGGATCGATAGATTTTTTAAACTTTTTTGAGATGCCAACTAATAAAAAAAAAACACTTGTGCTCAAGAATAAGATAAGTGTGATACGCATAAGAATAGGAACAAACGAAAAATGGGACGGCTACTTAAGAGGAATACGGACGAAAGTATTATTTATACGAATACATTCATGCAGCCACTCCGATTAATTTCGTAACTATTTATTTTACAATGTAACGACCCCGTCAAGTCATTTTAGGCTAGGCTGGTTCACACGTGTGTGCTGGGCTGTAAATGAACCCACCTATGGTTGAATGGCTGGTGTGTGCTGGTAGCACGAGTGGAGTCTTTTCTTACATAGTTGGGAATTATATACACTGGCGTTGATTAGCCCCTTCTACAATGTAACGACTCCTTCAAGACACGCCCCCGCGACTTTCCACATCGTGATTATTCAAATAATGCAACGTTAGGTAAGGTAGGTGATATTTGTCTGTTGGAGAAAAAAAAAATTAAATCTGAACACTGAACACAAGATTAACACTTCATCGGTCATTTCCAAATGCTATGCTTCATATTTATTTATATCACTGCCATGAATGCAACAGTATGAGTGAAAAAAGAAGGAATTCTTAGCCACCAATCTGGTAGTTCTGTTGACTTGCACACTCGTGCAACTCGCTGCCACTCGGGCCACTCGTTGAATTGCAACTTCTCAACAGTCGCCACCCCTAACAATCAGTTCATACGACAGTTGTTAGCAAGAAAATGCCCGGCAGACAGTGATAACATATTCCTAATTTCCAAGCCTCTCGGTCAAACTTTCTCTCAACCTACTGCTCAGCCACCGAGTGTTACCCAGTCTATAATTCACCAATGTGCTCATTACATTCATTTCCTCCTTATTTTTTTTATTTATTTTTTTTCATTTACTGTCACCTCTATGTGTCCTGGTTGCCATTTTATGAGACTTACTATCCATGTCTTATAGTCATTTTCCACCATCCATAATCTAGATAATTCGTCAATTGGTTTAGGAAAGTATTTTATAAATATAAAGTTTCATATATGATATGAACGCACATTTTAAATGTGGAAAGTTGTACTGATATATGGAGGAAGTACAAAAGGAAAAAAAGGAGAAAAACTCATTAATGATCTCATAAAACGTAATGTATTAAATTTACTAACAGAATTTTTATATTATATAATATACTCTAAATTTTCATTCTCTTAAAACTGTGGATGTCAACTTAGATACCGTAATAGGATTACAAATAGATGATTAAGTGTTCTCCATAATGTCTGTCAGATTGATGTGTACAGTAATTTAAGTAATATTAGTCGGTAGCTTATGCCAAGAGGATGTGATATTTACAACAACAAAAAAACCAAAAAAAAAATAAATAAATAAAAAAATACCTACCCTCTTCGTTCAAAATAGGCAATGCTACGTCTTCTAAGTGCTTTGTATGTTTAAAAGAAAAAACACTGTGTGCGTGCGCGATTGAGACGAACGAGTGTGTGGTGTTCTTAAAAACATGATAACCGTAATTTAAAAGTAGAAACCCCATTAAAAAGTTACGTTATGAAGCGGGATTTTCAGGATCCCGTGAGCATTTTTTCGCCCTCCCGTTCACTTGTGGTAAATGCGAGCATCACACACATTAGCTTTATGTTGTACCATTCCATATCCTCTGCTCACAGGAGAAAAAATATTATCATAAAATTATATTTAAAAAACTAAAATAATAGTAATCGTTTTCGAACTCAAAACAACACATCGTTGAACGTATAAGTAGCTGTACATAGCTTAACTTAGTGCGGATGGAATGAAGTTGAAATATTAATTTAAAAAAGAAATTGTAGACGTGGTTATAATGGGTACAACACTATAATATGGAAACTCAGTAAGTACCATCATTAAAGTAATATTTCCTAACACTGTAATTATTATAAATAAATATAATTCTAGACAGTAGAGAACTTGAGATTAAATTCAGACTAACGTTATCCATCACAGATACAGAAAATATTCAGCATCAGACAAGACGCGGAATCCATTCTAAAAAAAATTGTGACGTCACGTTTGAACAGGTCATGTAACGTACTATGTACTTATAAAGTAAAAAATTTATATGCATAGTTGTACGTCACAGATTCATTCCTGGAGGAGTTACAAAAAGTATCTTAGTCTGATGGCACTGCCATACAAAAAAAAAAAAAAAAAAAATCCAAAAAATGTACCTAGAGAAGGGCCAACAGTATACATTAATAAATAGTGTATTATTACCCTGATGATATACTATGTATCAATGTATGGCTATGTTAGATATATTCTCAATATGTATCCTATGAGCCTTTACCTAGTGTAGAGTACGAAGGTGTATAGGTTTTGTTTCTTGAAGAGAATTATGAGTTTTTCTATAGCTTTTTCGCTATTAGTTATTTTTCTGGTCCCGGAAAATGAGCAATATTTGGTTTTCTATGCGGTGTATATAGACACGAATTCAGCCTGCGTGTTGGTTCACCCCATTTTGTATACCTACGTGAAAATCACTGCTGAAAGGCTCTGCTCTATCGTTTGTTTCCCATAGGTTTTAAAGTTACTATTTTTCTAAATAGTTATAATTTTGTTGTTTCTTGAAGAGTTTATAACAATATTGTTCGATGAATCTAAAAAAAAAAAGAAGAAATTTAGCAATTAAGTTGTTCTACCCTCCCCTTCCCTCCAATATTTTATATACTTACCACTCTGAGTCTTGTTGAGATTGATATTTTCACCTATAATAGATTATTTATTCTGATTAAGGAGTTTATATTCTGTTACGTAGTGGGATATTTTAAGTAAATGTAACCCTTTAATGATGCTTTATAGTCAATTGCATATGTTATTTATGAATCAAATTAAATATACAATAACGAATTTCTGTTAAAGTTTTATTGTTTCCATTCCTCTAATCCGGGCCAGGCTCCCTCGCAGAGCCAACTTTACGGCTAATATCAAAATCTTTGAACAATTCACTATACATATAAACCAACTTGAAATGCTTGAATAAAGAATATTGCATGTTTGCACAAGTATGACATGCATATTATGGTTGTGAGACTTTTGTCGATGAGTCAGTGTCACGATAGGAGTTTGTTTGGAAGGTGGACTCGTAGAAATCTATTACAAGAGAAAGACAGAAATGTCTAAAGAATATCTAAACCAGCCGGAAAGTTTTTGGGGGTTTGTTCGGCGAGATACCTGCGGAACGGGAAAGGGCGAAGGGGGTTACAAGAAGATTGAATCATGACTACGCCAAATGAGTTGGTGGGAGATGGCACACGAGAGATAAAACTAGCTGAGAGACAGGGTAAGGGGGTATCTTTCTCTGGCACGCTAACGACACGCCCTGCGTGAGAAAATCTTAGTAGGTTGGTGAGGTAGGTAGGTAGGCGAATGCCTTGCACCACACGGGGGCTCAACTCGAAGATATTTCGTTTCAGCAGCATTGGGTAAGTAGGCTGAAAACACCAGTCCTTACTAGTGTTGCAAATTAGGAAAACGGGCTATTAAAGATTGACTAAAACAATGTTAATCTTCTTAAAATTTGCATGGGTTCCTCACAGTTTAAAGAAATGAAGTCTTTTGGGACCAAAGGACCAGTTTAATGCCAAAATAAACGTGAATCAATGAATTAATTTCCATCAATGCTTAAAAATAATAAGTTTATTTAATTCATTTAAATAACTAATTGATAATTCACGGCAATAGTTGTTAATTATTAGGTTATTCAAATTAATTAAATTAGTAACTTCTTATTATTTATAAGTATTCATCAAAATTAATTCATTGATTAGAATTTATTTTGGCATTCAGGCCATGGGGTCTCAAAAGGCTTCAAATAGTTTCATGTGCTTGGTGAACTAACTAGGTACGTTCTAGCAATTTTTTTTTTTTTTTTTTTTTTTCAACACGTTATGAAAATCAGACGTTCTCACTCACCTCATTACGAGGATAAAATTTTAATTTTCCCTTATTCGTAACAGAAATAAGTATTAATTTGAGGGAAAACGCAAGATTAAGCCTACAGGCGTATAACCCTAAATCATGCTAGGCCCTCCAGTCCAAATGAAATAAATCCAACAAAGGTCTGGGTTCATGGGGTCGTGGGTAGGCTACTAGGTGAAGACCGCTCTCGCGTTACCACCGTTCCCCTCCCCGTAGGAGATTCCTCAGGAACACCCTGCTTTTGTGTCACGTCTTGAACTTTTCCCCGTCGGAAACGTGAGATTGGAAACCGCTTCCTTCCGTGCTGAGTGTGATCCAAATCCCCCCTCTCTACCATTTCCCTCCTTCATGTTGTCTGTACATCAACCGGATAAAACGGCGAGAAGGGGGGTTCAGCCCAGTGGCACATGCATGGAAAGATAGACGTCCTGGTGGGTACCAGTCCGTCTGCCAAGCTCGAACACACCTCTGGAAGGTCTCACACCGCCATCGGGCCTCGCAGCATCGTCATGAACAAGTAAGTTCTTCCCCCTCAACTCGCTCTTCCATTAGTAGAGGAAAAGTTGACCAACTCCTCATATCAGGCTGAACTTGGGAATTAAAATAAAACTACGCCGGCACGTTTTCGGTGAAGGATAGAAGAACTTGTGGTGGTTAGTGTGGGCTTCAAGTTCTAGCATCAATCCATTAAAAGAAGGAAATAATCAAGTCCTCATTGCACGTGTAAAGCAAGGAAGATGTTCAAGTTAAAATTGTAGGCTTACTGCCATTCTCTAACGAATGGTCACGATCGTCTTTTTGATCTAGAACAGCGTCATACAAGAAACTTATTACCTACTGCGAGAGCTCGCTCGCACAAAAACGCTCAATCCAACAAGCGTCATAATAGGTACTTCACCCGTCCTTTGGGGCCCTGTGAAAAACGGGAATAACAACCGGTGGTTTTCAACCACAAGCCAGCGAAATCGGAAAGAACGAGAAGAAGAAACATGTTACAATATCCCGTCGATTTTTAAGATAAAGAACTGTTTTCCTCGCTATTTCCTCTGGAACAGTATCCAGCATGAAAGTGCTCACCAGAGATGTGGTGGACACATGCCTGTATCTGTCCAAACACTAGGAACAGCTGTTCCTACTCGGCCACGGGCCCCCAGAATCTTACTTACGCCACTGCCTCCCATCCAGCCTGCCTAATGTGGAATGGAAATGCCTCGGGATTTTTTTTTTTTTTTTTTTTAATCGATAGAAGGCTTACTCTGCATGTACATATCCATTTATAGAATTCAGGGGAAAGTAGACATTTGAATCTGCAGCGGCAAGGGCTCAACAGATTGACTTCACTCATAATCTGGGATTGCTTGCCACGAGCAGTTTTGAGCTCTCAAAGCACAAACCAATGGGAAGCAGGGTGTTGTGTGGTGACAACCCCAACTTTTTTCCCACTGCAGATTCAAAGTTGTTGTTTTCCATGATTTTAATAAATTCACAGTGTACATGCAATCACACTTTTCACTTCACTTTTAGCGTTATTAGAAGGCCTTCCATTGATTTTAGAAAATCGCAAATCTTGACGTTCTATCTATACCACTAATTTTGATTAATTTTTACCTATTCATATTTTATTATTGTTATTATTTTTTTAATTGTTTAATATAAAATTTAAAAAAATAATAATAACAATACTCAACATTCATTATATCACTTTTAGGGCTTTGTTGAGTATAGGCATGGCCGCCTACACCAGAGATTCCGAATCTATTTTGGGCAAGAGACCCCATTTCCAAAATGAAATGATAGTAGGTATGGATATTCTGAGGTAGGCCTCAGACCCCCCTTGAGCAAAATTTCTTTAGAAATCCTAAAACAGAAGGGGGAATGTCGAAATTTCCCCATTTTGAGAAAACTGAAATTCTAAGTTTGATGCGTTCTACTCATTTCCATCCTATGAGGTGGTTAGGGTGAGAAATGACTCCTCTGCTGAGTACTCAGCATAGGAGTCATTTCTCACCCTAACCACCTCATTGGATTAGACCTCTGCACCGTCGGCAAACACCACACATTTCCATCCTCATGAACGGCTGGGTCGTTTTATTTTTTTCTCATTAGTTAAGTTCTTAATATTTCATCTAATGATATTACGGAAGGAGAAATCAATTAATGAACATCCACCATTTGTAAATAATTTTATTGGAAAAAGAAAATTCGCCCTTAGTGAAAACATTGGTAGAAGGGGGAGGGTCAGTGACAGATGAGTGTAAAATCTATGTGAGTAAATCTGTAACCTGTGTAAAAAGGGGGAATGTCTCAAGTGGAAGAAATTTCTGTACTTTTCCAAAGAAATCGGTCGCCGGCCTGGATTACAAGCACGACAATAATAATTAATAATTAATTATTGACCAATTACTGACCAATTTTTCCCCTTTTTCCAAACCTTCCCCTTTCATTCCCCGTCATTCGGACCTTCCGCCTTGTTTCCCAGTAATTTCAAATCTAACACAGGCTATATCTCACAGATCCTCCCCTTTTGGTTTACTATTCTTGGAATAATACACCTATGTAATCGCGACGGAGGTCGACGACTCTGATCGGCCTCAAAGTTTGACATTATCCGTTTCAACAGGTCTAGATTCCAAAATCGAAATATCCGTCCGCCGTAAGCCGTACGCCGTCCACCGTCCGGGCCGTTTTGGGCAGTAGGATTTTTTTTTAATCTGAAATTTTGACAAAATACTCGGTTTACCATCTAGTTGTGCCCGCGAGGGTTTCAGCACGATCGACCAAACCCGTGGGGCGCTCTGAGGGCTAAGGTCAAAAATCTTATTTTTCTGTTGTTTTTTGAGTATAGCTTAAAAACTTTCAATTCTTGGCAAAAAAACTATTATCTTCAAGATGGAAGAGGTAGGTAGTCCTTGACTAGGTAGGTAGAACCTTGTCCTTGACTATAAAGACTATACAAAAAACTTATAGTACTTATGGTAAGTTAGTGCGGGGACTGAACGTTTGTTCTTCGTTTCAAATATGAAGTATTTTGGCTTAGTTTAATTTTGTTATAAAGTTTACAGTATTTTGAACAAAAATAAAGTAGGTAGATCTGGCAACCCTAATCGATATCGACCAGTTTAGGAATCCCTGGTCTACACCATTCATCACTGAGGCTTCTTCATTGTGATCGGAAAACCGAAGTCAAAACGGTTCCGTGTCCCAGAAACCGACATTTCGTGCCGTGTCAAACCGGCACTAGCATGGGGAACGACCTTGTCATAATTCTCAAGTTTTTTGTCGAACTCCCTAACTCCTGTCAAGATATCCGATGGGATTCTCACCTGGTGTCACGCTCTATCCGTACACCCACAAGCCACATTTCTCACGATACCCATCTTCTGAAACACCATGTTTTTTTTTTTCTTTTCACCGCAGGACGGAATGGTTTCAAATTGTTTGTGAAGAGCCTTCAGAGAAATGTCTCATCTAAATCGGGCACAAAAACGCAAAATCCAATTAGGTCTTTTTATCCTTATAAGATCATTAGTCGATTTTCACCATTTACTGTGAAAATTAGAAAGGCTCAGAATGAGTGATGAAGAGGATGAGTGCTTTTCTTCGGTGAATAGGAAAGCACAGCAGTTCATCATAATTTGACGTGAATGGTTGACAAATCGAAGCCGTCGTTCCTCGCCCGTATGGATTTTTTTTCCAGTGACTTATACAATGGTGTTACAGCATTCATTTGACATGTGGCTCACATTATTATGGATCGATGGAAACCTACGACTCAGAAAATCGAATATTATTAACTAGGTTGATCTTGCACGCACATAATATGCGCTTCCACTACCCAAGTAGAAAAGGCCAAGAAAACGAAATCGTACCTTTATATTGAGTAAAAAGTGTAAGCGGGCCCAACGAAAAGCGAAGAAGAGTAAGGAGGACAGGACAACCCAACCCGTAAGCTCGCCCAGCCCTACGGTTGGACCTAACGGACTTCCCTTGACGCCGGGAAGAGGTCTGGGTACACCCTCCCCTCCGCCTGCGCCTGCGCAGCAGAGCCTTCGACGTTATTACCAGTGTTGCCAAGTTGGGGGTTTTCTCCCCAAATTTGGGGGTTTTTTTCCATCAGAGGGAGAATTTGGGGGTGAAGTTTTTTGGGTTTTTTTTGGGGGGTTTTTACGGATGAGTCAGGGGAATTTGGGGGAAAATGAAAAAATGGATCAGTCATTAATGAAATAACAGCAGGTAAAAACGGTGCAAATTTTACACTAGGGTTTATTATTCTTTGATATAGGTTACTTGTACAGAAATTTAATTCTGTCAATGAAAGAAATATTAAATATTTCTTATAAATTTTAAATTAAAATTTTTTTTTTTTAGATTTTCATATTTAAAAAATTACAGAAATGACTTGAGGGAATTTATGACCTGCTTCCCTCATGCAGTGTTTATATTTTAAGGGGGGGGGGGGGGGGGGGGGGAAGGGAGGAGTTATTAAATTCAAACTGAAATTTAAATTGAAATTCAAGTTATTCCTGTAATGAAATTACTCCTCCTGGGGAATTAGGGGACCCCTAGGATGAGGGACAAAAGTAGGATGTCTACTGGCTTCACATCAGATCAGGGTTCAGAGGGGGAAAAATAAGCAACAATATGATAAGGCCGAATCAGTATTGGGGGCAGGGGACAGTTTGAGCCTTCAATCTCCGGCTCTCTTTCTCAGCTGTGGTCCTTGGTGGCTCAGTTGGTTAGAGCGTCGCACTGGTAATGCGGAGGTTGTGGGTTCGAGTCCCACCTGAGGTCTGATACATTTTTCGGCCTTCCCCTTCTGATTTCTTGAAATAGCTTATGGATTCATAACTTGAATTTCAATTTCAATTTCAGTTTGAATTTAATAACTCCTCCCTTCCCCCTCCCTCCCCCCTTAAAACATATTTAAAAAATTGTTTTTGTTTTCTGGGATTTTTTTTTTTTCAAAAATTTTTTGATCGATTTTTTACTCGAAAAATATTCAACCTCCTGGGATCCTTCAAAAATCCCGTTTTTAGCCCCATGAAAGCCCTGTAGACCGTGAAATCGGATCGTTCAGGGACCCCCAAAAATGAATTCTATGTCCAAAAATACTTCGTAAACGACACCTAACTCGATCCCATAGCTAAATGCCTTTAAAAAAACCTCCCGTAGCCCATAGACCCCATGGGTTTGAGCGATCGGACTGAAAACCTTGCGGGCACAACTAGATGGTAAACCAAGTATTTAGTCAAAATTTCAGATTAAAAAAAAATTCCTACTGCCCAAAACGGCCCGGACAGCGGACGGCGTACGGCGGAAGGACATTTCGGATTTATAATGTAGACCTCTTCAAACGGATAATGTCAAATTTTGAGGCAGATCGGAGTGTGTCAAATATAATATTAGGTTATTAAAAGAATTTAAGTTATTTATTTGTATCAGGATTTCATCCTTAACTTTTGGGGTTTTTTTGGTTTTTTTTTTTTTTCTTCATTTGGGGGGATTTGGGGTTTTTTTGACGTTGCCTCAGGGGTTTTTTACGGCCGCACTTTGGCAACACTGGTTATCACGGCTGGAGGCGGACATTCCTTGTTAAAACTCAGTGCTGTGTGGAGCAGGCGCGACTCGTGAGGGAGGCAGCGTCGCAACTGCACCCCCTCGATGCAGAAGGCCGAGAGGGGGGGCTACTTATTACCTACCTAATTAGTTACCTAGCTAAAAATGAATCAAAACTCGGCTCGAAAATCTACGTAAGTTCTTGTAGACCTTACATAGTTCGCGGAACGTCTGAAAAGCCTGTGTTGATAGTGCAATGATAACGGAAGCACTGCCCTTCTTGAGACGATTTTTTTGCATGGACCTTATGGAACAACGAACTAAGTGTGAAGCCAGAAATGTCGAAATGTGGGGCAGTTCTGGGCACTGCGCACACCCTTCCTTCTCACCGTTCACCAGATGTTAAATCACCTCCACAATCAGTGTTGGCAGTCTTCGTTCATGGGCAGGGAATTTTCGTTTGTAATGAGGGACTTTTTCAGGATCTAATCTGTCTCAAATCATGGAAAAAATAGGGGCTTACTTTTGAAATATTTTGAAAACTTTTTGGTGTTGCTACATTACTTTGTACGGTATGAAATCATAAAATTTCGATCGACCAAGGTTTCTGATTTTTTCAGTTTTCCCACAAAGGTATTTTTTACCAGAAGCAGCTTCTGAGGGGATGGCATCAGGGGTTTAGTGTGCTTCCATGTTTTCTGGGAAGTGTTTTCTGAACTCTGTGATCTGCGTTTCAAACGCAGCGTTTGTCTCATTTGTAAGTTTTTTATTCGTTCGTTTCATTCGATCATTTCATAAAGCGTTTGTTGGATAACTCTATTGATTTCATCTTGAGGGAGTTTTCCCGTTTAGGCATGAGTGATAGGTGTGACATTCGCGACATGGAAGGCCAACCTCACCTTTACCAGGTTTGCAGCGTGTACCCAGGAAATGAAAGGAAACTGGTAATAGTTAATTGGAATTTTTAAACAAACAAATAAATAATGAACTATAGCAAATCTTGATAGTAGGTACTTTTTATCTGTGTTGGGTGCAATAATATTTTCATAAAATATTATCACGAATAATATTTTCATAAAATATTATCACGAATGCGTGACTGCACCCCCTTGTTCTGCCATCACCAGTCGCGCCTGGTGTGGAGGTCGGTGTAAGGCCTGGAAGTGGCAGCCATTCTGTGTTAGACTAACACTGTTAGTTGGACAATCAAGTGGTTCGAAACGATTTCCACACCGGTGTTCAGGAAGCAACCGTACCCCCCCAAGTCTACAAGCAAGGGATTTCCTCCGGGCCCCCTTGTCCCGCCCCCCAACGTTCTGCAAGGGATTTCCTCCGGGCCCCCTTGTCCCGCCCCAACGTTCTACCAGGAAGAATCCGAGGAGGATCAGCGGAAACCGAAGTACGCCTCCCGACGTCACCGCGGCTCCAACACTGGTCTCAACTCAGGTTCGCCCTCCGGAAGCACTTTTGGTAGAATATTTCCTCCCCCCTCTTGTATTTCTTTTAATTGTTTTCTTGCTAAATGCAACAAGTCGTTAGTTATCGTCGAGTCAAGTAGTTGAAGTGAAGTTCTTGCTATTTGGTTGTGAGAGACAAGTGTGGTAAAGTTCTTTTACGGGGAAAAGCCCCAAGTTTCCGAGTAGAGTAACTCTACTGTTCTTTTTGCTTACTTTTTACTAGCTCTCGCTAGTCTCGGCCCTTTTGGCCAAATATTGTCTTTTATACTTTTCCTTTCTTTTTGGCCGTTCCTATCGGACCGCTCCGTTAGATAGGAGACTTCAAATTCAAGAGGACCTTACCTTTTCGGCGACGTCTTAAACGTTGTCGGCTGCCGGACTGCTCTTATCAGCTGGTTAGCGGTCCTTCGTAAGATTTTGCCGTCGTCCTGTTTTGGATCGGAACGATTTGTGATTCGAACCCCTTTGTGATTCGGAACGATTTTGCTTTAGTAATATTTTGGATCGGTAGGAAAAATACTACGCAACGTGAAGTACCTTTTATTTTGTACCGAGTTTATTACATTTATTAAAGCTCCCTTTGTTAATGAAGATGTCTCGTGTCGCCTACCTCATTCTCTCCATCAAGAATCTGTGAGTACTGATGAATATAATTTCAGGGAATAGTTCCAAGGACCAGGTGTGGTAAGACGGGAATATCCCGGATAGTTTTCTTTTTGATTAAGCTGGAACACGCGCTACCCTTGGTCATCCGGCTTACAAAAGTATACATTTTATACTTTTTCTTACAAACTTTCAAGATCAGAGCACAAAAAAAAAACAGAGAAAAATAAAACTAAAATTTTGATTTTGAGAATTTTATTGCTCCGAGTAAATAACTCATTAAGGCGAAAGGGGACCACAAGTGTGCGAGTGAGAGGGAAGATACGCGAACAAATTAGCGTGATTGCCGCTGAACTATTCATTAAAAAATTCTGAAAAAAATTGAGAAGCATTCTTATGTCATATGAATCTTCGCCAACATGCCGAAATTTAAAAAAAGTTGCTATATCAAATTTTAAAAATTGCCATTTTTAATTTGATGAGTTTTTAGAAATTTCAAGATATACAAAGCATAGAACGTCATTTTAAAATGCGAAAGAAAAAATCGTTTATTCTCTTTTTTCACTCTGTGACCATCAAAAATTGATTCTCCTGGTAATGGTAATTGGTGCATTGGAAGAAATTTCCTCGGCGTGTGAGGGGGGCTGGGCCCTACCCCCAGGTAGCCCGGACGACTTCAATGAGACCCTCTGCGAGCATTCGCATCGTACAGGTACCTACCCTCGAATGCAACTTGAAATGTGATCGCTGTATTATTCGATCATTCCATTCACGCAGAAAATGCGTTTCAACGTGTACATCACCAATGGTGATTCACCATGAACTAGTTGTACTAGAAAATAGTGTTGTACTGGTACCTAAATGGTGTTGGGAATATTTACGGCCATTTGGATCCAAATTTCTAGTAAATGTTTGACCCACTTTGAACGTTTTCTTTTGTTCAAATATTTTGAGTACATGTATTCGGAGTGGGTACCTACCCTGAGCCAAAGGAACATCAAACAACGCTAAGAGTTGTCACAACCTACAGTAGGTATAATAATATTATACTAATATATTATATTATAAAATATAATAACAAAACAATACATACATTTAGTAACAAAAGAGTCAAATATGTACGTAAATTGAATTATTGTACCTGCATGTTTACATAAATTATTTTATTCATATATTTACGAAATTACAATTGCTTCATAGTAAGGGCATTGATCTGCACGTTCGAGGGTCAATAATTGACCCTCGAACGTGATAATTATAATAGATGATAATTATAATAGATGAATAATGAGATAATTATTATCTCTGGCAGCATGTGATCTCTGGTACGTTCAACGAAGTTTTCACAGAAGGTAACTTGCATAAAAGCAAAACGCAGTATGACAAAAAGTCTCTAAGGTACATAGGTTTGTTCATTCAGAATATATAAAGGGCTGTTACCTACAGTAGGTATAATACGGTCGGATTCACGCAATTGTGACTGACCACTGTCTCATCCTCTATGGCTAATGGATAACGGTCCAAACCGATTATGGGGTCTTCCCTGCGTTCATCAATAATTGATAACGTAATTATTACGGCTGAGTCATTTTCTATACACGTCCAAACTAAAAAATTAAAGATTAAAGTTGTTTTTTGATTTTTATATTTAAAAAAAAATTTATTTATTTTTTTTTTTTTTTCTTTCAAAAAATTTGTTTAATCTTTTTTTCTTTTTTCCTTGAAAATATTTTACCTCCTGGGATCCATCAAAAATCTCATTTGTAGCCCCATAAAAGCCCTATAGATCGCAACAGTGATATCGGTTCGTTGCGGGACCCCAAAAAATGGATTCTACGTCCAAAAGTACTTCGAAAACGACACCTGACTCGATCCCATAGCCACAAGCCTTCAAAAATCCCCTCCCGCAGCCCCATTTTAGTCCCATAGCGCCCCACGGGTTTGGGCGATCGGGCTGAAAACCTTGCTGGCACAACTAGATGTAAACTGAGTACCTATTTTGTCAAAATTTCGGATTTATAAAAAAACGTCCTACTGCCCAAAACGGCCCGGACGGCGTACGGCGGACGGTCATTTCGGTTTTGGAATCTAGACCTCTTGAAACGGATACCTAATGTCAAATTTTGAGGCCGATCGGAGGCGTCGACCTCCGTCGAGAAATCATAGGTGGATTATTCCAAGAATAATAAACCAAAACTTGTCTGATTTTCCTTCTTTTCGTTTCAGGATAGAAAATCTCTATCCTGAAACGATCAAAATTTAATTTTGATGGACTCTTTCGTCATTTTTTTCGGGAGGCTTGAAAAGTCGGACGGGACACCTCGAGAATCGGATCATGTCCCGAAAAATTACGGCTTAGGTACTAGTATTATTGGTACATAATCGGACAATTTTCCCCCGGACGAATTTTCCCGGAGATTTTTTCCCCAAGGGCGGACCAAAAATCCATAAGTTGCCAATAGACTGGAAATCGCATAAATAAAATTTCGTATTTTATTTTGTAGGTACATCTCGCTGGCGGGAACTGTAAAAATCCTCCACCGTTTTTAGGATCCTGTCAAGCGAGAGGATCGTACATCGCACCCTTTCTGGGGGACCTCAAGTGTTTAAGTAGGTCAGACCGACCTCTCTTGCAGTCGCAACAATTAATTAACCCCCAGCATACGCAAAACAGTTTTAGACAGGGTTAGAATTGTTCAATTTTGATGAAATTTTTTTTAAAATTCATGAATTGAATGGGAGCATGCTATGTATAGCTCAGAATTTCAAAATTTCTCTTCATTCAAAAAATAAATTTTCTAAATTCCTCAAATTTGAAATTTTAAAATTTTGGGCATGTTAGCGAGTTGTGAATTTGCCTAAGGATCTCAGATAACTTTTCAGATTTGAAATACACGGGGTATTCCGCGAGCTAGAACGCTAATACTTTTATAGCAGATGTGCTGCGATCTATTATCTGAGAATCACACTTCCCAAGGCTCCCCTTTCGCCTTAAAAATATTGATTTGAGACTAGGTGATACCTACATATTTAAAACTAAGGTACAGCTCTTAGATTTTCCCTTTGAGAAAGTGTTCGGCCGAGCGGCGCGAGGCCTTATGTCTGAGTGCTAGTAGGTAGGTACCTACATATTTAAAACTAAGGTACCTACCTACAGCACTTTGTTTTTTTTTGTTTTTTTTTAATGATATGCCGACACTGCGCGTTGCTTCACGAGTAGGTAAGCAAGAGCGAGTGGTTTGGCTCTTTTAAGTCTTGGGACGATACCTATCACTCGTGTCTAGGAGACGGACAGCTTCCTCGTTGACGTGAGATCTTAGCCGTTGGATATGACGAACGGCCTACCGTTGATGGTTTCGAAAGACTGCTTAGATTTGAAGCTAGTGGTGGAGACGTTCATTTCGAAAGTACCATGGTGCATTGACCACGTTTCTTAATATATTGTTTTGGAATCGCTGGATGAGCTCTCGATTTGATTGAGCCTTACAGCCCCACAGCTGGGCTCCACGTCCACACTGGTTTGAGGACTTGGTTGAACAGGGTAAGCTTATTCTGTATAGACAGTTCAGACCGTCTCCCCATTAGCCTGTACATCTTTCTGAATTTGAGCAAAAGTTCTTCTTTCTTCTTCTTGACGTGGGCTTTCCATCGGAGCCGAGCATCAAGCGTCATACCGAGATACTTCGCTTCATTTGAGTATGGGATTACTTTCCCATTGAGGTACTTAAGCCGGTACCTATGTAGTTGATTTTTTGGTTGGTAAAATCAACATGTACCTACCGACTTGGATTCGTTCAGCTTGATACAACGCTACGCTTTCGCTCTCCATTGCTGAATGCGGATGATTGACCGGTTTAGATTGGTGACTGGCTCCATGTTGTTTTCTCCTATCGCCAACACTGCAGTGTCCTCGGCAAAGGTTGCTATGGTGTTCATTTCTGTTTCTGGGAGGTCTCTGGTGCACAATAAGTGCAGTACTGCTTACTTACGCTCCCTTGAGGGACGCCTGATTTGACAAGTTTTGGTTCGGAGAAGGCGTCTTCTTGCTTGACCCTGAAGTAGCTCAGCGTAGGTACTTTGATGGCAGGGTTTTACGCAGCTTGAAGTTGAGTCCCTCATGCCAGACCTTGTCGAATGCCTGAGAAACACCCAGAAATACAGCTGTAAGCCTCCGGTTCCAGGTAGCGCGTTTGGAGACCTCCAAAATTGAATTGGGGACAAGGAAAAACCCCACTTTTGTGTTGAATCAATCCAAAATCTAACAGATTTTACCCCCAATTGAAACTCATTAATATAATGTCGTTAAACCTCTGGACTCGAACTTTACCTTCTCTCTGTCTGTAGTCGGGAGCAGGGTGCAGAGTAAACACAAGCGTTTCGTACAAATTATATTGTCAAAAAGAAAATAAGACACCACGAAATTCCGGTAGGGTACTGGTACTAAATATAATCACAATTGGTAGAGTGCTGGTAGCCAATACCAGTCAAGAATTCCGGTAGGGTACCGGTAGCGAATTAGGTTAAAATTGGAAACAATACAATCCAAAAACTGGTAGAGAACCAGTAGAAGTACTGGTAGAAATTAGTCAAAATCTGGTAGAAATTGTTGTTAACATCTGGTAGAAATTATTGCTAAATCTGGTAGAAATTGTTGTTAAAGTCTGGCAAAGAATACAACATCACCCGGTAGAGTACCTGTTCTACCACCTGCCTACCAGGCTCCAAGGCTGGTACCGTACCAGCTGGGAGTTAAACCGGACAGGGGAAGTCCTAGGGAAAACACTGTGACAAGGTGGTAGCGTACCAGGCGTACCAGAGCCTACAGGAGTCGATTTAGACAGGTGATTAGGTGCAAAACGCCGAAAATCTGGTCTGAACTTGACTCTCTTTAACGGGTGCCAGTTCAGTGTGCGTTCTATCGTCCCGTTTCTGGTTCGGTATGCGTTCTATCGGTCCGTTTCTGGTTCTGTGTGCGTTCTATCGTCCCGTTTCGTCGAATTCACTACGAATGACATAAATACACCAAAAAAGGGCTTTTACCTTATGCATGGAAGTTCTTGATGTCTTCCAACAGGGCTAAGAATAGGTCAGGGCTGTCTGTACGATACATTCTCCAGCAGTAGTGATCGAGGTGTGACTGCAAGTGGTGCTGAGGAACGCCCCTCATTTTTTTCAGCAATTTAACCTTTGCGTCCAACCACGATCTCTCTATGCTCTGCGTGTGAGCTCCATTTTGAGGATTCACGTATGATTGTTGGTGGTTCACTGTTTTGTGCACAAAACCGTGACTTGTAAGGCACCGATATGCAGCCCACTCGTCAGAATGTATGTGTGATCCAGTTTCACATTCTCGCTCAATTATTGGAAGAAGAGTGGCCTTGTCGCGACGGGCAACATAAAAATATCTGCAGTCATTTCCTTGCTTTAATCCAAATACCCAGGGCCCATCTACCCGTGCACCATGGTTTCGGTTGTTTACTACGTCGGCATCTGAATCCTGTCTGCGGTTCCCAACATTTTTCCTTTTTTAGCCAAAACGGCAGTGCAAACTTCCCGGCAGAAGTTAAACCAATCAGTCACGCACTCTCTGCCTCTTCCAGTCTGTTCCTGTACAGTGTCGAAGGGCAATTCTAGTACGAACATGAAGATGAGTTCTATAATTTGGCAAAGCGTTAAATTGCTGTTACAACGCCCGTTCAAGTCGGTGTAATGGAAAAAAACTGTTCCCGTCCTAACTGATCTCGATGTCTGACAGCCCGATTTTGGACAGCGAAAATGGGGGGTCCACTCTCCATTTCGCTTTTTCCTTCTTTTCACCAACATTTTAGTACCACATTTATGGCAAGCAGCGTTCTCATCCTCACTTACTAACAACCCTTTGTCTACTAAATATGTATGGCAAATCACTTCACTTGACACTACATTACAGTAAAAATCGCGGAACAACATCACAGTAGGCATATCACAGACAATTATCACAGTTATGAGGCTGACACGAACGCCATGGAATAACTGAAAGGCCCACATACGGAAGAAAAATACACAACAAATCCCCTAATAGCTCAACCCTGTGAAGCAGATTACTGGTAGAAAATAATAGCGAATGCTGGTAGAGTAGGGTAAAGCCCCGTACCTCGCCCATGCTCCTACCTCGCCCCACCAGTGATATTACCTAGGTAGAGAAAGGATATAACGACTTTGAGCCACTGATTCGGTAGCTCTCTGAAAATGGTTGAATTGGCTGTGAACTTTTTTGTGATATCTAGCACTGTTATCTTAGGAGAAGGTTAAAACGTTTTTGAGGAGCCAGTTTGGGATCGTGGAAATTGTACATTTGATCGTCCCAGGGCTGAGTTAGGTCGTATTATCGTACAATTGTTTGTTTTATGTGTTGTCCAATATGTCTGTGAAGCACTGACAAAAAAAGTTTTTGAAAAAAAATAGGATCTGTGGGTGTCATGACCGTTTTTCAAAATTGGTGTGTATGTACGTACCTTGCCCCACCTCCTTGTGCGTACCTCGCCCCTAGGATTTTGTGATACCGTTGTGGTTACCAACCAATTCCTAGCCATATTTTTCTAATTATAATTTTTTTGTTCACTATGAACTTCAGTCAATTTTAAATTTTACAACTTTAAGCTTAACAAGAAAAGTATTCGTCCTTGACAATAATTCTAGGATTTTGTGATACAGTTGTGGATACCAACCAATTCCTAGCCATGTTTTTCTAATTATAATTTGTTTAATGCATTAAAGTTTATATTCAATATAAAATAAACGTATTTGATTCATTTTCCTTACTTCTGAGCGCTCAATTTCGAGAAATAGGGATGGTGGAGCAAGGTACGACCCTATCCGGGGCGAGGTAGGTACTATGTTCGTACCTGGCCCCACTTTGGAGGGTTTTAGAAATTTAGCTCTAGAAAACTCGAAAACTTGAAATAACCCATTTCAACACCTGGCTCTTGTAGACAACTTATTTCCCTAGCGATCTGTAAAAAAAAAACGATTCGATCAGAGCCCTAGGGGTCTCCCAAGAGAGGAAAATCTGAAAAGTGGGGCGAGGTACGGGGCTTTACCCTACCAGTAGGAAATGACAACAAATACTGGTAGAGTACCAGTAGAAAATAACAATATCTTCTGGTAGAAAATAACCACAAAATTCCCGCTATTCGGGGTCTGTGAAGCAGACGAAGAAAACTTCTCTCTAAGAGAGCTGAAAACTCTCGAACTCCTACTGAGTATCACGGTTTACACCAAACGAAATGAAAAACAATCACTAAACGAAATTCTAGATGCTTCACTGGCAAATGGTCGTGGGAGGAGAAATGCAATAGCTGCAAAAGTTTACCGGTTTTCCGCCACAGGCTTCTTTCGGAGTCGTCTTCTTATTTGGGAAGTCCCTGAAGTCCGCCGAAATTGTTGAAGATGTGGAGGAGCCACGAAATACCCGAGGATATCCGTGGGCAGTTGGAAACTTGAAGAATTTACCCGACGCAGGGTTTAGAACAGTAAATTTGGTGGCGTAAAAACGAGGCCGGGGTTTCGATTAACAAAGTAACGGTCTGTACAAGACCAACGAAGGTAATGACGCCTCGTGTGGAAACTAATGGCGTCGCGGGGTCCCCCCCCCCCCCCCCCCGCTCCAAACATCGGGGGTGGGGGGTTGGCGTATGAATACCTCGGCCAGTGGTCGGAGGGGGACCGGGGGGGGGGGGGGGGGGGGTTGGTGTTAAATAGTCCCTTCCGCTGGCGTCGTTCTCTGGGGCTTCTCGGCCGGTGTATTTGCGGGAATCGTCACTAGAGAGCGCAGGCCTGCGCTTACACAGCCAAACAGATCTTATTTTCTTCAAGGGCTTTTTCAATGATGTGTGTTATCCTGTGTACTTGATAGCATGGGCGTAGACAGGGTGGGGCAGGGGGGGGCCTCGGCCCCCCCCCCCCTAGACTTTTGGGAACGACAATACAATAGTGCTGGACTTGATAGAAACAACAGAATTGAATGCGAGGTATACCTACCCTAATATATTAGGGCGTGTTAGTGTCGCTTCGCTCGGCCGACCACTTTCTTGGGCATTGGTATCTTGTAATTAAGGAGGGCTCGCCCACTGCAGGGCTGTGCCTCTCCCGTTTGCTTGCAGTAGACAGGTCTCACGAAGGGGGTCTGTACAGTCCCAGACAGGCCCGGATTAACGGGGGGGGCTAGGGGGGATATAGCCCCGGGGCGCACAACCCAAGGGGGCCACTTCGCCACCGTTGATTTTTTTTTTTTTTTTTTTTTTTTTTGGTTGAAAATTAACAAACCGTTTTCCTTATTCCTATGCTGATCTCCAAAAAATTGTTTTCCTGAAAAAGAGGGAGGTGAACGGAAAGTTTAAAGTTACCTAACTTCCACTTACTATACTACTCGAAAACCGGAACACCTCATGGAGTCGTCTATGTCTATACTCCCAACGCGAGTTATAGACCCAACGGATTTTCCACACTGTGGTGGAGATTTTCCAAGCGGTGGTTCAGAGTTTTGTTTTGGTTCATTAAAACAAAAATATTTGTTAAATTTTTGGTTTGTTATTCTTGGAATAATACACCTATGTTTTCGCGACGGAGGTCGATGACTCCGATTGGCCTCAAAATTTGACATTATCTGTTTCAAGAGGTCTACATTCCAAAACGAAAATGTCCGTCCGCCATCCGCTGTACAGAGCGTCTTAGGTTGTGTCTAAGGCCATTTCTGGCCCATCACAACCTTTTTCATACCTTCTCCTCTCTTTCTTCCCCCAGAGGAAGTGCACTTATCGTTGCTTAAATCTTCTTTCTTCTACCTTGTTCTTCAGATCTCCCCTAAGGGGAGTACAGTGGGCCCTCCCGTCCCCTCCCGTCCCCTCCAACGATAGCCTTAAGGTAATTACCATTCTGGTGTGCCTGGGTTGGACCAATGTTGAGGCGCCGGGTTTTAAAGGAGGTCGTTGGCTCGAAAGTCTTTGGGACAGGAGTCATCGCAGTGGACCTACCTACTATTCCACCTCTTCTTGTAACTTGTGCACCATGGTATTCGGGTCGTTGGTGGCTGCGGAATGCAGCAGACCGTACCAACTCTTCTACCTCTTCTCGTAACTTGCAATTTTCGGATCATGGGTGGTTGCTCTCTCCACGTTTACTTGTCTGGTGGAGGGCGAGCACTTCTACAAAATTTCCTCCCCTCCCTAATACTAACACGACCAGCCTAGATAAAAATAAAATCTGAACACACATACAATGACACACACTGAAATTGAACCCGCATACAATGACGTCCGCCATCTGCCGTCCAGGCCGTTTTGGGCAGAAATAATTTTTTTTAATCTGAAATTTTGACAAAATACTCGGTTTACCATCTAGTTGTGCCCGCAAGGTTTTCAGCCCGATCGTCCAAACCCGTGGGGCACTATGGGGCTAAAATTGGGCTGTGGGAGGAGTTTTTTTTTAAAGGCTTTTGGCTATGGGATCGAGTCAGGTGTCGTTTTCCAAGTATTTTTGGACGTAGAATCCATTTTTGGGGTCCCAGAACGATCCCTGTGGCGATCTCTAGGCTTTCATGGGGCTACAAACAGGATTTTTGAATGTTCCCAGGAGGTCAAATATTTTTCAAGTAAAACAAAATATTTTCGAAAAAAAGGTTTTTTGAAAAATAAAAATCCCCCCCAAACAAATTTTTTTTTTTTTAATTTTTCTCAATGACCGAAATAAATTTCTGCACATGTAACCTATATAAAAGAATAATAAACCCTAGTGTTAAATTTGAAGAATTTTAATTTATTGTAAAAAGAAACTTAATTGTAAAATTGTAAGAAGAAAGTTTCTTCTTCTTAAGAAAAAAGTATTTTTTCTTAATTGTAAAAATAGATTGCCCTGCATTCGGAGTGTTTTTTGACTGTTTTGACCCAGTTATTAGCGACAGACGCTATTTTCTAGTGGTTTTTACGTGATACTCCTGGCCAGAGGATCCACTTTAATATATAATATATGTATATGTATATATATAAAGGGGGCCCCTTGTAAGTCTCAGCCCCGGGGCCCACGAGAGGTTAATCCGGCGCTGGTCCCAGATGTGGAGCCCCATCACAAGGGTTGCCTACTTGTTTGCCTGAGCACCAAAAGTGAGGCCTAGTGTTCTAGCACACTCTCCCAGCATGACGGGCTGGTACCGCGTTTCCCTCCACTTTAGGGAGAGATACTATCACCATGAATAACTTCGATTCCAACACCAACCGAGGAGGATGGCCAGTAGCACGATTGGACACTCTTGGGCAGGGGGCCTCGCTTCGCTCGCCCATTTGAATGATAGGGAGTTAGTATTGAAATTTGGATCTCCAGGTAGGATACAGAGGAAACGCGGATTCAATCGGACTGTAAACAACGAAGATAGGAGGAGTTGCGCGCGTCAGAAATGTCGCTGAATGCTCTTATTGGACGTAAAAATGGCCGGGGAATCCGAATTCACAACAACAAAAAATTAGTTCCGATTTAAAATAGGAAAGTTGGGTGCAAATGCGCCGATTTGCGAGCATATTGGAATAATTATTATACACCTATGAAATCGCGAAGGAGGTTGAAAAATCAGATCGGTCTCAAAATTTGGCATTATACGTTTCAAGATTCCTCGTTCCTTTTCACGTTCGAAACGACAGTTTCAACACGCCTCTTTCAAGAATGCAACCGGTCGCCAACTCATTGCAGGATGTGATCGACATCGACTAGTCACTGCCTTCTTTTAAAAGGCTCTCGACAGACTTTTTTCATGGGTGAATTATTTAATTTACGCTGTTTTTCTTTCTATCGAGCTGTTGACTAACTTCTCAAGTGTACTTTTTCATTTTGATATTATTTATCACTATTCTTTGCATTGGAATTATTTTCCGTAATTAACACACACAAAAAAGTCTAGATTCCAAAATCGGCAGCAGGGTCGTTTTGGGCAGCAGGCTTTTCTTTTTTTTTAATCTGAAAATTTGACAGAACAGGTAGGTACTCGGTTTACCATTTAGTTGGGCCCCGCAAGGTTTTCAGCCCGATCGCCTAAACCCTTGGGGCTAAAAAGGGCTACGGGAGGTTTTTTTAAGGTTTCGGCTATTGGGTCGAGTTAGTTGTCGTTTTCGAAGTAGTTTTGGACGTAGAATCCTTTTTCGGGGGTCATAGAACGAAAAGATTTCACCGGGGGGATCAATTGGGCTCTAATGGGGCTACCAATGGAATTTTTGAAGGATCCCAGGAGGTCAAATATTTTCCGAGTAATTTTGGACGCATAGGTAATCCATATTTCGAGGCACTACCTACTTCTGTTCGAACAATGTAAAAAAAAAAATTATTTTTTATTTTATTTTTATTGCCTCAGAATTAATTTTCGCACAAGTAACCTATATCAGAGAATAATAAACCCTTGTGTAAAATTTGCAGCGTTTATATATATGTAAAATAGCGCTTGGGGGGGTTTCCCCCCCCCCCCCCCCCCCCCCTTGGCTAATTCCTGCCTACGCCCATGCTTGATAGTAGAATGCTTCTGACGAAAACCGAACTGATGTGGCGGGATTAGCTTTCGCTCCTCCACTATCGGCATCCAGACGTCCGTGTAAGAAATTCTCAAACAGCTTCTAAGCTACCTAAAGACAGTATTGGGAGTAGAGAAATTGGTCGATAAGAACTAGGTGTATCAGGTGGCTTGCCTGATTTGGGGATCATGATGACTTCAGCTTCCACAACTGAGGAACGCAGCGAAGTTTGAAAACTTCATTGACGCTCATTGTTATTTTTGCTATAGCCTTGCGTGGCAGATGCTTCAGTACCTGGCCAGTAATAAGGTCATAGCCAGCAGCCTTTTTTGTAGGTAGGTACCTATTGATTTCGGTAGGTACCTATTGATGATATTTTGGATCTCTTTAATAGTGACTATCGGGATGTCAACTTCAGGTTCTATGGGAGAGGTGTTCTCTATGACATCTTCATCAGATTCTACTACTGCTGGCTCTGGAGTAAGTACCTACGTGTGCGAGATGATCAGCAAAAGTAGTTGCTTTGCCCTGATTGCTTCTTGCCCATGTCCCATCAGCACTCCTAATGGGGGGAGGCATGAGTGAGTGGGTCTTTTGAGGTATTTTGTTGCCTTCCATAGTGAGTAGGTACTCAGTGTCCCTATGACTTGTCAACTCAGAGATAAACTACTCATTAGTTTCATCATTGATTTGTTGGATCAGGGCTTTTAATTATCTTGCCTTCCTGTACCTACCTACCATTCAGATTTGAGATGAGGGGCTCCGCTTGCTTGTCAGCGTTTCCTGGCCTTCCGTTTCTCTTTTATAACGGCAACTATCTCTCGTGGATAGTTTATACCTCTGAGTCTTTTCACCAAAGTGTGTGTGTTCTCGTGTGCAACACTTTGAATGCTGCAGACGAGGGGTTCCAGTTCGCGTTCCACGTCATTAGGGGTTTTCAGCGGCTTGCTCAGGTCCACATGTTTGCAGATTTGCTGCTTAAAACTGTCCCAGTCTGTTTTGTGATTAACCAATACCGGATTGTAAGGCCTTTGTATAATTCTGTCACTGAGCGTTAGAGTGATAAGTGTTTGTAGGTAGTTTGTTGAGATATTCTTTGAGATGAAAAAGTTAATCAAATCCAGTTTTTGCTTGGGTCAGAGGGCCCAAATAAAACTATAATACGCTGATATTTCGCCTGGGTATTAAGTACCTTCCTTAGAGCGTATTTTGTAATAGGTAGTTGTTGGGAATCGCCTAGGGCTTTATTCTGTTACGTACCTACTACGTAACAGAATAAAGCCCTAGTTGGACTCTATAAGGTCCATGACTGAAAGTGAGTAGGTTTATTGTTTCGGCTTCATTTTCTTCTGCTCTAAAATCTTTTTTGGTTTATTATTCTTGGAATAATACACCTATGTTTTCGCGACGGGGGTCGACGACTCCGATCGGGCTCAAAATTTGACATTATCCGTTTCAAGTGGTCTACATTCTAAATCCGAAATGTCCGTCCGCCGTACGCCGTACGCCGTCCGCCGTTCAGGCCGTTTTGGGCAGTAGGAATTTTTTTAAAAATCTGAAATTTCGGCAAAATACTTGGTTTACGATCTAGTTGTGCCCGCAAGGTTTTCAGTCCGATCGCCCAAACCCGTGGGGCGCTATGGGGCTATAATGGGGCTACGGGAGGGGTTTTTTGAAGGCTTTTAGCTAAGGGATCGAGTTAGGTGTCGTTTTCTAAGTATTTTTGGACGTAGAATCCATTTTTTGGGGTCCCGGAACGATCCGATTTCACTGTGCCGATCTATAGGGCTCTCATGGGGCTAAAAATGGGATTTTTGAAGGATCCCAGGATGTTAAATATTTTCCGAGTAAAAAATACGGAATTTTTGAAAAAAAAAATACATTTTTGAACAAAAAATCCAAAAGAAAAATTTTTTTGAGATAAGAAAAAAAAATTTTTTTTTTTAATTTTTTCATTGACAGTAATGTACTTTTTTCATTGATAAGTAATGTACTTATATCAAAGAATAATAAACCCTTGTGTAAAATTTGCAGCGTTTGAATAATATTCAAAACAATAATTTTCAGAATAATAATAATAATATTATGTAGGTAGTACCTACTAGGTACCTACCTAATCCTCAAATTTTTGGCTCAATTTTTGGTAGAACTGTTGAAAAACGCTGCTAATTTTACATAAGGTTTATTATTCTTTGATATACTTGTGCGAAAAATTTAATTAATTCTGTCAGTAAAAAAAATTTGAAAACAAAAATTTTATTCGGAAAGTAGGTAGGGAATTTGACCTTGTTGTATCCAAAAATACTGAGAAAACGACACCTAACTCGACCCCATAGCCGAAAACCTTCAAAAACCCCTTCCCGTAGCCCCATAGCGCCCCACGGGTTTGAGCGATCGGACTGTAAACCTTGCGGGCACAACTAGATGGTAAACCGAGTATTTTGTCAAAATTTCGGAGTAAAACAAAAAAATCCTACTGCCCAAAACGGCCCGGACGGCGGACGGACATTTCGGTTTTGGAATCTAGACCTCTTGAAACGGATAATGTCAAATTTTGAGGCGGATCGGAGTCGTCGACCTCGTCGCGATTAAAAAGGTGTATTATTCCAAGAATAATAAACAAAAGTTTAATATTGGTACCTAATGGGAAAGCTCATGAGTAGCAGATGAAGCTCATTATAGCTCAGCATCCGAGAGCTTCATAGCTGTTTTGTTCGGAGGCCAATTAGATGTTCAATGTTCAAATGGAGAAGAGTAGTTCTGTTCGAGTAATAGGTTCAGTTCGTCTGATCTCCAATACTGATTGATGATCATTCGGTTATCTAAATAATCATCGACTTACATGATGTTCGGTGTCCAACGACTGAATTTCCTACGAACCGCTCAATCACCCTATTTTATTTTATTTTAAGAACAACTAATCATTATTGAAAAGCGAGTAGAAGAGGACAGAGGCCAGAGTCGGGGGTTAGCTGATTTTAGCCAGCACGGGGTGGCCCCCGAGTCGTACATAAATGTGAGCTATCAGCGTTACCCAGAGGACACCGCGAGGAGGTTGCTCACGTTGTCCCCCAATATCAGTGGCATGAGCCACCTCGTCAAACGTTAACAAAAAAGAAAATGGGGGGGGGGGGGGGGGGGGGGGGGTTGTACTCATGAGTCTGAAATAACGTAAACCTGAATACAGTTTCCATAACTGTTTCCGAACGTATACCTACCGATACGTTTCAGTCCCAACAAATACCAACCAGTAGTTCCATGGAGGCGCCCGCCTAACACTCGTCCCTCCTCAAAAGAAGAGAGACTCCAAACTCCTTGATGCCTCCTATGCCTCCACCAGTTGAACACCTTGTCCAACCCAGCTACGGATGGACTACGAACAATTTAGTCCAGTTCTTTGATTTCTTCGAACTCGTTGTGTCCTCTTATGTGTTCAGATTTTGTCAAGGGGTTCTTGGTATGTGTAATAATGTGGTGAGGGGAGGAAATGTAACTATGTTCTCGACCTCGACGTCAGTCTTTGTAAGGATCCCTTATGTTGGGTAACCATAGGAAACCATTCCTGAACATTAACCAAATACCAACTGTAGGCACTTCACGAGAGCCATCCTACCTTCTACCTACCATCTTCCTTTCTTCTGCCAGCCTTCTCTTCTTCCCTTTGTTCTGGCTTCTTCCTCGAGCTCCTGTCCTCGTTTTTTTCTTCTGTTGACTGGGAAGCCTCCGGATCTGCCATGTTTAAGCCTCCAATCACTGGAGAACTGGTGACTCCAACGTGATGGAGTTTCTGTGAAATGTGAAAATAATGAGAAAAGGATCTAACTCCTGGCCCTGGCATTTATGTATAAAGGGAAACCCGTTTTTACAACTAATTATTAATTAGTTATGAAAAGGGGTTTCCCCCATGTGACCTCCTCCTACCCCCCAACTAAGAGGGGGCTTTCCCCAAATAGTCACACCATCCTCACCAATTTGGGTAGGTTACTGGAACAAAGCATCAATCCTACGGAAACAGGCGATAAAACGTTCAATGCAGGAAACAGACAGTATAAAGGCTCCAGGCAGTATCAATGCTCCGTGCAGGAAACAGGCAGTATAAATGCTCCAAGCAGGAAACAGGCAGTATAAATGCTCCGTGCAGGAAACAGGCAGTATAAATGCTCCAAGCAGGAATCAGGCAGTATAAATGCTCCAAGCAGCAAACAGGCAGTATAAATGCTCCGTGCAGCAAACAGGCAGTATAAATGCTCCAAGCAGGAAACAGGCAGTATCAATGCTCCGTGCAGCAAACAGGCAGTATAAATGCTCCAAGCAGCAAACAGGCAGTATAAATGCTCCAAGCAGCAAACAGGCAGTATAAATGCTCCAAGCAGCAAACAGGCAGTATAAATGCTCCAAGCAGCAAACAGGCAGTATAAATGCTCCAAGCAGGAAACAGGCAGTATCAATGCTCCGTGCAGGAAACAGGCAGTATAAATGCTCCGTGCAGGAAACAGGCAGTATAAATGCTCCAAGCAGCAAACAGGCAGTATAAATGCTCCAAGCAGCAAACAGGCAGTATAAATGCTCCAAGCAGCAAACAGGCAGTATAAACGCTCCATGAAGATCAAAGGCAGTATGCAGCACACAGTCTGTAAACATTCTATAGAAGAAACAGGCAAAGGTCGATCCAGCAAAGAAGCAGGGAAAGGAAGACGTTCCAACTATGGAAACAAGCGGTGATAACTTTTCACAGACAACAGGCAATTTCCAATGGAACTATTTACTTTTGAGCGTTTCTCATCTTACCAGGGGCTGCTCAATATCACCTGACGCCAAACCCTATGGTCCTGACTGATTCTTGGTGAGCTTGAGGCGACGCGACGTGGGTGACCCTTCTTCAGTCGGCCTTCTGGAGAACCTGCCTGGGTCACCTTTCTGCGGCCATACGACGGACATGCTCGTACCGTTGGAGCTTCCTCGTGTCCCACGACCAACAGCACATTCTCCTTGAGGACGAAACTGTAACTACTCTCCCTCAACGTTTTCTTACCTTTCATAATTTTCCTCTCCTCTTCACACCGTTCTTCCCCCTCCATTGGCAGTATACTTTCAACAATAGCACTGAGGATGAGCTGTTTAGTTCGGCAATGAATTTCTCTGCTCCTCCACTGAAAGTTGAGAACTTGAATTGTTCCTCTGGCTAGTGAAATCTGTGTTTCACTATCCGATTTGCACACTTGTCAATGATGGAACTCTGAAACTTGAAAGAATGCCAACCTCAAAAACCTCTTGGGCAACCTATGGAACCCTTAAAGAAAGAGAGCCAAGAGTAGATAATCAGAACTTACATGTCTTCATTTTGTCAAAGGACTCATCTAAATAATATTTTTGTCAAAGGACTCATCTAAACAAACACAACTTTCTTCAATAAAGACAAAACAGTACCTAACTACTCTCCATCAACGTTCCTTCTTACTTTTCATAGTTTGCTGCTCCTCTTCACGCACACTTACCCCACCATTGGCAGTGGCGTCATTGGAAGACCCTCTGGGAACTTGGGGAGCGTTCTATAAATAAACTCACTAAAAGACGAAGCTATTTGCCAAATTATTTGCCTTCCTGGTGATTTCATGCAGAATTTGGTGACCATTGCTGCAGCAACTCTTGTCTGGTGTGTCGCTTCGCTGCAGAAAAACTGGATTGGCTCGTAGACAATGAGAAGATATATCTTGGTGGTCTTGTCATTCAGAGTACTTCAGTAATGACGCTGATGCTCCCAAGAAGTCTCCCATCGATGCTGAAATACAAAATGACCGTTTAGCAAGGAAATCCACTCCATATCTATTTCACTGTAGACAATCAAACTCACCATCAATGTCTTCTCTGTAAATTCAGTCAATGAAAGCAGCATGATGGCAGATGTTGAGGACTGTTTCGTGGAGTCAAACAAAATCCATCCAAAGAGCATGAAGAAAGCTACGAAGCTGAACGTATTGCTGCATCACCGAAGAATCACTTCGCTTCATGGCAGAAAAACTGGATTGACCCGTAGACGATGAGCAGATAATATGTTATATAATATTATTATATTAACATAATAATATGTTATATAATATTATTATGTTGGTAGTCTTACCCATCATTCAGAGTAGGTGCCTGCTTACTTACTTCAGTAAATGACGCTGACGCTCTCACGTGGTCTGTCATCAGAGGCCAGTTACGAAATGACTGTTCTGCTAAATAAAGAAGAAGTAACTAAAGATGAAACAACCACCATGCCTGGTCGTCATTATCCCCGAACTGAGCACGGTCCACCAAACTTCACGGATGGACGACACAGTAAGAGATATTCGGTTTGCATAATGTAGAAGTCAGAGACAACAACATTATGCCCACAACATCAAATATTGTGCCGGTTGGAGAAGCCAACACCTGGCTCCGGAACCAAGCGTGAGAAACATGACAATCTACAGCAATTTGTTTCACCGACTACCAAATACAAGAAGAAAAGACAAAAACAGTGGAAACAACAACCAGGCCTGGTCGTCATATTCCTCGAGCTGAGCACGGTCCACCAAACTTCACGGATGGACGACACAGTAAGAGATATTCGGTTTGCATAATGTAGAAGTCAGAGACAACAACATTATGCTCACAACATCAAATATTGTGCCGGTTGGAGAAGCCAACACCTGGCTCCGGAACCCAGCGTGAGAAACATGACAGTCTACAGCAATTTGTTTCACAAAGACAACTACCTAATACCCTAATTGCTTAAAAAAAAAAATAAAATAAAATAAAAAATCCTTGGAGCCACTGGCATGCAATTTACTACAGAATATAGATTGATAAGAGAATGTTTGAAGCCTACCACTTCAAAACACAACATTAGAGCTGAGTTGTTCTCTCTTGAAGAATTTGGGGGGATACAGTTGAGTCAATTATGGGTGGGGTGGGGGTGGGGGTGGGGGGGGGGGGGGGGGGTGTTGTTGAGTCAATTTATGGTTTGTACGCTGAGGCCACTAATCTATTGTAAACTTGTTGTTTTTTTGCCAGCTTTTTTGAGTACATGTGCGTTTTTTTACTGGTTTATGCAAAAAGAAGTAGGGAGTTGTGGGAGTTCTGAAGAATATTCTAATTCTAATGAACGACTTCTCCGCCTACATGGGTGACTTATTGTTTTGTGTATTGCAATTATTGGAAGTCTACTTAGTAGTTTTTGAAAATTGCTTGATTTGAAATGACATTGTGTTGTAATGTGTGTGCAGGTGTGTGTTGTATATATATCCTAGCAACCTATATACTGTTCTTGATTCTTGAAACAAACAAATACCATGTGAAATGTGTCTGTGGATCCTCTCATCATTCTTCAGCTGAAGTTCTTGAAGTTCATGAATTTCAACATGCCAAAGGGGGGGAAAAGAGACTAATTTCAAACAGTGGCTCCACAAAATGGCATTCAGGTTGGGTAGTATTTAAGCATTGCTTTAAGTTCAGATTGACCAATTTGAGGAATTTCTTTAGGGGTTTTCTTGAAAACTCCAAAAAGTGGAAAATGAAAATCAAGTGATTAGTGACCACCAAAGTCACAAGAATGTTGAAAAGGAACTTGAATGCCATCTTGAATGGTTTGACATGGTTTTGAATTGTACCTGGCTCAATAATTGTTGATGAGCATGCCTGAAAAAAAAGAATGAAATCGTTTTTAAAAAATGATGTGAAACTGTAGGACGTTTTAACAAAATTTACGCAGAATTTACTCACCAACCAAACCTTGTCTATGAAGCGTTCAGGAACTTTGGAGAAACTCGGAGAAGACCCCCACACCCACCCCCCACCCAAACGCCGCGAGACTTGGGAGCATTAACGGACACTCGCGTGTTGAATTGATGTGGCAGCAGCAGCAGCGATGGCGAGGTTGTGAAGTCGACAAACGCAGTGATGGCCGAGGAGGTCTGCACGTCTCGAGGTCTTGATTGAGTCTAGAAGTCTTCTTTTCTTCTCGGTGGTGTCAAAACAGGAAGTGTGTTCTTACACTAACATCACTGTGATAGCCCACGCACACAGACTGGCATTGACGCTCTTCAATCGTTACGTGCCAATGATAATATATACGCCTGACTGTCGAGTTCAGTGCTACTGGTAATTAACACAGTAGAAACGTTCCGAGTTTTGTTTCTCCCTGGTTGGCGTACCTAGTCCCCCCCTCCCACCAGAGCCTACCTACACAATCAGCCCCACCATCCAGATCGAACCAAACTGAAACTCCATCACTGTGCCAGTCCACCACGCCTGCGACTAGCATCTGAAGTTCAGATCCGTTTACCAAGTTTACCAGCTGTTGATAATTGGAGCTGACCAACCAATGCAACCTTACTCTCACAGTGACCACCCACTCACATGCGCGGCGAATCACCATGGCAGAAGCGATCTCCAGCCTTGCTAACCACTTCAGCCACTTCATCCGCCCTAAGACTACCTACCTACCCGAGACCTAAAGGGAAAGACTATAACTAACTTACAATCTATAATCCACGCGGCAGGCAGGCAAGGAGGCACAGCATCGCAAGCTATTAAATAATGAATGGCAGGCTGGATCCTACGAGCTGGCTTATCCTTGCTGCGTACCACGTTTACCTACTAACCGCCTCACACATCCTGTTGACACCACCCAACTAGCCTACGCGCACTTAAACACAACACTGCACTTTAACACTCCGGTGATGCCCAACGCGGTTGCTCCTATTTATGCTCCCAAGAACAACTAATTTCAGCCCAATCCCTGATTCACACTCCACTTTACTTGAATGTGAGAAATAAATTTTGATTTTTTTAAATAACTCTGGTTGATTTTGTCACCACTGATTTGGTGGTGGTGAGCTCTTTCAATTTGAAAACCTCATCGTCTGATCATTGATGACGTTATCACATCGAAAGCGCTCGCCACCACCACCAAAACAGCCCGTTATGATGGGCTCAACCAGAGTATGTAATCACTGGCGGGCTTAGAAACCCTTTACATTCAATACCATTATGATTTTTTATTCAATTTGATTGGATGGACATTGTGAATTAGTTATTTTCTCGAGGGAATTTGGCGAATGATTTTGTGAACCGAATGACGCTTGATTCAGGGCAACAAAATAAGGCACCAATCGCCATATTTTTATCGCCTGAGGGGTTTACTTTTGTTTTAATGTGTACTGAATAGGAATTTGAACAAAGTGGATACGAATTTTGAGTGGAGTTTTTTACCGAAGGTACAGAGGTCTAATGTGGAGGTTAAGGAGGGAAATTACTCCTCTGCTGTTGTGGGTACTAGATTGAAGTGTGGGAACCAGTTTTATTTAAGAAATTTACTTCCCCGGACACCCCCCCCCCCCCCCATTATACTACTGCAACAACAGACGATTTCTTTCCCTAACCTCCACATACTTTCAAGTTTGCCACGTCGCGAAATGACTGGCCCTTGCGGGCACATTTGTCAGAATTTCAGATTTGTTGACTCTAAAAAAGAAATCCTACCGCCTGAAAGGGCTCGGACGGCGGGGGGACATTACATTTTTGGAACCTACCCATTTTGAAACGTGAAATGACAAATTTTGAGGCCGGTTCCAAAAAAACTCCCGAGAATAATAAAACTAATTCATTAATGGTAGAAAAAAAGCTCAACAAGAGAGACAGAGAATCCCTCAATGAGATCAATTTGAGGCCAAACTAAATAAACCAGTCAGGAGGGTTTGTAATCTTCAAGAATAGAGAATACCGCGAGTGAGAAACAATAATTATTCGTAAACGTTGAATTAATCATCAGTTCATACCAAATAAGTAAACTAGGCGATTTTCGTCTAAAACAAGCCAACGCGACAAGTTTCTTTCAATTTGTTTCTCTCCCGGATGATAATATCACATTGTGCGATAAGTGGAGGTAATTTCAAATGAATTGGGCTGAAATTACATTTAAATTAAAAAAATTCCCCAACAAAACCTCCCCGTTGAGCTGCTGGGAGAAGACTGAGTGATGACGAGGACGGGCCACACCCTGCCGTTCGAGGTGGCATGTTGCACGAACCTCGCTGGTGTTCGTGTAAGGTCTACACGTGTATGTCTACTGCGTGTAAGGCTACGGCGAGTCAAACATAGACCCTACAGAGACTCTGTGGTTCCGCGAGATGGCTTCAACTAAGTAGGTAACAATGAATAAAAATAATAACGATGATTATTATTCTTCGTTAAGTACCTATACTAAATTTTTGACCCCTCCTGGGACTCAACATTGCCCTTAAACATCTCATGATGCGCAAATTCCTTGAATAAAGCATATAAGGTTAATAGTGTTACTATTCTTTGATAGGTACCTATGGGTTAATTATGAAAAAATTAATTCTGTACCAAAGGAAATATTTTTGAAAAAATTAAAAATTAATTCTGTAGTTACCAAAGGTAATATTAAAAAAAAAATTAAAAATAGTTAGTTATTAGTTTGAACAAATGTGGGACCTCAAAAAAAAAAAAAAAAAAAAAAAAAAAAAACTTAAAACGACACCTTAGGTATTAAACAGTTTTTTTTTAAATCTGAAATTTTGACAAAATACTCGGTTTGCCATCTAGTTGTGCCCACAAGGTTTTCAGCCCGATCGCCCAAACCCGTGGGGCGCTATGGGGCTAAAATGGGGCTACGGGAAGGGGTTATTTGAAGGTTTTCGGCTATGGAGTCGAGTTAGGTGTCGTTTTCGAAGTATTTCTGGACGTAGAATCCATTTTTGGGGGTCCCGGAACGATCTGATTTCACTGTGGGGCGCTATGGGGCTAAAAGGGGTCTGCGGGAAGGGGTTTTTGAAGGTTTTCGGCTATGGGGTCGAGTTAGGTGTCGTTTTCGCAGTATTTCTGGACTTGAATCCATTTTTTGGGGTCGCAGAAATATCGGATTTCACTGTGGGGATCTATTGGGCTTTTTGGGGGCTACAAATGGGATTTTTGAAGAATCCCAGGAGGTCAAATAAGGTGTAGTTTTCCGAGTAATTTTGGACGCAAAATCTATTTTTTCGAGGTCCCACATCTGTCCAAACATTGTACCTAAGTACAGATTATGGTTTATTACCGACGCGGGTCGACGACTCCGATCGGTCTCAAAATTTGACATTATCCGTTTCAAGAGGTCTAGATTCCAAAACCGAAATGTCCGTTCGCCGTCCGGGCCGTTTTGGGCAGTAGGAATGTTTTTTAAAAATCTGGAATTTTGACAAAATACTCGGTTTACCATCTAGTTGTGCCCGCAAGGTTTTCAGCCCGATCGCCCAAACCCGTGGGGCGCGATTGGGCTAAAATGGGGCTACGGGAGTCGTTTTTTGAAGGCTTTTCGCTATGGGATCGAGTTAGGTGTCGTTTTCGAAGTATTTTTGGACGTAGAATCCATTTTTTGGGGTCCTGGAGCGATCAAATTTCACTGTTGCGATCTATAGGCCTTTCATGGGGCTGAAAATGGGATTTTTGAAGGATCCCAGGAGGTCAAAATTTGACTTTTGTTTTTTTACTTGAAAAATATTTAATATTTTTCAAGTAAAAAACAAAAAATCTTTGAAAAAAAAACCCCAAAAATTTTTTTTTTCCAAATTGTTTTTCATTGACACAGAATTAATATTCTGAAAAAGTAGCCTATATCAAAGAATAATAAACCCTAGTGTAAAATTTGCAGCGTTTTCAATTTTGTATTGTATTCGAGTTCTCGTTCCGTTTTGTAAATAAATTTTTTGCGAAGTCCAATTTTTGTGCAAGTTAAATTCGTTGTGTGGTTGAATGTTGTAGTAAATTGGCCGTGTTTTCATTCGCCCTGCTTCCGTCCCATTTTTGGTCGGTTCGCGACAATTTTGTCATCCCTCGTGGGGATTGGAAGCACGGGTTTTCTGCTACAAACTACCTACGCCGAAGGACGACGTTCACCAACGGAGCAGAAGATTTCGCCCGAAGGGATAAGTTGAAACCTTTTTTACGTTCCTCAAGATCGTTCCCTACTTGTGTGTCGTTGATAGGTGAACATGGTCAGGGCCATCTCTGCTCTCTGTTACTCTGTGGTCAGGGCCACGGTTAAGAGGAGCTTGTCGGGCAGTGTTCAGCAAGATTCACGGCGCTTTGTTGTTGTTGTTGGAAGCCGAAAATTTCGATATTACGGCGTCCCAGGCCAAGTTCAGAGTATTAGAGACGAAATACCGTGAATTGATTCATCTAATCGATCGCGCTATTGAAGAAATTCGTGAGCAGTACCCCCCACTGCCGGACGATGAGTTGGAAAGTCTTTTCGTTGTTGAGGCTGAAAGTAACACGGCCTACGACGAAAAATTTGAGGGTGAGCTAAAAGTTGAGGCCTTGTCACAGCCAACCCCTTCAGTTGTGTCTTCGGAGCCCCACCTTTGCTCTGATAGTGGGAAAAATACATACGCAACTCAAATTGCCCAAATTCGAATTTAGACCTTACAGTGGAGACATCTCATTTTTGATTGATTTTCACTGCAATCAATTGGAAAGTAAATTGAACAGTTATATCTTTCTTTTGAGACGCCTATCTGACAGGCTGTCAAAATCCGCTGTTCTAGCTGCTCTTCTAGGAATGTGAAGCCGTTCTTAACTCCCAGTCCGCCTCCACCACCCAACCATAGCGAACTTGGGGGGCTCTTTTCAAATTTCAATACAGCGAGAGCAGAGGCCATGTTCGAGTAAAGGGCTCTAGTGTTTTGAGCAGCTTTCGTCAAAAGCCTTGATATTTGAAAATCCGGTAACCCCATAAATTTTTCTCGTTTGAAAACAGCAGACATGGAAAGAAGGGAAAACTATTATTAGAACTACACCCTCATAAAAATTGAAACCTACTGTAGTTTTTGGTTGAAAATTGTGGTGTGTACTCACGACTCTGTATAAAGTTGAATATTAATTTGGTTGCAGGCCAAAGACTGGGAAGGAAAAATACAAAACTTTGAAAACATTAAATGTTCAAATTTGGAATTTAGCCTGCGTCCAGTGATTGGGATTGGGGGTCAAACAGAAACTTCACCTTTTTTTTTTTTTATTTGTTCAAAAATATTTTCTCAATGACCCATGATTACATAATTTTTTCACCTATATCCAAGAACAATTGTTTAATAATAAACCTGTGTGTAAAATTTGCAGCGTTTTTTCCAGTGCGAAAACTGGCTGTTTTGGGGCTCAATCTGGGCATAACACTCACCCACCCACGTCTAGCAGTAGGTACATATTACTATTATCAGATGGAAACCTCATTTTAGTTAATTAATTGAATGTTTCTCCATAATTATTTCAGTTGTTTCCTTCTCTCTTGGAGACAAAAATAAATCATTTTTAGTAAAATCTACCAAAGAAGGAATTAAATGAAGGAAAACGTGGGAGGTTTAGTTTACCGAACTTTAAACGAGGTAAGATTTGAGCGGGATGTAACCTCAACTTTAATAACACAAATTTTCACCGCAGCCATAAATAACCCGACGTGAAATGGAAAACAAACGCACTGGAAGGGGTAGGGGGTTTCGTGGCGGCATTAATCAAATCTTCAAGTTGGGAGCGGCTTCTATTCTCGTGATGGATCACCTCATACCCCGCCAAACAAGGTGAAAAAATCTAAGATAGTGTGAAAGTAAGAGGATTTATGCTATAAAAAGGGGAAAAAACCTGGCGAACTCGCAAAAAAGAAAGTTAGTTACCACGCGCAGAACTCGCAAATAAGAAAGTCAGTTACCACGCGCAGAGTGAACCTCGGTTGATAATATCGAGGTATTATCCACCTGCTAGTTGAACTGCAGAGCAGGGTAAATTGAAAAGTTTTAATTTAATACTATTGTCGCAAACCGACCAAAAATGGGACTGATTCCCAACACACTCCCACCATGAGGAGTAGACCGACTCATAATAATTATTAATTTAGGCAAGAACATGCTTTTAATTTCAGCTTTGATTTTTCTGGAGTCAAGTAGCCTCTATCCGAACTATACGTATTTTTAGTAAATTTTTATATCATCACCACAAAGCGTCACAGCACTTTTTTCCAACCTTCTTAGCAAACATTTATGTACCACAAGTACGGATTCAATCATGGAAAAACGACGACTTCCACAAGTTTCCAGGGAGATTTTTGGGTCAAAAGTTCCGTTAGAGGCTCTAGTTTTTGGGAATACATACAAAGGATTTTTTGCGCAAACCGTCTTTTGGTTTATTATTCTTGGAATAATACACCTATGTTTTCGCGACGGGGGTCGACGACTCCGATCGGGCTCAAAATTTGACATTATCCGTTTCAAGAGGTCTACATTCTAAATCCGAAATGTCCGTCCGCCGTACGCCGTCCGCCGTCCAGGCCGTTTTGGGCAGTAGGAATTTTTTTTTAAATCTGAAATTTCGACAAAATACTCGGTTTACCATCTAGTTGTGCCCGCAAGGTTTTCAGTCCGATCGCCCAAACCCGTGGGGCGCTATGGGGCTATAATGGGGCTACGGGAGGGGTTTTTGAAGGCTTTTAGCTATGGGATCGAGTAGGTGTCGTTTTCGAAGTATTTTTGGACGTAGAATCCATTTTTTGGGGTCCCGGAACGATCCGATTTCACCGGGGCGATGTTTAGGGCATTCGTGGGGCTAAAAATGGGATTTTTGAAGGATCCCAGGATGTTAAATATTTTTCGAGTAAAAAATACAGAATTTTAGAAAAAACACATTTTTAAACAAAAAACGCTGCAAATTTTACACAAGGGCTTATTATTCTTTGATATAGGTTACTTGTACAGAAATTTAATTCTGTCAATAAAAAAAATTTTAAAAAAATTTTTTTTTGGATTTTTATATTTCAAAAAAAATTTTTTGAGGCGATTTTTTTTCAAAAATGTGTTTTTTTTCAAAAATTCTTTAATTATTACTCGAAAGATATTTAACTTCTTGGGATCCATCAAAAATCCCATTTTTAGCTCCATGAAAGCCCTATAGATCGCCACAGTGAAATCGGATCGTTCCGGGACCCATGGATTCTACGTCCAAAAATACTTCGAAAACGACACCTGACTCGATCCCATAGCCAAAAGCCTTCAAAAACCACCTTCTGTAGCCCCATTTTAGCCCCAGAGCGCCCCACGGGTTTGGGCGATCGGGCTGAAAACCTTGCGGGCACAACTAGATGGTAAACCGAGTATTTTGTCAAAATTTCAGATTTTTAAAAAAATTCCTACTGCCCAAAACGGCCTGGACGGCGGACGGACATTTCGGATTTTGAATGTAGACCACTTGAAACGGATAATGTCAAATTTTGAGCCCGATCGGAGTCGTCGACCCGCGTCGCGAAAACATAGGTGTATTATTCCAAGAATAATAAACCAAAATCAAAAAAAAAATTTTTTTTGAGATAAAAATCCAAAAAAAAATTTTTTCATTGACAGAATTAAATTTCTGCACAAGTAACGTATATCAAAGAATAATAAACCCACGTGTAAAATTTGCAGCGTTTTTGGTTTATTATTCTTGGAATAATACACCTATGTTTTCGCGACGGAGGTCGACGACTCCGATCGGGCTCAAAATTTGACAAAATCGGGCTCAAAATCCGTTTCAAGTGGTCTACATTCTAAATCCGAAATGTCCGTCCGCCGTACGCCGTCCGCCGTCCAGGCCGTTTTGGGCAGTAGGAATTTTTTTTTAAATCTGAAATTTCGACAAAATACTCGGTTTACCATCTAGTTGTGCCCGCAAGGTTTTCAGTCCGATCGCCCAAACCCGTGGGGCGCTATGGGGCTATAATGGGGCTACGGGAGGGGTTTTTGAAGGCTTTTAGCTATGGGATCGAGTTAGGTGTCGTTTTCGAAGTATTTTTGGACGTAGAATCCATTTTTTGGGGTCCCGGAACGATCCGATTTCACCGGGGCGATGTTTAGGGCATTCGTGGAGCTAAAAATGGGATTTTTGAAGGATCCCAGGATGTTAAATATTTTTCGAGTAAAAAATACAGAATTTTAGAAAAAACACATTTTTAAACAAAAAACGCTGCAAATTTTACACAAGGGCTTATTATTCTTTGATATAGGTTACTTGTACAGAAATTTAATTCTGTCAATAAAAAAAATTAAAAAAAAATTTTTTTTTGGATTTTTATATTTCAAAAAAAATTTTTTGAGGCGATTTTTTTTCAAAAATGTGTTTTTTTTTTCAAAAATTCTTTAATTTTTACTCGAAAGATATTTAACTTCTTGGGATCGATCAAAAATCCCATTTTTAGCTCCATGAAAGCCCTATAGATCGCCACAGTGAAATCGGATCATTCCGGGACCCATGGATTCTACGTCCAAAAATACTTCGAAAACGACACCTGACTCGATCCCATAGCCAAAAGCCTTCAAAAACCACCTTCTGTAGCCCCATTTTAGCCCCAGAGCGCCCCACGGGTTTGGGCGATCGGGCTGAAAACCTTGCGGGCACAACTAGATGGTAAACCGAGTATTTTGTCAAAATTTCAGATTTTTAAAAAAATTCCTACTGCCCAAAACGGCCTGGACGGCGGACGGCGCCGGCGGTTGTGCTCGCACAACCAAAATCAAAAAAAAAATTTTTTTTGAGATAAAAATCCAAAAAAAATTTTTTCATTGACAGAATTAAATTTCTGCACAAGTAACGTATATCAAAGAATAATAAACCCACGTGTAAAATTTGCAGCGTTTTTGGTTTATTATTCTTGGAATAATACACCTATGTTTTCGCGACGGAGGTCGACGACTCCGATCGGGCTCAAAATTTGACATTATCCGTTTCAAGTGGTCTACATTCTAAATCCGAAATGTCCGTCCGCCGTACGCCGTCCGCCGTCCAGGCCGTTTTGGGCAGTAGGAATTTTTTTAAAAATCTGAAATTTCGACAAAATACTTGGTTTACCATCTAGTTGTGCTCGCAAGGTTTTCAGTCCGATCGCCCAAACCCGTGGGGCGCTATGGGGCTATAACGGGGCTACGGGAGGGGTTTTTTGAAGGCTTTTAGCTATGGGATCGAGTTAGGTATCGTTTTCGAAGTATTTTTGGACGTAGAATCCATGTTTTGGGGTCCCGGAACGATCCGATTTCACCGGGGCGATGTTTAGGGCATTCGTGGGGCTAAAAATGGGATTTTTGAAGGATCCCAGGATGTTAAGTATTTTTCGAGTAAAAAATACGGAATTTTGGAAAAAACACATTTTTGAACAAAAAATCCAAAAAAAAAAATTTTTTTGAGATAAAAATCCAAGAAAAAATTTTTTTTTAAAATTTTTTCATTGACAGAATTCAATTTCTGCACAAGTAACGTAGTATATCAAAGAATAATAAAACCTTGTGTAAAATTTGCAGCGTTTTTTTTATGAAGAAGTGGTTGGCCCAGGGCCTACCTACTATTAGGGATTTTGTGTACATAAAAGTGCGGTAAAGCCGTAATTTTGGATCTATCGACTTGAAACGTTGAGGGTAGATTTGCTAGAAATTTGCTAGATATTTGCGTAGGTTTCAGGCCGCTGCGATCTGACGCAGCGTCATTGCGGCCGCCACGTGACTTCTGATAGGTTTTATCGAAGTACCTCGTGTTTGGGTGGTGTCGCATGTTCCTTCACTCTGAGATAAGAGGTGAACTGTCCGTCACAGATAGAGAAGTGCAAGAAACAACCTGCAGCCGTCATCAGAAAAAAATCGCACTTCGCTCAGTGTGCTGAACAAAGGGCTCATTCATTCCAATGATGGATTCCCACCTCAGTGGAAGTTGCATCTACTCGATAATAATTATCGAGACAATTATTGTCTGTCAGGTAGTCTCAATGTTCAGTGGTCTGAGATCATCTCTCTCATTTTGCTTCCGAGTCTGCGAAGCAGCGGAAGCCTCGTGTTCACTTTCGGGAGCCAAAAAATTTTTGTTGTCCGAATTCAAAATTTCCACTCGCATTTTGCGTTTCATAGCCTAATGAACAAATTTGGTTCCATGTCTGTCCGCATTTCCTTGTTACAGCCATAATTTCCACAATTTTGAATGAATTTAGCTCAGATTTTGAGGGATTTTGCGGATCAGGTTCCTTGAGGTCCCATACGAATTTCATCACAATAGAATCAGCGGTACGCTCTGCGCATGCGCTAACGTGAAATTCTTGAAACAGGCATAACTTTCACAATTTTGATCGGATTTCAATCAAATTTTCTGGAATTGAGTGGGTATAGCTCTAGATGGTCCCCTATCAGTTTCATTAAGATTGAATCAGCGGTACGCTCAGCGCATGCGCGAACGTAATTACCTTGCCACATCCATAACTCCCACAATTTTGATCGGGTGTCAATCAAATTTTCAGGAATTGTGTGGGGATAGCCCTAGATGGTCCCCTATCAGTTTCATCGCGATTGCACGATATTTTCAAATATCAAGGCCTTTGACGAAAGCTGCTCAAAACACTAGAGCCCTTTACTCGAACATGGCCTCTGCTCTCGCTGTATTGAAATTTGAAAAGAGCCCCCCAAGTTCGCTATGGTTGGGTGGTGGAGGCGGACTGGGAGTATGTACCTACTTGACAGTTAAGAACTGCTTCACATTCCTATCTTTTTTAAGTGAATAATGTGCGTAGGAAGGTAAACTCAGTGTGAGACTTATGATATTGGGGGGGGGGGGGGGGGGATTATTTGAGTGCGGTACCCGCCACTCACCAGCCACGCTACGCTCCTGCTGTTAGCTGAATTTCTTCGAACGAAAAAAATTCAAAAATTGGCTAAAATGCAATATTTATTTGAGTCGAAGCAATATCGAAAATATTGAACGATGGCCTCCTTTTGGCAAGTATGGTGAAGAGATTCCCGTTGGCCGTTTCAAAAAATATTGTTTGGTTGCTGAGCAAATTTGGAACTAGTTTGAGCTAAAATTCGGGCGACCGGGGCGCCATCTCTTATCTGTGAATCTCCACCAAAATCCACTCCGGTTCCCCCATAGCAAAATTTGCTATTTAATAGCATGAGATATCCGAGAGGTAGAAGAAGGGTGGTGTGATATAGAGGCTTGCCGAGGATAGCCTGATAGCTTACGGCGGGAAGGGAATCTGGCGTGCAGCTTTTGCATACTTTCCGCCCACTAACCACTATGTAAGTCACGAAGTAATAGTTTGGCGTAGCTTTTTCTAGTGGTTGCCAAGGCTGAAGAGAGCAGAGGGGGAGGTATTATGGGGGGGATTAACTTCAGTGAAGGATTGATGAGAAGCACAGGGGCGATGGGGGTGGGTATTCATTCTAGTTTAGGACATCGTTAGTAGCTTCAATCCAACTCCTACCCTCTCCCCTACCTCAAAGCAGCTCACCCCTTAACTGTCTGTTTGCCCCGGGTCTTATCCACCTGACCTGGATATAACGTTAGAAGCATAACAGGAAAGAGAGGGCTATAGGGGGTGAGAGAGAAAATACCGGTAGATCCGATAGGCCAAGTTCAAAAGGCAGTCGACCCACACGCCCCACCCGAACATGTTCTCGCCGTTATTGATGTAAGTGAAAACTCGCGCATTTTCGTGATTAGTGAGACCGCTGAGCAGGAGTGTCATTTTGAGATTATGGAGAGCTTCGGGCCGCCAAGCTCAAAAACAAATAAATCGCTGATTTTTTGTGAAAATTCGCTAGACTTTTTTAAGCACATCAGCATTCAGCCCAAACCTGGCCAGTCACCCGTATGAAACACTTGACAGAGCGTATTACATCTACTCTATATTGTGTTTAATAGAGGTGGAGGGGCGAAGGAGCTGGGAAGGGAAGAACTCCTTCTCAAAGAACCTGGACTGTTGTTGAAGGAGCTACGTTACTTGGAAATCACACTACCAAGCAACCCGGACTGGAGGAATGACAACTATTTCCGCCTTGTGCAGCTTCACCGGCACATTACCGAAGAAACAGTCCTCCCATCGTAAGTAGATGATCTCTAAAAGCCTCGCCTTTAGATAGCTACTGCTAATCCTTGGAACCCAAAGTCAGCTGGTCTTACAGCTGGAGCTGGTGTCTCACTTAGAGCATTTACTTGAGTATATTCTTCGGCTGTGAATTCAGTGTACAATGTACACAAGGTATTACGATTTTTAATTATCGGTACATTTCGGTTTTGGAATGTATACCTCTTGAAACGGATACATAATGTCAAATTTTGAGGCCTATATGAATTTTCGACCTCCGTCGCGATTACATAGGTGTATTATTCCAAGAATAATAATCCAAAAGTAGACCAAGTAGAGGCCTAGACTCAAGTCGTGCAAACAACGGTTGCACTGTTCTGCTGTTACAGTATGTACCCATCGATGTACGTACCTACTTCTTTGATCGCTTCACCCCGTCAAAATTCAGCTCACTCCTTGCAATTCGGAGGTCACTTTCTGCTGCAGCTAATTTGAGCTTGTCGATCTGCATCCAAATGTGTTTCTGTTGGTGACAGTTCCACACTTCTCTCGGGAAGGTATTGACATAGGTATTGCTCTTCAAATAATGCTTGAAATAGAAATAATTCTTCGTCACCGATGTTTTTCTCTGACAAGAAATCAGTGGTATATCACTGATATATCTGTTCATCCCATGAGCGTATATATGTCGCAGGCACATAGGTAAATCAGGCATTTACGTAAATGCCTAGGCAGATAGATAAATGTTTTGGCGAACTCAATGTTTTCTTATCTGCCTAGGCACTTACGTAAATGCCTAGGCACTTCGGTAAATGCCTAGGCATTTACCGAAGTGCCTAGTGGGGTTCAGGCAGATAGATAACTCATAAGTAGAATCTATCATGATAGATTCTACTTATGAGTTATCTAGTAAGTGGTCAGTTAACGTTACTCTATCATGATAGATTCTACTATTACTATCATGATAGATTCTATCTTGCAGGTAGGTAGGTAGGTAGGTATATTTGTAGGTAGGTACTCAAAATTACAGCAAGTGGTTGATGCGAGACACTTCGATGAACATTCAATTTTTTTCTTAAGGGGGAACCGGAGTGGATTTGGCGAACAAGTGTGCGAGAGAGAGGGGAGATGCTCAAAAGTAGATCCAAATTAACTCGGCATCTAATTGATCAATTTCAATTCTGAAAAATGTTTTGAGCTCAGGAATCCAATCCTGAAGAATTGCTGGAATTGCTGGACGAGGGATGTTGTATTTATTCTTGATTGCGAACTCAATTTTGTCTCGACTTCCGTAACCAGTCGATCGGTGGATTTCCTCCAACTGTAATTTTGAGTGATCGACAAATATACCTACCTACCTGATAGATTCAACTTATGAGTTATCTATCTGCCTGAACCCCACCAGGCACTTACGTAAGTGCCTAGGCAGATAAGAAAACATTGAGTTCGCCAAAACATTTATCTATCTGCCTAGGCATTTACGTAAATGCCTGATTAACCTATGTGCCTGCGACATATATACGTTCGAGTCGGTACCAACAACGTTTCTCGCTTACGAGTAAGTACTTTTGGTTTATTATTCTCATAATTATAGTATTACGTTTTCGCGACGGAGGTCAAACATTTTTGTAGGTATCCAAATTTGACCCTTTTTGTTTCACGGCGTGTAAATTCCAAAAATTCTATGTCCGTAAGACTCAATAGGCAATAGGATTTTTTAATTTTTTATCTTAAACGTTTACAATAATATTATAGCATGCGGATAGAGAGGGCTCGCTTCGCTCACCCCCGGTGGTTGGAGTCAGGGATCCATTGATATAAACATTTTTAGGTCTTACCATTTAAGAGGAGAATGCTTGTGACATAGATAGGTACTCAAAATTTGACATTATCCGTTTCATGACAAGTAGATTCCAAAAAGGAAATGTCCATCCGGCGCGCCGTCCGATTTTCCGGCGCGCCATATAGTAGGATTTTTTATTTATTTTTTAAATCTGATATTTTAACAAAATACTCGGTTTACCATCTAGTTGTGCTCGCAACGTTTTCTGCTGTTTGGGGCTAAAAATGGGCAATGGGAGGGTTTTTTTAAGGGTTTCGGCAAAGGCGTCGTGTTAGGTGGCGTTGTTGAAATCGAAGAATCCATTTTTGTCGGTCCCGGAACGATTCGATTTCACCATGGGGATCTATGGGGCTTTCATGGGGCTACATATGGGATTTTTTGGAGGATCTAAGGGAGGTCAAATAAGCGGTCGTTAAATGAGTTGGTTAGGGAGAGAGAACGACTCCTCTGCTGAACCTCTCTCCCTAACCAACTCATTGGATTAGACCTCTGCACCATCGGCAAACAACCACTAAGCCCTTTTCCAAATAATTTTGGATGCATAATCAGCCCCGTAGAGAGGGGGGAGGGGGGCACTGGACCCGTTGCCCCCGGGCCCGGCCTTCGTAGGGGGGGGGGGGGGCGGATTTTCTTGAGAAATTTTCCATCTAGTTGTGTCCGCAAGGTTTTCAGCCCGATCGCCCAAACCCGTGGGGCGCTATGGGGTTCCGGGAGGGTTTTTTGATGGCTTTTAGCTTGGAATCGAGTGAGATGTCGTTTTCGAAGTATGTTTGGACGTTGAATCCATTTTTTGGGGTCCCGCAACGATCCGATTTCACTGTTGCGATCTGTAGGGCTTTCATGGGGCTACAAATAAGATTTTTGATGGATCCCAGGAGGTCAAATATTTTTCAAGTTAAAAAACAAAAAAAATTTGGAAAAAAAAAAAATTTTAAACTTTTTTAAAATTATAAACATAAAATAAATAAAAAAATTGAATTTTTTTTCATTGACAGAATTAAATTTCTGCACAAGTAACCTATATCGAAGAATAATAAACCATTGTGTAAAATCTCTCCACAGCCCCGTGCATAATGCATTTTTCTAGGTCCCACATCTGTCCGAACATGGTACAGAAAAGTTTTGAAATAATTTTTTCTTACTGACACAGAAATAATTTTTGTACAATAATTGTTCATTATTAACCTGTATCGAAGAATAATGAACCCTTGTGTAAAATTTGCAGCGTTTTTTTATTGACATAGAATTGATTTTCGCATAATTTATACCGTGGAATCTTTAACTTTTGTGTAAAATTTGCCGAGTTTTGATTTCTTTTTTCGACCCATCTTACTGATCTGAACTGGGTCGAAACCCCCATCAGCTCAGTAGGTCTTATTTTTGAAGGAACGGATGGTACCTACTTGTTTATCTGTTGGAAATACATCAAATCAGCGTAGGAATGTATGAGGAGTAAGGAGTCGGAAAGATGTTGAGAGTTGAAAATAAGGAATAATGCTGGAGTGGAAGGAGTAGGTAGGAAAAATATTTCGGTGACAATTAGGGAAAAATTAACGAAAAGTAAGGGATAAGGGCGGGGGATGTAACAAAACGATTTGAATATTCATACTGGCCCAGAATTAGAAATGATTTTCTGGTAATTTATTTAAGAAAATACAGGCATACTGGGCCAGCAGCAATCTGCAGGCTCCTCAGACGCGCAGGGTGTTAAGTGGTTCAGCCTGAGGTGAAGATAAAAACTCAACCCTGGCTCAATTTTTTGTCAACGTACGTCTGCCCCGCAAACAACAGCCAAAGAGCCGGGTTTATGCTGGGGATTGCCATCAAATCTTGGAATGACATTTTGCACCCAAGTTGACGTTCAAGTAAAAATAGTGTAGACGGAAAGAAGAAATTAACAAAGGGGGCGGGTCATTGGGTTCGGGCAGGCGCCGCTAGCCCTGTAAGAAAATGTAGAATTGGGGAGGTGGTGAATTCGTCTAAAGAATTAGTTCATTCTGTGAGTGGCGAAGGGAAAGGGGGTTTGTCAGACGTCACTCTTGGTACTGTTGTCATTCTGGCAACGTCCGTGTAGCCCGACAAGTCCATCTCGGTGTTCCACTCTTAAAAAACCGTTACCTAAAACTTTTAATTTAGACGATCATTGTTTGAGAGAGGATATACTTATTTACTTAAATATATCCGTTAAATAAATAAGACAAACACTCTCTTGCGTGGTTCGCTACGGCCTCCGTGATCATGTGCGCACACGCTCAACTGCCCAGCAGCCCAGAATGGAAGTCTTGGGTATATCGGGCTGAGCTAGCTCGGTATAAAGGGCTTCTTCAGCTAACTGGCTCGACGAGATCTGCCATTCACTACAAGTACGTAATTATTTTCTACTGCGGTAGCACCTACTTAGTAGTCCAGTGTGGCGTTGGGTTAACTACCGTTTCCCTCGATCAACAAATTTAAGCAACATCGGGCGTGGTTAGTTATTGGATGGGTAACTGCTTGAGAAGCGAGGTCACCGATACAATTGAGGAGGTCTGTGCAAGAAGAGCCTATGGCTCAGAGCCTTCTTGAAGAATGTAGAAATCGATCCGCCATACTTTTTTCTTGCGACTCAGCAAGTCTCATTAGAAAATCCCTTACCGTTTTGTTGATAGACTGTATTTTGTTACCTTCCGTCATTGGCTCTTCTTAGTTGAGTTGTCTTTCTTCAGCTGTATCTCAAAACGTGGTTTTACCACATAGGCCCTTCTTGCACAGACCTCAATAATTTTTTGCGTTCAATCGGACGACGAACTCCTTCCAACCCTGGAGGACGAGGCAATAGGGAGACATGAGCGCAATCGTCAGAGCGAGTTCTAGGTTTCTGGCATCTAGTTGTGCCCGCAAGGTTTTCAGCCCGATCGCCCCAACTCGTGGGGCTCTGTGAGGCTAAAAGTGGGCAACGGGAGGGGGTTTTGAAGGGTTTCGGCTATAGAGTTCGAGTTAGGTGTCGTTTTCGAAGTATTTGTGGACGTAGAATCCATTTTTGGGGGACCCAGAACGATCTGATTTCACCGTGAGGATTTATGCGACTTTCATGGGATTTTTTAAGGATCCCAGGAGGTTAAAAATTAATTAGGTGTTGTTTTCCAAATAATTTTGATCATCCCACATCTGTCCAAACATTGTAATGAGAAACTTTTTTTGTGTGCTTTTTTGTCCTAATGACACAGAATTAACTTTTGCAAAATTAACCCATGGGTAAGTATGGATACTTATCAATGAATAACAAACGCTTGTGTAAAACTTGCCGCGTTTTTTTTAAACTTGTAGTGGTACCCATTTAGGAAATGGAACGATTAGAAAATAATTGAACTCTGAATGCATAGATACCCAAAACTTTTCAAATGACACAGATTTAATTTCTGCTCAATTAACCTAAACCTAAGAATAATAAACCCTTGTGTAAAAGCGGTTTTTTTTTTTTTTTTACGTGGTCGCCCCGTTCCCTTTTCCGGTTGAGTGTGCCTTTTTCGGCACGCCGTTCGGCATTGGTGAACATTAACAAGAAATGAAACAAAAACACGAAACTCCCCATTTTGGTTTATTATTCTTGGAATAATACACCTATGTTTTCGCGACGGGGGTCGACGACTCCGATCGGGCTCAAAATTTGACATTATCCGTTTCAAGTGGTCTACATTCTAAATCCGAAATGTCCGTCCGCCGTACGCCGTACGCCGTCCAGGCCGTTTTGGGCAGTAGGAATTTTTTTAAAAATCTGAAATTTCGGCAAAATACTTGGTTTACCATCTAGTTGTGCCCGCAAGGTTTTCAATCCGATCGCCCAAACCCGTGGGGCGCTATGGGGCTATAATGGGGCTACGGGAGGGTTTTTTTGAAGGCTTTTAGCTATGGGATCGAGTTAGGTGTCGTTTTCGAAGTATTTTTGGACGTAGAATCCATTTTTTGGGGTCCCGGAACGATCCGATTTCACTGTGCCGATCTATAGGGCTCTCATGGGGCTAAAAATGGGATTTTTGAAGGATCCCAGGATGTTAAATATTTTTCGAGTAAAAAATACGGAATTTTTGAAAAAAACACATTTTTGAACAAAAAAATCCAAAAAAAAAAATTTTTGAGATAAAAATCCAAAAAAAAATTTTTTTTTTAAATTTTTTCATTGACAGAATTAAATTTCTGCACAAGTAATGTATATCAAAGAATAATAAACCCTTGTGTAAAATTTGCAGCGTTTTTTCAAACTTTTCCTACTTCAAACACATTAAATGTGTTTGAAGTAGGTAGGCAAACATTTTTGGCCATCAGGTCGAAACCATAAAGATCATAATGGTTGAAATCTTCCTTCACAGGCCTGAATCTTCCTTAAAAAAGTTTGGATATCTATCTATTATATTGGAGCTGCAGCCCGAGGAGGAGGAGGAGGAGGAGGAGGAGAAGCGAGGAGATTGCTCATTTTTATTCTAAGGCACTTCTAAATGTCGCAAAAATTTGAATCACAAACCAAAAAATTCTTCTTGGCGAGCATAGTACGAGAAAAGTCTGAAAACACCAAAAAGGCCGCTCAAAATGGCTCAATTAACGGGCTCAGTGTTCAATTTAATACTTGCTGGCTCAATTGGGAAAATTTTGATTGAAGGGGGAACGGGGATCGGAAAGGATGGCTCCGCAGAGGTGGAGGGAGGGCGTTGCTGTGACAAAGTGGTCGGCAAAAATGTAAACCCATTTTTTGGCTGAGAGGGGAATTAGCTCCTCCATCAGTGGTGACGGGGTGTGGAGGAGCTAATAATATGCGGGGGGGGGGGGGGGGGGTTCGCGAGTGGACGACGAGAGGTGCAAATACACTGCCAAGGGGACATGGCACATAGCTTCCTCGTGTAACAACGAAATTTAATGAATTCCACGTTAGCGCATGCGCAGAGCGTACCGCTAGTTCGATCATGATGAAATTCATATGAGACCTTAAGGGGCCTTGTGCGTATAATTCTTTAAAATATGAGCGAAATTGAATCAAAATTGTGAAAGTTAAAACCGGTTTCGAGAATTTCACGTTAGCGCATGCGCAGAGCGTACCGCTGATTCTATTGTGATGAAATTAGTCTGGGACCTCAAGGAACCTTATCCGCACAATCCCTCAACATTTGAGCTAAATTCATTCAAAATTGTGGAAATTATAACAAGGAAATGCGGACAGACCCACAGACACGGAACCAAATTTGTTCAGTAGGCTATGAAATGCAAAATGCGAGTGGAAATTTTGAATTCGAACAACAAAAATTTTTTGGCTCCCGAAAGTGAACACAAGGCTTCCACTGCTTCCAACCAAAATGTACAGTTTCTCATCTCTTTTATATGATTCAGGAATTAAATATGTACATGATGAAGTATTTTGAAAATGAGATATCGAATAGTGAAAAAATCGTAGTGTGAAAAAATGTGTAGGAAAACGATTATTGAGAGAATGGTGGGGAACATGTAATTTTCAGGCCAGGCCGCAACCACCGCCCCCCTCAGGGCGGAACGACGGGGGTTGGCTGGCGTAGCTAAGGGGTGTCCCCTAGTATCTAATATTATTATTATTATTATTCTAGGGCACTTCTAGCAGTCGGAAAAATCTGAAATTGGTCTTAAAAACTCCACTTTGGAGAGCATAGTGCGAGAAAAGTCTGAAACCACCAAAAAGTAGCTCCATGTGGCGTATCTGAGCGTATCTGAGCACAATAGGTATGGGAAAAAGAGTTGTTGGGTCTGAGGCCAGGCGGGATACGGTCGGGGGTTGGCTGGCGTAGCCAGCAGGGCATGGCCCCCTAGTCCCTTAAAATTCCCTGAAAATCCCAAGAGGTATAACATGCCCAATTTAGTTTAGCCGAATGGTAAATTATCGGAAATCATGAAATAACGCTGGAGAAAAGTGAATCAGAAATCATATTATGATAAATTAAAATATTATTTTAATTTATCATAATATGATATATTAAAATATTATTTTATACGAGTGCAAATCTGAAGAAAAATGGCAATGTAACGGATGGGTAGAATCCAAAAGATGGTGCAAATTTTACGGACCTTTTCCGTTTTCGTCACTCCGGCCGCCCGACCGATGCTGTGTGAGGGAATAACATCCCCCCCCCCCCCGTGAGATTTTGGTTGGCTTTGGGTGCGTTAAAGCGGGACCTACGCTACTGGTAGGTCCCTAGTGTAGGTCCCGGTTAAAGCCATCGGGAGGGGTGTGTAAGTAAGTCGAAATCGAGTGGGGGGGGGGGGGGTGTTATTCCCGCACACAGCATCGGTCGGGCGGCCGGAGTGACGGAAACGGAAAAGGTCCCAAATGTTCTGTAGTATGTTTGGACATAATAAGTCCATTGGAACAAGACTATAATAACTCGAAAAACGCAATTTTTCAGTAGAGCCGTTTAAAGTTTTGAAGGAGTATTAAACTACATTGTAGCTTCCTGAGACAAGACTGAGAGACAGTTTCTTTTTCATGCATATCCATAGGACCTTAGGAAACTATCTGCAGGGTTCACCTCTACTAATTAGCTCGATCACACCCTCAAATTAGAGCTTTCATCCCTTATTCCGAGATATGATAGTATTGCGCAGAATTATTTGTCACAGTGGCCAAGAAATGGACGAAGAGAGGAAAATGTTTGGTCAAGACAAATCCGTCAAAATAACACAATTATCTCAAAATTCTGACAGAAGATTTGGAAAAGAGTATTCAAAAGAGGTACTTATCCCTTAGCCGTTCGCAAGACCGCGCCGAACTCCCGTATCCATTAGACGAGTTAACACTGAGGGACAATCAAAGGTCCTCGCGAGATGAGACACAACAACAAGACTTGTGTCTTGGATACTTAGTATCAACGCGAAATGTCCACAGGAGCGTGTGGGGGGGTCCGGCGCGTGGTCTTGCGTACGGCTAAGGGATAAGTACCCTAAAAAATCAATATTGTAGAAAATTAATTCGGTGAGAAGTAACTCACCATTTCAACAAGACTATTACTTTTTGAGATGTGACGGTCTTCTTCATTACTTCAAGATGAAGTGGGGAGATGTCTTAGTTTCGCACAGCGCGTCCTGGCGACAGGAATGCCAGCATGAGAAGGAATGGTCTAGCACATAATTTTCCCGACTCTTTCAAGTCCATATGCGGGTTTAACTCAAAACTTGGAAATTTTGAGTTGTGATAGTCTTGTTCCAAAGGAGCAAATATTATGTTGGTCCTTGAAAAATTGATTATGCGTTCAAACTTACTCGGAAAACGACAGCTTATTTGACTTCCTGGCATCCGGCCTATTTGTAGCCCCATGAAAGTCCCATTGATTACCACGGTGAAATCGTATCGTTCTGGAACCCCCAAAAATGGATTCTACGTACGACAATACTTCAAAACGACATCTAACTCGATCCCATAGCCAAAAGCCTTTAAAAAACCCTCCCGTAGCCGCATTTTAGCTCCATAGCGCCCCACGAGATTTGGCGATCGGGTTGAAAACTTGCGGGCACAACTAGATGGTAATTCGAGTATTTTGCCATAATTTCAAATTTAAAAAAATTCACACTGCCCAAAACGGCTCGGACGGCGGATGGAGATTTGATTTTTTGAAATCTACGTGTCACGAAACGGATAATGCCAAATTTTGAGGCCGATCCAAGTTTTGTCCCCCGTAACGAATACATAGGTGTATTATTCCAAGAATTACCAGCACGTAATATAAATATTTTTAGTTTTTTTTTTTGTTTTTGTTTGGGCGGATGCCCTCAGTATTCCACCCAATGTTTCCAAGTTGGGGATCCCCTCACTACCTTTCGTCTCGCTAACTGCGACTGAATTGTGAGTTGTAGAAAACCATCTGTCTTTAAGCGCTGTGGTTTAGGAAAGTGAGATGAGCTGGTGATAGGGATCCCAATCTTGAATCCTGCAATTGCAGGATCCTGCAGGATCCTGCCGCTTTTTGAGAGGTGCGGATCCTGCAGGATTCGTGCGTGGATCCTGCAATCCTGCAAAAATGTGAATAACAGTTTCCACTCTTGGCAGGGTGCTTTCCCCTCCAGAGCTCCAGCCCCCTCCTTCTCCGATCTTCTGCGTGAATCCCAATTTCCTTCTGTGATTCACAGTTTTCCCCCATAAATTTTAGCGCCAGGGCCAGACCAGTCTTCTACCATTAAATGAAAATTTTTCATTTATCATCTTTTTGCCACATGATATTATTAACTTGTGCCTTGTGAGCTGATTTAAAGCTATGGATTCCACGGCCGTTTGGGATCATTTCTCGAAATCATTTCATCACCACAGAAACTGTATCAAGTCCAACCCCAGCCACAGGTCCAAGTCCAAGTTCTGCATCATCTTTGACTGGATCTGGCTCAGACCAGCTGAATACTTTACATTCCGCACACCTATCATTAAAAGAAGAAATTGAATCGAAACTTCAACAAGCTCAAACCTCCTTGCAAGAACGAGCTCTTTCCACTCTGGACTTGGAAACTGTATTGAAGAAAGAAATGTCCACTTTCGACAATGACAACGTAGGAGGAAAATGTCTCACCATGCCCTTTTCTTACCTGACAACGATACCGCCCACTTGAATCCGAACGCGGCTTCTCAGCTGCTGGATAGGTATTTACCTATGTTACACCTATGTACAGTACCTACATCCATTCGTTCGCGACTCAACAGTGACACTCTGAACGCATTGTGCATGCTTCGGTCGTTCTTCCAGACTAAGTAAAAACATCCAGTTTTCAATTCATACCGTTTGTAACAATCATAATAATAATTGTTATGATTGTTACAAACGGTATGAATTGAAAACTTCAATAAGAGTATATAAGGACAGAATATAATTATTATATTCTGTCCTTAAATACTCTTATTGACGACCTAAATCTTTTAATTTTACCTACCTGCCTATTCCGGGTATTCTATCATGACTTAGCATTATAAATTACTAATTAATTAATTAAATAAATAATTAACTTGCGCTGTTGGGCAGATGCAGGATCCTGCGCAGGATCCTGCAGGATTGGCAAGTGGGAGGTGCGGATCCTGCAGGATTGAAAATCCGTGCGGATTGGGACCCCTAGCTGGTGACAGCAGTGGGAACAAACCAACAAACTAAGACCTACAGGTGACTGCCGTGATGAGCCACATGAAGATTTGACCGTTTGATAACCACTCAAATGGGCTCAAGACATGCACTGAACTTCACAAGCTCCCGTGGGGAGTAGATTACTTCGATTCGCCAGCTAACTAGAAAAAGTCCTTGTGGTGAAGAAGAACAATGGGGTGGCGCGACCATTGAACCAGTCATGAGAGAAAGTACCGACGGTCATAGTACACTAGTGGGCGACATACATATAAACGGTGTCTGGGAAGGTGGGAGGCCAGCGGTTTTTTTTTTATAATCGCATTGTAAATGCTGATGCTGCCTCTCATCTTTCCCGGGAGTGACCGCAAGTCGCCCAGAGTGCTGCCAATGATAAGCATAGAAAGTATTACCGAGCGGCCGAAGATTTCAGAGGGTCATTCACACCTCTGGTTTGTTCATGCGATGGTGCCCTCTGCGGTGCTACTGCGAATTCGACTCCTTCCTCAGGAGAGCAGCCTACAGACTGGCGGAGAAGTGGGAAAGACCGTACTCCCAAGTGGTTGGGTGGGTTCGAGTCAAGTTCGCCATCATAAGGGCTGTTTCCCTTCGGCTGAGAGGAGCTCGGCGGAAGTTGAGACGCTTGGGACTAGAGGATGGGGCTGGATTTCCTGATGTCCAGGACTGAAGCATGGATTGTTCGCGTTGTTGTTACTGTTGTTGTTGATTTTCACTTATTTCAATAATAAATAATTTACCTATATATTTTTCAAAAGAAGAACAATATTGATCACTAGTCTTGTGGTTTTTAGTGAATTTAACTTTGTTCACATTCGGACAAGCGGTGTAATATTTTCATAAGTCAATTTGGATCTCCTTTTCCTATTAAAATATTATTGCATAGGTCGTGCCTACAGTATACAATAAATAATTCGATTATAAGGTGTAAGGTATAAGTATATTCAAGTTAGAATCTACATCAATGGTTTTATTTTTCAGGAAATATAAACATGAACCACTGGCAGCAGATATTATGCCAGACATCGGAATCTGCGGTTCGCGCCGAGACGGTAACGACGAGTCCATCATTTGCGCAAACACCTGGACTCACGCAGACCTCATCCTTACAAGTCATCTTCTGAGTAAATCTGAACTTCATAGACGAGAGAGCTGCGTCAAGTTCCAGGGTGCAGATTTCGAACAAACCCGGCGAGTTATTACGCTGGCATTCAACGTGCTCAGGTGTAAGTTATGTAGTGCGAGTTCCTTGTCACTATATGTTGAATACGTCAAGTGATTACTACCTATGGCAAAGGTTTTTTTTATTGAAAATTATGCAACTTGATAATGGTACTTGTACTAGAATTTGGTACACTTAATATAACAGAAATTCCTGGATCCACCCCAGTCCGCAGAAGCCTTCAGGATGGCAAAACCACCATTGAGCTAGCAACGAGAAAGAATTTTTTCCACAAATAATACGATTGAATTAATTTTCAGTCAAGCCACTCTTGAAGGAAGCATTGGATGACAATCAGTTCTTCCATATCTATCCCAAGGTCTGAGCAATTCTTCATTCAGCTGTTCATAGGTGCCTAAGAAATCATGCAAACGTCTACCCTGCAATTTTTATGGCACATGTTGAACGAATACTGGATTTGGGAGCCTGGCGACACCCAGACCCAAGTTCGACTCATACAAGACGTAAAATGCACTTTACTTACACATTTAAAAGTTCCATATACCATAGAACTTTTCATTCATGGCAATGACATTCAGTCAGTCGACTCTAGGCATGAAAACTTAAAACGAAAAGTTGTAACTAAATAGTCCGCCTTTTAATATAGAAAACATTTTTTTGAAAGGTGAATTCACGTACATTCATACCAGAGTTGGGCACATTTTTGTTCGTCAATAAGGTAGTGAATTAATTCACATCATGCTTTGTTTGTGAATATGAATGTGAATTGATTCATACTTCACCTACTCGTAAATGTGAAATTTTACTACCTACTGTTAACGTGAATTAATTCACATTCACAATTGAGGAGGTTGCATCACAAAAGGTACTAAACGCCAAGTTTTTCAGTTTTGGACTAATGGGTTTTGGGAACTGCTTCTTCACGATAATGAAGTCGTTTCAGCTCTAAACGTATTCTATCCATTGAAAATAAGCGTTTTAAAATTTAGTTTTCAACCAAAAAGTACTAAATCTATGAGGTACCTATGTTCCAAGCAAAACGTACTCTATCCATTTATCATACAAAAGTACGTCAACCAAGTCTTCCTTTACTTCCTTCACTCTACTTTCAATCAAAAGGTACTTCATCCGCATCTCAAGTGTTATTTCCTGGTTCACACTTCGTTTTTATCGCTTTTGTTAATAGTAATACCTCTTCAGGACCATTTTTACCGCAAATTTGTGTTGGCCACATTGTGAAGAGATGTCCTAAAAAAAAGTTAAATGCGACAACAACCGCGATTTTATGTGCTTACTCACCTCGGTCAGTACTGTTCCGGTTTCGCTGCGAGTCGTGTATTCTGGACTCAATGTCCAGCTAAATTCATGGTGGCGCATGTTTTTATCTTTTGAATTTCAAAGAAAAAGAGTTAAGGAACCCGCAAAAAGCGGAAACTTTGGAGAAGGCTGGTTTTTTTTAAACAAGAATATAGACTACAACATCGACCTCATGTTCGGCGCATGAGTAGGGCGAACCGACGGAAAACCCGGTAGGTAAAGCACAAAAACATTCAAAAATTAAAAACAAAACCACATATTGGCAATAAACAAAAATCAAAAATTTAGACTTGGCTGAGGAAGAGATTATCGTGCAGTACCCTCATATCGACAAACCGGTGTTGTTCAGTCAAAAGGTACTATAATATACTGGCCCAGTATTACTAGGATATTATCCCAAACGGTTACATTCAAAACGTACTCTATCCATCTGTATCAATCAAAACATACTAAGTAAAGTCTTTATCCATGGCTTCAGGTTTTAAATTTTGACGTAACTATCACATTTTTAATCAATTATCAAACAGTTTTGCCACACGATAGAGAGAAAAATTACGCTCAATCTGAAAAAAGCGAAAAAAAAAGAAGCCTGTTCTATGAGCTATAACAAATTTGCTACCGTTTTTTGCAGTTTCTGTGAAATTCACTCAAGTGGATATAATATATTTTGAATTTAATTTGAATATTTCACACACAAAAATTGAATACAGTAGACTCCGCTTTTTGGGGCCAGCGGATAATTGGGGCAACCGCATATTTGGGGCAAAATGTGCTGGTCCCAAACGAACGTATGTTAGTAATGTTAAAAAACTCCGGTTAGTTGGGGCACTCCTCCTCTTTATCGGGGCAACGAAGAGTCGAGATGTGCAGCAAATTGAGCTCAAACTTCTAGAATCATCATCGTCAGCCACCGAGGTTAGCGGTAAAATCAATGTTCTCCAAGCCATACAATTTGTTTCTGACAGCTGGAGGGAAATAAGCAGAGAAACAGAGAAACCCAGTGTACCAGTAGCGAATCAAGAGGAGTTCGAGAATGTGGACGAACATGTGTCATGTTATGATGAAGAGGGTACGGACGATGATGTGATTGTACATGAAGCAATAAAACGATTTAAGGAAGACGATGCCTCGGACAGCCCCATCAATGAGCTGAACAGGTGCGCAGACTACCCCGAGGGTTGATGACAAGACTTTAAAAAAAAAAAAATACACTGCCAAGGAGATGGCACAGCAGCTTCCTCGTTACAATCAAAGTGACACCATTATAAAATGCGCTGAGCATACCCCTGATTCAATCTTAATGAAACTGATAGGGGATCATCTAGAGCTATACCCACACAATTCCTGAAAATTTGATTGAAATCCGATCAAAATTGTGAAAGTTATGCCTGTTTCAAGAATTTCACGTTAGCGCATGCGCAGAGCGTACCGCTGGTTCAATTTTTTACCCAAAGCCTGGGTAATCATCTACGGCACAACCCGCGTAATCCCTGAAAATTTCATCAAAATCGGATCAATATTGGCTGAAATCTCCACTCCTTCCCTTCTTTAGGGAAGGAGAGGGGGTTGAAGGAGGGGAAAACGGAAAAAATCCTTGAGGGCGCTCAACCTATCTCAGAACGTACATCATTTTTGAATTTCTCGAGATTTTCAAGAATATATATATAAATTACGTTCGCGCATGCGCAGGGGGTACCACTGATTCAATCGTGATGAAACTGATAGGGAACCATCAAGGGCTATACCCACACAATTCCTGAAAATTTGATTGAAATCCGATCAAAATTGTAGGAGTTATGGCTGTGGCAAGGAAATTACGTTCGCGCATGCGCTGAGCGTACCGCTGATTCAATCGTGATGAAACTGACAGGGGACCATCTAGAGCTATACGCACACAATTCCAGAAAATTTGATTGAAATCCGATCAAAATTGAGAAAGTTATGCCTATTTCAAGAATTTCACGTTAGCGCATGCGCTGAGTGTACCGCTGATTCAATTGTGCTGAAATTCGTATGGGACCTCAAGGAGCCTGATCCACATATTCCCTCAAAATTTGAGCTAAATTCATTCAAAATTGTGGAAATTATGGCTGTAACAAGGAAATGCGGACAGACCGACAGACCCACAGACCGACAGACCGACAGACCCACAGACCGACAGACCGACAGACACGAAACCAAATTTGTTCAGTAGGCTATGAAACGCAAAATGCGAGTGGAAATTTTGAATTCGGACAACAAAAATTTTTTTTCTCCCGAAAGTGAACACAAGGCTTCCGCTGCTTCGCAGACTCGGAAGCAAAATGATTCGATGATTTACATGCTACTATACATACATATGTACATATTTTGACTTCAATAAATTCATTTATTGCTACACAACTCGATTCACTATGAACTCCCTTTTCATAAAATTCAAAGATTAGGGAGGGTGGGGGATTTAGGAATTCCGCCTTATTGGGGCACCCGCTTAATTGGGGCAAAATGCTCTGGTCCCGAGGTGCCCCCATAAAGCGGAGTCTACTGTAATTACAAAAACTGATTTTTTTTAAATTCACAAATAAATTGGGATTTTTTAAGTTCACAATCTAATATTATTCTTACGTTGGTGTTCGGTGGCCTCCGTCATTATTCAATAGTTAGTAGTTGTTACTGGGTTGAGTTCAATAAGGCCAATATTGGACTCGGTAAGCGAAAAGTATAAATTAAAGTAATTGACAGGTAACAATAAACATTTAAAAAATAATAACTCATTTTATTGCACATGACAGGTCCAACTATTTTTCTGCGATATAAGATGTGCTGACGGAATGCTCCTTCTGACGACGATACACACGTATTTGAGAATGATTTCACTGTAAGTGTCCATAATTATAATAAGGGTCTAGTTGTTAGGTAGTGGGTTATGCCTAACCCGTTCCCCCTTGTTTGTGTTTGTTGCCAGGTCCCCCCCTGATGATGAAAGCTACCATGTTTTTGAAACGTCGGGAAATGAGTAAACGGAGTTAGAAGCTGATTGGCCTTATTGAACTCAACCCAGTAATAACTAATATTATTCTGTTCTGAAGTTAATAGGCGCGCATAGAGCTAAAAGAAAAATTAGGTGGTAGGAAAGGATTGAAACTATTCATTGGTTTTTCTCAGACTACCTACCCCAAAATTACTGCCCGGGTCAGCGGACCCGAGAGTAATGGAATTACCGCGAATTTGATTTAATTCGCCATTAATTTTTTAAAAAATCACTTTTATTCACAAACAAAGCATGATGTGAATTGCAACCTTATTTATAATATCTTGATTCATACCGCCCGTTTTAGTGGAAATGCGCCATTTACTATATATAGAGCATAAAAAATTGACACGTTTGATAATTGGATGATGTAAACAAGCCCCTCTGAATTTATCTAAGTTGACAAGTTGACAAGTCAAGTCTTAACTAGGTATTAGGTGGTCTTATTATTGCACCTACAACTTATGATTACACATGCGCAGTTTCAGGAATGCCCCTGGAAGGTGTGGCTGTTGCTGTACGATTTGTATCGGAGGAATTTCCAACAGAGGGAGAGACTGGAGGACGAGGACGAAGCCAACTTTGAGAAGGACGGCTTGGCCGAAATCGACGAAGTTTTGTGGAACAACAAAGTCAGTTTGGCTGCTACAATTTCGCGCCTCAGAATCAAAAGAATTGCTCGAACGATTGAAGACCTTCTTCCGCCCCACCTCCAACTACCTCAACAGATCATGAATAAAACTCTAGTTGGTGGATGGGTCAATACGTTTAAAATTGAGTAAGCCGCACTTTTGATGGTGAATACATCAGGAATTTTAGTGATTCGTGTAGAGGGTGAAAAATGTCGCTCTTGAATCTGTAAGGAAAATATGTATATATGTATCCTAGATGGATCCAACAGCGTAGTGTTTGTGAATGTCAGGGGTCCTTCAACTGCAAGTTACAATGGTAAGGATTCACCTACAATCCTTCAATATTTTCAGGCTGTCGTTATTCACGGCTACCCTATCGGAAGATTTAGGATTCTCCCCAGTTGACCACACTCATAACAACGTGGTTCCTAAATTATATTTTGTCAAAGACCATGTGGTACCGAAATATTTCCACTGCCACCCCAACGCTTGTAAGGATGTACTGAACTCGGAACTAGTCAACAGCAAACGCTACATCATACAAGTAAGATATGGAGTCAAGAAGATTTAGCACTAAACAAGTTATACGTATAACATTTTTTCGTACAAAAGCGAATTGGCACTCTTTTTAGAATCACTAATGCACGAGCACATGTTTCAATGATCAAAAAAACGCTGCAAATTTTACACAAGGGTTTATTATTCTTTAATGTAGGTTACTTGTCGAAAATTAATTCTATGTCAATAAAAATATTTTAGAAAAAAGTTTTAGTTTTTTTTAAAACATTTTTTGAAAACTTTTTTTTCAAACATTTGTCTTCAAAAACTTTTTTTTCACTCGGAAAATATTTGACCTCCTGGGACCTCCTCAAAAATCGCATTTGTAGCCCCATGAAAGCCCTATAGATCCCCACAGTGAAATCGGATCGTTCCGGGACCCCCAAAAATTGATTCTACGTACAAAAATATTTCGAAAACGACACCTAACTCGATCCCTTAGCCAAAAGTCTTCAAAAAGTCCCTCCCGTAGTCCCATTTTAGCCCCATAGCGCCCCACGGGTTTGGGCGATCGGGTTGAAAGCCTTGTGGGCACAACTAGATGGTAAACCAAGTATTTTGTCAAAATTTCAGATTTAAAAAAAAATGCCTACTGCCCAAAACGGCCTGGACAGCGGACGGCGTACGGCGGACGGACATTTCGTTTTTGGAATCTAGGCCTCTTGAAACGAATATTGTCAAATGTTGAGGCCGATCAGAATTTTCGACCCCCGTCGCGATTACATAGTTGTATTATTCCAAGAATAATAAACCAAAATAGATTACTCTCCCTCCCCTATAACCGTTCCTTATTCTTAATATATTTCATTCTAGTGTCCGTAAGATCCATTAGCTGTTGAGTTTTGCCTCGAATCGGTAATAACTAGGGTTCGGATTCGAGCATAATATGCTAATAATATTATTATCTTGTTGCCAATGTAACTTGCATAATATTATTATCTTGTTGACAATGTAACCCCTTTTACAAGGCGTCTTACAAATAAAGCTTATTGATATATATGTTTTCTCCTGTCCAGTAAACACTGAAGAAGCCTTTTGGTAGGTTCACCTCTCTAGGACCTACAGAATTTAAATTTATCGATACAAATGCATAAAACAACAGTTTTCGGAATAAACGCTTATAAATGCATACCTAATTATTATTCTAGTGGTTTTCGTCTAAATAGTTTGTTTTTAATCATATTTCCCCAGAACTTGGGCCTCGACTAAGGTTTTTTAACGCGTACATCGAGGGGTGTTTTCTACAATAATAATTATTGTAGAACTCTAAAGACGTAGTCTACAATTATTCTACCGATGATGGTCTAATCAACTGAAACGCGTCTACAAGTTATATTTATATTTTTATCGTGGAAATGGACTACTTCGTCTTAAATCGTCTTTTTTAAATATGGATTCCCACTATCTCGCCGCATCCACCTTACATTACGCCTCAAACTTTGTTAATTTTTTTTTTTTTTCATGTTGCTTTCCTTTATGTAGATTTTAAAGGTGTTTTTGGAGCATAATATTATTTAACCATATAATATATATAATATATATTATATTGAGGTTTTAGAGCATATCTATTTGTAGGGATTTACCCCTGCGTCTATGATAGATTAATAGCCCACCGGAAGTAGTTCCGACAAGAGGAGCAGGACGTGACACAAGCGCGCCGCCGCTGCGTCAGGCTCCTCTTCTCTTGCGAACGATTGAGCCCTCCCGTCCTTGGACGGGACAATTTAACAATTTAAATTTTGCCATTTACTGCTCATTTTTGTTTGACATAATAACAATGTCGTTTCGCAGTATTAACTCTTGTGTTCCTTTTGATAGCCAGGCCTCCTCCGCCGACAATCGGTCGGGGAAGCTGAACTCTCAACTGGAATAACCCCATGTGATCCAACTATCCTGGACTCCCTCGCCGATACCTCGGTTAGGGAATCCGAAGAAACTGTCTCAAATCAAATTGGGATTTCTGTTCAGGCCTTCTCTGTTGACAATTAAACTGAGGAAGCTGCAGCAGTCTCCCCAATCTTAACTGCGAGCCCAGAGCGAACTGGAGTCAGATACGACATGTCGTACAAGGCTCCAGCATCCTCTCGGTTCCCTTCCGGGAACTCTGCACTTACACAACACCTCGACATATCGAGCAAGCCTGTAATGTGCGAGCATCCCCAAACTGTGGCTGCATCTTCCTCCTGTGTTGCAGATCATGACAATTTATGCAGAGGACGATAATGTTCCCATACTCCCATCCTGTTCCTCCAAAAACAACGGCGGCGGAATCATGGATTTACGCCACAGGTCTTCCGCCAAACACACTACACAAAATTTAATGAATTTAAATTCTGTAATAGGAACACAAACGCATGTAGGTACACATCCACCATCCATATAATCGATTCTACCGAGCATATCAATCCGAGCCCTAGTAATAACAATATTATATGAACAATTATTATTACTATCCTGTTTTTGAAATTTTTGACGTTTGTTGGTAGGACAGGTCGCAATGTTTGGGAGCAGTAATGTTCCTAAAAGTAATGGAACAACTGGAATTATGCGGGTCAGTGGCGCAAACTCACATAGCAACACCACCGTCGACTGCTTATCTTGCCTCTATGATAGCCCATAACCCCAATATAGATCAGCTACTCATATTCAGCACGGGGTCCAGGTAAAGAGAGAGCTGAATGAGGATCGAATTCCTGACGTGAAATTAGCATTACTTCAGTACCTTATCACAAGACGGATTTCCTTGTAGAAAAGCAGAGTATGAAGAATATTTTAGAGACATTGGAGCTTGCAATATTACGATCTTCTCAGAGCACTTTTCTGAGATCACCCCGGAGAACACTGTACTCCACAACATCATTGCAGTGATGGCATGTCCTCCTAGTTCCAACACGGCAGTTGCTGACCCGGTTGATTTGGCCATGGCTCGCGGTGGAGACATTTCTGTCCTGTATGCACTGACAGAAGACTATTACAACAAAGACATTGATCCTGGAATCATAAAACTTCAAAGAGAAACACTTCTCAAGGCAATGTCCATGCCTCAAGTAAGAAGATGTGATCACCAATAAATACAATAACAATTATTGTTATCGTTGTAAATAGTGGATTAAAATTACTGGGTAGCAGACAGGGATAATTATTAAACGTCGGTCTTAATGTTTCAGATTCAAGCTGTGATATACGAGTCCCATTCGAGATCAATAGAGGAAAATGAAAAGATGGTTAACTCAGTTGTTGATGATATAAACCAATGGGCAGCAGACAAGCACTGGGAGGAAATTCTGCAGACGCAAAGTTCACCAACACCCAATGAGCTGGAAGAACCCGAAAACGACAGTGTAGAATCAGCAGCCATCGAGGAAGCAGTGATACAAGTTCGAAATAAATCTTGTTCATTTTTAGCATCCATTGTTTATGGCTGAGGGCTATGTTTGCATCTGCGATGTTAACTGTATTCAATTGATATTCAGGTACCCCTATGTGATCTTTATGAGGTAGCATCTTTCCCAGACTTGTGTCCAAATGAGGCCGACTGCGTGCTCCATAAGAAAGAAGGAATCTATTTGGCTTTGTTGAAGAGAAAGGTCAGAAATAACTTTGTAACCTCAATTAGAATTAGCAAACTAATTACTCATTCTGTAAGAGGCGAGCGAGCAGAACCAAACCTAAATTTACTGATGATTAACACACTGAATTCGTAGGAAATCACCCGTTTGGACCCAAAGTACATGATAAGTATGGCTGAGATCAGAGGCCTCTTCGGAAGGCAGGTTGACACAACGCTGAAAACTCAGAAAAAGAAAGCGATCAAGTCGAGGTCATTCTCGTGGAAAGAATCGTCCACCCCCACAAAACCATTGGTGAGTCATTCCAAGTTCATGTCTTACGAAATAATTTATCAGCGAATAAACCCAACCTGGAAATATTCTGAAATGTACACCTGATCCATTTCCTTGTTAAAACAGATTGAACTTGATCGACTAACCACCCCAACACTGGCTTGGAAACACAAAGATATCAGGATGTGTGGGGAAATGCTTCAGTGCGAACGATTTATGATACATCTCAGAAACGCCTTCTGTGATGATGGACTGTTAGCCAGGCTCTGGTGGAAAAATGTTCTGAACTACATCCGAAGAAACCTCCACCGGAAATCTAGGTTTCCAACGCTCCGCCTCCGACGGCCCCTGAGGTTTGACAGTAATTGTTTGTCATTTACCAATTCCTTTGAATTTTAATGGAATTGGTATTTAATAGTGGAGCCTAGTTTTCAGATGTGTTTCTAATCAATCATCTGCTGTTTCCAGATCATTCCACAAGGAGTCGTTTCCCACGCACTACGCAAGCCTCGACCTTGAATTTCTTCTCCTAGAAGCCAACAACGATGCCAACAAAACCCCAACTTTGCATTTATAGCGCGTTCAAAAGAGCGATTTATATTTTTGTCTCTCCTTCCTTCTGAAAAAATGTCATAGAATAGATGTTGGTTGGTAGTAATACACCAATAATAATAGGGCCCCCCCGGAAATACGGCAAAGCAGTACAGTTCTATCAGCTGCTAACAATGGAAATTCTGCCCCTACGCAATAAAAAACACCATCCGAAAATATCGGCTGTCATTGGAAAGCTCCACGGGAGGTAGCACCGAGAGGCCTTAAAGGCCGGTTTACACGCTCAAGCCATTTGCACAAACTGGCTTGTGCAAGCCAGTTTGCACAGTTATATCGTTGCGTGTAAATTGCTTGTGCAATATCTGTCTCGGACAGAAAATCGGCTTGAGGTTGGAGTGAAGCTTGCACAAGCCAAAACACGATCCCGCGCAGGCGCACCTGTTCTCTTCAGGAGTGTGAATTACATTTTCATCACTTTTGTCACCCTATCACTCTTGTCACTTTTATATTTTAAAAAACTGTGAATTTTATAGTTGAAAAAAAAAAGAGGATCACCTTCTCCAACATTTGCACAAACACAACTAAACTGCACAAGCCAGTTTGTGCAAATGGCTTGAACGTGTAAACGCGACCAAGTTGTTCAGTTCAGTTTGCGCAAATTGGCTTGCACAAGCCAGTTTGTGCAAATGGCTTGAGCGTGTAAACACGTAAGGAATGCGCACAAACAAATAAGACACGGAAATTGTTATCTTATTCTTCTATAAGACGTATTGGATGAATAATAATTATTATTTGTGCTTCAATTTATAAAATATTACGAATAATTTGATTATAATGATATTATACTCTATATTAATTTTTATATTATCAATTATTATTATGTACCATAATATGGCTAATATTATTTAGCTTGGATATTTTGCGTTTTAGACCAAATCGTGCTATGAGATGTGGTCAGGGGTGAAAAAGTTGTGCGACAGTAAGTTCGAACCAAAAATACTAGCTACCCATCAAGCATGCTTGGTGCACCAAGAACTAACTACCAATGGTCCCGAAAGCTTTCACAGCCATATTAAAAACCATTTCAATTCCCCCTCCCCAACGTTTTTGCTGTTCTTGAAAATCTACGCATGTTACAAAAGGAAAGTTATGGCCCAGTCAATAGAGGAAGTTCACCCTACATCAAATGTAGCAGCTTTTTTATTTTTTCATGTTATTGAGGACCATTAGGTAGGTAGACTGTATGCGTAGATTTTCAAGAACAGCAAAAACGTTGGGAAGGGGGACGTAGAATCCATTTTTGGGGGTCCCGGAACGATCAGATTTCACTGTGGGGGTCTATAGAGCTTTCGTGGAGCTATAAATTGGATTTTTCAAGGATCCCAGGAGGTCAAATGTTTTCTAGGTAAAAATGAAAGAGAAAGTTTTGAAGAAAAAAAAATTTTCCAAAATTTGTTTACATACACATACATACAGAATTAATTTTCGCACAAGTAAACTATATCAAAAAATAATAAACCCTTGTGTAATATTGGCAGCGTTTTATTTTGGTTTATTATTCTTGGAATAATACACCTAGGTTTTCGCGACGGAGGTCGACGACTCGGATCGGCCTCAAAATTAGACATTATCCGTTTCAAGAGGTCTACATTCTAAATCCGAAATGTCCGTCCGCCGTACGTCGTCCGGGCCGTTTTGGGCAGTAGGTTTTTTTTTTTTAATCTGAAATTTTGACAAAGTACTTGGTTTATCATCTAGTTGTGCCCGCAAGGTTTTCAGTCCGATCGCCCAAACCCGTGGGGCGCTATGGGGCTACGGGAGGGTTTTTTTTATGCTTTTACCTATGGGATCGAGTTAGGTGTCGTTTTCGAAGTATTTTTGAACGTAGAATCCATTTTTTGGGGTCCCGAGGCGATCCGATTCCACTGTTGCGATCTATAGGGCTTTCATGGGGCTACAAATGGCATTTTTTGAAAGATCCCAGGAGGTCAAATATTTTTCAAGTAAAAAATAAAGAATTTTAAAAGAAACATTTTTGAGAAAAAAAAATTTAAAAAAAAACTTTTTTTGAAATATAAAAATCCCCAAAAAAATTTTTTGGGATCGCTGAACGCGAATATGCAGTCGAAACAAGTCGACAGCAACAACTTTTGACAGTTTAGAATCTCATGATCGTCAAAATCATGTCAAAAAATGACAATTTTTCCAAATTCATTGTAAAATCGTGAAAATTCGTATTTTTACGTATTTCTGTTAGAACTTTCATTAAATTCAACAAAAAAAAGCAAATTTTTAATATTCAATTTTTTGTTTTTATTACATTAGTATTTAGGTCGCTAAACTCAAATTTAATGTTGAAAATTCATTATGAACAGAAAAAAATTATAATTATACAATGATAACAAACTATAATGATAAATTCATTCTATAAATTATGAAGAATAGAAATTATGTTTGTTATGTATTTGACTTATTATTTTACAAGGGAAGCCCATTACTTTTCAAAAAATTGATTTTTTGACAGCAAATTCGAGTTCAGCGACTCAAAAAACATAAGAATACGAATTTTCATAATTTTACAATGAATTTTGAAAAATTGTCATTTTTTTGACATGATTTTGACGATTTGAGATTCTAAACTGTCAACAGTTGTAACATTGTTGCTGTCGACTTGTTTTGACAGCATATTGGAGTTCAGCGACCCCAAAAACGAAGCTACCTACGAAGTTTCACTATTTCGCAAAGAAGTTTGTAAAAGTTATATTCAAAAGTCTGATATTGGCTAAAAAAAAATCGTATTTCAAAAATCAAAATCGAGCTACCGGCGTAGGTTTTTGTGATGCAAAAAATCTGAAAAAATTCAGGGGTCTTTTTTTGAGATTTTAAACCAAATTTCGGGTGGAGGTCACCAAAATTCCATCTTTCTCAAAATAGCGGGCACCCTAATCCTCATAATAATTTCAAATATTATTTCCTTCTGGTGGTTTCTGATGGAATCCCCTATCGAACGAGCTTGCAGTGGCGAATTTGTGAACGAAAGCCTTCACCTGTGTAGGCAAAAAACAACAAAATTTGTTTACAACATAATTTAATTATAGTCGAGTAATTCCAAGAATACCTACCTCATATTTGTAAATTAAGTAGGTACATCTGACTATAATATAGTACAGGGATATAATAATATTATATCGCTGTACTAATAATACGGTAATATTATTATGGTACAGCATTCCATCGAGAAAATGTTGATGGTGTGTCAGCCACTTTCCTAGACAGTGAACAACTTGACAACAACTACCTACTGAATCATGTTCGCGGCTCACACAACGTGTGTTCTTCGTCGGCCAAGTCTTAACTAGTTGCTAGTTTGCTTCGGTTTTGCGTTTTGTGTCATCGTTTCGGCGCCTGGTCAGCTATTAATCGATCTGCACCAGCTACATTTTCATCGTGTCGTGAGTACGAATATTTATCATTAGAATACTCAAGTACATTTAGTTCGTAATAATCATCATGGCGATATTGGCAAAAGGCAAGTTCGCCGTCGAATCCAAGCCCTCGTTGTTGATGACTATGTACCTTTCTCTAGCCCCTCACAGTCCACTAACATCCAAACGATCTAGACACATCATCTGTTATCAACCTGATGTCTATGCCGTCAACATCAGTGCATAGACGATCAACGTTTCCCTGTATACGCTCGGGACCCCAACAGCTCCCCTTTGGGAGGCTTAGGACTCCGTCCCGCCCCCCTATTAAATCAGGGACGCTAATCGATTCCACGTCATACCGGCTTAAAACTTTTTGAGGACTCCGTCCGGTAGGATTACGATCGGCCAAGTAATTTGTGAGGACTCCGTACAGGGGCTGCGATGGGAGAAATTCTGGATTGGCGTCAACAAACTTGCTACTGGCTTGAAGAATAAACAAACTAGATATCACAATGCACTTTGCTTCCGTTGCACCATGCTCTTTGCTTCCGTTGATTCGCAATCTTTCTTTCTCTATAAAGCCCGAACCATGATAAGGTCAAACAATTTTTTGGGCTCGTCTTTTTGCCTCCTTCAGACGTAGCCCCTGCATTTCATGAATTGCGGGCAGGAAAACCCTGGAACAGCGGTGCCACCAAATTTGTTAATTACTTGGAAAAGAACTATAATATAGTGATATAGTATTTCCTGCACAAGTGTAAATCCCCGGCATTTATGGGCTGAACAAACTTCCGATGTAAATAGAACAACTAACTGCTGCGAATCATTCCATCGTCACCTAGGAGATAGTTTCAATAGTTCGCATCCCGACATTTTCCGTTTCACCGACACATTAACAAAACTCCAGAATGAAGTATACCTACATCAAATGGGCCCCGGAACCGACTGTCGAATAATACTTTTTTCTGAAAGAACTTCATAATTTGAAGGCATAGCAGTGAGTTTTGGGCTCCTACGCTGTAATACAAATTTCCAGGGCACTGTCGAAAATTTCAACTTTGAATCTGGAGGGAAAAGTGGCACCACTCTCTCATTGGCTGCTCACGGCCGCCATTTCCGCCGTCACCTCCGGCAGATTCCCGTCGGTCCCTTCTTATGCTAGCGCACTCTGGCGGATTAGTTATCGTGGCTACCGCGGGAAAATTCAAAACGCCAAATATTCACTAGTGATTTCCTCTGCTCAGACACCTAATTTCTCACTGCTAACTGTACTGAGTACTTTGTTCATTACCTACTAGTTCAACTATGTTCGGCCGAATTTTCCCATTTCTCTGACCTAGTTCCGGGGCCCATTGAACAGCATTTCATTGAATCATGTATTCCATGACCGCCGTACTGTAACTCGCCAAAGCGCAGTGCAAATTCAAATTGACTTTTACAAATCGCACGCCATTTCTAGAGCGAACTTTAAAGTTGTCTCCGCCGTGGCTAAATTTTATGGCGACTCCTTGTACCATTGATACGTGTACTATTACCTAATATGTGACTTTCTTGGTTTTTTTTTTTTTTTTTTTCGTGACATGGCAATATTTTTAATGCTTCTATTTTTAATAAAAATCAAGTTTCAAAGACAGATGTTGAAGGGACGGAGTCCTTCATTTTTGCTAAGCCGACTCAGGTGGGTCGGGACGGAATCTTATAATTTTCTTAAGCCGATGCCACTGACTAATGAGGGGACGGGACGGAGTCATGGCCCTCCCTCCCCTTTTAGTTTCTCCCACCCTCAGTGCAGACTCTATTCTCCCATCATGGGTATGAACCTACCAAGTCGCGTACTCGACGATCGCATCCCTTCCCAATATCGGACTGGTGTTGAAACTATAGGGAACTTCCATCAACTACCCCAACTACTCTCACGTGGTAATGTAGGTACTAAAGTGGCCAGATGGGCAATTCGAAGTAATATTTTCCCACAATGCCACAACTGATTTAATGCGTAACTGATTTAATTTGTAATTAATGACAATCATTAATTATAAATAAATTTAACGTTGGCCTCTTCAGGATTTCAGTCCTGAGCTCAAAATATTTTTCAGAATTGGAATTGATCAATTACTAATTGACAATTAGAGGAAAAAATGATGGAAACGGAGGGAATGTTTAGCTGCACGTTGGGGACATTTTGAAAAAGTTGTCAGCCATGATGGACAACACTGTTGCCGCACAAGATAGTTGGCCGCCAGGATAGTTGCTAGGGATGTAACTGTCGGAGAAAAATATCGATATATTGATAATATCAATATTTCGATGATATATCGGATTACTAAAACGATTATTTTTTCTCATTTTTTAAAAAATTATGTTTTATTAGGTAACGATTTTTGGTTTATTATTCTTGGAATAATACACCTATGTTTTCGCGACGGAGGTCGACGACTCCGATCGGGCTCAAAATTTGACATTATCCGTTTCAAGTGGTCTACATTCTAAATCCGAAATGTCCGTCCGCCGTCCAGGTCGTTTTGGGCAGTAGGAATTTTTTTAAAAATCTGAAATTTCGACAAAATACTTGGTTTACTATCTAGTTGTGCCCGCAAGGTTTTCAGTCCGATCGCTCAAACCCGTGGTGCGCTATGGGGCTATAATGGGGCTACGGGAGGGGTTTTTTTTGAAGGCTTTTAGCTATGGGATCGAGTTAGGTGTCGTTTTCGAAGTATTTTTGGACGTAGAATCCATTTTTTGGGGTCCCGGAACGATCCGATTCCACTGGGGCGATGTTTAGGGCATTCGTGGGGCTAAAAATGGGATTTTTGAAGGATCCCAGGATGTTAAATATTTTTCGAGTAAAAAATACGGAATTTTTGAAAAAAACACATTTTTGAACAAGAAAATCCAAAAAAAAGAATTTTTTTTGAGATAAAAATCCAAAAAAAAATTTGTTTTTAAATTTTTTCATTGACAGAATTAAATTTCTGCACAAGTAACGTATATCAAAGAATAATAAACCCTTGTGTAAAATTTGCAGCGTTTTTTATTACCGAGTTATAATATTATTATAATATAATAATATATTTTATTATGTAAGATGTCACTCAAAAATTCTTTGGATTGGTTACAGCACCGTCTGCAAGTGCATTTTTAATTCTTGATTTACATGATTACAAATTGATTAGGTAAGGGGTTTCTAAAATACATTTTTTTTTAATCTACTATATTAAAGCCGCAGCCCTAGGAGGAGGAGGGTGACACCATTTTGGTCATCTTTATTTTAGGGCACTTCTAGCGGTCGAAAAAATCTGAAATTGGTCTTAAAAAAATCCAGTTTGGCAAGCATAGTGCGAGAAAATCCTGAAACCACCAAAAAGTAGCTCTATGTGGCGTATGTGAGCTCCGAAAAACCCTTGAAGGCTGTGGGATTATGAGTACGTTCCACCAGACCTACCATCTTGTTGAATATGATTCAATATTCAGTTACCTACACCTTCTAAGGTCCTAAATTCACTGTTTGGTGTTTCGGTTTATTTGGGCAGTTTCCAAGAGAAAAACGCTGCAAATTTTACACAAGGGTTTATTATTCTTTGATATAGGTTACTTGTGCAAAAATTATTTCTGTGTTAAGTAATGGAAAAAATTTTGGAAAAAGAAATTTATTTTTGGGGATTTTTTTTTTTTTTAACAAATTTTTTTCTTCAAAAACTTTATTTTTTGCTCGAAAATATTTAACTTTCTGGGATCCTTCAAAAGTCCCATTTTTAGCCCCATGAAAGCCCTATAGATCGCCACAGTGAAATCGGATCGTTCCGGGACCCCCGAAAATGGATTCTACGTTCAAAAATACGTCGAAAACGACACCTAACTCGATTCCATAGCTGAAAGCCTTCAAAAAAACCCTCCCATAGCCCCATTTCAGCCCCATAGCGCCCGACGGGTTTGGGCGATCGGACTGAAAACCTTGCGGGCACAACTAGATGGTAAACCAAGTATTTTGTCAAAATTTCAGATATAAAAAAAAATCCTACTGCCCAAAACGGCCCGGACGGTGGACGGTCATTTCGGATTTAGAATGTAGACCTCTTGAAACGGATAATGTCAAATTTTGAGGCAAATCGGAGTCGTCGACCCCCGTCGCGAAAACATAGGTTTATTATTCCAAGAATAATAAACCCCCCCCCCAAAAAAAAAAAAAACGCTGCAAATTTTACACAAGGGTTTATTATTCTTTGATATAGGTTAGTTGCGCAAAAATTATTTCTGAGTCAAAAGAAAAAATGTTGGAAAAAAAAGATTTTTGGATTTTTTTTTTCCAAGAACTTTTTTTTGGCTTTTTTTTTTCAAAAAAATTTTTTTTCAAAAATTCTTTATTCTTTACTCGAAAAATATTTAACCTCCTGGGATCCTTCAAAAATCCCATTTTTAGCCCCATGAAAGCCCTATAGATCGCAACAGTGAAATCGGATCGCTGCGGGACCCCAAAAAATGGATTCTACGTCCAAAAATACTTCGAAAACGACACCTAACTCGATCCCATAGCTAAAAGCCTTCAAAAAAAACCCTCCCGTAGCCCCATTATAGCCCCATAGCGCCCCACGGGTTTGGGCGATCGGACTTAAAACCTTGCGGGCACAACTAGATGGTAAACCGAGTATTTTGTCAAAATTTCAGATTATTAAAAAAATGCCTACTGCCCAAAACGGCCTGGACGGCGGACGGCGGACGGACATTTCAGTTTTGGAATCTAGACCACTTGAAACGGATAATGTCAAATTTTGAGGCCGATCGGAGTCGTCGACACCCGTCGCGAAATCGTAGGTGTATTATTCCAAGAATAATGAACCAAAACCGGTTCCCGATGTTGTAAAAATAGTATCGATATATCGGAGGAAAAAAATATCGACCAAAAATATCGATATATCAACGGGACAATATCGATATTTCGATACATTTTTATCATCTCTAATAGTTGCACGCTATGATCTCTCCCTCCCGATTGTGTGTGCTTCGTTCCGGTGAATTTCCAGAATTAATTTCATAATTGTCCTACTTTCTTGTTGAATTTATGTCAAGAACCCCTACCGTGTTATATCAGTTAGTGATTTGGTGAGTACCTATTGCAATGGTTTAGATGTTTTTGGATTTTTCTATTGGGCGCGCTTCCGTCCGAGCTGAAAGTGAACTAATCTTCGCAGCATGTTGGTTGTTCATGAGTCAGGTTGCTGCATTCTGGAGATGTAAAGATTGTATTTCCTATACTGAGATTAAGATTCAAAGAAGTTTGCTCGGCACTGAAGTTGTATGTAGGGGATGCTTGGTTGATGTAAAAACCGGGTAAAAACTTGCTATGAACATCTCCGCCATGTTTCTTCTTGGTTGATGTAAAAACCGGGTAAAAACTTGCTATGAACATCTCCGCCATGTTTCTTCGGCAGTAAGTAAGTGTAGTACAATCCTTTATTGCGTATGTTGATATTTCAATACAACCGGCGGTTCGGATTTTCGAAGCTATCCGAAGTAGGTGCTTACGTTTTGTCCAATCCATCTAAATCAATTTTCAAAGGTTCACTGGCAACTCTAAGATGATATAGTATATCATCTATTGGCTAAGACTATTAAGACTGAGCTTACTTCATCTCTTGATTACGCTGTAGTTATAATTTTTTTCAGGCAGATTTCCGCGTCTGCAGTTTATAATTTTTGTTGTTTTGGCGGGGCGCGAGCTTGCGTCTGTAATTCAGGTTCACATGCCATTTCTTGGTGATACCTTTTGCTTCCGAGTCTGCAAGCCAGAGGAAGCGTTGTTTTCACTTTCGAAATGAAAAGAAATTTTGTTTTCCAAACTCAAAATTTCCACTCACGTTTTGCGTTTCAGAGCCTCCTGAACAAATTTGGTTCCGTGTCTGTCTGTCAGCATTTCCTTGCCACAGCCATAATTTCCACAATTTTGATCGGATTTCCATCAAATTTTCAGGAATTGTGTGGGTATAGCTCTAGATGGTCCCCTATCTGTTTCTTTACGATTGAATCAGCGGTACACTCAGCGCATGCGCTAACGTAATTTCCTTGTTACAGTCATGACATACCTACATAAAGATGACATACTGTGAGGGCCACGAGGAAGCTTCTGTGCCATGTCCTTGGCAGTGTATTTCTCATTGGAATGATTAAATCATTGAACAAATTTTGTTCTTCAGTCGTTGGATGATGCATGCGAATATCCCGCTATCTTTCCTACAACCCTCTATACCTCCACTATCCCTTTTCTACCTCCCTCTATTTGGTTTATTATTCTTGGAATGATACACCTATGTAATCGCGACGGAGGTCGATGACTCCGATCGGCCTCAAAATTTGACATTATCCATTTCAACAGGTCTAGATTCCAAAACCGAAATGTCCGTCCGCCTTCCGGGCCGTTTTGGGCAGTAGGAATTTTTTTTTAATCTGAAATTTTGACAGAATACTTGGTTTACTATCTAGTTGTGCCCGCAAGGTTTTCAGCCCGATCGCCAAACCCGTGGGACGCTGTGGGGCTACGGGAGGGGCTCGATAGGTTGTGCGAACACCACGGGGTGTCTTTCGGCGGGACCCTTGAGGGCCTGAACGAGTGGAGGGGGGACTGGAGGAGATGCAGCAGGTTGTGCAGGATGTGTGGTTGGAGGCAACTAAGGCCAGGGCGGTGGCATCGACGAGCCGGATCTATAGATTCCTGGATTTGGGGGTTTGGTGTGTCAATCTGACAGTTAAAACTCAGAGGGCCTCAATGTTCGTGTTGCGTTGGGTGCTAAGAGTCCGTGGCGACCTGCTGAGGCTCAACAGCCGACCTCATAATATGTAACATAATATGAAGCTATATTATATGAAGCATAATATGCTTCACGAGGAGGATCAGCGCACAGAGCTCTGCTCGCTCTGAAACATGGGGGTGCCGGAGGACCTGGAGCACTTTGTTGCAGTTAGCACTGTTTTGGAGGAGTTCCGCATGCCGTACTTTGGGAGGCCCCAGCTCTCGAGGGACCACCCTGCTTAGGGTCTTGACTGGTGAAAAATGGCTGCCGCTCGCCAGGTTCTGGCGGGCTGCGTGGAGATACAGGATGGAGCTGGTCGAGCAATTTAATTGGGACCGAGCGCCACGTTGACCCCTTACTCTTGTTTTTGTCGCCGTTGTCTTATCCCCCACTTCAATAAATTAAATACAATTGGTTTAATAAAATTTCCTAATAATAAGTGCAAGCAATCTCTGGCAGACGGGCGTAGCTCATTGTCAAATGTATGTCTTTTTGCTTTTCTATTCTGTTGAAAGTTTGAACATTTAATGTTCGTTAGTATACTTACGAGCAAAAAAAAGAAGCATTTAATGTTCGTTTTGTTTGTTAACCTATTATGATCCTGCGACACCAGCATAAGATATTATCTTTACTTGTAAGACGTAAGACCCTACCCACAACATGGCGGCAAGGGCTGACAAAACCAAACATTTCGGGCTGAGATTTAGGCCAGTCAAACAGTAGTTACATTGAAATCGCATGAAAGCGTTTTTTGTTTTTTTTAAATGTTAGGATCACTCCCTGTAGCGTATACGTATCATACCCTGTTGGGTATACATACCCAAGTTTGCGGCTTCGAAAAACCTCAAAATCTTCGGACGTCTTTTGGTTTTTGGCTTATAATATACGGAGATATTATCTCCGTAGGGGTGCATCCTACAAAACAAATTACTCCTACTTTTTTTAAAGTAAACAAAGTTGTCTAACTTTTGAGACCAACCGCAGCTCTGTAGGTCTTAATAAAGTTGAAATTTAACCATTTGGTCCCGTTTCAGAGCCTCTATTTCAAAAACAGCGTACTCAATCAAAAAATGTCACTCAATCAAACGTGTAGAGAAGTCAATTCCATGTTAGGAAGCCCTCCATTGGTCCATTGGTTGCGGAAATTCAGTCAACTGAAAATGGGTGACTCATTGAAAAAGGGCCCCCAATTGGACGGGACTTTGTAAGTACCCTCCCGCCGAGGAAAAAACATGTAATATAACACACCGCTAATAAGGACACCGCTCGGTAACCGGATAACCACGTTTTTCAGAACGTTTTCGGCTGTAGCTCAGAAACTATTCGGCCGATTCCAAATTTCTTTTTTTCTCGTGAAAGCTGATTGAATTTCCTATCGCAGCTATTCTGTGTGAAAATTTAATTTGAGCTGAAATAAGAGAGGGGCAGCCATGGCAAAGCAATTGCAAATTTTGGCAAAAACGATTACTAACAGAAATGTACCTACCGTTGCCGCACGGAGCACTGATGGCCAAGGATTCACTGAAACACTGAAATGTGTGGATCGACCTTTAAACCGTATAATAATTAACCTATTACTCCAGGAGCTGTGACCCAAAATCGTTGAGCAGGATGAAAAAATTGAATGATTTGTGATGATATATTCATATCATCACAATGTCTTGGCCGAAAATTTGAAAAGCGGATACCAAGTGGGGGCCTTAAAAAATGCCTGTCGGTCTCAAATTTTGAAAATGTACCCTATTGGATGACACATGGGGTCCACACTCGAAGTTAGTACGTGTAACGAAGAAAATAAATGAGTTGACACGTCTCCCTTACTCCGGCGAGAAGAATTTGAATTTAATGATACCCGTTCGCCCAACTCGCCGTTTCCGGCGGTAGGTAGATAGTTAGGGGTGGAAAAATGAAAATTAATATTCTTGAATGGTGAGAAGGTTGCTCCACTTCGTGAGCCCTCTTTTGGTATCGTGTTTTTAAAGGTTTTGATTAGAGTCGGTGGCCTGTCATTTTTCAAGTAGGTAATTGTGGTCCACAGACTCATTCACTCAGATAACAAATCTGTGCAAACTCAGTAACCATTGTCATCCGCATAATATGGCTTCAAGGGAACTGGAGGCACACTGACATAATAATATTATTATTATGTCAGTGTGCCTCCAGTTCCCTTGAAGCCAAAGTTCAGAGAAGAATATTTGTGAATGTTTACCATCAGACGACATTTCTTACTCGGCAGTGGCCTGTTAGCTAGTCCCCCCCCCCCCCCCCCCCACCCCCATGTTAATTCCGTCGGCCCGGTTTATTCATGATTGTTCCTGAGCAGCCTCTATCGAACAGTCTTGTCATTTTTGTCCCCTCAGGACCACCGGGGTTGGAACGTAGTACAACTTGGTTAGTCCATGGCTTCAGTATCACATTGAACTCTCAGTTGTGTGTTGAGCTAGATGGAAGTTTTTGCTTGCCACTGCTGTGAACTGGAAGAAATGTATTATAGTGCAGTACAGAACGGATATCAGGTATGTTTTACTCTGAAATTCACTTCTTCTCATGTCAACTCAATATTGTACTTGGGATTGTATAGCATTTGCATTACATGCAAATGATTCGGCCAGTTTGAAGCAAACTGAAACTAAACTTGTCCTCTTTCGAAGCCAAAACCTGTCACCCTCCACTCAGTTCGTAAAAGGTTCACTTCTGTAGCAAAATAGGCACTTCTATAGGCAAAAACTACCAAAAAAATATGGCAGGTGGGAAAACTGGTGGGGTGCCAAGTCGCCATCAGCTGAGTCTCTTGTTTCCTTTTATTATTATCTCGGTTTGTATAATAATTATTGAATACATTTTCCAGTTGACGGCCGTACCAGAAGTAGGGTTTCATACCCCTCGGTTGATCCTTCCTCCGGTTTTGGGTCTTCAGCCTCCACCGCTGGTGTTCCCTGCCTTTCAGCAGCTGCCAGAACAACCACAGCCCCATAAGCTTCATCCGCAAACATATGGACAAACCCCGATAGTTTCTTGGCGTCAGGAGATTCAACCTCAGTTAACGATGTCACTGTCGCCCAACAAGCAGCCCGACTGGCCTCAGACCCTCCAAGAGGTGAGTATTCGAATTTCATGACTGTAGGTAAGGAAATGCGGGCTATTCCAATGCGCGATAAAAACAATACCTCCCTATTCCAATTTTTAAAGTTACGGGGTTTCGAAAAATTGAACCCTCGGGGGTCAAACCTTTATTACTGAAAATAATTAGTTCATTCTTCTGGTTCTGCACTGGTATAATCGCAAATGGTATATTCGCGGGTTGGGATATTGCAGGTCGCGACGTTAGTGTTAGTTGAGTAGACCTACTCAAGTATCATACATAATGTTCCTGTAGGCACATCATACATATTGTGCCTACCTACATTTTTCCTCTCCTTGGAAGGGTGCTTACCTTGGACAGGGGCGTACCTCGGATAGTTATTGGTTTTACCTAGACACCTAGTTCGAAGGTGCTTGGAAAAATTATTGAACAAGCAAGTTGAAGAGGAACAGGGCGTAGAACTATTGGCATAGCGTATATTTATATATTACTTAATAGTATTAAATATATTAAGTAATATAATATTATATAAACGTGACACTCACACGTCTCCCTCCCCGCCTAACGTTTTTGGGCATTTAGGTCACGGCTAAAGCATGTTACATGCTAAAACGGCAAACAACAGGATTGGTTTTGGAAAAAAAATAAAGATTAAAATTGCTGGAAAACTGATAATCCGAAGGAATCCGGGCTGGGTGGACTAGGTAGTGTAAATAAAAACAATCCTACTTCGAGCTTGACTTCAAGGAAGGAGAGTTAGCAAAGTGCGACGCCCACAACCCGCGATCCCATGATGCATTGCGACTTTTTCTGCAAGCCATTTTCACCCGCCCGCCAGGTGTGCCAGGCCCCTGGTCCCCATAGTCGAGAGAGGGCTCAAAAGCGGGCTGTGCCAATTTTTGGCCAAGCACCTTCGTATTTCCCTGGGACTAAATTCCGAAGTATTTTCCTGACTCGGCATTGTTGGGTGATAGTTAAACTGGATGTTTACGTTCATTACAGGAATCGAACGTTGGAGTTATTCCAAGATGGCTCGCCGAACCTCTCGCTGTAAACACTGTTCATTCAGCTATTGTCAGCCACATCGAAGATGGCCCGTTCGATTTCTACCTCCAACTGGAAGTAAGTTATTATTTGCCTCCTGAAATCTCCGCACAATGTCCCACAGTTGCTGGAAATTGTATCAAAATGATCTTTGAACAATAAAACAAGTAAGTTTATCACTCGTCGATGGTCCTGGTTGATGGTCCTGTTCCATCTAAAGTCGGTCTCTGCCGTCTCTCACTGAAGGCGTTCTAAAGGTGGAATTTCCCTGACACGTCTGTGGTCGACGGTGGCAGCTCGCGACCAGACTCTCTCCACTCCTGCTTTTAGATGAAACCGATTTCCTTGACGCGGCGGGCGGCCGGTATCGGCGGCTACATGGGGTTGAAACTCACTACATATAATGTATTATGTTAAAGAGGGGTTGCAGGAGGGTTTTTTGGAAGGGTATTGGCTATAGGTGTCGTTTTCGAAGTATTTTTGGGCGTACAATCCATTTTTGCAGGTACCACATCTATCCAAACATTGTACAGGATTTGTTCTTAAATAATTTTTTATCGACCGCATTAATTTTTGCTCAGTTTTTCTATATCAAAGAATAGTATAACGTTGTTTAAAATTTGCAGGGTTTTATGTGGGACCCCGAAAACTTGAGGATGATGCGTCCAGAATAACTCAGAAACGACAACTCATTCTTCTTCCTGGCGCCTTCAAAAGCCCTTTTTGTAGCTCCATGAAAGCCCCATAGACCCTCACGGCTCCTCCACTTCTCAGGTGGCAGTCGATAAGAATCTGGAAAATCCCTCTTCTGATTGTGCTGCAAACATCAGTAATTCCTCCTCCGTCCTCTTCCACCAATAAAAGGACCACAACATGTTCCTCGCTCGACATGATCGCGAAACTGGAGCTGGAGCCAAGGTACGCGGACTCTGGCCGCCGCCGCGCAAGCGCCTCTTCCATTACGCGCCGCGGCTGGGTAGGAAGTTCCTACTAGGAACATGACAAAATCTTGAGCCGCCGCCGCTGACCGCAGACGCATCTGGGAAATTCTACCTCAACGGACGCATTGTTTTAGAAACACCAGTAAAATCCGCCTAACTTTTTTTTTCAGTCTGATGTCAATGAAATGTTGCCGCATCTGACTCGCGTGCTTGAATGGCACTGGAAACATTTTTCACCCCCTCCTATGAGCCATGGTCAACTGGTTCCAGGTATGACTTTTTTTCTTTCGTTGTTCAATCTCATTGAAAAATATGATTTCTATTTAGCAGTCTGTGAATGTACAGGAGCTGCCGTAATAGCAAAATGCAGCGATAATGCTCTTCGCCGAGCTGTGATCATCAAGACACTTCCCATGAGTTGCACTGTGTTCTGCATTGACGTCGGTACTCATGAACAATCATCTGCATTTGTGCCTTTGCCAAAGCGGTGAGTGAATAATTCGCACTATGATGTTTTTGAAATGGGTGTGTTCCATATTCAGAAGGTACCTATGAATTTGGTCGTTTGCAATAAACTTTTTTTTCTCTCGTGTCAAACTTAGGGTTGCTGACTTCTCACCAGCTATGGCTATACAATCTCGTTTGGCCAGGATCGACTCCACGACGATAACCCCTGCCAACAAAGATTACTTCACCCGACTTCTCACTGGGAAACAAGTAAGAGCACTCTTTCAATCCTCGATGAGAGCTTGTCACCCTTTTGGCGTGAAGTTCGATTCAGTACGATGTGATTCAGCTCAGTCTGATTTGTTAGAATCAAAATTTGATATAACTGATGTGTGTTGGGTAGGGTGTCCCTTATTTTTCGACTTCAATTTTTCTGAACACATACCATCTCATTTTTTCCCTTTTGGACCAAAACTAACGTTGACGAAATATTTTTGCCCTAGGATGACGTTAACCCGTGCCGAATTACCACCATAGTTGATATTATTATCATGAAATTATCATTCATGTTATTATCATGAAATCTGGCAAATCGGACCCATGTCCGGGGCACTCTAAAATTCCCCCACCCCTTCCCACTCTTCCGATTAACTCGAAATTTTTACAAAGCATTTAGGCATGATTGTTATAGGTCCGGTTCAAATTTCAAGCCGATTGGATGGTAGGTGTGGTAGGGGGAAAATTTAATTGGTATGAAAATTGCAATTCTTTAGAAAAAAAGACATCCGGAGGCTCATTTTCTGCTCCTATTATTTCTCAAATCTGTTAAACCCTGTGTTTTTTGGCGTGCATGTGAAATGCACATTGTGCATGATCCCTCATTAGTCCATTGTTCTCGTTATGGTACGTGCCGTTTCGTCTTTTTCAAAATGTTAGGCTTGCGTAGCGCTAAGAAATATTTCTGGTGGGTGGATTGAATAATCAAACCGTGTGTTCCAAGCTTCCGTCTGACCGGAATCTCCTGGCAGTAATATTTTGTCACTCGAGAGAAGTTGAATAGTTACTCGAATATTTTGTTATATATAATATATATCACATGCTGACGCTCTCGCAATAATCACAGATTTTCCAACAACGACCGAGAGAGCCACGGCGGCCAGGTTACTTGGGTGGAGTGGGACAAAAAGAGTCTAGCCCAGTACGGCAGTCAAATGTCCCCTCTCACCAAATTTGATTGTGACTTGGGGGATGGATCAAGCTTGAAAAATAAGGCCTGTAGCCGAAATTTCAGCTCCCAAGACCGCTTATAGAGGGCGCTACGATAGAAAATGTGTTTTTCACTTGTTTCAACGATTTATGCGAACTATTGGCATTTTCCGGGTCCGAACCTATTTCATCTAAAAATTGGTCGGAAAATGCATCTGCCCTATTTTTTTCAAATTTTTTGGCACCAATTTTGAATATTTTTAGGCCAATTTAAAACTAAAAATCGATTTTTAAATAGGAAAATTTATAGGTGCCTCTGATTTGAACTCTGCTTCTTGAACGATTTTTAGTGTACTTTCACCCCCCATAGTTCAAAATCGGATCAAAGTGGTAGAAAGTACCTAAAAATTGAAAAAGCAAATTGAAGACTGTGATTCGTAGAAGCTTCGTCGACTTCTTTGGTTTTATAAAACCAAAGAAGATATAAGTTCTATCAATTGATAGAAGTTCTTCAGTCAGCTCTTACGATGACGAGCCCCCAATAGGTTTGTTCCAGGTCTGACTGCGTCTGTCGACAGAAGTTGGACAGCTGTCGACAGTACCCGACCGCACATACTCGAGCTTTCGGTTTCCGTGCAACTTACGATCGACCTGGAACAGCAGTTTCTAAACTGCGCATGTCTCCGGCGACTTCTGTTAACATTCCGTCAAACCTGGAACAAACCTATTATTAGAGTCGTCCCAGCAGCCACACGATTCAACATCCTTACCGAAGACAAAACGTGGTAGGAACGTGGTTTTTATAACTCCTAAATGGGCTAGGGAACAAGGTCAGAGAAATGGGAAAATTCGGCCGAACATAGTTGAACTAACAATGAACAAAGTACTCAGTACAGTTAGCACTGAGAAATTAGGTGTCTTAGCAGAGGAAATCACTAGTGAATATTTGGCGTTTTGAATTTTCCCGCGTGACACCTCAACTAATCCGCCAGAGTGCACTCGCACAAATAGTGTACAAAAGTGTACAAAAAATCTTTTTATTTTTGGTTATATTATGTTGGTGAACATAAATAAGGTCAGAACAAATCCGAACGACTATTTTCCTTGTGATTTCACCTTTTCTGATCTCGTGAATCTCTCTGAATTCGTGCTTTTAGTTCATTAGCTGACCACCAGAGAGCCCTTCTTGGAAGCGCCACTCTTCCCTCCAGATTCAAAGTTGAAATTTTCGAAAGTGCCCTGGAAAATTAGGTTTGTTCCAGGTTTGACGGAATGTTAACAGAAATCGCCGGAGACATGCGCAGTTTAGAAACTGCTGTTCCAGGTCGATCGTAAGTTGGACGGAAACCGATAGCTCGAGTATGTGCGGTCGGGTTCTGTCGACAGCTGTCCAACTTCTGTCGACAGACGCAGTCAGACCTAGAACAAACCTTTTGTATTACACCGTAGGAGCCCAAAACTCACTGCTATGGCTTCAAATTATGAAGTTCTTTCAGAAAAAAGTATTAGTCGACAATCGGTTCCCTAGCCCATTGTTAGCAGGATTTGACAGGTGCCAGTTGAGCACCAGCGTTTGAGTCACCTCTATCCAGAGTTGGGCGTAGTTAACTAAAAATTTAGTTCAACTAAATTTTCGACTAACAACTAAAAGTTTAGTTGTTAGTTGAAAGGCTCGAATAAATTTTCTCAACTAAATTAGTTGAAGTTGTGAGTGCAACTACAACTAATATAGTTGAAAAAGTTAGTTCAGCCCTTCAAATAAAACTTTAGTTGTTATTCGTAGTTGTACGTATAACAACTAACTGCTAACAACTAAGAAAAAGTAAACAAAAATTGTTGAAATTTGTTGGATTTAAAAAAAATTTTGTTTACCTTTTTGGTTTATTATTCTTGGAATAATACACAGGTGTATTATTCCAAGAATAATAAACCAAAAAGGTAAACAAAATTTTTTTTAAATCCAACAAATTTCAACAATTTTTGAAATTCCGTCGCGTATAGGTCTATGTTTTCGCGACGGGGGTCGACGACTCCGATCGGCCTCAAAATTTTACATTATCCGTTTCAAGAGGTCTACATTCAAATCCGAAATGTCCATCCGCCGTCCGAGCCGTTTTGGGCAGTAGGAATTTTTTTAAAATCTGAAATTTTGACAAAATACTTGGTTTACCATCTAGTTGTGCCCGCAAGGTTTTCAGTCCGATCGCCCAAACCCGTGGGGCGCTATGGCGCTAAACTGGGGCTACGAGAGGGTTTTTTAAAGGCTTTTGGCTACGGGATCGAGTTAGGTGTCGTTTTTGAAGTATTTTTGGACTAGAATCCATTTTTTGGGGTCCCGGAACGATCCGATTTCACTGTTGCGATCAATAAGGCTTTCATGGGGCTACAAATGGGATGTTTGAACGCAAGTTTTGAGAAAGAATGCTTGACACACTCTAAAAGTGCGGTCCCCTCCATCCATCTTCAGAAAGTACTGCTTGCTGTTGCCTTGTTCACGTTCGCTCTTTCGTGGACGCCTTCTCTCTGGTGAGCGTGACGTCACTCTACTCAAAATGAAATCTTTCTGTGCTTTAAAATCGGAGAGACCCCAATACAGCGCGAAAAGCGGTGATCCAATCCAATTGGATTGTCATGACAGCCACGATCATGGATTGGAGGCGATCCCCCATACATACCTCCTACTTCTTGACGCCTTCTGGGTGGTTCGGTGCCCGTCTTTTTTTTTTTTTTTCGATTGGAATTAGACTTGGCGGGTTTTGCAAGATTAGGATATTTTTTATTTTTCAAATATTGGTGGAAATATTAGGGTATCTCCTTCAATAAAATTGAAAATCTTATTTTTATTTAAAAAATAAAATTTAATATTTAATATTAAATATTATTATTAAATTTTAATAATAATATTATTATTTATTAATAATAAATATTTAATATTTGATTTTTGGATGATTTCACCGTCAAGGTGTGGAAAAATCCTCTAAGTGCACTTGATGGCTTTTCCTTCCACCAACGTACCCGTTTGCTTGGTGGGAAAATCCACTAAGTGCACTTAGCGGATTTTCGCTGTCGAAATATTTGCTTTTTTGGCCTTGGAGGAAAACATGTACGTTAAAACTACAGTTTACCATGGTATTTGGGACTTGGCGACCAGTCAACAATTGGAGAACCCCTAGGACGTCTTGGGGAAGCATTTAACTCAAAACTCAAAATTTTGGACTTAGGATTTTCCTTGTACACCAATCGTGACGGAGGTCGACGACTCGGATTGGCCTCAAAATTTGACATTATCCGTTTCAAGAGGTCTAGATTACAAAACCGAAATGTCCGTCCGCTGTCCGGGCCATTATGGGCAGTAGGAATTTTTTTTTAAATTTTAAATTTTGACAAAATACTCGGTTTACCATCTAGTTGTGCCTGCAAGGTTTTCAGCCCGATCGCCCAAACCCGTGGGGCGCTATGGCGCTAAACTGGGGCTACGAGTGGGTTTTTTAAAGGCTTTTGGCTACGGGATCGAGTTAGGTGTCGTTTTTGAAGTATTTTTGGACTAGAATCCATTTTTTGGGGTCTCGGAACGATCCGATTTCACTGTTGCGATCAATAGGGCTTTCATGGGGCTACAAATGGGATGTTTGAAGGATCCCAGGAGGTCAAATATTTTTCAAGTAAAAAGCAAACAAATTTTGAAAAAAATTCCCAAAAAATGTTTTTCTAAATTTTTTTTTCATTGAAACTGAATTAAATTTCTGCACAAGTAATCTATATCAAAGAATAATAAATCCTAGTGTAAAATTTGCTGCGTTTTGGTTTATTATTCTTGGAATAAGGAGGGCGACGACTCCGATCGGCCTCAAAATTTGGCATTATCCGTTTCAAGAGGCCTTGACCGAAATGTCTGACCGGCTTACGCTGTAAACCTAATAATTAGGCGTAAGCCTAACAATTATTGTTTTAAAAGCAATTAAAAAAGTTTTTTTAATTTTTTTTTTAAAGGCACAACTAATTTTAGCACAAGTAACTTACATCAAAGAATAATAAACCCTAGTGTTAAATTTTTGCAGCGTTTTTTCTTTTTGTTTTTCTTTTTTTCCCCTTTTCCCTTTTTCTTATTTGGGACCCGCTCGGGCCCCATGTAAAAGTCCGGGCCCGGGGCAAAATGTCCCCTTTGCCCCCCCCCCCCCCCTCTCACGGTGGGCCTGAGTGAGAGGTAACTGAAAATCAGGCCAACTGGTGCAAGCATCAAGATCGAAGATTTTCGCGGTTTACTCACAGCCGATGAAGACAAAGCAGTTTGTGCTCCATTGTGTAAGTGAACACAGGAAATTATATTATAATATATTACCTAGTTTGCTTACACATTTTTGTACACATAATATTATTATTCGGACTGCGAAAAAGGAACACGTACGACGAAGTATCCAGATCCATGATTTTTCTGGCTGTTCTCATTTTCAGGTTTAATGTTTACCTACCTACTATTATTCTGGAATAAAAGTATTCTAAAAATATTCTTTAAAATCCAAGGCTAGTTGTTTCACTCATTCTGTTTCGTGACTACAATTTTTTGTTTTTTAACTCAGGATTTAACAGATTTGAGGAAGAATGGGTCGCAAAAATGTACCTCTGGATGTCTTTTTTTTTCTGAAAAATGCCATTTCTGTACCCATTAAAATTTTCCCCCTACCAATCAATCGAATTCAAATTTTTACCGGATCTTTAATAACAATGACCAAACAATGACCAAACAACTGGTAAAAATGTCGGGTTGAACAGACAAGTGGGAAGGGGTGGGGGAATTTTACAGTGCCCCGGACATGGGTCCGATTTACCAGATTTCATGATATCAACTTTAGTGACAATTCGGCACGGGTTAACGCCATCCTAGGGTGAAAAAATTTCGTAGACGGTAGTTTTAGACCAAAAGGAAAAAAAATGAGAGGGTATGCGTTTTGATTCCCCCCCCCCCCCCCCAAATTTCGCCTCATAAGGGACACCCTAGTGGTGGGTGAACTTTTACTCTTATGGATGAGTTTTACTCAGCCGTGTTTTTTTTTTTTTTTTTTTAGGTTATTGTTAAAGTTTCACAATGTGAAAGTTCTTTCCCGGCGTTCATGTTCTGCGATCTGCTTTGGAGGGGAAATGATGTGCGAGAAATGCTTCTTGACTTCAACATACCCGTGCAGTACCACTACCATGTTCCCCCAATTTATGAGTAAGTAGATAAATGTTGCTTCGCTTTTGAACTTTTTATTCATAATTTGGTTGGAGAAAACTCTACTTTTGCTGCGAATGATGTTTGTCTAAAGGAATGATTTTTAGCGTTTATCTTGGTGTCCTCAAATTTAGGGCTCTTCTCGGGTTACTACTTGAGTGTGGGCCGTCCTTAGTCATTGAGAGATTGGCGTCTCTTTTTAGAATAGAATATTTTATTTGTAAAAGCCAAAAGGCAGTACAAACGTCCATCACAAAGGTACTTCACTATACAATAATACTTTTAGATACATAATACAATAGCAGCAATAAAAAACAGATGAAAATAATAAAAACAATTCACATGAACATATATATAGAAGGTAAAAGCAAAAGCATTACATCAAGTTTGAGGTCTCAGCATACGAAACAAACAAAAGTGCGAGAAACTCAACAAACAACCTAGTCAATTTCCATAAATTCCTCCAGAGAGTACAACTCAGCCCTAATAAGTTTGAGTTTCACCATCCTGAGGAAAGACTTAATAGGGAGCTCTCGTATCTCCTGGGGACGAATGTTGAACAGGCGAGAGCCCACCAACATTGGGTCACCCTGTTTAGCGGTACCGAGGCGAGTGAAGGGGACGACAAGATCGCTACGGGACCGAGTGTAATGGCCGTGAACTCCAGAAACCTGAGGAATGAATGAATGAATGAATGAATGAAAAACGTGTTTATTGACTAAGAACAATGGTTAGTATAAGTAGAGAATTTACACGACTATGACTATGGGCTATGCCCGTCTGTCAGAGGTCTACGCCTAGTCTTAAGTTGACTAGTACGATTCTAACAACATTCTAGAAATATTCTATAAAACTTTAAATTATGAAGGGGGGTCATTGGATAGTGCATGTGGGAGAAATTACAATGCCATTGACCAACGCATTGACGGAGCACCAATTCTCAATCAAAGACGACCCGAATTGCAGATTTTGGTGCAACTCTTCTCTCGAAGAACCCATGGCCAAGGCAGTGATATCATCAGCAAATAAGAATACCTTAGAAGGGTCTGGAAATTGGCTAGGTAAGTCAATTATGTAAATTAGGAAGAGAAAAGGACCCGGGATACCTCCCTGTTTGATTCCACAGGGAATACCAACCTCTTCCGACCGAGTTACCCTCAAGGTAACTCTTGAAAAAGGACACTGCCTGGTGGGTAAAACCGTAGTGCTCAAGTTTTCTCAATAGCACGTGTGGAACCAGATCAAAAGCCTTTGAAAGATCAAATAAATTGATGGATGCTAGTTGCCGGTGCTCCATTTCCAGAAAATCCTGGGAGAGCAAAGATAAAGCTGCACAAACTCCTCCTGCGAAACCCAAACTGCTGAGGATGGAGCAGCTCATGACCATCCAAATGCGATCCCATTCTCTTGAATACGGCATGCTAAAAAACCTTCACAAAAATGGGAAGTTTGGAGATTGGGCGTAATCCACTGTAATCACTAGGGTTACCCTTTTTTGGATTCGGTGTTATAACGACAGTTAGGGAACCTCCGCTCCGTGAAACATTTATTTCTATATTATAGCCCAACGGTTCAATAATAAATCTAGCCACTGATTTCACCGAATGGGTATGAACGCCCAAAAACTCAGTCGGGCTTTGCTGAAAAACATCAGTAAAAGAGTCACTGAAACCCTCACAACTGAGACCAGCCCGCCGGGGAACATCACGAGATTTGGTGTTCAGCACCTCAGAGACTACATCCCAACAGGCCATCTTATTAGATGACGAACTAATGCGGTCATCGTTAGATTCACAAACTGCAAGGGTCAGAGCCCTGATGGCATTACGGTGGCCGCGCGCCAGTATTCTGAAATCTGGATTCCCGGAAGACCGCGCCACGTCCCTAAAATGGTAGTATCTATCGCGGCGCTCCAAAATCTCCTGCGAAAACCGACTCTCACTTCGCTTACCACTCCTCAAATTCGGCTGCAAGGAGCAAGACACCCAAGGGTATGCCGAATCCAGAGCTGAGCAGAATAAACTTAGATGACGTACTAAAATTGCGAGGTTGAGGCCTCAACATCATTGGCGCTGTAGACCGAAAACCAAGACACGGCAGACACGGCAAACACTGAGCCAGGGAGACAAGATTTTCAGACTTTGTACGTCTGAAGCAACGTTTCATAGCTGCGGAGGCAGGAATACGTTTGAAACAGCGAAATTCAACTCCCCTGTGGTCACTGCAAGGCGCACTGACTGAGGCTCTATACCACTCGCTACTGTAATTGGTGATGATGACCTCGAGGCAAGCTGGATGCCCAGTCTGACGGGCAATGGGTCGGCGGATGACCTCCCTAAGAGAAACTTGAAGACCAAAACTGTCCAGAAGGCTCTCAAACATGCGTCGGCTTCTAGAATACGAAATGTTAGGACAGTTTAATTCAAAATGTATATTGAGGTCATCCATTCTTATCAACATGCAATCATGCCTACATATCAAAGAAAACAGGTTTTTCATAATGTCAAAAAACGGTTGAAGTTCTGAACATTGGGAGGACGGTAAACACAACATACTGTAATATTAAGAGCACTAATTTTAACTGCTACTATTTCACAAACTTCATCCAGGGAAAGAATTTGTACATACAACATCGCCCAATGTACATTCCATACCCTGCCTCAAGAACAGAGCTGCCCCACCATGGGCCCTAGATACCCTCGGGAGGGCAGACGCCAAAGAAAATCCCACCGGGGAGTAAAAACCGAGCTCATCAGGCTTACACCAATGTTCAGTAACACCCATACAAACAACGTCATGGCGCCGCTCAAAAAGAAATTTATTTCATTCAGCTTGGATCGTAAGCCCCCCGCGTTAAAAGTTAAAAGATAAAAGGAGACTCATCTGTAGCAGCAGCTACATCGTTCATAATACATGGCTGTCATATGGGTCTTGAAGACCAGATTCGTCAATTAAAATAACGGTTGGGGGGCTTGAGGGGAGCTTCGTGCCATACACCTGTTGAAGAGATTTTCGATTTATAATGTGATGTTTACGGCGACGATCCGTGTTGAGCCACTGAAAGTTGGAAATGTTTGCTTCTAGCTAGTTAAAAGTGTTATTTCAAGTGTCTCGGAGCGCTGGTCAATGAAATTTGAACCGAGACGTCGAGATTCAATCCCAGATAGAACAAACCAGATCAGCTTTTATCTGAGTGAAAGCTGCGGCAAGCACTTGAAATTTGATATCCAGTTCCACGCGGTTAAGTGCTATGTTTGGTCGGTGTTGTTCTATGACGCTGAGACCTGGGCACTGAGGGCTGCTTCAATTAACCGACTTGAGGCGTTTGAGATGTAGTGCCTGCGTAGAATGGTTCGCATCCCATGGCTACAGCGCGTAAGGAACACACAGGTTTACGGAGAGCCGGTTTCAAGATCGGGAACTCTTCACGCTCGTGAATTCACCTACGTGAATTCACATTCATGTACGTTATAGATAAGTACACGCTCAGAAAAAAGGCCACGTTTGGTCCTGGAAGGCAAAACAGAAGAAAGGCGGGCAATCGGGCGGAAACAGCTGCCTGGCTGCGCAATATACGAAGATGGACCAGTATGAAGGACTTTGCTGCTCACAACGGTGAGGCTATCGAGATCTGATGTGATGATTGTGGAGGGTTGGTCGCTGACGGATGTTCAACGTCCACGGCACTTGGAGAGGAAGATGTATTTAATTATTATTGTAATATGTATTTTACGAGAATCCAAATTAATTCGTTCAATTGTTGCAGCAATAAAGACAACGCTGTAGTTTCAGTCGTCAGCGTTGTCGATCCTAGTCAATTTTACGTTCAATTCGACCTAGATTTGGACACAATCAAGGAGATTCAGGATGAACTTCACACATATTGCCGGGACCAACCTCGACTTGGCGTGAGTACTTTGCATCAAGCTTAATGACTTAACGTTTTTTCCTTTTTTTTGCTGGGGAATGAATTAATGGCCATTCTTCAATTTGTATTTCTTTTTCTTTTTTCAACTTATTTTCTTTTCTTTTTTTAATCGCTTCACCCCTTTTCAGAGCACTTCTTCTGTAAGTGTGGGTCGCCCTGTGGCCGCGTTGTACAATCACAAATGGTATCGGGGAATTGTGACCGCTGTGAAGAAGGATGAAGTAGAAGTTTTCTTTGTCGACTTTGGCTATCGCATTTCGGTGAGTCGGTTTTATTGCAGCTGGTTATTTTTAATAGTTACGAAGGATGTGTATTGGAGTAGCTAATGTTGTGCGGTATTAGTGTGGCTTAATACTACACTTTGGATCGTAGCTCAGGTATAGTAAATAACGCTATTGGTTAGGTAAACTTATTTTTTTTGCTGAAGGCATGTTATTTATATAGCTTATAAGCAGGATCCTACTAAATTCGATGGGGGGAATGCTATTATGACTTTACTTACTTGTACCTCGTGGAGTAGCTGACCTGGTAACTGGCTCTATGAGCATGGACATAGAGAGAGTACGGCCACTGAGGTTTCAAATAAATTTTATGAGGATTGATTCAGCGGAACACGTTGCGTGGGCGCAAAATGGTGATTCGGGTCATCCTCAGCAACATGGAAGAAGTTGGTTGTTAGGATGGGGGGGGGGGGGGGGGTAAATTAATACGCGTATCATACGCTTTTGGCAGTATTCACATAACAAGTACAGTCACGATGCCTCCACGCTACGTATGAGGAATGAATGTTGGCATTTGCACTAGAACAGGGGTTCCCAAAAGGTGGTCCGCGGACCCCTGTGGTCTGAGGGTGTGGGGGTCCGCGAGCTGCATCCAAAAATTAATATTTTACGCTATTCTACCAGGAACTCAAATAATAAAAATGACTGTTGGTAGCCGGAGTGTCCTGTAAAGCGTGAGAGGCCGTACTTGCGACGCGACGCTAGTGACACCTAGCGTAATTATTAGTGACTAGTTCGCCCAGTTTCTACCAGAATGTAGGGATGTCCGATTCTCAAAAATAATCGCGATTATTTTTTCAAAAAGAATCGATACATCTGAGGATCGATTCTTTTTCCAAATTATTTATTAAATTTCAAATTTATCAGAAGAAGAAGAAGCATTACCTATCTATTACGTTACGAAACCTGAATTCCAATTACTAATAAATCCAACTGCAAACCAGCACTATTAGGTACGTAGGAAAAGGTAGGTAGGAAAGCTTCAGCTGTATCAGTGGTTAAAGTGGAAAAAATGATTAATTATTTGCAACAATCAATTGATTTTTCCCTTGTGATATATACTTTTTTACAACAAAATTATATATATATATAATTTACATATATACGGGGTCCTCAATACATTTGTGGTTTGTTAAGGGGTCCGTGACAAAATTTTATTGGGAACCCCTGCACTAGAATATTCTTCGGCATAATTCTGTGCGATTCCACATCCTTTTCACGAGTCAGATGTCGACAAGAGTACCCACCTACCTCTTGGTGTGGATGCTTCCTTGCTACCTCCAATCGGGCCATTCTCCCAGAAAGCGACATTTTGATGTCCGGAGCGTTTTCCAAGCTCTATTATAATTTTTTGAGTTGATTTATTTTTTCATTTTTTATTGTATTTGACTTTATCTAGAACCGCTTTTCTCATTTTTCCGATTAATGAGTTCATTCAATTGAAGAAAGAAATAGTCAATTCGTCATTCTCCGTCCGTGTCCAAGTTCGACCTTCCCAACTTTGATGTCTTAAAAAAAGGATTTTCGCGGGCTAATCGAAAATTCGCGCCCCCTCAACATCTTTTCAACATCTGGAGATTTTCCCTCAGGGGTTCTCTTAATTTTAAGTTAGCTTACTTTGAAAATCTAGAGGAGAATATGTTTGTCCGGACCTGTTGCTAGTATCAGCTCGTCCAAAATGTCTCTTGAATTTTGACAGACACAGCTGATTTTCTCCCGCCATTCGATTGCCTTTTTCGTTGACTCGCAGGCAGCCATTATCTCGATTGCTGGGGGTGGTGCAACGGACGATGGTCGAGTTCTCGCCTGCCGTCGACTCATCAGTAACTTAAGTCAACAAGGCACTAAATTATTCTTTCAGTGGTGCCCTTCCCACTGTGGAATACATGGAAATGAGCAGGCGAACTTGGCGAAGGAAGGACCCCGTGACCTACCGCTCGGCTAGGAGGCTCATAAAAAGTAAAACTAAGAAATCTCTGCCTGGTCGCTATCGGGAAATGGCCTGGGGAAAGAAATGGGAATCCCTTGTGGATCGGCCAATACCACGCACGCTGCATCGCCGAGAATGCGTAGCCAACTTCCGCTTGACCACAGGACATGACTACTGGCCAAACACCTGCATCGCATCGGAGTCTATCCCACCCCCACATGCCCACATGCCCACTGTGTAATGAAGATGGCAGATTTGCCGAATAATGGCGGGGCGTAGGAAAAAAAAAGAATCCATTCGATTCCCGTGCATCTCAGCTGTCTAGAACACCCGCCGACAGTTCGTTTCAGTTCCTTTCAAAGTCTCAGCGTCAAATTGTCTCGTCCTGGACATGGCTGTCCTATCACCCTCCGTCATCCTCCCTTCAGTGATTTCACGGTCACTGTTTGAAAAGAATTTTTTCTTCGGTTTGGTGTGATAGAGCTCATAGAATAGTTTCAATTTCACTCCAAATGATTGAGAATTTGTTAAAGTTACTGTCCGGGGAGGAAATGGAATGGGTAGATAAGTTGTTGTACTTACCCACTTCCAATTCTTCGGACGGTCAGCCAAGTCCTGGGTAATCTGAAACCCTAGCCAGATCCTGTTCTCCCCCTACGTTTTCGGCAGGAGAACTTCCGGATCTTTCCTACTCTTTAACTGCAGGCTTTTAGCCGGCTAAGGAAACTTGGCTTATGCAGCCACCAAGGATCATTGGTTGAGAGTCAAGCAGAACTACCATTAGACACAACTCAAGCTATAATCAGTTATTAAAGGATTATACAATTGAGGAATAAATAAACCTATTATGTACCAGTTGCTGAAGGCTTGAGAGTCCAGTGGCGATGGTCGCGGGATACGAACGCGATATGGGAAGTTGCTAGTATTGAAGCTGACTTTACCTTGTCAAGTCCTCGGTGGCGTGGTAAGCTGTCGGGGGCTAGACGACGGCGAAGGAGGCTTGCGATGGGGCTTGTCGACGGCCACTTCGACAGTAGAGATTGCAAGGTAGCTGGTTCTCAGGAATCGTCCTGGCTGATCCTCGGGAGGACCGTGGAAGTGCTTCTCCGTTGACTTCGGAAGGCGATCAACAACATTTTCGGTTTCCCTCTCAGTTTTGTCGACTGGCCTCTCCTCGGGGGCACCCATGGAGGAGCCTGAAACCGTTTTGGCCGGATCAGGTCTCCACAGTTACGTAAAGATAAACAGGAAAATATATTAAATATATTTTCCTGTTTATCTTTAATAAATTAAATTTTGTTCCCTTCATTCTCCGCCCAGCTCTGTTTCATTGAAGGACGGAGAATGACGCAATGTACAAGTGGATGACGGAAAAGAAAATAATAATTGTTACGATCGACATTTTTTGCAGTTGTAAAATTCGTTGTTACTCGGAACGCAAAAAAAAAACCCTTAATTTTGAACAATTATGGTTCCGTATTCCAAAACGCAATTTATGAAAATAAAGCAAAATGAAGTCAGTATGCATTTAAACCTACCTACCTCGTCTCTGATCTAATCTTTCCTTTCAATAAATTATTAGTGTTGTCAATCACTAATGCGTTTATTTAGTTTAAATTTCAACAAACATAGAAAATGAAAGTAAATTAAATTTCATTAAATTTCAACAAACATGAAAATAGAAGTCAAAATCGTCACTGCGTCATCCTCCGTCCTGAACGTTTTCATTTTTCCCCCCCTTCAAAATAAGTAGTATTCGTGATTGGATGGGTTGGATAGGCATGAATAATCATTAGTGATGGTTACCTGAATGTACTTTTCTTTTTTCTTATTTTTTTCAAACAGTGGAGCATTTTTATTTTTTTTCAACATTGAGATTTGAAAATGTCGCTTACTGGGAGAATGGCCCAATCGATTCTACGGACAAAATTTAATTTACTTTAATTTAACGCTTGATTCTAGAGATTGTTCACGCAATCTTGATTCTTCATGGGTTGTTTCAGGAGCCCATAAAAAATCTGACCCTGTTGTGTCACTCACTAGTGATTAAATGGAAGACACAGGCAGTCGAGTGTGGGCTGACGGATTTCAACAAAATTCTACCCATGCCATCGTTTATGGCGGAACAAATGAAACAGCTCGTTTCAGGGAAAAAGTTCACTATTCAAAGGATAGCGATTTTGGCCAACGGTTTCCGATCTTCCCTCGATTTAATCGACCAAGACGGGAATTCGTTGTGCCAAATCCTCAAAACCATGTTGAATGAAATCGGTAGGTTATATTCATTCCATTTGCATGTACCTCAGTAGATATTACCGTTATAATTAAAGGTTCTAGCTCCTTTTTTTCGCCTTTTGCAGAGAATCCTCCAGAACACAAAGCAGTAAGCAAGAAGCATCTCTCCGTAGAAAGTGGAGATGGGAAAGTTGTGAAAACGGATCGGTGGGTACCAATTACTTGACTTATGGACATATAAGGGTGTTTTTTTTTTTTCGGTGTTTCATGGTTTATGAATAATTTATCCTCTTAATTCATCCATAAACCTTGAAACACCGGAAAAAGGCCAAAATTCATCCATAAAAGACCATAATTCACGTTTCAGGTTATAATTCATTCAATCACTGCGCCATAAATATAACGTACCCCCTTGCCCTGTTTCACTGTACCCCAGGCCTTGGGGCACAATGAAACAAGATTCGTTTTGTGAAAAATGTCTACTCCTGGTCACATATGGTTTCTATAATAACGGTAGATACATTTCATTCATACTAAAAAAATTGAAATGTTAACAAAAACGCTGCAAATTTTACATAAGGGTTCATTATTCTTTGATATAGGTTACTTGTGCAGAAATTTAATTCTTTGTCAATGAAAAAAATAGAAAACATTTTTTTGGATTTTTATACTTCAAATTTTGTTTTTTTTTTTTTTTTTTTTTTTTTTTTTTACTTGAAAAATTTTTGACCTCCTGGGGTCCATCAAAAATCTCATTTGTAGCCCCATGAAAGCTCTGTTGATCGCCACAGTGAAATCGGATCGTTCCGGGACCCCCATAAATGGATTCTACGTCCAAAAATACTTCGAAAACGACACCTGACTCGATCCCGTAGCCAAACGCCTTCAAAAAAAAAACCTCCCGTAGCCCCATTTTAGCCCCATAGCGCCCCGCAGGTTTGGGCGAGCGGGCTGAAAACCTTGCGGGCACAAGTAGATAAATTTTATTTTTTATTTTTTAAATCGAAATCATTGGAAAAAATTTCCCTACAAATTACAACTGTTGACTGCAAATTACAGTCTGCAATATAATGTGAGGAAGGAACTTGGTCTGCGAGTTATGTGGCAGTTAGACGACCTCACCTATCACTATCTCATTCAATATAATATATTATACGTCTTTCCCTTCATTTTAGGCCAGTAAACGGAAGAAAAGAATTCGTAATAATTCGGACCGAAGCCAAAATCGTTTTAATACCTTCTAATGGTCCTAAATACACGGAATCTGAGTTTGCACAAAGCGGTTTTTCGGCTGCCAAAATTTGAGCTCACCACCTGCGATGGTGCAAACTCAGATTCAGTGTATTTCAGACCATTAGAAGCTATTAAAACGATTTCGGCTTCGGTCCGAATTATTTCGAGTTCTTCGAAGCCTTCATTTACTGGCCTATTTGTGATTTTCCATATTTTGAGTACGATTAGACTATCTCATTCAATGCATACCCCTTTCCCTTCATTTGTGATGTCCCAAGAATTTAGAAACGATTAGAAAATAGGACAAACACAATCACGATAATGCGTGTATATATAATTGTAATCTCCAATCTGTGGAGTGCAGTATCTCCGAATCTATGTAACTAATCTCTGAGTAGAATCTGCCGTTTTGCTTGTGGTAATTTCAAAGTGAAGTTGTATTAGATGTAGGTTATTCCGAATAAAGCTTTTCAAAAAGCCCCAGTCTCATCTCAATATCATTTCTTGCGGACCTTGAAATTTTTTACACGCCTGTAATTTCTGTGACCCATGCAGGCAGGGCGGAGCTTACATTCCTCCTCCCCGAATGGAGCGACGTGGCGAGGAAAAGTCGGGAATGACGAATCCGAAGAGAGACCTCAACTTCCCAGGTATTTGAAAAAAAGACCGTGAAAACGTTACTGGATATGTCAGGGCATATTAAACCAATAAATCTTGTTTTCAGTAATGAATCTGAGAGATACGGTTCCAAAAACTGACTCAAGCGCTGCCCCTGCTAAAACCAGCCACAAGGAGGTACACAGGTAATGAAGAGGGATATTTCGTATGACATGAAGCCTTCATTTAAAAACTGTTTCGTCCTAATTTTGACATTACGCTTCCAGAACCTCCGTACAACTCTATGTTCCCCCTCCTATGAGAGGGAAAACCGATCCAAATAAACCTCAAACTGGCCGCGCCGCTGATGTAGAAAAACCTAAGGCCAAAAGAGACGACCGAGCCCAGGGCGACTTTGCAGTCGAACAGAAAAACCGGGAAAGCCAGGATGGCGGTAGAGGTCAGGGCGACTCTACAGGTGATACAGTTGGAAGGCTAGGAAGAGAAACCGAGAGACGTCGGAGCGACTCCACTGTTCAAAATAGGCAAAGCATGGAGAAACTGACGGAAGAAGCTGAATTGGACAGCTCCTCCAGTTCCACACTCTGCCCAGGTAAGTCTCAGCTTTACCTTCAGGAATGTTTTCTATCTGGAAATGGTCGTAGCAAGCATGGTCCGAGACCAGTGCAGTGTAGTGTCGAGTTTGGTTGATAGAAATCCTGTAATTGGTTGGATTATTCGTGCACCTATTGAGGTGCACTCTCAGTCCAGGCAACGAAGCATTTGAGGTAGAAAAAAATAGGGTAAAAGCCACGATTTGCACACGTAGGAGGAGGTATCCTGAATAACATACTGAAAGTCCTAGGGGGTCTCCAAAGGTCCTTTTTTCAGGAAACGGTGCCTTTTTCGATAAACAATGCCCCATAGTAAATGAAAGATGATACAATTCTGTACAACTTTGATTATAAACACTTTATCCAAATTCCGAACCGTTTTCGAGGTATACGCCTCGGAAATTCGGTTAACTATGGAAATCAGATTTTAACCTCATGTTTTTTGGAAAACTTAGTCGATTGGCTTCTGAACGGTTGACATGAGAGAAAGTTGATGTGCGAGTAAAAGTTGTAGAGCATTAAATTCTGTTTAAGAACATATGGCTAGTCACGAATTTATCAGTGATCATTCAAAAGTTACGCCAATTTCCAAATCCCCAAAAGTTGACAGGCCACTATTCTGAGCTTAAACCGTCCTTCTTTCTGTCATTTATTCTCACTTTATTATGTTGTTACGTCTCCAGAATTACATAGCAATGGGGGGGGGGGGGGGGGTTTAAAAAAATTGTCGACGGTGAGGGGGGGGGGGGGACTAATGAAAGGCTAAGGCAAATGATTTGGCACAGTTTATATTGTAGAGCATCAAATTACGGGTTAAGGGAGCACCTGAAATTAAAAAAAAAAAAATCTACCAAGAGAAAACTAATCTAAACCACAACAAGAAACGCCCAATCTGCCCCCGCTAAGCGGAAAACCTCGGTTTTCTGACCGTTTTTGGTTCCAAATTTATTTATTTCTCGTGAAAGCTTAATAAATTTCCCATCTATTCTATGTGAAGTTTTGATAAGGGTGGGGCAGGCTTGGAAAAATGACGAATTTTGACAAAAATGTGTTTTTTCGCACATTGCTGCCAATACATAACTCAGGAACGGTTAGTCCGAATCCTTAGCTGTAGCAATGATCTTGATGTCGGCTTCATCAAAAGTTTCTATTACATCGGTTCATGAGTGTGAGCTGTTCTAGAAATGTTAGCAGCAGGCAAAATCCGGTCAACGTGAGAATAATGTGGTATTTTTGAGCGAAATGATTCTGTTCTAATTACCCTGAAACCCTGATTCTTGTCCCAAAATACTTTATTCAACGATTATAATCACCCAGTATACTATACAAATATGCGCGAACCCGAGCCCTAGTCATAACGTTTCCGTTTTTTCTTTCCTGTAATTTATTATTATTATTCTTCTTTTTTTTTTCATTTATTTTCTTGAGATACGAGATTATTATCATCTGACACCATCGATACTTTGATCAGTGAAGCACTTCATCTTCCATCCAACATAATTTTGATCACACCGGAAAGTTGCAGATTGAATTTTGCGTTTCAAACGCTAATTATATTTCGAAGTTGAAATTTCAATATTTCATAGTGAAAAATGAGCTCTTAAGGGCAACTTATGGGTAACGTGTCTTCCATAATTCGAAATCTGGCTTAGAATTTGAATCCAGCGACAAAATTTAGAGTTACCATTTGAAATGAGAAAGTTGGTCGCAATGTCTTCATTAGCGCACGGTCTAATAAAGACATTGCGGTAATGAAGACATTGGAGGCGATAGGGATAAATCCCGTCATGTTATTACTTACTGGCATTTTACAGAGACAGCCTGAATTAGTGGTTCAGTCAAAACCAGCGTCTATTTCTTAACGTTTCAGATGATATCTTATAGACCCCGATATCAAACTTTTTGACGGGCGCCTCCATGGGATTATTAATTGCCTCCCATATGGCATATAATATATGCCATATAATTTCAATACCAAAGCATCCATATGAGATATTATCTCATATGGATGCTTTGGTATTGAAATTATACGAGTTCAAGTTCGGAATTGGTTCATGTCTTGTTCACTCGCCGCCTTACAACTCGGGACCCCCAACTCCTTGAGCCTCCTCCTATGCCTCCACCATCGTTTGGTCAACAGCCCGTGAAGCTCGATGATGGAGGCCTCAGCGTCTTTAGAGGTCGCCATCGTGACCAATCTGTGGCTTCTTGCTCGTGGCGTTTTGAAGAAGCCCCTTCTCAGTTTCGAGGAGCTTTGATTCGGGCCCTCAGCTCGGGTGATCACTGCCATCCCACTCACCCGAATGTTCCTGTTGAATGGTCCTTTCTCGACTGGGTCATCCTCCCAAGCTACCAACTTCGTGTCAGACCCGATTGTCAGGCGGTCCGTGTCCATTTTTTCTGTCTCAGAGGATTCAGGTTCTGTCTCCACTTTAGCTGGTCGTTTCTCGATAGGATTTAGCTTTTCAATTTCTCTCTCCACTTTGAGCGGTGTAGTCTCTTCGTTCATTCCTTCTTCTCGCTTGACTGTCTCTGACTCGACTGCTTCCTTAGCGTTGAACTCAACGTTCTCGGGCATGGGTTCCGCATTCTGAAACAAATCTTCGTCTTCACTTCGAGTTCTTTGGATCCACCCAACTCCGCTTCTTTGTCACCCTTAACATCAAGCATTTTGTAGTCATCACCGTCGAGTTCTTTGGGTCCACCTAACTCCATTTATTTGTCCCCTTTGACGTCGAGCAGAGCGTCGTTTTCATCCCGTGCCTCTTGCTCGTCGTATATTTCCTTCATCTTGGTGGACCCTCTTTCTTCTTCCACCTCAAACTCTTCCGTGGCGACCTTGTCCGGGTAAGAATCGCTCCTGTTTTCCATCCCCGTTGTTATTTCGTCCACTTCAGCTGGCACCCGGGATGTGAGAGACTCACATTTTTGAACTTCGGATAGGGCTTTCGCCTTCCACCCTTCCTCTGGAAATCGTCTCCCCTGGAAAAGACAATCAATTAACTGTTGTTCACCGTACTTCGGTAGTCTCTCAAACGTCTCGTCCAGAGCCCGCCCAAACCACTCGGCGCCACGGCGCGCCTCCTCTGCGCCACTGGACCATCCATCCTTCCCTCCTCAGCTGGCCGCGGGTCGAATACTTCTGACACAAACCAATGCCGAACTTGAACTCGTACCTATATTTTATAACCCAACCATCCACTATAATAGACTAATAATTAGTCTCATGGAGGCGACCGCCTAACAACATTACAGAGCCCCACTCAATCTTTCAAGGTAGAGAGGTGGACGGTGGACGTGCTTTGAGATGGTAATTTTTGTTATCGACTATTGGCTTTCGGAATCAAGTAAAAACTCCGGAATTAATGTTAAACTGGAAATTTTCAGTGTGTGGTAGGATTGATGGCTCAACTTTCTGGATTGGCCTCTCACTGCATCGTGACTTCCTATTGGTCCGTCATAATTAGTTGGCTAACATTGAAAAAAGCTCAAGTCGCTAATCATATTAAATTTGAGTTAAGCCATCATGGGTGTAATTTGTAAGCCTCCTATCGATTTAAAAAGAAATCCCAATGCCTGTCATTTCCTAGTTATTGAGTTCTACGTCCAAATTCGCTCATTTATAGTTGATGTTATAATATTTTTCTCCATGCAGTTTTTATTTTTTAATTTTTTAATGAAATTGTATTTTCGATTAATTTATTTTACGGTTCTTTTCATGTTTTTAGAAGATGAGGTGAGCGGAGAGTTGAGTCCAACTCATGACGATTCCCCACAAAAGCCTATTGTCGACGTTGCTGATGGGAACAAATGCGAGAAGGTTGTTGGGTAAGTAAAAGTTATCCTTTGGTCTGGGCCTTTGACCCTTTTCTGGGTGAACCCTTGAAATCTGTACAAATGGATTTTCCCAGCCTACGAAATACGGTTCATTTCTAAGCAACAGGAGTCCAGAAATCTCCAAGGATCCCTTGCCACAAAACATTTTGGTTGAAATTTCCGTACAAACCCATAATTTCTATCTAATTTAGTTTTAATTTCAGGGATTACTAGCATGCTGACGGGACCATTTGTATAATAGGTCTAGTGCTGGATATAATATATTATACCTACCACTAATCTGTATAAATTTTAAATGAGTAAAAACCTCCCAATCCTTCGAATTAATCGAATTAATCCGACCCCGTTGGTGTAGAAGATATCTAAAAGCAGATCGTTGAAAAATGTCTCGTCTGAGTTGGGAGATCTTCACAGACCTCATCCACCCCAAGCGCAGCCAGCTCCTTTGCCGGGATCCCGCGCGCCAACGGACGATCCCTAAAATTATATTATATTAGTGGTACACGTCTTATGTGTGACCTGGCATACCACTGGCGATTGGTGGGTCTCGTGTGTTACCTACTGAAAATGTACGGCTTGCCTTTCTATGTCTACTGAAGTGGAGACAGTCGTTCATGTGGGTCATGTAGGATCGATCTCTCTTCTGATGAGAAGTTCGTCAGTGTGGGGGTAAGGCATGTCAAAGAAACGTTGACTTCATGTCATCGAAAAAGGCTTCAAACACATCCGACTGGAGCGATCTCCACCATTCTTCAATGAGTTGTCGCTCAAGAAGTTGTCGTGCTCCTGTGCGTTTAATTTTGGATCTGTGTTTGACGAGGTTCCAAAGACATGGCCTCTATCTATTGTCTGAGCACCGGTGGTGGGATCGACGAAATTTTCGGAATGGTTAACCGTTTTGTGATTTTAGCCGTTCTGTATAGTCCACCTAAACTCATTTCTCCGGACTTCCGCACAAATCAAAAGACACGATTCAACTGATCATCTTGAAGAGCCAATTCGGAGACGGAAGGCGAAAGGGCGCCTCAGTGTAAAGATTGCTCATCTCGGGGAGGTAGGCAAGGAGGGAGGCCGCAGGTCACACACGCTACTTCCAATCTTCGCGTAGGTCACATCGTAATGAGACGTGTACCAAATTACTTTTCACTCCGCTCGCTGTCAAAAACTACCGATCTTCGGAATTCGTTCGTTCGAAATTTAGTATTAAAATTCGGATCACTACGTTGGATGGGGAACCGGCGATTCCTCCCGCATGCTTGGAAAACATGGCGATTGATCCCCCTTTAAATTTTGGGGATTGATCCCGGTTTGTCAACTGCTCCCCGTGCAACTTTCGGCGAATCCTCCCTGTATGGCCATTACACAACATTAGCCTTCCAAAAACCTCATAATTTATAGGAATTTCGATGATTTTAATGTGTTTTCTTACAAAACGACATCCTACTTTGCAACTCATGACCAAAAATTGAGCTTTGCCCTTCAAGTGGGAGAATTATCCATACCGGACCAGAATTATCCGGAAATGGGCAGTTATCTGAGAACCACCCAAAAACAATATGTCCATCTGGCGTCCGCCGTCCGAGCCGTTTTGGGCTGTAGAAATATTTTTGTTTAATCTGAAATTTTGGAAAAATACTAGGTTCACCATCGAGTCCCCCCCCCCCCCCCCCCCAAGGTTTTCAGCCCGATCGCCCAAACCCGTGGGGCTCTGTGGGGCCGAGAATGGGCTACGGGAAGGTTTTTTTTAAGGGTTTCGGCTATGGGATCGAGTGGGGTGTCGTTTTCGAGGTATTTTTGGACTTAGAATCCATTTTTCACTGTGGGAATCTGTGGGGTTTCAAGGGGCTACAAATGGGATTTTTGAAGGATCCCAAGAGGTCAAATATGGTGTCGTTTTCTGAGTAATTTGGACGCACAGTCAATTTTTCGAGGTCACTTCTGTCCAAACAATATATAATATATTTTATATACAATATATTCTATATTATAGAAGAAAAACGTTTTTTAAATGTTTTCAATACCTACCTAATATTTACTTAATGACATAATTAATTTTTGCACTATTAACCTTATCATCCATTCATCCTTTGTTTTTATTTATTCGTTTTATTGTCTCTTTCAGGACTGCCAGTGTTAGCAGTATTACAACTGCCATGAGCTTGTTGGACGTAGCCAACATCCCAAACAAACTTAACCTCAAGGAAGGAGATTCAGTCCTTGTTGTTATCTCCTGCGTTGAATCGATCGACCAATTTTGGGTTCAACTAGCCAATCATATTGCTGAAGTTGAAGCCCTGGATGCTAAGCTACAAGATCTGCCTGAAAGCGACGGTACTGACGTTGGTAGACTATTTGCTGCCAAATTCGAGGGCATGTGGTACCGAGCCGTTGCGTATGGAGATGGAAATGACGTTTTCTATATTGACTACGGTGACATCCGCCCATGTCTGGAACGGAAGAGGCTTCCTGAAGACCTCACGCTGCTTGTTGAAGGGTATGCTATAAAATTCAGATTGTGCGTGAAGCCAGTCGCTGATGAGTGGACACCAGAGGCCAACGATTCATATGATCGATTCATATTCGGTGCGGATGCTGCTTCCGTTGGGGAACACAAGGAAGCAGTCGTCGTTTCAGTTGGTTCTGAAATTATCGTGGACATCAAGTACAAAAATCGGTCATTGGCATCCCACCTGATCCTCGGCGGCCACGCACTGCCTCTTGACTATGAGTTGGAGCAGAATCTTTCATCTCTTCCCTTTCCCCGATTCACCATACCTGAAGACCAGGTTCCCAGTGGCAGGGTGTCAGTCTTGATAACAGCGGCCGTTTCAATAAATGATTTTTTCGTTCAGCTCGTCTCAAAAGCCGACGACATTGATTTATTGGGCGTAAATCTGGACAGAGCGGACTCTTTTGAAAAGTTCGAAAACCCAGCTGTTGGCGACTTCCTGATAGCAAAGTCGCCGAAGGATTCAGTTTGGTACAGAGCCAAACTATTATCCAAGAGCCCTTGTGAAGTGTTATACGTTGACTACGGTGAGCGAGGTAGTGCTAAAGACTTCAGGCGATTGCCGTTAGATTTGGCCAGCCAACCTCAAATGGCGTGGAATTGCACCACACACACTCTCGATCCTGACGAAAACGACAAATTCCTTTACTTGGTCCGCGAGGGAGTTTCATTTGAAGTCATATTCCTCGGTGTCAAGGATGGCAAACATCTCGTCAATTTGTGCGTGTACGGGGAAGAAATGATGGCGATTGGATTTGAAGAAAATCCCGGAAGGGTTCCGTCTCTTTTTGCTCGGTCAGAAATGCAATCTGATAGCGGAAGTACAAGAAACCAGACCAAATCATCGTCGGCATCTTCGTCGGGTACTTCCGGGTCTGCTTGCTATTCCTACAGCTCCTTAAATGTTCAAGGTCCGACTGAAGACGAAATTCGTCACGTGGAAGTTACTGAAGATGAAGAAACTTACGATGAACGCACATCTTCCGCATCTAGCGATCGGCTGATGAAACCTGATAGGTTTATGATGAAACAACGACGTCTCTTCGTTCCGCTTAAACCTCTGACACCTCAAGAGATGTTATCGAGCGAAGGACTTGAATCTGACACAAGTGACCGTCTTCCAGGGCAGAAGCAACTCCAGGAAACGAAGAAAAATGATCCAAAGTCTCACAGGGAACCTGTGCCTTCGACTTCAGGTAGCGACTTCCTTTAGACTGAAACATGTGTTCTATCTAGTTGTATGTACTCTTCAAAGGTGGGTCGTTCTATTTGCCATGGAACAGCTTGGAACATGCTTTAGCAATGAGCTAACTGCCAGAAAACGTCACGATATCGAAGAATGAAAATTCAACAGTCCATGGGTTTGTGGCCTATTAGACAGGGGTCGAACTTTAGCCCATTAGGTGGGTGGGGGCAAAAGTTTCTAGTTTTGACATTCAGCGCTCTCCCCGCCTTCCAAAACATCCACATTGATTTGAAAATTGGCTTGCAGTTTAACTTTTTCCCTACATTCAGTAAAAAAGGGCCGTTATCGATTGTGCCCTAATCCCTCATTAGTTAGGACATGTACCTGGAATGTAATCCTCCCTGCCTCTTCAGAATTCCTCTTTTGGGCCCCATCAAACAGAACTGGTACCTAGTATTCTTTTGGGCACCATCTCACAGAACAGAATGATTGTGCTCTTTTGGGCCCGAAGTTATGACAGAGGTCAAATAACCCACTAGTGAAGTACCTATAATATAATACAGTAGTATATTTCGTAGCAAAATGCGACGAGTCAGTAAAATTGAATTCATTTAGCAAAACATTAAATGTTCGCAGTCTAAATTTTAGACTGCGAATTTTTCAGTTTTCCAAGTCACCCATTTGGAAACTTTTACCCCACGCCCTGGGGCAAATGTTTCCAGTGGAAATGTTTGTCCCACTTATCAGTTTAGAGGTGGATGTCCTGCCAAATCAAGACCTTTGTAAAAAAATGGTTCAGTTTTTCAAATTGCTGAAAACAAAAAATCATATCAGTCTTTGACGTTACTTCAATTTGGTTTTGTATTCTTGGAATCATACACCTTTGTAATCGCGACGGAGGTCGACGACTGGCTTCAAAATTTGACATTACCCGTTTCAAGAGGTATATATTCCAAAACTGAAACGTCCGTCCGCCGTCCGAGCAGTAGGAATATTTTTTTTAAATCTGAAATTTTGACAAAATACTCGGTTTACCATCTAGTTGTGCCCGCAAGGTTTTCAGCCCGATCGCCCGAACCCGTGGGGCTCTATGGGAGGGGTTTTGGATTTCCTATTGGATCGAGTTAGGTGTCGTTTTCGATGTATTTTTGGACGTAGAATCCATTTTTTGGGGTCCCGGAACGATCCGATTTCACTGTGGGGATCTATAGGGCTTTCTTGGGGCTACAAATGGGATTTTTGAAGGATCCCTAGAGGAAATATTTTCCGAGTAAAAAGAAAATTCATTGCCAGAGTTGATTTTCGTACAAGTAACCTATATCAAAGAAGTATGAACCCTTGAGTAAAATTTGCAGCGTTTTTACAAAGGTAACGCCGTAGAAAAGGTAATGGAAATATAGATGGAAATTGGTTGGGTTGGCACTATAGCTAGGTTGGTTTCTAATCGAAGCCCTCTTCATCACATTTCACAAATAGGAACCAATAAACTGATTCATCTATAAACCTTAAATACACAATTACCAAGATAAACTTCACACAACAACAACAAGTTACACTTGATTCGATAAACATTTAATACATCATTACAATACATCAATAAATTATAGAGCGGGCTTGCTGGAGCTGAGCTTCCGTGAGGGGTTTTTTGTCGCTCTTTCTCTTTTAATTCCTGAAATCCTCAAAATAATATAAAATATACCATGTTAAGTAAGTTGAATATTTCGACGAGTAAAGAACAAACCTTTATCCCCAAAAGAAAAGAGAAGTAACATTTAAGTTTCTCCATATGAGGAAGTGGAAACTTTTGGAACCTTTTGGCACATTCTGCCTCAAGTGTGATTGTGACAGTTGTAGGCGGGCTAGGGAGATGGGAGTTGAAGCATTTTGCAGCTGATTTAATGCACAACAAAGGGAAAATATGCCAAAAAATACAATTTATTCTCTCCTACGTTTATGTGCGCTGAATAGTTCCTTAAAATAACATCAAACATGCCAAAAACACTTAACTACCTCATTTTCTCCTGAGACGGTCCGCTCCAAACTACATAGGTGAACTAATCCGAACTAGAGGAGTGCACTACCTATTTGATTTCCATCGAAACTGTTCCCGTGCCTGGTAACTTCTGCCCCCACCTACCCTACTCAAGTTTATATTTCTCTCAATGTCTCTATTTCGCTGTTTTGTTTTGCACATTATGCGACACCATAATGTTTGTGTTGAAATCTTGCTTTCATCGATATTTTGGCCATTTATGAAAATCCTTCCCCTTACTTTCCCTAGCTGTCGCCAAAATATTTCCATCCTTTCACGATAACTGACTCAATCCGTTTTTTGTGGTTTCAGGGACGAAAAAAGTACGGGTTTCCTCGGGATCCAGCGATGACGACCCTACCAGGTCCACTTCGTCTTAACCACCTCCCGCATGTTTCAAAGACGATCATACCAACAGAATAGCGTATGACGTCCACGAACAATTTGAAAGTTGTCGTTTTTCGTGAGCTGCTAGATTTAGGTAGTCTCCAGTTTCATTCTTGTTCAATTCATTTACAATTCAATTCATTTACCTACTCAATTACATTTTTTCTTGAAAGGCCTAATTTCATGGAAAGGTTTTTTGTTTTTTTTTCGTTGGAGAGCTTCAATTTGTGAACGAACGGTTCACATATTTCATTTCGCATAGCCTCAATTTTGGCTTCCATTATCAATAGACTTCTAGTCTTCTGTGACTACAATAGTAATGATTACCCGTGGCTCATTGTGAATGTTTCTAAAAGTTGTCGTTTTTCGTGAACCGGGTCGTGATTTTCTCAATTTCATTTCTCTTGAAAGCACTAATTTCATGTACAATTTTATTTTATTCATGTGAGAGCTGTAACTTCTGAGCGATGTTTCAGATTTTTCATTTCACATAGCCTCAATTTTGGCTTCCATTCTCAGTAGACTTCTAGTATTCTGTGACTACAATAGTAATGATTACCTGTGGCTCATTGTGAATGTTTCTAAAAGTTGTCGTTTTTCGTGAACCGGGTCGTGATTTTCTCAATTTCATTTCTCTTGAAAGCACTAATTTCATGTAAAATTTTATTTTATTCATGTGAGCTGTAACTTTTGAGCGATGTTTCAGATTTTTCATTTCACAATGTGAATGTGTCACATAGCCTCAATTTTCCAGGCTTCCATTGGCTTATAGTATTTTGAATACTACCCGTGGTTTATTGTGAATGTTTTTCGAAAAGTAATGTATCCCGCAGTTTTAAGAGAAGAATAAAAGCTAATTGGTTTGTTCGTTTTTAATTTTGCAATTTATTTATCCTTTTCAACCGTCATTCGTCAGTAACTGATCAACAACAGACACTTTTCATCCAGTCAGGTGTGTGTTGGATACTTGTTTCTCGGTCTCATAATACGTTTTCAAAATATTGAATAATAATAATAATTTTGTGATATTGTGTTCCTAGTAGATGAACTTAGTTTTGTGTTTTAAGACGGGACTTATACAGTGAAGAACGCATCGTGGTTTGGGATTTAATCCAACGTATTGAAAAGATAAACTTCTTGGTAACAAATCATTGAAATGAAAATTCAGTTTAAATGAATTAAAATGTAGGTATTGATATTGTTAGGCGGCGAGTAACAACTCACAACAAGGTTCCACAACCAAACTTGAACTCATAGTCTCAAGCCCCACCTAACACCTGAGGTGCCATATGGGTGGCAACTAATAGTCACTTAGAGGCGCCCGCGGGAGGTATAAGACTCCGTCACATCGTCTCATTAAATTTAAGGCAGTAATCCGTAACTAATCTAAACGGCTTGAATATTAAAATTTAATATTCCTCTGAGAAGGTTGCTAGCAACTTTTTTCAACTCTCCGTCCCGAGGGGGAAGGACCCAGCTCGAGAGAAATGCAAGACTCCGTCCGATGCGCTAATAGTTTCAGTACAAAAATTATTGCACGCAATGGATTTCATGTATGCCCGGAATGGTGAAGAGCTATCCAGACAGGTGGGTTATCCACTGAATAGGTACAAGACTCGGACATGGTGGGGGTTGGTTGTTTTTTTTTTTTTTTTTGCCGCCATCAGACGTACGTATATGTAGGCTGCAGCTTTTGTAGAGTTGAAGGGAGAAAAACGTCCCAGAAACAGCGGAGCGACCAAATTTGTCACGTAGGTACCTTGAACAAAATTGTTTATTTTACTTCCTCCTAGTTTATGGGCCACCCAGAATGCAAAAGTCAACAGCACTTACTGCTGTGAAGCCTTTCATCGCCACCTTAGAGACAGTTTTAATAAATCGCATCCCGATATGTTCACATTTACAGAAATGCTGACTAAATTTCAGAATGAAGTGTATGTAAATTTCAATAGCACATGATATGCGGGGAAAACATTGTTCTCCCCATAAGTAACATGACCATCACACCTTGGCCCGCGGAAATTTATAGCCAAATTTAATGCTTTGGCTCATCAGATCAACCAGTACAAAGCACTACCTCTAAGGTACCTTCTAACTCACTGTTGAGAGGCACGTTCATACTTTTTTATTAGTTTCCCACTTTTACCGCGATTCTCTGGCTTAATGAATGACTGTAATGACTGGTATGTAAGCACCAAGCAGTTGAATTGACGTATTTTTGTATCACACGACTCTGTTTTCAACAGTTTTAACATAACCCCTATGAATAAGTAACTTGGCTCGTTCTTTCACCGGTCATGCAATCCGATCAGTAGTTGCATCTGTGAATCCGACTGATATCACGCGTTTTCCTCCGGGACGGAGTCTTGGATTTCACTTGGAACACTTTGCAAATGATCGGACGGAGTCTTGCATCATCTTTAATGGGGTAATCACACTGTCGGAAACTCCCCGCCGGCCGACGAGTGGCGATTTACATTGAAATCATGGGCATAGACCGGCGGGGGGGGGGGGGGGGGGGGAGGGCCGAGCCGCCGGGGAATGGGGAATGGCCAACAGAGTTGGGCAAAATCATACTCATGAATATGATTAAGATTTTATTCACAGGGTTATGTTTCTGTGTTTAAGATTTAGATTAAATTCGTAATTACACCCGAGAGTACGATTAAAATCATAATCACGGGTATGATTAAGAATACACTCTTAATCACAGAAATTCTGTGATTAATGCGATTAAACCCTGGAAATCTGTGATTAATCACAGAAATTCCTGTGATTGATGCTATTAATCACAGGAAATCTGTGATTAATGCGATTAATTACAGAAAGTTTGTGATTAATCACAGAAATTCCTGTGATTAATTAATTAATTACAGAAAGTTTTTTGATGGATCCCAGTAATTAATCACAGGAATTAATGTGATTAATCACAAACTTTCTGTAATTAATTAATTAATCACAGGAATTTATGTGATTAATCACAAACTTTCTGTATTTAATCGCATTAATCACAGGAATTTCTGTGATTAATCACAGATTTCCAGGGATTAAGCGCATTAATCACAGAATTTCTGTGATTGAGAGTGTATTCTTATCATACCCGTGATTATGATTTTAATCGTACTCTCGGGTGTAATTACGAATTTAATCTTAGTCTTAATCACAGAAACATAACCCTGTGATTAAAATCTTAATCATATTCATGAGTATGATTTTGCCCAACTCTGATGGCCAACTCCTCCGGCATGTACCCCAACTCCTCCGCCGTAATTACTTCTTACCAACTCCTCCGGCCCACTTTTGGTTTATTATTCTTGGAATAATACACCTATGTTTTCGCGACGCGGATCGACGACTCCGATCGGCCTCAAAATTTGACATTATCCGTTTCAAGTGGTCTAGATTCCAAAACCGAAATGTCCGTCCGCCGTCCGCCGTACGCCGTCCGCCGTCCGCCGTACGCCGTCCGCCGTCCAGGCCGTTTTGGGCAGTAGGAATTTTTTAAAAAATCTGAAATTTTGACAAAATACTCGGTTTACCATCTAGTTGTGCCCGCAAGGTTTTCAGCCCGCTCGCCCAAACCCGTGGGGCGCTATGGGGCTAAAATGGGGCTACAGAAGGGGGTTTTTGAAGGCTTTCGGCTATGGGATCGAGTCAGGTGTCGTTTTCGAAGTATTTTTGGACGTAGAATCCATTTTTTGGGGTCCCGCAGCGATCCGATTTCACTGATGCGATCTATAGGGCTTTCATGGGGCTAAAAATGGGATTTTTGAAGGATCCCAGGAGGTTAAATATTTTTCGAGTAAAGAATAAAGAATTTTTGAAAAAACAATGTTTTTGAAAAAAAAATCCAAAAAAAAATTTTTTCCAACATTTTTTCTTTTGACTCAGAAATAATTTTAGCGCAACTAACCTATATCAAAGAATAATAAACCCTTGTGTAAAATTTGCAGCGGTTTTCTACCTGAAAATGAGATAGTCAACTCCTCCGCAAGGAATACGGGAGAAATAATACACTGCCAATGCAATGGCACATGAGCTTCCTCGTGCCAGGTTCAAAATGAACGTAGTTGTCACTGTAACAAGAAAATTGCGTTCGCGCATGCGCAGGGAGTACCACTGATGCAATCGTGATATAACTGATAGGGGACCCTCTAGGGCAGGGATTCCCAACCTGGGGGGCACGCCCCCCTTGGGGGGGCGTGAAGGGTTTCCAGGGGAGGCGCGATCGAGGCCCAAAAACTGACAAAAAGTCTTTCACGTAGTTTATAATCATCTTAAGTAATTCTGGCCGATTCAAAAACCGCTGTTGGTGACGTCGCCTATAGTGGTTCCGGTTTCCAATCAAAAAACAACAGAGTGCAGGTCGATTTTTTCTTCTATTTTCGATTTTTTCTTGGCATTTGGCTCTGATGACACTGGAGTTACGCGAAAATGGCCGTGTTCGCTTTGTTTTGAATGTGATCATGCTTATTTACTCAACTTATTTGTGATATAAATTAACTTATTCCAATGACCGATTCTTCATTTTTTAGTTTTGTAATGGTGGCCAACTCTTCGACCAATAGGAGCTGACCTCGGGTTTCCGCCAAAATTCAAATAGAAATTTTTCCATAAATTTTATAAATTCATACGAGCTTGCAGTTTGTGTTTTAACCCCATTTGTAGTATTATTTGGACGTCTTCTATCGATAAAAACAAAAAAATAATCCAGAAGAGCTTCCATTCCTAATTATTTAGGTAAGTAAATAGGCTGGAGCCTACTGGAATTTACTCATTAAAATGATACCATGATTATACTTATACTTAGCATTTTTGAGGAGGGGGAGAGTATAATTACATAGAACAAAGGGGGGGGGGGGCGCAATGGTGTTCACACCGACCTAGGGGGGGCGAGGTAAAAAAAGGTTGGGAACCCCTGCTCTAGGGCTATACCCACACAATTCCTGAAAATTTTATTTAAATCTGATCAAAATTGTGGGAGTTATGGCTGTGGCAAGGAAATTACGTTCGCGCATGCGCTGCGCGTACCGCTGATTCAATCTTAATGCGACTGATAAGGGACCATCTAGAGCTATAACCACACAATTCCTGAAAATTTGATTGAAATCCGATCATAATTGTTGGAGTTATGGCTGTGGCCAGGAAATTACCTAGTTCGTTCAGGAGGCTCTGAAACGCAAAACGTGAGTGGAAATTTTGATTTTGGAGAACTTTTGGAGATTAAGGTGATGAAAATTGGGCATTAAATTTCGAATGGAAGGCTTCGCAACTGTTAGAGGTTCGTTGAGATGATACTTCTGCGGCTGCGGAATTGCGGCATCAGAATCTATGTAGTAGTCCACTAGATAATCAGATCAAACTGACCTGCTCAACGGACGGAGGAGATGGTCACTTCTCTTATAAGATATATCTCAGTTTGTATCATTCCAGAGGAGTTGATCTCTAAGATTATTTACTGATTGATAACCCGGAGGAGCTGGGAGTGAGCCGAGCCGCCGGGTAGACGACACCCTCTCCCTCCCACATAGCATGAACGCCGGTCGTCGGGCACCACGTCGTGCAATACTACGAACTGCTCTCACGGCCCGACGGATCGCGAGGTTCGCAAATGATGGGACGGACTCTTGCCGGTGTGGTCGCTTAATGAGGAGACTTGGTCCTCCCGCGCCCGCACCATCGATGTACCTAGTAAACTAAGTGGATTGCTCTCGCCGGGAAGGTTGGCGGTCCGAAGTTTCGGAGGCCTTCCCCCTCAACTGAGGGGCAAGAAGGCTGAGGGGCCCGCGCTCACACCAAGGATTCCCTTCATTTTTAAGGGAATGAATACTAAATATCCTTCGAAGGCTGATACCCCTCTTAATCTGATAGTCAACATTTCCAAGGACTTTCGTATAATGATAATGCATCAATGAAACCCTACTGATTAAATAAAGAGAACAGGTAATTGGGGATAGAAACAATATTAACCGTTTTCTCTGTTTTGTTTGTAAAAATAATTTATTTCAACGTTGGGCTCCACTTTCGTGAGGGGAGGCCAACGTTGTAACCCTCGGCCTTGGGATGTTCTCTATTCCAAAACTTCCGAAAGTGGACCAGTGAGCGACTACGTCTTTCCGCCTTTCACAGGTACTTAAAATCATCCCCAGTATCTCTCCAATATTCTATAGTTTTCTTTCCTCCATGAGTCACTGTTGTGCCTGTGTTACCGCGTATGTTACTTCGCTTTATAGTGCTTATGCCTCAGCGTGTGACAGCCGCTCGAGCTCGATGGTCGGAGGCCGCTCGGTGCTTCGATGGCTTTCGCCTCTCGAATAGCCGATGGCCGAGAACCCTCGTTCTCGATGGCCTAGGCCCCTCGCAAGCCGATGGTCGAAACCGCTCGAACCACTGATGGCTTTCGCCTCTCAGATGGTCGATGGTCAGGACCTCTCGGATTACGATGGCCGTTCTCCACGATCCTCAATTCGATGGCCCTGAGGCCGCTCGATTTACTGAGGGATTGCTAGGCTGAAGTTAATATGAGAAGGAGAAAGAAAACACAAGGTTAAAATCGGACAGAGCACCGGCAGAGGTTCACCCTTCGTGAGAGAGAAATTGAAATGGAAAGAAAGCGGAGGCGGCGGCCGGCGACCTTTTATACCCGCCTCAGCTCGTGCGGAGCTGCTCGGTCAGCTGGTTGCTATGAGACGTGGAGTGTCCCGTCTGCCGGCTCTTTTATATTTCTTGAGTTTTACAAAGTGAGGGTGGAATCTTCACATTCACTATACCCCTGTCGCTTGTCGTCCTGACACCTTCTCGGCACAGTGATGAACGCAGCGCAGCCACCACACAACACACAGACATTTAATCATCAAATTTATGTTGAGTACTTCTCTTCAAATTTAGGCGGTTATAAAATTTTAAATCTCATATATTTTCTCGTTTAGGGGAGGCCCCCCCCCCCTCTGGATCCGCCACTGTCTGTCGGAAGGGGGTGACTTAATAGAAAAAAATGGAAACGCAAGGTATAACACCGCTAACCATGTAATAAAATAGGTATTTCTCAATCAACATACTTAAAATTTTATAATGATAAAACGCGCATATAACCGATAGCCTCAAGTGCAGCAAACCCTTCTCACTCAGAATGAATACTTCAACATAGTTCGCCATGTTCTGAGTTATTGTCACAGCACACATGATCAAATTTGAAGAATACGTTTCTTGAAAATATGGGTGAGATATTCACCGGCGACAATTGCAACACAAAACACACGCTTTACAGCGTCTACACATTTTCTTGGAATGAACTGGGCTTGAGGATGAACTGCTATCATCTGAAGACGTGATGGAAGACTCCGAAGATTCCGAGCTCCAGGAAGTAAATCGCCGAGCTCTTCCTCCGAGCCTTGCCAAGGTCCCAAATGATAACTTATGCCTAGTTTCTGTTAAAAAAAAAAAAGTCTTGGTTGAATGGGTGCGTATGACGTCAAAGGAGTGGAGCTAAGTGTCAACATCAGATCGGGTCATGAGAATCAATCATACATGATTGATTAGGTACATGACCTAAGTTAAATTCCCAATGTTTGAACAGTCCTGATCAGTGGACACCGTACTGGTATTTCTGAATTCATCAAGTCCATATTCTTTCAGGCTTACTTTTTGAGGGACCCTGAGCGGTTTCATTTGACGTGACGGGCTCGATCGTGACTTCTCCTCCACTTTTCAATATTTCAGAGCCGAGTACAATTGACAATCCTGATTCGACACAATCCATTTTGAGGCCATTTGATGTGACGTTGCTGTTGAGGCTGCTTCTTTCCGGCTGACACTTAGAACACGGAGTGCTGCAAATTGTATTACCATCATTAAGTAAATGGTATCACTATAGCATGGAAGCTGTGCATGGGAAGTGACACCTCGTATACATAAAGACTCATTATTAATGGGGCATTATTACACTGGTCTACAAAAAACAAAAAACAAAAAAACAGCGAGTTGCCGACTCTTTTTTGCCTTTTCTAGGGGTTTTGAGGGTGCTGAATCCGAAAATGACAGCCGTTTTTTATTTGGTTCGATAAGGAATTTTTTTCCGGACCTTTCTTTACACTGAATACTGGAAACAGTAATCACCGACTTCACTTGAACTTCTTCAAAAGCCACTCATCTTATAGAAAATGTACCTACTGTAGATTCCGAATCTATACTTACATTTAGTCAAAAACCTTTTTGAACCCATCAAAAACCGTTTAAAAAAACGCTGCAAATTTTACACAAGGGTTTATTATTCATTGATATAGGTACGTTACTTGTGCAGAAATTTGATTGTCAATGAAAAAATTAAAAAAATGTTTTTTTTTTGGATTTTAATCTCTAAAAAAATTTTTTTTGTACAAAAATGTTTATTTTCAATAATTCTTTATTTTTTACTCGAAAAATATTTAACATCCTAGGAGCCTTCAAAAATCCCATTTTTAGCCCCATGAAAGTCCTAAAGATCGCCCCAGTGAAATCGGATCGTTCCGGGACCCCAAAAAATGGATTCTACGTCCAAAAATACTTCGAAAACGACACCTAGCTCGATCCCATAGCTAAAAGCGTTCAAAAACCCCCTCCCGTAGCCCCATTATAGCCCCATAGCGCCCCACGGGTTTGGGCGATCGGGCTGAAAACCTTGCGGGCACAACTAGATGGTAAACCAAGTATTTTGTCAAAATTTCAGATTTTTTAAAAAATTCCTACTGCCCAAAACGGCCTGGACGGCGGACGACGTACGGCGTACGGCGGACGGACATTTCGGATTTAGAATGTAGACCTCTTGAAACGGATAATGTCAAATTTTGAGCCCGATCGGAGTCGTCGACCCCCGTCGCAAAAACATAGGTGTATTAATCCAAGAATAATAAACCAAAAGAGCAAAAATCATATTTTTCACCGCTTTTGGATTATTATTCTTGGCATAATACACCTATGTTTTCGCGACGGGGGTCGACGACTCCGATCGGCCTCAAAATTTGACATTATCCGTTTCAAGAGGTCTAAATTCAAAATCCGAAATGTCCGTCCGCTGTACGCCGTCCGGGCTGTTTTGGGCAGTAGGATTTTTTTTTAAATCTGAAATTTTGCCCGCAAGGTTTTCAGTCCGATCGCCCAAACCCGTGGGGCGCTAAGGGGCTAAAATGGGGCTACGGGAGGGTTTTTTTGAAGGCTTTTAGCTATGGGATCGAGTTAGGTGTCGTATTCGAAGTATTTTTGGACGTAGAATCCATTTTTGGGGGTCCTGGAACGATCCGATTTCACTGTGGCGATCTACAGGGCTTTCATGGGGCAAAAAAATGGGATTTTTGAAGGATCCCAGGAGGTTAAATATTTTTTGAGTAAAAAATAAAGAATTTTCGAAGAAAAATTTGTTGAAACCAAAAAATTCAAAAAAAATATTTTTTTTTTTTTTTTTCATTTTTTTTCATTGACAGTATTGAATTTCTGCACAAGTAACATCTATTAAAGAATAATAAACCCTCAAGTAAAATTTGGAGCGTTTTTTCTAATACCTATTCCTCTCTCTACTCGCTCCATAAGGAAAACCTGGAAAACATGGAAAACGAATAGGGGTAACGTTTTGAAAGCTTAGAAGTTTCTGAACAGAATGGGACCAACCGCAAATCTCAGAAATTGAAAGTAAGGGAGCTACAATTTTTCAAAGTTTGGCAACTAAAAATCGGGAATTCGATATTGGACAATGAATTTCCTCCAGCGACTCTTCCAATAGGAATCAACTCCAAATTTTGATCAGACCTCTTCCTTGTCAACTTAAATGCCAGACTGAAATTTCAAGGCGATCGGTCCGAGATTTCAGACTAGAGATGTTTTATAATAATTATAATTAGATTATAATTCTTGTAGGTTGGTAAACAGTCTCACAATAATGAGCATCTATACAAAAATTTTAATATTTGATGTAGGAAGATAAGAATGGAATTCAGATGTAATATATCTGAATTTTAATCGCAGCCTCGCTGGAATCAACTGCAGTACGCATGTTATGCGATGTCTAAAATATAAATACACCGAGGGGCATAGCCCCTTAGCCTAAAGATATACATCAATATGATGGAGATGTCTAAAATATAAAAACACCGAGGGGCATAGCCCCTTAGCCTAAAGATATACATCAATATGACGGAGATGTCTAAAATATAAATACACCGAGGGGCATAGCCCCTTAGCCTAAAGCTATACATCAATATGACGGAGATGTCTAAAATGTGTATACACCGAGGGGCATAGCCCCTTAGCCTAAAGATATACATCAATATGATGGAGATGTCTAAAATATAAATACACCGAGGGGCATAGCCCCTTAGCCTAAAGATATACATCAATATGATGGAGATGTCTAAAATATAAATACACCGAGGGGCATAGCCCCTTAGCCTAAAGATATACATCAATATGATGGAGATGTCTAAAATATAAATACACCGAGGGGCATAGCCCCTTAGCCTAAAGATATACATCAATATGATGGAGATGTCTAAAATACAAATACACCGAGGGGCATAGCCCCTTAGCCTAAAGATATACATCAATATGATGGAGATGTCTAAAATATAAATACACCGAGGAGCATAGCCCCTTAACCTAAAGATATACATCAATATGATGGAGATGTCTAAAATATAAACACACCGAGGGGCATAGCCCCTTAGCCAAAATACTTCACCCCAATAAGTGAATAATTTATATACCTATTCAGGTATAGGGGCCTCCGGCCCCCTCCCCCTCCGGGGGAATAGTAATTCACTATTCATTGTAATTTTGTTACATATATAGTAATATACATATATATAACATTAACTTTATCCATAAGATATTGATAATATCAATACTTTAAATTAAGTATAGGTATACTATTTATTTTATAATTAAATTTATTTAGATCTATATTTATTTCTCAATGTAGGTTATTATAGTAACTTATTTCTATATCATTTAAGACTTATTCCTTGAAATACTCTCATATCTATCTACTTAACGTCTAAGGGTTTAAAATTTATTTTAATAAACGGCTTTCCCAGTTTGATTCCCCTACGTAAAGTTAAAAACCTTGCACAAACATGAACCGACTGTTTATCGAATTCAAATTGAGTAGTAAGGTTCGTGAAATCGCGAGACTGTTTAGTAAACAGTTTGTTGTTTGATGTTTTATATAATTCTTGTAGATTTTTCCAAGTGTTTACCAATCTACAAGAATTATATAAAACATCTCTAGTCTGAAATCTTGGACTGATCGCGTTGAAATTTAGTCAAGCATTCAAGTTGACGAGGAAGAGGTCTGATAAAAATTGATATTCCAATTGGGAGAGTCGCTGGAGGAAATTCTGTGGAGAATATCGAATTCCCGATTTTTAGTTGCCAAAAATTGTAGCTCCCTAAGTTTCAATTTTTGAGAGTCGCGGTTGGTCCCAATCTGTTCAGAAACTTCTAAGCTTTCAAAACGTTATATTACCCCTATTTGTTTTCCAGGACCTTATATAGTACCTAGCGAGTAGAAGGAGAGGAATATAACAAAAAACGCTGCCAATGTTACACAAGGGTTTATTATTCTTTGATATAGGTTACTTGTGCAGAAATTTGATTCTGTCAATGAAAAAAATGGAAAAAAAAAAAAAAAAAAAATTTCTTCTGATTTTTATAAGTATTTCAAAGAACATTTTTTGGTTTTTTTTTTCAATTTTTTTTTTTACTTGATAATATTTGACCTCCTGGGATTCATCAAAAATCTCATTTGTAGCCCCATGAAAGCCCTATAGATCGCCACAGTGAAATCGGATCGTTCCGGGACCCCCAAAAATGGATTCTACGTCCAGAAGTACTTCGAAAACGACGCCTGACTTGATCCCGTAGCTAAAAGCCTTCATAAAACCCCTCCCGTAGCCCCATTACCCCCCACAGGTTTGGGCGATCAGGCTGAAAACCTTTCGGTTTCTTTTTATTTTAACTATGTCACTGCATTGTTTGGCAGTTCAGCCATTCGCGTTCTTGCAGCCCAATAGAGACCCGCCTTGCGATGCCAGCGAGTGGGTTTTTTTAAATACTTTTAGCTACGGGATCGAGTTAGGTGTCGTTTTCGAAGTATTTTTGGGCGTAGAATCCATTTTCGGGGGTCCCGGAACGATCCGATTTCACTGAGGCGATCTACATGGCTTTCATGGGGCTAAAAATGGGATTTTTGATGGATCCCAGGAGGTTAAATATTTTTAAAGTAAAAAATAAAAACATTTCGAAGAAAAAATTCTGAAAACTTTTTTTTTAAATACTCAAGTGGGTACCTATAAAAATCCCCCAAAAAATTTTTTTTAACTTCTTTCATTGACGGAAATAAATTTCTGCACAAGTAACGTATATCAAAGAATAATAAACCTTTGTGTAAAATTTGCAGCGGTTTTTTTGGTAGACCAGTGTTAATTGAGCCTAATTTCCCACGATTATAAACATCGGTACATGCGAAACGTTTCTCCAAGTGGACTCCACTAAAAGGTACCTTTTTTCTGAAATAGGTACCATGGCTGCGCCTCGCTGATTTAGCATGAAATATTCATTTTTACTCCTGCCTGTAAAATATTCTTCCCGCCTCAACAGATCAATATCCCCCGAGTCTCATTGAATAAGAAATTTCCTGCTCTGATGCTCACCTGAGTTGTTGCTGATGGTCATCATTAGTTATGGATTCAATGCTACGCAAGGTATCATCCGGCAATTCCAATTGACCTGTAACGGTATGAATTCAGAAATTTCTACCGAATCATTCTTAATTATATGACTTATGAAAGAAGAAAAGAAGAAAATGAAAAGAAAGAAGAAAAGAAGAATATGATAAACGTTAATTGTTTTTCATTGACCGTTGGTTCCAGAATTCGATGGAATGGGTGATATCGGTTGCATAGGAGAAGTTGAGCGTGGAAATCCAGAAGAGGTCGATGCCTCCGAGAAACCTGAAACCAAATTTTGGGTTAGGTACTTGTTAATTGTGCTGCATGTCTTGTTTCATACGAAAATTGTAGAAATCGGAATTTCCCATTCCCACATAGATGCTGCCCGTAGTCGATGAAACGATGTCGATAATATCGCATTGGCGTAGGTTGACAGCGAACTTAGCATCCCCCCCCCCCCCCCCCCAGAACATACGAAAAATATAATATAATATATTATATATATATTTATATAATATTATTATATTATTGTATTATATCAGAATATATAATATTATTATACACTATGTATATTATACACTTTCAGATCAAAAGAAAAAATAGAGGAAGTAGTGGTCCAAAACTTCGTAGAGAACCCGGGGCGTCTCTCTATTATATGGGAGCTCCAACACGAGGAGGAGGAGGAGGAGGAGGAGGAGAATGCTAGCATTCCAAGAATAATACACCTATGTTTTCGCGAAGGGGGTCGAAGACTCTGATCGGCCTCAAAATTTGACATTATCCGTTTCAAGAGGTATACATTCTAAATCCGAAATGTCCGTCCGCCGTCCGGGCCGTTTTGGGCAGTAGGAATTTTTCTAAAAATCTGATATTTTGACAAAATATTTGGTTTACCATCTAGTTGTGTCCGCAAGGTCCCCATAGCGCCCAAACCCGTGGGGCGCTATGGGGATAAAATGGGGCTACAGGAGGGTTTTTTAAGGCTTTTGGCTATGGGAACGAGTTAGATGTCGTTTTCGAAGTATTTTTGGATGTAGAATCCATTTTTGGGGGGGCCATCTGACGAGTCGCACTCTAATCCGGAAGAGGTCAATAACCTCACTAAAGGTTAACAACCTGCGGTTCTATTACTCGCACCAGACATTCCTGTTTTCAAACCTTTTGGATGGTCAGGGCTCGAATTCGGTAGGGGAATTCGACGAAAAACAAACTATTTAGACGAAAACCACAAGAATATGCATTTATATGCTTCTATTCTGAAAACTGTGGTTTATATGCTCGATAAATTTAAATTATGTTGGTCCCAGAGAGGTGAAAATACCACTAAAAGGCTTCTTTCAGTGTGTAGGGGAGAGTAGGGTATAGTGGGGTTGCGTATGAAGTGGGGTACTCTCTTGTATTTTCCCCATAGATCAGGTGATAACGCCTCAAATACGTACAAATTGGTACACAGGTTAGATCACCTGTTAGCCTAACTACCATAAAAAGTCTGATGCAATTGAAGCATAATCACGGACTTTCTGTGGCCCATACCAAAGGGTACCCCACTTCATACGCAACCCCACTATACCCTACTCTCCCCTACTATTCAGGAAAAAAATATGCAAATATGCTCGGATCCCAGCCCTAGTCATACAAATCCAGTTCGGCTAGCATACGGCGAGAAAAGTCTGAAATCACCAAAAAGCTCCAAGTTGCGCTCCATGTGGCGTAACTGAGCTCCTAAAGTGGAAGAAAACGGGAAATTAACCTCTTTCCAAAAAATTTGAAAAAAAAAAAAAAAAAAAAAAACAAACAAACGGGGAAACACGTTCGGCCAAGAAGGCCTCAGAAGGAGGCCTGGAGAGGCAACACGATTGGCCACACGAGAAACGACCCGTTTGGCCACCGATTCTTTGACGTCCAGTCGCGCCCTTACGGCTGGCTCAATTTTAACTTCAAAGGTACAGGTGTAGATCTAGATCTTAATTATCTATCATTAAATGACGCAGAATTTTTTGCTTTTCAATTTCCTATACCTACAGAAGAGTGACGCACCGTTTCAAAGTTATCCGTTAAAAACCAAAAAAATTGGTGGGTCATAAGCGCCAGGACGTTGCCATTCCTTTGGGCTAGTGGCGTTTTCCTTGAAGTGACAGAAGCGCCAGCCAACTGGTTTTTATCAATAATGTTGATGGGTTCACAATTAACAACGACGAATAAGGGTGTTTTCTGCCTCGTACTCAACAACTACTTTTACAGACAATTTCGCGATTATAGTGATGGAAGAGTGAAGTGGCGTTGTACGAATCGACTTTGTCGTGCATTTTTGATCACAAAATTTTGTTCATGTCGACTCACAAGCGGAAATAGTTGTTCTGACCACCCACACCAACCTGAAGATGTTGTGCCAGCAGGACGTCATTTTAGCTGACGGGACATTCTGCGTGTGCATTTTTTCATCAGGTGTATACGATCCATGCGCGAAGAAATAACTGCTACATCCAATTAGCATTTTGCTTCTTGACAGGGAAACGGGTTATTTACACGTACCTAGTAAATAAATTGTATACATAGTATGTATACAATTTATTTACCTAAGGTATTACCTTAGGTAAGAACGGATTATATTGAGTATCACGGGTTTCACGATATATCAACAAAATATGATATATCGCTTGTATTTAATACAAGCGTGTACGAACTACACTAGAGGGAGGTAACAAAAATGGTAAGGTTTACTCTCTTCGCCACTAGAGGGCAGTGTGGCGCATCTATGCGTCATGTGAATGAAGCGGCCCGCCTATGTACAAACTTTTCACTCCCTCCCATAGGTGGGGAGCTTATTAGCTGAGAATTTAAACCAAACTTAATGAACATTGCTGCTAAGTCTTCCACATTTTGTGAATTAAGAAATTTTCTCAGATTTACATAATGTCATGGGCTCACCCATTAATAATATGCAGCGTAACATGTCTTTGCAAATTGTGCAAAGCAATACAGTAATTTTTACAAAATATTTAGAAACGATACGTCATACAAAATTTGTGCATTTAATGTACAGCTTATGACGGTAATGTCGCAATAACATAAAACAAGGAAATATGTACCAGAGTGGAGCAGGTATCAGATTCCTGGTGTGAAGGAGGTGTGTGACACCATACAATTATAACAACGTAGTCTACCTGTAATCAGAAGTCAAGGGCTGTCTAGGGTTGGTACTACACAAATGAGTTGATCCCTGAAAGATTCAAATTTTCCACGGGCCAGTGCCTTTGTGAAGAAGCCAGCTACTTGTGAATCTGTTCCTATCCATCTGATGGCAATATTTCCGGCTTGCAATTGGCTTCTCACAAAATGGAAGGTTAGACAAACAATGTGTCTTAGAGAAGGTGATTCCTCCTTTTCTGCCAATAGGAGAGCGGATTGGTTATACTCACAAAGTAATGGGACGGCATCGAAATTGAGTAGTTGTTTGCACCTCTCCCGTATGGAGTAATGCCCATAGGTCCCTACATGCTACACTCATAGCCACATAATGTTATTCGGCTTCGGCGGATGAACGGGTACACATGAGTTTGGCGCCTTGGTTTGCCAGAGGACAATGTCTCCAAACAACTTGATCACATAACCTGTGGTGGAGTGACCATCTCTTCTCGTACCACCCAAAGAAGCGTCAACCTAACATAAAATGCCATCCTCTCTACCTTCAAATTTAAGACCTAGCTGAATGTGTCTTTTGAGATAGGTCATACGCGTTATGACCTCGTCCCAGTCTTCATGTAAGAAGTTTGACTGCCGACGACTCAACAGGTTGGTTGCCAAAGTAATATCTGGCTGAACACAATTTTGTAAATAGAGGAGAAGCCCTATTGCCTGCCTGCCTATACGGGACGTTTGGTCGTTTATAAACGACCTATAATGGTCCCGGGAACCAAACGTCCACTAATACTTTTTTCTGAAAGAACTTCATAATTTGAAGGCATAGCAGTGAGTTTTGGGCTCCTACGGTGTAATAAAAATTTCCAGGGCACTGTCGAAAATTTCAACTTTGAATCTGGAGGGAAAAGTGGCGCTAGTCTCTCATTGGCTGCTACACAGCCGCCATTTCCGCCGTCACCTCCGGCAGATTCCCGTCGTTCCCTTCTTATGCTAGCGCACTCTGGGGGATTAGTAAAAGTGCCACCGCGGGAAAATTCAAAACGCCAAATATTCACTCAGACACCTAATTTCTCAAGTGCTAACTGTACCGAGTACTTTCTCGAGGTGGTCGTGGGGTCCGCTGGGAGGTGGAGCCCCCGGGCGGCTAATCGGCTAGTGCGGTGGAGTCCCCTTCGGGGGACCTGTTAATAGGCCCGTAGGTCTGAACAGTTTCCTTGTTACACAACTGTACCGAGTACTTTGTTCATTACTAGTTCAACTATGTTCGGCCGAATTTTCCCATTTCTCTGACCTAGTTCCTTGGCCCATTATAGGAAAGATCGGCTCGGACCTCAGACAATATGGGTAGGCGTAATTTCTCCGAGTTTTCGACAATTGGGGTTTTATAGTTCGGGGTAGGTACTCTTGACCTGAAATTTATCAATCATCTCTAGGATGTGTTTAATAAACAGTATAATATTTTGGTGTAGATACAATATCCGATTTTCTCTATCTCTAACTATTTCCATGCCTAGAAACTTTTGGGGCTCGCCAAGGTCTGTGATCTGGAAATGTTCGCTCAGATGTGATTTGATTTCATTCAACTTTTCATGACAATTAGTTATAAGCAATATGTCGTCCACATAAAGCAGCATGAGAACAAAGGCTGAGCCCCCTTGCTACTGGCTAGAAATGCATCTACGATTTCAGCATTGTCAGTTTCATGATTTTTTTGGCCCGTCATGCAACTCTTCAAAAATCGAATTTATCGGTTCCGCCAATCTGTTGTAGGGGAGGCACAGAAGGCCGATCACCAATCGGTTGTGAATCTGATGTTACTATGCTGGATTGACATTGACTAGGAATTTAATTTAGGATTTCAAAGAAATGTGGGAGTTTGTTTATCGGCATATACTTTAGTTTCAATAAAATCTACATGTTTTGATCGTGTTATGGTTTTTTTTTTGGTTTTTTTTGACTGTGTAAAAACGTGTATCCAGTGTTGTTGCATTCCAGTAAGTAAGCTTGGAACGCTCGAGGGTCGAATTTAGTTTTGGTCCCAGTCATGGTATCCAACACGTACCTAAGCTTCACCTCCGAACCGTCTAATATATTCAAGTTTGGGGGGCTTTCTTGAGGAAAATCTCGTAGGGGCGATACAAAATCGTTTGCGGAGTTAGGAGTGCGGTTGTTTACATGGACAACATGCCTTAGGGCATAATTCCAGTACCCTTGGGGAATTCCAGATGAAACCAATATAGCACGATTCTTCTCTTCGAGCTCTAAGTTTAGCCGTTCGGCAGTGCCCGAGTTTTGTGGTGTAGGCTACCTATATGGCTGACTAACAGTGTGGGTGATTTGATTAAGACTAAGCAGAATTTTCATTTGAACGGTCTGAAATTCTAGTCCACCGTCTGTGCGAAGTTCGATAGGTTGGACATCTGTGCCAAATAATACCTTAATTTCCTTCAAGCAGTCCGCCAGCGCGTCATGAACCTGAGTTTTATTTTTCTGTTCGTGAACAAAAACGTATCGCGAGGCGTCATCAGTGAAAATAACTACCTATGTATTTACTCAATGTCCCTAAACTCGCTGGATCTATCTATCTGTGGTGCTTCAAGACGTCCACTGCCTCCTGAGAGAAACTCCTTAGGTGTGGGTTCGGTCCCTGGAGTGGCAGTTGAGCTTCCTCCGAAATCTACCACCGCAGAATCAATGGGTATCCTTTCAGAACTCCCTTCATCAGCTACTGCAGTAGCCAATTTTGTTTTCTGATTCGGGGAAAGTGGAATATGTTTGCCAAGCTCTAGCAGTATAGCTCTGGCTTCTTCACTAGGGCGGTCAACAAGCGGTAAGATGAAATGCACCCACCAAACGTGGCCATCATAGTATCCTACTTTAATCACCTCATTCTGATTAGTGTCAACCTGTTTGATGTGCTGATTATCGAATGTAACAAATATGCAGTTTGAAATTTGTTTTCTAATTGAAAATAAGTCTTCAACTAAAGATGGGGCATATAATACTAAGTATTATATGACCCATCTGAATAAGAACACCTTTGTAGACATGAAAGTCGAATATATAGGAGATCTTGTCATTTTCAACGAAGAGACGATCGTCTCTATATAAGTGTTCAACACTTATACTGCCGTGCTAACGCAAAGTGCAGTAACTCCAAAAATATGAAAGTGGAGAAAACCCCAAAAAACCGTTTTTTCGCTGCGCCACCAGTTAGAAATATGATTTTTTCGCAAACAGTGGCTTCACATGTTGGTATTGGCATCGTATCATAGCAATTTGAAAAAAAAGAAATATATATTTTTTTAATGATTTCACATGTGGCTGGGCGGATACTGCATTTTGGCTTAACTAATCACTCTCCATCACTACGCTAAATTGCAGTAACAGCCATGTAATTGGAGTTACTGCACTAAAGCATACCATATTATACTGCCGTGCTAACGTAAAGTGCAGTAACTCCATATTTATGAAAGTGGAGAAAAATATTCAATTTCGTTTTTTCGCAAACAGTGGCGTCATAATATTTTTTTCAAACCAGATGAATTTAAATGATATTCTTAACCAATGCCCACTCCTAAAAAACGCTGAAAATTTTACACAAGAGTTTTTTATTTTTTCATAGGTATAGAGTAGGCGCCATCATTAATTTTGTCAATAAGAAAATATGGTCTTTGTTGAACCTCCGAACGAGAAACATCTCAAGACGCTCCGTGGAAAGACAAACAGTCGGGCAAAGAGATGACACAGTGTAAACAATCCGCGCGATGAACTCGGGCTGCCGTGAAAACTCTGCCGACGTAGGAGCTACCTGCGAAGGCCTCCTAGCCGAAACGAAATCGAAAATCTCGATACATCGGGAGAATATTGGTCGACTCCAAATCGGTGAACCAGCATCCCGGTCAATTGGTGAGTTGTACTCTATCATAGAATGCCTTTGCAATGCCCTATCACAGGCCAATCAAGCTGTGTATGCAGAAAAAATGAAAGTAGGTGAGCTTGAGGTGAAAATCGCCGATAAAAATGCCTCCGAAAATATGGGGGGAAACCCCCCGTCAGAAATGGAAGACGAGTATTGCACTGACGAAGAGCAGTTGGCATACGACACTGGCGAAATACAGTTTCAGCCGTTTATCAAAAGAAAGCGGAAAAGCACCCTTTCACCATGCGTAGGTGAGGGAATTTCTGCACAGCAGTCCAGGAAGCCCGGCAAAGAAAGGGTGTTTAAACCTCCTACAATCACCCTGGAGCCTCTGAAGTCAGTTGACGACTTCCTAAAACTCAAGCAGGAGCTAGCTAAAATTGCTCCAACTGCAATCACTACTCAGTTGGGTGATAAAAAAATTAAAATAAATGCATCCAATTCAGATGAATATCGGGCGATAGACAACTTTCTTGAAGAACAAAATGTCCCCTATTACACCTATCAAAACAAGTAAACTCGGCCCTATTCGGTCATGCTTAAAAAGTTACCAGGTGGTATGGACACCCAGTACATTGCAGATTCTATATAGAATATATACAGCACGAGTATCCACCTCTGAAAGTTGAGAAAGTAATTCAAAAACTCAAATGGAAAAACCTTAGACAAATTGGACATGTACATTGTCGAATTTGCTAATGGGTCTGACGTTAATCTAATTCACGGAATAACAAAATTGTTGAATTGTAAGGTCACCATCGAAAGCTTAAAGCCAAACATAACAGTCCCCCAATGTAAACGTTGTCAGGAATTCAGTCACACCAAGAATTACTGTAACAAAAAAGAGAAATGCGTAAAATGTGGTGCATATCACGCAACTGCGGATTGCAAAAAGCCTCTGGAGGTGTTACCTACCTGTGCCAACTGTGGGGGCCCACACAGGGCCGTACCCGACGGGGGGGGGAAGGGGGGCAGAGGGGTTGGACCCCCCCCCCCCCGAAATTTTCCCAAAAATAAGCATTTTCAAACACATAGGAATTAAATTTACTCAAGTTATAATTGATCTTCATAGGTAAATAAGGAAGAGTACAAAACAATTTCTAGTTAAAAGTATACGTAAATAATTTATAAAATGTATTACCTACCTACAATTTTACTAACCCATTCGCGTACGTGGATGGACGCGGTCCGCCCCTGACGGCGTAGACCCAAACGTTCCATTACGGAAGTTGCTGCAAAGCATGTAGTTTGGCGCTATTACGATAGGTAGCAGCACGAAACAATGACTGCCATTCGACTTTGCAAGTCCCTGACTATATTCTGTAGGTTTGTTTTTATATGTTCAATAATATTATAATATAAAAACATATTACGTTAAACAATGTTTATTGTTTATTTATTTACTTTTATTGTTTATTTATTTATTTTCCTAGTCACCAAATTAACAGGGGAAATTATTTTTATGTTATTATTTATATACTTAGTGTCGTTCTAACTTTTGTCAATAAAAGCTTAAAATGGGTTATTAGACAATTTTTTAAAAAGTTTTATTGGGTAGGGCCTCCAGACTCCGCCTGGTGCCACAACCCCCTTTATATATATAAATATGTATATATACTTAGTGTCGTTCTAACTTTTGTCAATAAAAGCTTAAGGCCTAAAAATGGGTTACCTATTTGACAATTTTGGTCTTTCTTGGAATAATAGGTAGGTACACCTATGTTTTCGCGACGGAGGTCGACGACTCCGATCGGCCTCAAAATTTGACATCCGTTTCAAGAGGTCTACATTCAAAATCCGAAATGTCCGTCCGCCGTACGCCGTCTGGGCCGTTTTGGGCAGTAGGAATTTTTTAAAAAATCTGAAATGGTTTACCATCTAGTTGTGCCCGCAAGGTTTTCAGTCCGATCGCCCAAACCCGTGCCTATGGGGCTAAAATGGGGCTACGGGAGGGGTTTTCTGAAGGCTTTTAGTTATGGGATCGAGTTAGGTGTCGTTTTTTAAGTATTTTTGGACGTAGAATCCATTTTTGGGGGTCCCGGAACGATCCGATTGCATTGTGGCAATCTATATTTCTTTCATGGGGCTAAAAATTGGATTTTTGAAGGATCCCAGGAGGTTAAATATTTTTCGAGTAAAAAAATCAAGAATTTTAGAAAAAACACATTTTGAAAAAAAAAAAAAATCCCCCAAAAAAAATTTTTTTTAAATATAAAAATCTAAAAAAAAAAATAGAATTAAATGTCCCTACAAGTAACCTATTGTATCCTCCATAGGCCAACCTCCAGGGCCATGAAACGTAGACAACCAACTAGGATGTTGCGGTTGTGATTTTACAATATAGTGTGTTCAAGGATATCTAAAACTCGGAGTGCTTATTCAACCCTTATTTCTAGAATAGTTATAACCAATATTGGCGACGAGGTGGATTTTTGTTTGAATCAAGATTTCAAATCGGCCGACGATGGATGCGCAACAGTTCAAGACGCTTCTACAGGCGATTACATCGAATCAAGAGGCGCTCCTGAAAGCGGTTACGGGATCAGGTAACTTAGCCGGTAATCAAGCAAACCGATCCGCGCTGATTCCTCCATTCGAAAATTTTGTTCAATCCAAAGAAAATTTCAAGATGTATCGTCAAAGATTCGAAAATTACTTGAAGATGAAGGGTGTTTGCGACGACAAGGCGTTGGTTCGGCAAATGTTGTTGAATTCGATTGGGTCAAATCATTACCAGTTACTTGTTTCTCTTGTTTCCCCCGCGACTATCGACGACAAGAGTTACGAAGACTTAACCGGCGTTTTAGAAAAACATTTGTGCCCTCAAGCCAACGAACTTGTTGCCCAGCACAAATTTCTTTCGGTTTACCAGGATACCGGACAATCGATCGCGGATTTTGTTGCCGTTTTGCGACGTGACGTCACAGATTGCGGATTCGCCGGTACTTGCTCGAAGTGTAACGAGAAATTGAGTTCGTCCGACATATTTCTCCGTGCTCAATTTATTCGAGGATTAAAAGACAATTCGATCAGAGAGCAGATTTTGCAATCGGAATCAAAGAAATTCGACGACATTGTAACAAAAGCACTAGCGCTGGAGGCTTCAAAACTTGACAGTCGATTTTTGTCATCAAAATCTTCCACAAACTTAGGTGGTTCTGCCTCGGATGAACAGGTCAATAAACTCGACTCTCAACATCGCGGTAGGTCTCCAGGACGCGGAAATCGAAATAAATCTCGCGACTCAAAACCCGACCGTCAACGTGCTCGTTCTAAATCGCGCTTGGACTACCGAAACCTAGGTCTTGATGGTGTTTGCCTGAGATGTGGGCGAGAATCTCACGACGCGCGCGACTGTCGTACCGACCCTTCAACGCTTCACTGTTCGGAATGTTCGCGTACAGGACATATCACAAAAGTTTGTATCAAGGCTTTACTCCAGAAAAAGAAGCAACAAAATCAATCAAAATCGACGTCCAAAACTAACGCTATCGACATTATTCAACTCTACCCAAAATCACATGATGAAGGACTGCAGGATTTTGGTATCAACCGGGTAGTTGACATTTTTGGTAGCCAGCCAGTCCATGATGCCAGTAAATATCTTACCACCGTCAAAGTCGACGGGAATCCCTTACAGTTCGAAGTAGACTCAGGCGCTGGATTTTCACTATTGCCACGCCGTATTTTCGACAAATTCTTGTTCAAAAATAACCTCGAAAAGTCTGATGTCGCTTTCAGGTCTTATACCAACAATGTATTCATGCCAGATGGTAAATTGAGTGTTCTGGTTCAGTATAAGAACACCTCGAGCCAGGAAGACTTGTACATTGTCCCTGATGACTACACTCCACTAATTGGTCGTGTGTGGATTCGCCGATTAGGCATAGACCTCAAAGAGCTGGATGAATCAAAACCAGTTTCTCTTGACATTCATTCCATCGACAATTTACCTGATATTTTGGATGAATTTTCCTCAATTTTCGAACCTAATGTTGGCTGCATTCCAGGTTTAACTTGTTCACTACACCTTCGTGAAGGCGCCAAACCTGTCTTCATGCGCCACAGGGACGTGCCCTACGCCCTGAGAGAAAAGGTGGAAAAAGAGCTGGACGCCCTTGAAGCTGACGGGATAATCACGAAAGTCAACCACAGTGACTGGGGATCTCCTCTCGTCATAGTCCCAAAACAGGACAAAACAGGACAACACAGTACGGCTCTGCGTTGACTTCAAAACTACAGTGAACCCGCAGATCACTTCAGCTCACTACCCCATTCGAAATATCAACGACATCCTAAGTGAACTTCGAAATTCTTCATACTTTTGCCTCCTGGATTTGTACAAAGCCTACTTACATCTTAAAATGGACCCAGAGAGCGCTGCCATCCAAACCATATCAACACACCGTGGCACTTATCGAATGAACAGACTTGCCCTTGGGATCAAGACAGCTCCGAGCATATTCAACCAGAAACTGGAACAAATCCTACAAGGACTGCAAGGTTGCATGTCATACTACGACGACATCATCATATACGGGTCAACAAAAGAAGAATGTCAAGACCGCCTCAAGAACTGTTTAACAAAACTCCTAGCTTGTAATCTTCACCTCAACAAAAATAAGTGTGAATTTTTCAAGACGGAAATTGACTATTTGGGCCACGTCATCCGGAAAAATCAAATCCTCAAATGTCCATCGAAAGTTCGAGCAATTGTTGACATGCCAGCGCCCAGGAATGCAGATGAACTTCGGAGATTTCTCGGGTTGGTGACATATTATTCAAATTTCATACCCAACCTGTCAAATATCACAGAACCACTTCGAGCTCTCCTTCGAAAATCAACAGTGTTCCGGTGGTCTCGTGGGTGCAACGTTGCATTCAACAAGCTAAAGACTGAAGTAGCCAGCGATCGGGTCCTAACACCATACAACCCAGAGCTTCCGATAGTGGTGTCCTGTGACGGGGGACCTAGTGGCGTCGGTGGCCTGATTTCGAACGTTGTAGACGGAGAAGAGCGACCAATAGCTTTTGCTTCGAGATCACTGACAGCAGCAGAACAAAATTACAGCCAGTTGGATAGGGAAGCCCTGGCGATTGTCTTCACGCTCAGCCGATTTTTCATGTATTTACATGGAAGACACTTCACGCTCGTCACTGACAATCAACTGCTGGTTCGAATTTTCCACCAGTCATCAAAGCTTCCAGCTATGACGTCAGGACGACTCCTCCGTTACGCTTCCTATCTGTCAGGATTCAACTACTCCGTGAAGTTCAAGCAAGGCAGTGAAAACGAAATTGCTGATTGCCTGTCTCGTGCTCCAGTCAAAGATGAAATTCAAACCATGGACGCGTTGATAAACAACGAAGTCAAGCTTATCTGTGAACATTCTGTGACACAAATTTCAACCGATCAGGTCACAGCTGAAACCATTGTCAAAGAGACTGATTCCGTCGAATTTTTATCAAAAATCAAGAACAACCTGTTGGAAGGGGAAAACAATGAAGAATATTTGCTAGAAAGTGGAATCCTCTTCAAAGGCCAGCGTGTCGTCATTCCGAAAAAACTACAACCAGCGATTCTGCAGGAACTTCACTCAACACATGTTGGTGTTTCTAAAATGAAACAACTGGCGAGAAGATACTGCACCTGGATTGGAATCGACCGGGATATAGAACGTTTGGTGAGCCAGTGTGAGGCATGTGCCACTCATGTTCAAACGTTAAAACATCGACTCAAGGCAATGGAAAATGAACCATATGACTTCAATGATAAACTACTGAAGATTTTGCAGGTATACCGTGCAACTCCCTTGGCTGACGGCAATTCTCCAGCGGAATTATACTTGAAACGCCGAATTCGGATTCGACTCGACGCTATCAAACCAATCATCGAAACAGCCAGCTTCAAACCTAAGCCAGGTACTCGACAGTTCGACATCGGGGATCGGGTTCAATCTCGATACTATGCTAACAACAAACCGACTTGGCGATTTGGCACAGTGACGAAGAAATTTGGACTACTCCACTACGAAATCAAATTGGATGACGGCTACATATACAAGCGTCATATCGACCAACTGCGTTCAACGGGAGTCCGCCGAAAGACTGTCACATTTAGTGATCCAGTTTCATCAGATACAGAGCCAGAAACGCCGGATCCCGAAGAAAATCTGCAGGTGCCTCCCTACATGGTGTCACCTCCAAATCCTTTCGACCCAATCATCCAGGTCCCTCAACAGGAGACGGGTCGTCTTCCAGATGAAGCCTCAGCTCCAGTTGGACAGCAAGACCAAACTCAACAAAGAAGATCAGGTCGAGAATCAAAACCTCCTCGATATCTTCAGTCGTATGTCTGTACGTAAAAATTCAAAATTTCTGGACTATTCCAATTTTTTTTTTCTAAACTTCTAAGCTTTCTAAATTTTTTCTAAAATGTCTTCTTCAATCGGAGAAGGAAATTTAAAGTATTGGTTTGTAGTTCCAACTTGCCTTATTGTCATGATTTATTTACAAATTTCGATTTACCAGTACATTCCTTCAACTTAAATTGTTCAAAATTTGGGGGGGAGAGTTATTGTATCCTCCATAGGCCAACCTCCAGGGCCATGAAACGTAGACAACCAACTAGGATGTTGCGGTTGTGATTTTACAATATAGTGTGTTCAAGGATATCTAAAACTCGGAGTGCTTATTCAACCCTTATTTCTAGAATAGTTATAACATAACCTATATCAAAGAATAATAAACCATTGTGTAAAATTTGCAGCGTTTTTTTAAAGTTTTATTGGGTACGGCCTCCGGACCCCGCCTGGTGCCACCCCCCCCCCCCCCCCCCACCCACGAAAATTTTTCCTGGGTACGGCCTTAGGCCCACATACTGCTAACTACCGAGGATGCCCGGTCGCAGTTGAAGCCAGTAACCGATACAAAGGGCTGCGATCGTCTGCTCATTCATCAAATCCGAAAACTGACTTCCAGGTAGGTACCCCGAAGAAAGCCAGTAATGAAAATAAACCCGAACGTAGAAAGTCCTTCACCATAAAGAAGCCAATTTTGGCTAAGCTTCCTCCTCTCAGAAAAAACTCTTTCACACCCAAAGTCCCCATCCTGGCAGTAAATAAGAACATTGGCCATACTCAAGGTTCGTATGGACAGGCTGTGACTAGCCCCAAAAAGCCTCAGGAAAAAGCCCACTTGGTTCCTCAAACTGCAGTGGCAGACTTTAATACCATTCTCATCACTTTACAGAGCCTCTCAACATCAATTACAAGAATGGAGTCAACCATGAACTCATTTAACCAGAGAATTACGGTCTTGGAGAGGGGGACTAAGACCATACGCCCTAGGAAGCATTCATCATGATTGAACAGTCCTGATCAGTGGACACCGTACTGGTATTTCTGAATTCATCAAGTCCATTTTCTTTCAGGCTTACTTTTTGAGGGACCCTGAGCGGTTTCATTTGACGTGACGGGCTCGATCGTGACTTCTCCTCCACTTTTCAATATTTCAGAGCCGAGTACAATTGACAATCCTGATTCGACACAATCCATTTTGAGGCCATTTGATGTGACGTTGCTGTTGAGGCTGCTTCTTTCCGGCTGACACTTAGAACACGGAGTGCTGCAAATTGTATTACCATCATTAAGTAAATGGTATCACTATAGCATGGAAGCTGTGCATGGGAAGTGACACCTCGTATACATAATGACTCATTATTAATGGGGCATTATTACACTGGTCTACAAAAAAAAACAAAAAAAAAAAACAGCGAGTTGCCGACTCTTTTTTGCCTTTTCTAGGGGTTTTGAGGGTGCTGAATCCGAAAATGACAGCCGTTTTTTATTTGGTTCGATAAGGAATTTTTTTCCGGACCTTTCTTTACACTGAATACTGGAAACAGTAATCACCGACTTCACTTGAACTTCTTCAAAAGCCACTCATCTTGAAAATGTACCTACTGTAGATTCCGAATCTATACTTACATTTAGTCAAAAACCTTTTTGAACCCATCAAAAACCGTTTAAAAAAACGCTGCAAATTTTACACAAGGGTTTATTATTCATTGATATAGGTACGTTACTTGTGCAGAAATTTGATTGTCAATGAAAAAATTAAAAAAATGTTTTTTTTTTTTTTGGATTTTAATCTCTAAAAAAATTTTTTTTTGTACAAAAATGTTTATTTTCAATAATTCTTTATTTTTTACTCGAAAAATATTTAACATCCTAGGAGCCTTCAAAAATCCCATTTTTAGCCCCATGAAAGTCCTAAAGATCGCCCCAGTGAAATCGGATCGTTCCGGGACCCCAAAAAATGGATTCTACGTCCAAAAATACTTCGAAAACGACACCTAACTCGATCCCATAGCTAAAAGCCTTCAAAAACCCCCTCCCGTAGCCTCATTATAGCCCCATAGCGCCCCACGGGTTTGGGCGATCGGACTGGAAACCTTGCGGGCACAACTAGATGGTAAACCAAGTATTTTGTCAAAATTTCAGATTTTTAAAAAAATTCCTACTGCCCAAAACGGCCTGGACGGCGGACGACGTACGGCGTACGGCGGACGACGTACGGCGGACGGAAATTTCGGATTTAGAATGTAGACCTCTTGAAACGGATAATGTCAAATTTTGAGCCCGATCGGAGTCGTCGACCCCCGTCGCAAAAACAGGTGTATTATTCCAAGAATAATAAACCAAAAGAGCAAAAATCATATTTTTCACCGCTTTTGGATTATTATTCTTGGCATAATACACCTATGTTTTCGCGACGGGGGTCGACGACTCCGATCGGCCTCAAAATTTGACATTATCCGTTTCAAGAGGTCTAAATTCAAAATCCGAAATGTCCGTCCGCTGTACGCCGTCCGGGCTGTTTTGGGCAGTAGGATTTTTTTTTAAATCTGAAATTTTGACTAAATACTTGATTTACCATCTAGTTGTGCCCGCAAGGTTTTCAGTCCGATCGCCCAAACCTATGGGGCTAAATTGGGGCTACGGGAGGGTTTTTTTGAAGGCTTTTAGCTATGGGATCGAGTTAGGTGTCGTTTTCGAAGTATTTTTGGACGTAGAATCCATTTTTGGGAGTCCTGGAACGATCCGATTTCACTGTGGCGATCTACAGGGCTTTCATGGGGCAAAAAATGGGATTTTTGAAGGATCCCAGGAGGTTAAATATTTTTTGAGTAAAAAATAAAGAATTTTCGAAGAAAAATTTGTTGAAACCAAAAAATTCAAAAAAAATAATTTTTTTTTTTTCATTTTGGTTTATTATTCTTGGAATAATACACCTATGTTTTCGCGACGAAGGTCGACGACTCCGATCGGGCTCAAAATTTGACATTATCCGTTTCAAGTGGTCTACATTCTAAATCCGAAATGTCCGTCCGCCGTACGCCGTACGCCGTACGCCGTACGCCGTACCCCGTACCCCGTACGCCGTACGCCGTCCAGGCCGTTTTGGGCAGTAGGAATTTTTTTAAAAATCTGAAATTTTGACTAAATACTTGATTTACCATCTAGTTGTGCCCGCAAGGTTTTCAGTCCGATCGCCCAAACCTATGGGGCTAAATTGGGGCTACGGGAGGGTTTTTTTCAAGGCTTTTAGCTATGGGATCGATTTAGGTGTCGTTTTCGAAGTATTTTTGGACGTAGGATCCATTTTTTGGGGTCCCGGAACGATCCGATTTCACTGGGGCGATCTTTAGGGCTTTCATGGGGCTAAAAATGGGATTTTTGAAGGATCCCAGGATGTTAAATATTTTTGGAGTAAAAAATACAGAATTTTTGAAAAAACACTTTTTTGAACAAAAAATCCAAAAAAAAAAATGTTTTTGAGATAAAAATCCAAAAAAAAATTTTTTTTTAAATTTTTTCATTGACAGAATTAAATTTCTGCACAAGTAACGTATATCAAAGAATAATAAACCCTTGTGTAAAATTTACAGCGTTTTTTTTTCATTGTCAGTATTGAATTTCTGCACAAGTAACATCTATTAAAGAATAATAAACCCTCAAGTAAAATTTGGAGCGTTTTTTCTAATACCTATTCCTCTCTCTACTCGCTCCATAAGGAAAACCTGGAAAACATGGAAAACGAATAGGGGTAACGTTTTGGAAGCTTAGAAGTTTCTGAACAGAATGGGACCAACCGCAAATCTCAGAAATTGAAAGTAAGGGAGCTACAATTTTTCAAAGTTTGGCAACTAAAAATCGGGAATTCGATATTGGACAATGAATTTCCTCCAGCGACTTTTCCAATAGGAATATCAACTCCAAATTTTGATCAGACCTCTTCCTTGTCAACTTAAATGCCAGACTGAAATTTCAAGGCGATCGGTCCAAGATTTCAGACTAGAGATTTTTTATAATAATTATAATTATATTATAATTCTTGTAGGTTGGTAAACAGTCTCACAATAATGAGCATCTATACAAAAATTTTAATATTTGATGTAGGAAGATAAGAATGGAATTCAGATATAATATATCTGAATTTTAATAAACGACTTTCCTATTTATGGCGGTTACCCACTCGATACTCCTATCTGACCCAGAGGTGTGGGGCGAGGCAGTGAGACGGGAGTGCTACAGAAAACCACTCGCAGCGGTGCAGCGTAGGGGTGCTCTACGATTGGCCTGCGCTTATCGGACTGTTTCCGAGGAGGCGATACCAGTGATTGCAGGCGTAATCCCCATCCACCTCCTGATTTTGGAGAGGAGAGCCCTCTATGAAAGACGGGCCCAAGCTACCAGGCGCATGGCAAAGAAGGAAGAGAGGGAGAAGACCATTAATGAGTGGCAAGCCCAATGGGCGGCTGGACACAAGGGAAGATGGACGAGACGCCTCATCCCCGATCTCAGGAGTTGGTGCAAAAGGGGTCACGGGGAGGTCGATTACTTCCTGACGCAGTTCCTTTCTGGACATGGCCTTTTCTTTGGCTACCTATGGAGAATGCAAAGAGCACGGAGCCCCAGATGTCCACATGAGGACACGGACTGGGATGATGCGGAACACACGTTCTTTTCGTGCGAACTCCATGAGAGGAGCCGTACCGGCCTGTCTCGGGAGGTTGGAGTTTTCTCTCCGGAGACGGCTGTGAACGCCATGCTGAAGAGCAGCACAAACTGGCGCATGATTGCGCAGTACGCGCAAGAAGTTCTGTGGAGAAAGAAAGCGCTGGTTGAGATGTTGCAGAACCAGGAAGCTGACGATGAGGCCGAGGTCGAGCTAGACTCGGAGGACAGGAGTGATATGAGCTGGTCATCAGAGGAAGAGATGGAAGAGGATGAGGAGGAAGATGGCGAAGTAGAAGATGATGAAGAATGAAGAACGAAACCGCTCCCGAACCTCCCATGAGGAGGACGTAGGGATTTTGAGGTTTTTGGACGATGTACTCTGAGGGTGAAGAGTCAAGAAAGAAGAGGCTTAAAGCCGAAGAGAGGGGAGTCAACCCGAAGTAATGTGTTAAACAATTCCGGGTTGGCCCATTCCTCTAGATTATCAAAGGGACCACTAGGAGTTCGCCCTCCTCCTACGCCCAAAAAAAAAAAATATATATATATATAAGAAATGTGTTCGAAGCCGAGAGTTGCGAAAAAAAAATGATTTTATTCGTAAAACCGTACAATTCGAAACACAACAATTTGATTGTAAGTTCTTGGTGACGGACTTAAGCGCGGAACAAACAGGTGACACACGTAGCAAGGCACAACGATGACTGAAGCGGGCGGCTGAGGGCCACTCCTACTTATAGGGTTGGGGTGCTGCATCAGCAGAACGGTGAATTACATTATATAATTTATATATATAACATCTCTAGTCTGAAATCTTGGACTGATCGCGTTGAAATTTAGTCAAGCATTTAAGTTGACGAGGAAGAGGTCTGATAAAAATTTGGAGTTGATATTCCTATTGGAAGAGTCGCTGGAGGAAATTCTGTGGAGAATATCGAGTTCCCGATTTTTAGTTGCCAAAAATTGTAGCTCCCTAAGTTTCCATTTTTGAGAGTCGCGGTTGGTCCCATTCTGTTCAGAAACTTCTAAGCTTTCAAAACGTTATATTACCCCTATTTGTTTTCCAGGACCTTATATAGTACCTAGCGAGTAGAGGGAGAGGAATATAACAAAAAACGCTGACAATGTTACACAAGGGTTTATTATTCTTTGATATACCTAGGTTACTTGTGCAGAAATTTGATTCTGTCAATGAAAAAAAATGAAAAAAAAAAAAAATTTCTTCAGATTTCCATAAGTATTTCAAAATCATTTTTTGGTTTTATTTTTCAAATTTTTTTTTACTTGATAATATTTGACCTCCTGGGATTCATCAAAAATCTCATTTGTAGCCCCATGAAAGCCCTATAGATCACCACAGTGAAATCGGATCGTTCCGGGACCCCCAAAAATGGATTCTACGTCCGAAAGTACTTCGAAAACGACACCTGACTTGATACCATAGCTAAAAGCCTTCATAAAACCCCTCCCGTAGCCCACAGGTTTGGGCGATCAGGCTGAAAACCTTTCGGGCACAACTAGATGGAAACCGAGTAATTTGTCCAATTTCCGATTTTTTAAATTTTATAATTAATTAATTAAATTAATTTTAAAAAATTCCTTCTGCCCAAAACGGCTCGGACGGCGTACGGCGGACGGACATTTCGGATTTAGAATGTATACCTCTTGAAACGGATAATGTCAAATTTTGAGGCTGATCGGAGTCGTCGACCCCCGTCGCGAAAACAGGTGTATTATTCTTAGAATAAAGCCCAAGCCCAGCTTTGTGTCCCGACACCTTTTTAAATCATCAAAATCCTCAAAAACCTGCTAACAAATTAGCAAAAATCGTATTTTTCGCCGCTTTTGGTTTATTATTCTTGGAGCAATACACCAATGTGATCGCGACGGAGGTCGAAGACTCTGATCGGCCTCAAAATTAAACAATATCCGTTTCAAGAGGTCTGGATTCCAAAACCGAAATGTCCGTCCGCTCTCCGGGCCGTTTTGGGCTATAGAAAGTTTAAAAAAAATATGAAATTTTGACATAATAGACGGTTGACCATCTAGCTGTGACCGCAGGGTTTTCAGCCCGATCGCCCAAACCCGTGGGGGGCTATGGGGCTAAAATGGGGCTACGGGAGGTTTTTTATTTTATTTTAACTATGTCACTGCATTGTTTGGCAGTTCAGCCATTCGCGTTCTTGCAGCCCAATAGAGACCCGCCTTGCGATGCCAGCGAGTGGGTTTTTTAAAAATACTTTTAGCTACGGGATCGAGTTAGGTGTCGTTTTCGAAATATTTTTGGACGTAGAATCCATTTTCGGGGGTCCCGGAACGATCCGATTTCACTGAGGCGATCTACATGGCTTTCATGGGGCTAAAAATGGGATTTTTGATGGATCCCAGGAGGTTAAATATTTTTAGAGTAAAAAAATATAAAAATTTCGAAGAAAAAATTCTGAAAACTTTTTTTTAAATACTCAAGTGGGTACCTATAAAAATCCAAAAAAAAAATTTTTTTTAACTTCTTTCATTGACAGAATTAAATTTCTGCACAAGTAACGTATATCAAATAATAAACCCTTGTGTAAAATTTGCAGCGGTTTTTTTGGTAGACCAGTGTTAATTGAGCCTAATTTCCCACGATTATAAACATCGGTACATGCGAAACGTTTCTCCAAGTGGACTACACTAAAAGGTAACTAACTTTTTTCTGAAATACCATGGCTGCGCCTCGCTGATTTAGCATGAAATATTCATTTTTACTCCTGCCTGTAAAATATTCTTCCCGCCTCAACAGATCAATATCCCCCGAGTCTCATTGAATAAGAAATTTCATGCTCTGATGCTCACCTGAGTTGTTGCTGATGGTCATCATTAGTTATGGATTCAATGCTACGCAAGGTATCATCCGGCAATTCCAATTGACCTGTAACGGTATGAATTCAGAAATTTCTACCAATTCATTCTTAATTATATGACTTATGAAAGAAGAAAAGAAGAAAATGAAAAGAAAGAAGAAAATGAAGAAAAGAAGAATATGATAAACGTTGATTGTTTTTCATTTACCGTTGGTTCCAGAATTCGATGGAATGGGTGATATCGGTTGCATAGGAGAAGATGAGCGTGGAAATCTAGAAGAGGTCGATGCCTCCGAGAAACCTGAAATCAAATTTTGGGTTAGGTACTTGTCTATTGTGCTGCATGTCTTGTTTCATACGAAAATTGTAGAAATCGGAATTTCCCATTCCCACATAGATGCTGCCCGTAGTCGATGAAACGATGTCGATAATATCGCATTGGCGTAGGTTGACAGCGAACTGCCGTTTGCCTACATTGAGTCGGGCAGTTCTTTCTTCAGCAGCATTTCGGTCGTGATGTGACGTAGTGGGAGTCAAACGTGACATACCAGGGGATGGATTGTACCGACTAGAGTCTAGTCACTAGACCCAATGGTCATTGACGGAGTAACGGAGTACTGAACGGATTTATGAAACCCTGTAGAGGGCCCACCACCGGCAACGGAGCTCGACTCCGCCACCGATGACGGACCCCCTACAGGGTTCCGGATTCCGACCGAGAAGGTAGGTACATACGTGAGATAGGTACAGAGTAAGACTTTGTAACGGGGTATTAAAGCAACAGATTAATGCTCAAGCAGGAGCTAGCTAAAATTGCTCCAACTGCAATCACTACTCAGTTGGGTGATAAAAAAATTAAAATAAATGCATCCAATTCAGATGAATATCGGGCGATAGACAACTTTCTTGAAGAACAAAATGTCCCCTATTACACCTATCAAAACAAGTAAACTCGGCCCTATTCGGTCATGCTTAAAAAGTTACCAGGTGGTATGGACACCCAGTACATTGCAGATTCTATATAGAATATATACAGCACGAGTATCCACCTCTGAAAGTTGAGAAAGTAATTCAAAAACTCAAATGGAAAAACCTTAGACAAATTGGACATGTACATTGTCGAATTTGCTAATGGGTCTGACGTTAATCTAATTCACGGAATAACAAAATTGTTGAATTGTAAGGTCACCATCGAAAGCTTAAAGCCAAACATAACAGTCCCCCAATGTAAACGTTGTCAGGAATTCAGTCACACCAAGAATTACTGTAACAAAAAAGAGAAATGCGTAAAATGTGGTGCATATCACGCAACTGCGGATTGCAAAAAGCCTCTGGAGGTGTTACCTACCTGTGCCAACTGTGGGGGCCCACACAGGGCCGTACCCGACGGGGGGGGGAAGGGGGGCAGAGGGGTTGGACCCCCCCCCCCCCCCCGAAATTTTCCCAAAAATAAGCATTTTCAAACACATAGGAATTAAATTTACTCAAGTTATAATTGATCTTCATAGGTAAATAAGGAAGAGTACAAAACAATTTCTAGTTAAAAGTATACGTAAATAATTTATAAAATGTATTACCTACCTACAATTTTACTAACCCATTCGCGTACGTGGATGGACGCGGTCCGCCCCTGACGGCGTAGACCCAAACGTTCCATTACGGAAGTTGCTGCAAAGCATGTAGTTTGGCGCTATTACGATAGGTAGCAGCACGAAACAATGACTGCCATTCGACTTTGCAAGTCCCTGACTATATTCTGTAGGTTTGTTTTTATATGTTCAATAATATTATAATATAAAAACATATTACGTTAAACAATGTTTATTGTTTATTTATTTACTTTTATTGTTTATTTATTTATTTTCCTAGTCACCAAATTAACAGGGGAAATTATTTTTATGTTATTATTTATATAACTTAGTGTCGTTCTAACTTTTGTCAATAAAAGCTTAAAATGGGTTATTAGACAATTTTTTTAAAAGTTTTATTGGGTAGGGCCTCCAGACTCCGCCTGGTGCCACAACCCCCTTTATATATATAAATATGTATATATACTTAGTGTCGTTCTAACTTTTGTCAATAAAAGCTTAAGGCCTAAAAATGGGTTACCTATTTGACAATTTTGGTCTTTCTTGGAATAATAGGTAGGTACACCTATGTTTTCGCGACGGAGGTCGACGACTCCGATCGGCCTCAAAATTTGACATCCGTTTCAAGAGGTCTACATTCAAAATCCGAAATGTCCGTCCGCCGTACGCCGTCTGGGCCGTTTTGGGCAGTAGGAATTTTTTAAAAAATCTGAAATGGTTTACCATCTAGTTGTGCCCGCAAGGTTTTCAGTCCGATCGCCCAAACCCGTGCCTATGGGGCTAAAATGGGGCTACGGGAGGGGTTTTCTGAAGGCTTTTAGCTATGGGATCGAGTTAGGTGTCGTTTTTTAAGTATTTTTGGACGTAGAATCCATTTTTGGGGGTCCCGGAACGATCCGATTGCATTGTGGCAATCTATATTTCTTTCATGGGGCTAAAAATTGGATTTTTGAAGGATCCCAGGAGGTTAAATATTTTTCGAGTAAAAAAATCAAGAATTTTAGAAAAAACACATTTTGAAAAAAAAAAAAAATCCCCCAAAAAAAATTTTTTTTTAATATAAAAATCTAAAAAAAAAAATAGAATTAAATGTCCCTACAAGTAACCTATTGTATCCTCCATAGGCCAACCTCCAGGGCCATGAAACGTAGACAACCAACTAGGATGTTGCGGTTGTGATTTTACAATATAGTGTGTTCAAGGATATCTAAAACTCGGAGTGCTTATTCAACCCTTATTTCTAGAATAGTTATAACCAATATTGGCGACGAGGTGGATTTTTGTTTGAATCAAGATTTCAAATCGGCCGACGATGGATGCGCAACAGTTCAAGACGCTTCTACAGGCGATTACATCGAATCAAGAGGCGCTCCTGAAAGCGGTTACGGGATCAGGTAACTTAGCCGGTAATCAAGCAAACCGATCCGCGCTGATTCCTCCATTCGAAAATTTTGTTCAATCCAAAGAAAATTTCAAGATGTATCGTCAAAGATTCGAAAATTACTTGAAGATGAAGGGTGTTTGCGACGACAAGGCGTTGGTTCGGCAAATGTTGTTGAATTCGATTGGGTCAAATCATTACCAGTTACTTGTTTCTCTTGTTTCCCCCGCGACTATCGACGACAAGAGTTACGAAGACTTAACCGGCGTTTTAGAAAAACATTTGTGCCCTCAAGCCAACGAACTTGTTGCCCAGCACAAATTTCTTTCGGTTTACCAGGATACCGGACAATCGATCGCGGATTTTGTTGCCGTTTTGCGACGTGACGTCACAGATTGCGGATTCGCCGGTACTTGCTCGAAGTGTAACGAGAAATTGAGTTCGTCCGACATATTTCTCCGTGCTCAATTTATTCGAGGATTAAAAGACAATTCGATCAGAGAGCAGATTTTGCAATCGGAATCAAAGAAATTCGACGACATTGTAACAAAAGCACTAGCGCTGGAGGCTTCAAAACTTGACAGTCGATTTTTGTCATCAAAATCTTCCACAAACTTAGGTGGTTCTGCCTCGGATGAACAGGTCAATAAACTCGACTCTCAACATCGCGGTAGGTCTCCAGGACGCGGAAATCGAAATAAATCTCGCGACTCAAAACCCGACCGTCAACGTGCTCGTTCTAAATCGCGCTTGGACTACCGAAACCTAGGTCTTGATGGTGTTTGCCTGAGATGTGGGCGAGAATCTCACGACGCGCGCGACTGTCGTACCGACCCTTCAACGCTTCACTGTTCGGAATGTTCGCGTACAGGACATATCACAAAAGTTTGTATCAAGGCTTTACTCCAGAAAAAGAAGCAACAAAATCAATCAAAATCGACGTCCAAAACTAACGCTATCGACATTATTCAACTCTACCCAAAATCACATGATGAAGGACTGCAGGATTTTGGTATCAACCGGGTAGTTGACATTTTTGGTAGCCAGCCAGTCCATGATGCCAGTAAATATCTTACCACCGTCAAAGTCGACGGGAATCCCTTACAGTTCGAAGTAGACTCAGGCGCTGGATTTTCACTATTGCCACGCCGTATTTTCGACAAATTCTTGTTCAAAAATAACCTCGAAAAGTCTGATGTCGCTTTCAGGTCTTATACCAACAATGTATTCATGCCAGATGGTAAATTGAGTGTTCTGGTTCAGTATAAGAACACCTCGAGCCAGGAAGACTTGTACATTGTCCCTGATGACTACACTCCACTAATTGGTCGTGTGTGGATTCGCCGATTAGGCATAGACCTCAAAGAGCTGGATGAATCAAAACCAGTTTCTCTTGACATTCATTCCATCGACAATTTACCTGATATTTTGGATGAATTTTCCTCAATTTTCGAACCTAATGTTGGCTGCATTCCAGGTTTAACTTGTTCACTACACCTTCGTGAAGGCGCCAAACCTGTCTTCATGCGCCACAGGGACGTGCCCTACGCCCTGAGAGAAAAGGTGGAAAAAGAGCTGGACGCCCTTGAAGCTGACGGGATAATCACGAAAGTCAACCACAGTGACTGGGGATCTCCTCTCGTCATAGTCCCAAAACAGGACAAAACAGGACAACACAGTACGGCTCTGCGTTGACTTCAAAACTACAGTGAACCCGCAGATCACTTCAGCTCACTACCCCATTCGAAATATCAACGACATCCTAAGTGAACTTCGAAATTCTTCATACTTTTGCCGCCTGGATTTGTACAAAGCCTACTTACATCTTAAAATGGACCCAGAGAGCGCTGCCATCCAAACCATATCAACACACCGTGGCACTTATCGAATGAACAGACTTGCCCTTGGGATCAAGACAGCTCCGAGCATATTCAACCAGAAACTGGAACAAATCCTACAAGGACTGCAAGGTTGCATGTCATACTACGACGACATCATCATATACGGGTCAACAAAAGAAGAATGTCAAGACCGCCTCAAGAACTGTTTAACAAAACTCCTAGCTTGTAATCTTCACCTCAACAAAAATAAGTGTGAATTTTTCAAGACGGAAATTGACTATTTGGGCCACGTCATCCGGAAAAATCAAATCCTCAAATGTCCATCGAAAGTTCGAGCAATTGTTGACATGCCAGCGCCCAGGAATGCAGATGAACTTCGGAGATTTCTCGGGTTGGTGACATATTATTCAAATTTCATACCCAACCTGTCAAATATCACAGAACCACTTCGAGCTCTCCTTCGAAAATCAACAGTGTTCCGGTGGTCTCGTGGGTGCAACGTTGCATTCAACAAGCTAAAGACTGAAGTAGCCAGCGATCGGGTCCTAACACCATACAACCCAGAGCTTCCGATAGTGGTGTCCTGTGACGGGGGACCTAGTGGCGTCGGTGGCCTGATTTCGAACGTTGTAGACGGAGAAGAGCGACCAATAGCTTTTGCTTCGAGATCACTGACAGCAGCAGAACAAAATTACAGCCAGTTGGATAGGGAAGCCCTGGCGATTGTCTTCACGCTCAGCCGATTTTTCATGTATTTACATGGAAGACACTTCACGCTCGTCACTGACAATCAACTGCTGGTTCGAATTTTCCACCAGTCATCAAAGCTTCCAGCTATGACGTCAGGACGACTCCTCCGTTACGCTTCCTATCTGTCAGGATTCAACTACTCCGTGAAGTTCAAGCAAGGCAGTGAAAACGAAATTGCTGATTGCCTGTCTCGTGCTCCAGTCAAAGATGAAATTCAAACCATGGACGCGTTGATAAACAACGAAGTCAAGCTTATCTGTGAACATTCTGTGACACAAATTTCAACCGATCAGGTCACAGCTGAAACCATTGTCAAAGAGACTGATTCCGTCGAATTTTTATCAAAAATCAAGAACAACCTGTTGGAAGGGGAAAACAATGAAGAATATTTGCTAGAAAGTGGAATCCTCTTCAAAGGCCAGCGTGTCGTCATTCCGAAAAAACTACAACCAGCGATTCTGCAGGAACTTCACTCAACACATGTTGGTGTTTCTAAAATGAAACAACTGGCGAGAAGATACTGCACCTGGATTGGAATCGACCGGGATATAGAACGTTTGGTGAGCCAGTGTGAGGCATGTGCCACTCATGTTCAAACGTTAAAACATCGACTCAAGGCAATGGAAAATGAACCATATGACTTCAATGATAAACTACTGAAGATTTTGCAGGTATACCGTGCAACTCCCTTGGCTGACGGCAATTCTCCAGCGGAATTATACTTGAAACGCCGAATTCGGATTCGACTCGACGCTATCAAACCAATCATCGAAACAGCCAGCTTCAAACCTAAGCCAGGTACTCGACAGTTCGACATCGGGGATCGGGTTCAATCTCGATACTATGCTAACAACAAACCGACTTGGCGATTTGGCACAGTGACGAAGAAATTTGGACTACTCCACTACGAAATCAAATTGGATGACGGCTACATATACAAGCGTCATATCGACCAACTGCGTTCAACGGGAGTCCGCCGAAAGACTGTCACATTTAGTGATCCAGTTTCATCAGATACAGAGCCAGAAACGCCGGATCCCGAAGAAAATCTGCAGGTGCCTCCCTACATGGTGTCACCTCCAAATCCTTTCGACCCAATCATCCAGGTCCCTCAACAGGAGACGGGTCGTCTTCCAGATGAAGCCTCAGCTCCAGTTGGACAGCAAGACCAAACTCAACAAAGAAGATCAGGTCGAGAATCAAAACCTCCTCGATATCTTCAGTCGTATGTCTGTACGTAAAAATTCAAAATTTCTGGACTATTCCAATTTTTTTTTTTCTAAACTTCTAAGCTTTCTAAATTTTTTCTAAAATGTCTTCTTCAATCGGAGAAGGAAATTTAAAGTATTGGTTTGTAGTTCCAACTTGCCTTATTGTCATGATTTATTTACAAATTTCGATTTACCAGTACATTCCTTCAACTTAAATTGTTCAAAATTTGGGGGGGAGAGTTATTGTATCCTCCATAGGCCAACCTCCAGGGCCATGAAACGTAGACAACCAACTAGGATGTTGCGGTTGTGATTTTACAATATAGTGTGTTCAAGGATATCTAAAACTCGGAGTGCTTATTCAACCCTTATTTCTAGAATAGTTATAACATAACCTATATCAAAGAATAATAAACCATTGTGTAAAATTTGCAGCGTTTTTTTAAAGTTTTATTGGGTACGGCCTCCGGACCCCGCCTGGTGCCACCCCCCCCCCCCCCCCCCCACCCACGAAAATTTTTCCTGGGTACGGCCTTAGGCCCACATACTGCTAACTACCGAGGATGCCCGGTCGCAGTTGAAGCCAGTAACCGATACAAAGGGCTGCGATCGTCTGCTCATTCATCAAATCCGAAAACTGACTTCCAGGTAGGTACCCCGAAGAAAGCCAGTAATGAAAATAAACCCGAACGTAGAAAGTCCTTCACCATAAAGAAGCCAATTTTGGCTAAGCTTCCTCCTCTCAGAAAAAACTCTTTCACACCCAAAGTCCCCATCCTGGCAGTAAATAAGAACATTGGCCATACTCAAGGTTCGTATGGACAGGCTGTGACTAGCCCCAAAAAGCCTCAGGAAAAAGCCCACTTGGTTCCTCAAACTGCAGTGGCAGACTTTAATACCATTCTCATCACTTTACAGAGCCTCTCAACATCAATTACAAGAATGGAGTCAACCATGAACTCATTTAACCAGAGAATTACGGTCTTGGAGAGGGGGACTAAGACCATACGCCCTAGGAAGCATTCATCATGATTGAACAGTCCTGATCAGTGGACACCGTACTGGTATTTCTGAATTCATCAAGTCCATTTTCTTTCAGGCTTACTTTTTGAGGGACCCTGAGCGGTTTCATTTGACGTGACGGGCTCGATCGTGACTTCTCCTCCACTTTTCAATATTTCAGAGCCGAGTACAATTGACAATCCTGATTCGACACAATCCATTTTGAGGCCATTTGATGTGACGTTGCTGTTGAGGCTGCTTCTTTCCGGCTGACACTTAGAACACGGAGTGCTGCAAATTGTATTACCATCATTAAGTAAATGGTATCACTATAGCATGGAAGCTGTGCATGGGAAGTGACACCTCGTATACATAATGACTCATTATTAATGGGGCATTATTACACTGGTCTACAAAAAAAACAAAAAAAAAAACAGCGAGTTGCCGACTCTTTTTTGCCTTTTCTAGGGGTTTTGAGGGTGCTGAATCCGAAAATGACAGCCGTTTTTTATTTGGTTCGATAAGGAATTTTTTTCCGGACCTTTCTTTACACTGAATACTGGAAACAGTAATCACCGACTTCACTTGAACTTCTTCAAAAGCCACTCATCTTGAAAATGTACCTACTGTAGATTCCGAATCTATACTTACATTTAGTCAAAAACCTTTTTGAACCCATCAAAAACCGTTTAAAAAAACGCTGCAAATTTTACACAAGGGTTTATTATTCATTGATATAGGTACGTTACTTGTGCAGAAATTTGATTGTCAATGAAAAAATTAAAAAAATTTTTTTTTTTTTGGATTTTAATCTCTAAAAAAATTTTTTTTTGTACAAAAATGTTTATTTTCAATAATTCTTTATTTTTTACTCGAAAAATATTTTACATCCTAGGAGCCTTCAAAAATCCCATTTTTAGCCCCATGAAAGTCCTAAAGATCGCCCCAGTGAAATCGGATCGTTCCGGGACCCCAAAAAATGGATTCTACGTCCAAAAATACTTCGAAAACGACACCTAACTCGATCCCATAGCTAAAAGCCTTCAAAAACCCCCTCCCGTAGCCCCATTATAGCCCCATAGCGCCCCACGGGTTTGGGCGATCGGACTGGAAACCTTGCGGGCACAACTAGATGGTAAACCAAGTATTTTGTCAAAATTTCAGATTTTTAAAAAAATTCCTACTGCCCAAAACGGCCTGGACGGCGGACGACGTACGGCGTACGGCGGACGACGTACGGCGGACGGAAATTTCGGATTTAGAATGTAGACCTCTTGAAACGGATAATGTCAAATTTTGAGCCCGATCGGAGTCGTCGACCCCCGTCGCAAAAACATAGGTGTATTATTCCAAGAATAATAAACCAAAAGAGCAAAAATCATATTTTTCACCGCTTTTGGATTATTATTCTTGGCATAATACACCTATGTTTTCGCGACGGGGGTCGACGACTCCGATCGGCCTCAAAATTTGACATTATCCGTTTCAAGAGGTCTAAATTCAAAATCCGAAATGTCCGTCCGCTGTACGCCGTCCGGGCTGTTTTGGGCAGTAGGATTTTTTTTTAAATCTGAAATTTTGACTAAATACTTGATTTACCATCTAGTTGTGCCCGCAAGGTTTTCAGTCCGATCGCCCAAACCTATGGGGCTAAATTGGGGCTACGGGAGGGTTTTTTTGAAGGCTTTTAGCTATGGGATCGAGTTAGGTGTCGTTTTCGAAGTATTTTTGGACGTAGAATCCATTTTTGGGAGTCCTGGAACGATCCGATTTCACTGTGGCGATCTACAGGGCTTTCATGGGGCAAAAAATTTTTTGAGTAAAAAATAAAGAATTTTCGAAGAAAAATTTGTTGAAACCAAAAAATTCAAAAAAAATAATTTTTTTTTTTCATTTTGGTTTATTATTCTTGGAATAATACACCTATGTTTTCGCGACGAAGGTCGACGACTCCGATCGGGCTCAAAATTTGACATTATCCGTTTCAAGTGGTCTACATTCTAAATCCGAAATGTCCGTCCGCCGTACGCCGTCCAGGCCGTTTTGGGCAGTAGGAATTTTTTTAAAAATCTGAAATTTTGGCAAAATACTTGGTTTACCATCTAGTTGTGCCCGCAAGGTTTTCAGTCCGATCGCCCAAACCCGTGGGGCGCTCTGGGGCTATAATGGGGCTACAGGAGGGGTGTTTTCAAGGCTTTTAGCTATGGGATCGATTTAGTTGTCGTTTTCGAAGTATTTTTGGACGTAGGATCCATTTTTTGGGGCCCCGGAACGATCCGATTTCACTGGGGCGATCTTTAGGGCTTTCATGGGGCTAAAAATGGGATTTTTGAAGGATCCCAGGATGTTAAATATTTTTGGAGTAAAAAATACAGAATTTTTGAAAAAACACTTTTTTGAACAAAAAATCCAAAAAAAAAAAATGTTTTTGAGATAAAAATCCAAAAAAAATTTTTTTTTTAAATTTTTTCATTGACAGAATTAAATTTCTGCACAAGTAACGTATATCAAAGAATAATAAACCCTTGTGTAAAATTTACAGCGTTTTTTTTTCATTGACAGTATTGAATTTCTGCACAAGTAAGATCTATTAAAGAATAATAAACCCTCAAGTAAAATTTGGAGCGTTTTTTCTAATACCTATTCCTCTCTCTACTCGCTCCATAAGGAAAACCTGGAAAACATGGAAAACGAATAGGGGTAACGTTTTGGAAGCTTAGAAGTTTCTGAACAGAATGGGACCAACCGCAAATCTCAGAAATTGAAAGTAAGGGAGCTACAATTTTTCAAAGTTTGGCAACTAAAAATCGGAAATTCGATATTGGACAATGAATTTCCTCCAGCGACTTTTCCAATAGGAATATCAACTCCAAATTTTGATCAGACCTCTTCCTTGTCAACTTAAATGCCAGACTGAAATTTCAAGGCGATCGGTCCAAGATTTCAGACTAGAGATTTTTTATAATAATTATAATTATATTATAATTCTTGTAGGTTGGTAAACAGTCTCACAATAATGAGCATCTATACAAAAATTTTAATATTTGATGTAGGAAGATAAGAATGGAATTCAGATATAATATATCTGAATTTTAATAAACGACTTTCCTATTTATGGCGGTTACCCACTCGATACTCCTATCTGACCCAGAGGTGTGGGGCGAGGCAGTGAGACGGGAGTGCTACAGAAAACCACTCGCAGCGGTGCAGCGTAGGGGTGCTCTACGATTGGCCTGCGCTTATCGGACTGTTTCCGAGGAGGCGATACCAGTGATTGCAGGCGTAATCCCCATCCACCTCCTGATTTTGGAGAGGAGAGCCCTCTATGAAAGACGGGCCCAAGCTACCAGGCGCATGGCAAAGAAGGAAGAGAGGGAGAAGACCATTAATGAGTGGCAAGCCCAATGGGCGGCTGGACACAAGGGAAGATGGACGAGACGCCTCATCCCCGATCTCAGGAGTTGGTGCAAAAGGGGTCACGGGGAGGTCGATTACTTCCTGACGCAGTTCCTTTCTGGACATGGCCTTTTCTTTGGCTACCTATGGAGAATGCAAAGAGCACGGAGCCCCAGATGTCCACATGAGGACACGGACTGGGATGATGCGGAACACACGTTCTTTTCGTGCGAACTCCATGAGAGGAGCCGTACCGGCCTGTCTCGGGAGGTTGGAGTTTTCTCTCCGGAGACGGCTGTGAACGCCATGCTGAAGAGCAGCACAAACTGGCGCATGATTGCGCAGTACGCGCAAGAAGTTCTGTGGAGAAAGAAAGCGCTGGTTGAGATGTTGCAGAACCAGGAAGCTGACGATGAGGCCGAGGTCGAGCTAGACTCGGAGGACAGGAGTGATATGAGCTGGTCATCAGAGGAAGAGATGGAAGAGGATGAGGAGGAAGATGGCGAAGTAGAAGATGATGAAGAATGAAGAACGAAACCGCTCCCGAACCTCCCATGAGGAGGACGTAGGGATTTTGAGGTTTTTGGACGATGTACTCTGAGGGTGAAGAGTCAAGAAAGAAGAGGCTTAAAGCCGAAGAGAGGGGAGTCAACCCGAAGTAATGTGTTAAACAATTCCGGGTTGGCCCATTCCTCTAGATTATCAAAGGGACCACTAGGAGTTCGCCCTCCTCCTACGCCCAAAAAAATATATATATATATATATATATATATAAGAAATGTGTTCGAAGCCGAGAGTTGCGAAAAAAAAAGATTTTATTCGTAAAACCGTACAATTCGAAACACAACAATTTGATTGTAAGTTCTTGGTGACGGACTTAAGCGCGGAACAAACAGGTGACACACGTAGCAAGGCACAACGATGACTGAAGCGGGCGGCTGAGGGCCACTCCTACTTATAGGGTTGGGGTGCTGCATCAGCAGAACGGTGAATTACATTATATAATTTATATATATAACATCTCTAGTCTGAAATCTTGGACTGATCGCGTTGAAATTTAGTCAAGCATTTAAGTTGACGAGGAAGAGGTCTGATAAAAATTTGGAGTTGATATTCCTATTGGAAGAGTCGCTGGAGGAAATTCTGTGGAGAATATCGAGTTCCCGATTTTTAGTTGCCAAAAATTGTAGCTCCCTAAGTTTCAATTTTTGAGAGTCGCGGTTGGTCCCATTCTGTTCAGAAACTTCTAAGCTTTCAAAACGTTATATTACCCCTATTTGTTTTCCAGGATCTTATATAGTACCTAGCGAGTAGAGGGAGAGGAATATAACAAAAAACGCTGACAATGTTACACAAGGGTTTATTATTCTTTGATATACCTAGGTTACTTGTGCAGAAATTTGATTCTGTCAATGAAAAAAAAAGAAAAAAAAAATTTCTTCAGATTTCCATAAGTATTTCAAAATCATTTTTTGGTTTTATTTTTCAAATTTTTTTTTTACTTGATAATATTTGACCTCCTGGGATTCATCAAAAATCTCATTTGTAGCCCCATGAAAGCCCTATAGATCACCACAGTGAAATCGGATCGTTCCGGGACCCCCAAAAATGGATTCTACGTCCGAAAGTACTTCGAAAACGACACCTGACTTGATACCATAGCTAAAAGCCTTCATAAAACCCCTCCCGTAGCCCACAGGTTTGGGCGATCAGGCTGAAAACCTTTCGGGCACAACTAGATGGAAACCGAGTAATTTGTCCAATTTCCGATTTTTTAAATTTTATAATTAATTAATTAAATTAATTTTAAAAAATTCCTTCTGCCCAAAACGGCTCGGACGGCGTACGGCGGACGGACATTTCGGATTTAGAATGTATACCTCTTGAAACGGATAATGTCAAATTTTGAGGCTGATCGGAGTCGTCGACCCCCGTCGCGAAAACAGGTGTATTATTCTTAGAATAAAGCCCAAGCCCAGCTTTGTGTCCCGACACCTTTTTAAATCATCAAAATCCTCAAAAACCTGCTAACAAATTAGCAAAAATCGTATTTTTCGCCGCTTTTGGTTTATTATTCTTGGAGCAATACACCAATGTGATCGCGACGGAGGTCGAAGACTCTGATCGGCCTCAAAATTAAACAATATCCGTTTCAAGAGGTCTGGATTCCAAAACCGAAATGTCCGTCCGCTCTCCGGGCCGTTTTGGGCTATAGAAAGTTTTAAAAAAATATGAAATTTTGACATAATAGACGGTTGACCATCTAGCTGTGACCGCAGGGTTTTCAGCCCGATCGCCCAAACCCGTGGGGAGCTATGGGGCTAAAATGGGGCTACGGGAGGTTTTTTATTTTATTTTAACTATGTCACTGCATTGTTTGGCAGTTCAGCCATTCGCGTTCTTGCAGCCCAATAGAGACCCGCCTTGCGATGCCAGCGAGTGGGTTTTTTAAAAATACTTTTAGCTACGGGATCGAGTTAGGTGTCGTTTTCGAAATATTTTTGGACGTAGAATCCATTTTCGGGGGTCCCGGAACGATCCGATTTCACTGAGGCGATCTACATGGCTTTCATGGGGCTAAAAATGGGATTTTTGATGGATCCCAGGAGGTTAAATATTTTTAGAGTAAAAAAATATAAAAATTTCGAAGAAAAAATTCTGAAAACTTTTTTTTAAATACTCAAGTGGGTACCTATAAAAATCCAAAAAAAAAATTTTTTTTAACTTCTTTCATTGACAGAATTAAATTTCTGCACAAGTAACGTATATCAAATAATAAACCCTTGTGTAAAATTTGCAGCGGTTTTTTTGGTAGACCAGTGTTAATTGAGCCTAATTTCCCACGATTATAAACATCGGTACATGCGAAACGTTTCTCCAAGTGGACTACACTAAAAGGTAACTAACTTTTTTCTGAAATACCATGGCTGCGCCTCGCTGATTTAGCATGAAATATTCATTTTTACTCCTGCCTGTAAAATATTCTTCCCGCCTCAACAGATCAATATCCCCCGAGTCTCATTGAATAAGAAATTTCATGCTCTGATGCTCACCTGAGTTGTTGCTGATGGTCATCATTAGTTATGGATTCAATGCTACGCAAGGTATCATCCGGCAATTCCAATTGACCTGTAACGGTATGAATTCAGAAATTTCTACCAATTCATTCTTAATTATATGACTTATGAAAGAAGAAAAGAAGAAAATGAAAAGAAAGAAGAAAATGAAGAAAAGAAGAATATGATAAACGTTGATTGTTTTTCATTTACCGTTGGTTCCAGAATTCGATGGAATGGGTGATATCGGTTGCATAGGAGAAGATGAGCGTGGAAATCTAGAAGAGGTCGATGCCTCCGAGAAACCTGAAATCAAATTTTGGGTTAGGTACTTGTCTATTGTGCTGCATGTCTTGTTTCATACGAAAATTGTAGAAATCGGAATTTCCCATTCCCACATAGATGCTGCCCGTAGTCGATGAAACGATGTCGATAATATCGCATTGGCGTAGGTTGACAGCGAACTGCCGTTTGCCTACATTGAGTCGGGCAGTTCTTTCTTCAGCAGCATTTCGGTCGTGATGTGACGTAGTGGGAGTCAAACGTGACATACCAGGGGATGGATTGTACCGACTAGAGTCTAGTCACTAGACCCAATGGTCATTGACGGAGTAACGGAGTACTGAACGGATTTATGAAACCCTGTAGAGGGCCCACCACCGGCAACGGAGCTCGACTCCGCCACCGATGACGGACCCCCTACAGGGTTCCGGATTCCGACCGAGAAGGTAGGTACATACGTGAGATAGGTACAGAGTAAGACTTTGTAACGGGGTATTAAAGCAACAGATTAATGCTCAAGCAGGAGCTAGCTAAAATTGCTCCAACTGCAATCACTACTCAGTTGGGTGATAAAAAAATTAAAATAAATGCATCCAATTCAGATGAATATCGGGCGATAGACAACTTTCTTGAAGAACAAAATGTCCCCTATTACACCTATCAAAACAAGTAAACTCGGCCCTATTCGGTCATGCTTAAAAAGTTACCAGGTGGTATGGACACCCAGTACATTGCAGATTCTATATAGAATATATACAGCACGAGTATCCACCTCTGAAAGTTGAGAAAGTAATTCAAAAACTCAAATGGAAAAACCTTAGACAAATTGGACATGTACATTGTCGAATTTGCTAATGGGTCTGACGTTAATCTAATTCACGGAATAACAAAATTGTTGAATTGTAAGGTCACCATCGAAAGCTTAAAGCCAAACATAACAGTCCCCCAATGTAAACGTTGTCAGGAATTCAGTCACACCAAGAATTACTGTAACAAAAAAGAGAAATGCGTAAAATGTGGTGCATATCACGCAACTGCGGATTGCAAAAAGCCTCTGGAGGTGTTACCTACCTGTGCCAACTGTGGGGGCCCACACAGGGCCGTACCCGACGGGGGGGGGAAGGGGGGCAGAGGGGTTGGACCCCCCCCCCCCCGAAATTTTCCCAAAAATAAGCATTTTCAAACACATAGGAATTAAATTTACTCAAGTTATAATTGATCTTCATAGGTAAATAAGGAAGAGTACAAAACAATTTCTAGTTAAAAGTATACGTAAATAATTTATAAAATGTATTACCTACCTACAATTTTACTAACCCATTCGCGTACGTGGATGGACGCGGTCCGCCCCTGACGGCGTAGACCCAAACGTTCCATTACGGAAGTTGCTGCAAAGCATGTAGTTTGGCGCTATTACGATAGGTAGCAGCACGAAACAATGACTGCCATTCGACTTTGCAAGTCCCTGACTATATTCTGTAGGTTTGTTTTTATATGTTCAATAATATTATAATATAAAAACATATTACGTTAAACAATGTTTATTGTTTATTTATTTACTTTTATTGTTTATTTATTTATTTTCCTAGTCACCAAATTAACAGGGGAAATTATTTTTATGTTATTATTTATATACTTAGTGTCGTTCTAACTTTTGTCAATAAAAGCTTAAAATGGGTTATTAGACAATTTTTTTAAAAGTTTTATTGGGTAGGGCCTCCAGACTCCGCCTGGTGCCACAACCCCCTTTATATATATATATATGTATATATACTTAGTGTCGTTCTAACTTTTGTCAATAAAAGCTTAAGGCCTAAAAATGGGTTACCTATTTGACAATTTTGGTCTTTCTTGGAATAATAGGTAGGTACACCTATGTTTTCGCGACGGAGGTCGACGACTCCGATCGGCCTCAAAATTTGACATCCGTTTCAAGAGGTCTACATTCAAAATCCGAAATGTCCGTCCGCCGTACGCCGTCTGGGCCGTTTTGGGCAGTAGGAATTTTTTAAAAAATCTGAAATGGTTTACCATCTAGTTGTGCCCGCAAGGTTTTCAGTCCGATCGCCCAAACCCGTGCCTATGGGGCTAAAATGGGGCTACGGGAGGGGTTTTCTGAAGGCTTTTAGCTATGGGATCGAGTTAGGTGTCGTTTTTTAAGTATTTTTGGACGTAGAATCCATTTTTGGGGGTCCCGGAACGATCCGATTGCATTGTGGCAATCTATATTTCTTTCATGGGGCTAAAAATTGGATTTTTGAAGGATCCCAGGAGGTTAAATATTTTTCGAGTAAAAAAATCAAGAATTTTAGAAAAAACACATTTTGAAAAAAAAAAAAAATCCCCCAAAAAAAATTTTTTTTTAATATAAAAATCTAAAAAAAAAAATAGAATTAAATGTCCCTACAAGTAACCTATTGTATCCTCCATAGGCCAACCTCCAGGGCCATGAAACGTAGACAACCAACTAGGATGTTGCGGTTGTGATTTTACAATATAGTGTGTTCAAGGATATCTAAAACTCGGAGTGCTTATTCAACCCTTATTTCTAGAATAGTTATAACCAATATTGGCGACGAGGTGGATTTTTGTTTGAATCAAGATTTCAAATCGGCCGACGATGGATGCGCAACAGTTCAAGACGCTTCTACAGGCGATTACATCGAATCAAGAGGCGCTCCTGAAAGCGGTTACGGGATCAGGTAACTTAGCCGGTAATCAAGCAAACCGATCCGCGCTGATTCCTCCATTCGAAAATTTTGTTCAATCCAAAGAAAATTTCAAGATGTATCGTCAAAGATTCGAAAATTACTTGAAGATGAAGGGTGTTTGCGACGACAAGGCGTTGGTTCGGCAAATGTTGTTGAATTCGATTGGGTCAAATCATTACCAGTTACTTGTTTCTCTTGTTTCCCCCGCGACTATCGACGACAAGAGTTACGAAGACTTAACCGGCGTTTTAGAAAAACATTTGTGCCCTCAAGCCAACGAACTTGTTGCCCAGCACAAATTTCTTTCGGTTTACCAGGATACCGGACAATCGATCGCGGATTTTGTTGCCGTTTTGCGACGTGACGTCACAGATTGCGGATTCGCCGGTACTTGCTCGAAGTGTAACGAGAAATTGAGTTCGTCCGACATATTTCTCCGTGCTCAATTTATTCGAGGATTAAAAGACAATTCGATCAGAGAGCAGATTTTGCAATCGGAATCAAAGAAATTCGACGACATTGTAACAAAAGCACTAGCGCTGGAGGCTTCAAAACTTGACAGTCGATTTTTGTCATCAAAATCTTCCACAAACTTAGGTGGTTCTGCCTCGGATGAACAGGTCAATAAACTCGACTCTCAACATCGCGGTAGGTCTCCAGGACGCGGAAATCGAAATAAATCTCGCGACTCAAAACCCGACCGTCAACGTGCTCGTTCTAAATCGCGCTTGGACTACCGAAACCTAGGTCTTGATGGTGTTTGCCTGAGATGTGGGCGAGAATCTCACGACGCGCGCGACTGTCGTACCGACCCTTCAACGCTTCACTGTTCGGAATGTTCGCGTACAGGACATATCACAAAAGTTTGTATCAAGGCTTTACTCCAGAAAAAGAAGCAACAAAATCAATCAAAATCGACGTCCAAAACTAACGCTATCGACATTATTCAACTCTACCCAAAATCACATGATGAAGGACTGCAGGATTTTGGTATCAACCGGGTAGTTGACATTTTTGGTAGCCAGCCAGTCCATGATGCCAGTAAATATCTTACCACCGTCAAAGTCGACGGGAATCCCTTACAGTTCGAAGTAGACTCAGGCGCTGGATTTTCACTATTGCCACGCCGTATTTTCGACAAATTCTTGTTCAAAAATAACCTCGAAAAGTCTGATGTCGCTTTCAGGTCTTATACCAACAATGTATTCATGCCAGATGGTAAATTGAGTGTTCTGGTTCAGTATAAGAACACCTCGAGCCAGGAAGACTTGTACATTGTCCCTGATGACTACACTCCACTAATTGGTCGTGTGTGGATTCGCCGATTAGGCATAGACCTCAAAGAGCTGGATGAATCAAAACCAGTTTCTCTTGACATTCATTCCATCGACAATTTACCTGATATTTTGGATGAATTTTCCTCAATTTTCGAACCTAATGTTGGCTGCATTCCAGGTTTAACTTGTTCACTACACCTTCGTGAAGGCGCCAAACCTGTCTTCATGCGCCACAGGGACGTGCCCTACGCCCTGAGAGAAAAGGTGGAAAAAGAGCTGGACGCCCTTGAAGCTGACGGGATAATCACGAAAGTCAACCACAGTGACTGGGGATCTCCTCTCGTCATAGTCCCAAAACAGGACAAAACAGGACAACACAGTACGGCTCTGCGTTGACTTCAAAACTACAGTGAACCCGCAGATCACTTCAGCTCACTACCCCATTCGAAATATCAACGACATCCTAAGTGAACTTCGAAATTCTTCATACTTTTGCCGCCTGGATTTGTACAAAGCCTACTTACATCTTAAAATGGACCCAGAGAGCGCTGCCATCCAAACCATATCAACACACCGTGGCACTTATCGAATGAACAGACTTGCCCTTGGGATCAAGACAGCTCCGAGCATATTCAACCAGAAACTGGAACAAATCCTACAAGGACTGCAAGGTTGCATGTCATACTACGACGACATCATCATATACGGGTCAACAAAAGAAGAATGTCAAGACCGCCTCAAGAACTGTTTAACAAAACTCCTAGCTTGTAATCTTCACCTCAACAAAAATAAGTGTGAATTTTTCAAGACGGAAATTGACTATTTGGGCCACGTCATCCGGAAAAATCAAATCCTCAAATGTCCATCGAAAGTTCGAGCAATTGTTGACATGCCAGCGCCCAGGAATGCAGATGAACTTCGGAGATTTCTCGGGTTGGTGACATATTATTCAAATTTCATACCCAACCTGTCAAATATCACAGAACCACTTCGAGCTCTCCTTCGAAAATCAACAGTGTTCCGGTGGTCTCGTGGGTGCAACGTTGCATTCAACAAGCTAAAGACTGAAGTAGCCAGCGATCGGGTCCTAACACCATACAACCCAGAGCTTCCGATAGTGGTGTCCTGTGACGGGGGACCTAGTGGCGTCGGTGGCCTGATTTCGAACGTTGTAGACGGAGAAGAGCGACCAATAGCTTTTGCTTCGAGATCACTGACAGCAGCAGAACAAAATTACAGCCAGTTGGATAGGGAAGCCCTGGCGATTGTCTTCACGCTCAGCCGATTTTTCATGTATTTACATGGAAGACACTTCACGCTCGTCACTGACAATCAACTGCTGGTTCGAATTTTCCACCAGTCATCAAAGCTTCCAGCTATGACGTCAGGACGACTCCTCCGTTACGCTTCCTATCTGTCAGGATTCAACTACTCCGTGAAGTTCAAGCAAGGCAGTGAAAACGAAATTGCTGATTGCCTGTCTCGTGCTCCAGTCAAAGATGAAATTCAAACCATGGACGCGTTGATAAACAACGAAGTCAAGCTTATCTGTGAACATTCTGTGACACAAATTTCAACCGATCAGGTCACAGCTGAAACCATTGTCAAAGAGACTGATTCCGTCGAATTTTTATCAAAAATCAAGAACAACCTGTTGGAAGGGGAAAACAATGAAGAATATTTGCTAGAAAGTGGAATCCTCTTCAAAGGCCAGCGTGTCGTCATTCCGAAAAAACTACAACCAGCGATTCTGCAGGAACTTCACTCAACACATGTTGGTGTTTCTAAAATGAAACAACTGGCGAGAAGATACTGCACCTGGATTGGAATCGACCGGGATATAGAACGTTTGGTGAGCCAGTGTGAGGCATGTGCCACTCATGTTCAAACGTTAAAACATCGACTCAAGGCAATGGAAAATGAACCATATGACTTCAATGATAAACTACTGAAGATTTTGCAGGTATACCGTGCAACTCCCTTGGCTGACGGCAATTCTCCAGCGGAATTATACTTGAAACGCCGAATTCGGATTCGACTCGACGCTATCAAACCAATCATCGAAACAGCCAGCTTCAAACCTAAGCCAGGTACTCGACAGTTCGACATCGGGGATCGGGTTCAATCTCGATACTATGCTAACAACAAACCGACTTGGCGATTTGGCACAGTGACGAAGAAATTTGGACTACTCCACTACGAAATCAAATTGGATGACGGCTACATATACAAGCGTCATATCGACCAACTGCGTTCAACGGGAGTCCGCCGAAAGACTGTCACATTTAGTGATCCAGTTTCATCAGATACAGAGCCAGAAACGCCGGATCCCGAAGAAAATCTGCAGGTGCCTCCCTACATGGTGTCACCTCCAAATCCTTTCGACCCAATCATCCAGGTCCCTCAACAGGAGACGGGTCGTCTTCCAGATGAAGCCTCAGCTCCAGTTGGACAGCAAGACCAAACTCAACAAAGAAGATCAGGTCGAGAATCAAAACCTCCTCGATATCTTCAGTCGTATGTCTGTACGTAAAAATTCAAAATTTCTGGACTATTCCAATTTTTTTTTTCTAAACTTCTAAGCTTTCTAAATTTTTTCTAAAATGTCTTCTTCAATCGGAGAAGGAAATTTAAAGTATTGGTTTGTAGTTCCAACTTGCCTTATTGTCATGATTTATTTACAAATTTCGATTTACCAGTACATTCCTTCAACTTAAATTGTTCAAAATTTGGGGGGGAGAGTTATTGTATCCTCCATAGGCCAACCTCCAGGGCCATGAAACGTAGACAACCAACTAGGATGTTGCGGTTGTGATTTTACAATATAGTGTGTTCAAGGATATCTAAAACTCGGAGTGCTTATTCAACCCTTATTTCTAGAATAGTTATAACATAACCTATATCAAAGAATAATAAACCATTGTGTAAAATTTGCAGCGTTTTTTTAAAGTTTTATTGGGTACGGCCTCCGGACCCCGCCTGGTGCCACACCCCCCCCCCCCCCCCCCCACCCACGAAAATTTTTCCTGGGTACGGCCTTAGGCCCACATACTGCTAACTACCGAGGATGCCCGGTCGCAGTTGAAGCCAGTAACCGATACAAAGGGCTGCGATCGTCTGCTCATTCATCAAATCCGAAAACTGACTTCCAGGTAGGTACCCCGAAGAAAGCCAGTAATGAAAATAAACCCGAACGTAGAAAGTCCTTCACCATAAAGAAGCCAATTTTGGCTAAGCTTCCTCCTCTCAGAAAAAACTCTTTCACACCCAAAGTCCCCATCCTGGCAGTAAATAAGAACATTGGCCATACTCAAGGTTCGTATGGACAGGCTGTGACTAGCCCCAAAAAGCCTCAGGAAAAAGCCCACTTGGTTCCTCAAACTGCAGTGGCAGACTTTAATACCATTCTCATCACTTTACAGAGCCTCTCAACATCAATTACAAGAATGGAGTCAACCATGAACTCATTTAACCAGAGAATTACGGTCTTGGAGAGGGGGACTAAGACCATACGCCCTAGGAAGCATTCATCATGATTGAACAGTCCTGATCAGTGGACACCGTACTGGTATTTCTGAATTCATCAAGTCCATTTTCTTTCAGGCTTACTTTTTGAGGGACCCTGAGCGGTTTCATTTGACGTGACGGGCTCGATCGTGACTTCTCCTCCACTTTTCAATATTTCAGAGCCGAGTACAATTGACAATCCTGATTCGACACAATCCATTTTGAGGCCATTTGATGTGACGTTGCTGTTGAGGCTGCTTCTTTCCGGCTGACACTTAGAACACGGAGTGCTGCAAATTGTATTACCATCATTAAGTAAATGGTATCACTATAGCATGGAAGCTGTGCATGGGAAGTGACACCTCGTATACATAATGACTCATTATTAATGGGGCATTATTACACTGGTCTACAAAAAAAACAAAAAAAAAAACAGCGAGTTGCCGACTCTTTTTTGCCTTTTCTAGGGGTTTTGAGGGTGCTGAATCCGAAAATGACAGCCGTTTTTTATTTGGTTCGATAAGGAATTTTTTTCCGGACCTTTCTTTACACTGAATACTGGAAACAGTAATCACCGACTTCACTTGAACTTCTTCAAAAGCCACTCATCTTGAAAATGTACCTACTGTAGATTCCGAATCTATACTTACATTTAGTCAAAAACCTTTTTGAACCCATCAAAAACCGTTTAAAAAAACGCTGCAAATTTTACACAAGGGTTTATTATTCATTGATATAGGTACGTTACTTGTGCAGAAATTTGATTGTCAATGAAAAAATTAAAAAAATGTTTTTTTTTTTTTGGATTTTAATCTCTAAAAAAATTTTTTTTTGTACAAAAATGTTTATTTTCAATAATTCTTTATTTTTTACTCGAAAAATATTTAACATCCTAGGAGCCTTCAAAAATCCCATTTTTAGCCCCATGAAAGTCCTAAAGATCGCCCCAGTGAAATCGGATCGTTCCGGGACCCCAAAAAATGGATTCTACGTCCAAAAATACTTCGAAAACGACACCTAACTCGATCCCATAGCTAAAAGCCTTCAAAAACCCCCTCCCGTAGCCCCATTATAGCCCCATAGCGCCCCACGGGTTTGGGCGATCGGACTGGAAACCTTGCGGGCACAACTAGATGGTAAACCAAGTATTTTGTCAAAATTTCAGATTTTTAAAAAAATTCCTACTGCCCAAAACGGCCTGGACGGCGGACGACGTACGGCGGACGGAAATTTCGGATTTAGAATGTAGACCTCTTGAAACGGATAATGTCAAATTTTGAGCCCGATCGGAGTCGTCGACCCCCGTCGCAAAAACATAGGTGTATTATTCCAAGAATAATAAACCAAAAGAGCAAAAATCATATTTTTCACCGCTTTTGGATTATTATTCTTGGCATAATACACCTATGTTTTCGCGACGGGGGTCGACGACTCCGATCGGCCTCAAAATTTGACATTATCCGTTTCAAGAGGTCTAAATTCAAAATCCGAAATGTCCGTCCGCTGTACGCCGTCCGGGCTGTTTTGGGCAGTAGGATTTTTTTTTAAATCTGAAATTTTGACTAAATACTTGATTTACCATCTAGTTGTGCCCGCAAGGTTTTCAGTCCGATCGCCCAAACCTATGGGGCTAAATTGGGGCTACGGGAGGGTTTTTTTGAAGGCTTTTAGCTATGGGATCGAGTTAGGTGTCGTTTTCGAAGTATTTTTGGACGTAGAATCCATTTTTGGGAGTCCTGGAACGATCCGATTTCACTGTGGCGATCTACAGGGCTTTCATGGGGCAAAAAATGGGATTTTTGAAGGATCCCAGGAGGTTAAATATTTTTTGAGTGAAAAATAAAGAATTTTCGAAGAAAAATTTGTTGAAACCAAAAAATTCAAAAAAAAATAATTTTTTTTTCATTTTGGTTTATTATTCTTGGAATAATACACCTATGTTTTCGCGACGAAGGTCGACGACTCCGATCGGGCTCAAAATTTGACATTATCCGTTTCAAGTGGTCTACATTCTAAATCCGAAATGTCCGTCCGCCGTACGCCGTACGCCGTACCCCGTACCCCGTACGCCGTACGCCGTCCAGGCCGTTTTGGGCAGTAGGAATTTTTTTAAAAATCTGAAATTTTGCCAAAATACTTGGTTTACCATCTAGTTGTGCCCGCAAGGTTTTCAGTCCGATCGCCCAAACCCGTGGGGCGCTCTGGGGCTATAATGGGGCTACAGGAGGGGTGTTTTCAAGGCTTTTAGCTATGGGATCGATTTAGGTGTCGTTTTCGAAGTATTTTTGGACGTAGGATCCATTTTTTGGGGTCCCGGAACGATCCGATTTCACTGGGGCGATCTTTAGGGCTTTCATGGGGCTAAAAATGGGATTTTTGAAGGATCCCAGGATGTTAAATATTTTTGGAGTAAAAAATACAGAATTTTTGAAAAAACACTTTTTTGAACAAAAAATCCAAAAAAAAAATGTTTTTGAGATAAAAATCCAAAAAAAATTTTTTTTTTAAATTTTTTCATTGACAGAATTAAATTTCTGCACAAGTAACGTATATCAAAGAATAATAAACCCTTGTGTAAAATTTACAGCGTTTTTTTTTCATTGACAGTATTGAATTTCTGCACAAGTAACATCTATTAAAGAATAATAAACCCTCAAGTAAAATTTGGAGCGTTTTTTCTAATACCTATTCCTCTCTCTACTCGCTCCATAAGGAAAACCTGGAAAACATGGAAAACGAATAGGGGTAACGTTTTGGAAGCTTAGAAGTTTCTGAACAGAATGGGACCAACCGCAAATCTCAGAAATTGAAAGTAAGGGAGCTACAATTTTTCAAAGTTTGGCAACTAAAAATCGGGAATTCGATATTGGACAATGAATTTCCTCCAGCGACTTTTCCAATAGGAATATCAACTCCAAATTTTGATCAGACCTCTTCCTTGTCAACTTAAATGCCAGACTGAAATTTCAAGGCGATCGGTCCAAGATTTCAGACTAGAGATTTTTTATAATAATTATAATTATATTATAATTCTTGTAGGTTGGTAAACAGTCTCACAATAATGAGCATCTATACAAAAATTTTAATATTTGATGTAGGAAGATAAGAATGGAATTCAGATATAATATATCTGAATTTTAATAAACGACTTTCCTATTTATGGCGGTTACCCACTCGATACTCCTATCTGACCCAGAGGTGTGGGGCGAGGCAGTGAGACGGGAGTGCTACAGAAAACCACTCGCAGCGGTGCAGCGTAGGGGTGCTCTACGATTGGCCTGCGCTTATCGGACTGTTTCCGAGGAGGCGATACCAGTGATTGCAGGCGTAATCCCCATCCACCTCCTGATTTTGGAGAGGAGAGCCCTCTATGAAAGACGGGCCCAAGCTACCAGGCGCATGGCAAAGAAGGAAGAGAGGGAGAAGACCATTAATGAGTGGCAAGCCCAATGGGCGGCTGGACACAAGGGAAGATGGACGAGACGCCTCATCCCCGATCTCAGGAGTTGGTGCAAAAGGGGTCACGGGGAGGTCGATTACTTCCTGACGCAGTTCCTTTCTGGACATGGCCTTTTCTTTGGCTACCTATGGAGAATGCAAAGAGCACGGAGCCCCAGATGTCCACATGAGGACACGGACTGGGATGATGCGGAACACACGTTCTTTTCGTGCGAACTCCATGAGAGGAGCCGTACCGGCCTGTCTCGGGAGGTTGGAGTTTTCTCTCCGGAGACGGCTGTGAACGCCATGCTGAAGAGCAGCACAAACTGGCGCATGATTGCGCAGTACGCGCAAGAAGTTCTGTGGAGAAAGAAAGCGCTGGTTGAGATGTTGCAGAACCAGGAAGCTGACGATGAGGCCGAGGTCGAGCTAGACTCGGAGGACAGGAGTGATATGAGCTGGTCATCAGAGGAAGAGATGGAAGAGGATGAGGAGGAAGATGGCGAAGTAGAAGATGATGAAGAATGAAGAACGAAACCGCTCCCGAACCTCCCATGAGGAGGACGTAGGGATTTTGAGGTTTTTGGACGATGTACTCTGAGGGTGAAGAGTCAAGAAAGAAGAGGCTTAAAGCCGAAGAGAGGGGAGTCAACCCGAAGTAATGTGTTAAACAATTCCGGGTTGGCCCATTCCTCTAGATTATCAAAGGGACCACTAGGAGTTCGCCCTCCTCCTACGCCCAAAAAAAAAAAATATATATATATATAAGAAATGTGTTCGAAGCCGAGAGTTGCGAAAAAAATTGATTTTATTCGTAAAACCGTACAATTCGAAACACAACAATTTGATTGTAAGTTCTTGGTGACGGACTTAAGCGCGGAACAAACAGGTGACACACGTAGCAAGGCACAACGATGACTGAAGCGGGCGGCTGAGGGCCACTCCTACTTATAGGGTTGGGGTGCTGCATCAGCAGAACGGTGAATTACATTATATAATTTATATATATAACATCTCTAGTCTGAAATCTTGGACTGATCGCGTTGAAATTTAGTCAAGCATTTAAGTTGACGAGGAAGAGGTCTGATAAAAATTTGGAGTTGATATTCCTATTGGAAGAGTCGCTGGAGGAAATTCTGTGGAGAATATCGAGTTCCCGATTTTTAGTTGCCAAAAATTGTAGCTCCCTAAGTTTCAATTTTTGAGAGTCGCGGTTGGTCCCATTCTGTTCAGAAACTTCTAAGCTTTCAAAACGTTATATTACCCCTATTTGTTTTCCAGGACCTTATATAGTACCTAGCGAGTAGAGGGAGAGGAATATAACAAAAAACGCTGACAATGTTACACAAGGGTTTATTATTCTTTGATATACCTAGGTTACTTGTGCAGAAATTTGATTCTGTCAATGAAAAAAAATGAAAAAAAAAAAAAAAAATTTCTTCAGATTTTCATAAGTATTTCAAAATCATTTTTTGGTTTTATTTTTCAAATTTTTTTTTTACTTGATAATATTTGACCTCCTGGGATTCATCAAAAATCTCATTTGTAGCCCCATGAAAGCCCTATAGATCACCACAGTGAAATCGGATCGTTCCGGGACCCCCAAAAATGGATTCTACGTCCGAAAGTACTTCGAAAACGACACCTGACTTGATACCATAGCTAAAAGCCTTCATAAAACCCCTCCCGTAGCCCACAGGTTTGGGCGATCAGGCTGAAAACCTTTCGGGCACAACTAGATGGAAACCGAGTAATTTGTCCAATTTCCGATTTTTTAAATTTTATAATTAATTAATTAAATTAATTTTAAAAAATTCCTTCTGCCCAAAACGGCTCGGACGGCGTACGGCGGACGGACATTTCGGATTTAGAATGTATACCTCTTGAAACGGATAATGTCAAATTTTGAGGCTGATCGGAGTCGTCGACCCCCGTCGCGAAAACAGGTGTATTATTCTTAGAATAAAGCCCAAGCCCAGCTTTGTGTCCCGACACCTTTTTAAATCATCAAAATCCTCAAAAACCTGCTAACAAATTAGCAAAAATCGTATTTTTCGCCGCTTTTGGTTTATTATTCTTGGAGCAATACACCAATGTGATCGCGACGGAGGTCGAAGACTCTGATCGGCCTCAAAATTAAACAATATCCGTTTCAAGAGGTCTGGATTCCAAAACCGAAATGTCCGTCCGCTCTCCGGGCCGTTTTGGGCTATAGAAAGTTTAAAAAAAATATGAAATTTTGACATAATAGACGGTTGACCATCTAGCTGTGACCGCAGGGTTTTCAGCCCGATCGCCCAAACCCGTGGGGGGCTATGGGGCTAAAATGGGGCTACGGGAGGTTTTTTATTTTATTTTAACTATGTCACTGCATTGTTTGGCAGTTCAGCCATTCGCGTTCTTGCAGCCCAATAGAGACCCGCCTTGCGATGCCAGCGAGTGGGTTTTTTAAAAATACTTTTAGCTACGGGATCGAGTTAGGTGTCGTTTTCGAAATATTTTTGGACGTAGAATCCATTTTCGGGGGTCCCGGAACGATCCGATTTCACTGAGGCGATCTACATGGCTTTCATGGGGCTAAAAATGGGATTTTTGATGGATCCCAGGAGGTTAAATATTTTTAGAGTAAAAAAATATAAAAATTTCGAAGAAAAAATTCTGAAAACTTTTTTTTAAATACTCAAGTGGGTACCTATAAAAATCCAAAAAAAAAATTTTTTTTAACTTCTTTCATTGACAGAATTAAATTTCTGCACAAGTAACGTATATCAAATAATAAACCCTTGTGTAAAATTTGCAGCGGTTTTTTTGGTAGACCAGTGTTAATTGAGCCTAATTTCCCACGATTATAAACATCGGTACATGCGAAACGTTTCTCCAAGTGGACTACACTAAAAGGTAACTTTTTTCTGAAATACCATGGCTGCGCCTCGCTGATTTAGCATGAAATATTCATTTTTACTCCTGCCTGTAAAATATTCTTCCCGCCTCAACAGATCAATATCCCCCGAGTCTCATTGAATAAGAAATTTCATGCTCTGATGCTCACCTGAGTTGTTGCTGATGGTCATCATTAGTTATGGATTCAATGCTACGCAAGGTATCATCCGGCAATTCCAATTGACCTGTAACGGTATGAATTCAGAAATTTCTACCAATTCATTCTTAATTATATGACTTATGAAAGAAGAAAAGAAGAAAATGAAAAGAAAGAAGAAAATGAAGAAAAGAAGAATATGATAAACGTTGATTGTTTTTCATTTACCGTTGGTTCCAGAATTCGATGGAATGGGTGATATCGGTTGCATAGGAGAAGATGAGCGTGGAAATCTAGAAGAGGTCGATGCCTCCGAGAAACCTGAAATCAAATTTTGGGTTAGGTAGGTACTTGTCTATTGTGCTGCATGTCTTGTTTCATACGAAAATTGTAGAAATCGGAATTTCCCATTCCCACATAGATGCTGCCCGTAGTCGATGAAACGATGTCGATAATATCGCATTGGCGTAGGTTGACAGCGAACTGCCGTTTGCCTACATTGAGTCGGGCAGTTCTTTCTTCAGCAGCATTTCGGTCGTGATGTGACGTAGTGGGAGTCAAACGTGACATACCAGGGGATGGATTGTACCGACTAGAGTCTAGTCACTAGACCCAATGGTCATTGACGGAGTAACGGAGTACTGAACGGATTTATGAAACCCTGTAGAGGGCCCACCACCGGCAACGGAGCTCGACTCCGCCACCGATGACGGACCCCCTACAGGGTTCCGGATTCCGACCGAGAAGGTAGGTACATACGTGAGATAGGTACAGAGTAAGACTTTGTAACGGGGTATTAAAGCAACAGATTAATGCATCATAGGCCTACATTGAGCAACATAGCGACGTATTCATAAATCAATCGGGTCAAGTATGTGCCTGTTCTCGTAATTTTTTTTTTTTCGTTTTCATTTCACTTTTTTTTCTTTTTTTTTTTTTTTTTTTACATTAAATGTGTTTTTTTTTACATTAAAACGATAAATTTTATCGTTTTTTTCACATTTTGGTTTATCATTCTTGGAATAATACGCCTTGTTTTCGCGACGGGGGTCGACGACTCCGATCGGCCTCAAAATTTGACATTATCCGTTTCAAGAGGTCTACATTCTAAACCCAAAATGTCCCTCCGCCGTCCAGGCCGTTTTGGGCAGTAGGAATTTTTTTAAAAATCTGAAATTTTGACAAAATACTTGGTTTACCATCTAGTTGTGCCCGCAAGGTTTTCAGTCCGATCGCCCAAACCCGTGGGGCGCTATGGGGCTAAAATGGGGCAATGGGAGGTTTTTTTTGAAGGCTTTTAGCTATGGGATCAAGTTAGGTGTCGTTTTCCAAGTATTTTTGGACGTAGAATCAATTTTTGGGGGTCCCGGAACGATCCGATTTCTCTGTGGCGATCTATAGGGCTTTCATGGGGCTAAAAATGGGATTTTTGAAGGATCCCAAGAGGTTAAATATTTTTCGAGTAAAAAAGAAAGAAAATTTTTTTGAAACAAAAATAAAAAAAAAATTTTTGAAAAAAAAACCCAAAAAAAAATTTTTTCCCAAACTTTTTTCCATTGACAGAAATAATTTTTGCACAAGTAACCTGTATCAAAGAATAATAAACCCTTATTTAAGATTTGCAGCGTTTTTTACATTAGTAAAAAAAGTTTTTTGTTTTACATTAGTAAAAAAAAGTTTTTTGTTTTACATTAGTAAAAAAAAGTTTGTTTTACATTAGTAAAAAAAGTTTTTTGTTTTACATTAACTAAATTTACTACTCGCACACCGGCCTCCCAATCCGCGCATGCGCAATCGCACTCCGTTATCGGTACCTAATCGATGCTTTATGAGAAAGATCGATTGTTCGCTACGCGTTTCAATCGATGTTGCCTTAACTTCCAAAACCCGCCTCTTGAAACAATGGAGGGCGGTTTTTTCATTTTCTTTTTCAAAAACCTTGCGGGCACAACTAAATAGTGAACCAAGTATTCTGTCAAAATTTCAGAATTTAAAGAAAATTCCTACTGCCAAAAACGGCCCGGACGGCGGACGGACATTTTGGATTTAGAATGTAGACCTCTTGAAACAATGAGTTTGGTTAGGGAGAGAGAACGACTCCTCTGCTGAATACTAATTGTTTATTAACAATTATAGCGTGGGGACCGGTTTCGAGCAACTAAGCTCATCTACAGCCCTGACAAGAAAACCAGATGAGCTTAGTTGCTCGAAACCGGTCCCCACGCTATAATTGTTAATAAACAATTTAGTATTCAGCAGAGGAGTCGTTCTCTCTCCCTAACCAAACTCATTGGATTAGACCTCTGCACCATCGGCAAACAACCACTTTGTGACCTCTTGAAACGGATAATGTCAAATTTTGAGGCCGATCCGAGTCGTCGACCTCCGTCGCGATTACATAGGGATCCTTCAAAAAATCACATTTTTAGCCACATGAACGCCCTATAGATCGCCACAGTGAAATCGCATCGTTCCAGGACCCCCAAAAATTGATTCCACGTCCAAAAATAATTCAAAACCACACCTAACTCGATCCCATAGCTAAAAGACTAAAAAAAAAAACCTCCCGTAGCCCCATTTTAGCCCCACGGGTTTGGACGATCGGGCTGAAAACCTTGCGGGCACAACTAAATAGTAAACCAAGTATTCTGTCAAAATTTCAGAATTTAAAGAAAATTCCTACTGCCCAAAACGGCCCGGACGGCGGACGGACATTTCGGTTTAGGAATCTAGACCTCTTGACACGGATAATGTCAAATTTTGAGGCCGATCCGAGACGCCGACCTCCGTCACGATCCTCTTGATCAGAGAGGCTAGATGTGATTCGTTATTCACAGTGTATCCACATGGGAGCAGTTCAAAATAGGAAACCGCCTCACTGTCTGGCATAACATGGCCGTGACGATAATCGAAGGTGATGGAACATCGAAACGAAGATCGAACATCGAAAAATTACCGATAAAAAAGTGCAATCGCGATTAAAGATCTATGTAATCGCGACGGGGTCGAAAATTCTAATCGGCCTCAAAATTAGGCATTACCTATTTGTTTCAAGAGGTCTAGATCGTCCGGCGTACGACATTCAGGCCGTTTCGGGCAGTAGGATTTTTCTTTTTTTTTTTTTTCTTTTTTTTAATCTGAAATTTTGACAAAATACTTGGTGTACCTACCATATATTTGGGCCTGCAAGGTGGGGCGCATATGGGGCTAAAATGGTGCTATGGGAGGGGTTTTTTTTAAAAGGTTTTTAGCTATGGGATCGAGCAAGGTGTCGTTTCGAAGTATTTTTGGACGTAGAATCAATTTTTGGGGGTCCCGCAACGATCCGATTTCACTGTGGGGATCTATAGGGCTTTCATGGGGCTACAAGTGGGATGTTTGAAGGATCCCGGGAGGTCAAATATTTTTCAAGGGAAAAAAAATTTAAAAACAAAACCAAAAATTTACCCAACAGGTTTTTCATTGACACAGAATTAATTTTTGCACAAGTAAACTATATCAAAGAATAATAAACCCTTTTGTAAAATTTGCAGCACGCCCATCGGGAACGGGGGCAATTTTTCAGGTATTGGCCCCGTTCCCGATCCTTAAGTGGGTCGATATTCACAAACTTATAACTAAGTTCCAAGGGCGTGCTTAGGTCTTATTCTAGAGGGGGGCTCAAAAATTGTGCAGATAGGCATGCTGCCAGCTAGGGTAGTTAAATTAAAATTAAGGGCGTTATACCACTGACCCCCGTCGAGTCGAAACTGAAAAGGCGGGAAGAAAAAAGGAACTCTCGCGGGTTGTCCACTGACCCCAGCCGACGTGAAAGTAGAGTGGACACTGACCCCGACTTCAAAAACGGTTGAGTGATTGAATGAAGTACCTGTTATCTCTGTCGATCAACTTTGCGCTGAAAGGAGAAAATTTGTGCCGTTCTGCAATGCTCATTTAGGTAGTGTAAGTTTTGTTCAGAGTCGAAAAAAATGTGTGTCCTCTTGAGCAAATTTTGCTCAAGAGGACACATTTAATGTGGTTCCATGTAACCCGAAAAAAGGGCAAACCTCGCAAACTGCTGTCCATTGGTTGCGGAAATGCAGTCAACTGAGAATGGGTGATTTGAGTATTTCGGTTGTAATTTGAGTCTGAAGTCAACCAACACTTAAACATGCTGTGTGTAGGTACTAACCTGTAACGGGGGTCGGTAGCCAATCGTATTTTTAGTTGACGGGGGTTAGTGGCCACTTCATTTTGCCGGGCCTTGGGGGTCAGTGTTCACGAGATGGGGGTCAGTGCCTACGGTGCGGGGGTCAGTAGTCGGTATCCCGTTCCAATAACTGTCAAATTCATTCTTGGAACTTAGTACCCCTCACTAAAATCATCAAGAACGAATTACTCACCAGACGCCCTTGAGTAATGGTTTCTTGAAACTTCAATTGGCAGCTGCTCATCTTGTTGGGCAGGTTGATGAGATGAGGTGCTAGTGGAGCCGCCTGGAGGAAAGAGAAATGACAACCGGATCTGAATAATTGTATAAATCGATAGGTAGGTACCTGTCGAACATGCGCGATATGTTTAATTTGATAATGTTTTTAAAAATCATAAAGAGGAATCTTCCATTTTTAAATTGCATTCTTATTGGCTGACCGTTTGGAATCACAAAAATTCGCAAATAAATCTTTCACTAGCTACTTATAACCTAATCATCTTTCATTTAGCTAACGACCCTTTTCCATATCATGAAAACCTCCCTTGATTATAAATTATATTATTGTGACTAACCTGCAGTATTGCTTTGCTCCACTGTGGTTGTATTTGTCCCATTCTGGACCTTGGATTTGTTAGATCTTTTCCGAGGAAGCATTTTTGGATTTACTTGCGTTGCCATGGTTTTGGGGGTTTTCCTTGATCTTTCTATGGCTGGTGGGGCGTTTTCCTTTTCAGTTAGGGCTTGCGCAATCGGACCAGGTCTTTTCCTCAAACGAGAAACAATCTCAGGAGAAGACACTAAGTTGGTAAACAATAATATAGTTGGATTATCAGTTGGTTGGAACATGAACTAGATTGGGCTAAGAATATTCAGAACCTTCCGTTTGAAACTAATGTAATTATTAGTCCGGTGGCTTTGAGAGTTAGTACCTAATGTATGTAATACCTATTACGTGTATTACTAACTCTCAAATTTTTCGAGGGGATTTTTCTGATAGGTACTTATCAAAACGCATGATTATTTTATACCTTCGTTCATCTTTGAATTTACCTTGGTGTTCGATAGGTATCACTTCAGCGATTTTTTTGGCTCCATCTTTACGAGAAGTCTTTGACTCATTTCCCTTAGCAAGAGTTTCATTGTTCAAACCTGAAAGAAGAGTGTTCTGATAAATTGAATGAGAATAAAACAAACAAACAAACAAGATAGATAGATAGATAGATAGATAATCTTTATTGCTTTAGAGATATAAATCCACAGCAATGTGTAGAAATAGCACGCGTCACATCGAAGAAATATCAAAGAAAAAAAAGAAAAAAAGAATTTACATTTAATGTAAAATAAATTGAACAAGCAACTGCTAGATTCAACTCTAAACACTGATTATCAAGGACCTAATTTCTCTGGCTTCGTTCAGATAGTACGATAGACGGTTATGGACGTTCCGGGCGCTCAATCTCAGGATGCGTCTAAACTGTTCCTCAAATGACAGCGGCAGCTCAAGCACAGGGAGAAGGAACTTCAATCTTGGGTTCACCAGCATGGGGCACAAGATGGAGGGGATTCTGGAGGGAGCATGGATTCTGGTGAAAGCTTATTATATATAAGGGACTGTACATTACATTTCTGTTGAGACACCAAAAGTCCCATTGTTATTCGCAGCAACACATTTTTGCCAAAATATTTCATTTGCTTGCCATGCCATGCCTGTTGTTTCCCATATTAAAGCTCAAATCAAAATCTCACATGGAATAGCTGCGATGGGAAATTTAATCACCTATCACGAGAAAAAAAGAAGAAATAATTATTAGTAATCAGTTAATAGTTTCTGAGCTACAGCTGAAAACGTCCTGAAAAACGTGGTTTTCCGCTTACCAATTAGTTTTAGTTAAAATTCGTTTTCTCGGTTCCTATTTGACCTGCACAGTTTTGATTATATAATAGTGCCCATACTGCTAGGATGCATCGTTTAGGCGCTGTGAGCAAATAAAAAACAAAATAGTGCAAAAAAGGCGGGTTTCAAATTTTGCCCACTTTCAAGCTTGAATATCTCCTATACTATTATAGGTACGCGGAAAACGAATAGGAAGACTTTGTAGCAAATATGGTCAGCTTGATTTTTCATACAGATGATTTTTTCTGTAGGAACTACCGTTTTCGAGTAACGAGCGAAAATACGAAAGAACTTAACTTCTTAGCCCACCACCCACCCAACGCTCACCTCGTAGGGTCGGGGACTTTTAGGCCCTCCGCACATGGGTCGAGAGCCGTTCGAGATCGTAGCAAGCGGAATCTCACCCCTCTCGATTTCCTAGGTAGTGGAATCCGCCCACGCGTCGACGCGAACTCGAATCCGCCCACGCGTCGACGCGAACTCGAATCGTAGTCAAACTCGTTTCGTCATCCTCGACGCGTCTCTCACTCGAACGGTTTGGAACGGGAAATCTCGCGCTGACGCTCGTGACGAGTATGGAGGGTTTGCATATCAAGTTCGTTGGGGTAGTTGAAAAACGCCCAGTTATTAAAGTTATAAATTTTTCAATTACCAAGTTATAAATTTTATAATTACACCTGTGGAGGGATAACTGTCCCAGACAGTAGGATTTCTCACCTTATCCGGCAAACCTTCCTGAAAGGGAGAAAGAGGGAAAGATAGCAGGCGGGGCCTCCCCAACTATAAATTCTTACTGAACTTATTTATTGAACGACAACTAGCTACACCCTCAACTACTAAGTCCCCAGGACTTACTTACTTAGCTACAATTTTCGACTACAAAATCCCACTGCACCCAGTATGCCAAACCCAGACCGGGATATTTGGATCGGGCTTACCAGACAGCCGTCGGATCGGAAGCGGGGCGCGAACACACCCAGTCACTTCACCGAACACACGACACCGACGACTGAAAAACTCTTTTCTTTGTTTTTTCTCCGTCAGGCGAGCTGGCTCGGCTTCGATGTCCCCGTTTCGTGGGTGACAACGTCAGCAATTTCCGAGCCTCGGCTCGGTGACCGTCTGCGTTTTTATCCAACATTCGGCAAGAGTTCCGTCCAAACATTCCGGCCTCGGATTTCTTTTTCCACCCTGGCCCCCGTTTCTCCTAGCTGGATGTTCATGACGGTTCCCCGTCACAACACCCTTCAAGGGTATTCACGGAAGGACATCACAGACAAAGTTGTAAGCTGAAAATTGTATCACCGCGCCTAATAATAATAATTTTTGTGAATATTTACTTAATTTTTAGAAACATTGGAATAAACTCGTTCTTTCCTCAAAGTGATCAATATCCGTTCTTCTGCACTGACACATTTCCTCATAATATGATTAGTGTCCATAATATGGACACTAATAATATCGTATTATGATGAATGGCGGAGGATACCAATTTCAATAGCACGGCAAACGACTCTTTTGACATTCTATAGTATGCCAAAAATTTCGTATCATTCATTTTTAGTTCCTGAGCTCCAAGAAACAGCCGACAATGAAAGTTGCGTTCAATGTATGGATTCTTGATCACTACTCATTTTCAATCTAATAAAAACTCGGATGGTAAAGAATTGCGCACAAACAGTAGCTTGCTCCTTTGAAAGTTAAGTTCAATTGCTTGAAAGAAGCTTTCAGGTAGTGGCTACCTCAAATTCACAAGCAGGCTGACGAGAGGGTAACGAACCATGTGCGGTTCAGAGATGGGCATATTCGTATTCGCGAATACGAATAAGAATATCACCCAAAGCACGCCCAACCTGCGAATACGAATATTCGTATTCGCATATAGGATTACGAATGTATTTGTATTCGATAATACGAATACGAATTTATTCGTATTCGCAACTATAAATACGAATATTCGTATTTTCGGACGTATAAATACGAATATTCGTATTTTCGGACGTATAAATACCTACGAATATTCGCAGAAAAAAAAAATGCGAATACGGTCGTATTCGCAGGAAAAAAGTGCAAATAAGTTCGTATTCGCAGGAAATAAATACGAATTCGTTGATATTTGCTGGAAATAAATACGAATTCGTTGATATTCGCTGGAAATAAATACGAATTCGTTGATATTCGCAGGAAAAAATGAGAATTCGTTGAAATTCGAAGAAATAAAATGGGAATTCAGCTATAATTTCTCAAATTCTCAATATGCCAAGAAATGGATATGAGTAGGTGGTAACGATTTGGCTAACATGAATTAGGGGTTTTAGTTCAGAGGATAGCCGTATTCGTATTTTTTCCACGGCTTTCGTGGATGAACTGTGATGAAAAAAGATCAGAGAACAGTTAGTGTTCCCTGATCTTTTTTCATCACAGTACTAGTACTGTACTAGGGGTCGCAATCCCGCACGATTTTCAATCCCCCGTGATTTCTAATTCATAAAAATTTTATATAAATTCATAAAAATTAGGTATTTAATAATTTTGCAGTAAAAAAAAAACCGTCTACAAAAACGCGGCAAATTTTGGTTTATTATTCTTGGAATAATACACCTATGTTTTCGCGACGCGGGTCGACGACTCCGATCGGCCTCAAAATTTGACATTATCCGTTTCAAGAGGTCTACATTCAAAATCCGAAATGTCCGTCCGCCGTCCGCCGTACGCCGTACGCCGTCCGCCGTCCGGGCCGTTTTTGGCAGTAGGAATTTTTTTAAAAATCTGAAATTTTGGCAAAATACTTGGTTTACCATCTAGTTGTGCCCGCAAGGTTTTCAGTCCGATCGCCCAAACCCGTGGGGCGCTATGGGGCTAAAATGGGGCTACAGGAGGGGTGTTTTGAAGGCTTTTAGCTATGGGATCGAGTTAGGTGTCGTTTTCGAAGTATTTTTGGACGTAGAATCCATTTTTGGGGGTCCCGGAACGATCCGATTTCACTGTGGCGTTCTATAGGGCTTTCATGGGGCTAAAAATGGGATTTTTGAAGGATCCCAAGACGTTAAATATTTTTCGAGTAAAAATTAAAGAATTCTTGAAAAAACACATTTTTGAAAAAAAAAAAAATCCCCCCAAAAAATTTTTTTGAAATATAAAAATCCAAAAAAAATTTTTAAATTTTTTTTTATTGACAGAATTAAATGTCTGTACAAGTAACCTATATCACAGAATAATAAACCCTTGTGTAAAATTTGCAGCGTTTTTCAAAAGGGTTTATTATTCGTTTATATAGGTTAATTGCGCAAAAACTAATGCTGTCTAATTAAGAATAAACTGGACACGAAAAAATAATAATAAATAAATAAAAATAAAATAAATATATACCTACATCTTTTTTTCCTGTGAGATGTTTGGTAAGATGTGGGACCTCGAAAAACGGATTACTTGAAAAACCACACCTTATTTGACATCCAGGGATCCCTATATACCTATTATAACTATAATAGGTCTTGGATCGCCCCCAAAAAAGGATTCTACGTCCAAAATCACTTCGAATACGACACTTAACTTTACCCCCTCCCCATTTTAGCCTCATCGCGCCACACGCGTTTGGGTGATCAGGCTGAAAACTTTGCGGGCACAATAATTGTTTTTTAATCTGAACGTTTGACAAAATACTCAGTTTACCATTTAATTATTAAATGGTAAACTGAGTATTTTGTCAAACGTTCAGATTAAAAAAAATCCCTACTACTCCAAACCGCACGAACAGTAGTCTGCCATCATGTTCTCATCCCACGTTCAGCTGCACCGCCACTCTCACATAATATGTGCATAGGTATTATAATATAATATATATATAATATAATATAATATATATATAATATAATATAATATATTATATTATAGTGCAGCGATGTGACATTTAGGTACTTATTTACGTAAGAATAAACGGAAAACCCCATTTTACCAACAGCAATTAAATACCTATTTTATTACTCCCGACTGACCATAATTACATAGTCAGCCAAATTCATGAAAGCCAAATTACTCATATTCATTTCTTCGTAACTATATTGTTGAGAATTTGAGAAATTATAGCTGAATTCCCATTTTATTTCGGCGAATTTCAACAGTGAAAGTGCGTATCCTCGTAGTTAGTTCGCCTTATTCTGGAGTGCGATTAAATCACACCCTATTGCAACTAGCAACACTTACATGCTATTTGTGTACGTGCAGTTAAAAGACATTCTACTTAAACTCAGAACTAGTCCCATAGGGGGGGTTCTTCAACTATCTTTAACGTATATTGGAACTAAGGTGGTATGTACATTCTTTTTACTGTTTTTGTTGGGTTGCCACAAACAACTAATTGACTCTCTAAACCTTTTTTTTTTTTTTTCTAAATCATTTTCACGCTTTCCAAACCACTAAGTACGACCGCATCACTCAGATGGAATTATTCCATCAACAAATTGGAACAGAAACAAGACAAGTGTAACTTACTTCGCAGTGACAGCACACTAGGATCAAAGACTGCATCCTGACCATCTGTAAATGAAGACACACGTAATGTAAATAATAATCTATATCACTAATTCTCATCGTCTCTGTGGGTCTGTCTATACCACTAATTCTCACCGTCTCTGTGGCTATGTTTGTAAGTTTGTAAGTATGTCAATAGCTTACTCCTCCGAAACGGTAAGCGATAAAAATACGCCGATTTTTTCTATCGTCTCGGCCGACCGTTTAGCTACCAATAGGGGGGGTTGAAAACCCAAATTTTTGGCGCGCCTAAATTGGTGCAACTATTCGTATCTTCGTTGTTGATCCAGGCGCGTTTTGCACATTGAAACCGGACGCTGTCAGGGACATCTAAAAGACATACGGGTGGAACCTGAGGGCGCCAGGGATCTTAGAAAGGTGGAGGAGGCGGGGAAACTTGGGGCCTGGGGGGTTCATTCTACGCTAATTTCGGATATATTCTGGTGTGTGATGGCCGATTAAGTGGTCGGCCGAGCGAAGTGAGGCCTTATGTGCTAGTACCTATACAAGAATATACCTACAACACTCACCATTGTATGATACTAAACATACGTACCTATACAAGAATATACCTACAACACTCACCATTGTATGGTACTAAACATACATAGGGGAGAGTTGGGTAAAGTGGGGTACTTTTTGGTTTCTATCCTAGAACTCCTTCGTTTTTGCTCCAAAAGCAATGAAAATTTTGTGGTGGTTGGTCCACCATCTCTTCTTTACCATATGTCAATTGGGTTTAATTATGATGAATCGTCGTCGATGAAAAAACTAATTAGTGCGCCAATTCAAAGTACCCCACTATACCCTTCCTTTCTGGTAAAGTGGGGTACATCTTCGGGTAAAGTGGGGCGCCGGATAAAAATCAATAAACAATTTTCAAGTAATTACAAAACTCTTTATTATTAATACAATGTATCACAAAATTTAAAAAATATAAACTTCTTCGAAAATAAAATTTATTTTCCAGGAAAATACGCTAAAACTCTTGATGGAAAAAAAAAAAAAAAAAAAAAAAGTAGATGACAGGTTGTCACAGATCTTTGAAAATAACATTAGGTGACTTCATTAAGTATGTTTAAGTCTTATCAAATCACAGACTGTGAGCCAAAAAAGTGGGCTTTTGTCACTAGGCAGGGAAAATAAATGTTGGAGGCATGAAAATGCCAGCAGCGCTCATACAGATTATAGCTGTAGTCAATGTTCCCCGTTCTGCAGAAGATACGCCTCCAACTTGCCTTTTCCCCTTCAATCCCAAAATTCTGCTTGCTTTGTTAGGGAATGTTGAAACTCCACTTTCATCAACATTGAATATCCTGGTTGGTGGGAATTGATGTTTCTCGTAGGTTCTGTCAAGAATTGCAAAGAATGCTTGGACGTTTGTCTGGTTGAAGCTCATACATCGAGCTAGAGAAGTGGCCTCAGGGGACCGTAATGTCAATTGAGGGTTGCGTTTCAAGAACGCATACGGCCAGTCTTTTCCAGCCATCTGTTTTTCTTCATTAAAATTGTTTTTCAAGTTGTTCCTTTGAGCAAGCTCAAACGCAAGTCGTCTCACATCGCCCAAAGTCAGCCCGAACATCCTACTCTCCATATCAAGGATGAAATCTCTTAATTCGGCCTCTTGCTGGGGAGAAAATACAGAGCTGACTCCCATCCCTGTTAACACAAATCAAATAGGTTACCTATGTAGGTTTTGTGACTATTTAAAGAAACTTTTCCCTAAGTATATGGCAAATTGAAAGAATGTAAACTCCTGAGATATTTTGAATACCTACTATAAGAATTTTTAAAGAAAATTAAGCTAGGTATCTACCAATATTGGATAGGTTCCTAGGTTTTTCTTACCTTTTCTAGAAACTTGGTACGAGGTCAGTCCTGACTCGCGTGCTTTCAAAACCCGCCTTTCCAGAGTTGTCTGGGGGACGTTGTACCTCATACTTGCTTTTTTGTAGCCCATTTCACCTTCCAAGACCGAGCTGACGGCCTACTCCATGTCCTCTTCGGCCCAGGCCTGCAATTTTCTTTTTTCGGCTTGGTTATCCATTTCTGAAAAGCAATAGATTTGTTATTCAAGATGGTTCGGGTAAAGTGGGGTAGTACTCCACTATACCCGCCTAAGACGTACCCCGCTGACCCGACTAGACCTTTTTTGGAAAAAAGAGCGTCACGGCAAGTATAGAAGTCGCACAATGATGCGGCGAATCTCAAAAAGTGCGGAAGATTTCACTAATACCAAATCAAACTCGAAAGTTGGCGTGGTTACCTCATCTACCTAGCATGCAAGTTTTCCGTATCAGCCAAAAAGTTTCAAAAACACATCAAAAACTTTGAAATGCTCTCTTACCTGAGGATGCGGAGTCACCTCAAGGGAAACCAATGGAAGACTGCAGGGCCACCTACTACACTATAGTTCACTTGGAAATTTGAAGATGGCAGCATTTGGGAGCGAGATACAGCTAGTACCCCACTTTAAACGCAACCCCACTTTACCCAACTCTCCCCTACGTGTAACGTGTAGGTAATATACTCGACATACCTTACGCAAATTGTGATTAAAAAGTGTGAAGCTAACTTCGAACATATATTATATGTACCTGAATAGTCTTCGGGGACGTCAGGGACGTCAGGTACTTCAAGCACTGGAATTGGTATCGGCAACTGTTGGCGTTTACGTTTATTTTTTTGTTTCTAAACAAGGAAAGAAAGCAAGAAAGATGAATTAATAAATAATAAAATTAATACACAAACAAATTGATTAAATGAGTGATTTAATGAGTGTTGTTGACAAATAGGGGGTCCGCCAGAAGGCCTGGAGTGGATTCGCGGTGAACTGAGACCCAGTAGACCCTTTCCCATCATCAGATGATTCCCATCATGGGTTAGATTCTAACCCATCTGGGGGAACCATCACCCGGGTTCATCTCCTCAGGTAGGTATCTGAGGAGGTGACTCAGACCCGGGTGTTAGATGACAAACAACCAATTGAGACCCGCCGGTTATCACACATGCACGGAGATCTCAGTTGCCACGATGGAATCGATTAGGATAATATCCTCGAGAACAGTTGCAGGCTCCGAAAACGAAAAATTCTAAGTGACGAACGGTGGATGTGTTGCGTTGTTACGTTGCGTAAGTAAACGTACCAGTAGTCGACACCTCTAGGGAAATTTTGACTTCAATTGTATGAAACCCCTACTGGGTATGTGTTTTCAAGTTGCGAATATGCTTACAGTGTGCTCTAGGTATCTCCTGAGGAGGAGAAATAGTAATTATAATTAAAATTACGCTCTGGGAAGAAGGAAACGGGTTTTTTCAATTATCTAATTTGTGCCAGTAGTCGACATGGCTAATCTTGAATTTTCCAGTAGTCGACATGGCCGATGCACCAATAGTCGACATACAATCGCCAGTAGTCGACAGGGGGTATGACCCAATAGTCGACATAGCAGGATAGTTGTAACAGCTTTATTATTAAAAGCATTGATCAACAAGTAAAATTTACTTATTGTTCAACGCAACTAATGCTTAAGTAAAACGCATTTAATTCTTAAGTAAAGATTTACTAACCTCAGATTTATTGTTTTACAATATCACAGGACCGTGTAACCATTGAATTCTCAAATTAGTAATACTTTTAGAGGGTTTTAAGTATAAAATGACAACGTCTAAAAGACTAGAAAAAACCTAGGTAAGTAGGAACTTGATAGGAACGGTAAAATATTTTGAATAAATTAAATACAATACATAAGTTTGAATAAATTAAACTAAATTAAAACAAATTTAAGTCTGCACTTAAATTAAACTTAATTAAACTAAATTTAAATTAAAATAAATTTAAGTAATACAATACATAAGTTTGAATAAATTAAACTAAATAAAAACAAATTTAATTCTGCACTCAAATTAAACTTAATTAAAATAAATTTAAGTAATACAATAATAAAAAATAATAATACAATAATAATAACACAATAATATTATTATTAATTTATTCAAACTTATTATTTTTGTTTTTATTATTATTTATAATAATAAACAACAATAATAAGTTTGAATGAATTAAACTAAATTAAAATAAATTTAAGTCTGAAAATAACAATGTAATTTCACATTATAATGTAAGTTAGAGTAAGTAGAAGATTCGCGTAAATAATTATTATTATGTTCGGGATTTGGAAAAATCGGAGTGTCGACTACTGGCTCAAAAAGGTTAAATGGAGAATGCTCCAAAAGTCGACACCCCCTGTCGACTACTGGCTCAAGGTAATTATGTGAATGTCCCAATAGCCGACACCCCCTGTCGACTTCTACAACTTGGGGTAAAATTTGTACCAGTATTCGACATACCTTAAACTCAGGTATTAAGTATGTGATAGAACATTCATCTACACTGAATAAACACGAACTCTATAATAGCAAAGAATAGTTGAAAAAGAAAGCAAACGGAAAATTAAGGTTCGGAGAGTGGAATGGGCTTACTTTGTGAGGTGAGTCCTTACGAAAACAGCTTACAGGTCGCCTCGAACTCGGTCGGAATGAGACAGACCACAGAACCTCCGACACTGTTTTCCTGTTTCCCGCCTGTTTCCGTGGTAACTTATCATAAGACATTCAGAAGGCATCAAGGATCAAGATGCAACCTTTAGAAACGATGGTTCATAATATGAATGGATATTATCCTTAACCTTAGCTTTTTACGTTTTTTGAGAGGGGTGTCGACTACTGGTACATGGTTGACTACTGGTACATCTACCTTAGGTGTGTAGGACGAAGGTATTGTCGAGTTCTTGTATTCAATGTTGGCTTTGATGTTTCGTAGGGAACGTTCTGGAGAGAGGCGTTAACCACAACCACACGGCGATGCCCGCAAATCGACCTGCAAAACCACGTAAGTCCGATTTTTTGGACAAATAAAGGTTTTGAGGTTTCTGGATAAATTTGAGGCTCTAGATCCATCGTGCAAAGTTTTGCGAAATGTACGGTGAGAAATGTCTTCTCAATGTTGTAAAATGTCTCTACGAGGGTTGTAAAAACGTATAAGTCCCAGCTTTCGGGGTGTAAATCCTTGTAAGTCGGGAAGAGTTCTTGAAAAAATCCTCGTACGACAAATAGCAGCTGTTTATTTTTGAAATTTTGAGCGAATATTGGACTCTACCTTAATAATTTCTACTGAAGGCTTCTCAAAAACATTGGTCGATTTGAAGTGGTTTGGGCATCGCAAACCGTCTCTATGCAGTTTTTAGAGTCTCCTGTGAAATTTTGATTTTGAAACTTGCATGGTTTTGCAGGTACACAGTCGAAATATTTTAGAGAGAACAAAGTGCAGCAATCAGGTGAAAATAAAAGCGGTTCAGAACACTTGCAGCCAAACGTCAAAGCTGATTCACGATAACATGCAGTCGCCTTCCAGCTGTAAGCTGATCGCTAGATCAAAGAGCTTGATCAAACGAAATGCCAGATATGCTAAGGCCCAGCGTTTTCCAAAGTTGCCGTCAACACCACAGGAATTTCGAATTTTGTGGCGAACACGCCATTAAATGACAAATTTTGTGACTTGTGTAGACGAGAAATTTCAACTGGTAACTAAAGCTGAGGGGGGTGTTATATCTTTCTCAACAATCAAAAACTTGCAATTTCAGGCGACCGTACTCTTCGTCGACGTAACATTTAAGAGCGCCCCCAAATTGTTTACACAAGTTTTCACAGTCCACGGTCTCGTCAACGATACATACGTTCCGCTGGTTTGCGGCCTCCTTCGCGACAAAAAAAAACAAAAAACGCTGCAAATTTTACACAAGGGTTTATTATTCTTTGATATAGGTTACTTGTACAGAAATTTAATTCTGTCAATAAAAAAAATTAAAAAAAAAATTTTTTTTGGATTTTTATATTTCAAAAAAAATTTTTTGAGGCGATTTTTTTTCAAAAATGTGTTTTTTCAAAAATTCTTTAATTTTTACTCGAAAGATATTTAACTTCTTGGGATCCATCAAAAATCCCATTTTTAGCTCCATGAAAGCCCTATAGATCGCCACAGTGAAATCGGATCGTTCCGGGACCCCAAAAAATGGATTCTACGTCCAAAAATACTTCGAAAACGACACCTGACTCGATCCCATAGCCAAAAGCCTTCAAAAACCACCTTCTGTAGCCCCATTTTAGCCCCAGAGCGCCCCACGGGTTTGGGCGATCGGGCTGAAAACCTTGCGGGCACAACTAGATGGTAAACCGAGTATTTTGTCAAAATTTCAGATTTTTTAAAAAATTCCTACTGCCCAAAACGGCCTGGACGGCGGACGGCGGACGGCGTACGGCGTACGGCGTACGGCGTACGGCGTACGGCGGACGGACATTTCGGATTTTGAATGTAGACCACTTGAAACGGATAATGTCAAATTTTGAGCCCGATCGGAGTCGTCGACCCGCGTCGCGAAAACATAGGTGTATTATTCCAAGAATAATAAACCAAAACGGAGTGCTACACAACGTGTTTCCGAAGTCTGCGTGACGCATGCACGAAACACGGCTTCTATTTATCGCCTGAAACTGTATTTGCTGACTTCGAACAAACCATAAACTAAAGCAATCGGTACTATTTGGCCCAAGTGCTCATAATATGAGATATTATCGCTCCAACCATACCTACAACTGACAACTTACTTTTTACACAGTTACTTTTTCGAATCTGGTAGGTGTAGACAGTCCTAAGTCTGAGGATGCTGAAGCTCCTCGGAGACGGTTATTTCCCTGACAGCCGACAGACGGCGTCAGTGTTGGTATGATGGTCCCATATGGAGGGAAAATGAAGGGATTGTGGAAAGGAGGCAGGAGGGATTTTATCCCGATGAAGTTCAATTTTCACATTCACTGCACTCACTGAGGTTATTAATTTAACCCATTAAAAACTTGGGCAAATTATTCTTAAAATCAAGCGGTCAACTTGACAATATTCGTGATCAGCATCACATTTCCTATAAGTATGAAGGTTTTCAGGTTTTTTCCAAAATATGGCCATTCGGGTCTTAGTTGGTATACTGAGTCTGAGTTCACCAAACGCGCTGAAGTGTCTCTCCAATGCTCTTGCCTCCTAGGTATGTCTATGAGTAGTTACCCGAGGAGCAACCACGCATAGTTAATTTTTAACTGTTAAAAAAGTGTCGCTCTCAATTTATCAAAGTGCATTACTATGTTCTAGAAGGTAACCAAATAATGAGGCAGTACCCACCCCACCAGCGGCTGTTTCATGTGGTCCTTTCTTTCCACTGCGCCTCAATATCTCGTATGGTTCAAACTCTTCTCCAAGAGCCACGCCTTTGAAGCAAAAGTTGACAGCGGCGCTGAACTTTGTGATTCCTTCATCAAGAACTGAAAAAGTGAATAGTCGTAAAAACACCCTATATGCACGGGTGCTTGCCAACTGGGCCGGGATTTTCCAGAAAATTTCCAACAGGGACAAATACCTTTCCAACCTCTGTTATCAGACATGTTAAGTGGGCCAGTAACGTCAGGGGGTAATACCGTTCTGTTCGTTGGTTCTGTGGCGTTACCCAGGGAACACCATGAGAAGGTTGCTCGATTAAAGGAATCAACACGAAGTATTGGCCATATTGAGGATTCATCCCCCTTCATGACTTTGAAAAGTCTTTAAATGACTTTGAAAAGCCTTGGGGACAGGAAGTTGCCAAAGTCTTTGACAGATGAACGATGGAACGAGTTCAATGGCATCCTCACCTGAGATTTATCCAAAATCTCTTCCCTAGCAAGCTCCATGAGGCAACACCTTCGCATCCTTCACCGAGTCATGAAGATAGATGAATCCTCAATATGACCAATACCTCAGTGATTCTCTGAATAACTTTATGGCATCTTCGCCGGTAAATCTCTAAGCTTGATGAACTGCGCCCTTGGAGGGAGGTAACCTCGAATCTAAACCTGGTTTAGATTCGATGTACTTGTTTCTCGTTGCTGGAGGCAAATGCTGGACACCGGTATGCTGGCCCATGGCCACGAACGGGTTCCCCAGCATTTGCCTCAGGGGCCCCAAGGCCCTTAGGCCTGGGGGTAGTAGGCCGCCTTATTTGAGCGGCCAGGGCCTGCGTCGCCTGGGCAAACTTTGCCAGGGCCTCGAAGGCCCTGGCCGTGCCCACATAGCAGGACCAACCTGCACGCACCCCATCAGGGAAGGCCACGCGTTCGAGGGCCAGCTTCTGGGCCGAGAACTGCGGGCCATGCCGGAGGATGTGCTCCATGGAACCTGAGGAGGCACACCAGAAGCAACGAATGGACGCCTCCAACCACAGGGAGGAGAGCTCCCATGGCCAGCAAGGAGCTGGGTCACGAGGAACCCTGGCCAGATCCAACTAGCCTCAAGCCTCCCCACAATGCTCCACAATCCTTGATGAAAAATACTAAAGATCAGGTGCTAAAAATATGAAATTTCCCACTCTACGCCCCCTCATTTTAAGGGCGCCATTTACGGCAGAGCCAGATCGCCCGAGTCCACATGCTCGAGTCCATTTAGCTTCGGTCCAAATTAGCAGGGCCACATACGAGTAGTTCAGTTTCCTTGGTGGAACTGGGACTGTGCCCGATCGAGGTCGAGATCCTTTGCATTGCTGAGACTGTTCCATGAGACCTGTGCGGAGACGGTGAAGAGGGATTATATGTAAGCCAACACTAGGTACAAGGAACTCTGTAGAAGCAAGGAAAAGAAATACTACAGTGACATTATCATGAAGTTTTCCCAGGCTGTGCATTCGTCCATCCACCATGCGAAGAATCGGTGACATCTCGATGCAGGACTGGGTGCAGCACTTTCAGTGGCAGTGGAGTCTCGATGGACGAGAGCTGGGGACTGGATATGTTGAGAGGCCTCTTGGTTTGAACGTGGAGATGGACCGACCTTTTACTCTGGAAGAAATCAGGGCTGTGCTCAGAAAGGCCAAGGATAACAAAGCCCCAGGGACGAATCGAATCCCTTACGAATTTTATAAGTGTGCCCCGGACTCCTTCCTGTCGGATATTTTGGCTCTGTTCAACTGGATCTATGAAACGGGATCGGTGCCGCAGTCCTTCTGTGAATCAATCATATACCCGCTCTTCAAAAAAGGAGACGTCAACCTGGCTTCGGACTATCGTGGTCTCTCGTTTATGAACTGTGACAGCAAGTTATACTCAGCATTGTTACTTGGCCGCTTAGAGTCGCACCTTGACTCAGAGGGAATCCTGAATGAAAGCCAATGTGGATGTGTTCTCCCTGACCAGCGTTGCGCAGCTCAGGCTTGCTGGGGGTTCCCAGCGAAAGCTCTACGCTTTCTTTGTTGACTTCAGGGCTGCGTTTGATGGGATCCAGCATGACCTTCTTTTTCACAAGTTGAATGCAGCAGGCGTCGGGCGGCGATTCATGGGTTCCCTGGCAGCTATGTACAGGGCTGGAACTGGGGTGGTTTGGGGAAAGGAGGGGATATCTCAACCCTTCTCGGTTGAATGTGGGGTCCGGCAGGGCTATTTGCTGAGCACACAGCTCTTCACGCTATTCATCAACGACTTGGTTGACGCTATGCCGTGTGGGGTAAGGATTGGCGACACTAAGATAAGAACTCTGATGTAGGCGGACGACGTTGTAATCCTGGCTGAGACCCCCTCAGATCTTCGGCGGAACACCGTCGGCTTGCACAGCTATTGTGAGAAGTGGGGATTAACGGTGAACTTGGGGAAGTCAAAGATTGTAGTTTTCCGCAGGGGTGGTCGTCTGGGGTCCGGTGACGTGTTCTGTCTGGGTGGAAATCGCATCGAAATCGTCTCGTCGTACAAATACTTGGGCGTCACATTATCCCAGAGTTTGTCGTTTGGTCGGCATTTCACGGAGCGTGCTGCGGCTGCGAAGTTGGGAATTAACAGTGTATACAAGTCAATAATCTGTCGAGATTCAATCCCTGTCAGCTCCATATACAAGATCTTTAACGCGGTCTCAAGGGCGGTACTCTGTTATGCTGCGCAGGTGACGGGTTTTCACCAGTCAAATGCACTCGAGCAGGTTCAGAGGCACTTCATCAGAATGATATTCCGACTGCCCCGGAACATGCCCAATTATTTTGTCTATCTCGAGACAGGCATGGACCCAATATTCGTTCATACCTTCACACTGGCGTCGAAGTATGTGGTGAAAGCCTTAAAGATGCCAGAACGTCGCCTGCCAAATGTCGTGGCCCGGGAGGTTGTCCGAAGGAGGGTGTCGTGGTATACATCGATGGTGGACCTGGCCACCAGGTTCGGGTTTGAATTTGATGGAAATCCGTTGGACCTTGATACCTGGAAACGGCAGATGATGAACGTGGTCGAGAAAGCACGAGAATCGTGGATCGAGGACATGAAGGCCAGTGCCATGCAATCACGTAACCCCCTGTACCCTCGCCTATGCTTTGAGGTTCGCCCCGCTCGGGTTTCTGGGCGAGATTGGGACCAGCCATTGTGGGTGCTTCGCTGGGTGTTAAAATTCAGGGGCGCGCAGATTGGCTTGAATGACGGCATCTACCAGAGGACTGACAGCCCACGAAGGGAGTGCTCAATGTGTAATTTGGAGGCCAATGAGGACATCGTCCATTTCTTTGGCGTATGCCCGGTTCTGGCCAAACTCAGGTGGATTTTCTTCTCTAGGGTTGAGCTGACGGAGGAGGAGATGGTCGTACTCTTGAATGATCCAGGAAGCTGGGTGGCCGTGTCGAGATTTGGGCATTACGCATGGAAGTACCGGAGTATGATGATTGCCGAGTTTAACTGAGAGGACTAGGCAGGATGGGAGCATGTATAAACGATTACTGGAAGGAAAAAGTCAATCTATAACTGATGTAACAAGTATCATAAATAGCGTACCTACTATACAGACCTAACCTATAATATCATGCAATAACTTTAAAACAAACTTTTAAATAGCAATAAAACACCGTGGACACCCCCCCCCCCCCCCCCCCCCCCCGGCAGACGGGCAAATGCCTATGCTTGTATCATGTTTCGCAATATATATTTAATGTAATTGTTTTCTTGATGCACAGAGTTGGCGGGCGGTGCGCGTGTAAGCGGAGACATTTAATGTCTCCGTTTGCACGTGCATTGTTGTTAATACTAATTGTTTTCTTGATGCACAGAGTTGGCGGGCGGTGCGCGTGTAAGCGGAGACATTTAATGTCTCCGTTTGCACGTGCATTGTTGTTAATACTATAGTATAATATACTATAGTATTAACAACAATGCATGTGCAAATAATACACTCCATCAATACTAACAACACTATTATATATGATATAATAGTGTTGTTAGTATTGATGGAGTGTTATTTGTGCACGAATTTTTTGGAAAATAATCATGTTTCTATCTATCTATCTATCTATCTAGTCCAGTTTCCTAGGACAGTCACGGTCACTCATAGCACTTTTTGGACCGGTACATTTGGCGTCGCAGGTATTGCAGGCGTTGGGGCGTCCCCCCACACACGGCAAGTCCACTTGTTGGCTCTATGGCTCGGCTCCGCGGATTTTGGCCCGTCCGAAAATCCAGCGAGGTGGCGTGGGCCACTAGAAATTTCCCCACACACGGTGGAAAATGGATCGGCTCGAGGCCGTTTGGCTCCGCCGTGAATGCCGGCCTCTAACCTAATTAGTGGTATAGAAATTAAATGTTCCCAAAAAATGAAAAATGCGCTGGCGCGACCTCTAAAAATTGTCTGATATTTTACCAGGGCTATTTTTTCATCCTGACCAACCATAGACTAGCAAAACGAATTTGGAAGAAACACCCCAATAGACAGCCAAAGTAGGCTGTCATCTGTTATAGCGAATAAGGGACACTCCAAGTTTAAATACGGGACTCACAGGGACAGCCTTGAATACAATTATTCACGAATAAGTGGACAATGTCATTGTCATAGGTATTCCTTCTTTACTTAATATTTATGTTCATCCCCACCGTCAGGAAATGGTAGTTCGAATTGTTGTATTGTCCCAGTAGTAAGTTTGGTGAATTATAAATTTAGCTTGACACTAGAAAATTTCTAATATTCTAGAAAATATTTAATATTCTTTTAGCGGGTTGGTAGGCAAGCCACAAAATCATTTGGGTACTTACAGTATTTGCCAATCTCTACCCTCGAACGAAATTTTCGCCCCTCCGGATTATAGTAGTATACATCAGATCTCCTCTTTACGGCACTGGAGCGCTCTACTATCTCTCGCTTCCAACCTAAAATAATAATCACAAAATCATTTACAAACCATGTGTCGTTCATGAACTGGAATGGATGTTTTATGGCTCATCAGTAATGTGCGTACCGTTTAGAAGAGGTTCCAAGTATAAGGCTCTTTCCCAATGAGGAGGGTCTCCTTTAAACTGAAACTCTATGAAGAGAAAACCCATCAGAAAGATAAAACATGAAATGCATGTACACAGTCATTTTTAAAACGTTTGGTCATCTGGCCCTGAGATTCGAAAGCAAGTCCGCTGTGAACCTGCTATTAGTGCACATAAAAATTTGTTAACCATGAATATGTGCTAACCTGGGGGTACTGTCAATATGAATCTCTCTTTTTTTGCTGTGACGGCGTTTGGAGTGGAATCAAATTTTCTCCCAGTACTTTTGCGGGCAGTTGCCTTCAATGGTTTCCGCGGTGCATATGCACCTTCTTTGACATTCATTCTGTTAGGTCCTCTATCATCCCTGTGCATCGTGTGTGGTGCACTGGACACACTGCAGTTTACTGCGTAGCATTATTATTATTCTTGATTTGATACATTCCTGTCGACTTTATTTTTGGTTCTAATTAAACAATGATTCAATAATCATTTGTCAAGTTCATCAGAACCTAACATGGCGCAGTCGTTTTCTCAGCTATCGAACTAGTCAATTTTACATCCGGCAATCAGCCCTGCTCGTCATGGAGTTCAACAAACCTCCTCCACTGAATGTGTCTTCTGGTGATGTCGCCAGAATGCTTTCCAAGAAGCGGTCATTGCCGAGGTGCTTCCTAATCGCTCATACATGGTCGAGGTATTGGGGCAAAGACTTCGTCGGAACTCGGTTTTTATTCGCCCTCAGAATGATTCAGCTCGTTGTCTCGAGAGGGAGTCGTTTCGTGATGTGGTGGGCCCTCGTTTAGATGGGTCTCCCCCACTGACAATCCCTCCTGATTCTCCTACGACCCCGCAGTCGCCTGCTAGTGCGCCTAGCGTTTCTGCGCGCTCAAGGCGTCTTGTTAGGCCTCCTCAACGGCTTGATTTGTAATATTTGTAAGCTGAGTTGTTTTTGAAGCGAAGCTTTTAAACGGACGCCCCCCCTCCCCCGCTAGGAACGCTCGCCGCTCGGGGAGTCTCCCCGTGAAAATCGTGAGTCAGTTCTTAACGCGATATATATATATATATATATAGTGTCCTATATATAGGACACTATACTGGCAGCTGATGCGGACTCGGAGCGCCCGCACTCACTCCCGGTGTAGGTTGCATATATATGTACATACACGAGGCCGGCCTGTGTTATCAGAGAGAGATGGCCGGTGTATAGATCTATCTCTCAGAGGTGCGCACATAGCATTCCGAACGATCCCGATTCTACCCGAAGCCTGTAAGTTATATATTGTATGTGGGCACTTGCATGCAATAAAACTGATTTTGCAAAATGATATTTTGTTTTTTAAATTCTTGTTAACAAGTTGCTCATCTTATCATGACATGATAAGACATATTGTGTTATGTTCTGACAGTAAAGGTTAGATTTTTGTTGTAATTTTTGTAAAAAAAAAAAAAAAAAAAAGAAAGAAAAGGGGCATGTTAGGTCCTCTATCATCCCTGTGCATCGTGTGTGGTGCACTGGACACACTGCAGTTTACTGCGTAGCATTATTATTATTCTTGATTTGATACATTCCTGTCGACTTTATTTTTGGTTCTAATTAAACAATGATTCAATAATCATTTGTCAAGTTCATTAGAACCTAACACATTCTCTTCTGTTTCTTAGGAGTTACACAGGCTTCACTTATATCCTCACCTAAGAACACACGAGTTATATATTAATATATGAAATAGGTATTGCATGTGTAATCTGTAAACATTGGTATCTATTTAACAAACCAGTTGAAAGTGGACGATCTGGAACAGAATTTTTTGGCATGCCTGAAGTAGATAATAAACACCAGTGTAGCATAATTCTGATGGAATGAAATCTTTACTTTGGCAATATAAAAATATAAACAATAGTGCACATATCAGACGTACAGTAATGTGATGATAAATTACATCGTGACCACCATCACCAAGATCGTGGGCATGAATGCACTCCTATACGCTGACGATCTGGTTCTCTAGGCAACGCCTAGCAGTGACCCAGCCCTTCAGGAGGAAAACTGTGACTACTCAGCATTATACAAGCTTCAGGGCTACGACCTCCACTCATCGACGGCTACGATAAACAAAGCGTGCGGTGTGATTGTTTACATAGCCCAAGACGCAAACATCGACCAGTTGCAAGAATACGAGATTCACGGAGCATCAACAATCGGTATAGATTGCAGAATTAATACATTGAAGTGCTCAATTATTTGTATGTACTAGATGCTCCGGCTCGCTTTGCTCGCCTACGCACCCAGCTGGGGGGCTCCGCCCCCCAGACCCCCCGTGGGCCTCGCTTCGCGAGGCCGGTGCCTCGCTCCGCGAGGCCGATCGCTTAAGCAGACATAAGGGGTGAATTGCCGCTTGTGGGTGTATTGCCACCTGTGGGTGTATTGCCGCCTGTGAGTGTATATTGCCGCCTGTGGGTGAATTGCCGCCCCCCAGACCCCCCCTAGTGGGTGTATTGCCGCTTGTGGATGTATTGCCCACTGTGGTTGTATATTGCCGCCTGTGATTTGGGTGAATCATGGTACGAAAATGATTAGCCGAGCGAAGTAAGGCCCCCTTGTCAAAGTGCTAGTCTATTAGCTGAGCGAAGTAAGTCAAAGTGCTAGTGAAATCAATTTTCAAAACTCACAGTAAAAAACCCAGTGGGGCGCTATGGGACTAAAATGCCGAGGGGGTAGAGTTAAGTGTCCTTTTCCAAGTATTTTTGGGGACGACCTATGGAGCTTTCATGGGGCTATACGAAATTAGACCCCCTGTCAACGTGCTAGTGAAATCAAATTTCCACCATCAATAATAATAGAACTACCTATGTGGGTGGCCGAGCAAAGCGAGTCCCCTGGCCGTTAAAATGATCGGCTGAGTGAAGTATGCCCCCCCCCTCCCAACCTGTCATAGTGCTAGTGAAATCAAATCAAAGTTGAAAACTCACAGGAAAAATATGGGGCTAAAATGGCGAGGGGGTAGAGTTAAGTGTCGTTTTCCAAGTATTTTTGGGGAAAGGGGAAGTATTTTTGGGGAAATTAAGGCCCCCCTGTCAAGTGCTAGTGAAATTAAGGCCCCCCTGTCAAGTGCTAATGAAATCAAATTTGAAAAGCCTTCCCTTGATAATAATAGAACTACATATGTCGGTGGCCGAGCAAAGCGAGTCCCCTGGCCGTTAAAATGATCGGCCGAGTAAAGTATGCCCCCCCTCCCGCCATGTCATAGTGCTAGTGAAATCAAATCAAAGTTGAAAATTCACAGGAAAAATATGGGGCTAAAATGGCGAGGGGGTAGAGTTAAGTGTCGTTGGAAGGGGGGGGGGGGGGTTGAAGGAGGGGAAAACGGAAAAAATCCTTGAGGGCGCTCAACCAATCTCAGAACGTAGAGCATTTTTGAATTTCTCGAGATTTTCAAGAATATTATATATATTAGTGATATAGATTATTTATAAGGGTCTTGCGTGATCGCTCGTACATATAGATCCTTGTTTGGGGGGGGGGGGGGGGGGGGGGAAAGTAAGGACCCCCTGTCAAAGTGCTAGTGAAATCAAATTTGAAAACTCCACCATCAATAATAGGAGAACTACCTATGTTGGTGGTCGAGCAAAGCAAGACCCCTCTGGCTAATAAAATAATCGCCCGAGCGAAGCAAGACCCCCCCTGTCATTTGAAAAGTTTGAAAAAAGCCTCCCCTGGCTGGTAAATTGATCGGCCGAGCGAGAAACCCCCCACCCCCCCCCCCCCCCCCTTGACAACGTGTCAAATTTGACAACTCACAGGAAAAAAACCCTGGGGTGCCATCAATAGTTAGTTGCTCGCCTACGCACCCAGCTGAGTAACCCTAGTGGGGTGCATAGCATCGATGGACACGTTCATAACCCTGCATCAAGGTCAACTGCTCCTTCAACATCAACCCCCCTGGCTGATAAAATGATCGGCCGAGTGAAGTATGCCCCCCCTCCCACCCTGTCATAGTGCTAGTGAAATCAAATCATAGTTGAAAACGTATAAGTGTCGTTTTCCAAGTATTTTTGGGGAAAGTAAGGCCCCCTGTCATAGTGCTAGTGAAATCAAATTTGCAAAGCCTTCCCTTGATAATAATAGAACTACCTATGTCGGTGGCCGAGCATTGCGAGTCCCCTGGCCGTTAAAATGATCGGCCGAGTGAAGTATGCCCCCCCTCCCACCCTGTCATAGTGCTAGTGAAATCAAATCATAGTTGAAAACTCACAGGAAAAATTTTAATTTTATTTTTATTTTAATTTTTTTATTTAAATTTTTTAAATTCAATTAAATTCATTTTATGAGATAATCGATTCAGTTTAAATCGATTCTACTTTTCTCGATAATCGATTCAATTTAAATCGATTCATTTAATTTACATCCGTCTGGGAGACCTTGCGCATAGACCTAGCGAGCGCCCCTTAAAGGCTGATGTCCCACCCGCTCGGAGTGAAGAGTGAGGGCGGGGGGATAGAGGGTGTTGAGAGGCTGGGAGTGAAGCCGAGCCAGAATTCACCCGTCGCGAAGGGTCGGTGGCGACGGCCCAGTTTTTTCAAATCTCAACTCGTCGTCATAATTCGCTCATCGTCGGAACGAATTTGGTCGATATCAAGTATTAAAATTCGGATCTCTAGGTAGGCTACGGACGAAACGCGAAAAAAATCCGTCTATTAACGGCGGAATAAGACGCAAAAATTAATTGAGCGAATTCGCGCGCGCCAAAAAATTCGCGCGACCCCCTTATCGGACGTAAAATTAGTCGAGGAATCCGAATCCGGTGAAAAAAATAGGGGTTCCCATTTGAAATAAGAAAGTTGATGTCAATTGCGCGGATTTGAGCGAATTTTTGAGAATTCTCGACCCCCCTATAGAAACTTAAACGGTCCACCGAGAGTATAGAAAAAATCGGCGTATTTTTATCGCTTACCGTTTAGTCAGAGGAGGCGATTGACATACCCAGCCAGAGACAGAGACGGTGAGGATTAGTGATATAGATCGCTCGCATACAGTAACAGCTCTCGAATTTGTTAATGATTTTAAAACTAGAATGCAATTTAATCCTGATAGTGATATAGTTATATTCATGGGAGATATCAACTTAAATATACTAGAGGCTAGCCATAATACAAGCATAGCAGAATATTATGATTTTACGAGCGGAAAGTGAAAAAACTCACTCGGGAACGCGTTATCCCGTACCAACAAACCACACGGCTACCACACGGCGGCCAACACGATTTTATATTATTGTATGATGAACGAAAAAGGTTTTATAAGCTGGATCAATGTACCTACTAGAGGTGAAAGCTGTTTAGATCATATCATGGTAAAATCTTCAAGTAACAACTTTGCGCTTTCGGGATCTGCTATTTCAAGATTTGCAATAACAGATCATGCGCAAGTTGCATTCGCAATCAAAAATCACGATAAACCCTCTGAAAATACTGCAGTAGATCGCCCACATGGGAAGTTAAATATGACAAAATTGGAGGAGCTATTGCACTTGGTTGACTGGTCTCCTGTCTATAGAAATCTATAGATCTATATATAGAAATCTATATATAGATATGTCTTACGATGCAAATCAGGCTTATGAGCTTTTCCTCTGCATCTTGCAGAATTGCATTTAATTGAACTTAGTACTTACCGGTATCACTTTTAAGCCGGTGAATCACACAACTCGGAAACTAAAGCCTTGGATCACAGCAGCTCTCATTAACTCCATTAACCGGCGTGATGAATTAGCAAAAATATCGAGGAGGTTTCCTGGTGATTTGCTGCTACGTGCGAGGTACGTAGGATATAGGAACAAACTTAATTTCCTCTTGGAAAAAACTAAAAACGACTACTTTTCCGAACAGATAGGTAGCCCTTTCGAGCACACCCTCTAAAATATGGAAAACTATCAACACTGCATTAGGTAGAAACCCGGATGAGTCGGCCCCAATAAAAAAACTGATCTGCGAAGATAATGAAACGACGGATCCGCTAGAAATAGTGAATCGATTGAACGCCTTCTTCACCACAATTGGGAGTAAATTAAATGCGGAATTTAGTAACTATGACCCAAACTTACATTTACCTAGTCCCGTACAATCGGCAATGAGCCTCCGTACAGTCACTGAGGAGGAGGTTTATAGTACGATTCTGTCTGTAAAAGGGGGAACTGGCCCAGGGTGGGATGGTATATCGTCAAATCTGATTAAAAGTGTGGCCCTAGCAATAACCTCGCCGTTAACACATCTGGTGAACTCAAGTATTTTATATGGAGAATTCCCCAATGCTCTAAAAATAGCCGTGGTACGTCCTATATTTAAGAAAGGCTCTCGGACCTCAGAAATCAATTATCGCCCTATTTCTCTATTGCCTAATTTTGCCAAAATCTTTGAGAAAATCATCAAATCTCAACTAGTTGAATATCTTGATGCAAATGATCTCAAAGCTATAGGTCGACAACTTAGAGAATAACTAGGGGAGTCACCGAGCCTCCTTCGGAGGGGAAGTTTGCCTTCCCTTTCCAGGTAACCCCTGCTCGGAAGGTGCGCGCGTAATTCGAAAACTCAGGCTTCTCCGCCCACGTTGGGAGCTCTGACCGCTTGGCGAGTGTGCCTAATTATGAGTATTTCAGACCGTACACAAGGAGCGGTCAAAAATGATCCTATCTGCCTTCATGAAGATTCAATTAGAAAAAAAAACAAAAAAAAAAAAAAAAACAAACAGATTATGATGTATTAACAAAAGAAAAAATTGTATTGCCTGGTTTTAATAGGCAGGTACCTATTTAAATGTGAGGAAGAAAAAAGGGGCTTCTGAGAAAGAATTATCACCTCACGAAATTAATAGATGTACAGTATTATTATAGGATTATCGCTTCGAAGCGCTATATTGACGATCTCGGGTGAGATTGCCCACAACATATGCTATATTAAAACCCAGCCCGACGCGCGCAACCCTGCAAAATTTCGAAATTTTGTACTCATGGTACATGGTTTTTCCTCTCCTCCTCCTAAACGGCTGAACGGTTTTTGGATGTTTGCACAAACCTTTTAACATGGTACATGTTTTTACGGGCGTTCTCTGGATTGGAATGTGAGTACACCGCCCGGAGACCGTCGTGCCTTATAGGCGCCTGTAGTGAACACCGCTTGATCGGATGTGATTAGTGTACCTACATGTTCGACGGGTGTTCCTACAATATTTAAATTGTCCTTAACAAGTGTTTTGTGTGTTTGGGAGAAAGCCTCAGGCGTGACCAGGATTTCGCTCCCGCTTGTTTTGGAGGAAGATGAAGGGAGTGCACAAACATATTTGGCTGGGGCACTGCACAATTTGTTGTGGTCTGCTATCCCAGTAAATAATGTCGGAGCAAGTTTGGAAATCCCGCTTGTCCCTACAGTACCACAATGGTGTGGGCCTGCAGGGATGCGTAAGATTTCGGAAGGGAGTCTGGTCGCATCTTCCAAAGACATTGAATTGTCAACTTCAAGAGAAGAGCGTCCCAGATCCACACTTGACACTCGGGGATTCTGAGCTATAACGACTGAATTGTCAGCAGCTATGACATCAGATTCAGACCCAAGGCCCTTACGGAGGGAACCACTCCCGGCTGATACGAACGAATTGTCGTCAATATCCGCCTGGGCTAGTTCCCTGCGCGAAATAATAGTGGGGTCCGCTGAGCCGGCCAATCCGTCCGAATAACTACTGTCGGCGGGAGAGTCCAGGCTAGCGGTCCCATTCAAAAAAGTGTGTTGGCGTTCCATAGTACTATAAATGTAAAATGGTGATCACAAATAAGGATATTTAATAGGTGAATTTACGGGACGTCCGGGTTAATGCTGGGAGGCCCGCGGTATCGGGAACTTGACCTCGCGGGGCCCCCCACGTGTGTGGACCCGGCGTCGGCCGGGGGCTGCTGCCCCCTGTGAACCTAACTAGTGCGAACTAGAGGCGTCGTTGCCGGCCGGTCTTAAAGAATTCTCGTGGGGGCGTAATTGCCAAATTCCCCACAGCGCCTAAACGGCTAAACGGATTTGAATGGGGTTTTTTTCTAACGATCTCGGGTGAGATTGCCCACAACATAGGCTATATTAAAACCCAGCCCGACGCGCGCAACCCTGCGAAATTTCGAAATTTAAGCGTTTTTGGATGTGAGTACACCCCCCGTAAACCGTCGTGCCTTATAGGCACCTAAACGGCTGAACGGATTTGAATGGGTTTTTTTTCTAACGATCTCGGGTGAGATTGCCCACAACATAGGCTATATTAAAACCCAGCCCGACGCGCGCAACCCTGCGAACTTTCGAAATTTTGTACTCACGGTACATGCCCCCCCCCCCCCTTAAACCCTTCACCGATCTACCCCCTTACCACCCGATAACCCTATATATATTCTATTATTATATATATATTCTTGAAAATCTCGAGAAATTCAAAAATGATTAGGTACGTTCTGAGATAGGTTGAGCGCCCTCAAGGATTTTTTCCGTTTTCCCCTCCTTCAACCCCCTCTCCATCCCTAAAGAAGGGAAGGAGTGGGGATTTCAGCCAATATTGATCCGATTTTGATGAAATTTTTTTCTATTGGTTTGGTGGACCTTTTATGTCTGCTTAGGGGGGTCGAGCCCCCCTTGAGATGTTGAGCTTTCTGTCTGTGTGTCAGTCGTGACTTATAGGCGCCTTATCGTGAATTTAAATATACAAATCCGAAAAACATGTACCATGTTTTCCTTGCTATGATCCTTGATCAAAACTTAGATAATCCGGGGGTCTGGGGGTGTCCCATAGGTAAGTCATAAGACAATCATGTACCATGATCTACACAAATCACAAGCGGCAATACACCCACAGGCGGCAATATTTTTTGTACCTTATTCACATCAACGATATGTTTTCAATGCACATAGCAGGCAAGTTTATCGCTTTTGCTGATGACGTGGCTATCATAATTAGAGGAAATACTTGGGACGAGACCCATGAAAACGCACATACAATTATGAGAAAACTAGTGAATTGGTTCCAACTGAACAGCCTCACGATCAATTTATCAAAAACGAAAGATGTAACATTTTCTATTAATAAATCTGGGCAACCATCTGATTCAAAAATAGTTATGCATAAAGACAGCTGTAACACTAGCTGTATGTCGTGCCAGTGTGAAGGTCTAGAAAAAGTGGTGTTCATCAAGTAGGTATCTAGGAGTGTTACTTGATCAGCACCTAAAATGGAAATTTCACATACAAGACCTTGTGAAACGGATAAGAAAATCATTCCATTGTTTTATTTTCCTAAGAAAATGGATGGCACGTGACACTCTTAAAATGATCTACTATGCGTATGTATATAGTCTCCTAATATATGGGATTTTAGTATGGGGAGGGGCGTATCATAGCAATTTCCTCTGTCTGGACACGGCAGTCAACACAGTTTTGAGAATAGCTACAAATCGCGTAGACGCACACCCGTTGAGACTCTATATAGGAAGTTAGATGTAATGACACCTAGAATATCCTATGTATATAGAATAGTGCTGTACGTTTATAAGAATATAGGCAATTTCGTTAAGCAACCGGACATTAGACCTACTAGGGCAAACTTGACTGCAATAACAGACATTCCACGGCCGTATAATGATTTCTTCACTAGGCAACTACCCTGGCTAGCGCCAAAAATTTTTGAACAGCTACCCTACAGAATGAAAACAGCCAAACACTTCGGTACTTTCAAGAATGAAGCTAAGAATTATTTGAAAAACAGTGAAAACGCCAGCACAATTCTGCAAATTTTATTATAAGATTTATTTAGGTAGCACTATGTAAAGCTGTTGCTGTACTGCCTAGAAATAATTAACATAACATATATGTAAGATAATAATTATCATAAGTGCCTCACACTAAACTAAGCTTGCCAAATCATTTTTCTGTATCGTTGCACACATTAATCGGGAGAGAATGAGGCCTGGACAGGTCCCTGGCCTATAGGCCTAGACTTACGTATTGGGAATGTACTCAAAACAATTTGGAATACGAACGAATAATTCGTAACAATTATTGTAAATGTATATCTGTAAACATTTGTGAATAAATTGAATTGAATTGAATTGAATTGAGTTCAGAAATTTCAGTTCCGAGCCTGTAATTGAAGAATTTCTGGGAAATGGTCTGGACTGGCCATTTCCAATGGTATCCACCCGAGTCTCATTCTGTTGTTTGTTTCCCATAGATGTGCCGCTTTAGCCTAGATTTTCCCACTTAGGCCTATCATTATGCGGTAATGCTGAAGCTGTGGTATAAGTTGATTTTACCTTTGGCGTTTTTACGCGAATTTTTGGTTTTAAATCTTGAAACAAGCCCTAATGTATAGTATCGCATACCTATACGAATAAAGGGATGAATCGGAGATTCTCCAATTTATTCCAATTCCAATAGTTCCCACTTTTTAAACACTATCTCGCTTACTTCCATCATCCGAATCCTCGTCTATCCTGGTGAGCGTGAGCTTCCAGGCTTTTTCATTCCGAGGCTTTCTAATCTTCTTTGAAGTATTGGGCGTATTCTCCTTGAGACGTGACTGCGATTCAGAACTGGTTGACGGTTGCTCAGAATCGGATCCGACGGGCTCAAACAAGCTTTTTCTTGAAGGCCCCGTAATATCTGCATCAGATTCTTATAAACCAGAATTAAAGTTGGAAAGTTTTTTTAATCTCTTCTAATAAAATTAGAATAGGTACTAATTTTTCATTTATTTCATTAAATGAAACACCATCCTAATCAAAACACTAGGTCAGTTTCACAGGCATTAGTTTCCTATCGTGTTATCGTGATTTTCATTCATGAGCCAATCGATTAAGGGCCAGTTTCACCACCTCGAGTTAAGGGGGAACCGGAGTGGATTTGCAAACATGTGTGCGAGAGAGAGGGTAGATGCTCAAAAGTAGATCCAAATTAACTCGGCATCTAATTGATCAATTTCAATTCTGAAAAATGTTTTGAGCTCAGGACTCCAATCCTGAAGAGGCCAACGTTGAATTATTGATTTAGTCATTAATTACAAATTAATCAATTTTTATTACTGAATTTTCGGTGATTAATTGATCGAAATATTCAAAAGTTGGCTTATACCGCCCTTGCAGTGAACCTAAAGGGGCCTTTACACGAGCAATTTTTCCCTGCAATAATTGCGTGCGAGAAGTATTGCTCAGATTTAGTGTTGCTCGTGTAAACGTGACATGCAACACAATGCAATTATTCTCGTCCTGAAAAAATTGCAAGCAATAATTGCCGAGTGTTGGCCAACATTTTTGTGTCCACACACGCTCCGGAAGGTGTTGCGTTGTGTTGGAAGTGAAGTCCAAGGGGTTCGGACAATTAACTGCAATTTTTTATTGTACAACACAACGCAATTATTGCATCGCTACATGTTGATGCAACACGAGGCAATTTTTCACCGCAATTATTGCTTTGGGTTGCGTACAACTTTTCTAGTGCAATCTTTTCGAATTGGTGCAATTATTGCAGGGAAAAATTGCTCGTGTAAAGGCCCCTTAAGGAATTAGCAGGCATTTTCAAATTCAATTTAAACCTTCGGATAGCGGCGGAATCCGGTTTCCCGCCAAAATCAGTCACTCCGAATAAGAGTTCGGCTGGAATAGGCGAATCTCACCAAACCGCACTCCGGTTCCCCCCCCCCCCCCCCCCCCCCCCGGGGGCGCGGGAGCAAAGCTGTAACAAATCCTGAGCCAAGAGATGGCGCTGACGGTTGCGGGGATTTACAAGTCGACCGACTGGTGGCGGAAATAATAACTAAATGAACCGACAGATGGTTTCCTCGGCGGAGTGTCGTGTTATTTCCCCGAAATGATCAGCTCTGTGGTACATTCCCCATCGCTTAATAAACATATCGGGTGTACTATGTACCTACATAAGGTCTATGTGTTAAGCCAAAGTGGACTTTACTGTTTACCTTTCGCCGCATATAGGCTCACAGCTAGAACGGGAGATACCTACCTCACACTTTCTGACAACCCTACTAAATAATTCAATAGTTGAATTGTTGAATTAATCAAATAATTATTATTAAATTATTTAGGAGGGGTAGGTAGTATGTTGGAGAAAATTTTTTTAAAATGAAACTTTTATTACTTACATCGTCTCGAACTTTTTCGTCTGTCTGTTGCATGACGCGTGACGCCGAACGTCAGTGAGCTATTTATTGAGGCTCTAATAAATTGAAAAATGTCGGCATCATTTCCTGAAACTTTCTCGCTAGGCTCGCCTCAGTGGTAGTAGGTACCAACTTCGAGCGTGGCTGCCGAACGTCAGTGAGCTATTTATTGAGACTCAAACATAATAATATTATGTTAATATTAAAATTCTTAATATTATATAATAGGTATATAATATAATAAAATATAATATTATTATATAACATTAAGATTGATGAAGCGATTTTTATACCTACCCTTAATGGTATAATAATCCGACAATTTTTAGTAAAATGTCCATAATGTGAAGAAAAGTTTCACTTTTACCGAGGTTTCATAAAAAACACAACCAGTTTTTTTATTATTACCTACCTATTATTTTATTTTATTTTATTTTTTTCTCAAATTTTTTCAAAAATTTTCTATTTTTCGCTAGAAAAATATTTAAGCTCCAGGGATCCTTCAAAAATCCCATTTTTAGCCCCATGAAAGCCCTATAGATCGCCACAGTGAAATCGGACCAATCCGGGGCACCCGAAAATGGATTCTACGTCCACAAATACTTCAAAAACGACACCTAACTCGATCCCATAGCTAAAAGCCTTCCCATAGCCCCGTTTTAGCCCCATAGCGCCCCACAGGTTTGGGCGATCAGGCTGAAAACCTTGTGGGCACAACTAGATGATAAACCAAGTATTTTGTCAAAATTTCAGATTTAAAAAAAATTCCTACCGCCCAAAACGGCCCGGACGACGGAAGGACATTTCGGATTTAGAATGTAACGGATAATGAATCTTGAAACGGATAATGTCAAATTTTGAGGCTGATCGGAGTCGTCGACCTCCGTCGCGAAAGCACAAGTGTATTATTCCAAGAATAATGAACCAAAAATAGAAATGCCTTTTTCCCGCTGAAATCGCTACAAGGTACTGTCTTCCTACCGATCCCTTTAGTCTGAAATTTTTATCTTAGGTACTTACCTCAAATTTTGCTCTCATTATTTTATCTGGAATATTTCAAAGAGACGTGGTTCGATTTTAAGAAGAAAGGTCAATATTTGAGCTACCTATGTAACGACGACAAAATTTTACCATTTAAAAACGCTGCAAATTTTACTCAAGGGTTTATTATTCTTTGATATAGGATACTTGTGCAGAAATGTAATTCTGTCAATGAAGAGAATTTAAAATTGTTTTAAATTTTTATTTTTATATTAAAAAAAAAAAAAAAAAAAAAGTGATTTTTTCCAACTTTTTTTTTGTTTTTTTACTTGAAAAATGTTTGACCTCTTGGGATCCATCAAAAATCTAATTTGTAGCCCCATGAAAGCCCTACATATCGCAACAGTGAAATCGGATTGTTATGGTACCCCAAAAAATGGAGTCTACGCCTAAAAATACTTCGAAAACGACACCTGACTCGATCCCATAGCCAAAAGCCTTTAAAAAAAAAACCTCCCGTAGCCCCATTTTATTCCCATAGAGCCCCATGGGTTTGGGCGATCGGGCTGAAAACTTGCGGGCACAACTAGATGGTAAACCAAGTACCTACCTATTTTGTCAAAATTTCAGATTGTGCGAGTCCCTTGACCATGTGCCTCCTTTTTAAAAACCAAAGTTTTCGGATCATTTTCAAAGCGTTACCCAGTAGGTACGAATAGGAAAAATAGAAATGCCTTCTTCCCGCAGAAATTGCTAGGTACTACCTACTTTCTTTCTACCTATCCCTTGAGTCTGAATTTTTTATCTTAGGTATCTCAAATTTTGCTCTCATTATTTTATCGGGAATATTTCATTGAGAAGTGGTTCGATTTTAAGAAGAGAGGTCAACCTTTTCAGCCTCAGATACTCAGATTCTCCTGTATTAATTTCGAGCGACTTTTTTGAAATCCGGAGAGATCAATCTCTAATCATTTGGAACAAATAAGTTTGAAAAAATTAAAGTAACGTAGAAAAATCTGCTTTCTTGAATGGCGAAAAATGGAAGTCGTTGCCTGCCCCTAGTGGAGTAGGTAACTGGTGAATGGGCGTAAACGGCAGCCATCAGCATGAATAATTCATTGATCAATTATTGGTCAAATGAAATCACTACAAAAATAAGTTATGTCTATATAACTTATTACCAGTCTACCTAAAACGGTTACGTGAAAAATGAAACCCAGGACACCATCCACTAATACCTACCTACGTTTTGAAGTAGATAGGTACGGCGTTCATGGGCCGTAAAAACTATTTTCGCATAGGTAAATAAAATGTATAACATGAACGTAATAATAATTATTACACTCAATTACTGAGCTAGAACAAAAGTAGAGACTGGTCAGCGGGTCGAAAGGTGATTGGCGCATCGGGCGGCCCGACTCCGGCCACACAAGGAAGAAAGAGGAGAACTTTTCAATCCCACAAATGGGTGAAAAAAGTATGGATGTTGAGATGTAAGCATTAGAGGGCAAAGAGCACAGAGTAACAGAGAGCAAAGAGCCTAGCGACTTCCCGGTGGGGGGGGGAGAGGGGTTGGCCGGTAGCTCCCCCCCACGGGTCGGTAGGAGGGGGTCGCAAGTCACGCTTGCGGGAAGAATTTCAGCCTCCTCACAAAAGTCACGTTGCCGAGTTCTACCACCAGGTTTGCTCATTGAAGGGTGGATTTTTGAAAGTCAAAATTTCCAAAAATTTTGAGGTATAGCTTCTTGAGCATGAAAATACAGACCCAAAAAATTTTATTTAAAAAAAATCGGAGCACTATAGCTCCAGTAAATCCAGGAAAACGGACAAAAAACGGGGTTTTCCGGGAAAACCAGTGGAAAATGTGCGATATTGCCCAATTTTGGTGGTATAGCTTCTCAAGGACCTCGATCTGAATGGAATGAGCCTCGATTCATCAAAATCGGTTCAGTTTTACGGAAATCATTCCAGGAAAACGATTTCAGGGTACTCCCGTGCCCCCTATAGTGCTCCGATTTTTTTTAAATAAAATTTTTTGGGTCTGTATTTTCATGCTCAAGAAGCTATACCTCAAAAATTTTGGAAATTTTGACTTTCAAAAATCCACCCGTCAATGAGCAAACCTGGTGGTAGAACTCGGCAACGTGACTTTTGTGAGGAGGCTGAAATTCTTCCCGCAAGCGTGACTTGCGACCCCCTCCTACCCACCCGAGGGGGGGGGAGATACCGGCCAACCCCCCTCCCCACCAGGGGAGGTCTCTTTGCTCTCTGTTACTCTGTGCTCTTTGCCCTCTAATGTTTATATTTCAACATCCATACTTTTTTCACCCGTTTGTGGGATTGAAAAGTTCTCCTCTTTCCTCCTTGTGTGGCCAGAGTCGGGCCGCACGATCCACCAATCACTTTTCGACCCGCTGACCAGTCTCTACTTTTGTTCTAGCGCAGTAATTGAGTGTAATAATTATTATTACGTTCATGTTATACATTTTATACGCTCTATGGGACATTTACCTATGCGAAAATAGCCTTTACGGCCCATGAACGCCGTACCTATCTACTTCAAAACGTAGGTAGGTATTGGTGGATGGTGTCCTGGGTTTCATTTTTCACGTAACCGTTTTAGGTAGACTGGTAATAAGTTATATAGATATAACATATTTTTGTAGTGATTTCATTTGACCAATAATTGATCAATGAATTATTCATGCTGATGGCTGCCGTTTACGCCCATTCACCAGTTACCTACTCCACTAGGGGCAGGCAACGACTTCCATTTTTCGCCATTCAGGAAAGCAGATTTTTCTACGTTATTTTTATTTTTTTAAACTTATTTGTTCCAAATGATTAGAGATTGATCTCTCCGGATTTCGAAAAAGTCGCTCGAAATTAATACAGGAGAATCTGAGTATCTGAGGCTGAAAAGGTTGACCTCTCTTCTTAAAATCGAACCACGACTCAATGAAATATTCCCGATAAAATAATGAGAGCAAAATTTGAGGTACCTAAGATAAAAAATTCAGACTCAAGGGATCGGTAGAAAGAGAGTAGGTAGTAGGTACTACCTACTATTTTTCCTATTCGTACCTACTGGTTAACGCTTTGAAAATGATCCGAAAACTTTGGTTTTTAAAAAGGAGGCACATGGTCAAGGGACTCGCACTATCTGAAATTTTGACAAAATAGGTAGGTACTTGGTTTACCATCTAGTTGTGCCCGCAAGGTTTCAGCCCGATCGCCCAAACCCATGGGGCTCTATGGGGCTAAAATGGGGCTACGGGAGGGTTTTTTTTTTTAAGGCTTTAAGCTATGGGATCGAGTCAGGTGTCGTTTTCGAAGTATTTTTGGGCGTAGACTCCATTTTTTGGGGTACCATAACAATCCGATTTCACTGTTGCAATATGTAGGGCTTTCATGAGGCTACAAATTAGATTTTTGATGGATCCCATGAGGTCAAACATTTTTCAAGTAAAAAAACAAAAAACGCTGCAAATTTTACACAAGGGTTTATTATTCTGTGATATAGGTTACTTGTACAGACATTTAATTCTGTCAATAAAAAAAATGTACACAAATTTTTTTGGATTTTTATATTTCAAAAAAAATTTTTTGGGGGGATTTTTTTTTCAAAAATGTGTTTTTTCAAAAATTCTTTAATTTTTACTCGAAAAATATTTAACTTCTTGGGATCCTTCAAAAATCCCATTTTTAGCCCCATGAAAGCCCTATAGAACGCCACAGTGAAATCGGATCGTTCCGGGACCCCCAAAAATGGATTCTACGTCCAAAAATACTTCGAAAACGACACCTAACTCGATCCCATAGCTATAAGCCTTCAAAACACCCCTCCTGTAGCCCCATTTTAGCCCCATAGCGCCCCACGGGTTTGGGCGATCGGACTGAAAACCTTGCGGGCACAACTAGATGGTAAACCAAGTATTTTGCCAAAATTTCAGATTTTTAAAAAAATTCCTACTGCCCAAAACGTCCTGGACGGCGGACGGCGGACGGCGTACGGCGGACGGCGGACGGACATTTCGGATTTTGAATGTAGACCTCTTGAAACGGATAATGTCAAATTTTGAGGCCGATCGGAGTCGTCGACCCGCGTCGCGAAAACATAGGTGTATTATTCCAAGAATAATAAACCAAAAGTTGGAAAAAAATCCCAATTTTTTTTTAAATATAAAAATAAAAATTTAAAACAATTTTAAATTCTCTTCATTGACAGAATTAAATTTCTGCACAAGTATCCTATATCAAAGAATAATAAACCCTTGTGTAAAATTGGCAGCGTTTTTAAATGGTAAAATTTTGTCGTCGGTACATAGGCAGCTCAAATATTGACCTTTCTTCTTAAAATCGAACCACGTCTCTTTGAAATATTCAAGATAAAATAATGAGAGCAAAATTTGAGGTACCTAAGATAAAAATTTCAGACTAAAGGGATCGGTAGGAAGACAGTACCTTGTAGCGATTTCAGCGGGAAAAAGGCATTTCTATTTTTGGTTCATTATTCTTGGAATAATACACTTAAGCTTTCGCGACGGAGGTCGACGATTCCGATCGACCTCAAAATTTGACATTATCCGTTACATTCTAAATCCGAAATGTCCTTCCGTCGTCCGGGCCGTTTTGGGCGGTAGGATTTTTTTTTAAATCTGAAATTTTGACAAAATACTTGGTTTACCATCTAGTTGTGCCCACAAGGTTTTCAGCCTGATCGCCCAAACCTGTGGGGCGCTATGGGGCTAAAACGGGGCTATGGGAAGGGTTTCTTGAAGGCTTTTAGCTATGGGATCGAGTTAGGTGTCGTTTTCGAAGTATTTGTGGACGTAGAATCCATTTTCGAGGGCCCCGGATTGGTCCGATTTCACTGTGGCGATCTATAGGGCTTTCATGGGGCTAAAAATGGGATTTTTGAAGGATCCCTGGAGCTTAAATATTTTTCTAGCGAAAAATAGAAAATGTTTGAAAAAATTTGTTGAAAAAAATAAAAAAATAATAGGTAGGTAATAATAAAAAACTGGTTGTGTTTTTATGAAACCTCGGTAAAAGTGAAACTTTTCTTCACATTATGGACATTTTACTAAAAATTGTCGGATTATTATTCCTTTAAGGGTAGGTATAAAAATCGCTTCATCAATCTTAATGTTATATAATAATATTATATTATATTATTTTATATTATATACCTATTATATAACATTAAGAATTTTAATATTAACATAATATTATTATGTTTGAGTCTCAATAAATAGCTCACTGACGTTCGGCAGCCACGCCCGAAGTTGGTACCTACTACCTACCACTGAGGCGAGCATAGCGAGAAAAGTTTCCAGAAATGATGCCCACATTTTTCAATCTGTTAGAGTCTAAAAAAATAGCTCACTGACGTTCGGCAGCCACGCCTGAAGTTGGTACCTACTACCTACCACTGAGGCGAGTCTAGCGAGAAAGTTTCAGGAAATGATGCCGACATTTTTCAATTTACTACAGCCTCAATAAATAGCTCACTGACGTTCGGCGTCACGCGTCATGCAACAGACAGACGAAAAAGTTCGAGACGATGTAATAAAAGTTTCATTTTAAAAAAATTTTCTCCAACATACTACCTACCCCTCCTAAATAATTCAATAATAATTATTCGATTAATTCAACAATTCAACTATTGAATTATTTAGTAGGGTTGTCAGAAAGTGTGAGGTAGGTATCTCCAGTTCTAGCTGTGAGCCTTTATGCGGCGAAAGGTAAACAGTAAAGTCCACTTTGGCTTAACACATAGACCTTATGTAGGTACATAGTACACCCGATATGTTTATTAAGCGGTTGGGAATGTACCACAGAGCTGATCATTTCGGGGAAATAACACGACACTCCGCCGAGGAAACCATCTGGTGGTTCATTTAGTTATTATTTCCGCCACCAGTCGGTCGACTTGTAAATCCCCGCAACCGTCAGCGCCATCTCTGGGCTCAGGATTTGTTACAGCTTTGCTCCCGCGCCCCCTTAAGGCCTCTAGTTAGGCTAACCCACGAGTGAGCGAAAAAATGCGTTCACCAACTGTTATCTCCTAGTTACCTACCAGGACGGTAACTTCCACTTTTTTAACTTGCTGATTTTCGGAAGTTATCTCGTTAACTTAAAGTTATGTCCTCCTTCTGTCTCCATGTGATCTGATCACTTTTGACTTATTATTCTTGGAATAATACGCCTATGTTTTCGCGACGGAGGTCGCCGACTCCGATCGGCCTCAAAATTTGACATTATCCGTTTCAAGAGGTCTTGATCCCAAATCTGAAATCTCCATCCGCCTTACACCGACCGCCGTCCGGGCCGTTATGGGCAGTAGGAAGTTTTTAAAAAATCTGAAATTTTGACAAAATACTCGGTGTGGAGCCCCCACATATATGGACATAACATAAGTGTGGAACTCCCACATATTATAAATTATATAACTACAGATAAATAATAAAGCTAAAGGAAAGAAGAGAGAAACATAGGTACCGACGCGCGACCCTTAGGCCGGGCGTAGCCAGCCAAGGGGGTATCCCCACTAGGCGGGCTTCTCCTCCCAGGCTCACACCTGTGAGAAGGGGGCTTCTTGGTGGGGGCGCTTACAGGCTATAAGCAGCCTCCCAGGCCAGAGAGCCTCTTTCTAAGTCGCCTTCAGCTCCAATCAACAGCTCTCTCCTTTCCTTGTGTTACCTCTTAAATTTTGTGGGTGCTCTTTTACCTAAACCCTCTAGAAGTTCTCTTTAGGGCATTAAAACGGCTGGCACCCCTGAGATGTGAGTTCCGCCTAAAAATCATTCTTGCTAGGGTTTTTCAACAAAAAAGGCTGGCACCCCTGAGACGTGATTTCCGCCAAAAAACGACAGGCTCCCCTGTGTTGTGAGATCCGTCGCACTAGGCTCCTAGACAAAACGGCAGGCACCCCTTTGATGTGAGTTCCGCCTAAACAACAGACAGGCTCCCCTGTGATGTGAGATCCGTCTGTCGTTTTCGAACGTAGAATCCATTTTTTGGGGTCCTGGAACGATCCGAATTCACTCTTGCGATCTATGGGGCTTTCATGGGACTACAAATGAGATTTTTGATGGATCCCAGGGGGTCAAATATTTTTCAAGTAAGAAACAATACCTTTTTGAAAAAAAAAAAAAATCCAATTTTTTTTTTTTGAAAAACAAAAATCCAAAAAATTAATTATGTACTTATCCAATAATTAATTCTATATCAATAGAAAAAACGCTGCAAATTTTACACAAGCGTTTATTATTATTATTTGATGTTAAATTGTGCTACATCTGATTTTGTCAATAAAAAATTATGTATTAATAAAAAAAATCTCGAATATGTATTTGGGACCCCAAAAAATGAATTATGCGCCCGAAACTACTTGGAAGACGACACTTCATTTGACCTCCCACTTCCTTCAAAATCTCCATTTGTATACAAAGCCTCACGAATGCCCCATTGATCCCCACGGTGAAATCGGATGGCGAAATTTGACATTATCCGTTTCAAAACACATTGATTTCAAAACTTAAATGTCCGTCCGCCGTAAGCCGTCCAAGCCGTTTTGTGCAGTAGGAGTTTTTTAAACATCTGAAATTTTGACAAATTTTTCGGTTTGCTATCTGATTGTGCCCGCAAGCTCCGAATGATAGCATTCCGAAATGATAGTTCAGAAGGAGGATTAGGGACGGGTTTGGTACCTACATACTTCTGTGGTTGAAAACAACACCTAGGTTACAATCAACAAGGATTGCTCCTCGTTGGCGTAGTTTGACGATCGGACTTTCCTTTTCCTGTCACTCTCACTGTCCACAGTATAATATACTATGGACAGTGACAGGAAAAGGAAAGTCCGATTATTATAGGTACCTATGTAGTAGTGAATAAATATCACAATAAATATGAATCAATTTCACAAGGTCGATGACACCAGATGATAAGTAAATCAGAAAATTCCTTTTTTCATTCACATTCAACGTGGAAGTAGAGATGATGCGCGACCAACAACACCCAAAATGAGGAAAATGTTGTCTAGAACCAGCAGAGACGATAAACCGGCTAAAGATAAACTCCACTTCTTAATTAGATACCGGCCATTTCCAATTTCCGAGTCTCATTCTGTTGTTTTTTTTCCCCATAGATGTGCCGCTTTAGCCTAGATTTCCCACTTAGGCCTATCATTATGCGGTAATGCTGAAGCTGTGGTATAAGTTGATTTTACCTTTGGCGTTTTTACGCGAAATTTAGGTTTTAAATCTTGAAACAAGCCCTAATGTATAGTATCGCATACCTATACGAATAAAGGGATGAATCGGAGATTCTCCAATTTATTCCAATTCCAATAGGGTAAGAGCACCAGTTATTGGCCACCCCCCAGTTATTGGCCACCCATTTTTTAAACTCAGTTTTTTAAAACCCGGATGCCTCTGAGAATGTATGACTATTTTTCCCGCGTCAAGTAACTAATCGAGATGGCTGTGATGTGGCAAAATCAATAATTGATAAAATTATTTTATAACCAGTTGTAACCTCCTGAGTCGGCAAAATACCCGCCTCAGTACGTCCTTCGACGCAGAAAGGGCTATTTCTTACGAAAACGGTAAGCAAACATCACCTCATTCGTAAGGTTTTTTAGAGGGTTCAATCCAGTCTAAATGACTTTTTTTGTATGAGAGCAATCTGTAGTAATTTCTTTATCGATTCGTGTAGGTTTTTTTGGTTTTGGATGAATTTTAACAATATTATTACGTGGCCAATAACTGATACGAAAAGTATGAGATGTTTCAGTGGCCACCCTGGCCAATAACTGAAAATGACGTATTTTTCAGTGAACCATTTATTGGCCACCACCTGAGCTGGTGGCCAACGGCTGGAAACCAGCTGTTTGTAATGCTTATAAGCATTACATTATAATGTTCCAATCATTGGCATATGGTTGATTGGCAAACTCCCAGAAGCAATGGAAGACTGATTGAGACTACAGAATATTATTCTGTTTAAAAAATTTTCATTTCACATTTAATGTGATTTGATAATTTTAAGCTGCGTTTTAATAAGGGTGTGTCATAAAAAAGGGTTTTAATTGAATTTTTTTATTGTTCTCTTTTTTGATTGATACTATTCTATTTTAAACTGTAATTTGATAATTTTGAGCTGTTTTAATAAGGGTGTAACAAAAATCCCATTTGTAGTCCCATGAAAGCCCTATAGATCCCCACAGTGAAATCGGCTCGTTCCGGGACCCCCAAAAATGGATTGTACGTCCAAAAATACTTCGAAGACGACACCAAACTCGATCCCATAGACAATAGCCTTCAAAAACCCCTCCCGTAGCCTCATAGCGCCCCACGGGTTTGGGCGATCGGGCTGAAAACCTTGCGGGCACAACTAGATGATAAACTCTAAGGCACGACCGACACACAGACAAACAGACACACAGACAGAAAGCTCAACATCTCAAGGGGGGCTCGACCCCCCTAAGCATACTTAAACGGTCCACCAAACCAATAGAAAAAATCGCCGTATTTTTATCGCTTACCGTATAGGAGGAGGAGAGGAAAAACCATGTACCGTGAGTACAAAATTTCGAAATTTCGCAGGGTTTGGGTTTTAATATAGCCTATGTTGTGGGCAATCTCACCCGAGATCGTTAGAAAAAAAAAAAACATTCAAATCCGTTCAGCCGTTTAGGCGCCTATAAGGCACGACGGTTTACGGGGGGGGGGGGGGGGGGAGTACTTACATTCCAAAAAACTCTTACATTCCAATCTAGAGAACGCCCGTAAAAACATGCACCATGTTAAAAATCCTTCTGCCCAAAACGCCCCAGACGGCGGAAGGGCATTTCGGATTTTAGTCTAGATTCTAGACCTCTTGAAACGGATAATGACAAATTTCGAGGTCCATCGGAGTCGTCGACCTCCGTCGCGATCATATAGGTGTATTATTCAAAGAATAATAAACAAAAAGTGCTAGTTTTTATGACTGAATGATCCCTCTTCCCAAACAAGAAAAATCGGATAGTGCCATGACATGTAGGCGGCAAACCAAAGCGGATGGGTAAGAAATCTCTTGCATAGGAGGAATCTGTGCATCCTGGGGATCATTGCGAGTGCACCAGAGTTTAAAAAAAAGAACTAATGAGAAGGACGGATTGAATGAATGGACGGAAAGACGGAAAATCCTAGGTGGCCAATAACTGATGCATGGGTGGCCAATGTTAGAAACATGTGGCCAATAACTGGTGCAATTTACTTTTCGCACAAATCGTTAAAAAACAGGTATTTTAACAAAAAAAGTCGGCCCAAATTGACATTGGATCGCATTCGTTAGATGTTTTCCTTTTCAAAAACCAGTGAAAGATGTGAATATAACTTTTAATTGGTTTTGTACGATGGGGAATACCCTTAAGTGGCCAATAACTGGTGCTCTTACCCTAGTTCCCACTTTAAACACTATCTCGCTTACTTTCATCATCCGAATCCTCGTCTATCCTGGTGAGCGTGAGCTTCCAGGCTTTTTCATTCCGAGGCTTTCTAATCTTCTTTGAAGTATTGGGCGTATTCTCCTTGAGACGTGACTGCGATTCAGAACTGGTTGACGGTTGCTCAGAATCGGATCCGACGGGCTCAAACAAGCTTTTTCTTGAAGGCCCCGTAATATCTGCATCAGATTCTTATAAACCAGAATTAAAGTTGGAAAGTTTTTTAATCTCTTCTAATAAAATTAGAATACTAATTTTTCATTTATTTCATTAAATGAAACACCATCCTAATCAAAACACTAGGTCAGTTTCACAGGCATTAGTTTCCTATCGTGTTATCGTGATTTTCATTCACGAGCCAATCGATTAAGGGCTAGTTTCACCACCTCGAGTTAAGGGGGAACCGGAGTGGATTTGCCGAACAAGTGTGCGAGAGAGAGAGGGTAGATGCTCAAAAGTAGATCCAAATTAACTCGGCATCTAATTGATCGATTTCAATTCTGAAAAATGTTTTGAGCTCAGGACTCCAATCCTGAAGAGGCCAACGTTGAATTATTGATTTAGTCATTAATTACAAATTAATCAATTTTTATTACTGAATTTTCGGTGATTAATTGATCGAAATATTCAAAAGTTGGCTTATACCGCCCTTGCAGTGAACCTAAGGAATTAGCAGGCATTTTCAAATTCAATTTAAACCTTCGGATAGCGGCGGAATCCGGTTTCCCGCCAAAACCAGTCACTCCGAATAAGAGTTCGGCTGGAATAGGGCGAGGAGGACTGGGGCGCGCAAGTTCGGAGAAACCTCAGTGGACTTCACCCCTTCATGGATGCAGACTTTTTTTTTCTTTTTTTTTCGCGGACCGTTTATCCAGCTTGTTTCAATGTTGCTAAATGCTCTACACCGACGATATTGAATTATTTTGCCCGCACCAGAGATAACAGAAAACCTGTTTCCAACAAAGTAATAAAAAGTAAAATTCATAAAATTCAACAAAACAGACCCAGTTTGAAAAAACGTTGCAAATTTTACACAAGGGTTTATTATTCTTTGATATACGTTACTTGTGCAGAAATTTAATTCTGTCAATGAAAAAATTTAGAAAATTTTTTTTTTGGATTTTTATCAAAACTTTTTTTTATATTTTTTGGTTAAAAAATGTGTTGTTTCAAAAATTTTGTATTTTTTCCTTGAAAAATATTTAACATCCTGGGATCCTTCAAAAATCCCATTTTTAGCCCCACGAATGCCTTAAACATCGCCCCAGTGAAATCGGATCGTTCCGGGACCCCAAAAAATGGATTCTACGCCCAAAAATACTTCGAAAACGACACCTGACTCGATTCCATAGCCAAAAACCTTCAAAAAAAACCTCCCGTAGCCCCATTATAGCCCCATAGCGCCCCACGGGTTTGGGCGATCGGGCTGAAAACCTTGCGGGCACAACTAGATGGTAAACCAAGTATTTTGTCAATATTTCAGATTAAAAAAAAAAAAAAAATCATACTGCCCAAAACGGCCCGGACGGACATTTCGGTGTTGGAACCTCTTGAAACGGTTGACTAATGTCAAATTTTGAGGCCGATCAGGATTTTCGACCTCCCTCCCCTTTACCTAGGAGTATTATTCCAAGAATATAACCCCAAAATTGAAACAAATTTTGGCGTTTTTTAAGTGGGGAGTCCGAATAAGAGGTCGAAAAGCCCCGTTATTTCCTCGACTATGAAATCTAAACGTGAAACGTATTTTTTTCTCGGGATACAACCGGTCTGAAGGGCCTTAGGGTCAGGAAACAGGAGGTTTTTCCCTCAGTGTCGTAAATGTTTTAAAGGGAACACTTCCTTCCGTGTTCAAGTCCAACATAAAGTTCACCCTAGTGTGCGCAGTACGGCGAATACCTGTTCACAACGGACTAGGCAGGAAGATGTTTCCACATTGGGATGTTCACTATGGACGGTATTAGTTGTGTCTTCCAGCGTCACAATGAGTTCCTCTGCATGTTTACTTCCCGAAGGGACATGCTGTTTAATGTTAGGTATTTAGGTCTCTACGGATTTACATGACAGTCAGAGGGAACTAACTATTGTTAGGTGTTACTCGTCCATTAGCCTTAATAAAAATATTGCACCATTAGAGTTTGACAAAAGAACATTTCTTTTGTCAAACTCTAATGGTCCAATATTTTTAATATGAAGTACCTACCTAATGGAAATAAATTGTATTTATTGACTGTTTTTCGGCAAATTAAAAAAAAAAAAAAAAAAAATCGCTGTAAATTATACACAAGGATGTATTGTTCTTTGATTTTAGGTCAATAAAAAATAACTTTTGAAAAATGTTGTGGGAAAAAAATAAAGTTACTTTTCCGTTATCCCCCCCCCCCCCCCTCGATTTTGGTTGGCTTTGGGTGCCTTAAAGCCAAGGGGCTCGAAATCGAGTTCGGGGGGTGTGGGGTGGGGGTGGGGGGTGTTATAACGGAAAAGGGCTCGAATTTGGGTGCCTTAAAGCCATCGGGAGGGACTCGAAATCGAGTTCGGGGGGTGTGGGTGGGGGTGGGGGGTGGGTGTTATAAATGAAAAGAGCTCGAATTTGGGTGCCTTAAAGCCATCGGGAGGGGTGTTTATGAACACGAAATCGAGGGGGGGGGGGGGGAGGGTATAACGGAAAAGTACCAAAATAAATTTTTTCATACATTCATACATTATTTGGACAGATTTGAGATCCCGAAAAGCGAATTATGCGTTCAAAATTAAACGGAAAACGATAGTCCCACCTTATTTGACCTCATCACATCCTTCAAAAGCTCCATTTGTAGCCCCACGAAAGCCCCATAGATCCCCATGGTGTCGTCGGATCTCCTCGTCGGAAAACGACACCTGACTCAACCCCATAGCCGAAAGCTCTCCCGTAGCCCCTATTTAGCCCCACGGAGCCCCACGGGTTTAGGAGATTAGGATGAAAACCTTGCGGGGGTAAATAGATGGTAAATCGAGTATTTTGTCAAAATTTCAGATTTTTACAAAAATTCCTACTGCCCAAAACGGTCCAGACGGCGGACGGACCTTTTGGTTTTGGAATTTTCACCTCTTGAAACAGATAATGCCAAATTTTGAGGCCGATCGGAGTCGTCGACCTCCGTCGCGATTACATAGGTGTATTATTCCAAGAATAATTAACCAAAAGTAAGGGGAAAAAACTAATACAGTGAGAGAATATCGATCGGGAAAAATGGCGGGAAACGTTTGGGCTGTAAATCAGCTAGCGACAAGAAGAAGAAGAAGAAGAAGAAAACACGTTTACTAAACAAAAAGTACAATGTCATGTACGAAGATATGTACTCTCATGCAAAAAACATGGTACGTACGGCATGGATTTGACATCCGTCTGCCGGGGTGACCGTAATTTTTAAATTGAGAAAAATTACATTGGAATTTAAACTTTGAAATTAATTTCATTTTAATTTATTTGAAATGGATCGCGCTATATACGTCTGCGGGGCTTCACCAATTGAATTCGGCAACCAACGACTATCTATACTTCCAGGCAAAGAAACCAAACTGCGCCACCCTCAGCCAGCGCTCACTAGAATTCAGCAATAAACCCATCTGCTCCATGCTCAGGGTGTGCTCAGCGTCATAGGTCATAGGTAGCGAGATCTAAGACCTCCCAGCACCGGGCAGATTCCAAAAACGCTGCAAATTTTACACAAGGGTTTATTATTCTTTGATATACGATACTTGTGCAGAAATTTAATTCTATCAATGAAAAAATTTAAAAAAATTTTTTTTTTTTGGATTTTTATCTCGAAAAAAATTTTTTTTTTGGATTTTTGTTGTTCAAAAATGTGTTTTTTTCCAAAATTCTGTATTTTTTACTCGAAAAATATTCAACATCCTGGGATCCTTCAAAAATCCCATTTTTACCCCAAGAAAGCCCTAAAGATCGCCCCAGTGAAATCGGATCGTTCCGGGACCCCAAAAAATGGATTCTACGTCCAAAAATACTTCGAAAACGACACCTAACTCGATCCCATAGCTAAAAGCCTTCAAAAAACCCCTCCCGTAGCCCCATTTTAGCCCCACAGCGCCCCACGGGTTTGGGCGATCGGACTGAAAACCTTGCGGGCACAACTAGATGGTAAACCAAGTATTTTGTCAAAATTTCAGATTTTTAAAAAAATTCCTACTGCCCAAAACGGCCTGGACGGCGGACGGCGTACGGCGTACGGCGTACGGCGGACGGACATTTCGGATTTAGAATGTAGACCTCTTGAAACGGATAATGTCAAATTTTGAGCCCGATCGGAGTCGTCGACCCGCGTCGCGAAAACATAGGTGTATTATTCCAAGAATAATAAACCAAAAGCACACAAAATACATAATAATAAAATAAATAAATAAATATAAATAACATATGAAAAGAAGCAAAAAAGATAGAAAGAGACTCGGGACTAATCTGGAATTTTGAAAATTGCAACTATAGAAAACGAATAAACTAACTTATAAAGTAAACTTATACCTAAGTAACTTATCGATTTCGGGGAGGGTATCAAATTTTGTTGAAGTCCAAATCAATGATGAAAATTATAAAGTCCCTCAGAAATTTTCAGCGTGGATCTCTATCAAAATTGACTAATGCATTTGATAGGAAATTTAATGCTTGTTCACTTTTGGTTTATTATTCTTGGAATATTACACCTGTTTTTGCGACGGAGGTAGACGACTCCGATCGGCCTCAAAATTTGACATTGTCCGTTTCAAGAGGTCTAGATTCCAAAACCGAAATTTCCGTCCGCCGTCCGAGCCGTTTTGGGCAGTAGGAATGTTTGGTTTATTATTCTTGGAATAATGCACCTATGTTTTCGGGGGTCGACGACTCCGATCGGGCTCAAAATTTGACATTATCCGTTTCAAGAGGTCTACATTCTAAATCCGAAATGTCCGCCCGCCGTGCGCCGTCCGCCGTCCAGGCCGTTTTGGGCAGTAGGAATTTTTTTAAAAATCTGAAATTTTGACAAAATACTTGGTTTACCACCTAGTTGTGCCCGCAAGGTTTTCAGTCCGATCGCCCAAACCCGTGGGGCGCTATGGGGCTATAATCGGGCTACACGAGGGGTTTTTCGAAGGCTTTTAGCTATGGTATCGAGTAAGGTGTCGTTTTCGAAGTATTTTTGGACGTAGAATCCATTTTTTGGGGGTCCCGGAACGATCCGGATTTCACTGTGGCGATCAATAGGGCTTTCATGGGGCTAAAAATGGGATTTTTGAAGGATCCCAGGATGTTAAATATTTTTGGAGTAAAAAATACAGAATTTTTGAAAAAACACATTTTTGAACAAAAATCCAAAAAAAAAAAATTTTTTTGAGATAAAAATCCAAAAAAAAATGTTTTTTTAATTTTTCTATTGACAGAATTAAATTTTGTCACAAGTAACGTAGGTATATCAAAGAATAATAAACCATTATGTAAAATTTGCAGGGTTTTTTAAATCTATTTGACCAAATAGGTACTTGGTTTACCATCTAGTTGTGCCCGCAAGGTTTTCAGCCCGGTCACCCAAACCCGTGGGACGCTATGGGGCTAAAATGGGGCTGCGGGAGGTTTTTTTTTTTTTTAAAAGGCTTAAGCCGAAATTTCGGCCATGGGGTCGAGTTAGGTGTTGTTTTCGAAGTATTTTCGGACGTAGAATCCATTTTTGGGGGTCCCGGAACGAGCCGATGTCACTATGGGGACTTATAGGGCTTTCATGGGACTACAATGGGGATTTTCGAAGGATCCCAGGACGTCTAATATTTTCCGAGTTTATTGACACAAATTAATGTTCGCACAAGTAACCTATATCAAAGAATAATAAACCCTTGTGTAAAATTTGCAGCGTTTCTCATGATTGAATAGAAGATGATCGGTTTTCAGCGTTAAAAAATGTATGAGGAAACGATACTGAAAACATTTCTTATATTTAATACCTATGAAAAAAGAAAATGGAGAGTCGTCTTTTTCAAAAATTCTCTATTTTTTGCTTGAAAAATATTTAATCACCTGGGATCCTTCAAAAACCTCATTTTTAGACCCATGAAAACCGTATAGATCGCCACAGTGAAATCGGATCGTTCCGGGACCCCGAAAATGGATTCTACGTCCAAAAATACTTCGAAAACAACACCTAACTCGACCCCCATAGCCGAAATTTAAGCCTTTAAAAAAAAAAAAACATCCCCGTTCTCATGGGGCGACAAAGGGGATGTTTGAAGGATCCCAGGAGGTCAAATATTTTTCGAGTAATTTTGGACGCATAATCCATTTTTCTAGCCCTAGTTTGAACAATAATTGTTACAGTATTTTTTAGTACCTAGTAGTAATTATTAGTTTTTTTTTCAAAAATATATTTTTATTGACCGTGTGATTTAATTTTCACACAAGTAACCCATATCAATGAATAATTCTTCTTCTTAACCCTTGTGTAAAATTTGCAGCGTTTTCATGTTCAAAATTGATGTAGAGTTACATATTGTAGCTAGACTACTCCATATTGTAACTAGACTGTCTCGGAATTAGTTTGTTTGATTCCATATCAGACATAGAACAGATTTTGTTCTAAATGTGCGAGTTCTCCACTTTTTAACGGACAGCCCTATCCCACAGTATCGAAATAAAACAATATTTTTCCTTCTGGCAAAGTCGCTTCAATAGTCAATAATTGACTGCAATTATTGCAGTGGAAATCACAACGTGGAATTACAATGCAATTATTTCACAGAATCTGGACACGAGAAGGGACCTCCTGACGGAGTCGGGGCTGCCTAAAAAGAACGGCAGATCAAATGTTTGCTCTTGTTGGGGACGTAGACTACTTTTGTCGCTTTATCAAAGTTATTAGGGATAACGTTAGAAATGTCACCATCAGTCTCCTGGGTCGTTGCTAAATGACTGCTGGAATGGGATCCACTTCAATGTATCCTCCATGGCCTATGGAACCCATCTCAACATGAGCCTAGTTACAGTCGGGACCCACCTCAATGTTTCCCTAGTCGTACGGATAGGTCGTAAAAAACATTAACATGTTATGCCTCCAACCATTCCAGCATTTCAGGCACAAGTGGTTTACAGGAGGCAGGATCCCAGCTTATCCATACTAGGAGCAATTGGTCCTTACCAAGCGCGGCGGATATATTATAGTCACTAAGAATTTCCGAAAATCGGTATGCTAGTTGTTATTGACACTCCTTTGTGATCAACAAGCTCAAAAGGATGTATTTTTCATACTTTTGATATTGTTACACTGTTGAAAATAAAACGGGTTAAAAGAAAGAAAAAAGGATTTGGAGTTTATCTCACAACCTACAATTTATTCTCACGCCCTACAAAATGGTAAAATAAACAAAATATTTAAAATTCAATAGTTCAAAAACTACGAGGTAAAGTGTGGTCCCACTTCAGGGTATTACTGAGGAGACCCTACAGAAACTCTAGGAACCAACAAAATGTTAAAAATCAACTTTTCATTTTCACTTTTTTCGTCACCTCAAAAAGGCCCATAATTTTAGAATGACCCACCTACATACTTCTGTGGTTGAAAACAACACCTAGGTTACAATCAACAAGGATTGCTCCTCGTTGGCGTAGTTTGACGATCGGACTTTCCTTTTCCTGTCACTCTCACTGTCCACAGTATAATATACTATGGACAGTGACAGTGACAGGAAAAGGAAAGACCGATTATTATAGGTATGTAGTAGTGAATAAATATCACAATAAATATGAATCAATTTCACAAGGTCGATGACACCTGATGATAGTAAATCAGAAAATTCCTTTTTTCATTCACATTCAACGTGGAAGTAGAGATGATGCACGACCAACAACACCCAAAATGAGGAAAATGTTGTCTAGAACCAGCAGAGTCGATAAACCCATGTAGGCCCTAGCACACGCAGTTGGGCCAACGTTGACCAACCGTTGAAAATGGTTGGGTTGGCAGTGAACTGTTGGGTAACCGTCACCCAACCAACTAAACACCAACCATCGTTGGCTAACTGTTTCTGAACCAACTAAACACCAACCATTGAGGACTGACTGTTGGCTTACGGTAAAATGACTAACACTTAACCAACGGTTGATACCAATCGTTGGCTAACTGTTTCTGAACAAGGTAAGAGGACTAACACTAGCACTAACTGTTTCTGAACAAGGTAAGAGGACTAACACTTAGCCAACGGTTGGTGCTAACAATAGGGTAAATGTTACCTAACTTACTAAACACAACCATTGAAGACAGGCTGTTGGCTCACTGTTAGCCAACTATAGTTATAACTGATGCATAAGATTTTATAATTATACTCTTGAGCCTAGCACCTACCCACTTGCACGCAACTGAAGGTAGTTCACTGTGGGGTACCCAACAGTTACGCAACTACGCTTGTCAACCGTTTGGAAAGAAGGGTGGAACAACTAACAACCTCGTCCAGTAGTATTACTGTTATCTAAACACTGTTAGGTAATTGTTGGCCAAATTACTCACGGCCTACAGTTATCTAAACATCGTTTGGTAACAGTTGGCCAATATACATGCGGCCTACGGTTACCTGAAAACTGTTGGGTAATGGTTAATCAATGTACTCTCGGCCTACAGTTACCTGAACACCGTTGGGAAACAGTTGGCCAGTATACACGCGGCCTACGGTTACCTGTCCATTGTTGGACAACGGTTGGCCAATATAAACCATGACTTCAAGATGGTTGGATAATGGAATTACCAAAGTTTATGCTGCCTACGTTATAAAATAGTCACTGTTCCCTGAAATAAGTAATCAATGATTAACAATCAATAATAATTATCCACATCTTTATTGAGCCATGAGAAGAGGGCTTATGCGACCATTGTGTAGGTAGGTATCGAATCATCTCTACCCCTTATCAGGGCCGTGGAGAGCAAATCCGGGCCCGGGGGCAAAATTCATCGGGTCCCCTTAAAAAAATTTTCCTATATTATAGGGACCTTTTTTTTTGCCATTTTTTCCCCCATTTTGCCTCTCCTTCCCATTTTTTTACAAAAAAGAAAAAAAACCTCAAGAAAATCCGGGCCCCTCTACGAAGGCCGGGCCCGAGGGCAACGGGTCCAGTGCCCCCCCCCCCCCCTCTCTACGGGGCTGCCCCTTATTATATGTAATAATAATAATAAGATTACCTTAAAAGGTAACCGTTGGTACCAATATAATTATTGCAATTAAGTGGTACCTAATAATCGCTAATAAGGGGGTGAGATGATTGGTAAGGGGGATTGTAAGATGGGAATTCGATCCCCGAATACATAATGTATCATATTTTAAAATATATAATACTAGGATACAAGGATTCTATACCTACAAGGTACTCTATCTACCTACCATTCATTAATCTATAGATTCCTGTTAAGTTATTCGTACCAACATGAACTACTAGGTACCTACCTAAAAATAAGCCCCACTAATAGTGGGCCACTACTGTAACCTACACCTACTTAGGTTGTAGGTTCTATTACCTACTACAAATAATATTATGTAGGTAGTACACTACCTACGAAAAAACTAGTTTTAGATCTAACCTACTGTCGATAGGTAGTAGTTTTAGGCATTAGTTATGTATAAAACGCTGCAAATTTTACACAAGGTTTTACTATTCTTTGGTATAGGTTACTTGTGCAAAACTATAATTCTGTCAATGAAAAAAAAAAAAAAAAAAATTAATTTTTTTTCAAAAATTCCTTATTTTTTACTCGAAAAATCTTTAACCTCCTGGCAGGGCCGGACAGGGACCCCTGAAAGGGCGCGGCCTTTGACTTAAGAAAAGGCGCAATCCGGGGAAAAATTTCAAAACGTTTCAACATTTCTGACAATTTATTTGTCCATCTACAGGGCCGATAAGTACAAATCATCCGATGTAGGGTCTTCAGCAGTACTTCATAAACATTTAGATTCTACAATTGAACTACTATTACGTTAGTCAATTGTGTAGGGTTTATAGTTTTAAGATCATTGTGGAACCTAAATGTTATGTGAAGGGCTGTTGAAGACCCTACATCGGATGATTTGTATTTATCGGCCCTGAAGATGGACAAATAAATTGTCAGAAACGTTGGAAACTACAAGATTTCATTGACCGACACTCAACTATCCCCACAACTATTATAATATAATATTAGTGGTTTAATTATATTTTACTTATCATACATTGTATCATCATCATCCTTGCTCATCTAATGGTAGGATCTTTCTCGGCCAAAAATGCTCATAATCTTCAATCCTTGAAACGTACTTTCCTATTTCATTTTATCTTGCAGAGCAGAATTGGTGGGAAAATCGAAACACTTATAAATTTTTAATAGGTATAGGTACCTACCTAATTCATATTAATGGGGGGAAAACGCAAAAACGCGCCTATAATTCAGAATCAACTGTCTAAATCGATATCCGAAAACTTGTTGTGCTATTAGAAGTATTTTCCATGCTGAATCCAAAGGAATAATTTTTTGGAGCGGTTCGACGTCTTCTTTGGGTTTAATATTCAAACATTAGTGTAATATCGTGAAATAATTGCAAACAAAATAATATATTTGTTCCCCATCTTGCCAGAAATTGTAAGTGCGCTTCTTTCGGGCTAGGATTGAATACTAGTGATTGAAATTTCAAACATTGTTTACGAATCATTAAACGATTTAACTTAAATTCTAATTCGTCATTGTTTTTACAGTGCCTTCCAACACTGTTTGTTTATCGACAAAAAATGACATGGCTAGCTTTTTCAAGATAGATAGGTACGGCTCTGGAGCTCTGGGTTGCAAGTGGTTGCAGCAAACTATTGTTGGAATGTTTCTAGATAGGTAGAGGCTTCTGTTAATCGTGGAAATTAAGGTGCGCTAGGATGCGTAAAAACTGTTCAGTGAAATGAAAAATGCACACTATACACTTACTTCTTTTTGCAAAGTTCCGAACTTGAGAAGCATAATTATCAAATCAGACTCGGCAAAATCACAAATTTTGTACTTCTACTATAGTAGGTATGTAAGCTAAAAACAAATTTTTCTTAGACCATTGAAAATAAATTAATTTCTATTTTAAATTTCATCAACATTATTACAACAGTTCTAAAAATACACCCGTCGAGTAAGTGCTCATGATTGATCAAAATCTCAACGGTTTACTCATCACTTGGCCGTTTGGCATTGGCATTTACAGCAAACAAATCACTTTCTACCAACACTTGGTCCAAATCTCGACTTTCGAAAATTCGACTTATGAGCGGTTTTTTGCGTTTTCGCCCCACTGTGCGTCGCGTTGTCGCCTAGCTAGAACTATCTACCTTTGGCGCCCCACCATTGCTTAAGCATTTAGGTATTTGAGATATTCACGAGTGTGGCTTTAAATAAGTTAACTAAATAAGTCTTATAAAAGTTGTTCTTATTATAACCGTTGGGTTGATGGTTTTCGGATTAAGGGTGCAGGTTAGTTTTTTCCAAAGTGCGCAAGCAAGTATTTTCCAAAGGGCGCAGATGAGTATTTTCCAAAGGGCGCACCGGCCCGCGGGCCGGTGGGCCGGTGGGCCGGCGGGCCAGTCCGGGCCTGCCTCCTGGGATACTTCAAAAATCCCATTTTAGCCCCATAGCGCCCCACGGGTTTGAGCGATCGGACTGAAAACCTTGCGGGCACAACTAGATAGTAAACCAAGTATTTTGTCAAAATTTCAGATTTAAAAAAAATTCCTACAGCCCAAAACGGCCTGGACGGCGGACGGACATTTTGGATTTAGAATTTAGACCTTTTGAAACGGATAAGTAGGTAATGTCAAATTTTGAAGCCGATCCGAGTCGTCGACCTCCGTCGCGATCACATAAGGTGTATTACACCAAGTACATTAGGTGTATTACCTATTCCAAGAATAGGGTAAAGTGCCCTAATACGGCATAGTGCCTAATATGGCATAGTGAGGTTTTGGGGACACTAGCGCTCTGCACTCTACCAGGAAACCCATCAACGAGTAGATTTTCACCTGGTAGCCGACAGGGGTGGGTCATTCAACAGGTAGCAGGTTGTGTGAAGTCTACAAAGGAACATTCCTAATATGGCATATTTGTGGACGCCTAATATGGCATATTACGCCATATTGAGGTTATTTATTAGGTTTTCGTTGTTTATTCTTTCACCAAGCTGGTCTAACGAAGTTTCATCCATTTCTTTTGCAATAAAAAGCTGGGGAAAGAGCCAAAAACGACGATGCCATATTTTTAATATGGTTTTTAACCCCTTGTATGCCATATTAGGCAACCTTTTTTTCAGAGCATAAAAACGGCCTTTTTTCTTAAATCGGTGTTCCACAAGCGATTAGACACTTCCGAGGAAATTCAGCGATGGGAAGTGGTAGAGGGATAGTATGCCCAGCATTGTAAACAATTTTCAACAATACATCACGTTTTTTATAGGTTTTATGACGTAACATCTTTTTGTATGCCATATTAGGGCACTTTACCCTAATAGCTAGGTAATCCATAATTATGTAGGTAGATGTGGTTTTGAACATTTTGATTTGATAGCAACTTGGGTTTGAGATCATAACTTGTGTACATACCTACTAATAATATTATAAGAGCTGGGTACCTAGCTAACATACGTAATAATATTACCTATGTATAATACAGTACCTATAGTATGTTATAACATATTGCGTTATCATGAGATTTTTTTTTTTTTTTTACGTTATTATCACGGAATAACAGATCATCCATTGATTAAATTTCAATCACATGTACCTTACCTACCACTCATGCATATCACAAGTGTTCGCCATTAGTGTCTTGAAATAGATGACAACAACAACTACTTTCTGGGCGGGCAAATGCGAGCGCGGTCTGTAACGGCCGTTTCTCCGTTACTCTGTGGGCCGTTTCAAAGGTCTGGCCCCTGGCCTGTAAGGCCCCTGATTGTGGCGCTACTACCGGAAACTGAGGGAATCGCTTATCTCGGGAGTTGGGTTCCCGGCTGTCCGCTGTCATGGTTTGGCAGAAAAATCTTCATCTTCTCAAAGGACGGTGTTCCCAAGCAGGTTAATATCCTCAAAACGCTGCAAATTTTACACAAGGGTTTATTATTCTTTGATATAGGTTACTTGTACAGACATTTAATTCTGTCAATAAAAAAATTAAAAAATTTTTTTTTTGGATTTTTATATTCAAAAAAAATTTTTTGGGGGGATTTTTTTTTTTTCAAAAATGTGTTTTTTCAAAAATTCTTTAATTTTTACTCGAAAAATATTTAACTTCTTGGGATCCTTCAAAAATCCCATTTTTAGCCCCATGAAAGCCCTATAGATCGCGACAGTGAAATCAGATCGTTCCAGGACCCCCAAAAATGGATTCTACGTCCAAAAATACTTCGAAAACGACACCTAACTCGATCCCATAGCTAAAAGCCTTCAAAACACCCCTCCTGTAGCCCCATATAGCCCCACGGGTTTGGGCGATCGGACTGAAAACCTTGCGGGCACAACTAGATGGTAAACCAAGTATTTTGCCAAAATTTCAGATTTTTAAAAAAATTCCTACTGCCCAAAACGGCCCGGACGGCGGACGGACATTTCGGATTTTGAATGTAGACCTCTTGAAACGGATAATGTCAAGTTTTGAGGCCGATCCGAGTCGTCGACCTCCTTCGCGAAAACATAGGTGTATTATTCCAAGAATAATAAACCAAAATATATGTATTACCTCCAAAAAAATTCTGCTATTAACATACATGGATGCACTTTTATTGAAACTTTGTTTTGATCTCTTTTATTCATAATAGGTAATACTTTTGGTTTATCATTCTTGGAATTATTTTCGCGACGGGGGTCGACGACTCCGATCGGCCTCAAAATTTGACATTATTCGTTTCAAGAGGTCTACATTCAAAATCCGAAATGTCCGTCCGCCGTACGCCGTCCGGGCCGTTTTGGGCAGTAGGAATTTTTTAAAAAATCTGAAATTTTGACAAAATACTTGGTTTACCATCTAGTTGTGCCCGCAAGGTTTTCAGTCCGATCGCCCAAACCCGTGGGGCGCTATGGGGCTAAAATGGGGCTACGGGTGGGGTTTTCTGAAGGCTTTGGGGTATGGGATCGAGTTAGGTGTCGTTTTCGAAGTATTTTTGGACGTAGAATCCATTTTTGGGGGTCCCGGAACGATCCGATTTCACTGTGGCGATCTACAGGGCTCGCATGGGTCTAAAAATGGGATTTTTGAAGGATCTAAGGAGTAAAAAATAAGAATTTTTGAAGAAAACATTTTTGAAAAAAAAAAAATCCAAAAAAAAAATTTTTTTGAAAAATAAAAATCCAAATTTTTTTTTTCATTGACAGAATTAAATTTCTGCACAAGTAACGTCTATCAAAGAATAATAAAACCTTGTGTAAAATTTGCAGCGCTTTTTATTTGGAAACTAGTTTTTCTTCTGTGATTTTTGTTGTGATTTATGAATATGAGGAAGGTACGTCGGGATTTACCACCAAAAGTGCACATACAGTACCTACCTACTTCTCAATTTTTTCAGATATTGCATTCTAGTGATTTATACGTTGTCATTGAGTTATTTTTCAGTGAGAAAATAAAGTATACCTACCTAATTTTATAAAGGTAGGTACCTACCAAGGTAATTACAATTTCATTTCTTAAGATCTTCATTGAAATAATTAACCCATATGGAGGAATTTCCAGCGTTTCCTAATTAATCCATATAGGTACCTTTCCTTAAACTCAAGTGTTCAATTTCTGTTAGCGTAAGTTTGACATAAATATTTCTTCTCCCTCGTGGTCAAAGATTTCTCTGCTTACCGTCATCATTTTTACGGGTCATTTACTTGGAGAAACAAAAGGTTAGTAATTCAAACTTTGGCGACGAGCTAGATAAGCGGTTCCCTCAGTTTCCGGTAGTTGCGCCACAATCAGGGGCCTTACAGGCCAGGGGCCAGACGCTCCCCCGTTTCAAGTTGATACAAGGCTTCACGATCAAACGTTTTTCCCTAGTTTTTCACGCTTCCCTTCGATCTCATTTTCAAGGAGTATGTTCATTGCTAAGCTATTTCAACTGTCACTCTGACCACTCATTGCCAACGATTTGGTAAGTACTAGTAGCTAACATTTTTTCATATGATAATTATTATCAATTAAATCTCTCCCACCTGCTGGTCTCTAACCGCATAGGTTAGGTCTGAAGGTGGCAAGCCAGCAAAATTCAGTTAAATACTTACTCGTAAATAATACCGAGATTCTTTTCGTACCGTCTCTTCCCTTGCAATCTCATTGTTGAATCAACAATGTTGATATCACCAATCAATATTAAATATTGAATAAATTTTATTCCTGAAATTTCTCTACTGGCCCCACGGACAGCCAAGGGTGCCCAGACCCGCAACTAAAGTAGGTACACACTCAGGGGAAACTGCACTTCATTCCGAGAAATAATCAGCACAGGTACGTTGAAATGAGTGTTTGGTTGTTCTTTTGGTTTATTATTCTTGGTATAATACACCTTTGTAATCGCGACAGGGGTCGACAATTCTGATCGGGCTCAAAATTTGACATCATCCGTTTCAAGACGTCTAGATTCCAAAACCGAAATGTCCGCCCGCCGTCCAGGCCGATTTGGGCAGTAGGAAATATTTTAATAATCTGAAATTTTGACAAAGTAGGACCTACTCGTTTTACCATCTAGTTGTGCCCGCAAGGTTTTCAGCCCGATCGCCCAAACCCGTGGGGTGCTAAGGGGCCTGCGAGAGGGTTTTTTTGATGGCTATTGGCTATAGGATCGAGTTAGGTGTCGTTTTCGAAGTATTTTTGGACGTAGAATCCTTTTTTGGGGGTCTCGGAACGATTCGATTTCACTGTTGCGATCTATAGGGCTTTCATGGTGCTACAAATGAGATTTTTCAAGGATCCCAGGAAGTCAAATATTTTTCAAGTAAAAACAAATATTCTGAAAAAAAAATCCAAAAAAAGTTTTTTCCAAAATTGTTTTCAATGACAAAATGAAATTTCTGCACAAGTAACCTAGGCTGATATAGCTATATCAAAGAATAATAAACACTATTGTAACATTTGCAGTTTTTTTTGTTTTTTTTTTTTACTCGGAAAATATTTGACCCCCTGGGATCCTACAAAAACCATGAATAGCCCCACGAATGCCCCATAGTGAAATCGGATCGTTCTGGGACCCTCAAAAATGGATTCTACGTCCAAAAAACGACACCTAACTCGATCCCATATCCGAACAACTTCAAAAACGCCTCCAGTAGCCCCATAGAGCCCCACGGGTTTGTGCGATCGCGCTGAAAACCTTGCGAGGACAACTAGATGGTAAACCAAGTATTATGTCACAATTTCAGATCTTTAAAAAAATTCCTACTGCCCAAAACGGCTCGGACAGTGGACGGATATTTCGTTTTTGGAATCTATATAATATATATATTATAGAGACCCCTGAAACCTATGGACCCCTGGAGACCTCTTGAAACGATTAATGCCGATCAGAATAATTCTGATCGGCATTAATCGGCATTGATCGGCAATTATTGTCGACCTCCGTCGCTATTACATAGGTGTATTATTCCAGTAATAATCCAAAAGTAGTACCACATAAGTAATAAAACAAAAGTAGTACCACGATTGTGGTACGTTAATGGTACTTTAAAGTACCATTGTTAGTACTTAAGTACCTAGGGGGGTTTCTCCTTGTTTTGAATGTTCCTATTTCGTGTTTATCCGCATTCGTCTGCAAACGTTTTTAACGAATTTCTTCTACATTTTTTCAGTGATAGACTGCAGTGTTCAGCGTAAGGACTTCATCATCCGAATCACTCGAAGGCTCAGTTCAGTTTGCCAGTCAATTTTATCATTCAGAAATCCTCAAAGTCTTAGTCAAATTCGAAATAGATTGTAAGTGGGCATACTACACTTTAAATCTCGTAAAAATTTTATCTCGCCTGATGAATATTTTCTAATTGACCTGTTATGAACATTGAACATTATCAATGATATCATGATAATTTATCATGATAGCTGAGTTTTATGACATAAATATTAATGTTGTAACAGTTAGTATCGTTATAATTTTTCACGTTTATTGGTTTTTTAAGTGCACTTTCCTTATTCAACTTTGTTATTCAGGTTTCTCCTATGGTACAATTGCATCTGATGAAGCATGATGATGTTCGATTAGTTACTGGTATTTTTATGATTTTGTAAGCATAAAAGTGATATTATTGTGAAATTAGCTCTAGAATCGATTTCTAGCCTGTGACCGTCATTAATAATTATTAGTTACAACTTGAGTTGTATTCCCCTGTATATTTTTATGGAAAATTATTGAAGTCATTGAAAGAAAGGGTTTTGTTATCTTGTAGGCATTTTATGACTGATGTGGCTTATGATATTACCTATAAGCTGTGATTTTATGAAACATATTTGTTTGCATGTCCTATTATAGGCCTCTCATATTGACTTTCAGTTGTCGTTTCACTCACTGTTCTGGTCTTATGTGTCATATGTCATATGACATATATGATATTATTATATTATATTATGATATGAATATTATATTATTATTAATAATATAATATTATTATATTATAATACCTACCAGAAGATTCATTTTGTTGTTCATGTATAATAAGTGAAACTGCCGTTTTATTCTTTTTGTGATCACCTGGCAGGTGCAGGAAATGTTAAAGATGATTTATTTAATAGTAATTAGTAATTACTAATTACTATTAAATAAATCATCTTTAACATTTCCTGCACCTGCCAGGTGATCACAAAAAGAATAAAATTACTAATTACCTATCCTTATAAGGATTTAAACTAAATGATCTCTAACTGTAAACTTTTTTCTTATTCAGAAAAAAACTTTGACCCAAGAGCTGTTTCAGATTTTTAATAAATGTTTATTAACTACCTACCTGAGTACTTGTTTTGATTATAACTGTCTCCTTGGCCACCTTCAGGTTTTAACAGGTTGGGTAAAACACCACAAAATGCATTACCCAACTTTCGGCTAAATGTGGCGGATAGTTTGAGAGCCGACAGTTGGATCATAAAGCAGCGCCAACCAGTCCCAAATGATACGTGAATGCTGAGTCACAATGCAAATTACTCGGCATTCATCTATCATTTGGGACTGGTTGACGCTGCTTTATGATCCAACTGTCGGCCCAGAAACGATACGCCACATTTAGCCAACAGTTGGGTAATCCATTTTGTGCGTGTGTTACCCAACGGTTGGGGAATACCGTGGGACATTCACAGTAACTTACCATTTGCCAACGGTTGGAATATGAAACACCAACAACCACTCCCCAACAGTTTGTTTATAGTGTATAGGCAACCATTTCCCAACAGTTGGTTAATGGAGGACAAGAACCTTTTCCCAACGGTTGGCTGACAGTTATACTACCATTTGCCGACTGTTGATTTGCCTGATTCCCGACCCCATTAGTTCAAACACTACAATCACCCAACGGTTGGGACACGGAGAGTGCACACATCGATTGCCAACCGTCTGGTTTTTTGTTGGGCAACCGAACCCCAACTGTTGGGCCGCACTGTTCCCCTACCAAAAAAGTGGCCATCTCACCATTACCCAACCGTGAGGCCAACGGTTCTACTCACCATTACCCTACCGTACCCAACGGTTCTGTCCTACATGGGAACCCGCTAAAGATAAACTCCACTTCTTAATTAGGTACCGGCCATTTCCAATGGTAGGTATCCACCCGAGTATCATTCTGTTGTTTTTTTTTCCCATAGATGTGCCGCTTTAGCCTAGATTTTCCCACTTAGGCCTATCATTATGCGGTAATGCTGAAGCTGTGGTATAAGTTGATTTTACCTTTGGCGTTTTTACGCGAAATTTTGGTTTTAAATCTTGAAACTAGCCCTAATGTATAGTATCGCATACCTATACGAATAAAGGGATGAATCGGAGATTCTCCAATTTATTCCAATTCCAATAGTTCCCACTTTAAACACTATCTCGCTTACTTCCATCATCCGATTCCTCGTCTATCCTGGTGAGCGTGAGCTTCCAGGCTTTTTCATTCCGAGGCTTTCTAATCTTCTTTGAAGTATTGGGCGTATTCTCCTTGAGACGTGACTGCGATGCAGAACTGGTTGACGGTTGCTCAGAATCGGATCCGACGGGCTCAAACAAGCTTTTTCTTGAAGGCCCCGTAATATCTGCATCAGATTCTTATAAACCAGAATTAAAGTTGGAAAGTTTTTTAATCTCTTCTAATAAAATTAGAATAATAATTTTTCATTTATTTCATTAAATGAAACACCATCCTAATCAAAACACTAGGTCAGTTTCACAGGCATTAGTTTCCTATCGTGTCATCGTGATTTTCATTCATGAGCCAATCGATTAAGGGCCAGTTTCACCACCTCGAGTTAAGGGGGAACCGGAGTGGGTTTGCCGAACATGTGTGCGAGAGAGAGGGTAGAGGGATGCTCAAAAGTAGATCCAAATTAACTCGGCATCTAATTGATCAATTTCAATTCTGAAAAATGTTTTGAGCTCAGGACTCCAATCCTGAAGAGGCCAACGTTGAATTATTGATTTAGTCATTAATTACAAATTAATCAATTTTTATTACTGAATTTTCGGTGATTAATTGATCGAAATATTCAAAAGTTGGCTTATACCGCCCTTGCAGTGAACCTAAGGAATTAGCAGGCATTTTCAAATTCAATTTAAACCTTCGGATAGCGGCGGAATCCGGTTTCCCGCCAAAATCAGTCACTCCGAATAAGAGTTCGGCTGGAATAGGGCGAGGAGGACTGGGGCGCGCAAGTTCGGAGAAACCTCGGTGGACTTCACCCCTTCATGGATGCAGACTTTTTTTTCTTTTTTTTCTCGAACCGTTTATCCAGCTTGTTTCAATGTTGCTAAATGCTCTACACCGACGATATTGAATTATTTTGACCGCACCAGAGATAACAGAAAACCAGGAAAGACAGGTCCTGTTTCCAACAAAGTAATAAAAAGTAAAATTCATAAAATTCAAAAAAACAGATGCAGTTCGAAAAAACGCTGCAAATTTTACACAAGGGTTTATTACAGGGTGGCCGCCAAGCTGGGAAAAATTAATTCCCTGACTTTTCCCTGACTTTTCCCTGCAAAAATACCTAATTTCCAGACCCGAAATTATTCAAAATCTGAGATTTTAATAATTTAATTATTAATAATAATAATTTAATCTGACATTTTATTAATTCTGATAATTTTAATCGCTTGAATTTTTTTGTTATTGAAAGTTGATTAGAAAATACATAAATTTTTACACATCTTCGACAGCCTCCAACCAATTGGCATATTCCAACCAGTTGGATCCTTCTGCCAACGCGGGTCGAATCTGGTATTCTTCCCCATCTTGGAGGAGACGCAATATAAAAACAATAAAACAAAAATACCTATACGAAACGAGCGAACGAAACGGTCGCCCGAGACGATAGGAAAAATCGGCGTATTTTTAGGGCTTATAGTTTAGTCAGAGTAGGCGATTGACATACCCAGCCAGATAGTCAGCCAGCCAGCCAGCCAGCCAGCCACAGACACGGTGAGAATTAGTGATTTAGATAGACTAGATGCTCCGGCTCGCTTTGCTCGCCTACGCACCCAGATGGGGGGCTCCGCCCCCCAGACCCCCCGTGGGCCTCGCTTCGCGAGGCCGATTGCTTAAGCAGCCATAAGGCCTCGCTCCGCTCGGCCGATCGCTTATTCGGACAGGGGGGCCTCGCTTCGCTCGGCCGGGGGGGGGGTCTGCGACCCAGCCCTATTCGTTCCCCCACCAAAAAAAAAAAATTCCCCGCCTCCTCCATCTTTGTAACGTCCCTGAGTACGTCTTTCCAACTTCCTTGACAGCGGCCGGGTTCGGAGAGCCGAACGCGCCCCGATCTCAGGAAATCGCTCGTTGACAATTTTCTATTAAAATTCGCATCTCTAGGTAGGATACGGTCGAAACCCCGTTCCGATCCGACCATTAATAACGAAGATGGCCATATTTGGGCCAATTTGACCGTGCCAATTTTCGCTCGGCCGGGGGGGTCTGCGACCCCCCCTATTCGTAGTTAAAAGGTCGCCCGAGACGATAGAAAAAATCGGCGTATTTTTACGACTTACCGTTTAGGAGGAGTAGGCTGATGACATACATACTGACAGACACACACACCCACACACACGGTGAGAATTAGTGGTTTAGACTAGATGCTCCGGCTCGCTTTGCTCGCCTACGCACCCAGCTGGTGGGCTCCGCCCCCCAGACCCCCCGTGGGCCTCGCTTCGCGAGGCCGATCGCATAAGCAGACATAAGGCCTCGCTCCGCTCGGCCGAGAGCTTATTCGGACAGGGGGGCCTCGCTTCGCTCGGCCGGGGGGATGGGTTCAAACCCCTACACGCTTATTCGGACAGGGGGAACAACCCGCGTGATCCCTGAAAATTTCATCAAAATCGAATCAATAGTGGCTGAAATCCCCACTCCTTCTTTTCTTTAGCTGAAGGAGGGGAAAACGCCAAAAATCCTTGAGGGCGCTCAACCTATCTCAGAATGTACATCATTTTTTAATTTCTCGAGATTTTCAAAAATATATATTAATTTTTTAATTTTTTTTTTTTTATTCAATTTAATTCAATTTTTCGATATTTTTCTCGATAATCGATTCAATTTGAATCGATTCATTTAATTTACATCCATTTCCGTCTGGGAGAGATCTCGTAGACCTTGTAAGCGCCCCTGTAAGGCTGATGTCACACCCGCTCAGAGCCATGTGTGTAGGCGGGGGGGTATCGGCTGGGAGTAAACCGAGCGGGATCCACCCGCCGGTGACGGCCACCCAGTTTTCTGACGTAAATTAAAGGAATCTCCAAAACTGAAATCGCCGTCCTAATTAGCTCATTGTCGGAATGAATTTGGTCGATATCTCCTATTAAAATTCGAATCTCAAGGTAGGCGTAGGACGAAACGCGGAAAAAATCCTTCTATTAACGACCGAATAAAGCGAAAAAATTAATTTCGCGAATTCGCGCGCGCCAAAAAATTCGCGACACTCGCTTATCAGACGTAAAATTGGTCGAGGAATCCGAATCCGGTGAAAAAAATAGGGGTTCCCATTTGAAATAAGAAAGTTGATATAGATTGCGCCCATTTGAGCGAATTTTTGAGAATTCTCGACCCCCCTATGGACACTTAAACGGTCGCCCGAGACGATAGAAAAAATCGCCGTATTTTTAGGGCTTACCGTTTAGTCAGAGTAGGCTGATGACATACAGACACACAGACACACAGAGACGGTGAGAATTATTAGTGATTTAGAGATGGACAGTGACAGGAAAAGGAAAGTCCGATTATTATAGGTACCTATGTAGTAGTGAATAAATATCACAATAAATATGAATCAATATCACAAGGTCGATGACACCTGATGATAAGTAAATCAGAAAATTCCTTTTTTCATTCACATTCAACGTGGAAGTAGAGATGATGCGCGACCAACAACACCCAAAATGAGGAAAATGTTGTCTAGAACCAGCAGAGTCGATAAACCGGCTAAAGATAAACTCCACTTAATAATTAGGTACCGATAAACTCCACTTCTTAATCTTCAAATTAGGTAGGTAACATGAAGTGGTGAAACGATGACACTCGCTAACTGGTAGTTACCCAAACTTGAGCTCTAACCTCGAAATAGCTAACTTGAACTTTAACATGAGGTTGGTGAAACCGGCCCTAAGTTAAATGAAGATAGAAAAGATGGATTAGTTTAAGATAGATGTGCACCAAGTAAGGCAAGACAATAATATTGCTTGTTGCTAAGGCTGGTTGCTTGTTGGACATTATTAGGACCTGGTATGTCCAACAAGCAACCATCCCCTACGCTGTGTTCTCGCTTACCCATTTCCGGCGAATTTTCGCGATGATTGGAATTCGACAACGTGGAGCATTAGATCTGAAAAGGGGATCAGGGTTATCGAATACGTTAAAAATAACACATATTTGGGTGAAAATTATATAAAATCGTCCAGCATTGAAAGTGTTCTTCAATGCTGGACTATTTTATATAATTTTGATCTTCACACGTGTGAAGATCAAGGTTTACAATCCCGGGATCCCAGACGATTTTTGACAATTTGAAATCCCGGGATTTGTGGAGTCAATCCCGGGAATCGAGAATCAGTTGCACCTCGAACGTAAATTGCTCAAGTCTTGTTGGAAAAAATCATTAAATAGGTATCGGGGAATGGTTAGAAGTTAAGGCCCTCGATGAACGAGTCGGCGCAAGTGGTGAAAATGCGACATAATTATTAGCATCTATGCTTTTATCTATAGATAAAAAAGACATGAGCCTGTTCGAAAACGGAGACAGCCGAGGCCATTTGGATTTAGTTACGGTGACCATAGTACTTCCTACTACTTTTGGAAGGACTGCTCCTACTTTTCAGATATGGGTCCTTCCAAATTGTTGAACATCTGAAAAATATGAAATGGTGCTTCCAAGCAGAAATTAAAGCAATTATTGGGCAGTAGCTACATGAGTTGGGGAGAGCGGGGCAACGTGAACCAACGCACAGTGTTTTGAATCAGCAATCTAGCTGGACAAAAATGAAAAAAAAAAAAAAAAAAATAGTTTCGAGTATTTGATTGGCAGTGATTGCACTAAGCAGGTCAACTGATTCAGGTCAAAGAGGAAAACCGAGATAAAAAATTTCACGCTGAGCATCGCGCGATTAAACATGACAATGACATGTTTAAGGGAGTCCAACAGCAACACCACGTAGGTACCTACTGTCATTTTTGGGCAAAATGAGTTGTGCATACCGCTGGATGCGTATTCTCACGGCGGATCAGGGGAAAATATTAGTTGACACGATTTCTCAATAGGTAGAGATTGCATCGGAAAAAAAGCAATACCACGAACTAGGATTCACCCCAGAACCCGACGCAATACCACGGACTGTCACAGTATTTGTCGTGAATTGACTTATCCACGATTAGTAAGATGATAGGAAAGCGAAAGTATGATATATTTCAGCCCCAGCTCAATGTACGTTACGTGAATTAAACTGAATCATCATCAAGTCCCTGCTGGGCGTTTGCCCAAAACGGCCACCACCATGTCCCCAAATTGCCGCCTCTTCCAACCATAAGGATACTGTTGATGATGTAAGCTGGAGGAATTTCGACAGCTTATTGCACTGCTCGTACTGTACTGAACTGAATTGGGCTTTGCATCCTAAATGCTGCTTTTAGTCGGAGGAGTATCCACGACAAATCGAACTGTTTTAATACCTGAATTAAATCGGAGGAGTATCAACGATTTAATTACTGCCTTTTAGTCAGAACATTCTCCGTGACTCGGTATTTGATCACTGCTATAAGTCGGAGGGGTATCGACGACTTATTGATCACAGTTTTGAGTCAGCTGGCGGAGAAGTGTCCACGACTAACCAAATTGCTAGGATACCTGCATTAAATCGGAGGAGTATCAACGATTTAATTACTGCCTTTTAGTCAGAACATTCTCCGTGACTCGGTATTTGATCACTGCTATTATAGCTAATATAATAAGTCGGAGGAGTATCGACGACTTATTGATCACAGTTTTGAGCCAGCTGGCAGAGAAGTGTCCACGACTAACCAAATTGCCTGAATACCTGAATTAAATCGGAGGAGTATCAACGAATTAATTGCTGCATTTTAGTCAGAACATTCTCTGTAACTCACTGTTTGATCGCTGCTATAAGTCGAAGGAGTATCGACGACTTATGGATCACCGTTTTGAGCCAGAGAAGTCCATGACTAACCAAATTGAAGGCGAACCTGTATTTTGGCTAAACTGCTTTAGCTAGACTGCATTTTAGTCGGAGGAGTATCAACGACTAACCAAATTGAAGGCAAACCTGCTTTAGCTAGAATGAAGGCGAACCTGTCATAGCTAAACTGCATTTTAGTCGGAGGAGTATCGGGGTGATTCTCCGAAAAATGAAGTTTTAATGTTATTCGCCTTCAGTAGGCTGAAAAATGGTGGTATTTTCACACACAAAATTTCTACATATTCAGAATGATGTCCTCTACTTCTGGAGATAGTTTTATTAGTCAAACATTACGGGATATATTTTTAATGTGACATAATAGCACGCAAATGTAAGGACCGTCACGCGTATTCGGGAGGTGGAGTCAACTTACTAACAAGATTTCGTTTGTATTTCACCATATTACCGCTGCAACTATTTTTTTAAATCAAAGCATATAAGCTTCAGCTTCGAAAAAATACTGAAAATCGATTGTATTCAGCGGTAGGAATTAACAGCAGGTTGCTATAGTTCAGTATTCAGAAATTGGCGCGACCGTCACATCATTTTTAGTGCTACTTTGAACTGCTGGTAGATCACTCTCAAGAGGCAACTCTGCCTGGTTTCCGTCTGGCGTCAGTCAGCAACAATGTGGCAATGAAACAGCATAGTGCTCCCGAGTTTTTCACGTTTCCCTGAAGCACAACGGCGATTTTAGCAAAATAAGTCACCGTTTTGTGTATACTTTCTGTTAAGACCGTCACACGTGTTACTATTTGTCACATGCTTTGAGCTGCTATTTCCAAGTTAATAAACTATTACTTGAAGGGTTCGTGAATCAACTGGACCTCAACTAATGGTGAAGGGTGTCTTGGGTTCTCTTGGCAGCCATATTGAAGTACTTTTGTAAAGACCGTCACAGTAAAGACCATCACATTTAGAAACGTTTTCTCTGTGCCGGTCTTTACTTCTGTGTGACGGTCTTTATCAAAAATGTGTTTCTCAGCTCTCAACGAAATACAAATGCATGCATAGAACCTGTGAGGACTACCAAAACAAAGTCATACAGTTCAATACATAAGGTTACTTCGAGAGTGACTCAACATCCTATAAGAAATGGATAACTGACAAGCAAAACAGATCGAAAAATGGGAGAAGCTTCACTGTTTCTGTGACCAAAATGGTCGAAGTAGAGACGACAAAGGGTAGGTATGCTGAAATCGACAATGTCCGGCGAGATCGTTCCGTACATGTCTCATGTTTATCGCAAATGCCACCAGATGTCGTTCTCCCAGAACTTGAGAGGCACTCACCAGTGCACCAAAGCACTCATTTTGGAGCATCAAATTTTGATGCTCCAAAAGGTGCCTCCGCATTTAATGCGCAATTGTCTCTACACACAGAGCTTTCTTCTACTCAACTGAAGAGCCGCGTTGATAACCTAATAGTAAGTTACATAGTATGTTCTGACTACCTGATTCATTCTCAAGTTTCTGCCTGTTTTTGTGAAGCTCAAAGCTTGTAGGCATAATTTTGCAACCTGTACTGCCTATTTCGAAGAAACAATGGTCTAAGTAGGTACCTACCAACACAAAAGACTGAATGAATCATGAACTTACCTAACTAAGCCATTTTAATCAAGTCATATCGTCAAGGAAAGCACCAAATATGTACTGATACTGTTAAACTATTTTGCTACTGTATTTGTGATTAGAAGAGGTGCAGATAAAAGGCTAGAGAGCTGATTATACTTGTGTTAGCTGCAATTAAGGAAAAAAGTAAAATTCTGTTTACTGTGATTTAACAACAGTGATTTAAAGTTTAGTTTTGAGATTTTGATTGTGATACCAATTTTGTAGGTAGGTACCTAATGCTTTGTGCTCAAAGTTTAATAAACATTCGTTAAGGTATTGATGATAACCATCAATATTTCACCTTCATCATTTATATTCTATGAAAAATAGCAAGCATTCTGAAACAACCCGTAAAGACCGTCACAGGGATTTAAAGACCGTCACAAGATAAAAATTTGATTATAAGCTGGTAGAATAAAAATAGCAATACATGAATATAGTTCCCACCAGGTTTGCGCATGAATACAGTAGTTTTGGATCTTGATTAAAACATAAATGAGTCTCTAGTCATGATTATACTTACTTGTAGAAGAAATACATGATTTATGTTGGAATTTTTTCCATAATTTTGTATAATATCACATCCTACAGCACAAAAACTGATGAAATCCCTGTATTGACTTTTTCTCCTTCTATGTAGAATGATAATGGAAGCGTGGAGATCAAACTTAGCAAGCTATTGTTCTTGGAAATTTTTTAACTGACTTTGATAGTACGCGTGACGGTCTTTACAAAATATACTACCTAGGCAGAGAAAACCCTCTGGTATAAATCGCAAAACCATCAAAGTATCTAATCATTCATCATACTGGTAAGTAAAGATGTTTTCCTAACCATAACAGTTATCACATCAAGGGAAACCAACAAAAAAAATTTGGGTTGCTAAGAACCCGAAAACTTCATTTTGCGGAGAATCACCCATCGACGACTAACCTAATTGAGGGCGAACCCGTATACTATTCATGAGCTGGGGCAAATGTATGTCCGCAGACATGGATGTTACTTACGAACACCTCGTATGAGAGTCACTTGCACAATTTTCACGTTTTACCGACACATCACAACGCTTCTGTTCATACTGTTCATTACTGCCTTTTAAAGTGGGGTGAACAGGCTCACTTTTTGAGTTTGAGAAGCTGTAAAATCTGAACCAATCAACATAGAGAAACCGTTCCAACGGCATTTCATGTGTCTTGGCGTCAATTTTCGATTCCTCACCTGTTCAAGAGTCATCCCTCTAAGGGAAAAACGTAAACACGTTTTTAATGCACTGAGCCGATTGGTCCACCAGGTGGTGTCAATAGGCTCACTCAATGTTTTTACATGGAAAAAAAATATTTTTCTCGATTCTACCAACCAGTGGACCAATGGGCTCAGTGGTTTGAGGAAAAAGACAGTTGGGCGACACCAAGGTTTGTTTTTTTTTTTTTTGTGAGAACAAGTGGATTTTTTAAAATTTCAGTAATATTTAATATTACTCACTTTTAAGCTTGAATATCTCCAAAACTATTATAGTTACGCGAAAAACGAATAGGGACACTTGTGTAGCAAATTTTGTGAGGTTCATTCTTCATATAGATGATATAACTGTAGGACCGTCCTACTGTAGGACGTTTTCGAGTTAGGAGCGAAAATACGAAATAACCGACCTTCTTCGGCCTCCCCCACCACCGCTCGCTTGTAGGGTCGTATTTTATCCTCCCATGGGTCTAAACACATCGGTGAAAAAATCGCTTCTGCTCTCAACATTAAATTTTCATGTTCAGAAGCGATTTCTTCATTCTAGGGGGAATATTTCCACCTAGAATCATTTATTGCCTAGACTAACCATACTTTTACGCAGCCTCCCGAAGGCTCAAACCTTGTTTTACGCCAACAACCGCCCGCTTGATTTCTTCCGGCGATTTTGACGCCAGGGTTCGGTTTATAGTCCCTCGGCATGGTGAGCCGATTCCCCCCACTTTACAAATCGAGCGTGAGTTCAATTACAAAATCGGCCGCAGCCTCCAACAGCACTGTCGCATGGAATCGAAATTTTGACAGTATCATCACAGAATGTTTACAAATCAGATAAGCCGGTTATCAACTTCACATCAGCAACCTTGTTGCTGTGCGGGCAAAGTTAGGACCCCTAACCAAAAAAGCTGTTCCGGGTAGCCATAGTTACCAACTGTACAAACGCCAATGGAGTCCATTGAATGGACGTCTAAATAAAAAACGATTGAGTTATAAATCGATACATTGAATCTTCCCCTATCGATTCCCGTTTTATTTTTTATTTTATCGTTATTAGTTCGCCGTATTTTTCAAATTATACGTTTTTCGCAAAAAGTGAGCCTATTCACCACACTGAGCCTATTCACCCCACTTTACGGTACTATTCATGAGCTGGGGCAAATGTATGTCCGCAGACATGGATGTTACTTACGAACACCTCGTATGAGAGTCACTTGCACAATTTTCACGTTTTACCGACACATCACAACGCTTCTGTTCATACTGTTCATTACTGCCTTTTAGGCGAGCCCGCTGGGTCCTCCTCCCCACGGGAGGGAGGGAGGGCCCTTAGGGGTGGAGAGGTCCCACGTTTGCGACAGTATTCACTGAATACTATTCAGTGTGTTATCTATGTGCGCCCTTGTGACCAGCGTCTGATCCGGATAAAAGTGAACTTGAAGTGATGAAGAATAATCCGCTAATTTTTATGGTATTTGCTATAGGAATACTTTGACGATTGTGATGACACTTTATTTCAAGAATAACAATAATAATTATTATTGTTGATATTCCAAGTCAAATATATGACCCATGATGAGGTCAGCAGGAGAAGACTCAAGAAAAAAGGAACGGCTTAAAACAAACCCCAAAATTCCTCGAAAACGAGCGGCTGAACCAAGCTGGAGAACCAACAATAACATTTTTTTTTTAACTGAATTATTTATTTTACTCATAAGGTAATTTTTCAATGTTTCTATACTTTGCTAGTTAAGGATTAATGGGGAGTAAGAGTGCTATTGTTTCTAAGAGTAATCAAGTCCCAATAATTGGGACTTGAAAATTATTTTCGAGGGGTTTCTGGTTTTGAAAAAAAAAAAAAAAAAAAAATCTTAGTTCCGGTGTGGTTTTTGCCGAGGGTGCAGAGGTCGAATCCAATGAGGTGGTTAGGGTCAGAAATGACTACTCAGGAGAGGAGTCATTTCTCAACCCTAACCACCTCGTTTGTAATTCCCCTTTTGGTTTATTATTCTTGGAATAATACACCTATGTTGGAATATACACTTTGTACACTATTGTGTAGTATCATATAGTATCATCATTTGTTAAATTCAAAGTCTAAATTCGTGTTTTGTTCATTTCATTAGGCCCTGATGATAGGAGAATATATCTCTTGAAACGTCGGCAAAAATTCGTGTTATTTGACTGACCCTACTCAAGTTTCCAACAACATTAATTGAAACGGTCAACAACACCATCAACTATTAATACACCTATGTTTTCGTAACGGAGGTCGACGACTCCGATCGGCCTCAAAATTTGACATTATCCGTTTCAAGAGGTCTAGATTCAAAACGCTGCAAATTTTACACAAGGGTTTATTATTCTTTGATATAGGTTACTTGTGCAGAAATTTAATTCTGTCAATGAAAAAAATTAAATTTTTTTTTGATTTTCGAATTAAAAAAAATTTTGATTTTTTGTTTCGAAAAATTTTTTTCAAGGTTTTTTTTTTTTGTTTTTTACTTGAAAATTATTCGATCTCCTGGGATTTTTCAAAAATCCCATTTGTAGCACCATGAAAGCCCTATAGATCGCAACAGTGAAATCGAATCGTTCCGGGACCCCCAAAAATGGATTCTTCGTCCAAAAATACTTCGAAAACGACACCTGACTTGATCCCACAGCCAAAAGCCTTCAAAAACCCCTCCCGTAGCCCCATTTTAGCCCCATAGCGCCCCACGGGTTTGAGCGAACGGGCTGAAAACCTTGCGGGCACAACTAGATGGTAAACCGAGAATTTCGTCAAAATTTCAGATTTTTAAAAAAATTCCTACTGCCCAAAACGGCCCGGACGCGGACCGCGTACGGCGGACGGACATTTCGGATTTTGAATGTAGACCTCTTGAAACGGATAATGTCAAATTTTGAGGCCGATCGGAGTCGTCGAAAACAGGTGTATTATTCCAAGAATAATAAACCAAAAGTACATTAAATTTCCTTTCGATTGCTCTGCCATAGTTTGGTACCTACCTATTAGAACAAAATAAAAACTTAGGCAGAGCAATCGAAAGGAAATTTAATGTACTTACGAGCAATAGTTTTCGAGATATTCACAAAAAACCGAAAAAAGGACCGAAAACAAATTTTTCCCCTCCCCAAGTTAGCGCAGGGTCTACGAGGTCGAAAACTTAGCATTGACATCCCAGAGGACCCCTGAGTGACCTGTGAAAATTTCAAAAACTTCAAAATACTTTCCACCTCAAACTACCTGGCTCCTGGACTACCGACTTAGTTATTCAGTCTTATGTAGCCATTATATTACGTCCCTAGGTAATTAGATTAGGTGGAATTAGGGTTGAATTCACAGTCGTCAAAATAACTGAATAATTCGAATTATTCAGTTATTTTGCGGAGTAATGATCATTACTCCGCAGTTATGGCGGGCGATAGTCATTGAATGGGTACGTACTTATTGAATTTTACGGATTCTCTGGATCGGTAATTTACTATTTCCTAAAAGCCGTCCTGTAAACGTTTCCAACACACAACTGACTGATATAATATACATATTATGTCGGTACATGGAAACTCTCCCGATATCCTTTCCTTTTTTTTTTTTTTTTTTTTTTTGGTTGCTCATTCGCACCACTGGCAACTAACATAAATTTTTAATTGCTCCACGTGAAAGTTGAGGGATATAATGTAACAAAATTCTCACCTGGTCACCAGTAGGTTGAGTTGTCCGACACGAACAAGCCTGAGTTAATAGGACACGAGATCGAGTAGGTAGGAACTAGTTCAGAACTATCTATTCTACACTTGATCACACCTATTTGCCAGGAGGGGATGAGCATCAACGAGTTTACAAACATCGTTGTTTTCCCGAAATATCGATATCCTTCATCAAACGATGCATCAAATCGAATATCGATCAAGCCAGAAGACAAAAGCTTCTTGGGGCATAATAATATTATAAAAGAAATGCACTTTCAACCAAATCCTTGTTGGAGACATGTAATTACTTCGATTATTTACCTACCCCTTCCCGCCTACAAACACGTTCCCTTTCGTTGGACAGAAAAAAATAGTCTCGGTCAGATTCGTTTTTTTTTTAGATAAAAAATAACGCTCACTTAAGTTCACTTATATCTATACCACTAATTCTCATCGTCTCTGTGTGTATGTATGTCAAATAATAGTTTGTTACCGATTTTTCCATTAGGTATTGGATAAATAATCGGGAAAGCCTAATCGATGTTAAACATCGAATTCGTAAGCTACATTCCATCCAATTTCAAGTGTCGACAAGTCGCGGATTTTCATGATCGTTCTTGAAATTATTAACCTTTGGAATTCGATAGCCATCACCAGCAAACTAGTCAAGTGGGCCGCCTTGAAACGTAGTTGGTAAATACACACTTTCAGAGAGTGTTAATTGAAAGAGTATCAAAGACATCGGGGTCATTCCACAAAAGTCCATCACACTTCTGCCACAAGCACTTTTCACCTCTCTCCGGCGATGTTTGAGAAGAATAAAACCTATCCAACAATGTGGCACACAAGGAAGTACGCATGTATTCCATGTGTGTGTGTGAGGGGGGGGGGGGGGGGGCACAGGTTTAATTGCAGATAGGCATGCTGCCAGCTAGGGTACTTAAATTAAAATTTAAACACTGCAAATTTTACACAAGGGTTTATTATTCTTTGATATAGGTGACATGTACGAAAACTAAATCTGTGACAATAAAAACATTTTGAAAGAAAAAAAAAATTATTATTTTTTTTCAAACTTTTTTTCGGTAGCGAGAGGACGCCAACGCCCGTTTACGGGTATTGCGCCAAAGGAAGAGAAGATTATTCCACTAAATAGTTATTAAACCAAAATTATCGTAACTTTGCATGTTGCGTTTTATAATATAAAACATTATGACAGACCGGAGTGTGGAGTGTGGAAGGTACCTGCCCTATATTATAAAATTTACTAGTCTCTCTGGCTCGCTTCGCTCGCTCCCCTAGTGGGGTGTATTGCCGCCTGTGGGGTGCGTAGCATCGATGGACATGTTCAAACCCCTACTCAGACATAAGGCCTCGCTCCGCTCGGCCGAGCGCTTATTCGGACAGGGGTGTCTCGCGAAGAGAAGATTATTCCACTAAATAGTTATTAAACCAAATATATCGTAACTTTGCATGTTGCGTTTTATAATATAAAACATTATGACAGACCGGAGTGTGGAGTGTGGAAGGTACCTGCCCTATATTATAAAATTTACTAGTCTCTCTGGCTCGCTTCGCTCGCTCCCCTAGTGGGGTGTATTGCCGCCTGTGGGGTGCGTAGCATCGATGGACACGTTCAAACCCCTACTCAGACATAAGGCCTCGCTCCACTCGGCCGAGCGCTTATTCGGACAGGGGGGTCTCGCCTCGCTCGGCGAGGGTCTCCCTGGACCCTCCGTTTTCTAAGATCCCTGGCCCCGCGCGAATTAAAACCATCCAATTGTCTTCTCACCGTGAAATCGCCCCCTCCCCCTCGGTTTTTTGAAATCCGACTTCTGTGATGTCTCCATGGAATAGGTCCCCCTTCTCCTCCCCTGTACCTCGTAGAAGGGAGACACGGGCGGGTGAATCTGATAAGAGGCATTCTCCTTTGTGACCCCTTCCGAGAAGGACCCGATAACACAGCGGTGAGTTGAATATATTTATCCTCATTTATTCCCGCTAAATTGTGTCTTATTTCTCCCGTAATAATCTACAGGATTATCACATGGTAGCAGACGATACGTTCGTCCTACTATAAACCTCTGCCCCTTTTTGTTTCTCGCTTCCACCAATTTTTTTCCCCGTTCGCTCTGCTAACTCTCACCTTTTTGTTCCCCCTCGAGTCACCTTACGTCCAAGGTGCAAGTTCCCTTTAGTGTGTTATCACACCGGATCGAACTCCACGATCCTTACACACCTCCCCCCACCACCCCTCATCCCATTCCACCCAGTGCGTTCGGCCTTGACCTAATAAGCGGCGGCCATCATTGATCTAAACCGGCTGGATTTGCTTTTTTTTTTTTCGTAATAATCGACAAATAAAGATAAAATAACGCGGAAAAACTAACGTCAAGTAACAACTTACTAACACGCACGATGGACCGTATCATTTGCAAAGTTTGCAATGAGCTCTTGCCTCCAGAGGAGGTCCCCAATCCCGTGCTTTGTTCCAAATGCCGGCAACATTTCCATGCAGAGTGCGCCAGCATGACGCACGACAATTGATAAAAAAGGAATTTGGAGAGCAAGGCAACGTGGAAATGTGGTTATTGTAAGGCAGTGCCACCCCCACAGTCAGGTACCACCCCCACCACCTCTTGGCCACCAGAGGCAACACAGTTGATGTCGGCCTTAGCTGAACATGTCACCAGGCTGAGCGCGATGACGCTAACTCAGCAAACCCCCCAATCGAACCCTCCCCCTCTGAATCCCCTATTGTCCTATCAATTGCCTGACGCCTTAGCCAAGCAGGTGGCCAATATTTCACCGTTTTACGCCGACAACGTTCACTCAGTGTACTTGTTTCTCGTCGAGATCCATAAGTTGTATGATGTGGCTTCCCCTCTATTCCCCAACGTACTCAACCAGTTATCCCTCAACCCGCGTTTCGTGTATATAGCACAATTTTTGCGCACAGCGGACGACCCGACCTTTGACAATTTCACTGAGGCAATGAGGACGTCCTTTTTCAATGCGGCGACCCAACCAGTCCTCATCATTAAACACCTCCATCGACTACAGGGGGAGAAAGAATCTTTCCGCTCCTTCGTCGAGTCAATGATGATGGCCAACAGGGTGTTGGGCATTTATACCGATGAGGAATTGATCGATACAATTTTACTCCGCATAAACGACGCAACGCAACGCGACTTTGGTTTTGCTTCAAAACCTGCCACTCTGAAACAGCTGATGGCATTAGTCGAGACGACAGATACAAGGGCCCAAATCCGTCGCATAAGCACTCAAACCAACAACGCCCAACCCAACAACTCCCAAAATCCTCAACAACGGCGTGGCAACCGTCCGTGGCGACGGAATGCCACCCAGGAAACAAAAAAACCTAGCCAACCCCGTCCCCTCATGTCCCTGCAGGTGCCGCCTCCCGCTCCTTCCACGAGCACCACACCCCCAAAAGATCAACACTGCTAAATGCCGGGGAATTTAGCAGTGTTCCTGCCCCACGGTCCCCCATCTTACTCACATCCCTTTTCCCCCATGTTGCCAACAATCCCTCCCTACTCCCTGTCAAGTTGAACCAACATCCAGCGTTGGCTCTCTTAGATACAGGAGCTTCCATATCTGCTGTGAATTATCATTATTTTAATGAACACGTGCAATCAGCCACATGTCGAGCACATCAATGCCCCCCCCCCCCCCCCTCTCCCTCACAGTTGGAAATGGCGAGCTGGTCACCACACGGTTTGCTGTGTCACTCCCAATCACCATTGGGACACAAGGGTGGGACCATACAGTTTAGCTTCTCCATAATCTCCCTCACGATGTACTGCTTGGCCTAGATCTCATAGAAAAAGCAGGCATCGTTCTCAATGCCAGGGGCCGCGTAATCACCCTGATTTCTGACCCAACCCCCATTCATCTTACTAATGAGCCACCCCCAATCCCCTCCCAACGCCTCTGCAGTATCGGCGCGAGTGATCCAACCCTTGCAGACAGGTTACAGCAGGAGTTCCCAGAAGTATTGACGACACAATTGGGACGGACCAACCTCATCACACATGAGGTTAAGCTACGACCCGATGCACCCCCCCTTAAACCATCCCCAACTTATCACGTCACCCCAGCCCTTCAGCAGGTAATGCGCGCTGAGGTTGCAAAACTCCAAGCCCTGGGCGTGGTCAAGCCTAGCTTAGCTGCCAGTGTCAGTCCGGCTTTCCTTGTCCCCAAAAAACGAAAGGATGTGAAAGAAGAGCAGACCTACCGGTTGGTTGTCGATTTAAGGGAATTGAACTCCCGAATCGACACCATTGATTACCCCCTCCCCACCCTGCAAAACCTCTTGGCCTACCTGAATGGGGCGACTGTCTACACCTTAGTAGATTTTAATCAGGCTTACTACCAGATTCCAGTAACTGCCTCTAGTACCCGCCACCTCACCTTCAAGTGCCCATTTGGGACATATGCCTTCACAAGAGTACCATTTGGTCTGAAGGTTGGCGGCCAACTCCTGAGTTCTCTCCTAGAGACACTTTTAGGCGATCTGCATGGCGTGAGTGTCGTCTGGTTCCTGGACGACCTCTTGATCTACAGTGCCCAGAGTTGGGCAGAAAGTAGTTCTGAAACTAAAACTAAAAACTAAAACTAAATTAGTTCCGAAGTGGAACTAAAAACTGAAACTATTAGTTTCAGTTCGACTTTCGAAACTAACTTCTGGAACTACATTAGTTTCATTTTCAAATGTTGAAACTGAAACTAATTTAGTTGCAAAAGTTAGTTTCGAAGTTGCGAATAAAAACTAAAGTAGTTTCATCTTTTATTCGTAGTTTCGGAACTAAAAATGAAACTAATTTTTTTTTCCTCGCGTTTTTTACTGATTTGAAGGGGATGTGTGTTCGTGTGTGTGTTTCAACGAAATGTGCGAACAAGGTGCGAACAAGTTCTTTTTTTCAGGGTCGTAGAAGAATAGATTAAAGTTTCCTCCCCTCCCCACCACTTTGAGGGGAACATCAAACGTATCGAAGAATTTAGGGTGATGAGTCATTTATTATGTCTGGAGGAAAAAAAATTGCGAGGAAAAAAAATGTCTGCGAGGAAAAAAAATTTAGTTTCATTTTTAGTTCCGAAACTACGAATAAAAGATGAAACTACTTTAGTTTTTATTCGCAACTTCGAAACTAACTTGTGGAACTAAATTAGTTTTAGTTTCAACAGTTGAAACTAAAACTAATTTAGTTCCAAAATTAGTTTCGAAAGTCAAACTAAAAACTAAATTAGTTTTTAGTTTCACTTTCGAAACTAAAAACTAATTAGTTTTTAGTTTCAACTTTAGTTCAACTAAATTTTTATTCGAATAATCCCAACTCTGACAGTGCCACACATGACCTCCATGCGACCCATGTCCGGGAGGTACTGCAGCGACTAAAAAAAGCAGGGTTAACAGTTAACCCTACCAAATGTCGTTTTGCCACCCGCCGCCTTGAATTTCTCGGCCACATTATAGAGAATGGCACAGTCACCATCAGTGATGAGCGCATTCGCGACCTCATGGCCATTCCCCCGCCCAAAACTGCGAAACAGGTCTCCCAATTTCTAGGTGCTGTAGGGTTTTTTGGCCCATTCATACCAGATTTGGCGGACATTGCAGTTCCCCTCAACAGATTACGCAAGAAAGACACTCCCTTTATCTGGTCCGTGGAATGCAAACAAGCATACGATACTCTCCGGTCCAGACTTTCTTCCGCCCCAGTTCCACGTATGCCCGACTGCTCCAAGCCCTTCCACATTTTTGCAGACGCCAGTACCCAGGCGTTGGGATGTGTCTTGGCCCAGGAGATTGATGGTTCACTGCATGCTGTAGCGTATGCAGGCTGCAAGCTCGAGGAGCGAGAGCAGAAATACTCCACCTACGAGCTGGAGTTTGCAGCAGCTCTGTACGCAGTCAAAAAGTTCCAACATTACCTTGGCCACTCCCACTTCCACCTCCACACAGACGCTAAAGCGGTTTCAGCTGTGACGTCGATGAAAAATTCCTCCCCATGAGTTGCTAGGTGGGTAGCGTCTCTTCTCCAATTCGACTACACCCTCCACCACATCCGGGGCAAGCGTAATAGTGTCGCAGATTACCTTTCCCGGGAATGCCCTACTTTGTCACAGACCCTGCTGGATGACCTTACAGCAGACGACCCGTGCCCCCATCTTGCCATCCTCCAAGCCTACCCAGCAGCCTTTACCAAACTTCCCAACCACCAACAACAGGATGAAGCGTTGTCCACCATCATTCTCCGTCTACAAGCTGGAGATGATGTACCGAATTACAAGATGCGGGATAACATCTTGTACTACGCCCCTCCGACTAAGGCCCCAAAACCCGTTCTCCCCAGTAGCATGTTTGACTTGGCTTTTCAATTCTGCCATGACTCGGCACTTGGATCCCATGCTGGCGTTGCACGGACAGCCAAGCGTATTAAGGACCACTTCTATTATCCACGCGTTGACGCACTGGTCAGGGAGCGTGTCCGCGCTTGTCTCACCTGTGCCCGCAGCAAACATGCTCAGGTCACCTATGGGGAGCAATCTTCCCTAGACCCAGAACGCCCCATGCAACTCCTATACCTTGACGTTGCTTGTCCTCTTCCTCGATCCCGCTCCCAACACACCCATCTCCTCATTGCTGTAGACGGTTTCTCCCGGTTTACTTACCTTCTGCCCCTCAAAAAACAGACGACCGCAGCCATTATACAGTCCTTGCAGACTCATGTTTTTGCCATGGTGGGTTACTGGCAAACGGTGTGCACGGACAATGCATCTGTATTCCGGTCACGTGCCTTCAATGAGTTCCTTCTGACTCATGGAATGGTGGCCCGGCACACACCCCCCTACTACCCCAACCCCAACATTGCTGAGCGCCAAATACGCACGCTCAAGACCGTCTTAACAGCGTATCATGCAGACGCACAGACGGACTGGGACACACAAATAGGTTTTTTCCAGCAGAGTCTGAATTCCATACGCCATGCAAGTACACAGTACACACCAGCACGCTTGTTTCTTGGGCATGAGATAGCCTCCCCCCTCCAATTAGTATGGGACGTCCCCCCACTAGCCTCAGCAGACCCAGAACAAGGATTGGGCCCAGGCTCTCCAGAACCTCACACGTGCCCGGGAAACACGTGCCCGGGAAGCGGTACTATGACCAGCGTCACCAACCCAAGGAATTTGCAATTGGTGATACTGTGGTCATTCGCCAGTACACTATAAGTTCCAGAGCAGACAATGTCAATGCCAAGCTCGCTTATAAGTACTCAGACCCTTATACCGTCACTGACATCACCAGTCACATACCAACTGACTAACATGGCGGACCCCGCCGTTGTAAAGACCCAACAAGTCAGTCAATTGAAGCCCTTCCCCCAACAACCCTGCGACAACCCCACCACCCCATGAACAGTACGTCTCCTCACCAGATTTGTGTCTTCTGTCTTCCAGGCATGGAGGACGAGGACGCCCTGCTCCATTTTGGGCAGGTCACTTCCAACCCCGTCGACCTGCCCAACAACATCCAACACGTCTCTGGCGTCGCTAATCCCCCCCAAAGTGCAGTGCTCCCTTAGTGCGCCAGGTGCACCCCCCCCCCCCCCCCCAGAAACACAAAAGTGCAGTTTTAATTTTTTTTCCTGCCCTCAAGAAGACTGAAAGTTCTTTACTTACTACTTTGCACATTTGCTCCATGTATATACTTACACCATTGTACAGCCCGTCCCTGGCCTCTCCCACCAAGTCCGTATGGGAAATCCACCCCGACGGCGTTTTTACACCCCACCATGAACGGAGCAACCAAACCCCCATTACCAGGTCGTTTGCTGACGCACATATTGCGCGCATGCAGAGCATAGCTCCGACCGACCATGGGCTCACACTCTACCCGGCTAGTCAATCCCCCATCCGCCCATGTCCCTCCCATGAGAGAGGTAACAACGTCGGTCCGCTGGGGTTTTAATCCACTTCGCCTGCTGCCACAGCTCTGGGCGGATTACGTAAGTTATCTAACGACAGGGCCCAGTGTTGCCCACTTGTCACATTGTCGCCAAGCCCGACCAGTCGCCGCACCAGGCCAGGACGGTTTCCCCATGCCATGACAGTCCCCAAAACCTGTCCCTGCCAGCTTTTTCGCCGGGAGGGGGAGTGTGATGTCTCCATGGAATAGGTCCCCCTTATCCTCCCCTGTACCTCGTAGAAGGGAGACACGGGCGGGTGAATCTGATAAGAGGCATTCTCCTTTGTGACCCCTTCCGAGAAGGACCCGATAACACAGCGGTGAGTTGAATATATTTATCCTCATTTATTCCCGCTAAATTGTGTCTTATTTCTCCCGTAATAATCTCCAGGATTATCACACTTCGGAATCGGATTGGCCATATTTTGGCGCGCATTTGGTTCGCGGATACCATACCCAAAAAATGGCTCCTTACTGGGTATTTTTGAACCCGAAAAAACGTGGGACAAACGCGAGAAAGACGATTTTTCGACGAATTTCCCGGGCGAATTTCGGATTTCCGATTTGACCGACGTCTACCTCCAGGTCTGATCTATACGGCTCGCATTTTTTCGTAATTTGTTCGACCCCTTAAACGGGCTTTGGCGCGAGTTGAAAGTGGAAAACGTAGGACAAACGGGAGAAAGACGATTTTTCGACGAATTTTCGACGAATTTCCCGGGCGAATTTCGGATTTACGATTTGACCGACGTCTTCCTCCAGTTCTGATGTATTATAGATAAGCCGTATAATACGGCTCGTATTTTTTCGTAATTTTTTCGACCCCCTAAACGGCCAGCGAGCGGAAAGTGAAAAAACTCACTCGGGAACGCGTTATCCCGTACCAACAAACCACACGGCTACCACACGGCTTACGGCGGCCAACACAATTTTATATTATTGTATGATGATAATATCATCATTGATTATATTACACAATTTTATATTATTGTATGATGATAATATCATCATATTATGATGTATGATGATGATATGATATGATATGATATACCTAATACAGTATATTATGAGGTTAGTTGCTCGAAACCGGTCCCCACGCTACAATTGTTTAGTGAAATAAACTATTTAGTAGGTATTCAAACCAGCATAGGAGTCTTTCTCTCTCCCTTACCACCTCATTGAATATGTAGCATCCTGGTTCCACGGTGCAATGGTAAATAAAGATAAAGAGTAGGTACTAGAATTAATTTTACATGCCATCCACGCTATTTATATGGCCTCTGAAACCCTGTTCGCTCTTTTTACGGGGCTTAGGCTAATGTTCGAACTTGCACCCCATTAGTTGCGCTCTTTGATTGTTGTTTTGATGATGTAGTGGGGAAAATGTAGATTTGATTTATTTAATTATAATTATTTTAATCATATTATTAAAATAACCTTGATTTTTCGAACTTGCGATTATTACCAATCCAGTCCTACCTGAATATAATTAGGTAGGTATTTGTATGTGGCGAATAACTTTGAGGGAATCCGGGAATGAGCTCCTTTAATGATTTTTTAAAATGTTTTTCCTGCAAAGGTCGTGCTTCAAAAGTTATGAAAACGGGTCCATATTGCAGAAAACCCGTTTCACTTATTTATAGGGCCTTAGGAAAAATATGATATTTGAATTCCGAGGTCTGGAGAGGGTACATGACGTGGGCTGCTTCGTCGTCTTTTGATTGGCCGAGAGATCCCTCTCTCTCTCAGCTACGCAAGTCAGCCAACTTTGCTACGCGAAAAGTCGACCCCAAAAATCGAAACTCGGGTTAATCATTAGAGAAGTTCATTCGAAAATTGAGCATCGAGGTTATTATCAAAGAGGGTTATTCAAAAATCGACCTGGGCCGAGTGTTTTTATTCCGATTCTGTTCAGATTTATTATTTAGCGCTCTGGCGGCTCAGTGCCCAACTACTCGACGCCCCGCCTGGCGAGGTGTGACGTCAAATATGCCCGGCGTTCATTTCAAATCTCTAACATTTCGAAAACAGCTCAGCATGTACCTATACGGATTTTCGAACTAAAAATTGGGGTATATGGGTTTTAAAGGGTGCTGAATCCGAATATGTTGTCAGAAATGCTGAATTTTGACCTTTTCAAGAAGCCTATTGAATTAATTTCATGCCATATGTATATTGCAGTACTTAGGTACTCAATTAATTTCATCTGTTCTATCGAGTGTGAAGGTAGGTACATATTAATACCATGACACTGGCACATCGATTTTCACCATTTTTCATTCTCACACGGTTATGGCCCCACCCCCACACTCGGGAGTTAGAGACGGGCATTAAATGAAATTGTTCATTAGTTACTTCAAAACTTTTTCTGAACTGAACTTCAAGTCAAACAGTTGAACGTGGGCAGCGTTTATTTTCCGTCCCGATTCGAGTGAGCACTGATGCTTGTCGATTTTTCTTGAATTTCCCTGAGCCGAACTGCAAATACCTATGACATCTTTTTTCGTCTTCGGTTTTATTGCACCTTCTCAGTCTATATTACGGTTCACCTCCGGAGAGAATATTAGGATAACCTCCCGAGAGAATATTAGGAGAACCTCCGGTAGCACAGTGACAGACTGGGAGACTGGGAGGACATGGGTTATTGGGCATTGCGCATCAAAGTTGTTTACCTTTTTAAAAATTTTAATTGAAAAGTACTTGCTGAATAGTTCCTAAAATGATGGCGACCTCGTCCAAAAAGTCAGGGATTATTCGTAGGATTATTCGGGGTAGGCAATCGCCTCGTTTATGTCACAGATTGGGTCCGCTGACATCGAACGAGTCAACCTTACCTTCGCTTGGATAACCTAACCTGCTTGGAGGAACCCAAGCAGCTTTTTGCTCTCTGTTACCATGGAACAAGGAACCTTTCCTTGTTCCATGTTGTTTACTAAACACCGTCTGGCCCATATTGGTTGTTCTCAGCAGTATTTCGTTTTCTACATTTTATTGAAATTTTACGAGTATCAAGTTCTTAGAATTCTCTCGGAATGGGTGACGAATCTGACAACAAAGACATCGTCCTCGAGGCAGATGCGGAGTTGCGATTTGAAGTGGAAAACCCCAACGAAATAGTGACTTTGACGGTAACATTATTTGTTTCAATAAGCCTTTTTCGGGACGCTAGCGTCGGAACGCTGTTAACCAATTTGCAACCTTCCCCGTGCCAGGTTATTGAACAGCCTTGAGTTGTTTATAGTGTCTTGCTAGTTAATATTATCGAGTTTTGGTTCATTGTTCTTGGAATAATACACCTATGACTATGTGACAGAAGTCGAAAATATCCCTTTTTCGAGGCGCTAGCGTCGGAACGCTGGTTACAAAATTTGTAACCAGCGTTCCAACATTTAATGTGCAACCTTCCCCAGGTTCCCTAATTCGTGCTTTGTTTACAGTGTTTGTGGTCTCTTTTACTCTGTGACGGTGTCGTACTAGTGGTTGTTGTGTTCGGGGTCCACAGTAAATACCCAGAATGGCCCAGCGAGTGCCATTTCGCAAAATTAGTTTAAATGAAGAGGACGTCCCGGGAGCGAAACTTCCCCATCCTGAACCCAGTGCGAACTCCGTTATTGCTCTGAAGCGCTTCCTGGAAGTAAGGGGTGTAAAGTTTCGTACGAATTCGAATAAAAAGGACCTTGTAGATTTAGTTCGTGGTTTCTCCAAAGAACCGGTAGATTCGGCGGCCTATGGTGGCACGTTACTGGCGGCGAAAGTTGAGAAGCTTCGACGGCGCGACCTGACAAGTGCGGCTTCATTGGACCCGACCAAGTTTGACTTGTTCCCAGTTACTGGATGGAAATCCTTCCCGTCAGTAAATATTCCTCTCTCCTTCAATTATGGAGTCGTCTATAACCATATTATTGAGACACGACGTGTCGTCGCGGACGGCATTTCTGAAGAAGATGTGAGCGCCGATGAAAATGATGTGCCACTACCCGCCTCAGCGAAGCCTCTTCACAGAGGTAAAAGATACTTCGTATATGGCCACGTAGGTAATTTAGAAGACTGCGAGTCGAAATCAGGGAATTACTGCCTCAAGGGAAAAGTGCAAGCCTCTATGAATCCTACAGAATATAATGTGGCAGTTATGCTGGACCGAGATTCAGGCTTAGTGGTCGATGCGTCTTGTCACTGTAAGGCTAGCGCAATGGCAAGGTGCTCGCACGTTTGTGCTGTGTTGATTGCGTTGGAGGACTACGCGACGAAATTCGGATATGCTCCTCTCGCGTGCACGAGTACACTTTGCTCATGGAACCAGGGAAGAAAGAGGAAGATGAGCGATCAGATAACTGCCAGGCAGTACACCGACAAGAGGGACCCATCCCGAATTAAAAACTTCGAAGTTTTCAAAACTGGGACACCACAGTCTTCGATTGATCGGCTCAAATATAATTTACAGCTCTTCTGTCCCACCTCTATGTGGGCCTCTATGTTGGAATATGGTTACGAAGACTACGAAATCACGCCAGAGAGATCAAGCATTCTAGCTACGCTCCGGAATGCATTCTTGGAGGCCTTGAAATTTCAGTCTGATTGTCCGAAAGTAGTTTCTGGAACCGAAGGACAAACACACAGTGACGAATGGCAGCGAATTCGAAAGAGCCTGATCACAGCCTCAGGTTTAACGAACTATTTAAATGAGGGCGATGTAGCTAAAAAACTTAAGGTCCTCATGTACGAACCACCAAACATCAACAACGTCTACGTTAAATACGGCCAGGACAACGAAGCTAATGCCCGTTCCAAGTATGCTGCGACGACGGGAAATGTAGTTAACTGCACTGGCTTATGGGTGAACCCAATGTATCCCGGCCTCGGCGCCTCACCTGATGGAGTCGTGAAGTGTATTTCAAGCAACACGCATGGCCTCCTCGAGATTAAATGTCCTTATGTCTTGAGAAACCATCTACCTACGGATACACAAGTTTTGTCAGCCCGGCAGCGGTATGGGTACTGCCTGAATCTTCAACAAGGTCAGTGGAAGCTGTCAAAAACCCATAAATATTACAAGCAGGTCCAAATGCAGCTTGGCATTACTCAGTTGGAATGGTGTGACTTTGTCGTATGGACGCCCAAAGGAATTTTCATCGAAAGAATTCACCGAGACCACGCCTGGTGGAACAGCACAGCCGAACAACTTCTTCGTTTCCATGCTGAGTTCCTGTGCCCTGAATACTTCGAGGTAGGAACCCCCGATGTTTAAAAAAAATTAATGGTTTTGAATGTAAATACATAAACTACACTCACACCCACACAGCCAGTACATATTAAATATGTACTGGCTGTGTGGGTGTGAGTGTACAAATTTTGTACTTCTTTATTAAAACGTTTGCCTCATGAAGAATAAATTAATTTACCTTATGATTTTATTTCAGGTGCGCATTCCCCGTGGCCTTGCTCCCATTCGTCTCCCCATCTAATCTTCAAAGAAGACGTATGGTTTCCTCGTCACTGATGAACCACGAGTGAACTCAACTTCAACCTAAGTTCAACATGTGTGCCCTGAATACTTCGAGGTAGGAACCCCCGACGTTTTTAAAAAAAATGATCGTTTTGAATGTAAATACATTAACTACACTCACACCCACACAGCCAGTACATATTTGTACTTCTTTATTAATAACGTTTGCCTCATGAAGAATAAATTAATTTACCCTATGATTTTATTTCAGGTGCGCATTCCCCATGGCCTTGCTCCCATTCGTCTCCCCATTTAATCATCAAAGAAGACGTATGGTTTCCTCGTCACTGATGAACCACGAGTGAACTCAACTTCAACATAAGTTCAACATGTTTTCCAACGTATTTTATCCACTTTTTCTCTTGGTTTCGATTTTATGATAAATATTTTTCAAAAGGTCAAGTTTTGGTTTATTATTCTTGGAATAATACAGCTATTGGTATAAAGTATTGGTATGAAAATAGCGCGTTGGTGAACATAACATTAAAAAACAAAAAGTTCCTAAATTTAAAGTTACCTTTCTTCTACTAAGTAGAAGTCTTGTGGTATTGGTTGAAACGTTCCTAGTGTTCGATGAAGATGACTGAAAATAGCGCGTTGGTGAACCTCTTCGTGTATAATATTATCATGACATTAAAAAAACAAAAAGTTCCTATATTTAAAGTTACCTTTCTTCTTCTAAGTAGAAGTCTTGTGGTATTGGTTGAAACGTTCCTAGTGTTCGATGAAGATGACTGAAAATACCGAGTTGGTGAACCTCCTCGTGTATAATATTTACACAACGTTCCTACATTTTTAGTAATCTTCTACTAAGTAGAAGTCTAGTGGTATTTGTTGAAACGTCTTTGTTCCTAGTGCTCGTTGAAGATGAACTACAATAAAAATGATTTGCAGAATGTGTGGTGTTTTGAGTGTCTTAAAAATCCTACATTATGATACATTATGTGGTTGCCTGTACCGGTTTTCTTTTCAGTAGAGTTGGCTCAACCAGTCCTCAGTTCAGAAAAATTCCATGTATGAAACTGCTCCCACTAGACAACGGGATAGGCCCTAGTCGCAAACCAAAGACAACATCAGGGCATGAGGGAAAAAGGACAATTGTGCACCTGGTGTAGTTAATTTCAAATGAAGGATTTACCACTAGGTATTGCATAACAGCAGCAAACATCTAGATTCTAGAATGTTACTTTTCTTTTCCATCTTCATTATTTTTCCCACCTTTTAAAATTGCTCCTGATTTTTGAAGACTTTTACAAAATGCTCTGAGTTTTCCAAATTGGGGCCACCCTGTTTTACGCTAACAGATGTACTTACAATGGAAACGGAGATCTCCCAGGGGATGCCCACTAGGGTGATATTAGAAGCCGTTCATTCTGCCATAGAAACATTATAATATAACACATAATTCTTACTGATTCACATCGAAATAGAGAATGATATTCTAATAAAATATAAGTCGACGGAAAGTACAACACAATCCTCTAACAATGTCTCATCCTCAAGTAACTAAAGGTTCACGGAAATTTAATAAGCAACCGCAAACAAACACAGCTTCTGATAGAACATACCGCATACTAAGAGGTACCACACGTTGGAAAAACCTGAAAGTTTTCAACCTACCCACTACGTGCTCCACAAATATTCGATTTCCTGCTATTTCTCTCGTGTCAATTTCTTCTTGCGGGGTCAATTTGTCTCGTCCATTCAAGAAAGCGGGAATTTTTAGAACAACTCCTTTTTCTTGTAATAAGTCGCGTATTGTGAACCCCCGGTCAGCCAAAACTACATCTCCCGCTTCCAAAAGATCAATGAACCCACATTTCTCGACTATACCTCGATCTGAAATTGAACCCTCATACAGCTCACTCATGAAAGTTAATGCACCATTGGGAGCACAACCTATAAGAACTTTATACGTAGTATGAGCTTTGTACTGGGAATAAGAATTGCCTTGTTGTTCAAAATTTGATGGTACTTCGCAACGAATTTCAGCGCAGTCAATAATCACACGAATATTTTTGAATGTAGCGCTCTTGAAGCGCGGGGGTAAGTGTTTCTTGACAACATCTCGACTGAAAAACATCTGCTTTCGAAAAGAATTGAAAAACCTGTTTAAAGCCAAGATCCATGTCGTTACTATGCGACTGATGAATGCCGGAGATAGAGAAAACTTGAAAGCTATGTCCTGCACCAGTTCGCCTCCTCTCAGCCGAAGGAAAAAGATGATGAGTTCCTGATGTCTCGTTAATCTTCTCTCCCGACAATGTTGCGCGGTATCACCCCAATACCTGATATTCACTCCATCAAAAATTGATACTAGTGCAGTGAGCTGTGAGTTGGTCATTCCGGTATAGAATTTGCACATGGAGTCGTCCTTTTTTAAATTGGTCTCAAATTCGACGATAGCAGACAATTTTTCTTTGGTCCTCATAAGAGTCAGCTCACGTTCCATCGTTTTTAGTTGTTTTTCCAAGGCTTCATACTTTTCTTTCCAACGGAAATCTTCGGATGAAACGATCGAAGTTTGAGTACTCGTTGAGACGGTACTCTGAGTACTACTTGAGACGGCCTGAGACCCTTCCTTGACTCCAGAAGAGGGAGGAAGTCCTGTACTGTCCTCCGGCGCGGGTGATTCAGCTGGATTCACTAGTACGTCATCTTCTCCAAAAGGTCCTCCTTCGATTCCAAAATCTCCACCTGGAAGCGAAAACAGAGCTGACGTATATATTTGGGCTTGAAGTGGTTAGAGGAACATGGTGAGACCCCCCTCAATTTTAATTAGGTGCTAGACGAGCACGCTTACCTCAGAAAAAACAAAAAAACAAAAACAGTAGGTATTGCACCCCCTTGTATAAGCCTAGTTCAGTTCTTCTGAAAATCTTGAATCCTATCTGTAGGATCACCATTAGGTAGCTACATACCTAAAGAGCCCAGACAGTTTCGTACGGGGGTAGGAGGGTTGACTCTGTGACAAAACAAAGTAGCGGATTTCCCTTCCCCCGCGCCAATGATCACTGGGACTGGATCAAAATTTAAGGTGGAGTTACCCAAATAACGTTCATCCACTATTCATTATCAAAAAGCGAGAGAAGAGGACACAGACCAGGTGGGAGAGGGCTGGCCTCCTAGTGCACCTATGTAGTCGCGACGGGGGTCGAAAATTCTGATTACCCTCAAAATTTGGCATTATTCGTTTCAAGAGGTCTAGATTCCAAAAACGAAATGTCCGTACGCCGTCCGGACCGTTTTGGGAAGAAGGAATTTTTTTCAAATCTGAAATTTTGACAAAGTACTCGGTTCATCATCTAGTTGTACCCGCAAGGTTTTCAGCTCGATCGCCCAAACCCGTTGGGCCCTGTGGGGGTACGGGAAGGGTATTTTTTTTTTTAAGGTTTTAGGCTATGGGCCGAGTTAGGTGTCGTTCTCGAAGTGACTTTGAACGTAAAATCCATTCTTGGGGGTGCCGGAACGATCCGATTTCACTGTGTGGCAAGGGCAAGGGTAGGACAAGGTTATCAATTGGGTGTGCTACATGGGTAGGTATAGGTATAGTTACCTGTAAGTAGGCTGTTTGAAACGGAAGGTTGCTCAGAAGGTCCACTCAGAACCGAAGTGCCGGGCGAAGATGTCCTTCTCAAATATGCACGCTCACGCCTTTTCACCTGATTTGCAGCCTGAATGAAACGAAGCGCAAATTATCAGTACCAGTAGATAATATCATGAAAGAATAAGTAATGATTTATGACCTACGAAGGAACCTTAATTAAACCTGTTCAATGTAGAAGGCGCTCGGGGTTTGTACCGTGGAGTCAACCAACCCCGTGCGCACATCCACTCATTAGAAAGAAGTGTTTCATTATTACTGAACACACATCCCTGTAACAGTAAGCAATATAATTCTAATTTCAAGTACTCACATTAGCTGGCTTGCACGAAGGCAAGTGCCGCTCATAGTCAATCTTCACTGGAGCTTCGTCGAAATGTTTTGAGCACACATGAAAGTATGGCGAAATACTACGGACTCTTTGAAATCGTTCATCAGCTCTCTTGCATCTAATCAACCACGTTTTGCATATACTGCACTTTTTGCACGATGTCAGGTGCTTCTTTTCGTCGTCATCAGACCAGTTCAAAACATTGTCTCGCAGGAGTAAGCAGGGCTGTGGGAAGCGGTAAAATTTGACGTTTGGATCATAACCCGGTCGAGCTGTTGTTGAGACACTATTGCACAGCCCAAAAGCGCAGTAATACGGCATATCTCTATAAAAAAAATACTACGAGAACAGAACAAAACCCCTACAAAACACGCGTCTGCTTCGGCTTCGCGTTTCAGGTCGTTCAATAACCTGCCCCTACGGTAACCAAACGTAACCTTCCCATAAAGTCGAAAAAGGCTTATTGAAAATATTGTAGTGCGGGCGCCTCCAAGGGACTATTGGTTGCTACCCATATGGCATAGACCGCAGGTGTGAGGTTGGGTTTTGAAATTATATCAGTTCAAGTTCGGAATTGGTTGTGGATTTGTTCACTCGCCGCTTTACATTGGTGAAAGCGGTGTGGGATGTGATGATTACTCCATCGAGCCACGAATATCAGCCGAACCGTTGCATTGGTTCTGTTTCCGTGCAACAGGAATATCAACCGCCAGCTGGGCGCCCGTGCAGGAAGAGGAAGAGGTGTATCACCTGTCGCAGGAAGAGGTGGGAGTATCCCCAAATCCCTCGGTTTGCTCAATTGAAGTACGTTCAGGCATAGCGGAGCAGGTATGGGGAATGTTTGATACTGTACGGGCGGAAGTCAGGGAAACTAGACCCCGAACCTTCGACGGGACTGCTGATTGGGAGCCTTATTTGCTACAATTCGAGGTCATTTCGGAAAAAAATCGCTGGGATGCCCACACAAAAGCGACCGAACTCGTATTAAGTGGAGCCGCTGTGTCCGTTCTGTGGAAGGTGTCCCGACCGGTGCAATATGCAGCGTTAGTCGCTGCGTTGGACGCTCGCTTCGGGGTTCGGAACCACTCGGAACAGTACCAAGCCCTCCTAGCCGGCGGCAAGGAGCGAACGAGAGCATTGTCGATTTTCATCGACAGATCAAGGAAGTCGCTCGGAAAGCATGGCCGGATGGGGGTGCAGCGGTAGAGGGAGTGGTGACGCTTCGGTTCATGGAAGGGCTTTAAGATCCCAGTGTACGCGAGAGAGTCCTGTTGGTTTGGCCCCAGACCATGACTGAAGCACTGGCGGTGGCCCTTCGGATGGAAGCGATATCGCGATTACCGAGTATGAGCCATCAGCAAACCAACCTCCCAAGAGACTCTGCTAGGAAGTTCCAGTGCTACATTTGTGACAAGCCCGGCCATAGTTTTCGGAGGTGTCCTCGACGCCAATGTGAACGGGAGTGGCCCCAAGAGGCTGAAAGCGAAAACGTTGGGAAAATGGAGGTCCAAGAGGCTGAGGAGAAGGCAAAATAGCTCCAAGAGGCTGAGGAGAAGGCAAAAGAGCTCCAAGAGGCTGAGGAGAAGGCAAAAGAGCTCCAAGAGGCTGAGGAGAAGGCAAAAGACGTCGAAGAGGAACGCAACGAAAACGACGATCTGATCGACGACGAGGAGTACGAAGAAATAGACGTGGGCGCTCCGAGTACGATGACACTACACGTCACGTCGACCTCCGATGGGAGTACACTGAGGAGAAAACGTCAAATGGAGCGGAGCAGCTCCTCCAATGGCAAGAGTGTTCAAGGACAGCGTCCCCCGCAGCAGGGGAGAGACGTCGTTGTCATTGTCAACAAGAAAATATGAGGTCGAGGACAGGAGCCCGACGAAGAAGCCACGCGTCTCCAACGCGAAAACGATGCCAATGCCAGGTGCAAGATGCGACTACAGGTCTGTGGCTACGGCGACTGCTAAAGACGCTGAGGCCTCCATCACCAATCTGCACGAGCTGGTGACCAAACGATTGTGGAGGTATAGGCGTCTCAAGGAATTGGGGGTCCTTCTTCTTTTGGGGAGGGACGAGTCTAGTGTGGGCGCCACCAAGGGACTATTGGTTGCTACCCATATGGCATAGACCTCAGGTGTGAGGTTGGGTTTTGAAATTATATCAGTTCAAGTTCGGAATTGTTTGTGGATTTGTTCACTCGCCGCTTTACAATATGCTTGAAAAGACATGATTCGTCTTCTTTTCCCATGTACCAAATGCAGCAGGTAGGGCGGCCGTCTCTAATTCCTGTAGTCCTGGACGTACTCGTGTCCTGCTGAAATGTCTGAACTTCTGACGCTGTAGGTACTCTCTAATGCGGGCTACCAATATAATATTACTGCTCCCAAATAATATTATACTATATTATAGTATATTTGGGAGCATGATATTATCAAAATTATTTGATTAAAACTGCTAGTGATTCCGTGGACTAGTGGTCTGACATGAATTTGACTTTTATTTTTGGTCACATGTCATCACGACAGGTACCTATGACAAAAAAAAAAAAAAAAGTACAATGCCGTAAAAGTTCAGATTCGAAATACTTCACCAAAATCTTTGAAATTTTTGGGAAAGTCCAGGAAAATCAGGCCGTATTAGATGTTATTGTGCCTTACCAGGGCAGAATCAGATCTACGCTCATTGAATATGTTTCAACCAAAATAATGAACCTACTTGATTACGGGAATCAGGGGGACGGATGACTCCTCTGCTGGTGGTCCAAACCAAGACACTTGGGCTGTAGTTGGGCTTAGCAGCTCCAAACCGGTCCCTATTCTAAATTTGTTTATTACGAAATAAACCGTTTGGGTTACCAGTGGAGGAGTCTTCTTAATTCCCGTATTGGTTTTTGCCTTCGGAAATACCCACCTTCTAAATGATTTGAATTCAATTTTCAGTTGAAATCAGGCTACGCAGAAATATTTGGCACCGAGCTGGTTAAAACAAAGGCGTACACTTTTAAAACTGGCGCTAAAATCGCTGTATTTACGTGGCAACGATGCACACTGGAGCTGAAAGGGGTTTGTGATCGCTACGTTGCTAAAGAAACGCCAATGGTAAGTGTGATAGATGGTGATTTTAAGCATTGGCGGTTCAAGTCAATCATGTCCAAAGTGCAACCCTTAAGAATTGATCGAACGTAAAGGAGTGGTAGACAGATCTTTCTCAACGTTTCAATAACTTTTTCTCACCCTCTAAATACTAGTCAGTTTGTCCATAATTTACAAGGTATGAAAGACGAAAATGACGCCATCCTACATCAGCATACCACCAATAATTTACTAGGTAAATTTCTACTTTTTCTCAATACTTCTCCAACAGTATCATGAGGTATTTCAATTCTAGATTCGTTCGCAGAGTAAGTTCTGGCCTTTCGTAATCGAATCAGAACTTGAACGCTTCCTGGAATCAAACTCTCCCCTCCAAAGGTAGCCCTGACGAAGTGACCACCTGGAGATCGGAGATGGAAATGTGCGCGATCCAGGAGGCTGTCGGAATCAGTTCTAGAAGTTCTAAAAAACAGCAGAACCGATGGAATCGATCCTACCGATTCTGAACGAGTTCTGCCTTCGCAGAGCAGCTTTAGGATTTGATTCCTTGAAGCTGAGCTACTCGGCCCGTGCAAATGCCCTTACTTGCACCAAACGGTTCGGAACTATCAGAATTGCTCAGCGAACGCACATTCTGTGATGTCCCAGTCTTAAGCTGACTATCCAATAGTTCTTACTTCAATGTTTCTTCCCCTTTCTGTCAGCCCTGGAGAAGGAATACAAAATTTGTATTTAATATTTCGAAACGTCGTCCGAGAAAATACTCTTCTCTATTCGACCAAACCTCAAGAATCCCTGCATCTTATAAGATATAAATATTGCTTTTCCCTAGATAGTGTAGATAACCTGTACATGAACGTATTATTTTCATGAATGTCAATACTTTTTGATCCTTACGGCGCGTTACGTCTTTTCCAGATGTTCTGCTTAAACTGTCACGCCTGCCTGGAGCAATTCAGACTGATAGCCGAACACGAGAACAAAAGAGGACCCATTACTATGGTCGTCGGCCCCACTGACGTTGGGAAATCCACTGTTACGAGAATTCTCCTTAATTACGCCGTGCGTATGGGTAGAACTCCGGTTTACGTTGATTTAGACGTTGGTCAGGGACAAATTGCAATTCCCGGTTCTGTCGGTAAGTGTTTTACATAGTCGTAAAAGAAGCATTTTACATAGTCGTACTTGAACACCCACTTACAAAGAAAAGTGAACAGTAAGAAAAGGTAGCCAACCATGAAGGTATAGAATTTCATGAAAAACTTGAATATAATATATTCATATTATGGTGGGAATATGGGCTCATCCTTTCGGGTAGACGTCACAGCTACTTCCCATTGGTTGGGAGTCAACAATTCGGTCGACAAACTAAAAACTCAAAATAACCAACCTCTGGGAAGTTGGAATCCTCTTGACGACACTTTTGAAGCCTTTTGTGGATCTGTAATGAATGCCCACCTGCTTCTCGGCATATTAAACTGCTCAAATTCTGATAATTTTTCTGAATTTCTAGGAGCCCTTCTTGTAGATAGGCCAGCGGCTGTCGACGAAGGGTTTTCCGAGCAAGCCCGTTTGGTATACAATTTTGGCCACACTAGCATTCAAAAGAATACGCAGCTGATGAACATCCTAGTTGCTAGACTGGCAGAAGCGGTGCACGAGAGACTCCAGGCTAACAAAAAAGGTAATGTGCAGTGCCATTCAAAAGCGCCAGAGAGGGTCAACAATCATACGAAAGCGGCACCCTCAAAAATCACCAAGTTCATAAGCGCCACTTATTTCATCGGCCCTAAATCCACCGCTTTACAAAAGCGCCCAGTGTTTGTACGGTTCATATGCGCCGCACTACATAATGAGGGGAAAAACAGAGAATTATGGTATGAATGTTAACGTTAACTAACGTGAAGAAGGCAGTTTTCTCAGGGTAAGCGATTCGTATAGGTAGTATAGTATAAGGCGCCCAACCGTCCTGTTTTTTAGACCTCCGCCCTGCCAAGCGTTGTCCTACTTTTTGTGAGAAAGTCCTGTTTTATCCCGCTTTTTGCCTGTTGGGAGCTAGGTAAGCAGGCAAGTACCTTCCTACTTCAAACCGACCAGCGTGGAGAAAATGCAGCTTCTGGGGGAAATAGAAACCAATCAAACCAACCATTCATTAAAAAATATAAGTTTAAAAATATGCCATGGGCATCCATGCCATGAGCATGGGGTTTTTTATTTTCAGAAGTTGGTTACATTAGTATACTAGGGTATGGTCAGCATAAAACGTTCCGTCTCTGACTATCCGATTGATACTACTCGTATCCTTGCCCTCATGATTCGTACTCGATCTTTGTCTTTCATTTCTCCCTACGTTCTGCCCACATCCCCTCCTACTGGCGCTTATCAAAATCGGCCAAAATGTGTTGCGGACCAGAACCTGGCGCATATGAACGGCCCGCTAATGAGCTTCCCGAGCCTAGCTGGCGCTTATAAAAAGATTAAAAAAACACTATGAGTTATCATAATATGATTGTCAGGTACCCCAGTCAGGGAGACCCCCCGTCAGGGGGGGGGGGGGACCCCAGGTGTGATTGTCAAGCGAGTGGCAGGTGCCAGTTTATTTTTGAATATACAGTCATTAGGTACTCCGGTTCTTTGCTTTTGTGTTTTCTGAATCGAATGCAACCACTTTTGGATTGATCCGACGTTTAGTGGTATCTGTCGTCAAATGAAACTACACGGCATTCGGGCCGTACACACGAAAAAAAAAGAAAAAGAAATTACCTATCACGTGTACAGTACGAATTATTGACGGATGATGTCTGGTCTGCAGACTCGGTTTTTTTCCGGAACCAAAATTATTCTCAACAGTTCTAATTGTGCATTTGTTATTCGTTGTAGACTAGCGACAACTTTTTGACTGGGCCTTTTTTTCCTCTCATCTGTCCTTTTGTTCACGTTGGTCTCGTATGGGGCCCAGGCGTCTGCATGTCTCCAGTTCCTCCTACTCGTTTGGGACAGAACTGACGGTGGTTTCTCTTGAGGAATGTAGTAGGATGCGCGTGGGCGCTAACAGACCTCCTCATTGTTTTTGATTTTCGTCACTCCCCTGGGTGATACGCAAATATTTCATCACTTATCAATTTATAGATGAAGGGTCTGCTATTGCTATCAACAGCGGGTAATATGCTGTTTGCTAATGCTGCATTAAATGATTCAAATACAGCGGACCCTCTGGTAGCATAGGTAATTTGTTACCAATTAATGACATTGAGCCACGTCGTGGCTCTTCACCGACGAATTCGGAATGTATAGATTTTTGGTTTATAATTCTTGGAATAATAGACGATGTAATCGCGACGGAGGTCGAAAATTCTGATCGGCCTCAAAATTTGACATTATACGTTTCATGATGTCTAGATACCAAAAACAAAACGTCCGTCCGCCGTCCGAGCCGTTTTTGACTTTTTTTTTTTTTTTAGTCTGAAATTTTGACAAAATACTCCGTTTTACCATTTAGTTGTGCCCGCAAGGTGTTCAGCCCGATCGCCCGACTCCGTGGGGCTAAAAATGGGCTACGGGAGGGGTTTTGAAGGTTTTCGGCTATGGGGTCGAGTTAGGTGTCGTTTTCGAAGTATTTTTGGGCGTAGAATTCGTTTTTAGGGGTCCCAGAACGATTCGATTCCACCGGGGGCTCTCATGGGGCTACAAATTGGATTTTTGAAAGATCCCAAGAGGTCAAATAAGGGGTCGTTTTCCGAGTAATTTTTGAATTTTGGTTTATTATTCTTGGAATAATACACCTATGTTTTCGCGACGGGGGTCTTCGACTCCGATCGGGCTCAAAATTTGACATTATCCGTTTCAAGAGGTCTACATTCCAAATCCGAAATGTCCGTTCGCCGCCCGCCGTCCGCCGTCCAGGCCGTTTTGGGCAGTAGGAATTTTTTTTTTTTTTAATCTGAAATTTTGACAGAATACTTGGTTTACCATCTAGTTGTGCCCGCAAGGTTTTCAGTCCGATCGCCCAAACCCATGGGGCTCTGTGGGGCTAAAAAGGGACTACAAGAGGGCTTTTTTGAAGGGTTTCGGCTATGGGATCGAGTTAGGTGTCGTTTTCGAAGTATTTTCGGACGTAGAATCCTTTTTTCGAGCCCCACATTTTATATATATATTTTTTATTGTCAAAGAATTATTTTTCGCACAAGTAACTTATATCAAAGAATAATACACCCTTGTGTAAAATTTGCAGCGTTTTTCTTACGCGCTCTACTCCGATGTTTATTATTGCGTCGACCGGATGCGGTTCCTAACCAGCGTCATAAAATTCCACAATATAGTTCCCATGAATGTTTTTTTACATAAGCAGTTGCAGGAGACTGTTTTAAAACACGTGTTCAGCCGGCGGCAAGGAGCGAACGAGAGCATTGTCGATTTTCATCGACAGATCAAGGAAGTCGCTCGGAAAGCATGGCCGGATGGGGGTGCAGCGGTAGAGGGAGTGGTGACGCTTCGGTTCATGGAAGGGCTTTAAGATCCCAGTGTACGCGAGAGAGTCCTGTTGGTTTGGCCCCAGACCATGACTGAAGCACTGGCGGTGGCCCTTCGGATGGAAGCGATATCGCGATTACCGAGTATGAGCCATCAGCAAACCAACCTCCCAAGAGACTCTGCTAGGAAGTTCCAGTGCTACATTTGTGACAAGCCCGGCCATAGTTTTCGGAGGTGTCCTCGACGCCAATGTGAACGGGAGTGGCCCCAAGAGGCTGAAAGCGAAAACGTTGGGAAAATGGAGGTCCAAGAGGCTGAGGAGAAGGCAAAATAGCTCCAAGAGGCTGAGGAGAAGGCAAAAGAGCTCCAAGAGGCTGAGGAGAAGGCAAAAGAGCTCCAAGAGGCTGAGGAGAAGGCAAAAGACGTCGAAGAGGAACGCAACGAAAACGACGATCTGATCGACGACGAGGAGTACGAAGAAATAGACGTGGGCGCTCCGAGTACGATGACACTACACGTCACGTCGACCTCCGATGGGAGTACACTGAGGAGAAAACGTCAAATGGAGCGGAGCAGCTCCTCCAATGGCAAGAGTGTTCAAGGACAGCGTCCCCCGCAGCAGGGGAGAGACGTCGTTGTCATTGTCAACAAGAAAATATGAGGTCGAGGACAGGAGCCCGACGAAGAAGCCACGCGTCTCCAACGCGAAAACGATGCCAATGCCAGGTGCAAGATGCGACTACAGGTCTGTGGCTACGGCGACTGCTAAAGACGCTGAGGCCTCCATCACCAATCTGCACGAGCTGGTGACCAAACGATTGTGGAGGTATAGGCGTCTCAAGGAATTGGGGGTCCTTCTTCTTTTGGGGAGGGACGAGTCTAGTGTGGGCGCCACCAAGGGACTATTGGTTGCTACCCATATGGCATAGACCTCAGGTGTGAGGTTGGGTTTTGAAATTATATCAGTTCAAGTTCGGAATTGTTTGTGGATTTGTTCACTCGCCGCTTTACAATATGCTTGAAAAGACATGATTCGTCTTCTTTTCCCATGTACCAAATGCAGCAGGTAGGGCGGCCGTCTCTAATTCCTGTAGTCCTGGACGTACTCGTGTCCTGCTGAAATGTCTGAACTTCTGACGCTGTAGGTACTCTCTAATGCGGGCTACCAATATAATATTACTGCTCCCAAATAATATTATACTATATTATAGTATATTTGGGAGCATGATATTATCAAAATTATTTGATTAAAACTGCTAGTGATTCCGTGGACTAGTGGTCTGACATGAATTTGACTTTTATTTTTGGTCACATGTCATCACGACAGGTACCTATGACAAAAAAAAAAAAAAAAAGTACAATGCCGTAAAAGTTCAGATTCGAAATACTTCACCAAAATCTTTGAAATTTTTGGGAAAGTCCAGGAAAATCAGGCCGTATTAGATGTTATTGTGCCTTACCAGGGCAGAATCAGATCTACGCTCATTGAATATGTTTCAACCAAAATAATGAACCTACTTGATTACGGGAATCAGGGGGACGGATGACTCCTCTGCTGGTGGTCCAAACCAAGACACTTGGGCTGTAGTTGGGCTTAGCAGCTCCAAACCGGTCCCTATTCTAAATTTGTTTATTACGAAATAAACCGTTTGGGTTACCAGTGGAGGAGTCTTCTTAATTCCCGTATTGGTTTTTGCCTTCGGAAATACCCACCTTCTAAATGATTTGAATTCAATTTTCAGTTGAAATCAGGCTACGCAGAAATATTTGGCACCGAGCTGGTTAAAACAAAGGCGTACACTTTTAAAACTGGCGCTAAAATCGCTGTATTTACGTGGCAACGATGCACACTGGAGCTGAAAGGGGTTTGTGATCGCTACGTTGCTAAAGAAACGCCAATGGTAAGTGTGATAGATGGTGATTTTAAGCATTGGCGGTTCAAGTCAATCATGTCCAAAGTGCAACCCTTAAGAATTGATCGAACGTAAAGGAGTGGTAGACAGATCTTTCTCAACGTTTCAATAACTTTTTCTCACCCTCTAAATACTAGTCAGTTTGTCCATAATTTACAAGGTATGAAAGACGAAAATGACGCCATCCTACATCAGCATACCACCAATAATTTACTAGGTAAATTTCTACTTTTTCTCAATACTTCTCCAACAGTATCATGAGGTATTTCAATTCTAGATTCGTTCGCAGAGTAAGTTCTGGCCTTTCGTAATCGAATCAGAACTTGAACGCTTCCTGGAATCAAACTCTCCCCTCCAAAGGTAGCCCTGACGAAGTGACCACCTGGAGATCGGAGATGGAAATGTGCGCGATCCAGGAGGCTGTCGGAATCAGTTCTAGAAGTTCTAAAAAACAGCAGAACCGATGGAATCGATCCTACCGATTCTGAACGAGTTCTGCCTTCGCAGAGCAGCTTTAGGATTTGATTCCTTGAAGCTGAGCTACTCGGCCCGTGCAAATGCCCTTACTTGCACCAAACGGTTCGGAACTATCAGAATTGCTCAGCGAACGCACATTCTGTGATGTCCCAGTCTTAAGCTGACTATCCAATAGTTCTTACTTCAATGTTTCTTCCCCTTTCTGTCAGCCCTGGAGAAGGAATACAAAATTTGTATTTAATATTTCGAAACGTCGTCCGAGAAAATACTCTTCTCTATTCGACCAAACCTCAAGAATCCCTGCATCTTATAAGATATAAATATTGCTTTTCCCTAGATAGTGTAGATAACCTGTACATGAACGTATTATTTTCATGAATGTCAATACTTTTTGATCCTTACGGCGCGTTACGTCTTTTCCAGATGTTCTGCTTAAACTGTCACGCCTGCCTGGAGCAATTCAGACTGATAGCCGAACACGAGAACAAAAGAGGACCCATTACTATGGTCGTCGGCCCCACTGACGTTGGGAAATCCACTGTTACGAGAATTCTCCTTAATTACGCCGTGCGTATGGGTAGAACTCCGGTTTACGTTGATTTAGACGTTGGTCAGGGACAAATTGCAATTCCCGGTTCTGTCGGTAAGTGTTTTACATAGTCGTAAAAGAAGCATTTTACATAGTCGTACTTGAACACCCACTTACAAAGAAAAGTGAACAGTAAGAAAAGGTAGCCAACCATGAAGGTATAGAATTTCATGAAAAACTTGAATATAATATATTCATATTATGGTGGGAATATGGGCTCATCCTTTCGGGTAGACGTCACAGCTACTTCCCATTGGTTGGGAGTCAACAATTCGGTCGACAAACTAAAAACTCAAAATAACCAACCTCTGGGAAGTTGGAATCCTCTTGACGACACTTTTGAAGCCTTTTGTGGATCTGTAATGAATGCCCACCTGCTTCTCGGCATATTAAACTGCTCAAATTCTGATAATTTTTCTGAATTTCTAGGAGCCCTTCTTGTAGATAGGCCAGCGGCTGTCGACGAAGGGTTTTCCGAGCAAGCCCGTTTGGTATACAATTTTGGCCACACTAGCATTCAAAAGAATACGCAGCTGATGAACATCCTAGTTGCTAGACTGGCAGAAGCGGTGCACGAGAGACTCCAGGCTAACAAAAAAGGTAATGTGCAGTGCCATTCAAAAGCGCCAGAGAGGGTCAACAATCATACGAAAGCGGCACCCTCAAAAATCACCAAGTTCATAAGCGCCACTTATTTCATCGGCCCTAAATCCACCGCTTTACAAAAGCGCCCAGTGTTTGTACGGTTCATATGCGCCGCACTACATAATGAGGGGAAAAACAGAGAATTATGGTATGAATGTTAACGTTAACTAACGTGAAGAAGGCAGTTTTCTCAGGGTAAGCGATTCGTATAGGTAGTATAGTATAAGGCGCCCAACCGTCCTGTTTTTTAGACCTCCGCCCTGCCAAGCGTTGTCCTACTTTTTGTGAGAAAGTCCTGTTTTATCCCGCTTTTTGCCTGTTGGGAGCTAGGTAAGCAGGCAAGTACCTTCCTACTTCAAACCGACCAGCGTGGAGAAAATGCAGCTTCTGGGGGAAATAGAAACCAATCAAACCAACCATTCATTAAAAAATATAAGTTTAAAAATATGCCATGGGCATCCATGCCATGAGCATGGGGTTTTTTATTTTCAGAAGTTGGTTACATTAGTATACTAGGGTATGGTCAGCATAAAACGTTCCGTCTCTGACTATCCGATTGATACTACTCGTATCCTTGCCCTCATGATTCGTACTCGATCTTTGTCTTTCATTTCTCCCTACGTTCTGCCCACATCCCCTCCTACTGGCGCTTATCAAAATCGGCCAAAATGTGTTGCGGACCAGAACCTGGCGCATATGAACGGCCCGCTAATGAGCTTCCCGAGCCTAGCTGGCGCTTATAAAAAGATTAAAAAAAGATTAAACCGACTTGACGCTTATGAACGGAGATAGAACAACTAAACACGGGTTGTTACATTTGTGTTTCTACCTGCACTGAATGTTTTCCCCATTTTTAGCTAACGTGTCCGGGATCATTATCAATACCTGTGGTTGGGTGAAAAATGAAGGATACAGTCTCCTCAAGAATGCTGCGCAGGCTTTTGAAGTGGACGTAATTTTAGTCCTTTGCCAAGAGAAACTTTTCAACGAATTGACGCGGGACATGCCGGACTTCGTTAAAGTCGTACTGCTTCCAAAGAGTGGGGGAGTAAGTCATGTTATCTTACCTTTATAGCTGTTCCATGTCCGTTTATGTCAATCCCCTAATACCAATGAGAAGAATTTACACCCGGTCAATTTGGCATTCAAAACATTGTGGTTTTTTCAAGGTCGTCGAAAGGAGCAAATCATACCGAGCTGAAGCCCGGGATGACAGAGTCAGACACTATTTTTACGGTAATAAGACGCCTCTCCATCCGCACCGCTTTGACGTCAAGTGGTCCGATCTGAAGATCTTCAAAATCGGCGCGCCAGCATTGCCCGACTCGTGTATGCCTCTGGGGATGAAGGCCGAAGACAACATGACCAAATTGGTTGCCGTACAACCAGGTACATTTTGCTTTTCGTACAAACCCCACAAAAAAAAACTGAGTTCTTCCTCGTCATCTTGGGGTGGTGATTTGTTGGTAGTTAGTTCTTTCATTCGTTCTCTAGGCTTTACTTCTTTTCATTTTCGGTCTAGGCTTTGCTCTGCTTTCTCTAGTGTGTGATCGCTCTTTACTCGACCGATTGGCCTGGCGTCAATTAAATCTTTAATGAGAACCTCTTGAGGCAGGTTTCGTTTCTAGCGAGATCGCTAGTTTCAATCACTTCTTGAACTTGCTTGCAGTGGGGCACCAGGCGAACCCATTTGTCAAGTTATGTACTTTGGAAATAAACTTCTAAAAGCCATTTTCACTGCTCCTATTAAATAGGAATTTTATCAATAATTTTGTAACTATTGTTTTAAAATTTGCAGGTCCCAACTTGCTGCACCACATTCTGGCGTTGAGCTATGCCTCCTCTGCTGAAGACGAAGTGATAAATTCCAACATTGCCGGTTATATATGCGTGTACGTTATTTTACCATTCCCAAGTTCGCACCCCATTCTTCGGACTGAGTTCTATTGTCAGCTCTCAATGTTTCAGGATTGACGTTGACGTTGACAAGCAAACATTGACAGTGCTCTCACCACAGCCTCGACCCCTACCCGACACCGTCCTTATACTGTGCGACATCCAGTTCATGGACAGCCCTTGAGACCATATGAACCTGCAGATATTTTGTACGATTAATAGATTAATTTGTCCTTCATGTAGCATGTAATAGAGAGTAATTAACTAGAGAATAATTAATTAGAGAGTAACACGAACCCCAACGTTTTCTGGTATCTGCTAGCAATCAAAAGAAGAATAATAATTTGAGTTTGCGACGGTTTCTGAGACGAGCTTAACTATTGGGAGCAAAAAAAAACAAAAAACGATATTTTGTTATTTATTTATTTTTATTTATTTTTTTCTCCAGTTTTTGGCTTATAACTCAAAATCGGTTCATTCTACGAAAAACTTTACTATATACCAAATAATTTGGTATGAAATGGAGTGCTCTTTAATTATTAAAGAGCACTCCATTTCCTTTCTAATGACTCCAAAAATATAAAATTCGGTTCAGGAATGTAGTCACAGTAGATCGTCAATAATTTTAATCGGGCATTTTTACCAACTTTGACAAAATGTGAGTTAGACTCATGTACAAACGACTGTGATAAAAAATCGGCTGCTCTAATAAAAAAAATTTCAAATTCGCTCATTCCTCCGTAAAGATACACACAGAAAATTGGTTGTAACGATGAATTTTTGCTAAGAGACTATTTTTGAAATAGGTAACATAACTGTTATGTTCAACAGTTACTGTTGAACCCCAAAGTCATCTGTGTTCGTTTTTAGCGCAACCTTTCCCTCAAAAATGGAAAGGTGCGCTCATCTCTTCGATATATATATATATTTTGTGTATCAGCATCACACCCGAACGGCTGAACAGATTTCAGCCGTGATCAGCGAGTTCTGGGGGTGGTTATAGGCCATCAAAATCACCTCCGTCGTCGACGATTCGTCCGATCCCGACGACATAGTTTGGTCGTTAGATACCTACGGTAGGTAACCTACCTAGTGTGTCAAGTTACGAATTCTTAGTTACGGTTTTGGTTTCGTAGTAATAGAAAGGTTGCGCTCTTCTATTCAATTCAATTGATGGCTAGTTTTTTTTGTTTTTGTATCACAGCATCACGCCCGAACGGCTGAATAGATTTTCATGAGGGTGGTCTCATTGTGATCAGCGAGTTCTGGGGGTGGTTATAGGCTATCAAAATCACCTCCGTCGTCGACGATTCGTCCGATCCCGACGACATAGTTTGGTCGTTAGATACCTACCTAGTGTGTCAAGTTACGAATTCTTAGTTACGGTTTTGGTTTTTTAGTAATAGAAAGGTTGCGCTCTTCTATTCAATTCAATTGATGGCTAGTTTTTTTTTTTTTTTTTTTTTTTTTTTTTTTTTTTTTTTATCCCAGCATCATGCCCGAACGGCTGAATAGATTTTCATGAGGGTGGTCTCATTGTGATCAGCGAGTTCTGGGGGTGGTTATAGGCTATCAAAATCACCTCAGTCGTCGACGATTCGTCCGATCCCGACGACATTATTTGGTCGTTAGATACCTAGTGTGTCAAGTTACGAATTCTTAGTTAAGGTTTGGGTTGCGTAGTAACAGAAAAGTAGCGCTCTTCTATTCAATTCAATTATTGATGGCTTGTTTTTTGTGGGTTTTTTTTTGTGTATCACAAAACAGCATCACGCCCTAACGGCTGAACAGATTTTCATGATGGTGGTCTCATTGTGATCTGCGAGTTCTGGGGGTGGTTATAGATTGAATCTGTAACGTAAACGAGGCGATCGCCTACCCCGAATAATCCTATTTATACGCTGACTTTTTGGACGAGGTCGCCAATGGCGTCTCGCCATAATTTTAGAAACTGCTCAGCGAGTACTTTTCATTAAAATTGTTTAAAAAGGTAAAAAATTTTGATGAGCATTGCCTGATAGGCGGATATGGCGGAGGGTCGGTTGCACCTCCCCCGAAGTGAAAGCGACGTTTATAATCCAAAGTATCAACTCCGCTTGTTTACATTTCACTAATGAGATAGATGACCGACAGCTCCCCCGGCCACCAAGGAACACGAATCCATGCGTAGCGGCAATAACAGATCTCTGTTCATCCAGGGCGAGTTTTTAAATCTCCTCTGGCCGGGGGAGCAAGCACGTTGGTAGCAAACGAAATATCCGGTCTCGTCCCGTTTTGAAGATATAACAACGACCCAATAACTTGTCGGTATGGCACGTCACCGACATTGGAGTCGTTTGTAATGGATTGAACCATCAAATGAATATCCGACACATTTTTTTTTTTAGAATTATTTCCATCCCTAAGCACTTCTCTGGTTCTCCTTTGGTTCTGGTATCTTGATTTCTCATAGTAAGCTATTCTTAACAGCATCTAGTTTCATTGGGCAATGCTCTGTGATCAAGACATCGTCAACATGAAGCAGTGCCTAACACCACAAACTGATCGTTTTCCCACCAAAAGAAGATGCAGGGGTGGAAGTGGTAGGTTTCAAAGCCCACTCCAAGTATGGGATTCTTAAGCCTGATGTACCACCTTTTTGGGTGACACTTTCAACCCTACGCACACTCACACTTTGATTGAAAGTCACTGTTGGCGCTTAAATATTCTTTGAGCCCTTCAGGGGGTTACAATTGAACAGACTTATCTAAGCCACCATTAACCCTTATCCAGGAATGCAGTGCAAACATCCAATTGGGTCATCTCAAGATCGAATTTATTGCTCTTATCAGGCAGCCTGGGGCATTTGTTTCTGACAGCTGTCAGATATGATCATATCCGCTAAATCCTTTGAAAACACTCTGCTTCAGTATCTGGTCGTTCCATCAGGTCCTTGTTTCCTTCTGAGGACTCAACTGGCTTTATGAAGCTGCACACCCCTTGGCACCGCTTTCTTTTATACGAGTGGCCAGGTACCATATTCAAGAGCTTTGAATTCGCCTTCAATAGCCTTCTCCTTAACTCTGAATCTGGACTTTGCATAGCCTCCTTATGGGCCGTAGGTTGGAGACCCCTGGCCTAGACTATTTAGGATGCCTACACCTTGTAGCACGCATTTATTGCACTTACCATCCACCCTATGAGGAACAAAGCCGACCAGATCGCTTTCTTTTGAGTTTTCCTTTTCGGTCTCAAATAAATATTTTAGGAAGGATAAAAATTTTTTCCAGCTTCGATCGACCCCTCGGGCGTCGCCCGATCACCCGACCTGCCTATCCGCCCCTGGTCAGTTACTTATTGACCAAATGAATAGGTAGGTACAAGAATTTTGAAGTTGGTTTACTCGTGTCCCTCATAAAACATCTAAATTGGCACCTGGTCGGCGGATCCTACAGTTTAATCTGCCAGAGCCTGTTATTTCCATAATCGGGATGACGTTTAGTGGGGGAGGTTACTCCCTGGGAGGGGTTCATTGTTTATCACCGACTTCGACACAAAACGCGGGGGTGACATGAATGGGCGGGTTGAGCGTAGTGGGGCGTGCGTAGGAGCCGGACGGACGACCTCACCTTCAGATATCGCGCTGGTTCAAGCCAGAATGGAGCTCCGATGGTGTCGTGGTCCTCCAGTTTTGCGATAGGTAAGTCGAGTTTAAATTCTTCATCTTGTTTGAAATGTTTTGACTTCTGCGGGTCTCTCAACTTTAATGTGGTTTCATGTTATCAAGTGTAACAAGTTGGTACCTATATTGGCACTTGAAGATATGGTATTGATCTACATTAGGTATGTTAACTTTGTTGTAACTAATAGACCAAGTGGTAGTGCTGTTTCATTTATTTAGTTCCGATTTGATCAATCACTACCAGATTCAATTATAGTCAGTTTTATGGTAGTAGTTCAAAGGCAGTTAAAACTAGTCTCGTTTATAAACTATATACCTACATGACCACGTTTATAAATGAGCAATCTGGCAGGGTATTAGTTGAATACCCGCTTACCTGCTTAATATGGGGTGGAATCGTCGTCTAATTTCCCTTGCAAGCCTTGCTAATGGAAAAATGATATCATGCGACATCACCGGATTATTCGTTGCGTGGGCCGGCCATATGAGGGTACTCACTATCAAAGGCCTTCTTGTCATTCATTATCTTGCCTTTGAGCTCGTTGAAAGACTACCGTTTCCAGAACTATCGGCTTGTTTACATGGACGGCATTTGATCTCTGTTACTCTGTGCATGGACGGTTAACGTAAAGGGCTTTTTCATGCCGCTTAGAAATAGTACTGATTTTATACTGCTGAAGCGTACCTACTTATTATCTAGTAACCTTTCGGTTTGTGGTGTTATGTTAGGTAGTAACAAAATAGGTACTTATCGATGTAGATTATTATAGTGTGGTGTTTGCCGACGGTTTGTCAGGGCTGTAGATGAGCTTAGTTGCTCGAAACCGGTCCCCACGCTACAATTGTTTATTCCAATAAACAATTTAGTACTCAGCAGAGGAGTCATTTCTCACCCTAACCACCTCATAGATTATTATGTTTTATTTTTTAGTTAAATCTTGTTCCAAGTAAATATTTATTTTTGAAACTTGTATATGTATAGTATTGGCCTGTTAAAAGATGGTCACAACAGCAACAACGATGTAAGGAGTAGGTAGCGCTAATGTGATTTGTATTGTGGTCAGTGCCGTAGCTAGAGCCTTGGGGGCCCCCATACGGATCCCTTTTTTCAAATTTTAAAATACCTACAACGTTTGAATGTCCCGCGCTTATAGGAGTCGCGAACACTCAATTTGAGGTACTTTCAGGAGACCCTACAGTCTTTGCCGAGGTAGGTAGGTAAGGCTCTTTTCAGGACCAAAAAAGTGGTCGCCGGGAACCTTCGGGGCACCATCCCGCCTGACCCATGCTACCTACGGCCCAGATTGTGGTATTGAAATTACACCAAGTTCCAAGTTTGTTGAATTTTAATAAATTCCTTGTCCATGAATTAAAACTAAACTAATGTAATATTTTTATTTGTTTGAGTTTTTAATAGCGCTTGAATGACAAAGATACAGATATCTATAGATCTAATATAAATCATTTATATTATTAATTTAGCTAGGTGCCTACCTAGATATCGTCTGAATCGGGTGTGTATTACGAACCATTGTGATATCACAATCATCATTAATGACTAGGTTGCAATTCCAAGGTTTTCATGTTTTTTCTGTTTTCTTTCATTTTTTAGGTCTTGAGAACAGATTGAGAATTCAGGGACCGATATTTATGAGTCAGAGTTGGGCAAAATCATACTCATGAATATGATTAAGATTTTATTCACAGGGTTATGTTTCTGTGATTAAGATTAAGATTAAATTCGTAATTACACCCGAGAGTACGATTAAAATCATAATCACGGGTATGATTAAGAATACACTCTTAATCACAGAAATTCTGTGGTTAATGCGATTAAACCCTGGAAATCTGTGATTAATCACAGAAATTCCTGTGATTAATGCTATTAATCACAGAAATTCCTGTGATTAATGCTATTAATCACAGGAATTTATGTGATTAATCACAAACTTTCTGTAATTAATCGCATTAATCACACACTATGAGTTATCATAATATGATTGTCAGGTACCCCAGTCAGGGAGACCCCCCGTCAGGGGGGGGGGGGACCCCAGGTGTGATTGTCAAGCGAGTGGCAGGTGCCAGTTTATTTTTGAATATACAGTCATTAGGTACTCCGGTTCTTTGCTTTTGTGTTTTCTGAATCGAATGCAACCACTTTTGGATTGATCCGACGTTTAGTGGTATCTGTCGTCAAATGAAACTACACGGCATTCGGGCCGTACACACGAAAAAAAAAGAAAAAGAAATTACCTATCACGTGTACAGTACGAATTATTGACGGATGATGTCTGGTCTGCAGACTCGGTTTTTTTCCGGAACCAAAATTATTCTCAACAGTTCTAATTGTGCATTTGTTATTCGTTGTAGACTAGCGACAACTTTTTGACTGGGCCTTTTTTTCCTCTCATCTGTCCTTTTGTTCACGTTGGTCTCGTATGGGGCCCAGGCGTCTGCATGTCTCCAGTTCCTCCTACTCGTTTGGGACAGAACTGACGGTGGTTTCTCTTGAGGAATGTAGTAGGATGCGCGTGGGCGCTAACAGACCTCCTCATTGTTTTTGATTTTCGTCACTCCCCTGGGTGATACGCAAATATTTCATCACTTATCAATTTATAGATGAAGGGTCTGCTATTGCTATCAACAGCGGGTAATATGCTGTTTGCTAATGCTGCATTAAATGATTCAAATACAGCGGACCCTCTGGTAGCATAGGTAATTTGTTACCAATTAATGACATTGAGCCACGTCGTGGCTCTTCACCGACGAATTCGGAATGTATAGATTTTTGGTTTATAATTCTTGGAATAATAGACGATGTAATCGCGACGGAGGTCGAAAATTCTGATCGGCCTCAAAATTTGACATTATACGTTTCATGATGTCTAGATACCAAAAACAAAACGTCCGTCCGCCGTCCGAGCCGTTTTTGACTTTTTTTTTTTTTTTAGTCTGAAATTTTGACAAAATACTCCGTTTTACCATTTAGTTGTGCCCGCAAGGTGTTCAGCCCGATCGCCCGACTCCGTGGGGCTAAAAATGGGCTACGGGAGGGGTTTTGAAGGTTTTCGGCTATGGGGTCGAGTTAGGTGTCGTTTTCGAAGTATTTTTGGGCGTAGAATTCGTTTTTAGGGGTCCCAGAACGATTCGATTCCACCGGGGGCTCTCATGGGGCTACAAATTGGATTTTTGAAAGATCCCAAGAGGTCAAATAAGGGGTCGTTTTCCGAGTAATTTTTGAATTTTGGTTTATTATTCTTGGAATAATACACCTATGTTTTCGCGACGGGGGTCTTCGACTCCGATCGGGCTCAAAATTTGACATTATCCGTTTCAAGAGGTCTACATTCCAAATCCGAAATGTCCGTTCGCCGCCCGCCGTCCGCCGTCCAGGCCGTTTTGGGCAGTAGGAATTTTTTTTTTTTTTAATCTGAAATTTTGACAGAATACTTGGTTTACCATCTAGTTGTGCCCGCAAGGTTTTCAGTCCGATCGCCCAAACCCATGGGGCTCTGTGGGGCTAAAAAGGGACTACAAGAGGGCTTTTTTGAAGGGTTTCGGCTATGGGATCGAGTTAGGTGTCGTTTTCGAAGTATTTTCGGACGTAGAATCCTTTTTTCGAGCCCCACATTTTATATATATATTTTTTATTGTCAAAGAATTATTTTTCGCACAAGTAACTTATATCAAAGAATAATACAACCTTGTGTAAAATTTGCAGCGTTTTTCTTACGCGCTCTACTCCGATGTTTATTATTGCGTCGACCGGATGCGGTTCCTAACCAGCGTCATAAAATTCCACAATATAGTTCCCATGAATGTTTTTTTACATAAGCAGTTGCAGGAGACTGTTTTAAAACACGTGTTCTGTCCAGAGTTGTCTTTTCTGCTTCTAAAGCCAAATTTGGCTCTCAAATTTATGGGAAAGTTTTGCGGATCTTAATTCAGCTCTCATTTTTGCTTGGTGGTTTAGTTAGTTAGTTAGTTTCTTTCATGGTGCTGAGCGATGATAGATATAAGTGCAAAGAAATAACGTGCAAAAGATAGGGGACTTTCCCATCGTATGTACTCCAAGGGGGGATAAGTCAGCTCACTTGGCGAGCTAAGTGGACATTGACATGTTGCCGTACCATTTAAGTGGTCCAAAACGACACCGTATGGGCTAAGGCAAAGACCTATCAGAGGTCTTGAAATTTAATAGGAGATTCGCAAGGGGGAGTATGTGAGATGTTTACAAATTGTCATGGACAGCCCGATTGGGAGAAGTGAACCTTGCCGGAGGGGCAAAAAAACTCCGGGGACGGGCTCACCGAGGAAGGCGATGCATTATGTACTAGCAAGAAGGGTAGGTTGCCCGAGCAAAAAAACACATCAACAAAGAACGGCAGGCGCATCAACATTTCAAAGCTGTAGGGCCGTCAGGTTATTCTTTCCATTGCTGCAATGCACAGGAAATCCTCGGACTGATGGACCTTCTCTCTTGACAACCGATTAAAACTAATCCAAGAGGGCGACTCTGCAGTCCCTGCCAGTTATCAAGTGCACAATCAACCACGTCAATTCTCTTTATGATAGTTTTTTCTTTTTTAAAACGACGCTTGACAAAGGTTCTTCGTGGCTTCTGATTCATTTCTTTTGTGCTAATCCAAATTTGACGCCAATCGTAAGAATATTATTGCACGAACAGGACCTGGTATTCTATAGCAGAAATCTTCCAAAATATCACCCAAGTCGCCAAATGGAGTAGCTTGTCGTCACAAAGCGAGGGTAGCAGAGCTATAAGTCATATCACCAAAAATTAAAAAAAAATTGTAATCGATAGAATTTTTGAATTTGATTGATACTCAACCCGATGTGATCGAAATCGATGTTTGAGTAAAACCGCTGCAAATCTTTCCCAAGGGGTTATTATTCTTTGATATAGGTTACTTGTGTGAAACCTAATTCTTTCAATGAAAAAAAATTTAGACATTTTTTTCCAATTTTTTTTTGTTTTAGATACTCGGAAAATATTTGACCGGGGTTCTTCAAAAATCCCATTTGTTGCCCCATGAAAGCCCTATAGATCCCCATAGTCAAATCGGATCGTTCCGGGACCCCCAAAAATGGATTCTACGTTCAAAAATACTTCGAAAACGACACCAAACTCGACTCCACAGCCAAAATCCTTCAAAAAACCCTCCCGTAGTCCCATTTTAGCCTCATAGCGCCCCACGGGGTTGGGCGATCGGGCTGAAAACCTTGCGGGCACAACTAGATCGTAAACCAAGTATTTTGTCAGAATTTCAGATTATTTAAAAAAAATTCCTACGGCCCGGACGGCGTATAGCGTACGGCAGACGGACATTTCGCTCTTGGAATCTAGACCTCTTGAAACGAATAACGTCAAATTTTGAGGCCGATCAGAATTTTCGAACCCCTTCGCGATCACATAGGTATATTATTCCAAGAATAATAAACCAAAAGGCCGCCCACAAACCCAAAATGAATCCATTTTTTTTTTTTTTTTTCTTGGCTCTCCTGAAAACTCGGTGAAAATGTGATACGACACGACATTGTGGCTTTGATACCTGTGGGGAAAACTCCCCACGTCAAGGGATGTATTGCAGCCCGCTGGATGTAGTACTGACGGGAGGAGCAGGTCGCGCTATGGTCGCTCCGCGAGCGTGTAAAACTCCTCTTCTCCCTTCGGTGGCCCAGTCTTTATTTTCGGAGACGAGGGGAAATTATATACTAAAACACATCAAATTAACATTAAATTTTATACGTTAAGGTATCACAGCAATTGCTGTTCATTTATTGCAACATCTTCAATATGTCAATAAGCAGTGAGAGATTAGAGATCGGGTCCGCTGGCCAGGCCTTCATTGCTGATAATTCGGTTATCGCAGCTGCAACAGCGGATCTTGTCTCGACTGCCGGGTCCGCTGGTCAGGCCGTCTTTGGCGACAACGTTTGAGGCAGCTGCAACAATAATTATTGATCTCAGTTCCACTGCAAACCGAGGACGAACTAATTCCGGCCACGAAATATCGTGTTGGGTATCAGCATCTGCTTGGTTTTCTTCTGTGGACCTCGCACCGTCACAGTACCCTGACATTTCACGTTAGCCTGACTTTCGCGGGTCTTCGCTTGTGGTTGCATTCTCTACTAGGTCCATAGACTACGACACTTCGTAGGTACGATGCCCTAGATAGATATTCCCATACTCCGTTCCTCTTCCTCCACAACACGGTGCGGCAAAATTGTGGATTCACGCCACCGGCCTTCCGCTAAACACACAACACAAAATCTAATGACTTTAAATTCCAATTTAGGAAAACAATTTCTGTAGTTACACCCTCCACATCCGTTTTACCCTTGAAATATGAAGAACTATGGTCATTGATTGGAAAACGAAAAAATTGTTAGGAATGAAGTAGTTTAAATCCATGTGCGTCATGACATTGTGTGTTTTGGTTTTTTACTTGCTTGTAATTTTTTTCATAGCCGAAGAAAATGTCGAATTCGAAGCCGAAATAATATGAGAGTACCTACTAAATATTCCTTAAAACTAGTACTAAATTATGTATTGGTTTTTCAATCATTGCATTCGACAAAACGTGAATGACCATGTCACGTGTGATAATAGTAAGCCATGCGATCTGAAATATTGGTGTTTCCAGAATGTGGGTGATGGTGTTGGTCATCGTCTGTGGGGCTGTTGTTGGAGTCCAGACATCATGGGTGTGTCCGGACATTTTTAATGTCTCCTGTTCCTGTGACTACCCACACACGCTTCGGTGCAATGGAAAACCTAATTCCTTGGAGACGATCGCAAGGGTGCTCAAGAATCTGCCAGAGCCGGAAATGGTCTCTCTACTCGACTGCAGTATTCAAGGACTCGTTCACATTGATAAACCCATTTTGAAGGTGATTGTCTGGCATGTTATTATTGGATTCCTATGAAACGATACTAACAGATTTACGTGTTCATCTCTCTTGACATTTGTTCATTATATAATTATTTTTGGGCGGACAGAATCCACACTTTAATTCACCTAGTTTTAACTAATTACATTCGAACTCACTCCACTCCCCCTGTAAATGTTATGATCATCTTCCAGGATGTTTCTCTTTACGGTTTGGTCATCTCATCCGGAGCTCTCGTCAGTGTGGCAGAAAATACATTTGACGAACTCAAGGCCCCACTTGAAGCACTTGGATTACCAAACAATAAACTGGCGTACGTTCCAATTTTGGCGCTGTCGAAATTGAATCGGCTCATGAGGCTGGACCTGTCTCACAACCGCCTACAAAACCTCGGGCCTCATTCATTTCAGGTACCTAATTTAGTGGTTTTGAGTTTACCGATTTTGTTTTCAAATCTGGTTTTTTATGGTTGTTCCAATCTGCTGAAGTGTACCTACAGGGAGACCTCTAACAAGAAATTAACTCCTAGTTTTAATGATCACGTACTTATAAACATCGTTCAGTATACTGACGTTCATCTTGGCTGCTATTGAATTGAGTATTCTTTAATACCAACTTTAATTTTGCAGAGCCTGTATGCAGTTCGATTCTTGGACTTGAGCTCAAACCGCTTGACAAATATAAGCTCGAATGCGTTTGTGGACATGTCTAGACTGAAAACGCTGCGACTCCAATCAAACTTCCTCGGCAGTGACGTCATATCAAGATTGCAAGGATTGCTAAACTTGGAAGAATTTGATCTCAGTGGCAACCGTATTTCGGGGCCTCTCACGCCGAGGAGCTTCCCCCGACTACCCCGTGTGATGTCGTTGAACATAGCTCATAATCAAATCAGTAGCATCCTGAGCAGAGCTTTGACAGGCTTTGATTCCATAGAATCGTTGAATTTGGAGAATAACATGATAGACGTACTTGAGGACCAAGCCTTCAAAGGTATGCCAACCTTGAAAGTGTTGAATTTGGCTCACAACAGAATAATAGCGTTTTCTGAATCATCATTTGCCCATCTGAAGAATTTGACTTTTCTGGATCTATCAAACAACTTTCTACGAGCGCTCAGTACAGACCTACTCATCCCTCTCGTAAATCTTCGTGAACTCCACCTCGACGACAACGATATTTCAATGATTTCTGCAGAAGCCCTGAAAACGGCGAAAAATTTGGAGTTGCTAACCCTGGCAGGTTCGTCATCTGTTTCAAGAGTGAACTTCCTTAGAGATTGTCCTAAACAAAGAAAAATAATTAACGCTAATTAGCACAATTAAAAAAAAAAAATGAATGAGTGAAAATTAAATTTGGATAATTGTTGGTTTTGAAAAATTGCAGATAACCCGCTCAACTGTGACTGTAGCCTTGTTGGGTTTGCCGAATGGTTAAATTCTACAAAAGAAGAACAAAAGGAAAAGGTCGTGGCAGTTTGCGCCATTCCTCCATCTTTGGAAAACGCCCTCGTTCGCGAGCTGAGCTTGCACCAGTTGGTTTGTGAGCAGGACGAGTCGCTCTTGAGCTCTGGATCTATGCCTGTTTCTGGTACTCGCGTCATGTTGCAAGGGTTTGACTACAATGGAACTCACGTGTCGCTCTTGTGGATGGTGGACGCGAGACTGCCCTATAGATGCGGAGAGCTGTTCATTTACGAAGAACTTGGTGCTCATGAGGTGAGAGCTAACCATAACATTTTCAAGGTCTGTGCCGATTTGCTTAATGTATAGCTGTTAAGTATGCATTTCTCCCGTACATTGTAGGACTCATTCTCCTGTCCTCTAGGATGCTCTTGTTTGCATCATTCGAAATATTGTCAACCTCCAGCTCAATGCTTTTGGGCCTGACACCCGCTAGGTACCTGTAGATACCTCTAGGCGTTTTATTTTATTATTTTATATTTTATAATCCTAAATAAACCTATCGTGTAACGAGTCGCAGTGTATGGAAATGGACAAAAGGCCCTCAAAGTGTAGGGACTACTCTTCTAGTCTTCATTTGTAATATATTATAAAGGAAAAATTCATGTTGATCGCTAGTGAGCAGTGTACCCATGAAATTTGTTCATTCAGGAAACCAGAACCTTGTTTTGATCGTTATTCCTCTCAATACTTTTGCAGGTATTGCTGGAGACAGAATCGTTGAGCTGTAACTCATCAACAATAATCAACCCTCACTTCCTATCAGTAACTCATGACGTGTCACGAATGGAAAAAGGTATGAAGTATGGCATCACATGGGCAACCAAATCAGAAATAAAATTTCACCTATAATGGGTCAATATTTTTTTTTAAGTTCGGTTCACTATTAATCCCCAGAAAGAATCCTCTGCATTTACGTGGGAATCCTAATCAACAAATTATACTACTGCACATTAATATTTGACATTTAACTAAACCTTGATGTATTGAAGACGCAGCAAAATTTAATGTCACAGAAGGGTAATGAGCTCCTTGAATGATAAAAAAAAAAAAAAAAAAAAAAAAAAAAAATCCTGGAAAGTTCATGCTTCAAAAGTTACGAAAACTGGTCAACATCTCTCTCTCTCTCTCTCTTGCGCCTATGCACGTAAGCCAACTTTGCTACGCGAAAAGCCGACCCCGAAAATCAAAAATCGGGGTAATCATCAGAGAAATTCATCCAAAAATCGAGCATTGAGTTATCATCAAAGTATTCAAAATCGACCCGGGCCGAGGGAATTTATTCAGATTCCGTTCAGATTATTATAATATAATAATATAATATAATATATTATATTATTCAGCGCTGTGGTGGCTCCGTGACCACTACTTGGTGACTTCACGTGCCCTCTGCCTTCATTTCAAAATCTCCAACATTTTTAAAACAGTTCTGCGCGTAATTATACGGATTGCCAAACTAAAAATTTGTGTAGGGGGGTTTTAAAGGGTGCTGAATTCGAATATGTTGTTAAAAATGATGAATTCCGACCTTTTCAAGGAGCCCATTGTTTTGTTTAAATTTTGCAAAATTAAATGTTAAGTCTATAAAAAATCATTTAAAAAATTTTACGTCATTCAATTTTTTTTTTGTTTTAGGGCACAAATACAGGTATTGCATAACAATGGTTGAGTTGCACATGAAGGCTCACGACACTCACAATTCCTTAGCTTTGGGCTGCAGTGAAATCATGGCCTTGCAAGAAGTATACCGACCGAGGGTCGCCGCTCTTCAGGCCGTCAACTCCGCTCTTGGGCATTTGGAAATCTACGCCGAAGCTTGGCCACCGTCTGCCATCTGCGTGGGGAGCATATCCGTCCACATGGACTCTGCGCTGGTTCATCAATCTGTTTTCCACTGCGAGCTGTCAAATTACAACATATCCGATCTCCCCCCTTATGGCCGTTATAATGTTTGCGTTTGGCTGACAAACGACAGCGAGGTACAATGCGTGTCAGTTCCGGCACAATACATCATTCCCCACCCTTATACGCCATTCGTTACACTAATATTCTCCGTGATGTTTTTTATATTCCTCTTGGCGGCTGTGATGGTGTATAAATTCATCAACAGGAAGCCGCGTCAGCCTAAAACCCACGAGCAATGCTTCCTTCATTCTGGTCGTGATGAAACCCTAAATAGAGGTTATATGAAACTCCATGCAACTACAAAGTTGTGAAGGTAAAACATCATTTAGTGAAATTGGACTGATTTACATCATATCACGACCTAAAGGTTTGTACGTAGGTACAGCCAGTCCTGAACGGTTCAGGACTGACCACGCCCCTTTTTGGCTGTATAGACAGTAACCGAACTAGTTCGGGATTTGCAGTCCACTGTTCACAGAGCCACTTCGGGACTGTCCAGAACGCGTTCAATCAGTCCGGGATTTTTTCAGAACTTCCAGTCTGACAACTGCGCAGTAAACCTTTTACCCCCCTCCTGTGGAGTTGAAGCTGTCTATTCGTAGTGGAGGTTACAGATGTGTAGGTTATCAGTTCGGAATTGCTTTAAAACGTGTATGGACTGCAAGGAGTTCTGAACAGTTTGCATCTCCTCCCTTTTCAGTTCAATCTCGAACCAAGTTCGATTCTGAACAGTTCATTTACTGGTCCAGGACCCGCTGGCCATACAAACCTTAATGGTTTCGGATACCTAAAGAACCCCCTAGGTGTTGATAACTGCTTAATTCTTTGGACCATGAAGATAGAAAGAATGGCTTCATCATCACAGATATAGATATAACTTTTTACGCAAGTATACGTGTATATTTTTGTTTGTACATAACCAAGTTGTATATAATCAGGAATCGTCACCTATGATGTCAATAGTGTAGAAATGTAAATAAAAAAAAGAGCCATTAACAGAATGTCATTCTAGAACATGTACATATGTATTAGTAGGGAGGTAGTGAAACTCATAACTATATGCACTTCACCTAGCCAGTGTGTGTGACATTCACGTATAACAATGTAGTCTATGAATCTCCTTCCGTTGAACGTGTCTTATACACTTTCTACAGTGTTGGGAGCCTGGTCTGGTCAATAGGTACCTAACTAATTTGTTATAATTATAGAACACAATGAATACTGTGAGACTAGGAATTTAAACATACAAAAAAACTTTCGTTTATCTAACTGTTGTCTTGTTGTTACTCTACTTCTAATAAAGCCGCAAAGATGAGCAGGACGAGAATAATTTTATAATAACCAGTTCCCGGGATCGGATGAATAAATGAATGAACCAATCACGAAGAAAATTGATTCCACGTAGAATGCTTCCCTCGTTGAAAACTGAATCCCACGAGTTTGGCAAAATCATTGAACAACAACTTCCAGGGGCACCTCATGTAATGTAAATTTCATGTTTGTGGGAGTTGCTTTCTTGGCGTTGTGGAAGTTTTTTGATTGAGGGGACTCATACAAATTTTTTGAGGGTCTTTTAACGTCTCCTACATCTAGTGATTTTATTTCAATTATTCATTTCCGGGCATTTATTGGTATAAGTAGGTAATATGTAGTTATCGATTGGAGAGGGTGAAGGTTCCCTATCCTGGACACCTTGTTGGTTGGGAAAATTCGTAAATTGGTTTCAGGAGCCTGAAAGTTCAACTGGAATTAGGCCCAGTAGATGTTGGGGCATTGTAGAGAGATAGAGAAGTCCGCGAGTAAGGTTATCTCACAGTGGAGGAAACCAGTTAGATTGTATTGGAATTACAATTTATTGTGTGATAATTTACAAACAGTTTTGATTTAGTATCTTAGTAACGTTTAATTATGAAATCAAAATAGGTAGTGACTTTTGTGTCTCATCTACGACCAAATTGAGAGGGGACTCACTCTGTCCAAGGTTGGGCACCACTTCACACATTGGACGAAATGGCATGTTTTACAAGCAGCGTAGAATTTACTGAGGTCGATTGAAAAACCTGTAGTCATGTTATCAAGTAGGTAATTGATATAATACATTAAATTCACAAAAAATGTAAATAATAACAAGAATAGCCTGTGATTTTTTTAAAATTCACAACTAAATGTGAATTTTTTTAACTTACGGCGAATTAAAATCAAATTTGCTGTAATTCCATTTCTCGCGGGTCCACTGACCAGTAATTTTGTGATACTCTGAGAAAAACGGATAGAGCTAAAAGAAAAATTAAGTGGTACGAAAGAGTTGCCACAAAAATTATATTCATTGGTTTTTCTCAGAGAAACACAATATTACTGGCCAGCAGACCCGCGAGAACTGAAATTACTGCGAATTTGAATTTAATTCGCCGTAAATGAAAAAATGCATAATATGCAATATATTATATTTAGTAGTAGAAGAAATTCACAAATTTATTTGTAAAAAAAAAAAAAAAAATTCGCAGGCTTTGTTTGTAATTGTTATGACTCCGCTCACTCCGTGCACTCAAATAAATACTCGAAATTAACTTTGCAAAATAAACGTCGCGGAATCACCGGGAAATCAAATCAATACTGAACTTTTTTTAACTTTTCGTAACCAACGTGTGATTCCGCTACTACCGTTTTATTCATTTCCCTACTGGAGGGGAAATACTCATACGCCTCCCCCAAACACCGAGTGGAGACGGAGGTGTTTTCGGCTCCCAACGCCCGACGCCGGCCTGGGCCCGGCATCTCACTGGTCGCTGCCACGAGGGCCGGTTCGGAGGCGAACGTGACGGTTTTCCTCGGTCGGTCATCCGGAAGAGTTCCTGCTGGCTTGACCCTGTCGACGGACGGATGTACATATTTGTGAATTTAATTTACAGAAAAAGTTGTGTGCGAATTAATTCATATTTACACTTATGAATGTGAATTAATTCACATTCGCATATACGTAAAGTATGAATTTCCGCGTGTCTCTGACTTGCAGAAAAACGGATCTGCGATGATAATATACCTAGTTCAATAAGAGAGCGAAGAATAGTCGAGGATTAGCCAATGAGGCCTCGTTGACTTAACCCTCTCTCCATGGAAGAAGGAAATTCTCTCTATTCTTCCATGCCCTCTCCCCCAAGTAGATAGATACCTATAGCTATTTTTAAACTTCGCAGGGGGTCCCTTATTTTACACTTAAATTTTAGTCAATAAATTAATTAATTTCAATTAATACTTTAAAATAGTAATAAGCTGATTTAATTCATTTAAATAACTTGATAATTCACGACAAATAATGTTGTCAAGTTCGGTATCAATCAAGTTAGGTATTTAAGTTAATTAAATTAACTTGATAACATTTCAAATTATTAATTGAAATTAATTTAGCGATTACAGTTTATTCTGTCATTTAGGCCCTTTGGTCCCAAAAGTCTTGAATTAATAATTAATTATTATCTGTCATCTAATATCAGGTAGGTATTATTGTGACAGAACTTTAGTCATGTGAGCATTAACACTCCTCCGAAAGTGGCAAGAAGACAAACAAACTAAACTCAATAACAAACAAAGTAGTCTGCTTTGTGAATCGAAATCTTCACATTCAATCCTAATAATATTATGGTCGATTTACATTCCATTAGGACGTGACCAGTTTGGAGTTCGTCAGGCGACAGAAGAGATATTCATAGTGATGGTTTTCAGGCGTTCGTCGTGAAGAGGCTCACCTTGTACGAGAGCGTGGGTAGAACATCTTTCGCTCTCTCTCTCCCTCTTAAATGCTCGAAAGCTGTATTGGGACAAGCGGAAGGTCACTCGACACATACAACCTGGTCCGCTGAACAGGCACACCTCATATTTACGTATGATTTTCATACATTTAAAAAAACAGTATGTGAATCATTTTGAGTCCTATTTAATGAAAATCGGTTAAATATTAAGAAAACATATTTAGGATAACGAAACATTTTGCCGTTTTTTTGAGTTCTCTCTTTAAATAGACAACCAGTTTTGATCTAATTAGTGTTGGGGAAAATGCCTCCAAGAAGCTATACCTCTACTAGGTATCTGACCTTTTCTAAGTGTTATGCTGCCGAGTGAAATCATGGTCCTTCCTCGTCAAAAAGCGGAGCCCTCCTCGCTTTAATTTGTCGAAATCGAGAGAAAAATAAATAGGTAAAGACAAAATTGGTTTCAACTAACACCGCTATTCTGATCTTTTCGCAAAGGTTGTCCACGACGATTTCCCGAGAAATATTGGAAGGACCGCACCTGAGGGAATCCAGGGATCCAGGACGACGGCAGACAAAATTACCCACGTGATGGCGATCAAGGGGTTGAATCCAAAATTTCAATCCAGGGGTTTTTGCCTCCCTTGACGAAACAACACTTCGGGAGGCTGGAAAAACAAGTAGGTAAGGGGGGTCCGTGAGATTCTGAACGAAAAAAAGGAACAGCTCCCAGGAAGGAAACTTTTCTGATATCGAAGTTGGAGAGGAGAAGTGATGCGATGAAGCGTTTAAATTACCTCGAAGTCGGCTGACAGGATGACAACGATGAAAATAATGCGCCTTTCCACGGCAGGTTCCTCCGAATCCAGGGAGTTAGAGTGAAGAAAATCACTATTTTTTCCGCTGGGGAAAATGGCCAAACAGCCAATGATGGGCTGAACGATCCGCACAAGGCGAAGGAGAGAACTCAGGGAAGCTGGTGGAGTGTACCTCCAGCCCAGTGATAAAAGGAGGAGAAGGGCGGGCAGGAACGATCTTGCCCAGGGCATCAGAGCTACTGGGCCCGCTGACTTCGTTACAGGAGATAGATGATCTACCTGGAGAGAAGTGATATGCAACTGCTTGTACATATCACACTTCCCGTCCACCAGATCTCAGAATTAAAGACACGCCATTTACAGGGAACTGAAGAACTGGTTTCGATTTACTCTTCCTACCTATCTCTAGTCTCTACGTTGGTTCATATACACACCTCCACCACTGAGTATAGAAGGAAGAGGTTCTTCTATACTCACTGACCTCCACCAGGCCTTCATGAAGCGCTGCAGATCCCCCAGTATTGTTCTGATTACCTATGTCTTCAGAAGTAAACATAACGTGCCTTAAAGGTGTGATTAGCGCCAGATTTTTTTTTTTTTTTTTTTTGTACCTCCCAGGATTTGTCGGCCTTTCCCCCCATACCGATTAAAAAAGAGGTCACCGTAGGCTGGAAATCACTGAAACCCTGTGGTATGAGATCTATAGACAAAATGCGCACGTACAAACCACAGTTTGCACAGCGTACCGGAACGCACCAACAAAACTCGACTCCTGGAGGCTCTCAGGTTCGTAAACTTGAAACCAACATTTTGCATTTTTTCACAAAGCCTATATTTTCACTTAACTCCTTCAAAGGATTATAACAAAACTGTTGACAGTCTTTTTTTAACAACTAGTTTGTAATAGTTTGACTTCGATAGATGTTGATAAAATGTTCCATCAGAATACCGCAACGTAGACGCAACTAATTCAAGCATCTCTACATGAATATAGGTTCTTATATATTTGTCTTCTGTGAAAACAGATATAAACTATATACGTGATGTAGGAAAAATATTACTGACCGTACAGCTTTGTCTGATTCGCGCTGGTGGAAGCTATGGGTCGAACAAGAAATATAGAAATGCTCAAACCAAACATAACAATAACAAAACATCAACAACTTTTCGTGGTAACTTAGGCCAACATCATGATAAATTTCTCACATATACATCCAACATGGCATGTGTACTCTAATAACGTGCAAACATTTTAGACTAATAAGAATTAACGCATATTGAAATTTCTAAAACAATTCTGGGTAGGTACATTTCTTTATAAAGATATTGTTGGTAGGTAATGTAACGGAAAATTACAAGTACATATTTGTCTTGAACATAATTACACAGAACCATAGTCACAAATCCACCAACTATCTACCGAGTAGCAAATCACAGAGCTTGCTTAAGTTATCATTACGTAATAATAATAGTAGTAAAGAGCCATCTCGATGTTGAAAGGAAAATTCTTTGTTCAGGTACCTAATATTAATCCGAATGATCATCAAGTGTTTGCTAGTTTTTTTTTCTTCAAGTAAAAGAAACCTACGATCCTTCGTATAGCACACCATGAGGTGCGAGTAGGTACAGTGATGAGTAACTCATCACTGGGCACTGCGAGAGTTATCAATGTCAAGACGGTTTTTGCAAAAACGTGATCGGCAAAATTGTGGTATAGTCAACAATAATACAATATAGGACCATTAAAACATTGCAGGTCCCTAACTTAATGCAATACCTACCAACCAAACCGACTAACTACATTTATTCAGCGGTACCTATGATAGGACTAGTTTCAATTAGTAACTCTATTTTAAATATCGCTATGTCATCTCTATTCATTTCATCTCTGGGTGTATTGAAATGGGAGAAGGAGGTTGCAAAAGTGTTCGTCTCCTCGTACGGAGGACATGACAGACTGGCGGTATTTAAAAGAACGTCCAAGCAAACAGTGATTCTTGTTTATCCTTATTCAACAGCCATCCCACCAAAAGACAGTCGGATTTATTGGCTTTAGTGGGCAGTAATTGAAAGAGAAAAAAAATCTAGTGCAGGGGTTCCCAATAAAATTTTGTCACGGACCCCTTAACAAACCACAAATGTATTGAGGACCCCCTATATATGTAAATTATATATATATATAATTTTGTTGTAAAAAAAAGTTTTTCCCCGTTTGCTTATACCTAGGTGTAAGTATATATCACAAGGGAAAAATCAATTGATTGTTGCAAATAATTATTTATTTTTACATTTGGAAACAGTTGCACAACAACCACTGACACAGCTGAAGCTTTCCTACCTACCTTTTCCTAAGTAATAGTGCTGGTTTGCAGTTGGATTTATTAGTAATTGGAATTCAGGTTTCGTAACGTAATAGGTAGGTAATGCTTCTTCTTCTTCTTCTGATAAATTTGAAATTTAATAAATAATTTGGAAAACGAATCGATCCTCAGATGTATCGATTCTTTTTGAAAAAATAATCGCGATTATTTTTGAGAATCGGACATCCCTACATTCTGGTAGAAACTGGGCGAACTAGTCACTAATAATTAGGCTATAGCCTAATAGGTGTCACTAGCGTCGCGTCGCAAGTAGGTACGGCCTCTCACGCTTTACAGGACACTCCGGCTACAAACAGTCATTTTTATTATTTGAGTTCCTGGTAGAATAGCTTAAAATATTAATTTTTGCATGCAGCTCGCGGACCCCTACACCAACGTTTGCGGACCCCTTGGGGTCCGCGGACCACCTTTTGGGAACCCCTGATCTAGTGGATTAACCTAATTTTTAATGACAAACGAGTTGGTTTTGTAAGTATCGTAACCAAGCAGCCAAAAGAAATTTATACTTGTCAATAAATTTATAATTGGTTTTCCATCCATGTCAATAATTATTATTGTTTAAGCCTTCTGATAAATTTTTATAAAGTTGGGAGTAGTGGTTTATATCTCTTGTACCACCGTCATGGACAGCTGGCCAATGCTACATTTGCAAATGAAGGCTTTATACGGGTTGTATGTACGACCATGATTCGATTTCGCTGACAGTGGTTGGATAGCATGGAACATAACGCACCTCCAGGCAGACCAAAGCTTAATCCATGTCAACAACTACCTTCCGGACATTCGAATTCACTTTCACTACCCAAGTAAGTTTAATTTCCCCAAAATGCTCGCCGTGCAAATGGGAGGCCCATTCGAGGGTAATCATCCAACGGCGACAATAGTGACTGACTAAATGAATAGAGAAGTGCTAACTACAAGACTACTCGTCTACCAATCAGTGCATCAACTCATTCTTCGACAGTAAAATCATTTTATGGCCCCTGGTGCCCAAATTCGCCAGTGTGCTCCCTGCAGAGAATGTCACTTGGTGGATGGAAGGGTACCTCCCTCACTAACCGTCACACTGTAGTCCCAGGTACGCTCCTCCTGCTTGTATTCTCTAGTACATCAATACTTCAGAACACATTTTCATAATCGGTGTCTTTTCGGGATCAGCATGAACGTTTTTTTAAACTGTACCGTAAAATGTACCAACGTAGAATTTATGTAAAATTCAACGATGAAGTCTGATGGGGTAGGGAAAACAGTAACTACGTATGTACTGTTTTCAAAGAAATTTCATAAACTTTCAGTTCATTTTGTAAAGTTTGATTTCAACTTCTACTTCGCCCCCCCCCCACCCACCCCTCACCATCCCATCCCATCACCAATTTCGATTTTTTGTTTAAAGGAAAAAAGGAAGGTAAACTAGCTTTCATGCTGATACGTAATACATTTCAAGAACACGTCGCCACCAATTCATGCCCGTCATTGATCAAATCCTAGTTTAATTATTAAAAGCATCCCTATTTGACAGATTCCGTACTCCAATTCAACTCCTGCTAGCTCCATTTTGTTATCATACAATCATTTTCATAATCCAGACAACCCAATTTTTCGCGCACTTCTCCAGGTGGTGTCGCTTGTTTATGTTCAGGATTTTGGATAGGATTTAACTGTGCAATATCCAAAAGAAAGAGGGGTGTTGGATGGGGTAAGAAGAGATCATGGCGTCGGGTCCAAAGAAAACCCAGCGGGTGAGTTGCAAACAAATTGATAGTTTTTCTAACTTGGGAGAATTTTTTCCAGTCGCACCATCAAGGGCTGATACCTCGTTAGGGTGTGAAAAACCTTAAACGCAAATAGACGGCAACTAGCGAGCGACTTGCTTGTAAGCATCAAGCTTGTAAAGCTGATGTGAGGCCCTATAGTGCATCTACGATTGAACAACTCATGATCGACAAGTTTGCTCAAAACACAATACTTGCGTTAACCCAGATGAAAAAGATTAACTGCCTACAGAATAATATACATAATTTTTCCTTATTGATAAGTTCTCATAAGAAAATCAATATCACCTACAATAGGGTCCTAATGAAAATATACAATTGGTCACTATTAATATCCAATCCCGCGATATAAAAAACGGAGTATTTCAGTAGGTACCAGCTATGTTTCAGTATTCCATCCCTTAACCAAGTTAAGGTGACTTATATCTATCCTGTCCGAAAATCCTTAGCATTTAAGAAAGACTATACAAAACGGTACTTATTAGGTATATATTATTCCACCATTTTTCGTAGTTCGTAACGTTTCAAATTCACTGGATAGAGATTGACTAAATTAGGACCATATAGGTAGACTTTGGCAACAGTGTTCCTGGCAAAGAATGAACGTATATTTTCAACAAAATAAACTCACACAGATACGTGCATACCAACCCGAACTGCCCATTAGGTGAAGATTTTCACTATCATGATGGTAGATCGATAATAACGAGTTACTAGCGGACGTTTGATTATCACCCCAGAAGGAACATACGAATATCACCGTTCCAACTGGTCATGATAGGAGAAATCTTTCATGAGCCCTACAAAGAAGACACCGAACACAGCACTGAGGATAAAAATATTGGAAACGTTTTGCAGGAAACACAAAACCATACAGGTAGTCAGAATCAACAGTTTTCAGAAAAAATGAAAATAATCGATTGAAAACATGCATAATGAAATACACAACTTGAAAACGATAACCAAACATTTTAATCATTATCTTATCCAAGGCACTACCATCCCTAACCAAGGCAATTTCATTAGTAGTTTCAAGTCATGCAGTATACATTATTTAACCATAAAAAATAATACAGTTAAGTACAAATCAACAAAAAGATAGAAGAAGGTAGGCATACTTATTGGCTGGAAGAGTGACATCTATTAATTACCAGTGAAGGTAGCTTGGTAATCTATAAAAATGCAGCATAAAGTACTTGCTGCATTTTTTTTTTTCATTTTTCAATTAAGTACATAACTAGATTGAAATTAAATGAACCATAATTAACTGGAAAAAATAATCAAACTGAACTCTGCCCACTCAGAAAAGAAGCTGCGAAGACCAGGCCGGATTCGTCTAAGTTCTTTCTTAAGCAAATTTTACGAGTACAAGAAAAAACTGGGGTAATTCTTTTCAATTAAAAAGGTAATTGAAGAAGTGGTTGCAAGAAAATTATCGACTTGTTAGACAATGTTCATTTCCGTTAGCTACATTGCGAGGTTCTATTCTCATTAGTTTTCTCGAGATAAAAAAAAAAAAATCGCTAAGACATTAGCCTCTAGATTAATGGTGACTACAGTTACAGGCGTGACCACACAACATAGGCACGTACTTATCGACCATTTCTCAATGCAATATTGACCAATCGTTTCTGGAAAGACGATATACGCGCAGAAGCAGAGCGTTTATAGTATAAATTGCGAATTACATCTACATACTCGTGAGTCTTTCTACAATTCATTTGGACTGCACCTAAGTCCTGCTAAGTGAAATTGAAATTCATCAGGCACCTAAAGAAAAGTCTTTTCAAACCGCATGATTCTCTCTACTATTCCATTACTAAAGGGAGCAGTGGACCCAGAAAACAACAACTGAGTTCTGGAGGCTTGGTAAAAAAAAAAAGTTAACTTTTCTCAGGGAGAGAACATTGTTGGGTTTTGTCGAAAGACCAAACTATTAAGCTAGCACAGCTAACAAGGCAAATGAGGAATGAGCTGACTAGCAAACACGAAAAATGTGAGACGACCTAGAATTACAAGAGCCTCAGGGGTTCGGAAACGTCATTAGGTTAACAATCTATTTGGCCCCGCAAAATGCAAGCAAAGAAAAATCTACTACACTACACCATCAGTTTTTTTTTAAAAATTACATGCCACTGATGAACGTACATGGCGAAGCATGTAGCAGCCACACCTAACCTCACAAATCATAAGATGCACCCAAACTGACAGAACGCAGCTACATTTTTCTGAGGTGGGATGACAATTCTCTTCAATTATTAGTACCAACCTAACCTTCCTCCATTCTTTCACAGGTTTTATCTGTCCGTATCGGTACAAGATGATTAGTTGAAGTAAATACCTGGTACGAGGCTCGATTCCTAATTAATGTTGTCTACAAAATTATTTCTGGTGTTACATCTAAGTGTTAAACTTAATTGACTATGAGGAATTATTACAAATGAATATGCAAGCCTTACCAAAAAATTTGACTCTACAAATATCAGCATTTTAAAGTCTACATCTACATCCGCTTCAATGAAATTCACCAACCTTTGGACATCTAACTTCTACTACACAGGTAAACACATTATCTGAACAGACTAAACAGAAGAACAACTAATGAAAATCGAAAATATGAAACATTAGGCCTAACACTGACAACTTAACCGACAACGACAAATAAATGAATTAATAAAATTTTGGTCAGCTTAATGAACAACGTGAATAAGACCCAAAAACAATTGAAAACGGTAGACGAAGGCGAGGATGGAAATTGTGTTGAATTGCAGCTGTTATAATTGAGCACCCTAAATATTTAAAGCTATTAATTTTACATTTTTATCCTACAAAGATATTGCATTCATTTCTAGCTTCCCTTAAACCTAGATCAAGTGGAGTTTTAAATACTGTACTTCTTGATTATTAATGTACGGTTGAGTGTAAAGTCTCTCTAATGAAATAATATTTACAACGACATTATCACGATGGACAGAAGAATAAAATTTTAACCAATTCCATAAACTATCTTTAACGGTGATTTTTTCATGTAGATAAAACCCACTCTATTGGTTAAACGTCCAAAATTTATACGAATACTCCCTTCAAAATATATTTACAAATTACTCTCGTGTCAATTTGTGTCATGATTTTTTTTTATTTAAATTTACGACCTTGTTATTTACAATGCAAGGAAAATGCAGCTTCTACAAGACGATGTTTTCCCCATCGTTACCCATTTTTTAAATTTTAAATTTATTAATTTTTTTGCCACTTTGAATCGTAGTTCAGTTGGTTTTTGCAAAATACTTTTCATATATAAAATAGGACAGAGTTCATTAGAATATTCTTTTTTTTTTTTCTTCTTTTTTTCAATTTAGAGCGAGATTTTATTAAAAAGCCTAATTTTAGGAACAATCGGGATGTTATAGTAATCAATTGAAATTTCATTGGTCTATTCGATTTTTCCTTAATTACAAATACAGCACTGGATGATTTCCGTAATCAAGTTCACTAGTATCCAATTTAACCCGCCAATTATGTCTTCCTTTAAAAGTTCACTAAAAAGCCAAGCTGTCCACTTGAGTTTTCCTTCTTCCCAATAATTCTATTCATTAGGTTTTATAAGCTAGTTTTTGTACATTACTATATACAACGTTTTGACTTAAAATATGACTTGCTTTTCCTTACGCTTCCTTTATTACTTTGACATAATCACAGGCATACAATCTTTCTCGAAGATTTACATTATTCGAGACTTCTTACTAACTTATCCTACCTATATTAATTTGTCTTCGCTAACAAAATAACATAAATTGTTTAAAATTCAAAGAACAACTACATTAGTATTGCTTGAAATACAGTACATCTTTCATTATGAAAATTGAGATTCCTTGAAGAATGAAGTTGAAATCACCAGTTATCCAACCCTAAATTTTAATGAAAGCCTTGAGTTGAGATCACTTTAGAATAGTAGAGACTAAAATGAAATGTATCGTTCAGTATGGCCAGTGTTTCGTGAAAGTTTCAAAACGAGGAATGGTTAGATCGTCCATTTAATTTAGATGACGAGGAGCTCAAGGGCATGTGACATCTAAAACCAAGATTCAGCTGATGATCAGTGAATTTTTACAATTCCAAATGTCGCAATGGAAACAGATTTAGGAAACAGCAATTCTGGGACAGAATAGTTACGCATCCTCTGGTATCGACACGGTTATGTTCGAATTTTGTCAAGGAGGATGATTACTAGGATTTGAATAGCATTTGCGTGTGCCGAAGTTGAATGTTGTATAATTCAATAAATCCTCAGGCAATCTCCACAATTGCTACTTGAAATTGAAAATTCGTTGATACAGCTACTCTGCATGAATGATAACTAATTGTAAACTAAATCGCATGAACTCCATCTTCCTATGGTTTTTATCACCCACGCTTTGTCTTCCCGATAAAGCAGAAACCAAATTCAATACGACCATTGAAGCAAGTAAAGGTTATGAACCAAGTATTTTCCTCACAATCAACGACAAACCCGAAAAATCAGTACGACAAAAAAAAAGTTCATAAATATAACCACCAACCATACTTAAACCGAAGGCAAAGAATACTACACCCAAAATCAACATTAAAATTAAATTGTCACGGTGATGCTCTCAGTTAGGTTATATTCGGTAACAGCCCAAGAATATTCGGCTAAAAGCCTTGGGATCTTTGGTATATTCAGAATGGCAACTGAAATATCGCCATTCGATGATATTAGATTCGTGAAAAGAAAGCAACTGCCAACATGGCGTGAGCAGAATCTATCAACATTAATAATTTTGTCGTAGGGAGGCTTCCACTCAGAATTTGATAAGACATTTCTCATTTGGACTAGCAGGTTTTTAATTACAGGCAATGAAGTTGAGCAAAGCCAGCCTAGTTGATGAAAAGAAATTACACCATTAAAAATTTAAATTCCTATTTGGTATGCCCAAGTTGGACGAAAATAATTTTCAGCGCTATATTTATTTTTAATTACTTTTCGCTTCTCTGTGATGCTATTATGGAAAAGGCTCCCTTGTCTTCCCACGACCTGGGTGAGGCAGACGGGTGGACACAATCAGTCTCCTATCTGACGCTCCTCGACCCAGACAAAGACACCTTCCCAATTAGCAGGAATAAACAAGTATTTATATTCAACTCACTGATGCTGAGAAGGTTTCTTTGTCTGGATCGAGGAGCGTCAGACAGGAGACTGATTGTGTACACCCGTCAAGAAGAAAAGGAAGAAGACGAAGGAAAATAGAAAATACATTTTGACAAACCTTGTCGTGTTTTCTACTTTCTCTTTCATTCTCTTCCACTTCTACATGCAGATTTTTCTTCTGTCACAAAATGTATTAAATCAACTATAGGTAGGGAGAGATTAGTACCTAATACATCATGTCAATCTACAAAAAGGCAGAAACTTGGCAGGTTGAAAAACTGCCACAAGCTCGGGATTTCAGTTTGAGGGTGAAATATTTGGAAGGATCCTGACTTAAATGCTGTTAATCAGCAAAATACTAAGACAGAAAAATAGCTCTGTGAGGCACCAATTTAAAAAAGTGTGAATGTCAAAGGTTGTTTATTGTCGGTAAGTCCACGCATCTGGCTATTAAAATGCAAAGAAGTAATTCGGATTTTCTTTATTTGTAAGAAGACTGGGATTTGATTTTGTTAGTGTATCTGAAGAAAATATAACAGTGATATGGTGAATTCTCCAAAACAGACTGCATCAGTTTGCTATTATTGTATACCTGATGTCAGCATGAGAAAGAAAAGTGCTCAATCAGATTGTGTGTTCTTCTTGATCCGTACAATTAGTTGCTATACCATCAGGCCAGGTTTGAATCCCACCGTATCCAGGAATGTTGTACAAGTCAAGAAGAAATTGATCCTAATCCGACACCTTGATAGCATTCCAGACCGTGTCATAACTCTTGGTTTTCAATTTTTTTCAGCAATATACAATAAATAATACTGTAAATTGTGATAATACTGTAAAATATGCTTAAACATAAAATCAAAATAGTAATGGCTCCATTGAATTTGGTTTTTGCTTTGTCAAGTTACCTTTGAGGTGGTTCTAATATGGGCAATATTAAAATAACAATAATTATATTGTTACTCATCCTTTTAAGCCTTATTTTGAAATCAACTCTCTAAGGCACATACGGTTTCCATGACCAATCATACTAACATAGGTACCGGAGGCTCGAGTCCTAACCAGTACCTGTTGGGGAAAATTCCTTTCTTAAGCCTGAAAATAAATCAATAGGTGGGCAGCTACAAGGTTCACCTCTTACAAACGGTGCCAATATGGTGAGAGTTCAACCACAATCATTTTCATCTCATGGAAGTATTGGCACATTTATGGAGAAGAACTCCAATCGCTTGAGCAAACAGTAGAATACGCAATGCGCATCAGCACGCTCGTGTTCTGATCAAATCTACCATATCGGGCACATACAATTTGATAACCACGACTCATGTCTAAATGACCATAATGATTGAAGAAACGACAGAATTATAGAAATAGGTAGGTACCAACGATAGGGCCCTCGAACAATTCTTTAAAATAATTATGTGCCACCTAGAAGTAGTATCTACCTAACTCTATAAGAGGCTCTGAGCCTCTAGTGTAAGGAGCCGCTCGAAGTCACAAGGCTTGAAGTGAAGAGAATGCTTGAGAACGATTCAAATGGTATGCAAAAGATGAGTTGGGCGTCGCACGATTTGAAGAAGAAAAACATCTGCACACGTAACTGTTCAATAAATTTCTGTTTTATGAGTAAAACATTCCTTTGTGAAGCTCTTTTACCTGTTGCATGAAAGAAAGCCTTCTGAAATCTTTTTTAAACAAAGAGTTTATGATCCTTATTCCGCTTCGCAAGATGTTTTTCATTAAAATTGATTGACACCCATCCCACTCATGCTGATTCAGCTGCAGTTACATGGTAGAGCTCACCCATCATAAATACGCCATTACATCTATAAAATTAGTCAATTTCTGACGTGAAATTAGGAGTGTCTTCAGGAAGAGGACGATTATTGTTTCTACGTTAATCTATAATATATAAAAACTTTAAATGAGAAAAGCAGTCGAGTCACAAAAGATACTTATTGTAAAAATAAACTGTATGAATCCTGATAGTTATTGATACAAAATATCAATGATTATCCAGTGAAAGATTCATTGTGATTGAGTCACTGATAAGAAGTAGTAGTAGAAGTAGTGGTGTTATTTTCTTTTTCGTCCTTATTGAAAGTGTCCGATTTATGGAAAGTTGGCCGAGTAGACATTTGAAGTTCTTGAATAGCCGAGAAGTTGTTTTCGGACTTGGGACGAGGGAGGCTGGCCGTCAAAATGTGGAGGCTCCGCCCGAGTTCGCTTATGAGGGAGCGGTTACCCACAGATTCGACAGAAGTGTTGGCGTGGTCGGCTTGTTCTGACAACGCGTTGACGACGGCATTTATGGTTTTGCTTTCACTACCCATTTCTTCCTCTTCCTCTTCCTCGTGGTGCGAAACGAGGTTCGGATTCTTCCCGATCTTGTTCAACCTGGAAACATGAAATATGGCAGATGAGGCTAAAAAGATTTATATGCTTGTCAGTGAAGTTAAAACTAAAGTAATTTCATCAAAGCATTATGGAAGTTACCAAAGTTTAGTAAGCCAGTATGAGACGAATTTCGTCCTTGTTCAAGTAACTACTTGAAATGTTTCCAAACTATTGCTAGGTAGCAGCACCATTTAAGGCTTCACTCCATTGATAGCATTGTGAAATGTTGCCTACTGAATGGAAGAATTGAGGTTGATAGTCGAACTGTTAGAATGCCCCAGAACATAGGTACCCAAAACCTTTCAAGATTCCAACAATTCGAACATGCGTACGTAGTACATAATCATGTACAGAAAACAAACTACAGCTACAGTAAACATTCCAAACGTCCTAGCCCAATATTCTTGGAAGATTGACTCATCATCTAGATTGAATTTTACCATAGGTTAATAAGGGGTTTCTTCCACCTGAAAACTGGAAAAATAAATGCAAAAGATGAATAACGCTGAAAATCAACCAAAATCACCATCAAAAAATAATTTTTTAAATTAATTTAAAAAAGTTGGATAAGTAATCAAGGGGAAACAAAACAAAGAAATCAAGTTGAAAAGAATTACCTGGAAGTACGTTGATGGGGTTTCTCAACCAGATGCACCAATAGGATTGTTCAACGAGTGGGAAAATAAAATTTATTTTCCCACTCGGCCTAATTTTTATTTAATAAAAATTAGACACTCACTTCTCCGGAAAAGAAAAAGAAACGGAGCGGTCTGAGCAACAAACTTAAAACAAACAAACAGAAGAATAATCCGATCTGAGAAAAAAAAAACAAAGGGTGTTATAAAAAAAGAAAACAAACATGGGCTAAAAAAATGAAAATAAATAACTTTAATAGACCTCAATTTTATACAAGCACACAAAAAAAAGAACAAAAAACAAAGAAAAAAATCAAAGAAACAAAAAACGATGTTCATTTCGAATAATTAAGGCTAATGGGAAAATACCGACGATAAAACCTGGTTTAAGAACTTGCATTAGCAATTAACTACCAAACGATAGGAATTCAAGCACATTTAGTCAATCTTTAACTAATGCAAATGTCAGGTAATAGCTGAATAAATAGCTGGAAGAAGCTGGAGTTCACAAAGGTCGCTATAAACATTTCTGGACGCACTTATTTTAGATCAGAAAAATATAACTATAAAAAAAAAATAAAACAAAACAAAACGAAAAAATTAACGTTGTAGCCTCAACATGGCAATTGGTTGACAAGTCTTTGGACAAAAATAATTAAAACAGGCATACATTGTTGGCTTGAGCTATTAAAAAAAAAATTTCCTGAAATAGCCCATTTATAATATCTTATATATATATATATATAAGATATACAGGTATCTTATAATTTTAATATCTTATATAAGATATACAGGTATTATTGCAACAATTTTTGGGAGAAAGAAAATGCGATAAAAAAAGTACCTACGGCCAAGATTTAAAAAGTACCTATGGCCAAGTTTAAAAAAAGTACCTACCGCCAAGATTTTAAAAGCAAAGGTACGGTCAATCAATCAATCACTCAGAGAGATTTTAATCAGAAAAACTCTAGAAGGGGAAAAAAAATAAATTCTCAATTTTTTCCGGAAATTTATATTTTGGTGGATGCTCCCGATATCCTCCCGGTGCCCATTACTGGGTACTGCTCGGGGTATTACTTCGACGCCCTCAATTTATTGGTTTTGGAGTCGTAGATTCGTATTGGTATGGACAACCGTCAGTTCTTAATTCCGAGATTGTCATTAATTCAACTATCTTTATTGATTATTCATCAATATTAAATATTGATGAATAATAAATATAAATTTTATAGTTAGTGATATACTTCCAGTTATTGTCCTGCGGGTTCTACTTATTTCAAATTAATTTCCTCTTGTTTTGATGAAATAAAAGTTAGATCGATCCAAGATGACAAAAGTGACTTATACTCGCCTATTGTTTCAACCCAACTTTGCTTTCAAATTTCTTTCTTCAAAATCAGACTGTCAGGCAATACCCCCAAAAGACCATAACAAGGAGTAAGGTCACCTTGCAAGTGAAAAAAACCAAACATGATACGTTTTGTCCAAAGACCTCCAATGCCGACGTTATTCAGTTAAAAGGTCCACAATGTCCAAAAACCCCACCGACAGACACAGTCTCTTCATTTGGAGTAAAAGTGTTTTCAAGTAGGTAAAATATTTCAAGTCACACTTATAAAACAAAATACAAAATGATTCAAATAAAACAGAAAGGGAGCAAGTTACTCCATGAAAGGAAACAGTAACAATATACATGAAATACAGTTTAGTGTTCCACTGATTGTATATCCTATATTCGATTTGACACAGCGCTGGTAATTTTGACTCAAGCATTACAAACACTAAAATGTACTGGTGTATGTAGAAATGTAATTTGCTTCGTATTCTTATTCTTTGTTAAGATTGTCAATCATCTACCTTTAATTATTTTTATTTACACCTATGGTACAAAACCTACTCTTACCAAAATAAATTCTTGTTTCAGCTTCATCTTAGTTTATAGGCACCAAAAGCTTGGTCCCAAGTTTGAGGGGTTGATGTTTATGTTAATGCGGTTATATAACACATTCCCCTAGTTGAATCATTAAGGCTCATTTAGGCATTAAACTACCACTGTGATGAACTCTACTGAAAAGCTCACATGTGATAGATAACAAAAATTATAAAAAAGGAAAACATGTTGGTTCTAAAATTATGACTTGAAGATTCTTATGTGGGCAATATGCCTATCATTCTGACAGTAACAAAAATTATAACTTATGCTCTTCAACAATAACGTTATTGTCAATTTTATGATCGACCGTGTTAGCATCTAAATCAGATTGCTGGAGAAGGGGTTCTTTTTCACGCATACGCTCACGGTTGATACGGTACCTTTCGGCTGCCACACTTTCCATGGTCCGCCTCATGAGTGGGTACTGATCGAGGACAGCGTTGAAATGTTCCACAGACAAGGAGAACAGGTTGCAGTACGTCTCGGCACGGACGCTCGCTACCCGTCGGGCGTTGGTCAGCAAACATATTTCTCCGAAATAGGAACCATCGCTCAGACTCGTCGCAACTTCACCGTTCGCCATAACGATGTCGACAATACCTTCTTGAATGAAGTACATCTTAGTCCCTATTGTGCCTTCTTTGATGATTATGTCACCTGAAATGTTACAATAGAGAAATACAACATGTATGGACTGTACATAAATGCGGTTTCTATCAGATGGTTTAATAGCTATTAAAGCATCTGATAGAAACTATAGTCTAACGATAGAAGAACGTTTGAAATGCAGTGAAAAGGTCCTTGTCAAGAACTTGTGTAACGTGTCAAGTAACCACATGCATCACACTACATGAAGAAATTTTGAAATTTTAGTCTGAAACTCAATACGGTAGTATCTTCCGAAAACAACAAAATTTCCACAGGGAAAGAAGGGGGAATGTCACTTTTTCAAACCTTCCCCTTTCTTTCTCCGTGATTCGGACCTTCCTCCTTCTTTCCCAGTAATTTCAAATCTAGCGCAGGCTATATCTCACAGATCCTCCCCCTTTTTTCCGGTTTTCAAGTCGTACCTATATTGAAACTAGACCCTCGCGAGAGTCAGGAGCCAACCTTAACTCATTTGACATTCCCCCCTTAACTCATGTGACATTCCCCCTGTGGTCTTCAAATATATATATATATATATTTTTAATACTTTCTCGGAGAGTTTGCAGAACCAAAACATCGATAGTTTCAGACGGTACAAGCTTGAGTAGAATGCGAGAATGAAATAAAAATCGCGCCTCCCTTTTCCCTTCTATCATTCCCCGACGTTGAGAGCAAGCCGGAGAAAATAGGTGAAGGTACCTCGCATTTTTCCATACACGCCCCATACGTTATGTACACAAAAGGACAGACAACATAGTGAAATGAACATGTTTACCAGGCTGGAAGACTTCGTAGCGAAGCTTGGTAACAACATCCGAGACGAAATTGCCATCCGCGTTTGCGAAAAAAGGAACTGATGCAACGAGCGAACGGCAATTGTAGTTGATGACATCCTGAAAAATGGAAACATTAGTATGCATGTGAAATTCACACATAGGAGTCTGAAATGATCACTCAGCTATGCAGTCACAGGGCTTCATCGTAAACGACCAAAACGTGCTCATGAAGCTTCAGCACTAAGTATACACAGTTCATAAAAACGAAAATGTGAAAATTCAAGTAGGCATTGAAACTACACGTCTCAAAAATTTCTTTTCAAATAAGTACAAAAACATGACTACCCCTGATTGTTTGTCAAATAAGCAGACAAATTTGATCACCAAAACGTATTGGAAAACCGTCAGATGAAATGAATTTATTCTGGTGTTGAACTTTCCCCAGACAAAAGTATGTACAGCAACATGGAACAAGTTAAGCACACCCTACCAGACATTACAAGACAGACAAAGCTCGATAAACGATGAAAATTCCATCGGCTTTCATTGGCTAACGTCTGGATGTTAGTGCGTATTGACTTTATCAGCCCCTCGTTAGTATTCTGCCACTTCTCTGCTCCTACGCCTCCCCTAGAATGACGTACCTAATGATGACTATCCCTCGTCGAATTTCGATTTTAAACCGGTCCTGAGCGAATTCTTCTCTGAATATTTATAGCATGAATCTTTCTCTGCCACTCCGACGTATTATGCCCAGGACGCGGACAAAACGACCCGGACTGTAAATGTAGTACTCCCCCAAGCATAGCCAAATCAGGGACACCAATTCGGTAGACAGGGCGTGTACTCGGTATCAGTTTTCCGAAACGAACGATGTTCCGTAATACAAAATTTTTATTTAATAGTCACCAAGTGATATTTTTTTTAACAACTTTTGGTTTATTATTCTAGGAATAATACACCTGTTTTCGCGACGGAGGTCGACGACTCCGATCGGCCTCAAAATTCGTCATTATCCGTTTCAAGAGGTCTGGATTCCAAAACCCAAAGGTCCGTCTGCCGTCCGGGCCGTTTTGGGCAGTAGGCATTTTTTTTAAATCTGAAATTTTGACAAAATACTCGGTTTACCATCTAGTTATGCCCGCAAGGTTTTCAGCCCGATCGCCCAAACCCGTGGGGCGCTATGGGGCTAAAATGAGGCTACGGGAGGGTTTTTTTTTTTAAGGCTTTCGGCTATGGGATCGAGTTAGGTGTCCTTTTCGAAGTATTTTTGGACGTAGAATCCATTTTTGGGGGTCCCGGAACGATCCGATTTCACTGTTGCGATCTATAGGGCTTTCATGGGTCTAAAAATGGGATTTTTGAAGGATCCAAGGAGGTCATAATGTGATATATTATATTTTTATATGGTATATTATATTTTTCAAGTAAAAAACAAAACATTTTTGAAAAAACAAATTTTTTTTGAAAAATAAAATTTTTCATTGACAATTATTAAATTTATGCCCAAGTAACCTATATCAAAGAATAATAAACCCTAGTGTAAAATTTGCAGCGTTAGACTTCACAACAAGCAGCATGCACATGCACGTGAATTAAGGGTATTTCACCTCTCGCAACTTTTCCGATAGTTCTCCCAAAATAGCTTCCTCGTCAAAGAACTTCCCTTGGTACCTGCATCAAATCAATCAATTGATCAAAATATCAAATATATCGAATCAGTTTGTGCTGGCACTAACCACACGAATAACTTATTTTTGATATTTAAAGTTGTGCTTTGAAACTGAAATGACTGAAAATGTACATAAAAAAATTAGAATTTCCAATTAATACTGGAATGTTCCATTATTATCAGGAGAAGGAAAGTGCGAGGGATTTTTAAAATACAAGAACCGGTTGTTTTTCTCAACTTTTCCTCAGCACGAACCTTTTACCTTGGGGAGGAATTTAATACTAATCCACAGGGCTTTCGGCAATCATAACCCTTGCTGGTTATCAAACTTTTCGGAGTCTACGAAAAGGGTTATCCAGTAACACATCAAAGCGAACAAATCCATCAATTAGATAGTAATTAATAAGCTGACAATGGGGCGATCAACTGACACCAAGCCACTGTATATTATATAGGTCAAGGAACACACAAGTCTCAGGATTCAGTTTAAAGGGTCTTTCTAAACTGCTGAAATTCAGGTTCTTGAAAATGGAAAGTGTACCAAGCACGAGTACCTACGTCAAAATTACTAAGTAGGTAGCCAAGCTGTGAAGCCCACCTGTGTTCGAAGTATTCTGTGATCCTTTGTCTCATCTCTCTAGGAAGTTTTCTATATGCCATGTACTCTTCGACTTGCTTCACCTGAAAATGAAATTACGACAGGTAAGTGAAGATGGATGAAGGATTTCATCCAGTGATGTGACATCCGAATACAGCATTCGATTATTGAAATCTTTCGGATATTCGAATGCGAGATTTTTAGTACTTATTCAAATGATTTTGCATTCGTTTAGCAACGAAACGGTGGTGTCTTCGCGACACACATCCCAATGCCAATCCAGATTCTCCCATTGGTTGTTCTGCGTTCGAATTCCTAATCCTCAACTGTCATTGGGTTTTCGGCATTCAAATGAAAATAACTGTTCCAAAAGTAGGCTCGTTTCATTAATCTCCAATGGTGATACCATATGGGTTAACTTGCATTCATTTCAAAATTTGAAATTTAATGGCGGTTGTTCCATTTGAATAATTTATTAGGATGATCATTCGATTATCAAAATCATCACATACCTACTAAGCATTCAATTATCCAAATCATTCGTTTTGCCCATCACTAGGGTCATCTATCTTTTCTTTTGCTTGATGAGGAATAGGTTCGTTAAGCTAGTAGTAACTAGTCAAATTTTAGGACGATTAATCGGTCGAGTGTGAGGTTCCAATGTCCCATCCCTACAGGGATGGAAAATTTGACAATTGAATTAAATCATTTAATGATATGCGCTGGCGCGAAATTTCATAATCGAAGAGGCCACGTCAGAATCAGTTCGGGAAGTTATAAAAAAAAAAAAAACCTCAGCCATTTGAGCCTTGCCAGGGGGCAAGCCCCCTGGACCCCCGGATGCTTTTTGCTTAGAGCCTACGGCTGAAATTCAAGAAACATGGAACATGCTTTATTAACCGTGGGATTGACAAGTGCCTAACGACATGCTTTATTAAGTGGCCTAACGGTAGGTACGACAAGTCAGGATGCCAAACTAGTGGCCCAACATATATTTGTATATTACGTAATATATAAACGTCACACTCCCACGTCTCCATCCCGGACTAACACGGCCAAAGCATGTTCCATGTTAAAAACAAACAGCAGAACTGTCAGAATCAGTTGCGAACGATTCTGAAGGAGTTCTGCATTAAATTTTGCAGAGCATCTCGGGCTTGAGGGTCTGATTCCTGGAATCTGAGGCACCCCCACTCGTCTCCTGTAAAAGCTGTACTGCACATGCGCCGAGCCGAACGGTTCCAAATGGTCGGCATTGCTCTGAGAACGTACCGGATGGTAGTATTTCATACTGGCTAATAAACATTATGAACACAATAGAAAGTACATTCTTCATCAAGACTTTGATTATTTCGATCTTGTGGAAAAAAACTGAGTGTTGTACCGCCTGCCACCGTCTGGCCACCTCTCCATTCCTGCTGCGCCATCCTGTTGCTCGCTGCTAGTTGTACCGTTACGTAACATTGTTACTCTATCTGTTGTTCTGTACTTTTAATACCAGAATTACCTACCTTTTTATAAGTGAGATTAATAAATACGTTTGATTGAGAGTTAATTATATTTATGACGAATCACGGACCTACGAAATCGCATCGTTATCAAGAGGTAAAGTTGTAGCTAGTTTTTGATTCCCGCACGATCTTTATCGTTGTGATGATCGGCTCATTTATGCACTCATTCCTATCAAAAGTCAGTGAATTTCCTAAAGATTTTGCCATTGAGTTTAAAAGAAGGAACTTCAAAAGGGAACTTGGTGGTACCTAGTTCAACTCGTCAAGCGGTATTGTGGTTCGATTGTAATTAGGTAATGAGCATAGTTTGATTAGGTACGGGCTTGATCCAACATTAATACTGGGAAACTAACAGCTCACATGAAGTAGGTAAACAGGTTCTGAGCTAGGGGACGGGACTTCGATTCCCAATGGACACGGGATCATATAGACCATAGAGGAGAGAAGGTTCATTAAGTCAAGAGCCGAGATCAATGGAGTGGATATCCACCAGTCACATCAAGCGATAATTACCGCCCTCAGAGAGAGATGATGAATGCACTACCAGATATTTCCAATTTTATCAAACTGTATGACATACCGGTACGAAGTTGTAATTATACTGTTGAAGGAGCACTACAAAGCAGGTGGTACAAACTAAACCCATAAATGTGGGATTCAAAAATCACTCTATAATTACACTAACGAAACGAAACAAGGGAATTTCACCCTGAATTTTCGTCCGACTGGCTGCTGCCGTCGCGGACGTCGTCAGCCGTCCTCTCAAGGAGGATCGGAACTTGTCTGACGATTGCGCTCATGGCTCCCCATTGCCTCGTCCCCCTGGGTTGGGAGGAGTTCGCCGTCCGATTGAACGCAGAAAATACTTGTATCGGTGACCCCGCTCCTCACGCGGTCACCCAAGTACTAACCACGCCCGACGTTGCTATAATTACACTATAAAACGTGGAAATAGTCAAATTTCCTCAACAGATACAAAATTAGTAATTTAATACAGCCATGCAGGAACTCTGAAAGAAAACCAGGCAAATTATAGTAACTATCCAATAATGCGATCTTACCCTTTCTCTGTACTGCCTTCGTGAGGAGTCCAAACTTTGAATAAGGTTGGTTGCATGACCTAGGAAGAGTGCGTAGCAAGTTGCACCGCTGATCATTGACAACATCGTAAGCCACATGTCGGTGAGCGATTGGGGAGGAAACCTGCCGTATCCGATGCACAGCATGTGAGACATTGCTTTGAATAAAGCCCACGAGTACTGTTCCAACCAAAAGGCTTCCTGCGATCCAGAAATGGGCTCATGTCAATTTACAGAAACATGGGTAACGTACCTACTTAGAAACGTCAGATTAGTCAAAATGAATCGAATTAAATCGTATCAATCTTTTGGGAAAGAATGGTATCGATTTTTTCTGAAAAGTATAAATTTTTTCAAGAATCGGTAGGTACGTTTCAAGTTTACAAAAAGACAAACTGTATTACCAAAAAATACAGCTAACGTTTAGTGCCAATATACAAATTTACTTAAATCGCATACCTAACGTTTAAAATACCTATGTATTAATGTAATCGCATGTAATGTAGTAATGTAGTAATGTAAATCGCATACCTAGGTTGTACTTAACTATGTATCTTCATTTCACCTATTGAGATTTTTTTCGATGCAATTTGTCACTCACCTACAACGTTCTGTTTCGATGTTTTTCACATTTTTTGGTCCTTCATACATGATGGACACGGTGGTAGTGATAGTTATTGATGGATTGAGGTAGTGATTTGATATTTTAATGATGGATTTCCTCAACCGGCTGATGACAAGAATCGAGCTGATTCTCGAAATTTTGAATTGATTCTCCGATATTTCAGGGGAAAAATAATCTAAAAGTATCGATAGTTTGGTGAAAAAGGATCGATTTTTGAAGGATTTTTGCCATCCCTATCCTATCGGCGCCTTCCCATCTTCAATTTATAATTTCTAGCATTATGTTGTAGAATCGGAGCCCTTCAAGATTCAAAACCGATAGGAACCTTAAGGCGACAATCTAACTGTGGGAACCCGCGGTGAAAGGAAGAGGAAGAGAATAGCGGAACTGGGGGAAGGCAGTCATGAGCGGTACCTGCGGAATCTGACTGGGTGAACATGGGAAACGTACTCCTGTGCAATCATGTTCTGTGCCCAGTCTTGCTCAGTTTCCGGTCTATTTTTTAATTGAACTCTTGGCTACACGCTAGGCGGGGATTTGCCCTCATTTTTAGAAAAATAAAAATAGAATGATGAAGCCGCTAGCGTGTCAGTATAAGTAAACTAAATTTGTTCATTTTGGTGTTAATGCGGGGATATCCTTTCATCAAAATTCATATTCCTAAATTATTCTTGGAATCATACACCTGTGTAATCGCTACGAACATCGAAAATTCCCCTCCCGTAGCCCCATAGCGACCCACGGGTTGGGGCGATCGGGCTGAAAACCTTGCGGGCACAACTAGATGGTAAACCAAGTATTCTGTTAAAATGTCAGATTTAAAAAAAAAATTCCTACTGCTCAAAACGGCTCGGACGGCGTACGGCGAACGGACATTTCGGTTATGAAATCTAGACCTTTTGAAACGGATAATGTCAAATTTTGAGGCCGGTGTATTATTCCAAGAATAATTATTCTTTTTTCCAAACTGATTTTGGTTTATTATAATAAACCAAAATCAGTTTGGAAAAAACTGAATTCGACTGAATTTTTGCAAAGCAACCTCAAATTTGGCTACAATGTTTGTGTGTCCATGGATTTCGTGAGCCAGAAAGGTAAATAATAACAAATTGGCGAACGAGAGATAAACTTTTAATAAAAACTCTGGAAAATAAGTCAAATTTGTGTCATTCGAATGTCAAAGTGACATTCTGGATAGAGAAAAAAACCCCTGAACGATCAGCTGGGGCAATCTGCTTGACTACTGCATAGAGAAAACTTGATCAAATTTTGTTCACAAGGTGACAAAGGAGAAAACCGACCACCAAAGACTGTTTTTTTGATGCCATTTTAGAAGAGGAAAAAATCATTTTTGGCCGAGAATTCCGTCGCATAGCTCTCAACGAGAAGAACAAATCCTCGTATCTATCTCATTTTCTTCCATTTCAGTCCCAGTCCTTTTAGGGAGCAACTTTTCCCATCACTAGTACCTACTGATCACAATTCCCCCAGTTACGTCGCCTTTCTAATCCTGGCCTTCCCCCAGTACAGCTAGATTCCCGGGCTTCCCCCAGTTAGATTGTGTTTCGCCCGCTTTTCCCCCCAGTTCGAAGACAGCCAACTTTAGCAACACATTTTTTTTAAATGTGCCGTGATTCTGTTACATTGGGCATTTAATGCTCACTGTAACAAAATCACGGCACAAAAAAAAAAAAAAAAAAAAAAACGCAAAGAATTCGCATTAAATGCGAAATTCTTTAGAAAATTTTTCTAATTATTTGTACAGGGATTATGAGATCGAACAACGATAGTAACAGAACAATTTCTGCTAGTGCAGCACATCTGTCCGATAATTCTACAACTATAATTGACTTAAAAAAGGTTCTTGAAGATGAATTTTATGGCGCACGGGGAGTTTCAACCACAAACAGTAGACGTTTAAATTTTTGGGTGTTCAATTCAATCTTTTTTGAAAGTCAAGCGGAATTATCATTGTATCGTCCCTACAACGTCCAAATATCGAATGTGAAAATCAGCACTTTTCAGGAGAGCAAAAACTTCTTCAATTGTACATCCTAAAGTAGATTTTCACATTCGATAGGTAGACATTCTAGCGACGATATGTAGGTACGTTATAGCGCTCAATAAAATTGGCCTTAATGGCCAGGCAGAAAAAACGCAATTTAGAAAATTTACAGAAAAATCAAATTTATATTGGTAAACTAATACGTATCATCCATCAATAACTAAAAAATTATCAATTTATTGCCCCAGTGGGGAAGCCATCCACCCATCCATTTTTTTGTATCCGTTTTTTAGTGTAGTCGAAGGAAAAGTTCAAAACTACATTCGCGCTCTAGTAAATACCAGTTGAGCCTTTTTTTTTCAGGTACATTTGGTTGCCAAGAGCCGTTTCCACATACAAAATCGTAAAACTTTAGACGATTTCGTTAAAACATTGATGACGGGAATTCAAACATCAATGCTAGTAATGGAAAAAATGGCGTCCTTACTTGTAATTCGTTGATAGCAACCCAGGAATTCTGAGGAAACCCCTGGAGCATAGGAACTAGAAACTGGAGACACCCAGACCAGTGCCCGATGAGGAGCATCATGCAGATGAGGTTGAATATCCGCATGAATACGCTCGCCATGTTGAGGAACTGTAACATTTGATAAGGTCGATATGAAGTTGCTGAACAGATGGTTTTGCATGAACGGACCGATGTCCTAGTTGTGAACCTGAAATTTTGTACCGGAGAAAGATAGAAATGAGCCAAGGTTTTCTCATCAATTCATCACCAATGGGCTGAATAACATGGTTATAATCATGTTGTGAAGGAAAACGATGAATGATAAGAAATGAATACTCATGGTTCTTCCTGGTGGAGAGAGGTCGATGGATAGGGTAAGAAGCGTGACATGGATTTTCAGGACATCGAGGTGGCTAGATGGAAAAGCGAAGTCTCGACACCATTTTCTTTCGAGTTTCGTCGACAAAAATAGTCCACTGACCATCTTCAATATAACGTATCATTGGAAAATGAGAAACACAGAATAATTAGCTTCTTTTAGGTTTGTCCGCCTTGAAAGTTTTCCTGAGCTCCCCAAACAAAGCGGCGAGGAAAGCAACTTCCAGGCGATTAGTTTTGAACAAACAATGCGCTTCATGACCAAATGGGTTAATATATCTCTAGTTTCAGGGAATAACATCAATATTCAATCCCATAGCCAGTTAGGGAAAGCAACTCAATCATTATTAACCAAAATTTAATCTCTTAGAACAAATGCGGTTCCATTTCTAAACGACTAGTACGATACAAAGACGTCTCATTCTCCTCATCGTCTTGAGATAGTTTCTCGCTTTTTGGACAGCGAAACAAATAGCAACATGCAAATAACTCTTCTAACATCGAAAATTACCTGATACAATGATCAATGGAAGCAAATTAATGACAATCAAAGGCAAAAAGCGTTATAGGCAGCGAATATTAAGCAATGATTTCAAAGCAATGTATCTGCACATAATTCTGTTTAAAATAACTACCCAGTGGAAAAAAGATGCTGATAAATTTGACATCTCATCGAAATACCGGTTGGCGCGTTGAGGTATTTCAGGAATATTCGTGAGACCCTATATGGAAGCAATGCAGTTCAGCAAAAAACTATCAAAAGCAACAACTATTTCTAAGTAAAATCAGAAGGCTCTGTGAATGGAATAAATTCACCTACGAAAACATACAAATTAAACTTGGTATATGCGTTGTTTATTTACAGATATCAGTTGATTACATACACCAAGAATAACAGAAAGCAGTAGGTAAATAACACAAACAGTGTACGGATTCATACGATTACATTTATTTTTGGAGGAAACTCGCAGACTGAAAAGTTATGTTACAGGTTCTTTCTTGATAAAATTTCTACGCAGTGTCGAATTGTGCATGGCGCGAGGAATGTGCATCGGGTACAGGTGAGTGTAGTGTATATAGTGTAGTGTAGTTAATATGTATCCTTCAATTAAACGTATTCATTTTGGTTGTTTTAATTTTTTTCCATTTATAAGTTTTGCAGTCACGTGTATACACAGACAGACCCGGGAAACAGAAAGCTGGAGCAGGAAGAAGGGGTAAAAATAAAAAAACATAAACAGGCATGCACCAAAGAATGAAGCGGAAGTATTATTCCAAGTTCTGGCCAAAAATAAATAAACAAAAAATAGGAATATAACTCCAGATTTTCTTCTTCATGCAAGAAATTTATGGCAAGTTGGGGGCAGGACTCTCCTACCAAGGCGGGGGTTACCTTAAAAATCAGATTGCTTTTGCTGAACTTTGACTCTTTCTGTGGGTCTGAGCTGAGACGACCCCTGCGCTCTGTCCGCTTTTTTTGTAGATTCTGCAATATCTAGAAAAACAAGAAGCGAGGAAAAAATACCACAAGGTGTATAGAGAGAAAAGAGGCTGGGTACAGATTTTGGTAAGAGAAAACGGTGAACTGAATGGTACGGCGTGAAAGGAGAGAGAGAGAGAGAGAGAGACGGAGAGAAGAAAGATATGGAAAGAGAAAGAAAACAGAAAAAAAAAGAAAAATGGTCGAGTGAATGGTGATAGTTCAGAGACATGGGAGATGACGTATAGGCGCGCAAGAAGAGCAGAAGGTAGAACTTATGGGGCGGGAGAAAACAATGAAAGAAATGAAAAAAGAAGAACAAAGAACACAACAACTGGAGTAGAATGGAAGGAAAAAACGAGAGCCTTTTCGGAAATGACGCATCATATCACGCTTGGACGACCGACGTAGACGATAGTTGACCGAAAACCAATTAGGTAATTTTAACGGAGGCGTGCAGGCTCAACACTGATAGCAATTTTAGGTTTTATATGGCAATGTAGAAGAGAAAAAAGTTTAGGTCTAAAAATTAATAAATTAAATTGCAAGCAATGCGACAACGCGGCTAGAGCTACTCAGGTTACACGGCAAACCAAATCATATGTATGAGTGCTTGTTTCATTTCATCTGTTGTATGGTTGCAGTAGCGTTGAGTGTTGCTATGTTGGTGTAGAATCCCTGATGAACTCGAAGTTTTTAGTGATTTTTGTACTTGACGTTTCAAAAACCCAACGCAGTTTCATAACCTCAATAGTTATTGTGTGAAGTACATGTCTGTGTGCAGTTGAAAATATAAATTTCATAATGCATATTTTGTTCCACTGAACTCAATTGCCTAGCGGAAAAGAAAAATGAATAAAGCAGGTATGTACCTACTGAGCTACAATTCTATCAAGGCGAAATTTACCTAGGACAGATACACTTAACACGGCTTGCAAATAATATTCTTCGTTTTATATTTTTCAAACTATCAGATGAGACATAACAGGCCATCATGCAGTCTAGCCAACGGTTCAGCTAAACGGGACTGGTATGCAATTTATCTTGGCACTAACTTTTTTCTGAGTGCCTGTCTTAGCATCAAGTCACATTGATAAGGGGAAGCCGGAGTTACGGATTTGACTAATGCTGACTCAATCGATTCGAAAAAAAACCCTTTAGTAATTAGGATATATACATACACATCTACGATCAATTGCTTCGTGTCGCTAAATTTGCTTCCACGAACTGTAGACAAGCATTGTATCAGCTTTGAACAAGAGTTATTATGAACAATCTGATTTTCATAATAATTATTTCTCGTATTGGGCGGTGAAGGCACAAAGGAGAACCACTATGATTATTTCATAACAACATGAATAATACCACAGGCTGCGAGGTATGTTATAAATTTTTAATTTGAAGGAATGTCTGAAGAACTAAACAGGGAACCAGACGCCGACCGTAGATTCATTCCATCAGGTCGGGCCGATTAGTTTTTAGGGTTGCTGAAATATATATTTCAAACGGGTATACTGTATGTGAAAAATCCATACATATAGGTAGAGCACCTTAGTTCTATAATACAGCTAGATACAGTCATTGCACAGACCTATAAAATTTATAGAAGATTTAATCTTCTTCCCTTTACTCGCACGCTCCTCATCAAAGGGGGAAAAAGAAGGCGGGAAAACTAATGAAATCTTCCTCAGGAATCCCGCGTAAGCGAACTAATGTCTTCATAATAAACCCCACAATGGGTACGCTGAATTTGATAGATTTATCACCACTCAAAATTCGATAAATGCCAACAAGTTTTTTTTTTTTTTTTAATTTAAATAATCCGTTGCATCCCATAGAACGACGAATTTGCTTATTTTAGGAATTTAATGTACCAAATAATATTTAAATGGTTATGGAATCAACCTAACTTCCAGTCCAGTTTGCTTTGATTGAAAAACATTTCCCAACACAAGTGTTTTTTTGGGGAGTATTTCTGAACGAAAAAGATGCTTTCTTGAAGGAGTACAAATATAAGGCTGAAGATGTTGCTAGGTAAAAGAATCCTATTCAGCTCAGACATTAGATAGACTCCACCGACGCCCCCTCAACTAGGGTTTCTTAGCATTTTTTATGTAAAGTAGATGTTTGTTGATTTCCTGTTATGGAGGTAAAGGGAGAATGCCAGAGAGTCTACGAAGATGAGAAGGGGTCAAGAAGAAGAAGAAGAAGAAAAAGAAGAAGAAGAAGAAGAAGAAAGATGGGCGAATTGGAAGAACGTATGACTTATCTTTGCGTGAAGTTGATTTGTGAGGTTTAAAGAACTATTCAAGTCCAAAAATGGTTTGATTGGTTTTATCTACCAACCCTGCGTCCAGACCTCTCGTGGGGGTGATATAAAGATGGCAATAAATGAATTATGGTTAAATAGGTGTATTACCTATAATGGGTAATACACCTATAATATAATTGTAGGTAATACACCTACAATGTGAGGTAGAATAATTCCACCTCTATCGCCACAATGGTAGTCTCGTGGAAATTCTATTTGGGGTAGAAGTAGTTTGAACTGGGACCATTCAATCTCCAATACTAAACTTCCTCTCTCAACAGTATGTAGGTATAAATTATTTGCTTGAAAAAGAAAAAAAAAAACTTCAGTTTTGCCTAACGACACTAGTACACTTCCAAGCATTAATGATCATCAAGATGGATCTGAGTGATTGAAACTGATGCCAAAGTTCACCATCGAAGGAAACCAAGTTTTACACTAAATCTGATACTGAATCGAAGGCAACTTGAATCACTGTCTTAGCGATTTTAACTGAAATTTCGTTTTTATTCGATGGTGAAACCGCCCCGGCGTAGGCAGACAGCTAGAAAAAAAATAGAAAAAATAAAAAAAATAAAAAAATGTACTACCTTATAGGTACCGAACAAGAAACAAGTTTTTCAAAATTCGACGAAAGGGCTCTTAAATATAATCACTTTATCGGACACCACTTACTAGTTGATATAATTACATCGTGGTTTCAGGAAAATAAAACACGCGGGCGCACCGCCCGTACAGCGCAACAACTTGATAACGACTATCTTGTATTTAGGTGTAGAGGGGGGAGGTAAAGTTCCTACCTACCTACTCTTGGCGCGTTTATTTAATTTTTCTCCCAACATGAGCACCCAATTCTACTTTTTTTTTCAATACTCCCGTTTGGGCTCACAGCAAGGGGATAAAACCACTATAAAATAATACCCGATATCCCAACGAGAACAATTTCATGCTAAGTTGGCATGCAGCCATCGCACGATGTACCAAAATAAACTGTTTAACCACGGAATAGTGATTTCCTGCAGTAAAATTCATGCCAAAAACAAACCTGCCAAACAAAACACACACGTACCCTTGTTCTCTCCTTCACACATCCTCAGACGTACACATACATATCAGCTCATTTACTCTCACTATCATACTATGCATAATATGCTATTCAACCAATATTTACGCTTATAATTAAAATTGAACAAATATGAATATTTTATCTTTCCATTACACAAAGAGGTAGCGCAATTGTTAATTTTCACGGCTTCAAAACCTCACATGTTAAAATGTTATTGTTCTTAAAAGAAATATAGAAGCCAAAGGACTTAATTGAGTATCGATCAGGGAAAAGGATGCCATTTTCAATTTGTAGAGTCTTTTTTTCCATCTGCTGACCCACTTTCGATTATCAGCGTCATTCGTTTTCATTATTTTAAATTGGGAAAGAAATGGTTTACGGCCTGACTCGTAGCAAGTTCAAAAGGAAAACCTTAGGAAAAATTCCATACGACCTCGTTTTAATTGTACTGAGCACACAAGAAGTGGATCAATAAAACGTTAGCGTGTACTCTCTATAATTGGAAGAAAAATGTTGTGTTTTTTAGAAGCAAGCACTCACACAAACAAAATTACCAAATCTCATTCTCTCATTTCTTCCGTTGCGCAAACGTTTTCAGGGACATAAGTGAGCATGATTAGAAAGTATAATTTTTACAGTCAAACCAGCGAGACTGTTCCTACTTAACGTAAATTGATTACTTTACTTACACCATACACCCAATAGTATTTTAAACCACCAAGACTTAGTATGGAATGATGTCTGAGGACCATTAGTAACTCAAAAATATTTTTTGGAGTCCACGAACTTTTGAGAAGCACGAAAAACTGAATACAGTACCACGGAGGGATTGTAAAATGTAAGTAATAAGTAACCATGTACATAGTAAACGTAAGTAATAATGACTGGTAAGGTTTAGCAATAACTGAGACGGAATAGAACGTGCTGCATATTCAGCAATACAGAAATAGGAAGTATGTCTGAAGTTTCAAATATGAGAATTCACAGTCTTTAAAACTCATCACTAAACTAACAAGGTGCTGTTCGGAAGAACTTTTATTTTTCTGTAAAATAGAACTAGTCTGGCTAATGATTGCAGCCTTCGAGGTTTGATATTGAACAGAACAGAATTTGGCTCTTAAACTAAAATAATTGCAATCATCTATTGTAAATTTGTAAAGTTTACCATAGTAAATTGAGAATTGTAAAATTCGCGCGAAAGTATTATAATATAAACTCGATGATAAATAATATTAACAAAACATAACGAGGATGATGTGACGCAAATTCACCATAAAAATACTCTTGTGAAGGTACTTTCCAGTAAGATAACCATGATAAGCAATGTGCACATTGCTAAGGGAAAGAAAAAGCCATTCCAGAAAGTCATACCTAAAGTATGGCAGCTTTGGATATGACAAAGAAATTGAGGGAGAGGAGAATGGAATGGAAGGTTAGCTTCTTGATCAATCTGGAAGAAAACCTGCTAGCAGGTAGCTCTCCACCAGGAGTATACATGAGCCACTCACGTTTGTCTACTCTAAATGTCTGGTCTTGATGAAGGACTTGAGAGCACATAAAATTTCGAGGAATCCTCTAATTCCCCACAGTGTTTGATGAAAATGGAGAACGCTCAGCTCTTTCTCACAGTAAAAGTTCTTGAGACCTTGGCTATCTTTTTTAAATTGGCGAAGCATAGGAGCAGCATGCAGTTGAAGCTCGAAGTCAAACTCGCAGTAAACGAAAAAAGCAAAGAATATATTCAAAGAAAATGAAAGTTAAAATACGAAGAACTACTTTGACAATATGACTTTCAAAGTGGAATGCATGTAGTATTTATGGCGAGGACATGCTTCTTTATGAAAAATGTATGGTCTAAATAGCATAAGAACACGATGCCACATATGCAGGCGACTAGGTAATGACAAAGTTTTTGTTCATGAGGAGCATTTTCGAAAAAAGTTGTCGAATTATTCAAATTATACAATACTATCCACACTGCCATTTAGGTAAAAAGATTCGAACCCTAGCTCGTCGGCGTCCCGGTTAGGAAGAAGGGTGATAATATCACCAGTCATCAAAATTAGTCCAATTTTGACTTGAAATTATGGTACTCGAAATTGATTCACAACCAGTTGGAAAGATTAATCAATAGGAGAAAACAAAAACGAAACAAAAACCAAAAAAGAAAAAAAGCAATGCTCATTAATCAATATAGAGAAAAAAATCAGTCAAGTAGTATAATTACTGCATCATGTCGCTCAACAGACTACTATAATTCACTTACATGACAATATAGTCATTTACCATATTATTACATTCTGTATAGGGCAAATATTTACGAACACAAATTATAATTCAAACATGAGTAAGCCAAATGATTTTAATTACATGAAAATGATGACTCGATCAAACGAACTTAGTCCGAATTGAATGATTCTTTAGGGGTTGAATTTACGATTCCCCTTCTTATCACCCTTAATAAATTCATAAGTCAACTCGGGACGAACGCACTGTCAATTACAGTTGCATTGCCAATATCATGTTCAAAAAAGAATATTTTTTCCTGCAGGAGTGAGGAGTTTTGTATATTCCTAACTAATATTTATTGGCAAACTGAAGTACCTACTAGAGGAAAATCGTGGCGTAAATCGGGGATGAATAATCCATAGGCATCCATAAAATTTATGTACTCGCAGGAAAAATAAGTAGGTATAAGCATTTTAAGTATATATATATAAAAAGTAAACCGTAATACAACGGGTAAAAGACCGTCTGTTGGTCCCGAGTTGACTTATAAATTACCTATCAAGCGTAATAAGAAGGATTATATTAAACTCAATCTCTTTTAAATTAACGTTTAAATTCGTAATGTGTAAAATTGTTAACGCCGTAATGTTAGTACATGGAAGTATCAAGGTAGTGGTATTAGGTGTAGTTGTTATTCACTAAATAACCTTCTACTTGCAAGTTGACGGAAGAAGTAAATGAAGTTAGGAAACGCTATCAGTGATAGAACAATTAGTTAATTACTATAAAAGTTAACAAATTAAAATAAAGCTCGTTAGTCGACAAAAGGAAAAGGTAACATGCATCGTATGCATTGCGCATTAAAAAACAATGAAGTGGGGAGGATAAATACATATAAATTTGCGCATTTACAGGGCAATTGCTTTCGCTCAAGTATGCTTAAATGGATATAGGACTCATGTTACTAGGTCCTCCTAAATCGCAATGGTAGATAGCCAGTATCTGGTAAAAAGGTCTGTACTCAACAGTCAAAAGAGAGGAAAGGGAAGTATTAAACGGTGCTTCAGAATGAGTCCAGCATACATTAATTGTACAAAGCTAAATTACTCATTAGCTGGAAAAATAGTTGGTAGGTATGTTCATTGTTACTGACAAGCCCAAATAAGTGGCTAGTGGAAGGTATTTTCGGATTTTGTGTAAGTCTATTCATGTGGAAGCTATGTAGAAAAAGTAGTTACGTAGTGGCTGTCTAGGTTAGCAATGAGCACAGAATATAACGAGTTGAGAAAGGTGTGATGGAAAACATAACACTGAGAGGGAAATAGAATCCCTTTGTAGCGAAGCGCATAATCAAGGTTTTAGGGTTAAGGCATAAAAAAAACTGTGGGACGAGAAAGATAGAAGAAAATAAATAAAAATATAGAAAAGTAGAAGGAATAAAACGTGACAGATCATCCGAGGTAACTGACATTGAGTAGATTCCTTCATCACGTTACAATGAATGGTCCCCTTCCCGCGTTGTGCTAATGTTTTAGCGTTTATACTCGTATCTTGAAGTCTGCGGAAGAGGAAAACAGAAAAACAGAATGGAATAATGAAGGCGAGAAGAAAATTGTCGGGTAAGAGAAGAAGCAGCATTCGAAAACAGTGATGAATTGCTATGGGTCGGGAGAAGAGATGAAGGGGGAGTAAAAAAGGAAAAAAGAAAATGAATTCCACAGGATCGGCCTCAATAAATGAGTCTTATAACAACATCATAGAAAATTACGGCATCCATTTATTAGAACAGAAATGTACCTATTTATTTCTACTTCAGTCTCACTACAATCACCCGTAAACACCTTACCAATTCACTGCTAGTAGGACAAGCTGCTCTCTAGGTTCGGGTATGACTTTTTTCCGGCTCATCAAATTAAGATGAAGATAAAGGCATGGTCTAATCCAAATTTAAAACCGAGATTTTTTTAGGTTTAAAAATATTGGTGAAACCTGCCCTTAGTAATGAATTTTAAAGTTGTGCTTAGCTCCAAAAAAGTATTCCCAGAGCGGCCTAAGTAATTGCAAAACCTACACCAAATGTTGCCTAATCAGGACTGTCACTGTATCATCTACAGAATATCGTTCCGTATCCAATGGCCGTCTCTAGGCCTGATGACCACCTGGCATACTAGGGTAGGATTATTATTATTATCATCATCTTCATTAGTAGAAGTAGTTGTAGTAGTAGTAGTATTAGTAGTAGTAGTAGTAGTAGTAGTAGTAGTAGTAGTAGTAGTAGTAGTAGTAGTAGTAGTAGTAGTAGTAGTAGTAGTAGTAGTAGTAGTAGTAGTAGTAGTAGTAGTAGTAACAGTAGTAGTAGTAGTAGTAGAAGTATTATCACTATCATCATTATTATTATAATTTTGAAAAAACTATTTTTACATGTAATTACATTGAAAGATAATTCGGGTCGCGATTAGTTAATGACAGGAGTGATCGGTCGTTTGGGGATTAAATAATTATATTATCTGAATGTAACACTTACAGACAATCTTCTGATTAGAACCATAATACTATTATGGAGCCGAAATTTGGACGTTCGGAGTTTGATTATTTCGTATTAAGATAGAATCTCTTTGGAGATTTTGTTTTCGCGCCATCTTCTAGATGATTTACTTGCGCTATTCCGTGGCTCGAAAATTTTCCACCCTTGATTCCACTTGTGATGTTTAAAGAAACCCAAATGATTTCGCAAGTGCTGAATAGAAATGTTTTTGAAATGTTAAACCCACAAAGTTGTTTAGACTCACGACCAACCTTCAAGTACCTCAGAAACTCCGCATTCGTAAAAACGGACTTGATGGGCTGACAGCATTCAAGCCCCCAACCCACTCGGAACCCTCACAGAGCTTTTCATTTCCACCAACCCTTCAAAAAAGAATCATCGTATCCTGAAATTATGTTTCAAGCTGAATAGAAACCATATTGTACGATTAAAATAATTATAGTTATTTTTATTATATTAATTATTGTTAATTATTAACTTATTTGAAAGTAGGTGCAACAGGAACATGAATTTAAGATAAAACTTCAATCATTGATTCGAAGAAATTGGTCAAGTACACACAGTTTATCGATGTCAAACTTGTCCGACATTCTATTCACGTATCTATACGTGCCTATAGGCACTTGATAATTGAGAATCCCTCGGGCCAGTGAGTGTGCCCCGTCGATGGCTCTTGATCGTCGAGAGACTTTATTGGAGAGTTCAAACATGCTTGAGGGATAGGTCAACTGGTAAACTAAATACCTTGCAGAAAGTGCAGGTAATAAGTCAATAACAAGTTAAAAAAAAAAAGTTTCAATGTGTTTTTCAATTGGAAGATTAAAATACTTTTAAGAGTATTTCAATTTTGTGGCATCTTATGACAACCAAACGCATTTATTTCAGTTTGTATTTCCATTAGTAGGTAGCCAAAGTCAACGGTGTTGCTTCTAACGAATTTTAAAACATCAGCATCCAACAAATTATGTCATCTAAGATTTTCACTTCCGGGAAGATTGAGGAGCTCCACTATATGGAATCAGCCCATCCGCCGCTTTTCGCTGGTAGGTATACGCGGGCCACTGAGTCCTAACAGCTGTCCAGTCAACTGACACTAAACCTATCGGTAGCGGCTGCCAACCCAATTTTATGTGGCCAGCATGAAATGAAATTCAATTTAAGTAAGCTACTTTCTTGTTCCACGCTTCTTCAACCTGAGAGAAAGGTTTTTTTTTTTTTTTTTTTTTTTTTTTTAATGAACTCAGCGCGCTTCACTACCGAGGGATCGCTATTCGATAGTGCATTATGAATAAATTAAGCAAGCAATCGTAAAGTAAACGGTTCATAATAGAGTTTATGCTGAATCGGAGAAGCTATAAGTGCATTCTTGAAGATTTTCAATTGTTGAATTCAACGCGTTTACGAGGATCTCAAGCGAGGCGTGATATTTAGTTACAATGATATAGTTGACGAAGGTGAAATAAATCACCTTAATTAGTAGTAAAATTAGCGTGATTTTATTAAAGCTTGTAATGGTAACGGTATCGAATCGTTGTTGTTAGGACATGGCAGTAAGTATTTGTTAATAGCAGATTTAAAATGGGAAAAGGAACTAACCATTCAAGCTTGATCTTGTTCCCCTAATTGTGTAAATGATTAAAATGATTATTTATACTCACATAGACTTCTTCCCACTGGCTGACATATCGCACGAGTCGCGATAACCTGAGCAATCGCACTAACGAGAGGAGTTTGGCAAGGCGAAGTATCCTCAGCGCTCGCCCAGCATGGAGGATCTGGAAGCTCTCACTGAAATCCTACAAAATAAATTGACAACGAAATTGGAAATCGCATTAATAGCAAAATTAATTACAACTGGAGGGATACGATATGCTTACACTGAGTCGATGCGAAACCTAATGATTAGGTATGGTAATTATTACACCATTACCCCTCTAGATCTCGATAACTTGTGTCAATTTATTCAATTGATGAGATTTCTTTTCCCTACCCCGAAATATTTATTGGACAGGGCTCTTAAACGAAAATGATTTCATCCTATAAAATGTACATAGGATCAAAGCGGTCTAACAGTAAGACAAGCCGGAGAACTCCCATTTGATCCGATTTCACTCTTTATCAGGGTTGGGTCATTTTCATTGTCCACCCTACACATATAGTCAGGGTTAAAATAAGAAACCAATATTCCCACGAATATGAATTATTTTACATATAAAAATCGAACATGCTGAAAATGAAAGAAGCTTATTGATGCTCGATATTAATTCAGTGTACTGGTGATCGATAAATATAATACAAAACCAAACGTTTCCATTCAGGCAGGAGCAGAAGTGTGCACAAGCACTAACTAGACAAATTTTTTAAATACATTATATAATGTAATATATAGGTATATTATAATATAATGTAGAGTATTCAAAAATTTACATAATCCTCTTTTTATATTGTTCATAGCAATCGACACTGTACCGGAGCCTACGTTATTGTACGGTAAAGTTCTCCATACAGCACTCGTTCATGTAGGATGGTAGTCGCAGTGTTCAGTAGGGCATCGTAATATTTTAGAAGAAATTATTACCACTTGAGAGTTTGTTACATAGTGCAGCGCCTACAGTGCCATACGAAAGTTAAGGGCCCTTCTGTGTTTGAGTAATTTTGGGCCCTGAATTAATCTCCCTCCTTAGTCCCCAAGAACTTTTAACGTAAACCAAAAAACCTCAAATCAACTCCTACAAAATCGCATTTCTCTCCATTCATAAGATACCTATCAACTTAAACAAATTTCACTTCCACAACAATTTTTTTAATGTTTTCCATACAAAAAAATCATAGCAACAGCAGCATGATAGGTGGTACTGAGCTTTCCTGTCACAATGTCATGAGATGACCCGCTGACAGATTTTTTGCTGGTAACACTTTCTGTTTCATCACATTTCGAAAATCGACAACACTAAAAAAACGCTGCAAATTTTACACAAGGGTTTATTATTCTTTGATATAGGTTACTTGTACAGACAGTTAATTCTGTCAATAAAAAAAATTAAAAAAAATTTTTTTTTTGGATTTTTATATTTCAAAAAAAATTTTTTGGAGGGATTTTTTTTTCAAAAATGTGTTTTTTCAAAAATTCTTTAATTTTTACTCGAAAAATAGTTAACTTCCTGGTATCCTTCAAAAATCCCATTTTTAGCCCCATGAAAGCCCTATAGATCGCCACAGTGAAATCGGATCGTTCCGGGACCCCCAAAAATGGATTCTAAGTCCAAAAATACTTCGAAAACGACACCTAACTCGATCCCATAGCTAAAAGCCTTCAAAATACCCCTCCTGTAGCCCCATTTTAGCCCCATAGCGCCCCACGGGTTTGGGCGATCGGACTGAAAACCTTGCGGGCACAACTAGATGGTAAACCAAGTATTTTGCCAAAATTTCAGATTTTTAAAAAAATTCCTACTGCCCAAAACGGCCCGGACGGCGGACGGCGTACGGCGGACGGCGGACGGACATTTCGGATTTTGAATGTAGACCTCTTGAAACGGATAATGTCAAGTTTTGAGGCCGATCCGAGTCGTCGACCTCCGTCGCGAAAACATAGGTGTATTATTCCAAGAATAATAAACCAAAAGGGAAATATTTGGAAACCGGTTGGTGGTCCCAATTCCCAAGTTTACGATTCATTTTGGTGTAACGGAATTTTAAAGAAAAAAACCGCAACCCACTATCATTCGCTTTAGGTATGATTTTTCTGAGCGCCCAAACATTAAAAATGGGCAGTAAAAGTTGAAGCCCGTGATTGGATTGAGATTTTTAAGGTGTGCGATTTTTTACGTAAAGGTTTTCGAAAAAAGAAGGGGATTCCTGAAAGTACGTTTGATAGGGCCCGGACTAATTGAAATACAGTTACGTCCTTCATATTTCGCTGGACACTTTACAAAAAGGTACCCTTCAACTGTGATAAGTTAAAATTTTCAACCAACAGCAATGCCACTAACAGTATAGCCTTGTTTTCCTCTTGAAAACCCGTAATAATTGCCCCTTCCTAATTCTGGGCTATTTTTAAGCTGGCTGATCTCTTCTTAATTGGTTCATTGTCCAATACATCATTCTCCCCGACATCTCGTGGTAATAGGATTCGCCACCATCTGAGGACACTGATAATAAAGTTCACTTAAACCCGGTAATATAATTCAACCCTCGCTAGTCAAAATAACCCTGGATCCTGAAGGATCGATAAGAACTCAATAGTTACTCTTTCTTGCGAATGCTATTTAATAGCTAAAAAGGATTCTTTTATGAGATTTTTTAAAGAAATATTTCCACGTCTTTAGATACTATTAGGCAATTGAGAGGAAAATTCATTTTTTTCCAACAATTCCTCGCAACATCTATTTTCGCAATAATTATTATGCTACAATGGACATGAAACGTGGATATTGGCCATGAAGGGGTTCGAATAAATCATGTGCAACCAACTTGTTAAGTTCCCAAGTTTCAGCTCTAGTAGAACGACGAACTTGCATGAAACTTGAGGCGAAATTTGAAGCCTTTGCTTTTCAGTACTTTCCACGTGATTAATATCAAATGTACAACAACCCGAGTACCTACCTATGGCTTCTTCAATACCTTCCACATTGTCCTTTTTTTTGGGAACGTGGGTGGCAGATTCGTGATAAACGTACAAGTTGTGTATAAAATTAATCATAAGATTTCTATCCAATACCTTGGAAACGTTCACGATAACCCAGAAAGGACCATAAGGTGTCCTTCAAATTGTTGTATCCAGATGAGAGGTATACTTGAGGTGCTTTGTGTATCTGTGTGTGAATGAGTAATTAATCATGCTGCTAAGATTTGATTCTTTGATCATTAAGGAACCAAACACTAAATGCGACCAGGTGGAACGTAAGAAAGTCGTAGACTACATAACCTTCATATCAACCCATTTGTAAAGCTGTGTATGGTAAGTTTAGACCCACACAGCGGAATACAGAAACCCAAGGAATTTATTCCGAATGTATCCATTTCCAAACGGTCACATCAGTGAAAGATTCCACAAAATTGGCTATTAGTTATAGGTGGGCTAAAGAAGAGAACTAAAATATATTATGTAGGTAATGAAATTGAAATAATGAAAGAATGGAACCAAAGATAAGCTAAATCAGTGGAATCAAAGGATGAAATTCGTAATGATTATTATCGTATGATGGTGGTAGAAGTTTCCAAAAACAGTTGAATAATTGCGGTTGATTAGGAATAGCAGAAAGGAATTCCACGAGGGTTTTCACTTGTACTCGTAGCCAAACAACTCACGTTATATTAGCCACACGTATTAGTGTTGAAAATAAGTAGGAGAAGAATTTGGCAAAAGTGCACACCAAATTAGTGTAGGCTTTTGGCAAGTACAGGAGTTTTAAAACATGCGCAGATCAAGTAAATTGCGAACAAACGTGGAGAAAATGAGATATAAGCTGAATAAAATCACCATGCAAGTAAATAAAAATTCAGGGACATTACCGTCTGTCGCAATGGTTTGCAGAAAGTTGTATCGAATTAGTTCTTTTTTCTCCAGTTTCAAGAAGAAATTGGAAGAAGAGGATACTATTTTTTTTTAAAGAAACTGAAAGGAATCGGTAATTCTACCATTTACTACGTTTTGAAGGTACCTACACGTTAAGAAAGAAGGATCACCACTGATGGTCATTCACGTGGTCCCAGAAATGCCGTTGTTTATATTATAAAAACGTTATAATATAAACATAAATATATATTAGAATATAATTCTGTGGCCCAACCGGCCAGGAACGGAATGGGGTAGCTTTGTCGTCAAGACGATGACAGGCCATCCTGTAAGTGCGGTGGCAAACTGTACGTGCCAGTGGTCCAGTGGTCCAGAACGCTAAATTGGCAAGTCTCAAGTCGAAAATCCAAGGTCGTTCATTTTAATTGATAGGCAGTAACACAAGATTGATGACTCAAAAAGGGGACAACGTTAAAAAAAAACACACAGTTGACTACCCGGACGTACGCTAATTACCGCATATCGCATCTGAGCTTAGTCTTCCAATACTGATTTTTGCTTCAAAACCTACGGAAGGTAGAGATCACTCTCTCTCTGAGTTCACTTTCAAGGTCGAAACAATTGTTGACCTGCAAAATGAAAAAAATCCATTCGCATACAGGGCCTCCTGAACAAAGTTTGTTTTGTGTCAGTTCGTCCGTCCGTCCGTCTGTCTATTCACATTTCTATGCCATAACTACCACAATAATTGGAACACTATTTAGATCGGATTTCAATGAGATTTTCATGAATAGCAGGCGTCCAGCCTCAGATCAGTTTCATCATGATTGAATCAGTTCGCAGGCGCGAACGTAAATTTCTTGTTATAACAATTGTAATAATTAATAGTAATTGTAATTGTAATTATAAATAGTGATGAGTCCGTCAAGTCTGTGATGACCTAATAATCCAATAATCGCAATATATCGGGGTAGTTTTTGAACGCAAGGAAGCTATGTGCCATGTCCCCTTGCTAGTGTATCTAGCCCTATTGTTTGCGCCCCACGTTTTGGCGCTCTGATACGCCTAGAATAAAGATGACGCGTAAAATATCACTCCCTCTTTCTCCTCCTCATCTTATTGGGACTCCAATAGAAGAGGAATATCATGTTAAATATGATATTTCTCTGAATTTCCTGAATATAATTTTTTATTATTTTTGGATACGGCTGACTACACTCCAGATTAGATTTCATCATCGAATTCATCGAGAAAAACCTAGCAAAAGTAAAATAATTCAATGCGTGCCAACATCAAAAAACTGGGGCGCTAAGATTTTCAACTTGCTAGATTAGCGTTCTGGAACATTGTGCGGCGCGGCGGTTGAAATGACCTGAGGCTAAGTATGAAAACTCATTGCAGATGCCAAGATAGTGAAAGTTCTGCCACGAATCGGTTAATTGTTTTCAGGTTACTTGATACTTCTCAAGACTTGGCCAATCGCTTCATAATTACAATTAGCGAAGTATGCGAAAACATACTTTTTTGCCCGCGGAATAATCATTCGTGAGACGGAATCACGCATTTGATCAACTCATCGGAGTTGTAACTACAGAAAAAGATGACGTCTTCGCGATGTTTTTCAACATGTACACCGTGATTGGCGTTGGTTGGAGCTAACGAAAGTAAAGTGGATTACCTTGAGCGTATATTTGTCCAAGTGCAGGAACACTTCTAAGTTTGGATTGATAGAACTGTGTTCAGAAGTGGGTATAAGTATTGTGTTCTAGTATGATATTGGTAAGGTAGGAATGAATATGAGAAATGACACAAAATGGAATACTACTAGGGTTTGCTTTTGTTGTTTGATTAATTGGGGATTAATTGGTTATGTGAAATGTCATAAACCATAACCTAAATTAACATTGAAATAAGTACCTGTGTAGGGTTTTGCAAGAAAAGAAAAAGGGAGTATACTCGCATTTGTTTGCTTCATTCGGTGTGACTATAGTGAAACAACCTGTTGATAATCGTAGTAGATTTGAATTAGTTGAATCTTCCCCATCTCCATGGGCAGACAAAAGCAGGCGGCAAAGGAAGGTTTATAAATATTGATATAATATCAATTTCAAAATCAGAAAGAATTTCATAATAATTATGAAATTCTTTCTGATTATTGTCATGAGACACTTAAGACACTTTTCAACTTGACCCACAGGCCGTAAACGTGGACACGGGGAAAGAAATTTACGGTCGCAACCTACCGCTTCATTGCGAAACCTTCGGATAAAAAAGCTCGTTCGGATGACAACTCATTCTATACGCTTTTTAGTGGTCTGCTATTCAGGACAATGGAATATGAAAGAGGGATTTTATTTTGCATCAATTCCATGGATGATTAAAGCAAACGAAATGTAAACAACTTATCTAAAAAACCCAAAACAAAAGAAACCTTTGCTAAGAGTGGTTACAAAAATAACACCAAGTTTAAATTCAGACGTTCGGACAACACAGGCTAACCGGAGTTGGGGATCCAAAAATCGGGAATGCCGAGTAAGTGGACACATCAGATGTGTAGATTCTACTGTACTCCACTATTTATTGTAAAATGGAGGAGAAAAAAGCGGGAAGAATGTTGTCTATTTACCTGGTTAAAAATAAGGAAAATATAATCCAGCGGTATTGAGCTGATGAGATCAAGAAAAAACCACGTTTTAAGGTAGTTTTTTGCAATGAGTTTCGGGTCCAAAATAACTTGTTCTGCGTTGTCTTGTTGCATAATTCCTGAAACATAACACATAGAGCTTATTTGGAATCCATGTTTCTAACCGCTACGTTTTATAAAACTTAAATTAAGTTATCTTCGTATTTTCAGCATGAAAATTTGCTCGCCATAACAAACTTAATAAGGGAATCAAACATCTGAATTGTTTTCAATTAAACTTATACATTTTTCTTAGACTAAGAAGACAATACGGTAAGTTACCCTAATCAAGGACGACTTTTTGCTCAAAATGAATTCATATCTCGGATCTTTATCAGTAGAGTCATTGATGTTCCGACCAGTGGACTACTTTGCTTGCTAAAATACGTTTTATAGAACAAAAATTATTATAAGAGGTAGAACGTAAGGTTCATGAAGTTAGTATAGTTTTTATGGGTTCATGAGTTAAAATTCATTCAACAAATCATGCCGATCAGTAAGGCCGTCGCGTCTATCCGTTTCTGTTCGCCATCTATTCATGACTAAGGGCCATATGCAGAGACGTTCAGGATTTAAAAGGAATCCTAAAGTAGGCCTTTTCGGATCCTCTTATTCGATTCGCAATGCAGAAACCTTCCTTTCCACTGATAACAGCTTCCTTTATAATTAGGTCCTTTTACTTTAGGAATCCTCGACTTCTTCACTTAATCATTCCTTTGGCTGATTTCGAATGCAGAGTTGCTCCTTTAATGCATTTCTTAAGGAATCCTCCAAAATGCCCATACAAATTGACTCCACTAAAAGGAACGTAAAAAGCTGGTCGCGACCAGCTTTTTACGTTCCTCCAACTATAAGGAGCCGAGTTGACTGATTAGTTTTGCTTTGTATCACGATGAACCATCAACTGTTTTTGATTCTCGATGATGAAATTTCACCATCGATAATTTATGATGGAAATAATGGATATTGTCGAATATACGATACAACTTTACCCATTTACCTAATGGGCTCCAAAAAAAAAAAAAAAAATAAATAAAAACGCTGCGAATTTTACACAAGGTTTTATTATTCTTTGATTAAGGTTAATAATTAACCTATATCAAATTGTGCAAAAACTATTTGTGTGACTAAGAAAATATTAAATATTTTCTAAATTTTATAAAATAAAAAAACAATAACAATAATAAAAACTTTACAAAAAATTCAATGTTCGGACAGATGTTGGATTTCAAAAAATGGATTAAGTATCCATCCAAAATAATTCGGAAAACTGACACCTTATTAAATTTTGACCTTCCTCGAATCCTTCAAAAAATCCCATTTGTAGCCCCATGAAAGCCCTACAGATCCCCACGGTGAAATCGGATCGTTCCGGACCCCCGGAAATGGATTCTAAGTTCAAAAATATTCCGAAAACGACACCTAACTCGATCCCATAGCCAAAACCCTTCAAAAACCCTCCCGTTTTAGCCTCATAGCGTCCCACGGGTTAAGGCGATCGTGCTGAAAACCTTGTGGGTACAACTAAATAGTACTATTTAAACCGATTATTTTGTCAAAATCTAAGATATTTTATAAAACTGCCAATAACGGCGAACCGATAAGTCGCCGTCAGATCCAATGTAGCACACCTTACTGTACATTAAATGTTTACGACGGAATCAAATCTACGCACCAATTATCAAATAAGTCATCAAATACCAACAACTCTCTCTTTCCTCCAGGCAGTCAGGAAAATGGAAAGCAGTTCCCAAGGGTTGTGACCCTAAGCGATATTTATTATACAAATAGTAACATTACTGACAGATATTATCAACTATAATACTTATCAATAACTAGTACCGATCGCGGTTCCAAATTGTCCTTGCACGAGAGAGCGCCGCCGTTCTAGGGATTGCCTGAGTCCCCGCGGTGTCCACACGAAGTCCACGTCCGAATCGTGGAGAAGGTCTGGATCGTGGAGAAACCTCGTGAGAGTGTCTCAGAGGTCCAGGGGATCCGGGAAACGCTCGAGGAGGTCCAGGAGACCTGGGATCGATTTCGACGGTTGGGCTATAATCAGCATCGACGGGTGATGATCGGTCGATGGACGATAACTATCCGAAGGCGGCCTGAAGGTAGGCCCTACTTTTCTGGGCGGCAGGCGCTGATTCTAACTCGATTTTGCCGACTTTCCGTTGACGTCGGGCAGCCCGACTTCCGACTTGGGGGAATGGTCAGGTCATTAGACATGCAGAGCGTCGCGACGTCGATCACCCGAGAAAAAGAGCACTGAGGAAGTTGATTTGAGAATATTTTGCGTTTTTCCGTAATAACCGTAAGCAAAGCACAGCAAAATTTAATACTCATCTAAGTTCCCGGAATCAATCATCTGTGTAGGGATGCTCAAAAAGAATCGATTCTTGAAAAAATCGATTCTTGTTGAAAAAATAATCGATTCTTTTAGATTCTTTATTTTTTTGAAGAATCGGCCCGATTCGATTCTAAATTTCCAGAATCGAAAACCGATTCTTTTCTGCTCTTAACAAGTATTTTTATATTCAGTTGCTCTGCAAAACAGATCCATGTATAAAAGAATCAATATTATTTTTTAAATTGAGTCACTGCAACGACCATAGGTAACAGCTGAAGAGATGGAAACAGTTGCACAACAACCACTGACACAGCTGAAGCTTTCCTACCTACCTTTTCCTACGTAATAGTGCTGGTTTGCAGTCGGATTTATTAGTAATTGGAATTCAGGTTTCGTAACGTAATAATGCTTCTTCTTCTTCTGATAAATTTGAAATTTAATAAATAATTTGGGAAAAGAATCGATTCTCAGATGTATCGATTCTTTTTGAAAAAATAATCGCGATTATTTTCGATACTTTTCTAAATAATCGATTCGATTTAAATCGATTCATTTTTGAGAATCGGACATCCCTACATCTGTGTTGGCTCAGAGTAACAGAGGTGTTGGTCACAATTTCTTGTCCCGACGTTTGTCAAGGAGTTCGAAACCACAACATTGGCGCGCAAAAACTCGTTGATTTAACCCGCAATGCACACGAATTTTGTCTGCGTGGAGCTACTGCAGCTATCTTCCCTTAAACGATCCTTTCCTTAAACTTTCAGTCCTTTCCGGTAAAAGTGGATCTCTGCATACCGTTTTTAAAAGGGACGGTCGTTTGAGGATTCTTTTTATTTTAAAGGACGCCTAAAGGGTTGAGGATTCCTTTTAAAACCTGGCCGACTCTGCATATGGGCCTTAGGCATATTATGAGGACTATTCCTCTAATATTATAGGAGGAATAATTTCTCATTCATGTTGGGTTTTGTTCTGAGTGAACGAATCAAATGTCTCGTTCTAATGAGTCAGCGACCTTCCAGATTCTCGGAGAAAATTAGGCAGAAGAATCGGTTTGGCCCTTCGCTCATTACTGGACTATTCACCCTCCCCCCCGCCCCCCCCCCCCCCCTCTGCAAAAAACAGAACCCAATACTATAGTAAAACTTCGTTTCTGAAATCCCAGACGGGCTGTATAATTCTATCAATATGGACTCGACCCGCAAAGCAACAAAGCGGCAAGCAAAGTCGGCTAGCAAAGTTGAAAAGAAAAAAATCGCACCTGTTCTAAAGTTTACGACGATATCGATAAGAAATATCGTATCGGAGAGGCAGTTGAAGGCGATCCATCTCGTACTCAAATCATCGTTGAAAAACGAGATGGCTACGGGTAGGATGATAAGGTTGGCCACTAGTAGTAACAGCATACAAAGATCCCAGTAAAACCTGAAACAGAAGAAATAAGCCATTAAATCCTTACTTGGATTTACCTAGTTAGGTATTTTCTGATGGGACAGTACCGAATGAAAATTTTGGCAAAATTGTTGGCTCAAGAAGAAAGTGAAAACGTAAGTTTCTCCTCAGCTCTGAAGCAAAATACAACTCGAGAGCTTGGGGCGTTGAAGACCCAGGTAATTTATCACTCGGAAGATGTAGCAGGTGAAGTCTGTAGGGAGCTCAAAGAAGAGGGTTTGTAGCCAGGATTTAATCCCTAAGGGGCCTAACAACAAACCCAGTGCCTTCCTTGTCCGTTAAGTTGTCCGATTTACTTCTTTGCTCTGCACGAAGGTACGATAGGTACTCCCTACCCCTTCCAACCATTAACATAACGTATATGTCAGGGGTTGAATTAGTATTGATTTGCCACTGTAATCCAATTCCGCACGAGTGTCTGGTAAGAGAATCACTATTAAGGGCCATTTTATGTAGACGTTGCCTAACACGGGTCAACTTGGCATAAGGTACTGCTTACAGACGACATCAAGTTTAGAAAGGTTATTCGAAAAAGAAGAATTATTCCGAGTAATATCACATAGCACCGCATTTGCATGAGTAGTTAATGATTATTTTTTACAATGTAATTATATTTATTTCTGATGAAATTGAGAAATCAATCGTCATTTTAAGTCTACCGGGGAAGTAGCGACGTTTGCCTCGAATCACAACTGGTTCCGTTTACAAACCGGCGGAATTGAATTGAAAAACTTCAAACGCCAAGATGGACTGTATTTCTACCGTAGCCAAGCTGAGATGCTACCAGATAAAATGGCAGGCCAGGCAAACGACAGTGGACATGAGCTCCTTTCTAGTCTAGATTCCAAAATCAAAATGTCCGTCCGCCATCCGGGACGTTTTGGGCAGTAGGATTTTTTTGTTTATTCTGAAATTTTGACAAAATACTTGGTTTACCATCTAGTTGTGCCGTGGGACGCTATGGGGCTACGGGAGGTGTCGTTTTTTGAAGTATTTTTGGACATAGAATCCATTTTTGGGGGTCCCGGAACGATCCGATTTCACTGGGGCTTTCATGGGGCTACAAATGGGATTTTTGAAGGATTCCAGGAGATCAAATATTTTTCAACTAAAAAACAAGAAATTTTTGAAAAAAAAAATGGCACGAAGCTTCTTCGCGTTCCAAAACTACCCCGACATACAGCCAAATTGAATTATTAGATCATCAGAAAATTGACTGTAAAAAGAAAAATACGTTCGCGCATGCCCGAGGCCTTTCTAGGGCTAATCCCAAAATTTAATTGAAATCCGATCAAAATTGAGGAAGTTAAGGCTGTGGCAAAGAAATGTGGACAGACGGACGAACGGACAGAAACGAAACCTAATTCGATCAAGAGGCTCTGAAAAGCAAAATGCGAGAGAAAATTTTGATTTTAGAGCACAAAAACCTTTTTCGATTCGAAAGTGAAAACAAAGCTTTTGCTGCCTTGTAGGCTCGGAAGCAACATAGACCATTGTAAAAAATGTGATGCCCATATTTTGTTATGCTGATTTATTTTTTATTATTTTTTTTTTTTACGAGATGAAAAATCCTTTATGGACTGTCAGCGGGGAAGTCCCCTCCCTTCGTGTGGGAGTCCTGCTTACCTCAGTTTACCCACTAAAAAACACCTCGATATCTCTCAGGAAGCTGCCCCAGGACTACATAGTTAGTATTACTTCAGGGCAGTTCCTTTGGTTGGCCTTGTATGGCCTCTCCTTGTAGCCGGTGTAAGTCCGTGTCTCCTGTTTTTGAGGGGAATAGATTCCCTCCACCAGTCCTGATCTTCTCTCCTTTTCATGGGGTGGTCATTCGTCAGATGAGAGAGGGGGTGATGGAAGGGTTGGTACAGCACCAATTCCCTCCCACTCCCTGTCTCTCTCTTTCGTCTTCAGTATTGCTATGACGAAAGTGTTCACGGCATCCCAATTGTCTTTCGCCGCCAGCATCTTTGCTACAATTGTTTCTGGCTCGAAGTCTTCGATCTCCTCCATCAGACCTCTCCGCATCCTTTGCCAGCGGGGGCACACAAAGAAGGTGTGATGGGCGTCGTCATCCTCAGTGTGGCAGTACATGCACTCTGCTTCTATAGTCTTTCCTATCTTTTTCAGGTATGCTCGGAAATAGCCATGGCCTGTTAGGAACTGGGTGAGATAGTAGCTCGTCTCCCCGTGCTTTCTTTCCGACCACTCTCGAACATCGCGTATGAGCCGTGCAGTCCATCTTCCTCGGGTCTCCATCCTCCATCTATCCTGCCACTTCTCCATGGTCATTCTCCGTTCTTCTTTCTTCACTGTTGCTGGCGCATTTTCTCCTTTGCGTGAGTGAATTCTTCTCCTTTCGTCCGCTAGGAGGTCTATTGGGATTGCTCCAGCAATAGTTTGCACTGCTGCGGCAGATACTGTTCTGTATGCGCTGCATATGCGCAGCACTCCTCTCCTCTGCACTGATTCCATCCTTTGTCTATACATTTGGAACCTCAGTGATTCCGACCAGATTTCAGCTCCATACAGCATAATGGCGTCCGCTGTTCGCATGAGTAATCTGCGTTTTGCTGGGGAGGGGCCGCCTATGTTAGCCATAAGACGAGACAACCTTCCCACAACAACAGCCGCTTTGTCTGCAGCTCTGCATATGTGAAAACCTTGTGGGCACAATTAGATGGTAAACCATGTATTTTGTCAAAATTTCAGATTAAAAAAAAAAAAAAAATCCTACTGCCCAAAACGGCCCGGACATTTCTATTTTGGAATCTAGACCTCTTGAAACGGATAATGTCAAATTTTGAGGCCGATCGGAGTCGTCGACCTCCGTCGCGATTACATAATATGTACACATAATATAATATACATGTTATGTAACCCATAGGTAGGGTGGCCAGATATAGGCCTACTGCTTTAAGGTATGTGATACTGCTGTACACAGAGACCCTTGTGTACACCTGAAATGTACTGCTTTTTGAAACTAGTAAGAGGTTTTGGAGAGTTACTTCCAGCCTACTTACTTACGCACTTGACAATATCTTCCAAAGAAATTAGATAGGAAACCAACACCGCTTATCAATTGGAGGAAGAAGAAGTGAGGCTCAAAGTCTGAGTTACGTTAACCCATGTAATAGATGTTTTTCCCAAACTGCTTCAGTAAAGACTTCTCTAAATTATATTGGTTCTATACAGTAAAATCTACATCCCACGATCACGTACCTATATTGTAATAATACCTAAATACAGTACCGCTATCATCCCTTCAAATAACAACTAAATATTCTTTCCAGCAACACTTACATGCAAATCCTGTCATCCACACTTGCAAAACCGCCACTTTTCCGCTTTTTGAACACTTTCAATTGACTTCTCGTCATATTTTTCCAATAAAATAAAAAGAAAGAAGCAACACTCTGGTAAGAACCAAAAGCCGGCAGAAAGAATAAACAAACTTGGCGTGAAAAATGCCTGGAAAGTGAGTTCACATCGATAACACGAAGAAAACCTTTCGTAATCGATCCATAAAAAATACAACAACAACCAACATTCTCGATAGTATCGATCGAAATCGATAAATGTTTATCAATTCCGAAAATATGAAATTATTCTGTAAAAAAAAAAAAGAAGAAAAAAAAAAGAGAAGCGGAGCGCTCGCTCAAGCGCAGCAAGGTCGCGAACGCCCGAAACGTTTTTCCCCTTCAGAAAACCGCGCTCCTGTAAAATCACGTTTTCGCTCTTTCATTTCTCTTTTTCTCCGTACCTAATCGATCGATTTTTTTTAAATCGATACATCGATTGTGAGGGAATACTTTAACGGGGGCTTTTTTAGATATTTTGTTTGGGTGCTTCAGGGTGGGGTGTAAACAGAAATTTGCAAGGCTCTTTAGTAGTAGTGATGTTTAAAATACTTTTAGACCAAATTGTTACAAACCCCCTCGTCAAAGTGTGCCAAGACCTTGCCAAACATGAAAAAAAAAAAAAAAAAAAAAAAAAAAACGCTTCTCTACTGGTAACCAAAGCTGAGAAAAAGGTAAATAAGTTTGTTAGTAACTGTATGCTCCTAACCCCCTAAGTAAGATGAGCGAGAGCAGTACTACGCAACCAGTATCGGAAACTAAGAATCCTCGGTTAATAAAATATCGATATTGATAGTATCCTATATTTTTGCTGACTTTACTGAACAACTGCGTGGCATTAGGTACCGAAATTTTGTTGTTGTTTTTTCTCGTAATCTGCTCGAAATTACGACTGAAACATTTTTTATACCTATAAACGGAAGTATTAAAATTATTTAAAATAATAATAATGACTTCTACATTTTCCTATTCCTAGTATTCGTATAATTTACAATTTTCGTAAATATCAAGATCTCCTAAGAATATGAAAACGAAGGAGTCATTATTATTGATTAACATTCATTATTGACGTTTGACTAGTTAACGCACATTCGCAATTAAATTAATGTTTAAAGCAAAACTAACAGGAAGTTGTCAACTCCAAGTGGGCTAGATCCCGACGAACACATAGTGTTCTAATAAAAGTCTTGTATTGTGTTCTCTGTCAGCACTGAAGAGGTTTGGTTCGGTTAAGCCCGCAGTGCCTAAAAGAGTTGCGGTTCGCCAAAGCGAGTGCGTGGTTATTCTGCAGACACGATTCAGCGTCAAAAAAACTGGAAGACAACGCCCAATACCTACCGAAAATCAGGGGAATATACTTAGCTACCAGCATAGCACCTTAGCACCTGGGCCCCCTTGGGACCAGAAAATAGGGTCCGTCTTAGAGGGTTCTCCTAAGAAATGGTCCGACTACAAATTCAAAAAGTATCAGAGTTTTTCATTTTATTGGACGGAAATCAAACCTTTGATGCCACCTCCATATAATTTGACCCATCCAAATCATTCATCATTGGGATTTTTTTCAAAATAATTAGTTATATAGGTTCTTCACTTTGAATTTGACATAACTCAAAATAGTCCGCCTTGGAGGGGTACCACAGCAAGTCAAGGGAAGCAGGGGGAGTGGGCGATGGAGTCGCGTCAAGTTCGATACTGATTTCTGATATATTTTCGGTTTCTTAGCCATTGTTATAAGTTATAACAATGGCTAAGAAACCGAAAGTTATAACTTATAACTGGCGGACCCTTTAACTAACGGGTTTGCGGGTCCGCCAGTCAGTGATTTCAAAACTCTGGTTGAGTCCGTCATCACTGGCTGTTTTGGTGGTAGTGGCAATGATACCTATATACCTATAGGTATAAATCTTTGGGTGGTGGCGAGCGCTTTCGATGAGAAAACATCGTCCCCCTCCTGGCAGAAGGGCGAATATTGCAAAACGGCGATTTTGAGTTAGGGCACCCATCTTGTTTATTTTCTCCTCCTCTTTCCGAATTTGAAAAGAGCGGGACGATCCAATCACTCAGAAAGATGCTATTTGAGGTTAAAAAAATATGTTGGGGCGAATATGACAATGATACGGCTTTTGACAATATTGCTTTTGCTTTTGCAATATTCGCCCTTCTGCCCGGAGGGGGACGACATGATCGTCTGGCCTTCGACTGATACTCCATGGGTATCTCTCAAAGGCCAGATGATGATGTTTCCACATCGAAAGCGCTCGCCGCCACCACCAAAACAGCCAGTGATGACGGACTCAACCAGAGTTATGACATCAGATGTACAGATTCTGTACTACTAAATCTCACCGTTTCTGTCAGTCTGTCTGTCCGGGCTCCTATTCACGCCTAAACGATAGCTCGAAAAATACGGCGTTTTTTAGTTTACTATACTTGGAATAACCTGTTTTCGCGACGGAGTTCGACGACTCCGATCGGCCTCAAAATTTGACATTATCCGTTTCAAGAGGTCTAGATTCCAAACCGAAATTTCCGTCCGCCATCCGGGCCGTTTTGGGCAGTAGGAGTTTTTTTTAAATCTGAAATGTTGACAAAATACTCGGTTTACTATCTAGTTATGCCCGCAAGGTTTTCAGCTCGATCACCACAACCCGTCGGGCGCTATGGGGCTAAAATGGGGCTACAGGAGGGTTTTTTTTAAAAAGGCTTTTGGCTATGGGATCGAGTTAGGTGTCGTTTTCGAAGTATTTTGGGACGTAGACTCCATTTTGGGGGGTCCCGGAACGATCCAACTTTACTGTGGCGATATATAGGGCTTTCATGGGGCTACAAATGGGATTTTGGAAGGATCTCAGAAGGTGACATATTTCCGGGTAAAACAAAAAAAAAAAAAAAAAAAATTGAAAACAGGTTGGAAAAAAAATTGTTTCTACAATTTTTTTATTGACACAGAATTAATTTTCGGACAAGTAACCTATATTAAAGAATAATAAACCCTTGTGTAAAATTTGCAGCGTTTTACGATCGTCATCTGACCATAATATTATTATGGTTTTTTGTCTGCGCGTGTAAAAAGGCGGGAAAATTTCGGATGTTTAAACTGCTTCAGAGAAATCATATGATATTTTATGTTTTTTTTTTCAGGGCGGGTTGCCACGCGTTGGAAAATTTTAAATTGGTAGGTACTCCGGCATCATAGCAACGAAAAACCGACCAACGGGTATTTCTTCTCGAATTTCCAAGCTTACCAATCAGGTGTACAATACAGAGGGCGTTCTACCCACTTGATCGTCCGAGCGAAGTGAAGCTCCCCCCCCCCCCCCCCCCATCAATAGGATGGCTAGTGGTTACTAACTTCTACCCCGCCTAGTGGCCGAGCGAAGTGAGGCCCCCCTGATCACACGCCGGACCGGTCGGCCCCCTTGTATGAGAAGGCTGTGTCTCTCAAAATGTCATACTAGGTATGACAAAAGTCTTATATACTCACAATATTCGCTAGGTTATTCGTTGTACCTACTACGTTGTACTTGTATATAAATACGAATTATTTGTGGAAGACGAAAGTTGACGCAAGATTTCCATCTAAACAGGGTCAAACATAATAATATTATTATGTTTCACTCAATCATGATTCTATTCTTGTGCACATGAAAGATATGACTCTAAAGTTAATGGAGAATATGACCCACTTATATGGCTTACATTTTTGGAGGCATTCCCTGTAATAACTTACCGTCATTTACGTCATTTAAATATTCATAGGACCCAAATTCACGAAAAGAACTGGCTTTCAAGAGAATATGTATACAGGGCTCCTGAATGGAACAAAATAAGATTGCATATTAAACATGCAATGCATTTATTTATGCGGCGTAACACTTTTCAAGAGAATGGAACTTTCTAACCTAGGGGAGATATTCTTTTTTAAGGTCAAGTTCGAACTGGCTCAAATTGGTTTACCAATATTTGCCAAATACATGGAAGCACGTTTCCCTCCTCCCCGACATCCAAGTAGAGAATATGACTGAACGCACGCTTCACGTACCTGGGTTCGTGTATCAGTATTGAACAAACACAGAATGCATAAGTGTTCCATTGTATTGGTCGGTGGGGTGGCATCGATTCAAGTATAAATACTGATGGGTTTGCCTATCCAACGAAACAAAGTTTCATTCCTAAGGATCGATTTTACTTTCAGTTTGGCCTTTCTTCGTTCTCGCCCCACCTACCTCTACTCACCGTAGTTCGATTCACATAAACGACAGAGAGGAAGTTTCACAACATTAATACAAACAAGAGGTTGTGACAAAAACATAAAATGTGCCAGATTTTGTGCAAGAAAATAACACCGCTGGATGATAAACTCGCGAATCAACAAGAAGAATACACTGCCAAGATCATGGCACAGAAGCTTCCTCGTGATCTTCACGACATGTCACCATTAGAATTTTAGGAGACCAGAAACGACCGATTCGCCATACTCATGACAATACAATTCCGGGCAACCACAAATTAAAAAGCATGAGAAGAACTCATTCTATGGGTACTTGTATTGGTTCTTGTTTCCCATGTTTTCGCCACTTTTAAGTACTAACTAATTTCCTCGTAAGTCCTCGTAAGGCAGTACATTAGCCGAAAGCTCGGTGCTAGAGGACACGTTTGAGTTTCATTTGACCTAACGCCCAATACATTGAAAACTAGAAGAGACCTTACCTGCACGATCCCTGAAAATCTGACAAAAATCGAAATTGACGGAGTTATGACTGTGACAAAAAAATACTTTCGCGCATGCGCAGGGAGTACCGCTGATGCAATCATGATGAATGTCGCATGGGATGTCACGTGACCTTGCCCGCATCATCCCTGAAAATCTGACCGAAAGCCATTCGAAATTGACGGAGTTATACTGTATCAAGAAAATTACGTTCGCGCATGCGCCGGGCGTACCGCTGTATCAATCATGATGAAATTGGCCATCTAGCGCTATATACCCACACAATTCCAGATGATTTGATTAAAATCCAATCAAAATAATTTTGTGGAAGTTATGACTGAGGCAAGGAAATGCGGACGGACAGACAGACAGACACACACGGAACCAAATTCGTTCAGGTGGCTCTGAAACGCAAAATGCGAGTAGAAATTTTGATTTTGGAGCACAATAATTTTTTTCATTTTGAAAATGAAAACTAAGCTTCTGCTGCCTTGCAGACTCTGAAGCAATATTAGAACTGAAATCCTTATCCTATTATATTAAATCATTATAAGGCCAATCATCAAGTCCATTAGGTATTCCACTTTATCCAACATAGTTCTGTTCCTAACGTTGTGTATGTTATAGTTTAAACTGTTTTGAAAATATCGGGCCAATCATCCGTATCACGACATATTCTGGGGTTGAAACCCACACGTTAAATTATACTGACTAAATTTGAATACATCAAGATGACGCCGTTTCGATCATTCAATTCTGATAATGGAAGGGAAAACTTGAATATGAATATATTCAAGTTAATTAATTCTGGCTAGGTAACTGTTTAATAGATAACCATATTTATTTCTTGTTAAGGGTCGGGTGGGTGAATACGTCTGAAGTTTAGCTCAATGGGAGCCATCAAGTGTGAAGCGGTTCACCACCCACCCATGCATGATCTCATAAAGCCAAAGTTACGACGGTTACTGTAAACGATGAGTTAGAGCCGTTTAGAGCCGTTATTAAGCTGGATTAGTGGTCGCAGATCCTTGGGTGACAGGGTGCCTGAGTCGGCCCACTGACCGGCCTGGTAATTACATTATTATCAGTTACCTAAAAAGATTGATGGACAGCTCACTCTCCTTGAATCCGGCCAGAATTTCCAGACGAATTGCGCTTCATGATACGAACACGACAAAGATAACCAGTCAAAATAATATATAAAAAGAACCGCGAAAAAATCGTGAAAGGTCCCTGGTATCAAAAAGAGCCCCTGAAGCTGACCAAATACCTTTCAGCCTCACGAACAACAAATTCCACGTTCCAATTGTAACTGGATAGGAAGTATATCGGTGGAATCTAACCTAGTCCTGAAAATGGAGCTGTTGGGGTTTAGGATAGCAACTGAATATTTCCCATTTGTTTTGAATAACGATATTCACCCTACCCACCCTCGACCTAAACGCAACCCTGAAATAGCTAACTCCCGTTGGAATTCACTATCCCAGGAAAAAAAAAAAACACTCCCATAACGAATAGCTCTGATCATCCGAATTCAGACAAAGGATATGCGCAAGAAACTGTCATTAATTCATGATCGTTGTCAATAGCAGGCTGCCGGCCAGCCTTCCTCTAGATTTAAAAAAAAATTTATATCGAACGGATTTGAGAAAAGGGATCAGAGCTTTTCAACTTCCTCGACTATTCTATTCTAATTTTCAAAGGTTCGGCCACAACCATTCCATTACAACGGAGCATGACAGTAACTGCCACACACAACTGTTGTGTGTCAAGTCTTTTGTTAATTATTGAAAAGGGATTCGGGTTTTAGCCATCATCAGCCCCTAAATGACAAAATGTACAAGTGTCACAGTTTTTAAACCTTCAATTTTACAAGTAATTACAAAATGAAATAGAAGCGCTTACAAATTTTAATCGGGTTATGGACCAAATTAGTAGCGAATTTAAGAAAAGGTTTACAAATGAACCATTCTGGGCAAGCTGTTTCTGAACATCAAATCCTAGTTCGCAGGGGAGGGAAATAGTTTTGCAAATGGGCACGGAGTTAGGCCAGGAGGGCGTTGAACTAATCCTACTAATCCTTCTATATCAGGGAGAAGTGAACAGTTATTATATTACATGTCGGGGTGAGATGCTTTTCCTTTCGTTGGCGTGGGAGATGTTGAATAGGGAAAAAATTTTTCCCTATTCAGTGTGTATTTAATACACTGACAAGGCAATGGCACATGAGCTTCCTCGTGCCAAGTTCAAAATGAACGTAACAACTGTAACAAGAAAATTACGTTCGCGCATGCGCAGGGAGTACCACTGATTCAATCGTGATGAAACTGATAGGGAACCATCTAGGGCTATACCCACACAATTCCTGAAAATTTGATTGAAATCCGATCAAAATTGTAGGAGTTATGGCTGTGGCAAAAAAATTACGTTCGCGCATGCGCTGAGCGTACCTACCGCTGATTCAATCGTGATGAAACTGACAGGGTACCATCTAGAGCTATACGCACACAATTCCTGAAAATTCGATTGAAATCCGATCAAAATTGAGAAAGATGCCTGTTTCAAGAATTTCACGTTAGCGCATGCGCGGAGCGTACCGCTGATTCAATTGTGATGAAATTCGTATGGGACCTCAAGGAGCCTTATCCGCATAATCCCTCAAAATTTGAGCTAAATTCATTCAAAATTGTAGGCCATTGTAATTCTAGGCTATGAAACGCAAAATGCGAGTGGAAATTTTTAATTTGGACAACAAAAATTTTGCTTCCGAGTCTGCGAAGCAGCGGAAGCCTTGTGTTCACTTTCGGGAGAAAAAAATTTTTGTTGTCCGAATTCAAAATTTCCACTCGCATTTTGCGTTTCATAGCCTACTGAACAAATTTGGTTCCGTGTCTGTCGGTCTGTCCGCATTTCCTTGTTACAGCCATAATTTCCACAATTTTGAATGACTTTAGCTCAGATTTTGAGGGATTATGCGGATAAGGCTCCTTGAGGTCCCATACGAATTTCATCACAATTGAATCAGCGGTACGCTCTGCGCATGCGCTATCGTGAAATTCTTGAAACAGGCATAACTTTCTCCATTTTGATCGGATTTCAATAAAATTTTCAGGAATTGTGTGCGTATAGCTCTAGATGGTACCCTGTCAGTTTCATCACGATTGAATCAGCGGTACGGTCAGCGCATGCGTGAACGTAATTTATATATATATATCCTTGAAAATCTCGAGAAATTCAAAAATGATGTACGTTCTGAGATAGGTTGAGCGCCCTCAAGGATTTTTCCGTTTTCCCCTCCTTCAACCCCCGCTCCTTCCCTAAAGAAGGGAAGGAGTGGGGATTTCAGCCAATATTGATCCGATTTTGATGAAATTTTCAGGGATTACGCGGGTTGTGCCGTAGATGATTACCCAGGCTTTGGGTAAAAAATTGAATCAGCGGTACGCTCTGCGCATGCGCTAACGTGAAATTCTTGAAACAGGCATAACTTTCACAATTTTGATCGGATTTCAATCAAATTTTCAGGAATTGTGTGGGTATAGCTCTAGATGGTCCCCTATCAGTTTCATTAAGATTGAATCAGGGGTACGCTCAGCGCATTTTATAATAGTGTCACTTTGATTGTAACGAGGAAGCTGCTGTGCCATCTCCTTGGCAGTGTATTTTTTCTCCCGAAAGTGAACACAAGGCTTCCGCTGCTTCGCAGACTCGGAAGCAATACGGGCGACTAAATGTAGGCCTTACTCCGTACAGAAATGGGATAAAGTACTCGGACAAGGCGACGAGGCACATAGCTTCTTCGCGCTCAAGACTGCCCCGATTTTCAGTCAAATGGATTATTAGACCACCAAATGTAAGGGGATTTCAATGCATTTGGTGGATTTCACAATCGCGCATGCACGGAGTCCACTCCTCATGCAATCATGTTGAAATTCATATGAGACGAACTCAGGAATTCTGTGAAAATGTGAGCGAATTCCAATCAAAACTTTCATGCTACTTTGAAGGATTTCACACTAGCGCATGCATAGAGCGTACCATTAATTCAATCAAAATGCCTTCCATAATATGAATGGGACCTTAAGGGCTCGTGCCCGCATGATCCCTGAAAATTAGAAAGAAGTCGAATCAAAATAATTTTCTATGATGTTCGTAGAAGTCATGGTTGTAACAAGGAAATCCGGAAAGACAGACAGACGGACACGGAACAAAATTTGGTCAGCTCGTCCTGAAACGAGTGGAATTTTTTATTTTGTAGGACAACAATAATTGATGGTAACCGATTTGGGGAAAAGAGCGGCTGAGCCCAGCTGTGAGCGGCAATCGATTTGGGCAAAGGGCAGCGAGGGAGACGCAATTGAATTGGGAAAACGTTCGTATCAGTTACTTCTGTACGATCGTGTCCGTCAAAACAGCAGACGTGTTGGCCAGATAGGTCAAGCGAGGACCTTATAGGACCGGCAGAATCCGAGATAATCGTACTATTATAGTCGGCTTAACTCCCGATTTTGGCCGCTTAACTTTATTCTCAGCTTAGGCGATTTTAAGCGGCGCTTAGGCTAAGCGGGCCTCGGTGAAACCCGATTCGCGCGTAAATCGCCGATTACTGATTTAATCTATTCTTGAATTAAGCCAGACTCGTTGGTGAAACCGGCCCTAAAAGTGAAGACAAAGCTTCAGCTTTCTTCGGTAGGGTCGGAAGCAAAATGTGGAAGCTATAACGGTCCAGTTGGATGGGGGAAAACGGAAATAATTGGCGGAAAGCAGGAAATGCTTTTTTTGATGTGCCATCCTGAGCTAGATGGAATAGCTCGACAGCATCCCTGATCCCGGTTCAGCTTCTCAAGTTGGATAGCCAAGACGCCCGCCTGCCACCAAGTTCTCTTCTTCCCAGAATTCTCCCCGTAACAATTAACTGGAAGACATCATACGCCACGCAAAATGTGACCTAAATACGCCTTTTAGGCAGACAACAATTCACGGTGGAGGTTACTATTCTAAAGAATGACATCGTTCCTCATAGTGCTTTTATTCCCTTCAAATTGGCCCAAATGTGGGAGATATGAGTTCTCACGATCGTGGGAGGGGGTGACCCAAAAAACCGCAATGTTTTAATTTGGGTTCCTGGTCAGCGGACCCATTTTGAAAATCTTATAAATAATTATTGCTAAGATAACATAAAAGTGTGATGTGTGATGAGGGTGTGTGTGTGTGTGTGATGTGATATGTGATGTGTGATGTGTGTTCGGGCGTTAAAAGTGCCTCATAACGTTTAATATATTTGGGAAAATCAACACATTTGACGTTTGGTTTCGTCCAAACGGCTTGACCGGCAAAGAATTTAGGCCTTTTAAAAAAGAAGCGTATAACGTTTTTTGTCAGACGCTTCCTTCTGGGTATGAATGGCCAATAAACAATAAAAGCAGAAAAAGAAACACTGCAAATTTTACTCGAGGGTTTATTATTCTTTGAAATAATTATCCAACAATTAATAATTAAATTAAATTTTTTTTATTGATATAATATATCAATTATTATATATCAATAAAAAATATAATTTAATTCAATTCTTTTAAAAATATTTTTCTAATTTTCTTTTAACGTTTTTGGACGGATGTGGGACCCCAAAAAATGGATTATGCGCACAAAATTACTCAGAAAACGCATCTCATTCTACTTCCTGGCATTCTTCAAAGGCCCCATAGATCCCCACTGGGAAACCGGATCGTTCTGGGACCCCCAAAAACGAATTTAACGCCCAAAAATAGTTTGAAAACGGAATTTAATGGTCTTGAATTATGTATGTGGTGACAGGTTTCAGAGATAAAAGCGAAAAACCAACAGAAGTCGAAAAAAAATCGAGTGCGCAAAAATTGTCAAAAAGTACAGCTCCTAACGGAACTTTTGCTGCAACGATCTCCGTGGAGCATCGTCAAGCTATTCAGTTTTCCACGAATTAGTCCGTAGTATTTGTTAATTGTTGCTGAAAAGGTGGTAAAAAATGTGCTGGGACGCATTCTGGCGACAATATAAAAATCAACTAAAAATACATATAGCTAGAGCCAATACAAAGCCAAAGAGCCAAATACATATGGTTAGAGTCCATTTGATTCCAGAAAAATCACCGCAAATATTTAAGTACACGGGTTTTTCGTGGGGGGCAATTGAGGGAGGCAATTTTCGGGAAAATCGCTCGCAAACTCTCGAAAATCTCTCATTCTTGCGTTGCTTCACACATCACGACCCCAGAAACGTAATAGGTCCATAGTCGTTAGTTTCAAACACGTGATGAGAAAATCCTGCAGAAAAAAAACAACAACAAAAAACAGCATTTTGTCCACCTAGATTGGGGAAATGGGGCCACTGTGCGGCAGACGGACATTTTGTTTTTGGAATCTAGACATCTTGAAACGTATAATGTCAAATATTGCAGCCGATCAGAATTTTCGACCTCTATCGCGATTACATAGGTGTATTATTCCAAGAATAATAAACCAAAATCGCGATTTTCGGGCCACCAAAAATCTTCCACGATGGTGTAAAGTCAGATTCCTCATATTTGCGCCTATTTGGAGGGATCAAGAGCATTTACAGCTTTCGACCAATCATTTCAGTTTTTAGTAAAAAAGGCCTCATTTTACTGGAATATGTGGCGTAATGATGAGAGAGACCGTTGACCAATTATGGTCGAATTCGTAGGAGGTCTTCGAGGGGTCTTCGTTGCTTCTGAACTATCAAGTAGTTATGAGCAAAGTCTGATCATTAGGTCACTGAGCGCAACTTGGACTTCGCCAATAAACGATTTCAATTCTGAGGACATCAACTTTTTGAAAACGAAACAGAAAACCTCAGCTTTGAAGAAAAAAGTTCATTAAACGGCGGGATGGAAGCACATTTGTTGGTATGCAACGACACAGTGAAAAACGAGCCGGGTAAATCGTTTGAGAAACAGAAACAGGAATAACGACAGGTGGACGTGGAACAAATAGAAACAACCTCCATCCAATGAGGTTCGATTCAACGTATGCGAACCGCAAAAGGATCAGCGAGGAACGGATTTAAATACCAACACAAACCCACCGCGCACCACCGCGAGACTATACTACACGATTGATGGTCGGGGAATGCTTCGTCCCTCTGTACAGTACCGGCTCGTTTCAATGTATGACCCACAGGGAGTAATATAATACAGCTGTCCACCGAGGCTGATATTAGTTCATGTGAAAAAGTAACCTACCAAGGGGAGACTACCAAATACAAGTTACAGAACTTTAGGAACTCGGGGAAAAAGATATAATCGAGGAGAGCGGTCGCGGAGGGTACCTATGCTTCAGGGTACACATCGATTAAAAATTAAATATTCCTGGAAATATTTATGATTGTTCATAAACCCTCACTCAAATCAATAGACTATAGCCTATGGAATGAAATATATTTCATTAGGGTTTTGGTATATTATTCTTGGAATAATACACCTATGTAATCGCGACGGAGGTCGACGACTCGGATCGGCCTCAAAACTTGAAATTATCCGTTTCAAGAGTCTACTACATTTCAAAACCGAAATGTACGTCCGCCGTACGCCGTCCGGGCCGTCAGGCAGTTTTGGGCAATAGGAATGTTTTTATAAATCTTAAATTTTGACAAAATACTTGGTTTACCATCTAGTTGTGCCCGCAAGGTTCTCAGCCCGATCGCCCAAACCCGTGGGGAGCTATGTGGCTACAGGAGGGTTTTTTTTTAGGCTTTTAGCTATGGGATCGAGTTACGTGACATTTTCGAAGTATTTTTGGACGTAGAATCCATTTTGGGGGGTCCCGGAACGATCCGATTTCACTGTGACGATCTATAGAGCTTTCATGGGGCCACAAATGGGATTTTTGAAGGATCCCAGGTCAAATATTTTTCGAGTAAAAAAAAAAAAACAACAAAATTTTTTCATTGACACAGAATTTAATTTTTGCACAAGTAACCTATCTCAAATAATAATAAACCCTTGTGTAAAATTTGCAGCGTTTTTGGTTTAACATTCTTGGAATGAACCTATTTATTCAGGAGTGGGGTCGACAATCTGGCTGATCAAATTATTTTGATCAGCCTCAAAATTTGTCATAATACGATTCAAGATGTGTAATTCATATTGTATAGATTCCAAAAATGGTATGTCCGTCAGCCGCTCAGGCCGTTTCGGGTAGTAGGAATTTCGTTTAAAAAACTGAAATTTACCCTTTTTTAAACTTCGATTACCTAGTTGTGCCCGAAAGGTTTTCAGCCCGATCACTCAAACCCTCTATGGGACTGAAAAGGAGCTACGGGACGGATTTTCAAAGGGTTTCGGCCATAATATCGAGCGGGGTGTCGATTTCGAGGCATTTTTGGACGTCCCAGGGAGTCCCAAAATGATCCGATTTCACCGTTGGGGCTTTTGTGGGGCTACAAATGGGACTTTTGAAGGATGACACGTGGTCTAATGAGGTGTCATTTTCCGAGTAATTTTGGACCTAAAATCCATTTATTAGGGTTCCAAATCAAATTTTGAATCAGCATTCCAGTACACTGCTTGAACAGGAATATATTTTTTTTAAATAACTTTATTTACCGAATAAATTTAGGATAATTTATACCCACCAAAAAGTAATAAGCCCTTGTGTAAAATTTGCAGCGTTTTCCTTCACGGTATCTTTTACAAGAAAATTATTTTCTTGAACCCAAACAGCTAGAGGCTACTCATCATACCTGAACGTAAATTTATTTATTTTCTCAATCAATACAACGGTCCGCTAACAAAGAAAGGTTTTCCCTGATCCCTCCAATATCCCTACATCGGTCATTCTATCCTGTCGATCATAACAATGTCAGCAAAGGGGATCGGTCTGTTTGCCAACAGTCTTCGGAAGGGCGCCACCACAATTTCCCCCACTCATGTTTACCTTAATCCCTCTCTTCTCACACTCTTTCACTAATCATCGTCTCCTCCACACGAGTCAATTAGCTCCAACCCGATTCCTTTAACTGGATTTCAATAACATAAGTATGTTGGGTTTGGGTATAATAGACGTGCATTTCGAGCTTTTGTATTCTGCGGTTGAATACAATAAAATTTCGCCATTAATTAAAAGTTGCAGGATTTTGCCTCTAAATTTTAATACGAAGAACTGAAAATTGCGTGCGAAAATTGTTTGACCAAAATATTCCAAATTATGACAAAATTTAATGGTGGAAATTTATTTGTCAAGTTCACTAGTTCAAACCGGTACTCCAAGCAATAGAAGGGTTTCATAAAAATTTAAATTGTCATTAATATTTGATCTGTTGATGATCTCATTTATGAAAACATACGTTGTTACCAACATTGGGTGAACAGTAGTGGGTGAGCAGTACTGTGCACTATTATTATTATTATTATTATTATTATTATTATTATTATTATTATTTGATATAATGTACTAGGTATGTAAAATACCATTTTTCAAGTTCATGATCCAGTGTGAAATCGCAGACGACCACTTAGAACGGAACTAGGTGACTTTGCCTAAATACAATAAGATTTTGCGAGCATTAACCGATGTAATTCGCTATAGATTATTCTCAAGTTTTTTGGATTGGTTTGTTGTATGACCAGGTTCTCTCAGTTTTTTTTTTTTTTTTTTTTTTTTTTCGTTGCTTGCCAGTGAATTTTCATTTCATGGGGGTTGGTATCTCGCTCGTTCACAATTCCCGCACACCGATACCGCCGTTGGCAATACCGTTTCGCCCGCCTGATTAACTAGAAAGGGCTTTCCCAGACTCTTTCCCTACCATCCATTTATCAAAGGGCAGCTTATGAAAACCTTACATCAAAATCACATTCACCGCATATACGCTACACCCGATGACCCCGTTTTAAAAGCCTTTCTGCAGGTTACAGCTGGCTTAAAATGTTCATGCAGCAAATCTCACTTTCAAAACACCTCAGTAGGACACACAACAGAAATGTTATTTTTTAGGTTCGAGTTTCTACGTGTTGAGTTCTACGATTTCATGATTAAGCTATTCATTAAATGATTTCAAGGATAAAGTTTAATTTTTAAGGATAATAATAGCACAAAAGAAGAATAAATTTCTTTTGAAAAGTGCGTGACGACACCTGGATTTTTCATATTTTTTCTTGATTTTATTGGTGATTGGCACTAATGACATTGGAATAACGCAAAAATAACCGTGTTCGCTTAATTAAATCACAATTATTGTGAGTGCGATAATGTTTTATACACGATAATAGTAAACTTATATCGACTTGATTTAATGTGTGGATAACCTCAGAGACCGATCCTTCTGTTTTTAATTTTTTTAATGGTGGGCAACTTGGTAAATCGTAACCCCATTTTCAGTGTTATTTGGAAGCCTTCTATAGATTAAAAAAAAAAAAAAAAAAAAAAAAATCCAGAAACATCCATTCCTAATTATCTTACAGATTAAAATACCAATAAACAATCAATATAGGCAACGGAAAGTTTCACTGCATTAAGAGATGCTAATGCACCTTCACACGTGACGAGTCTCAGCCCAGGAGTTAATAATTGACTAAACCTACCAAACGAAAAGCTGAAAATTTACCCCTCGATGAACGAATACGTACGAATACACGCAATTGACTGGGCCCCCACCTCAATAACCACCTCATTGTCGGACTTTAAATTTTAGGGATTTACATTTTTCTGGGCGAATTGGGGTCTTAACAAAAAACGCTGCAAATTTTACACAAGGGTTTATTATTCTGTGATAGAGGTTACTTGTGCAGAAATTTAATTCTGTCAATGAAAAAATTAAAAAAAAAATTTTTTTTGTTTGGATTTTTATTTCAAAAAAAATTTTTTTTTGGATTTTTTTGTTCAAAAATGTGTTTTTTTCCAAAATTCCGTATTTTTTACTAGAAAAATATTTAACATCCTGGGATCCTTCAAAAATCCCATTTTTAGCCCCACGAATGCCCTAAACATCGCCCCAGTGAAATCGGATCGTTCCGGGACCCCAAAAAATGGATTCTACGTCCAAAAATACTTCGAAAACGACACCTAACTCGATCCCATAGCTAAAAGCCTTCAAAAAACCCCTCCCGTAGCCCCATTATAGCCCCATAGCGCCCCACGGGTTTGGGCGATCGGACTGAAAACCTTGCGGGCACAACTAGATGGTAAACCAAGTATTTTGTCGAAATTTCAGATTTTTTAAAAAATTCCTACTGCCCAAAACGGCCTGGACGGCGGACGGCGTACGGCGTACGGCGTACGGCGGACGGCGTACGGCGTACGGCGGACGGACATTTCGGATTTAGAATGTAGACCACTTGAAACGGATAATGTCAAATTTTGAGCCCGATCGGAGTCGTCGACCTCTGTCGCGAAAACATAGGTGTATTATTCCAAGAATAATAAACCAAAATCCTAACGTGATGGCGAAAGTCGGACGTCAGATTCATGTTACGCCTACGAAACTAATACCCGAGTGCAATAAATGGAGAATTATGAACTTGCAAAGGGAAAAAATAAACAAGTTCATGAGAAAGAAATTGAAGACAAAGACCAATTAAATACACAGGTCTACAAAAAAAGGTCACTTCGGGCTCGAGAGGTTTCGGTGGTTGCTCTCCATGTTTTGGGGTCTGGTGAACACGAATCCGAAGCACGTTTTGCGCCATCACGTCCAGTTTTTGGTTTATTATTCTTGGAATAATACACCTATGTTTTCGCGACGGGGGTCGACGACTCCGATCGGGCTCAAAATTTGACATTATCCGTTTCAAGAGGTCTACATTCAAAATCCGAAATGTCCGTCCGCCGTCCAGGCCGTTTTGGGCAGTAGGAATTTTTTTAAAAATCTGAAATTTTGACAAAATACTTGGTTTACCATCTAGTTGTGCCCGCAAGGTTTTCAGTCCGATCGCCCAAACCCGTGGGGCGCTCTGGGGCTACTAATGGGGCTACGGTCGTTGATGCACTTTCGATTCATTCATCCTAGAATAATCAAATCATGTAATCGCGACGGGGGTCAAAAAGTTTTATTGGCCTCAAAATTTATCCATATACGTTTGTGGCAGTAGAAAGTTATTTGAAAATCTGAAATTTTGACAAAATACTCGTTCCGCCATCTAGTTGTGCAGTGCCATCGAGAGTTTAAGCTTCGATCGCTCAAACCGATGGGGTTCCGTGGGGCTAAAAAGGGGTTACACCTTACTGGGAAAAACATCTGATCATATTTATTTTGATTGATGTTATTAATTATTGAACTCAGCATGGCGATGTCTTCGAGAAGCTCTCGCGTCCGAGATTTCGCTGCATAGCTGTTGGCATTCGGATGCCAAATCTGACCTTCCATTGGTTGTTCAGTATTCAAATAGAGAACAGTTACTGTAGTTCTGTACGAAAAGTAGAAGTACTTGGCTGGTTTCATCAGAACTCCAATGCTGATGATTATTCGATTATTTAAATCATTCGATTCGTCCATCATTGTCAACAGCGATAAGACAGACAAGCTGTTCGACGTTTCGACAAGCTACGACCCGCTCAATAATTGGCCTACATAATTTTTGGTATCATTGGCTCAGCAATTGGTATCATTTTAATCTTTTTCTGCGTTTGTCTTCTGGTAGTGCGATTTTCAGAAGTAGTACGGTTCAGTGCCCTTTCAAGGATAAAATAGTACGCAGGGCATCGGCCTGAAAAGTATTACATGTCCTTACAAAAGTAGTAGGTACGTCTGGTCACCGGACCTATGAGTGGAATCTTCAACGTTTTTACATAGGTACTTTGACATGACATCGCGAATAATGGGCCCGGGAACCGAACGTCGACTAATACTTTTTTCTGAAAGAACTTCACAATTTGAAGGCATAGCAGTGAGTTTTGGGCTCCTACGGTGTAATACAAATTTCCAGGGCACTGTCGAAAATTTCAACTTTGAATCTGGAGGGAAAAGTGGCGCTACTCTCTCATTGGCTGCTACATGGCCGCCATTTCCGCCGTCCCCTCCGGCAGATTCCCGTCGTTCCCTTCTCATGCTAGCGCACTCTGGCGGATTAGTAAAAGTGCCACGGTGGGAAAATTCAAAACGCCAAATATTCACTAGTGATTTCCTCTGCTCAGACACCTAATTTCTCAGTGCTAACTGTACTGAGTACTTTGTTCATTACTAGTTCAACTATGTTCTGCCGAATTTTCCCATTTCTCTGACCTAGTTCCTTGGCCCATTTCTAGATGTTGCTCGGGACTACCTGCATGCCATGATGATGTTATGAACGGTGTTAATCACCACGTCATAATTTTGTTGACATTACAAAAATGTGAGCCGTAGTAAATATTATATACTTTGAAGAGTTCAGTTTGGCTCATTTCTCAAACAGTGGGACCCGACGTGAGTGTGTGTGTATTCAACGTCAAGATTTGTCTCTAATCGACCAGATTCCGAAGTAGCCTGATTTAGTGTTCGTTACGCAACAACGTTTATATTTTCGATAACTATATATGCCAACACACCTATGCTCTTTCTCGTTATACCATGTTATTCAGTCTGTCGTAGTTCCCTAACTGTATTCACATCGCTTCTAAGTTGTGAGAAGGTAGATTTTGATTAGTCTCAGGTTAGAAGCTAAAGGGTCAACTGAATAGCCTTTGTAATACTGCCGGACTATTGGCGATGCACAACGTTAGTCGGTCCACACCGATCGCACACTCCTCTCAGCCGTTTTATTCCGCTGTCACTCTCCAAAGGAAGTAATCACGGTAGGATCGTAGCTTCGATGGAAGCTTTACCTATCTACTAGAATGTTCATTCCTTCCTACCAGCATTAGCCGGTCCGCCAGATTCAATTAGCCACAGGTGGATGTACAATGTACGTGTCGCTGTATCCCCAAAGCTCACGAGGGGACAAGAACATTGTTCATCCACGCGTTACAGGTGGAATAACTTAGAAACAACGTTGAGGTGAAACGGTAGGGCAAATATACCAGTTTACACAAAGAATCAACTCTTCAAGATTCAATCTTTGTTATCTATTAAAAAGGAGCCCTTCCCCAATGATGATTGTTACATAACTATTTATTAAATAGGCCATTTTCAAATTAAATTGTTAAAAATACATAATACATAGGTCAAAAATTTTCCGAGCGCCTGACACTGATTCTGGAGGTTGTCGAAGATGCTGGCCAACATCCGTCCCTACTTTATTTTGATTGGTCAAGATGGGAACTAGGTACTCTAAACAACATAATTTATATTCTTTTAATTATTATTGTCAAGTATTTATATTATTTCTCAATTCATTACCCTGTTAGTGATATCGTGTTCTACCGTGGGGATGAACAAAAATCGACATTAAATTTTGATTTTTGTTCATTCAAATATTATTTGAAAAAGCTGACATTTTGTTAGGTACCTACCTACCTAATTGGTAGTAATGTTAACAGGCTGAAAAAGCGACATCATTTTTTTCTGCCTCTTCCTCACCACCTTCGTAAACCCATTTCAACTGTTTTAAACTCAGACAGAATGTAGAATTAGAAAAGCAAAACCTAGGTTGACAGTCTGCCAAAAGCAGACAGCCGAATGGTTAGAAAACTTTAAGACAGCTCTTGTGAAGGTGTTTTTTGAACGATTTCCATTAACAAACTTTCGGCTAACTTGTTTACGGACAAAATATTTCCCATATGACATATGGGAAATGTCATAGTGAGAGAGTAGGAACGTGTGGCTTTCCCAGCGAGGCGTTTTCACGATGACTCTACCTGTCCAATAAACAGCTATCCAAGTTGAAATCATCAAGGTATACCCAAATCCGGTCTCCGGATCACCTAGAATCGAATGCTTCACATCTCAAGTGCTCGAATCGACTAAGCCAGTTGAAGGAACCCAGCGAAAACAATAGCACAGAAGGGATGAGTCCCATTACATAATAAATTCCATTACTGCTTCTGGCAAAATTACTCCAACAGCGTCCTTAGACGCTCAACATAGTTGACCAAGTAACTTCGGCGAACGTCCCATAATTCCCCTTCAGGTGGAACTTCCTCAGCCAGAGTACCCCTCAACTATCAGGTCTTCGATGAAGGAATCCGTGCAATAGATAATCATAAATTTACTAGGAAATGTGGAACAAGGTCTATGCAATATATGTACCAGCATACAATGGACCTAACCAATTTTTGGCCGACAAAGTTCTATTTAATAGAAAGGGTGAAAAAAAGCGTAGCTGTCTGTGCTGTGGGGGTCTTGCTTGTGAACTGTGTTAGCATGGCCCATGTATTATTATATGACTGAGGGACACCCCCAGACCCCAGATTAGTTTAATTAGTAGAATCAAGGACCAAAGCAAAACATGTTTTTCCCAACTTCAGACCTTATTTTTGAATAAGGTTTAAATTTTCCTAACTGTGTAGTAAAATGCCTGGGTGCAATTTGCAAACCTCACAGAACAACGTGTACTTAACAGAGCTTGCAGCTCCTCTTCTATACTTAACTGAGGTGGTCTCCTCCCCTTCTCCCCCCCTCCCCCCCACCACGGCAAAAAGCGGGTACCATTCTAGAAGAACACACGGTTGCCACACACTGCCCTCCAACAGATGGTTGGAAAGTTACTTAGCTATAGTCGGCGTGTTGTAACTTAGGTGTTGGTATAAAAAATTGGCCCCACCCACTGGACGCCTGCGGTTCTACCCTTTCCACCTTACGTGGCCCACTGCTGCCCAGTAGGAGGGAAAATTCCCTCATTCTCGTGGGACTTCGACAAGAAACGGCCAGTTAACCAACCCAATGTAATAATTGGAGACGAGATCGATATGCTAAAATTCTATAAAATGCTATATTCTTTCTATGCCAATATATTCTTTTCAAGGGTGAAAATATTCCTCTTTTTTTTTGTCAAAATGAAAATTAAAGTTTACGTTTTTACCAAGGATGATGAGTAATTGTTGTCTTGTGAGGACCACAGGCGCCGAAAACGCGTATTTTTAATGTTACAGGATAAATAAATTATTGCAATTATTGCAATTTTAGTGGGGGGGAGGGGGGTACATGGCGATTGATAGTCTCTTCGCCTTTACTCAAACGAAAATATGATACATTAAATTGCTTATAAGTCGTTGCAAACAGCTCAAAACGGACTCCTATGAACATTCAGAGCCTAAAAACTGAATATGCAAATATGTAAAATCTCGTCTCCATAATAATAATTGCATTGGGATGTTTTTACAATTTTGTAAAAACTCCCCGAAGTTGAAATTTTTGTTTCGGAAATTCAAAATGAGGCCTATTTTAAAAATATTAACGTTTGGGGTGTAGTCTAATGTAAATCGATGCGAAACAGTCCAGAATTGATTTGACGCACCTGCAATACAAAATTTGAAATCTGCATGAGGGTAACGATGCCAACGAAATGGCGTCGCAAAGTCTTTCCATCGCTTTGTTGACGTTTATGAAAGGACCCTGTTGTTCCTTTTCTTTTTGGAAGAACGTCCACAGTCGGAAAACCAAGCTGCGAGCTTGCGATTTGAGGGGTTTCCCACGTCTGATAAGCGACTGGATTTCGTGAATTGAACTCCTCGTCGAATCCATCACAACTTGTTACCTACCTCCTAATTATATAATCGAGTAACTCCGTTGAAAAGCCGAGATCTAAACCAAGAAGACAATTTGCGTTTGTACAAACGATAAAAAAAAAAGAAGATAGAATGCGTGTAAGTGAGAACTGGTATGCGGTAGGTAATCACAAGACGAAATGAAGGCTGGAATGTCGTGTGAAAGTAAAAGGGAATTTTCTCGTGCACAGGTGGCTCACCTGAAAACCGGAGTGGGGCATGCTTAGGGAGGTTTGGAGAGGGTAAGGTCATCACCGAAGTTACAACACGCCGACTATAATAACCACACCAAATTATGAATAACATTTTTTCGCTTCATGAAAATATAACCACCCCACCACATTTTACAAATGTCAACAAAGCACACATTCTCATGGCGCCATGGAGACAAGAGTGCGTGGGGATGTATGTATACATCATTGCAACAACGACACTTTAAAGACTGGAACATGATTTATAGTAGGTATGGTAGTGCCATTGTGTTGAGGATATGAATGAGAGATAAATTAATTGAGCGGTAGTATTGGAGAACTGAAGGAGCTATCACGAGGGAGGAGATTAGGTCAATCTTGACTCAGGGTCAATCGGGCTAGAGGAGGACTCAGACATTCATCAGATAGCACCTTGGTTTATCCTGTTGAACACTCGAGCCGAAACCGTTTAGTTCCTTTTTAGTGAATCAATGTCTATCAGATAGACCATCCCAATGATAAAATAGTTAGACGAAGAGTTCCGACCAACGATCTTCTGTATATGGTTGCGCCTATGTTCAATCTATATAAATCCCAATCTAAGAGTAACGTGAACTCCAAGATAATGATAATTAGTCATAGTAACAGGTCCATTCGACAGCAAACTTGTGACATCTGAGCCGAAATCTGCAAAAATTCACGACAATAATTGCATTAATAGTTGATGCAGCCACTTTAAATGTTAAAAGTCGGCATTTTTCGCACAGGAGTTGCAGTGCAAAAACATAAATTCTACATCAATTTAAAAAAAACAACAAAAACTACCTATTTGAAAAAATATGCAGATTTAGAAGAATATATCCCCTAAGTGGGAAATAACTTACACCCTAAGTATATCATAACTTATGATATACTTAGGGTTCATGATTCATAAGTATAATAATATTATACTTATTATACTTATATTATAAGTGTTCCTAGTACCTATAGGAATATAGACCGAGTATACATATGGTCGACATTTTTACAAAAGGTTAATTATTCTTTAATATACCTAGATAAATTGTTCAAAACTTAATTCTGTCAATAAACAATTTTAAAAAAAATTCTGATACGTTTGGTCAGATGCGGGCTCCAAAAAATTGTGTTATGCGGCCAAAACTACTGGAGAAACGACACCTCATTTGAACTCCTATGATAATCATCCTTCAAAAGCTCCGTTTGTAGCCCCACGAAAGCCCCGAACATCGGTGTACTATTCCAAGAATTACTGGTACAGATGATGAACCATTGACGGAAATTGCTTATTTTGAATCTCCACGGCAAGAAACATAAGAGGAAACATTTTGGGGCTGATCAGAGCTGTTGAGCCCCATCGCCAAAATAGACGTTAATTCTGAATATACAATAATTATTCAGATAAAGATAATAATCATCTTTATAATATGGCGCCCTCCAATTATTGGAGGGCGCCATATGGATAAGGGCTCAAGCACTGTTTTTTCGATTCTCGGTTTTCTCTTAGTTTTCTGCTGTTTTTCCCAATGGCACTTGGGCCCTTATGCATATGGAACCCTTTAATTCAAAATGAATAATCGAATAATGGATTATTCGAAGTCTAACGTCGATAGTATCAACATCAACAATCTTTCACAAACGGCAGAAAAACCATCATATTGAATGGTGGATACAGCGAAATAAAGGGAATCCATGGATGCATAATTTCAAAATGCATTTTCAAATTATGAAAGCCGATATTATACATTATGTTAAATTATAAAATTTATAATTTATAATTAATTTAATTAATGATTTAATCATTGATCACCGTAGTTTCGCTACTAAGGGAAACTTTTCCGGATATACCATACGCAGATTGGATGGTTGCAAAGCATAATCAAAGCCCATCATCAATGTCAAGGCAGTCTCCCGATTGGGCAACTATGAAAACGTACCTCTCGTAAAAGGCACCTTTCAAATTTCAGCTCTATCGAGTGCTACTAAATAATCCAACTATAGCCTGTTGGGTGGGTTCATCGTGGAGGGTCCTGCATAACTGATGATTTAAATTCATTATGAAGCATCACCCTCTTTTCTAAGGATAAAAAAGTCCGACACATGCTTTGGGCGGCTACGTCTCCAATGCCGATGAAAACACGGATCTGATGAATCCTTCAGAAAGACGTCAGCTCCTAAGGAGGGTGTGAGATTGAGAGAGTTAGAATGGTATAAAAACGGGAACAGCGCGGAAAGGCAAAGGGTTTTCCTTTTCACCGTCACGATGACTTTTCGGTTGTTTAGATACCATAAGACGGGAAGGGTGAGCAATTGAGAATCAGAGCTCCCAACGGTACCGTGCATCACAACTTTTGCATAATAAAAGGAGGATGTAATTCCACCCACACCCGGCGCGCAAAGTTCCTTCCTTCCTTCATTTCTTCCCTTCTCGATTTTTTTTTCTTTCTCTTGTGTTCAAAACCTAATCGAATCTGGGCCCTTTCTTGAAGCTTCCAAGATATTTACTTCCTCAGCTATACGAAACGTGCGAGTGGCGATGAATAACATTCGCACGCAGATAATTCTCAATGTAGAAAATACTACTAGAAGATTTCGTCACAGAGTAAGGGTAGGGACAAGTGTAAAAAAAAAATTTCATTCCTCGGGAGAATGAAAAAGGAAGCGAAGGTTTTATCATTTTGCAAAAATCAGCTGCCAGTATAGTGTCCTACTAGATGCTCCGGCTCGCTTTGCTCGCCTACGCACCCGCGTTGGAGGTTTCATTCTTGCCCAGAAAGTCGTGAATCACATTGTTGTCTCTATGAGATCGCCGATCGAATTTTCGATCCCGAGTTTTTCAACTGAAACACCTAGAAGTATTGTTTATAATTTTGGTTTATTATTCTTGGAATAATACACCTATGTTTTCGCGACGGGGGTCGACGACTCCGATCGGCCTCAAAATGTGACATTATCCGTTTCAAGAGGTCTAGATTTTAAATCCCAAATGTCCGTCCGCCGTCCGGGTCGTTTTGGGCAGTAGGATTCTCTTTTTTAAATCTGAAATTTTGACAAAATACTTGGTTTACCAGTAATACCATCTAGTTGTGCCCGCAAGGTTTTCAGTCCGATCGCCCAAACCCGTGGGGCGCTATGGGGCTATGGGAGGGGTTTTTTGAAGGCTTTTAGAAATAGGATCGAGTTAGGTGTCGTTTTCGAAGTATTTTTGGACGTAGAATCCATTTTCGGGGGTCCCGGAATGATCCGATTTCACTGTGGCGATCTATAGGGCTTTCATGGGGCTAAAAATGGGATTTTTGAAGGATCCCAGGAGGTTACATATTTTTCAAGCAAAAAATAAAGAACTTTTGAAAAAAAAAAAAAAAAAAAAAAAAAATCAAAATTTTTTTCCATTGACAGAAATAATTTTTGCACAAGTAACCTATATCAAAGAATAATAAACCCTTGTGTAAAATTTGCAGCTTTTTTTGTTGTTATTGAACCACGTTGAAGCTTGGGATTATAACCCATGGGATAAGATACTATGGAGATTCAACAGGTGTAATAAGTTTGAGAATAGCCGTGCCTCGCTAGTTAATGTCATTATATCACGAGCATCGTCATCATAATATGATGTGTGTGGAGTGGTTATTGTTCCGAATGCTGATGGGTTTTCTCACTCCATCTAAAATAACTTCTACCTAGCAGAATTTTTCCACAGCCATTCGGGCTTCAGGGGTCAAAGACAGGACTCTACTCTGCTGGTAATTGTTAGCATTTTCCCGGACGGATTTACCAGTAAACCGAGCTGCTATGAGGAAAAACTGTTAGGGTAGGCGGAATATGACACACTTAACCTACAGTGTTTGGGCAGATGTGGGCTCCCAAAAAAGTGAATCCCGAGTCCAAAATTACTCGGAAAACGACACCTCATTTGATCTCCTGGCATACTTCAAAAGTCCGATTTTTAGCCCTATGAAAGCCCCAAAGATTCCCAGTGTGAAATCGAGTGGATCTGGGACCCCCTGGGATGCCAAATAATACCTCGAAAACGACACCCCGCTCGATATCATAGCCGAAATCGTTCGAAAACCCGACCCGCCGTCCCTTTTTAGCCCCACGCAGCTCCACGGGTTCGAGCGATCGGACTGAAAAGCATGCTTGTCGAAATTTCAAATTAAAAAAAAAACAAAAAACAGAAGACCTCCCCATGAGAACGTTTTACAAAATCATCGAAACCAAATTTACAATTCCAGTCTCTGTTCAAACCCTCCAAATTTACTCGTCGAATGGATACAAAAACCTTCTAAGTATTGTCGCCCCAACAGAGAAACCAATGGAACCACATGAGGCGTTCAGTTGCAAACCCTGATAAGTCCACTTTTTCACTTTTCGAGTAAATGGCAAAAAACTGTTTGAACATGATTTTCGTTGAATCTGATGCATTTAATGGGTCATATTGTCAGCAAAGGTATTTTAGGTTGAATCTCCAATGGTTCCAGGCTTGGAAGTCTGGCTATTTTGCAGAAAAAGCGATTATTAGTATGGACTTATCAGGTTTTGATTACAAACTGTGCATCTATCACATTTTGCAGCGGAACTACCTGGATTTGTCTGCTTTTGCAACAGATAGAAAAACTTTGCTCCTGGTGACGGAGTGCAGAAGATGAGTTTTACTCCGTTCTCATTCTTCTCACGAGAATAAAAAAACAAAACAAAATCAGGGATAGTGATATTTATTGATATAAAAATTATTTAAGGAGTTTAAAAATGAAATACATGTATTTTTCGAAAACCAAAGACTCGCAAAAGGTCACCACCAACGACTTACCACCGTCACAATTGCAATATTAATATTGAATTGAATCAAAATCATCTTCTTCCGCTCCCTCATTTTCATCGGGCTGAGGATCTTTGCTTCTGTCGAGCACTTTTCTGAAGTATTCAAGAACGTCCAAAGACCTCCAGGTATCGCGAAAATGAAGTCTCAGAAGCTTCCCCACATCATCAAGTTTTTCTTTCTTCAGCTTAGCCGAACCAGTATGAAATTCTTCTGGGACCAGACAACTGACCTTGCACTTTTTTTTAATGGCTTGAAGGCACCAACGTTGTTTTGGTTTATTATTCTTGGAGTAATACACCTATGTTTTCGCGACGGAGGTCGACGGCTCCGATCGGCGTCAAAATTTGACATTATCCGTTTCAAGAGGTCTACATTCTAAATCCGAAATGTCCGTCTGCAGTACGCCGTCCGCCATCCGGGCCGTTTTGGGCATTAGGAATTTTTTTAAAATCTGAAATTTCGACAAAATCCTTGGTTTAGGTACCATCCAAATTACTTAGTTGTGCCAGCAAGGTTTTCAGTCCGATCGCCCAAACCCGTGGCTAAAATGGGGATACAGGAGGGATTTTTTTGAAGGCTTCTAGCTACGGGATCGAGTAACGTGTCGTTTTCGAAGTATTTTTGGACGTAGAATCCATTTTTGGGGGTCCCAGAACGATCCGATTTCACTGGGGCGATCTATATAGGACTAACATGTTGCTAAAAATGGGATTTTTGAAGGATCCCAAGAGGTTAAATATTTTTCGAGCAAAAATAAAGAATTTTTGAAAAAAAAAAATTTGTTGAAAAAAAATTTCCAAAATTTTTTCCATTGACAGAAATAATTTTTGCACAAGTAACCTATCTCAAAGAATAATAAACCCTTGTGTAAAATTTGCAGCGTTTTTGTAGTAAGGTCAACAGGATCAACAGGTTCCACACTAAAAGGTCCAAAAGGGCTCTCATTGCAGTGTTGCACGCCTAAAGACGAGTACTTACCGTTTTACCTACATAGAGAAGTTCATCGCGCGAAATTGAGCCGAAACTACGTTCAACAACACAACGATTCTCCATCCTTACTTTTTAGGGTGTTTGGGGTTGATACAAGAACACCCTGGACTTAGCAGGGTTTGAAACTAAACAAGAGGATCTAACCGCTTTTGGAGCGAATTTTGCAACTCTCAGGTTTTGATCCGGAACATGCCTCGGATCTAGCAGGTTTTGAAACTGAACTAAAGTTTGTACCCTCTTTTTCTATTGGATCTATAATCTTTTGCAAGAAAACACCTGCACCATCGGATTCCTCGCTACCAAAACCTTCGAAAACACACATAAACTCGATTTTCGAGAAAATGGACTTATCAGGTTTTGCAACTGAACGCCTCACATAGTCAGATCAAACCACTCATAATTATAGTCCAATAGAAAAAAAATCCCACAGGTTTGTTTTTCATACTCAGGGAAGATTAAAATTAAATCTTCTCTAAGTACCTGGTACCTGGTACCTTGTATCTTCTGTAGGTAGGTACCTGGTACCTATGAAAAACAAGAAGTGGGATTTAATAATAATTTAATGTAAATTATGGAATTGAAATCGGGATTTAATGATGAAATTGAAATTTTCAAACATGGAAATTTCGAATGCGTTTTGATGTCTGAATAAAGACGCAATTGAGTTGAATCTTATCAAATTAGAGGTCATGATAGGTGTGATCAGATACCTAGCTTTCAAAATAGCGGGCACAATAGATAGCATTATTGATCACGTACAGCTTCCAACTAATTTAGGGGGCGCATGATCACTCACACCCGAGGCCAATAATTATTATCGTGTACTACTCACACCCGCCCGCGTCGAAATCGAGATGTAGCACTCACACCCGGTTTGCCACACACCCGCCCGAGTCAAAAACGACGGTTCTGATTGAACAAATTTTCCTTCCGACTTTTCAGACTTAGGACTGTCCGCAGGGTGGGTTTCTGGAGGTGTGGTTAAAAATTTGTGGTGGATTCATGTTGCAACAACAATCGTCAATAAAATAAAAGTCAATAAAAAATTAGCAAAAATCTAGTTTGTAGGCTCCTTGTCGAAATGAGGAATAATATTTGAAAAAAGTGTCTTTCATATTAGTGTCTTAAATATTATTTAAACAGTGTGATGTCGCCTTCTTCATGCCTCCTTATGTTGCGCGTAATCCATGACTGCTTTTTTTATTATTTCCGACCTTGGTTTATGCGTTTCCCCTTGGCTAATAGAATGCAGTTTGGCATACATCTCGACTTGAAATTCGTTCAGGGAACAACACATCGACAGGCACTCAGTTCAACCTTCGTCTATCTAATTGAAACGCATCGCATTGATAAGGGTGTGAGTCGTAAACAAGGTTCAGAGTGCCCTCACCAACTTTCGACCTGGCCGGGTGTGAGTGATAAACGGATTCAACCTCGTCGCTTCATTTTCTAGTCCGCCGGTGTGAGTGGTCACCTGCCCAATTTAGGTAGGTACCTACTTCTGCGAGACAATAAACGGATGATGCAAAGGTTGTTTCCGCAGTGTTAATACCGGACTGGGCTTTAAATTAACTTTCGACACAGGGAATGGCAGGTTTCAAGCGCCCCGAAAGATTTACCTGCGGTGAAACAGCGGATCTATTCCCTACGCAACAGCAGCAGGGCAGATGTCCTGGGAACAACCTCCCATTACGAATCTCATGAGGGTGATCAAGATTAGCTTCAGCTAATACGTCCTCAGTCGACCAGGGAAAATATCGTTCTCATACGCTTACACTTTACCAGGAACCCGAGAAAAATCTTGAGGCGGGAATTCATGCAGGATACGTGCATGCTAAGTTCATGAAAGCGGACAAACCGACAGGCAGACAAACACGGACCCAAATCTGTAGAGGGCGTGTGAAACGTACTGGCTAAAAAAATAAATGAATAAATAAAAGGACGCCGCGAGAGGGCGAACGGCATCACTCGTGAAATTGCAGCAGAAATGTTGATTTTAGACGAACGCTTTTTTCTCCAGAATATGAAAACTGCGCAAAAACGCATCAAACAAACAGGCAATTATATTTTAGCTGAGCAAAATTTGTAAGAGTGGTAGAACGGTAGAAACCATTTGGATGTATCGTATGTATCGTGGAAATCTAAAATTACATAGAAAATGACACATCCCCCGTCTCACAACTCGTTCACAACCCCAGAAAACCTCTATTTTTGCCCCACCCCATGTTGCAACAGAAATGCACGGCGATGGGAGGGCTGAAACATGGGTTACGAAGTGGTCGTTTGCCGAAGGTGCAGGTTGATTATAGTCATAATAATATATTATGACCTACCTTGGAACAAGCTAACATAACTGAGAAAAATAAATTTTTCAGTAGAGCAATTGCAGTAGCTCGATCACTCTCTTACATGAGAGCTTTCATCCCCTATTCCGAGATGTCATAATACTGTGCAAAATTATTGGTCACAGTGGCCAAGAACATGGGCGAGGAGAGGAAAATGTTTAGTCAAGACTATGATATCTCCGACACCCCCCCCCCCCCCCACCCAAAAAAAATTATCTCCAAATTCTGACAGAAGATATGGAAAGAGTATGGTATAACTAAAAGAAACATTATTGTAGAAAACAAATTTCAGCAAGACATTAAAGCCTTCTAGGATCTTCTTCATAACTGCCTGATAAGTGGATAGATGCCATGGGCCTGTAGTCTCGCACAGCGCTTCCTGGCGACAGGAATGCCGGGATGAGTAGGAACGGTCTAGTATAATATACTAGACCGTTCCTACTCATCCCGGCATTATATTATAATTCCCCCGACACGTTCAAGTCCATATGCGGGATTAATTCAAAACTTGGAAATTTTGAGTTACTTAGTTTTTTTTTCAGAGTAGCGATGCTACAATATAGCATCGAGAAAGGAAAAATCCAATACGCTGTAAGAAACGTAAGTATTATTAAAGCCCCAAAAAATTATACGAACTTTCGCAAACTTCACTGCAGACCTGAAATGCCGTCTCTTTTTGGTTTATTATTCTTAAAATAGTAAACTTATGTTTTCTCAACGGTGAGCAATAATTTTGATCGGCATCAAAATTTGTCACAAAATGAAATGTCTGTCAGCCGTTTTGGACAGAGAGAATATTTTTTCAATCTAAAATTATGACAAAATATCGAGTATCAACCTAGATGAGTGCGCAAGGTTTTCAGCTCGGTCGCTCAAACCCGTGGGGCTACAAGAGAGGTTTTTGACGGATTTGGCTATGGTGTCGTTTTCCATCTTTGGACATAGCATCGATTTTGTGAGGTCCCTATCTACACAAACACTGTAAACATGAAACTTTTTAGTTTTTTGAAATCTTTTGAAAGCTCTTTTCTATCCAGTCCTTCCGTACACTAATTAGTGTGTTAACTCGCTCCTGTCATCCTGAAAAGCACCATGAACAGATTGACAAATTTTCGAACGCTTTCAAGCATAATTACTCTATCAAAAAAGTAGGGACAAAACCCATTAGCGATAAAGGATACTGTCGCTCAATTAATCTTAATAATAGGTAATAATAATAATTATTATTATCAAGATAAAATTAAAATTATTGATAAAATAATTATTATTGACTACCAGGAAATTCAGATTTCATTGGGGGTCGGTACGCCTGATCACGTAAGGCGAACACTTTGTTCTCTGCACATCCGGAAAGGTTTCATGTCGAATTTATTTATAAGAAGACCGTGACCGAAAATAATAACCTGGATATAATACTTTATAAGGAGGTATAACTCTCTAATTGGGTATTAGGATTTTCTCCTCTTCCATTATGATAGATTGTGTGGGACGGTCGACAATCGAGGGGTCGGTGGACAGCAGGGGTCCAGAGCAGCAGGCCGCACGGGGAATCGAGTTTCCTACTACTATTTAGATCGTTTCTTGTCACGAAAGTAAAAACGCCACAAATTTTGCACAAGGGTTTATTAAAAAATAATAATGGGGGCAAATTTTACAGTGGGAGAGCTCCGATGGAACCAAGCTTTCCTGTAATAACTCACTAAATTTTCAAATACTTAAGTAAGATTTTAGGGGAGAAATCTTAATTTGAAAGTGGGGGGCAGTACTAATTTAGTTATTTAAAAGAACACCCGTGAGACCCCCGAAAACGGATTCTGACTTCCGGGCATCCTTCAAAAGTACCACTAAAATTTAGTACCACATCTAATGGGGAGTTCGCATTGATTTTAGATTTGGAAATCTTCCCTACCATTCAATAATATGGCTAAAAAGTAACGTGCACAGACTCCAATACCAACGAAAAAAAATCATTGTAGGAGATATAACGAAAAAACGAAACGCACAGTTTGAATCGGCCGGCGTTTCCCACCAGTCACTGTTTGAGGTAATGACTCACAGTTCCAGTGAATCTCTCACCATGAGCGCTAGTGTTGTCAGCTGATAATATAATTTATCATATTATGATAAATTTATAGCAATTATAACTTGATATTACGAAAAACATAATTAACTTTTAATTATAATACATGATACTTGAAGTTTAAAGCCTTATCAGAAGGATTTACGGCTCACTTGAATTTTATTCTGTGATGAATAGTGGAATAGCAACACTGGGCGGAACAATCCCCTCACCTGTCAAGAACAAAACACTATCGACGACGCTCTTCAGCTGTAATGAGGAAGTGACGTCACGCTCCCTCCATGGCCCCGGGTTTTCAAACGCCGTAATTTTCGTTAAATTATTTAAATTTTCTGGAAACGATTTCAGGCGGCTGACTACTGTTTTCCCTACATTCTCAGGGAGTACTTTCAGAAAAAAAATAGAAAAAAAACAATGCGAACCCCCCATTGTAGTGCCGTTACACTTCTTAAATTTAATATAATATACTTTAGTATAATAATATTATTATTAGTATTTAATATAATAATAGTAAAATATTAATATTATTATTTTTTATAATAATATTATACTAAACAAACATATTACAAATTTTGTAGCCTCATCGATCCCCACGGTGAAATTGGATTGTTTGGGGACCCCCGAAAACGGATTCTACGTTCAAATATACCTCGATACAGATACCCCACTCGATATCATAGCGTAAAACCTTGAAAAAAATTTTTATTATTATTTTTTATTATTTATTATCTTCCATTTTGCCAGATTTTAGCCTCATGGGTTTGAGCGATCGGGCTGAAAACCTTGCAGGCACTAAAATTTAATGAAGAACCAAAATGGCATACTACTTTTTTAAATGCCTGCAGAACAAAACGGCCAGGACGGTTTACTGAAAAAATATCCCAGAAAAAAAAGAGTGACCCCTAGGAAAAAATTCCTGGTGGTTGTTATAGGCGGAAAAAATCCCCAGAACTAGCATTCCCAGAATTTACAATATGTCATACCGGGTAAAGTTCCGGCCTGACTTGGTGGGAAGACCAAAGTTGTTTTTGGCGAAATTAGTCCAGTGAAACGAGAAGTTTCATAAAAAACCTCACTCCCCTGATAGCTCATGATCAGGGGTGTGAAGATTTCCCACCAAAGTTAGGTTTTATCAGATGTAACTAGTTAAATAATTGTCGTAAATTCTACGATCCGCGGTGTTGAACGCTGGCTTTTTTACTGAGATACAATTATAGTAATACAATTAAGAATGATACATAAACTAGTTAAATAATTTAACTAGTTTATGTATCAGTGTGCAGCAATAAAGGTACCTACTTGTCTACTTGCCGAAAGATCCAGGTATTAAATATAAATACATTTTATTCTTTTAATTTTTAGCGAATTTGGTAATGTTACAACGGATACATGTATTTCGAAATACTTTCTTAAAGTAGAAAATCAATCAGGGATTGTATCTCTCTGAGATTTCAAAAAGTAGAAACCTGATAAAAATCAAAAATAAAATGGAAATTTATTAAAATGACGACGGATAATTTTCTGCTCCCCACTCACTACAGGAACAGGGGACCATGCACCCAGTACAAAGAGAACTAAGAGAACTTGATCGGGGATTTTTTTTTCCTACAATCGGCCTGGACGTCAGAAGGACATTTCACTTTTGGAATCAACTCATCTTGAAACGTACCTATAGGGACCAATTTTGTGGCCGATCAAAATCGTTAACCCCGTAGCGGAAACATAGGTTGAGTATTCTGAGAATAATAAACCAAAATTCGAGAGACGCAATGTTGTACTACCTATGCTCTGCCTCAACCCGACAGAAATGAAGGGGAAGTAGGAGAAGCTCGACAACGCCCGAACTATATGAAGGAATCTAAGGGCAGATAGAAAGAACATTGCCTTCGCGGTGACGAAGGAGGTGAAAAGAGATTTTCCCCTTATGAGAAAGAAAAGAGAAGAAAGTAGAGGCCGAGAACAGGCAAGAACAGGGATATCCCCAATACAAAGTAATACAACGTATGGTAGGTTCCTGCGCAGTCCGTCAGAAGACGGGAAGTTTTTTAAACAGTTCAGAGTTCATATCCTCACCTTAATAGCGCTACACTACTCCTAACTGCACCTACTATTCCAAATAATTTAGACTATAATTATTATAGCCTACTGGGTGACGCTCAACTCTGATCACTAGCGTAATCCATCTACCCTTTGTCTACAATTTGAAGGTGGGCGCAAAAGAGAAGAGCCTCAGTCAATACACGGCGTGAAAAGACCCTGCAGGATCTTGTTTCATTAGCCCACCCAATTCGTCTGCCCACTCCATAAGACCTTCCATTTTATTCGAGTGAAAAGGAAGAAATCTCACAAAGATCTCGTTTCTTCACCTGTCAATTTTTCTAGATGGTATCGTTTTGTTTGGTCGGCCCTCAGCCTCGACTCTGGCTCTTTCTTGAAATGGTCTCAAGCCCAGGGAGATACAAAGAATGTGGGTCGAGGAGACGATCTCGATAAGCACGTTACTCTAAACGGAAGGTATTTACTCGCCAAGATCAACACACGCCCACGAACTTCATTCTCACGAGGCCGAATTATGATGATCGTCATATTATTAGGGTTAGGCAGAGATTATCAGTTCGACGTGATTGACGTCAAGAAAAAAACCATGATCGAGTATTAGTGCCAACTTTCGAAGGAACCCATACTCATTGTAATACGATATGAGTCCTTCTTTTCGACACAGACCGACGAGAGAAAAAAACGCGGAAAATTTTACAAAAGGGTTTATTATTCTTTGACTGTGCAAAAATAAATTCTGACATTAAAAAAATATTTTTTGGGGGAAAAAATATACAATGTATATGTCGCAGGCACATAGGTAAATCAGGCATTTACGTAAATGCCTAGGCAGATAGATAAATGTTTTGGCGAACTCAATGTTTTCTTATCTGCCTAGGCACTTACGTAAATGCCTAGGCATTTACCGAAGTGCCTGGTGGGGTTCAGGCAGATAGATAATTCATAAGTTGAATCTATCAGGTAGGTAGGTATATTTGTCGATCACTCAAAATTAAAGTTTAAAAAAAAACCTCATCAAACCTAAAAGTACATAGTACGCTACTTGTTGGAGCAAGTGGTTGATGCGTGACACTTGATGAACATTTAAGTTTTTTCTTAAAGCAAACGCATTTGGCCGTTTCACATTTTTTTGAGAGGCTCTTGCAATTACACTTGCTGTACCCCTGGCCATCGTACATTGAAAAAATGAAACTGCTTCCCTAATCGAGATTGTTTTTGAAAGCGGCACATCTCCATCCGTTAACTGACCACTTACTGTGGTTATTTGGTCTCTACCGCACCAATTTTTCAAGACACCTGCAGCTGTACCGAGTTTGAACGAGCTGTCCTTAACATCAAGCACGACTCCTCGAACAGTACGTCCGTCCAAAGGTCCTCTGTCTATCTTGGGTACGGAAACTACAACATTTGCACCAATTTCAATGGTTTCGTGGAGTCTGGAAGAATTTGCAATCATCTTGGAAGCCGCACATTTCTGCTTCTCGTGGCAATCAGCTTGAATCGAAGCTATGTTTCTCTCTCGATCGCAGTGTTCGCAGATAAGCTCTGTTTCAGTACAGTCTCCTTGAATTTCCACACCGCATAATGAGCAGGGAAAATTCCGTTGTTCTTCTTCTACTCCTGCGATCAGTTCATGGTTCGGTTCTTCATGAAAAAGGTCCTCCTGATTCAACTTATGAGTTATCTATCTGCCTGAACCCCACCAGGCACTTCGGTAAATGCCTAGGCATTTACGTAAGTGCCTAGGCATTTACGTAAGTGCCTAGGCAGATAAGAAAACATTGAAATCGCCAAAACATTTATCTATCTGCCTAGGCATTTACGTAAATGCCTGATTTACCTATGTGCCTGCGACATATATACGATATACATACTATACCATGTATATACAATATACATACTATACCATGTATATACAATATACAATACACTGTATATACAATATGTCATATTTTCTCCTGTACATTTAGGACAGAATCTGATGTTGTACCTCAAAAAAAAAAAAAAAAAAAACACTGCCAAGGCAATGGCACATGAGCTTCCTCGTGCCAAGTTCAAAATGAACGTAACAACTGTTAAAAGAAAATTACGTTCGCGCATGCGCCGAGCGTACCCCTGATTCAATCTTAATGAAACTGATAGGGGACTATCTAGAGCTATACCCACACAATTCCTGAAAATTTGATTGAAATCCGATCAAAATTGTGGGAGTTATGGCTGTGGCAAGGAAATTACGTTCGCGCATGCGCTGAGCGTACCCCTGATTCAATCTTAATGAAACTGATAGGGGACAATCTAGAGCTATACCCACACAATTCCTGAAAATTTGATTGAAATCCGATCAAAATTGTGAAAGTTATTCCTGTTTCAAGAATTTCACGTTAGCGCATGCGCAGAGCGTACCGCTGATTCTATTGTGATGAAATTCGTATGGGACCTCAAGGAGCCTTATCCGCATAATCCCTCAAAATTTGAGCTAAATTCATTCAAAATTGTGGAAATTATGGCTGTAACAAGGAAATGCGGACAGACCGACAGACCGAAAGACCCACAGACCCACAGACCCACAGACCCACAGACCCACAGACCGACAGACACGGAACCAAATTTGTTCAGTAGGCTATGAAACGCAAAATGCGAGTGGAAATTTTGAATTCGGACAACAAAAATTTTTTGGCTACCGAAAGTGAACACAAGGCTTCCGCTGCTTCGCAGACTCGGAAGCAAAACAGATTTTGCGATTACTCGGAAAAAGACACCTTATTTGACCTACTGGGATGCTTCAAAAATCCAATTTTTAGCCCCAAAGATCCCCACGGTGAAAGCGAATCGTTCTGGGTCCCCCAGAAATGAATTTCACGTTTAAAAATTCTTCGAAAAGTCACCTAACTCGACCCCATAGCCGAAAACCTTCAAAAAAACCTCACGTAGCCCCATTTTAGCCCAATAGCGTTCCACGGGTAGGGATGATTCTACGAAAACTTTGTGGGCAAAACTAGATGGTAAGCAGAGTATTTTGTCACAATTACAGATTTAAAAAAAGATTCCTACTGCCCAAAACGGCTCGGACGGCGGACGGACAATTTGTTTTTGGAATCTACACAGACATCTTGAAACGTATAAGGCTAAGTTTTGAGGCCAATCAGAATTTTTGACCTCCGTTTCGATAAAATAGGTGTATTATTCCAAGAAAAATAAACCAAAATGTGAAGACCATTTGAATCGCCACATTTTACCATTTCGATTTACTAGATTAATTAAATTTTCTTTTAATTTTGGGTTATTAAATAAATTTTATACCTCCTCATAGATTAAATTTGCTCTTTCGTTTCTTGACAGGTATCACAATAACGGACCCGATTTGGACTCTTAAAATATAATGTTTGGTACAGGGATGTAATTATTTATCAATGTTTATCTAATATTAAATATTGCCAAATTTTGCCATCACGTGCTGCGTGGTCGCAGAGGCGGCTCAAATCGCAAGTCTAAACTCATGGCATATCTCGCAACAAAAAAGGTAGAGTTTTCTCACTGTTACACTTTTATGGCAAACTGCTTACTGCAGTAAGATTTTTAACTATAAAGAGGCTAGCCGACGAGGGCTTGGAACTGATAACCGAGGTGAAAGGAAGGGAAGAGGGTTGATATATGAAATGATGTAATCAGCCACGTGCCATCGCCTTCTTTCACCACCCCAGACCACTTTGTTATCAAAGAATACATAATGATCGGGAGCACCCCACGTATGCGTGTCAATTGTTTTATTAAGAAATTACCCAGTTTCCTGTACGTGCGATCTGAACTGTTTTTCTGTCGTTGCTGTTACAGTTCCCTTACGAGCACGAGCAATATTTTTGCACATTCCGGTCGGATGAACTTTGCAGACCCCCAGTGTAGTATCACTCCATGATTGCAGTTTCATCGACCAAATTTTATTGGATCCAGGGGTAGAAGAAAAAAACGCTGCAAATTTTACACAAGGGTTTATTATTCTTTGATATAGGTTACTTGCGCAAAAATTATTTCTGTGTCAAAAGAAAATAATTTGGAAAAATTTTTTTTGGATTTTTTTTTTTCAAAAAGTATTTTTTGGATTTGTTTTTTCAAACATTCTTTATTCTTTACTCGAAAAATATTTAACCTCCTGGGATCCTTCAAAAATCCCATTTTTAGCCTCATGAAAGCCCTATAGATCGCAACAGTGAAATCGGATCGTTCCGGGACTCCAAAAAATGGATTCTACGTCCAAAAATACCTCGAAAACGACACCTAACTCGATCCCATAGCTAAAAGCCTTCAAGAAGCCCCTCCTGTAGCCCCATTTTAGCCCCATAGCGCCCCACGGGTTTGGGCGGTCGGGCTGAAAACCTTGCGGGCACAACTAGATGGTAAACCAAGTATTTTGTCAAAATTTCAGTTTTTAAAAAAAATTCCTACTGCCCAAAACGGCCTGGACGGCGGACGGCGGACGGCGGACGGACATTTCGGTTTTGGAATCTAGACCACTTGAAACGGATAATGTCAAATTTTGAGGCCGATCGGAGTCGTCGACCCCCGTCGCGAAAACATAGGTGTATTATTCCAAGAATAATAAACCAAAATATTGCCGCCTGTGGGTGTATTGCCACTTGTGATTTGTGTAGATCATGGTAAATGATTGTCTTATGACTTACCTGTGGGACACCCCCAGACCCCCGGATTATCTAAGTTTTGAGCAAGGATCATAGCAAGCATAGCATAAAAATTTTATTTAATAAAAGGGGGTTATACATTTCAAAAAGGCCATACATTTAATAAAAGGGGGTTATACATTTAAAATGCCAGTGTCGAATCATGATGAATGAATCATGAATGTAATTTAATTCGCGGGGTTGCGTGCGTCGCGCGGGATTTTAATATATCCTATGTTGGGGGCAATCGCACCCGAAACCGTTAGAAAAAAACCCCATTCAAATCCGTTCAGCCGTTTAGGCGCCTATAAGTCACGACAGACACATAGACAGAAAGCTCAACATCTCAAGGGGGGCTCGACCCCCCTAAGCAGACATAAACGGTCCACCAAACCAATAGAAAAAATCGCCGTATTTTTATCGCTTACCGTTTAGGAGGAGGAGAGGAAAAACCATGTTCCGCGAGTACAGAATTTCGAAATTTCGCAGGGTTGCGCGCGTCGGGCTGGGTTTTAATATACCCTATGTTGTAGGCAATCTCACCCGAGATCGTTAGAAAAAAAAAACCATTCAAATCCGTTCAGCCGTTTAGGCGTCTATAAGGCACGACGGTTTACGGGGGGAGTACTTCAAAACTTTTACATTCCAATCCAGAGAACGCCCGTAAAAACATGTACCATGTTAAAAAAATACAGCAACAAAGTCGAGATGGTCGTACAGTTACTCAGAGGGCTTATTGACATTACACACTCAAGAGCAGTGGCGAACGAGTGTAATCGTAAATAATCTTAACGGAGTTCGGATGAAATGACAGTGCAATCATTTCCAGCTACAAGAAGCATCAAACTACAATTTATATTTTATAAAAATGAACAATAATTGTTGATGAACAAGAATGATCTCCCTTGAGAAACTAAGTACTTGGTGAATAAATTTGAAACTTCTAACCAAGAAAAAGGTAATCCATCGGAAATAAAAATAATATATTATATTAGGTTGTAATATTATTCCAATATCAAGCTGTAGCATCTTCACGCTATTTCAAGCACGACAACATTTGAGATACATGATCCAATTCTATTAGTGTGTAACAATGTTTCCCCCTAATCTACACCAGGCCTCGTTAAACCCTCGTAAATTGCAGATCATTGATTGATTAGGCTTTACGTAAGTAGCCAACAGGATGGATGAGAATGAAATGTATCGGTTTCCTTGACCCCACACGGTGTTATCCGAATTGATCAAAGTATTCCAAGTTAAGCACCAATCGCGGCTTCCCACCACCATACAACACGGGAACCTCCACCCGCCTGAATACGCTTCTGGTGGCGATAACCCTGCAGTGAGAAGCGGCACAGATCGGATCAATTATCCCAAGCCGGCTCGTGTTATTCACTCGAGTCAGCGTCAATGCCTTTGATTCAGAAGTAATTTATTAACTTGTTAATTCTTATAAGAATTAACAAGCAATCTAACTTCATCTGAGGGATAAAATTACATTGTTTTTTCTTCGAAGCTTTTAAAATACGCATTTAAGAAAAAAATAAAGACAAACTTTACACAAGGATTTATTATTATTTTGTATAAATCGTGCAAATTCTGCCATCACATAATTACTTAAAATACCAATTTAAAATGAAAAATTATTTTTGTACAGTGTTGGACAGTAACTGTTGAGGGACGTCCTAAATTCCTCGGAAGACGATACCTAATTCAACCTCCTGCTATCCTTCAAAAGCCTATTTGAAGCCCCATGAAAGCCCCAACGATCTCACGGTGAAATCGGGTGGTCCTGGGACCCCCAAAAATGGATTCTAAGTCCAAAAATACTTAGTTAAAACGGCATTCAACCCGATCCCATAGCAGAAAACTTCTTACAAAAAAAAAAAAAAAAAAAAAGCTGCAAATTTTACACAAGGGTTTATTATTCTTTGATATAGGTTACTTGTGCAAAAATTATTTCTGTGTCAAAAGAAAAAAAATTTGATTTTTTTGATTTTTTTCCAAATTTTTTGATTTTTTTTTGATTTTTTTTCTTAAAAAAAATGTTTTTTCAAAAATTCTTTATTTTTACTCGAAAAATATTTAACCTCTTGGGATCCTTCAAAAACCCCATTTTTAGCCCCATGAAAGCCCTATAGATCGCAACAGTGAAACTGGATCGTTCCGGGACCCCAAAAAATGGATTCTACATCCAAAAATACCTCGAAAACGACACCTAAATCGATCCCATAGCCCAAAGCCTTCAAAAAACCCCTCCCGTAGCCCCATTTTAGCCCCATAGCGCCCCACGGGGACTGAAAACCTTGCGGGCACAACTAGATGGTAAACCAAGTATTTTGTCAAAGTTTCAGATTTTTAAAATAATTCCTAGTGCCCAAAACGGCCCGGACGGCGGACGGACATTTAGGATTTAGAATGCAGACCTCTTGAAACGGATAATGTCAAATTTGAGGGCGATCGGAGTCGTCAACCCCCGTCGCGAAAACATAGGTGTATTATTCCAAGAATAATAAACCAAAAATGTCATGACCTCCCAGTACTAAAGTAAAAATACAGTTAACCATACCTACATAGTCGTCACATTGTGACGGGGGTAAGTGAAGGAGGGTGGAGAGGGCGGAGAAGCAGGTATGCTTGGGCCTTCAAACGGATGTACATTTTCAAACCGCAAGACCCTCGGGAAAAAATGTATTCTGCGTTAGATCTCCCATAGCGCATTTTTAGCCCCCTGGGCCCCATGGGTTTAGGCGATGGTGAGGAGTGTTCTGTCATAATTTCAGGTATTTTTAAGTACTAAAAAAAAATCACCTACTACTGCTGAAAACGACCAGGACAGCTGACGAACATTTCATTCTCTCAATCTACACATCATGAGCCCGATCAAAATTGTCAAACCAAATCGCGAAAACACAGGTGAACCAAGAATAATAAACAAAAACCACTCCATCGTACAGAATTCCTAGTGTAGGAAACTAGTACCTAGTTACTGCGATTATATGTTTTTAACTTCATCATGTGAAATATTTACAAATTATTCTTACTGTCGTTATGAACTACATGCTCAATGGTAGGTTTAATAGCCCGGGTTTGTCAAGCTGATTTTAATTGGGCAGCTGGTAGAGTTTCCTCGAGTTTTCAGGAAAATTAAAGATCTTCTACTTTGACAACAGGTCTCGGCAATGCACCCCATTTGAACAAACCAATGGCCTATTTGAACAACATGACCTTGAAGAAGTGTTGGCGTAAGATAATCAGCAAGGTTTAAACCGATCCAGTAAGTACGCCGGAAAGTCCCTTATTAACGCTGCGGCGCGCCGCTTGTACACAGGCAGTAATTTATTTCGCTGAGGTCAACTCCTTCAGGGAAACTACTAGGTGGGTACGTTTGAAATCCAAGCACAAGTCGTCACTAATGAGGAGAACATTCAAACCAGAGCTCCCAACCGCCCAATATAGCATGACAAACACTACTCCTAGGTTGCTGTGGGTGCCTCGAGATATTTCCATACGAACGGTGAGAGTTTTCACTCGTTCCACGGCATTATACAGAAAAAGCGAGATAGGTACGTCTTGTAGAAATATCTGAGCAGAAGTTTAACCCTTCACGTTTCCAGCTCATTTCAGAAATATCGTAATGGGTTAAGAGTGTTAAGAGTATACAAATAACAATTTATGAAATTACAAAACCGTAATATCTACTAGAGGAATAATAATGATACGAGCATGTTATAATTACGGTGACCAGATTTTTTTTCTATAAAAGTAGTACATTTTCCAAATTACAATATATATATATATATATCAATGTAATATATTATAGGTATAGGCCTTATCTTATTAAAAAATGCAAGGTAAAAATACTAACGGAAAATAATCGTTCAACTGGGGCACTCGTGGTTGGAAGGCACAGGACGAATTGGACGATTTTCATCAGATTTTGTAATTGAATGTCCTGAGAGGCGAAATCCTTAAAAATTGTCTCCCATCTTTCAAGATAGATTCGTGAAAAGCAGCACTGTTTTGGTGGACAAACCATAACCACGCATCTCCATACGGGTTTTTAAAAAATGATCGAATGATTGTTGGACAGCTGTTGCCAATGGACAAAAAATATTCTTTCGAGGGCTGAAACATTTTTAAGATTCTCTCTACAGCCGGCATCAGAGAAAGGAATCGTGTTCTGGAAAATGATAGCATTTTCTGATATTCAGTCTCACCACCTTCACAAATTTCTTTGAGTGCTGTTGCACGAACTGTATGGATGTAAAAATGTTTATACATTTTTACAACAATCACCTCAAGATCAATGGGCAACGTATCTGAGGCGTTCTGCACGCAGTTGATGATTACGTGTGCAACACAGCCCACTCCAACGATTGTTTTGGTGACTGACCCACCTATCTTAGTGTATAAATTGTTCTTGCCTTTTCTGTCTGCTCCACCAAAGTTCACGTTCGTGTTATCTGCGGAAAGACCTACACACTTCTCTAGAATTTCGTGAGAAGTCAGTTTTTTTGTTTTTCAATTTTTAAATTTCTGGCAAGAAAGGCAAAAGTAGTACGCTTGGTAGTACATGATACGTGGTAGTACATTGAGCCCAAAAGTAGTACATGTCCTTCCAAAGTAGTACGCCTGGTCACCGTAGTTATAATGATTGAATTAGGTACCTAGGCTGTTTGTCACCTACTGTCCAATATTGAACTACATCAAGTAAGTAGGCCGGAGAACAAACAACATGAAAAAACCACAAAGATGCTTTCACTTCAAAATGTCCCATTTCCCCATTTTATGTTTTCGAAAGGGGTTTATTACCTCATCTCATGGTCTTCAACTCACTGAAGCGAATGAGGTCATCCACTACAACACCTAAAATCAACAATACGGTGAGCGGGGTGAGTTCCCGCAACTCATATAATAAATAGGTAGGTTGGTACCCTATCCTTTATATTTTTTGAGGCAGGTACTAGATAGTGCGTAAGATACCACGGAAACTAACTGTTATCAGCTACATCACAAATTTCCGAGAAGAAAGCCAGAAAAAAACGTTAAATTCTTATATGATGTTCCCGGTCATTTTATAGTAGTTCCCCAGTAGTATAGTAGTTAATAATGAAAAACTATTTGGCCAGTTTCGTTGAGGGTATGAAGGCTGGTGAGACAATAGTCTCTATTAGGTAGACCTACGTATCTGTACGCTTTATTGTTGATAAGTACTTTTTTCTTCCAAGCTTTCGGTAGCATAATATGCTACCGGTATATTATACCATCTTCAGGGATCAGGCGACAAACCCTATTGTTAGCGAGTACAATAATGACTAGAGCTATGTCTTAATTTGTGGTTTATACAAGGCTTAGGCTTAGGCTTACTTTAGGTTAGAAATGAGTTTGTCTCTGCTCTGCACTCTTTCGCCCGTCGCCGTTGGTTAGTTAACTTTGTCCATTCAGTATCGTGGGGCAGTCTGGTTGGAATTTTAAATTAGGTTAGAGGGGTGATATAGTAAATTTATGGGTATTTGAGAAATATGACCAAGAGGTTATTGTTTACCTTACTGGGGTAGGTGAGTTTTTTCTTATAAGGTAGATTTCTTCAGGCGTTGTTTGTCGGGGCCCCTACTGGTCGTCTTGAGGTAGGGGAGAAGACTTCTTAAATACGTAGTATTTTACACAGTAAAATTTAGCAAAAATTTAGGAAAATGGGCGAATTTGGTCTTGCCGACATTAGCGTGAACTGTGAGAGGATGGAGTTACTACTCCATTGGAGTAACAAGTGGGGAGATTCGTTTTGGGTGGTACTTTTAATTCTTCTTATGTCTTATGTCTTACTTATGTGGTTATTCGCGAGAGGGCAGGACAGAGTTACATGGTGGGCAGGTATACCTGTTACTGGTTAACTGGTGTAACTTATAAATTTTTTATATTATACCTAGTGCTTAGATGAATTTGGTTACGGGTGAACATGGAGATAGGTTAATAATTAATGTTTGTGAAATAATGGTAGGAATTGGGCTCCGAGGTGTTGGAGATCGGTTTTAATATGCATAGTGTTAGATTGCTTTAGGATGTGCATATTCTCAAAAAAAGAAGATTTTTAACAGCTCAACAATCATTCACACATTGAAAGTGGATCATCCAGGAGAATGACAAAACACAACAAATAACAAGAACGAAAAAAAAAAAAAAAAACAACAAAAGGAACAAAAACAAAAACATCACAGTTCAAAAATTTGACGTTTAAATGTTATGGGTTCTCTGCCTAGAGATGATACATTTTGGAAATCAGGGGTGTGGTCTGTGTGGATTGCATGTTGGTCTAAAGCAGTTCTCTCAATTTTATTCTAAAAATTATAATTGTGGCTGTAGATCCTCTTGGACAAATGTTGTTGTGTTGTTGTTATTTGTTCTAATTTTGCTTTCTAGTCATTAGCTGTGTTCGCAGAGTAATTCTGAAAATTCTGAACCGCTCGGCGCATGCGCAGTAGGGCCTTTTGCAAGATCCGTGGGTGGGGGTACATCGGCTTCCAGGAATTTTGATTGAACCCGCTGTCCAGGCCTCCCAAGCCGACGATTCGGTAATGGAAGCCGGATCAGCGGATCCAATATTTTCACGCGGGACAGCTGCACAGGCCCCTATAGGCGACAATATTTTCTCTATTAGGAGCCGGGAGAACTACCCTTTGTATGATTGAATTTGAAGAAGACCCAGACACCCACGCCGACAAATCAGTCGGGGAAGCAAGTCTGTCCAATTTCAATTTAGCTGCGAACTGTGGGAGAACTGATACCATACACGACCCTTCGTGCTTGATATCAGATTCACCACAGCCCCATTCCGGAAAGACACACTGCTGGACAATTCGACTCTTCCAGCCATCCTGCGACTCGTGCTTCCCCCAATACTGTATCGACATATTATGTCGATACATATTATTATCTGAATATATCTTAAGTTAGTAGACCACAACTTAAATTCGTGGGATGCCTTAATTCGGGATGTTCATACACATCCCTCATCCTCCTCCCCAAACAACGAGGGCGTAATGAGCTCCTTTAATGATTTTTGAAAATGTTTTTCCTGCAAAGGTCGTGCTTCAAAAGTTATGAAAAAGGGTCCATATTGCAGAAACCCCGTGTCAATTATTTATAGGGCCTTAGAAAAAAAATGATATTTGAATTCCGAGGTCTGGAGAGGGTACATGACGTGCGCTGCTTCGTCGTCTTTTGATTGGCCGGGAGATCCCTCTCTCTCTCATTTACGCAAGTCAGCCAACTATGCTACGCGAAAATTCGACCCCAAAAATCGAAAATCGGGTTAATCATTATAGAAGGTCATTCGAAAATTGAGCATCGAGGTTATTATCAAAGAAGGTTATTCAAAAATCGACCTGGGCCGAGTGTTTTTATTCCGATTCTGTTCAGATTTGTTATTTAGCGCTCTGGCGGCTCAGTGCCAAACTACTCGACGCCCAGCCTGGCGAGGTGTGAAGTCAAATTTGCCCGGCGATCATTTCAAAATCTCTAACATTTCGAAAACAGCTCAGCTCGTACCTATACGGATTTTCGAATTAAAAATTGGGGTTTATGGGTTTTAAAGGGTGCTGAATCCGAATATGTTGTCAGAAATGCTGAATTCAGACCTTTTCAAGAAGCCCATTCTAGATATGACGCTAGCGGCATTCCCTCAAACACAAAAAACAAATTAGAATATTAATTCAGATAAGCAAGTAAGAACTTATTATAGTCATGTAGGTACACGGTCAACACCCCCTTTACTGGGCAAACATGACCTTTTTTTTGTAATCCTGTGTTACCTATTCAAAGAATAATAATCCAAAGTCAAAGACTTTCAAATACAACAGTGGTTGTTTGCCGATGGTGCAGAGGTCTAATCCAATCAGGTGGTTAGGGAGAGAGAACGACTCCTCTGCTGGTTTGAATACTAAATTGTTTAGTGATATAAAAAATTTAGTATTCAAAACCAGCAGAGGAGTCGTTCTCTCTTCCTAACCACCTCATTGTCAAATACTTTCGCAAACCTGAGCTAAGAGCATTTAAAAAAATAAAATAAACCCAAATCGTTTGGAATAATGAACGGGGAGAGCAAAATGTCCAAAAATTCTCAGCCGGATAATATAAGGGCAGTGCACTGATCTGTAGCACTTGGAATGGGAGAAGGCCTACCCATCGTCAAATGGATGACGAGGCTCCGGACCCCATCACATGAACGACCCCAATCAGTCTGCCGCTGCCGCTGCCGCCCCTTCTTATAGCCTCCTTCCCCCATTCCCCGGCACACTTATCACACCCGCTCCAACCTTCTCGACTATAATCATTTAGGAACGATCTCATTTCGTGAAATCGATATCTCCTTAGGAAGGACGGCCGTCTCCGAGCTGGCATATATTGCAAATTATTGGTGCCCTTGTTTGAGGGGTGGGGTCTCAAGGCGTTATCTTGTGCGGATATATTAGCATAAAATTATGAGCGATGGTTTTGGAAGTGGACGATTCAATTCCATTAGGCCAGACTTAGTGCAAGATGATGAATAAAAAATCCTTCGCACGTACCAATTTGGAGACTGATCCTATCAGTTGTCCTAATAACCAACAACTTGACGAGTTAGGTTAGCAATCCATCTAGACAGCCAGTTTGATCCAATTGGATCCGACTCTAATGATTACGGCGGATCTCAACTTTTGCCCTCTACATCAGGTAATAAGGAACAGACATAAGGAATTTTTTATTTTCGACCTCGGAATCGCCTTTAATTCAACAACCTCCCAAACTACCGAATAAAAACGCTGCAAAGTTTACACAAGGGGTTATTATTATTATTGATATATCTAATCGTGCAAAAAAATAATTCTGTGTCAATTGAAAATATTTTTGAAAAAAAAAAATCTATAGATTGCTCGGACAGATGTGTGATCTCGAAAAATGGATTATGCGTCCAAAATTACTCGGAAAATAGTTGACCTCCTGGGATCCTTCAAAAATCCCATTCGAAGTCCCATGAGAGCCCAATCATTCTGGGACCCCCAAAAATGGATTCTACGTCCAAAAATACTTCGAAAACGACACCTAATTCGACCCCATAACCGCAACCCTTCAAAAAACCCTCCCGTAGCCTCTTTTTAGCCTCACACAGCCCCACGTGTTAGGACGATCGGGTTGAAAACCTTGCGGGCACAACTAGACGGTCAATCTATTTCGAGTATTTCGTCCAATTTTCAGATTAAAAAAAACAACTCCTACTGCCCAAAACGGCTCGGACGGCGTACGGGCATTTCGTTTTTGGATTCTAAACATCTTGAAACGGAAAATGTCAAATTTTGAAACCGATCTGAATTTTCGACCTCCATTGCGATTACGTGGGTGGAATTATTTCAAGAATGATTAACCAAAAGAAGACATGGGCTGAAACCAGTATTTTGTGAACACTTCACATTAAATGTGAAGTTAGTTATTAATTTTGTAGCTAATGCTTTCTACTATCAAAACGGCGTGGACGGCAGACTGACTTTTTTATTATCACTCATCTCGACGTAACAGAACATAATTGTTATACGTAGCGTTAGGTGCGAGTAAGAATCGGGGTCAATAGCAAAAACGTACTTTTATCAACGTTGAAAGTAGGTTAGCAAAATTTGCCATTTATTAAATAAGGGAATGGTAAGATAAACGAAACACAAGCGGGTATTTGGATTTTTCTCCACACAAAAAACTGATATCGATCTAAAAAGACACTTCACCACCTACTCAAATATTCACCCATTCCCGCGGCGAGCGCATCACCCAATCAATCACTCCATACCGCTACCGCTGCTGACACTGGAAGCTGGACCAAACTTTATTGAACTTCGGGCAAAGTGAAGGCAACAGAGGAGGTGCAGGAGAGCGGGATCGGAAGAGCACTCGCCCAGGGATTACTATGAAGACGCAAACAAGCAACAAGGGTGGGAGAAATCCATCCACTAATGACATATTGTTTCCCAGGTAACTCCAAAGGGAGAGCCATACGGGAACATTGGCAAAAAACTACTCCGCAACGATGAACCCAGAAGTCTTCAGTAGGCACGGATTCTCGGAGAGAGAAAGAACCTAATATTAAGCGTGCCCGCTGTCCAGGATCTTGTATTCCAGTAATACTAGAGCGATAAATAAACATGCTGTACTTTAATGAATGCCACGAAAATCAAGGGCTGGCCAAGACAAACCTCACTTGATATACAAATTTATTAACTTCACTAATTGGGGATTTGCATTTATTTTAGATTTGGAATTCTTCCCTACCGTTCAATAATATGGCTAAAAAGTAACTTGCACAGCCTCCAATACCAACGGAAAAAATCACTGTAGAAGATATTTCGTTATAACGAAAAAACGAAACGCACAGTTTGAATCAGCAGGGGTTTCCCACCAGTCACTCTTTAGGCAGAGACGTCACAGTTCCAGTGAATCTCTCACCAGGAGCGCTTGTGTCATCAGCTTATATGATAAATTTATAGCAATTATAACTTGATACGACCGAAAACATAATTCATAATACCGGATACTTGAAGTTTACAGCCTTATCAGAAGGATTCACGGCTCAAATGAATTTTATTCTGTGATGAGTAGTGGAGTAGCAACCCTGGGAGGAACAATCTGGAACAATAGGTAGTGACGTCACGCTCCCTCCATGGCCGTGTTCTCCCCGCGTTTTTCAAACGCAGGAATTTTCGTTAAGTTATTTAAATTTCAGGCGGCTGACTACTGTTTCCCCTACATTCTCAGGGAGTACTTTCAGAAAAAAAAAAAAAATGCATGTCATGCAAATCCCCCATTCTGTTTTCACGTCTTTTGTATGTAACAGTAAACAGGAAACTGATTGACACAAATACGTGAAATCCTCAGGTAGCCTCACTTCCGCTTTGAGACATGCCATGTTTCACTTAGGAGCATTTTTAGGAAAACAAATTGTTTAGGCTTCTAATAATTATTCTAAATGCCATTTAAAAAAAAAAAAAAAAAAAAAAAAAACAATGGTCAGGAGGACGGATTAGGGATTCCCGCTGTCCAGGATTCGATTTCAGTAAGCAGCACTCACCCTCCCACCCTCACCGCTTAATGAAATCTCAACATTTCAAGACAGAAGGTACGTAGAAAGTTTCTACTAGAAACGCGCCATAGCAGCGTACGAGCGCAAAAGCAACGCTTATAACCCCCTAATTCTATTTTGTTGACCTATTGCATATAGATATTTCAACATTAGACGATAATTATTATCAAGTGACTTTATAATCCTTTTACTATTACTTACAAAAACGTAGTCCGGTAGGAGACGCGTGCAAAAAGGTTCTATTTTGGAGATGGATTACCTCTGGAGTTAGTCCTCTAACGTGGAATGCCTCATGAGCCATATTCACGTAGTAATAAAATTGGAAATGGCCAGGTTTTATGAGTTATTGAATCTAGGCAATGGGCTTTCTCAACTACCGCTGTCGTAAACTTTCGGGTAAATCACAAAAGCTCTGATGTACGAAATGTTCTGATAACGTCAAAGGGGGACACATTTTTTAAAAGACTTAGGATCTAAGTTGGAGATAGCGGTTAACCAACCGTATTAGGGTTAAATGGTTGAGAGGTTCTGGTATCGACCTACAGCGTGAAAGTCGGTGTGCATCAAGAATGGGGTCTATGGCGAGTCTGTAGCCACTACGATGACGTTTCAATTTATTAAAAAATCATCATCAGGACTTGAAATAAAAAACCCCATTCACAATAGTTTCCTAACTGAAAACTGAAACTGCGAAGTGTTTACAAAATAGAAATTCGAGTCGCTGATGAATAGGTCTTGGTTTGCACCGTACTGTAACAAATTGATTTTTTTCGAAATATTAAGTACTTCTTCTTCTTCTTGCATTTTGAGACGTTTTTCGGTTGTGTGTCAAAGTAAAGACTTGAACTGTCAGCACAAAACTGCCAGGGCATTAGTGCCCAGCTTCCTACCATGACCTGATGAAAGTGTAGAACTATAATAAACCTAGGTTGACGAACATAATCCCTAAGTTATATTACTGTCACATGAAAAAGTGGAAAAGTGAAAAGTAAATGCAAGTGATCCTGTGACAAGCTGGTCCAAGGGGAAATGGACAGAGACTACTACTGATTAAATCATAATCAAATGCGTAAAGGCGAGTCCACTCTAATAGCCGAGTGGCAAAGCAAAACTATAATTTGGACACGTCGTTCGGAAATGCAGCCTGTTCGAATCGTGCCGAATTCAAGTGTGGACGTTGTATCGAAACAAGTTGCCCAATTTCAACAGGCCACACAGTGAGGTGGTTAGGGTGAGAAATGACTCCTCTTCTGAGTACTAAATTGTTTATTTAAATAAACAATTGTAGCGTGAGGACCGGTTTCGAGCAGTTATACTCATTTACAGCCCTAACAAGAAAAACATTGGTTTTTCATTAGTCATTTCTCACCCTAACCACCTCATTGGATTAGGCCTCTGCACCGTCGGCAAAAACCACACTGAGGCCACACAGCTTGAGCTGCCCGGCCTCATTTGCGCCGTGCGCTGCCCGCACGCTTAGGACTATTCTGAAGCATATTCAAGCAAAATCGGACTACTAAAGCGCGTCCACACTAAGCCGTTGCAAAGCAGCAAGCAAAGCTGAACTAGTGTCAACGCGTCGATTGTTCTCGCTGCCTAGATCGTGCCAAATTCTACCCAAAACAGCTCGGTGCTGACCATAGAAAGCCTAACAGCACAATTTGGCCGAAACAGTGTGGACCCTCTCCACGTCCTTAGTGTATATGGCTGATCGACTTCAGTTCAGGCGAAAAAGTTTATTAAATCCCTAAATTTTGGGGTAACATTTCAACCACACAGCCTCTTTCGGGGCGTCCACACAACACAACTGGGTGGATGTCCTACTGATCCAAGTTCCCGAATTTTCAATGTTCACAATGATCCCAAAAGTCGTTTTCAAGGGTCGTTTAATGTAATTGTGGCACGTTCTTTCTACATTAACAGAGACACTTATTAGTCATGCTCTGCGTAATTCACTTTTACAAACAGCTGTCTGCATGTTGGCATTTCTATGGGAGACAGCAAAGTTCCCGTGTTCTCCACCCGGTGGGTAATGAATTAATAGAGACCTTCTACCCCGTCAGTTGTCTTCTGGGAGGCCGTCCCAGTGACATGGGAGATGAGAAGAGGGGAAGAAGACTCGGAGTCTGCGGTAAGTTCTACGGTTCCTGCATACATTTTTAAGGTGAAACGGCAGAGGTAGCCTCATTTTACTACCTTTACCGCCAAGTCGCCACACCGCTTCCAAGATAGCTACTCTCGGAAACACTTGTTACAGCTGTTCTCTAGAAGATGAGCTTTTGATGATTCACGCATACAAAAAAATGTCAACCATATTAACTTCCCTAACTCAATTAAAATTCAATAAGGAACCACGCGAAAGAACAACAGGGAGATTCACGAACTCGCGATACTTTTGAAAGAATTCCCCAGGACTAATTCAAACCAGCGTTGAAATTCCAACAACTAAAGATTGAAACCACACTCTAAACAACCTGCAATTCTAAGATGGTAATAAGGAATGGACGAATGGTTTCTGGATTATTTTTTGTTATCGATAGAAGGCGTCCAAATAACACCGAAAATGGGGTTACAACACAAATTGCAAGTTCGTACGAACTTATGGAAAAATATAAATTTGAATTTTCGGGGGAAACCAGCGATCAGCTCCCATTGGTCGACGATTTCGCCATGTTGCCAAGTTGGCCACCATTAATAAAACAAAAATCTGAAGGATCGTTCTCTGAGGTTAAACCACAGCGAAGGTTAAACGCGACACCTTGGCCGTTGTTTTGATTCGCTCGTGGGTTAAAGTGAATAGCAGAAAAAACTTTTTATTTTCATTTGAATTAGTTCTAAAAATGTCGTGTTTTCTGAGTTGGCAATCCTGGCCGTCAAACCGGAAGGTTCGTAGGTGACTTCACGCACAAACTTTTCGAATCGACCAGAACAACTTTCGATGAATATAAACTACGTGAAAGACTTTTTGACAGAAAAATGTTGTATTTTCCTCTTTTGATTAATTATTTTTGGAATAATTATTATCCCAAGAGGATAAATATTCCAAGGTGTATTATACACCTCTGTAGCGAGGTCGACGACTCAAAATTTGACATTACCTATCCGTTTCAAGAGTTCTAGATTCCAAAACCGAAATGTACCTAAGTACGCCGTTTTGGGCAGTAGGAATTTTTTCTTTATTCTGAAATGTTGATAAAATACAGCTAGCTGTGCTCGCAAGGTTTTCAGCCCAATCGCCCAAACCCGTTGGGCGCTATGGGGCTAAAATGGGGCTGTGGAAGGTTTTTTTTTTTTTTAAAGGTTTTCGGCTATGAGGTCGAGGTAGGTTTCGTTTTCGAAGCAGTTTTGGACGTAGAATCCATTTTTGGGGGCCCCTGAACGATCAGATTTCACTGTTGGGATCTATAGAGCTTTGAAGGGGCTACAAATGGGATTTTTTAAGGATCCCAGGAAGTCAAGAATTTTCCAAGTGAAAAAAATTTTTTTTAATGTTTTTTCAAAATTTAGTTTTTATTGACACAGATTTTAGTTTTGTACAAGTAACCTATATAAAAAAAAATTAAACCTTTGTGTAATATTTGCAGCGTTTTGGCTTCTAAAACCAGGATAAAGAAAATGATGACACAGGATGATTTAACCCGAAATTCGGCTGCAGGTCCATTCTTTATTGTAATCTTCCTATGAAAGCGAAATCGTTGGGCGAGTTTGTTGGGCTAATGGAAAAAATTCAGATTATTGAAGGACCTAAATGAGACCGCTCATTTTACTCGTATCTCATCAAACCTCGGACAGGAAAAACTCAAAAAAGAATAAACATAGCGCTCCCCTCATTGTACGACTATAATGGCGACAACAGTTACTCAAAATAAATGACTCACAGAACATCTTTCAGTTCTGTGGATACTAAGGAGGTTTCAACAATATTGACATTTCTACGACCGACACTGCAGAAACGTTCAAATACACCGCAGTAAACGAATCCGTATCTTCGAGAGGCCAGGAGGGGGAGGATTGGCATTTATTCACAATCGACGAGTAGTGACCAATTCGTGGTAATTATATAGACGTTAGTCCATTTCCTTGAACTAAGCGGTCCTAATTGAAAATGAACAGTCCTGCCAAATCAACTCTCTGAGGTTTCCCACGCTGATTTGTAGATCTAAATGAGCAGTCAGAGACACCAGCCCGGCACCACACTTGCTCACGCGATAAGGAGGACATTAATTTTCCAATTGTTTGAAAGAATCCGCATCGACTATTCCAATTATTGAAATCCGTTCTACTAACTCGAACAAAGCCGACTAGGTGAGGCTCTTAAATTTCTAGTGAGCAAAACTCAAAATCAAAAAAAAAAAAAAAAAAAATTGGTTGTCCGGACTTGGCGTGGGATACAAACCGGTACCTACCCAAATTTAATCAAAAAATCATCTACTTACACAGCCGCTGATTCCCACGCCTCAAAACGAACAATGCTCATGTACTTACAATAGGAGTGCTCCCACCCAAGAGACCATCAAGCAGCAACCAGCAGACATGAATGACAGTGCTCTCATGACCCAGAGCAAACAATGTTTAGCGAATAATAGGGTTCATGATGAACGCCAATGAAAATCTTTTCTGTGTTCCTGCTTCCTGCGACGGATCACGCGGCGGAAACACTACTATCGGTTTGTTTTGTCAGCGTCAATGACTCCTCTTTGTGAGCAGTAAAGAGGGCTTTCGTGAATTGAAAGTTATGCATCACCAGTACGAGGGTACCAATCGGACCATTGAACGATTAGTCGAACGTAAAAGTCCAACATATCAATAAAAGGAAAATGTGCGTTGGTTAGGAAAAACTCTGCAAGAACCATACAGGAGAAAACTCAATATCTTCGGAAAATGGTGATGATTGACAACTGGACGACACCACAGAATCAGACGCACTCTCCCATTAATTGCGTTATGACGGTGTTCGGGTATTCTGAACCAACCCCCTCCAAAACACAGCTGATTTCATTCGAACTATCCGCTTACACCCCTACGGGTGTAACTTAATTATTGGATGGCCCGTTTCCTTTGGTGTGACGGTTTTGAACAGAGAGTGGGTGGAAATCGCTTTTTAGCAGGAATCGTCTTGACCCATCAGTCTGCCCTTTCCATCCTCACTTGTCACAGATGTCCGGGATTGGCTTTGAAAATTTATAGTAACCCTATGCAAAGACGGGCTCGTAATACGAAGATTGGCGTCCTGCTTTCAGATTCGGGTGGGTTCGTCCCATTAAAAAATTCAGCTATTGCCACAAAAGTCAACAAAAATCTCCTCAGGGTGGAAGGGTTGGGAATAGGGTCAGGAAGGAGCATCTGGGTGAATAGAATAGTTTATAACTCTCTTTCATTATTCCGTTTTTTTTTTTTTTTTTTTTTTTTTTTTGCCCCAGTAATGCCGCGGATGAAACTGCGAGACGAGATGTACGAGTATCTTTCCGACAACGTAATAGGGTTTTTTATTACTTATAATAAAAATCACCATGAAACGAACTACGCTTGAGGCTCCATAAGAACTGGAGTTCAGATATTATCATAGTAAGAAACGTGCATTAAAAGTCGTAAGGTGATCATCGGGCTGAAATGCACAAAAACATAAGATGACGAACGGTTGGAGATTGCATCTCTAAAAATACTGTTTGTAAAGACCTATCTACCGAGTGAAAGCTTCATCCGATATTACTCATGAAGGAATCAATATTGAACGATTTTTTGTGTCTAATTGGAAGCGATTAATTTCCGGGGTGGTGATTATCGGGGAGCGGATTTACTGGGGTTATGGAAGAGCTAAAAGCGGCTGGACACGACGATTAGAAATGATGGATACGGGGGCGAAAATGGTGGTCCTCTTGTTTGGGAAAGCTCTGCCATTTATACGGAACTATGCACTCCATAGACCGCGAAGTCATTTATTCCCGAAAATTGAACGAACGGAAAGGAAGGATGGAAAGTGAGTGAGGGCAGGAGTGAAGATGTAATCAAGAGTGAACTGAGTCACAAAACTTCGGTGTGAGGTAAATTGAAGTCTGCAAATGGTAAACATACAAGACGTACCTACTAACTACTGAAAACATGTTTAAATTTAATTTCTTTAAAATTTATTTTTATTTACTCATTTTCATATTTAATGTTAGTTTTGAATTTCAATGTTTATTGCCAATTTATTTGTTTATTTCATTTTAAACTTGTTCATGACACTTTTATGTCATGTCATGTTCATGAAAACATTGTTAACTAACTACCCAAATTCCCTTCAAGTTGGACCCGCCTACCACGTCCTTCTGTTCCCCAGGATTTATGACCGAGGAGCGTAACAGGCAACCACCACCACGGGATATTGGCGTCCACTCCACTAATTTATAACGGTTGACACCAAAAATCATTATAATACAATATATTATATTCTTATGGTAATAATTTTATTAGTTCGGCGCCCTCACCTGTCGTTCGTTAGGCCACTTGTTTGGCGTTGTCAACTGTCGAACGTTAGGCTACTAGTTCGGCGTCCTCACCTGTTTTACACTAGGCTACTTGTGCAGAGTACATTAGGCCACTAGTTCGGCATCCTCGGACAGTTAGGGCTGCTTTATCAATCACTATAGTGGCTACTAGCTGATCTTTACTAACTATAGTTAGTAGGAGTTACAGGACTGGTTAACGCTACCTAGCAGTTATGAACTTTTCCAACACGCAAGATGGGTTTCAATCCCATGGTTAATAAAGCATGTTCTATGTTTCTTGAATTTCAGCCATATGCTCTAAGCAAAATGCATGCGGGAGTCCAGGGGGCTTGCTCCCTGGCGAGGCCCGTTGTTTTTTCATTAATTAATGAAAATAATTAATTAATATTATATTTCATTGATTATATAGGTATAATACAAATTATTTCAACTTATTTGCCTTAAACCATAACAGTATAACATACCTACTGTTATGGCTTACTTATACCTTACTTATGGCTTATATCTTCAACATATTATTTTGAAATATGTATAATAGGGGTATTCACGGTCGAGGTTAACGAGTTTAACGTTCTAAGTAGAAAAGTCGCTAAGTAAAAAAATCATGAGGCACCCTAGTTAAATGTGTAGTTCTGTAGGTAGAAAGTGTAGTTCTGGCAGATACCACTACGAGAAGTGGCGCTTTGCGACCCCTCCAGCCCGAGCTTTAACCCCTGTGGAAACTTCCTCCTCTTGGGATCCATTGCGTCAAACCCAATTTAGGAAAAAACTTTAAAAAAACTTCAGGAAGAAACCCCAAACGAAAACAGAAAACACAAGAACAACAGAAAACACCCGTAGGCGGCCATTTTGAAAGATCGCAAGAAAACTGATAACACAAGATAACTTGGTTGCTGTCAATATTATTATACAGTTCAATGGGCAGTTCGCATCGGAATTATTTTTTGCCGAAAACCGTCTCTTCGTCTTTTGCATTGATTTAAATGTCAGCGTGCCAATTTTCAGCTCGAAATTCCAGGTAGTTTAGCCGGAAAACTGGAGGGGAAAAAAGTGAAGTGACGTCAAACCCGCCAGCTTCCCTCGCTGCCTTTCACTATAATATAGAGATGGGGAGGAGTCATACTGAAATGAGTGACATCATGCATATAAAATTATCTACTGAATGGAAAAATTTGGGAATTTCGCCATTGTTCTCGTTAAAACAAGATCTTTCACGTGAAAATATTTCTCAAAATGATGCATGAAAATTCCCCATTGAACGTTATCAAAATAACTCAACGATCTGCTGTGTGACAGTGAATTGGATTGCAGTGTGGATTGATGAGTCTAAATGAATATATTCTTTGTATTTTCAAGAAAATCTGATGCCACCGGAGGCCTAAAGCCTCAAACATGTGGATTTTTCATTCCTATAGGGACTTCAAGGGTAAAGGTAACAAACTTAACACGTGGATGATGAATCGTCGTAATCTCGCTATCCCTACATAACGGGTTGGTACACCAAGGGCTCATCTTAGCTTGGCGACAAAGGAACGATGCAACGCGCGCCGAACCTATTGGACACGGTGCTAGACAAAGTGTGGACCAATATCCGGAGCTGATCCCTCAGGAGGCCTCCCAGGCCTTAACACGATGTGCTCGCCAAGATTAATATCCACAGCGCTTGTATTATTAATTGGCATGGCAGGGCCCGCCAGTCACTAGGCTGAAATGTGATTATACGACCGCTCTTGGTTACATCCGCAAGAACCAATTATCAATTATCGGCCGTGTTAATGTTTCAAATCGTAGTGAATTGTCACTTATTGAGCATCGATTGACTGGGGTTAATAAATGGATTAACGATCAACGTGACAAACATTTTATTACTGATTCATGAGGCATGACAACTTTAAAGGAGAACTCCAAATATACACGATAAACATGAATTTATAAATATGATATTGCCAATATCCTATTGGTGTTGACAGGTTGAATGCATAAGGGTGGTGAACTTGTTGAGAATTATAGGGTAAATATGCATTCGTTCCAAAAGATAATGTATTATATTCTTTATCATCACGCCATAAAAGTACAGAGGAAAATGCAGAAATCGGTGGTCAGGGGGAGATGTGGCCATATGATGCTGTTTTATAGCATTGATTTCCCTCGTGTGTGGAGACTGAAAGAGAATGGATTTTGAATTTGAATGGATTTGGAATGGAGAATTGAATTGAAATTAATTGAAAGTTAGATGGATTTAATGAATGAATTACGGAAATTGAAATAGGAAAAATTATGATGGTAAAAATGATTGAGAAATATAAAAAACATGGAATTATGGAGGCGTTAATGTAGTTTTGTCGGTTTGTGATCGCTTTTAAATATAAGAACAAACATTTTATCAGCGCAACTAAATGTTCACCAGCATTCAATGAGATACCGAATCAATGCAACCACTAACAGTTCATTAGTCTGTCATTGATGAGTTGACTAATCTTTGCCACAAGGTAAAGGGAAATGGCCCTTATCTGCACAGCACTAACAACGCGACATGCTCTAATGGTAATATACAGTTTGGCCGTCACGGAAAAATGATGTGAAACTCGATTTTCTAGTCACTGCCAATAAAAATGGACGTCAAGCCGTATTAACATTCTAGTTTACGACCGAGATCTCCTCACGTAAGCCCTTTGAAGAATATGGGAACTGCGACAGGGGAGGAGTCAATTTATGTTACACTACGGGCTAAGGGGGAAACCACCGTGCCGGTGATAAAATGTCGTCCTTCGATAAAACAGTTTGTGGCCACCCAATAACGAAACGGCGTTCGTACAAAACAGATGCTGGGGACATAAAAAGTGAGGAGGTCCAGCAAGTTTCTCAAACTGACCACTGTCGAATGGTAGGACAATGGTAGGACATACTCGGCAAGGACAAGGCCATGGCAATAACCAGAAGCGGATTGAATTTAGTTGATAAGAATGGATAATAAAATCTTCCAAAGACAACGATTATATTGAATTGAGGTTCATGATCATGATAGGACGAGTTGGCTTGGTAAGATCAACCTCACTCATCAACAAGCATGCATCATCGGCCAATGCATCATCAAAAGGCAATAAATTTGGTGAGTTTCTCGCGGACTCATATTCACTATCACTTCCACGTCCATTGCCTCCAGTTTATTTGGCTTTAGCTAATACTCTACTTCAAGCACCTCCCTTGGATCATACGATTCGATAGATATCTGACAATTGACTCAGGAATGTTGGGGATACGACGAGGGAGATTTGGTTGAGGTAAGTGCGGATTGCAAAGGGTATAAAATAACGTAATCTTCGGATAGAAGCGCAAATACTTTTATGTTGCTTACTGAAAGACGAGGTAGCCGCAATGCACGTGAGGAACAAACTAGCACTACTGAAGCTGCTTCAGAAAGACCAACACACTACTACGAACACTATATTGATTGTAATTGAGTTTACATTAAATTAGCCTTTTTACAAATTTTCCATAACCAATCAAATGAGTAAACCTTCAAGGAATTCGTGAAAAGTGATGTGAAAGAGTAATAACGTCGAGTGATTTGGAAGGTAATGTCAATTAACTGTGAAAAATTAAAGTAAAGTCGATTTTATTGTGTTAACCATTGCGGTTGTCACAAGGGGCGGAGGCAACCTCCATCTGTCTCAGAACAGAACCTATACTTTACTCCGTTCCGGAACCTGAGGACGGACCGAAATTAATCGAGCCCCCAGCGGGACTCGAACCCACTACGTCATCCACTGCCATCGGCAACGGTCTCGATTGAGCTGCAACGCTCCCCATATTATTTAACTGTAATTTTTACAAAAGGAATTGTCGATCGGCCATGTGTGGCGGGTTTTCTTCATTATTTAAATGTAAACCCCATTTTATAGCAGAACTGAATCATAAGCGAGATTCCATAACAGTATTATTTAGAAAATGGTAATATAGGTATATATATATACTTATTGTAAAATATTTTAATTTATTTATGTATAAATGCATAATTACAAATTGTGTAATTCTAGTTCAATAGAAAAATTTCCACGTGTTTTTGAAATTAAATTTTATGACAGTTGTAGGACCACTCGTCGAAATCCTTTGGGGTCAACGAACAAAGCGAATTTCTCACGAAATGTTCATTCATTTGTTTTCTGCCCCCTGCGGAGAAACGGACGAAGAAAATCTGTGCAATGCATCCTACTTCAGCTTTATTTGTCGAGGGCCCAAAAGAGGTGGAAAAAGGATTATGAGAGAACGAAGAAAAATGTTGCAACTTCTTAATTACCTTCCTAGTTTAGTTGGCATCAATCATTCAAGCCCCTGAGCACCTACTTGCGGAGATTCTGAAGATACTGCAATAGGAGGTCGGAAGAGTAGGAAGCACGTCATATCATCAGTGATTAATGCCGAGTCGGTACTGACACCGTCGCCCCAACCCGAGCTCCAGTTAAAAATGTCTGGTGAGACTGTGGTAACTAAATCATTTTTTTAATGGCGTGAAATATCAATCCTTGGATTCAAACGTACATTATATTAAATTTAAACTATGGCATCTACATCCGATTTAATATTATTACAAAGGGGTCTCCTAGTATTAAATACTATTATTAGCGAACAATGATATACAACTTTTTTTGATACCATTGTTCGCTAATAACACTCATTTACAAAATTTAGGGGTGGTCTTGTATCTAGCCGGAGCTTGTCGGTTTGTTACGTTATTTGTTGTTACGTTATTTGATGCGCTAAATCCAAATCCGGGGTCCGTTATTAAGCTCTCTTTTCCTTGATAATAGCTTGTTTTCAGTGTTTTTTCCTACACTAACTCTTCAGGATTTTTCATTGAACCCACTTGCAGATTAAATGCCTTCCAAAAATGTCTAACTTATGCAAAGTTTGACGTTGATTCCGATTGTCACCTCACTTTTTCAGACTGAACAGACGTAATGCGCACATACATAGTTGAACCTGGTTTCGTCGAGGGCCGTCATTTTGTGATGTCGGGCAAAATAAATCGTTACTTTCAAATCTCATTCGATCCGGAGGAATGTCCTTTACAAGATGCTGATCCGAAACAATTTTTCCAGGCCTAATTATCTATGCTTAGCTCATGAAATGTGCTGAAAAAATGGGGATTTCTAACACTTTTGGCAAGTTATTTGAGAAAACGGGGAGGTTGGAAGGGGTGCAATCGAAAACATTGTACAGGGAAAAAAAAAAAATCTTATTGACTCTTAATGACAATCATTTGTTGATAATTTTTTTTGTATCAAAAAATAATAAAACCCTTGTGTAAAATTTGCAGCGTTTTTCATGACATTCTCACTTCAATTTCATTCTCACTTCAACTTTCGGGCCTGTTTTCCTGGTGAAGACCCCATTTGTGACAGCTCATGTTGTCTTCGTGATAAACCATAATAAGGAAATGAATGAAACGTTCGTATGTCTCCATTAGTCCAGTGAGGACCTCGCATAACGGTTAGCACGGATTTCGATTGGTGAAAGTATATTAAATATACTATAAATTTATGAATGATGACGATGATGATGATATAGTTGATTTTTTTTTAAACCTCGCAATCTCCTATTCCATCTCTAAATCCGGCGGAGGGTTGAATAGTTCGTTAAACAGTGTTCCTACATATCCCTCTTTCCTCCGTGTTATTTCATTCTCTCTCGACGCGAATGGAAAGAAAACAAAGTTCCCGGAGCTGAGCGATTAAAAAAAACTGATTTAAGAAGGTAGAATGAGATCATTAGTGTTTTCTGTAAGGTTCATTTGTGTGCTCAGCAGGAGTTTTCAGACGGCGGTAATTCGCTTTCAGTTACCCACCAGGTTTCAAACTCGGAGAAAATAACAATGGCTGTATAATACCGACCTTTCAGGAAACAAACGTTTTTACCGGCAGGCGCGGACGAAGGTTTATAAAAACACGGAAACGGATGTTTTCCTTACAACGATTCTGCATGGTTGAAACTGCAAGAGAGCCTCCACACTAGTGCTAGTGGGTGATCAAAATTTGGAACACAAATTACTTCAAATGGAGCTTAATGAGTGTTCAAACGATTACTAGAATACATCCTTGACAACGCGCATGCAATGTACAAAATATGCATCCTTATGTGTGACTATTACAGTTCAAAGTGATCTGCCGTAATACTTGGCTGAAGATAACTAGGTACCTATCAAACAAATTTTTAGTGTATGGAAAACATTACCATACAGACTAAGATATTTATATGTATAGTTTTATAAACCTTGCTGTTATTTTTATAAAAGCTGTCTGACGGTAACGTTACAGCAGATTATGGGTGAGACGGAGAAGGTATAAATCGCCGATCAAAAATGCGAACAGACAGCCGGCGGACGTAGTTGAGCGGACAACTAACAGAAGAATATAATACATATATCACGCCGTGTCAGATCAATGCAGCTGTTAACCAAGCGGAACGATTCCCAGTTCAGATGCGGAAGAGGTGACTCGGCGAAGGACAATAGAAGAGCCACAACCGCCAGTTAACTCATCACATCAACGAATAAATACGGGCTTGGACAATTCGTAATCGAGCCGGTTCTTCAAAGCGGACGATTCCAACTCTCCCACAAACTGGTGCAATATCATCGCTGAATGCTGGAGGAAATTGCCGTAACAATTGGGCCGGACTCGGCGACAGGCATACGTGCTGATGTCACTGGACATGGACAGATTCTTCTTTCCTTCATAGATGAGCGACATGCTATACATGTACTTGGCTATATTTGTTTAGGTTCATCATTCATGGCATAATACATCTATCTATGTAGGTACCTATACGCGAAGGGGGACTAAAATTTTAATCAGCCTAGAAATTTGTCCTTATCACGTTTCATGATGTGTGGAAACGTCCGTGGAAATGTCGTTTTGGGCGGTGGGAATTTTGTATAAAAATGTGAAAATGGGCTAGGGAACAAGGTCAGAGAAATGGGAAAATTCGGCCGAACATAGTTGAACTAATAATGAACAAAGTACTCAGTACAGTTAGCACTGAGAAATTAGGTGTCTGAGCAGAGGAAATCACTAGTGAATATTTGGCGTTTTGAATTTTCCCGCGAGAAAATCCGCCAGAGTGCACTCGCACAAAAAGTAGAAAGTGTACAAAAAATCTTTTTTATTTTTGGTTATGTTATGTTGGTGACCATGAATATGGTCTGCCCCGTCACGCTAGTGTCAGAACAAATCCGAACGAGTATTTTCCTTACGATTTCACCTTTTCTGCTCTCATGAATCTCTCTGAATTCGTGCTTTTAGTTCATTGGCTGACCACCAGAGAGCACTTCCTTGAAGCACCACTCTTCCCTCCAGATTCAAAGTTGAAATTTTTGAAAGTGCCCTGGAAATTTGTATTACACCGTAGGAGCCCAAAACTCACTGCTATGGATTCAAATTATGAAGTTCTTCCAGAAAAAAGTATTAGTCGACAATCGGTTCGCTAGCCCATTGACAAAATACTTTTTTTTCTATCTAGTTGTGCCCGCCAGGTTTTCAGCCCATTTGTCAAAATCCGTGGGGCTAAAAAGGGGCTATGGGAGGGGGAAGGGAGTTTTTTTTTTTTAAGCATGGAACATGCTTTAGCCCTAACCTAACTCCCCCCCCCCCCTGACGGGGAGTGAGACGCGGGAGGGTCACGTTTATGTATTACGTAATATATAATAATATCTATATTATAGATACGTTAGACCACAAGTTCGGCATCCTCTTTTGTCTTAACGTTAGGCCACAAGTGCGGCGTCCTCACCTGTCGTACGTTAGGCAACTAGTTCGGTATCTTCTTTTGTCTTAACGATAGGCCACTAGTTCGGCATCCTCTATTGTCTTAACGTTAGGCCACTACTGCGGCGTCCTCACCTGTCGTACATTAGGCCACTAGTTCGGCATCCTCTATTGTCTAACGTTAGGCCACTAGTTCGGCGTCCTCATTTGTCTTATCGTTGGGCCACTACTTCGACGTCCTCCACTGTCGTCACTAGTCTCACCGTCAGCCCACTAGTTCGGCGTCAGACAGTTACTTGTCCAACACGCAAGATGGGTTTCAATCCGACGGTTCCATGTTTCTTGAGTTTCAGCCGTAGGCTGTAGGCAAAAAGCATCTGAGGTCCCCTTGTCGAAGCCCAAAAGGCCGAGTTTTTTAAAAGTTCGGCTATGGAATCGAGTTAGGTGTCGCTTTCGAAGTTTTGAGGACTTAGAATCCGTATTTGGTGGTGCCAGAACCATCCGATTTCACCGTAAGGATAAATGGGGATTTCGTGGAGCTCTTGAAGGATGCAAGGAAGTCGAATGAGGTGTGTTTTCCAAGTACCTAATTCTGGACGCATAATTCATTTTTGGGGGTCCCAAATTTCATCAATTATTAATTTAAATAGTATTTTATTGACAAAGAATAAATTTTTGCACAATTTATATCAATGGTTTATTCCGTATTCCCTGGTGTAAAATCTGCAGCGTTTTCTTTTAAAGTTAACTTGAGGTTTGAATGTAACATAATAATTATTGTTCTACTTGGCATGTTAATCCTGATCCAAGAAATTGTCACGTGAAATAATACTTGTCCAAACCAAACTTCAAAGACCAAGTAAACAGAATAATTCTGTAACTATTACAGACTTCCATCGTCTGGCTCTAGCCTCGACAGACAATTCGATGTCGAACGAGTTCATAAGCACGCACATATATTTCATTTAGGAGAAAAAAGACATTCGCGTGGAAGTTACGAGCATCAGCGGTTTCCTAACGTCCCGGAGTGGCAGTAACGGGCTTTATTTGATTATAAGGCGGAGAGGGGGCGGGCTGTCCAATCATACGCGAACACGGTGACAAGAAGGAACAACTGAAAATGCCAACTGAATCCATACGAATTGGCTGCAGTATAAAACTGTTTTAGGGAAACAAATACGTGACCCTACATAGCTCCCTATGGATCCGGAGTCCAATACGATGGAGAACAAAAGAACTTTTTTTTTAGCCACGATGCAAATGCGAATCCACGCTCACAAAGCTAAGAGGATGAATCATCGTGGAATATAAGGTGCTAAGTAAATGCAGGAATTCATACATTAGCATCGTAACTGTGATCGAAACAAGGAAGATCGAGATAGCAAATAATATTATAAGCCTAAAAGGTCTCGTACTACCTCTAACCCTTGAGGTGGACATTTCAAAGCGGATGACAAACGCTACAAATTAGATTCTCCCAATCAAAAGTATTGAGAAATTGAAAGCATAACCACCTGTTCACCTGTTCACTTACATTAAAACATGGCTGCTCACACTGAAGCATCCATCAGTTAGAGTGGCTGGAAGAGAACTGATGCACGACGTTCGGGCTTCAGATAGAACCGCTGGGTCTCCTTACTGGCCATTGATCCAGAGGTCGCAGCATCCATTCAGGGCCATACAACCACTCACGACACTGAACGAGTTCTTTGGGACAGAGACCTCTCCACAGCTGGATTTCTTCAAGCCTACCACAGGTTTGTGTCCCGTCGAGGCCACCCTCATACAATATGGTCGGACAATTTCCTGGGAGCAGCGAATGAACTTCGCCGGGTCCACACACTTCGACAGAATCCTTCTCATCAGAACGAAGTCGCTCGTCAATCAGCAAGTCACGGTACCACCTGGAAGTTCATCCCCCCTTCAGCTCCCTTTTTAGGAGGCTTATGGGAAGCAGCGGTTAAACAAGCCAAGCGCTTATTAAAAACTGTCTTCGTGACCAAGTAAAAAAAAAAGTGGGTTTTTTTGTGTTAACCAACTGGTTTTCACAATTGGGGCAGGAGCCGACCCCGCACTGAACTTGAAAACGCTTTAGAAATTCTTGCTCCATAGAAGGATTCACATAAGCTTGCGTTCAGAGGTGAATTGTCTACCGACAAGACAGGTATTACAACACTTGATTGACTTTTGGTCAAACATTGGTGTTCGTCCCCGGATTCGAACCAGGCTGATCAGCGCCTCGACTGATGTCTTCGTGATCAAGTACCTACTTACTCTAGAAAGCTTCACTACGATCGTCAACAAAGTTGAAGCTATTTTAAATTCAAGACCTCTGACCAGACAATCACTCGGGGATCGGTACCATTTCACGCAGTTCGTGCTACCTACACAACTTCTGGAACAGATGAAAAGGGAATTTCTGTTGGAACTTCAAAGTCGCTCAAAATGGGAAACCACAGACCGCCCAGCTTTGGTTGGAGACCTTGTGTTGATAATAGATAGCAACCCCCCCCCCTTTCTTTGGCAATGGGTAGAATAATAAACATATATCCTGGAACCGATGGTATCACACGATTGGCCGAAGTTCAGACTCAATCTGGAACATTTTCTCGTTCAGTAAGGAAACTGTGCCCTTTCCCTGAGGGTGTAAGTAGAGCAGCTGCTTCCACCGCGGGGGAGGAAGTCGCGTCTTAGCTTCAAGAGACCTCCGGGGTGCAGACCGTTATGACGAAAAACAACTTGTTAACTCAGAGAAAATCTGGGTTTATTAAAATGAAAAATCAAATTTCTCAAAGGAACAGAAATTAAACGCGTACGAAAGAAGGTTGAACTTTTAAGTTCCGAGGGCGACGCGCGAGAGACGAAACGATCTCAGGGACGCGCGCTCAGCTGGTCTAGTGGGCTTTGCGACGAAGTAACTGGAGGCGTCATTTCTTCGAGAGCAGCTCAGCAGGTATATTCAATTTCCTAATAGAAAAGAGCCTACGGTGAGGCAAATGAATCAATATAAAATTATCGTAATGTGTGCGGGTTTCCACTGGATTGGATGAGCTAATAAAATCTAGGGAGAGCATCTAAGACAAGGCTCATTCGCCACCGAGTAAGTGTTAGCGGGCCAACCTTGGCGGGTCGATGGTTTACCCAGTATAATTTTAGAAAAATCGATGAGAAAAGCCGGGAGAAGGGGGCCTAGATAAGAAAGCTCTACCATCTTGAGAGTGCTGTCCTTAAGATAGATGCAACTTCGAAGACTGCACCAAACACGACGAGCAGGAGAGAAAACGATGGCCCCCATAGCATCGGCGATTTTACGAGATGTTTACATTGTATATCTTTATTTGCTTTTTCACAAATACATTTCATTCTTAAGGTTGCGTTTTCCGGTCGATCGCCAGACATGCAACGCCAAAACAATAATTATGCAATACTATTATTGTAATCATGGTGTTATTGCCAGAGTCGTATAACCCAACTTAATATTATTATGGGTCACTATTGAACCGCGAGCAAAAAATGTTTGGCAGTTGTTAACAAGTTTCGTATCGGTTTTAGCTGGTAATTTATTTTGGAGTGAGCCTTTATGATGAGGGAAACTTCCTTCAACCACCTTCTTAGTTACCCAAGTTGTTGATAGGCAAATATCGAGTTAGTCGTTTTTCCGAGAGAACCTTGAATGAACCATCCCCCCACCCCTCAAAAAAATACTTGAACGGATAAAAGCCATCCCGCTCCTTCAGTTCGTACGTTTCCGAGCTCGGAAGTTTTAAATTGTTTCTGTGCCATTTTCAGGCAAGTAACTACACAAATTGAATTATTCAATTTATTAGTTGAATTAGCCAACTCTACACCGAAATGAAATGAATTTAGAACTTGAAGCAGCACTTAGGTGGTAAGAGGAACATAATCTGCCTGAACTATACAGGCTGCACGTCGGGACGTTTCTGATAACAAATTTAGTTGAGTCAGGAGAGAAGAATTACGACACAAAGCTCTTCGATAACTGTCCGCAGTCGTATGTTGGACGGGGCATAACCCCTATACCTCCCGTCTAGGGGTTATTAATTATTCACTTACATATATAGATGTGTAATTCGACTATAAGTTGGATAATAATAAATTATCTTTGGAAGTTATGGCTTGGTATATTTCTTGTTCTAGAGTCGAAACAATCGTTCCACTCTTATTTACGAAGGCTAATTCAAAGAGTAGGTGTGAAATTTCAACTGGGGAAAAAAAAGTAGAAGCAAAACTTTTGACCTTTTCAGGAAAGGAGACAGTAAATTAAATAGGGAAGGAAAGGGTAAGAAAAAAGATTGACTCGCCGAAGGGGCTGAAACTTGAGATTTCATTAAAAAAGAAGAGGGGCTCCAAGGAAGAAAAAAATTGAAACTAGTTCTTGAGTTGTTCGAACTCCAAGTAGAAGTAAGTGCATCTCCATTTTTTGTCAACTCATAAACAATTGGTTCGTGGGTGAACAAAAAGCCTAAGGGCTGGGCATTGCTGGTAATCGTGTCCATCGAGGGACAAGAAAGCAAATTCTCTTCAACCGAGTAGCTTCCCTTTCCTTCAGGATTAATTTCCATAACTTAACTTCATTCGTTTGCATTCATTAGGCCATCGCCATAACTAGCTATCAGCTCCTTATTTCAGATTAGGGATCGCAGGTCAAGATCGATCAAATCGTTTCAAATCATCATTGTTAAATTCACACAGGAATTTAATTTTTGAATTAGCGACAAACCGTCAATCAGTATTGAGAAGCTTCTCGGTGATGAGAAAAAATTTAATATAAATTTTATATCATAAGTGTATCATGTTGATTCTTATAAACCAATATTATTGGTTGGTTTATAAGAATCAATAAATACCTACGCCAAGAGAGGAAACCTAGCCGAGTAATTATGCGAAGAGTGCTTGAGAAATGGCCTCTAGACAGAGGGCTGAGGTATGCACCAAAGAATCGAAAGAGATCAGAAGGTATTTTCCAAAGTTCCGTTGTTACACCGCTGCAGTTTAATGGTTGACTGGAAGGTAGTAAAAGAAGCAGTAAAACGGCCTGTAAAGAGCCGGCTGTCAACGTATCAGGAAACTTGACTAGGGCACATAGGGATGGTACAAATCTAATTAACTGGTCACACGCAAGTGGAAAGGTGTAAAAACAATAGGAGAAAATGGTGGAATTGGTTGCATTGCTCATTCATAAAACCTATGGATAAGGTTTAGGAACTCAGGGAACCTGAACCGACATGGGTGTTAAGTTAACCTACGTGTTGTGTTCCTCAGTCTTAATTTAATGTGTTGTGAATTTGGCAGATTTCAAAGGAGCTTACTCCTTGATCATGGCAAGGGGCGGAAGGGACGAGGAATGCTGATGAAGACACTCGACGTTCGGTATCAGCAGCGGTTCATCCCCTCCACCTCCCTAAACCTCAGTTCGCGCGATCATCACATTGCTGGTATCGAATCCAGGACACTTGTATCAAATTGTTCGAGACAGAACCCCATCGGCGTTTGCCGCCCGAATTCAAGCAAAGTAGTGTTAGACACATTTTCTATTTTATTTTTTCGCACGATCAGTCTATGTAACGTCTATCAGATAGTAACGGACTGAATCGAAATGATTTATTTATCAATATAATAAACAAATATACCTACTTATGAGTGTGCTGGACAGGTGGCAAGAAGGGTACGGGCAATTTTCCCAAGGATACATCTTTTTTTTTTTTTTTTGAGAATGTCAGTTGGACTCCAAACACATAGCCGATGTCGGTAAAACTCTGTTATTCATTTGAACCGCAGACATTTCCCGATAATTCTTTAACTATTTTCCAGTTTATGGAAATGAAAAACTAATGAAATTCCACTCACCTGAAGGAAGAGCAGGGATGTATAACCCAATGACCGGCAGCTTTCTGTCGTATCCTCTCCTTCATTAACGCCTTCTTCGAGCCAAACAGTTTCATCGCTAATTTGTTGTCTGTTGGCTGGAAGAGGGCTTGGAGCTGGTTTTTGATGAAACTTTGTTTCCCTGAATCCGCCGCGGCCGCCGCCGCAGCTGCTGCCGCGGCAGCTGCGGCCATCGCAGGCGGCTCCTCCTTTGGTGTTCCGTATAATGACAGCTCATCGCCCCCGCCAAAATGAACCTGCAGACAAACCAAAAATCAGTACAAGTTCTTGCTTCACTCGAACAGGATCCTGCAAATGGATAATGGAGATGAGAGATTAGGAATAAAGACCCTCCTGTCTCCTCGGCAGACATCAGCGGCGGAGTCATCTTTCTCCATATTGGAATTGACGTCTGTCTCTTCGGCAAACAACCACTTCGTAGGCAATAGAGGGTTAGTGATAATGTGGGTGGAAACCTGTTGAGGGTCTGTCAAATAACCGATAAATAGTAATAGATAATAATATTTGATCAACCCTCATTAACTGAAACGGTCATCATCATCACCAGTTAGTGATAATTATGGATTCGAGCAAATTTGAATTGTTTTCCCATTTAGTAAACATTAAAAGAAACCATTTGGTAGTATTTTCACGTCTCTGGGACAAACAGAATTTAAATTTATAGAGCATTTAGATGCATGAAACCGCGGTCTTCAGGATAAATGCATAGTGGTTTTCGTCAAAGTACCTAGTTTGTTTCTTATCAAATTGCTTCCGAGTCTGCGAAGCAGCGGAAGCCTTGTGTTCACTTTCGGGAGAAAAAAATTTTTTGTTGTCCGAATTGAAAATTTCCACTCGCATTTTGCGTTTCATAGCCTACTGAACAAATTTGGTTTCGTGTCTGTCGGTCGGTCGGTCTGTCGGTCTGTGGGTCTGTGGGTCTGTCCGCATTTCCTTGTTACAGCCATAATTTCCACAATTTTGAATGAATTTAGCTCAAATTTTGAGGGATTATGCGGATAAGGCTCCTTGAGGTCCCATACGAATTTACTTTCTCAATTTTGATCGGATTTCAATCAAATTTTCAGGAATTGTGTGGGTATAGCCCTAGATGGTTCCCTATCAGTTTCATCATGATTGAATCAGTGGTACTTCCTGCGCATGCGCGAACGTAATTTTCTTGTTACAGTTGTTACGTTCATTTTGAACTTGGCACGAGGAAGCTCATGTGCCATTGCCTTGGCAGTGTATTTCCCCTGGATTCGGGCTCTGACATATATATTATATATTATATAATATACCCAGCGAAAACTGAGGAGTACCTCTACTAGTGAAAGTACCCAAGTCCATTTCCTTGATGTGTGGAAATTCGGATTTGAAAATTCAGTGTTATCCATTAAATCCTACTGAGTTCGTAAAAACATTATTTTCTTACCCCTATTCAATTTTGTTCCAAACTTTGTCATTGAAGTAGGTAGTAATGACCCGAATATTACCAACTATGGTCGTTTTCAATCTGAATGGAAGGGAAATCGAGAAGATCAAGTACTATTTTCCCATTCCTATGAGATAGATTTCTCGTATCAATTTTGCATGGACCATGCTTTAGCCGTGACCTAACTGCCCAAAAACGTTAGTTGGGGAGGGAGACGCGGGACTGTCACGTTTATATATTACGCAGGTATATTTATATGGATATAAATATACGATAGGCCACTAGCGCAGCGTCCTCACCTGTCGTTGGTACGTTAGGCCACTAGTTCGGCGTCCTCACTTGTCTTACCATCAGGCCACTTTTCCAACACGCAAGGTGTGTTTCAATCCCACGGTTAATAAAGCATGTTCCATGTTTCTTGAATTTCAGCCGTAGGCTCTAAGCAAAATCCGGGGGTCCAGGGAGGCCCATAGGGCCGCGTTTTAATTTGGCTACATAACAGCCTACATTTCGAAGAATAATCCGAATATCTTAAAACCAGGAAGTGCTCCAAATAGGAGAATAGTTTAGCACCATGTGGGGACTGTATAAATTAGGTACTGAAACAGCTAACGCCATAACTAAGTTCATAAATAACAATCCTGTATTTTCCTTATAACGGCTCTCTGTGTTCGCTCAACATTTGAGGAAAATTTGATGGAACAACGAATTTCGGATCGAATGCCGAAGACTAAATTTCAGTAACTTAAAATTAATGTAGCATTGAGTGGATACAGAATGATGCGGCGTGGAAACTACATTCCTAATATACCAAGATGGAACCGGACAAGTTGGATCCTCTAATATCAACAGACAAGACGAGCGGAGGAAACTTGTTATCCACATGTGTGCACACGACGAGTGCATGACTGGAAGTGCTGGTTTCTAACTAGGTACGCTATAATAGATTTCAATACCATTCGCATCGTTCAACCGCTTCATTTAAAATTGCGTCGAACAATACGGAGAGAAGGGGGTTGAAAGTGTTCAAAATAGCGTGACGTACTTCATGAACCCTGAGGGAATTTGTGAGCGACGTGAGACTGGCAGCCTCGTTTGTTCCGTCTGAGCCTCAGATCGGAGAGGAGCTGAACCCTTTTTACTTCACCACCTTTCCCCCCTTCACTCAGACTAGTCATCATCGAATAATTAGTGATTCTTGGCAAAGAGTCAACACGCTACAGATGGTCTCATTTTATTCACCTCATTGTTAATTAGTTATTCCATCCCAAAGATACACGTCGAGAACAGAAAGCACCGGTGCGCACGAGTTGTAAATCCCAAGAAATAATTCCTTACCAGTTACGAGCAGATTTGAAATTCCCAATCCCAACAGCATTCTTTTGTTTGAATGATGAACGGTAAGTGGATTTGAAAGGATAGCTTTTTGAAGTAATTTACCATGAATTCTCATAACAAATTCAAAATAATTCAACAAACTATTCATTCAAACTAACTTCGACTTAGCTCATTAAAAGTTCATATTTATTTCATACAATATTTAAAGTCAAGGATGTTGAGGGGTTCACGAAATTCTCCACTATTAAATTTAGCACCTAAATACATAATAAAGGTTGCAAAGTGTAGTTCATAACAATAATGATTCAAGGTAGCGCTCGTAAAGAAGCAAATTTGTGACGTATCTACTTGGATTGTGGGCAAATTAGGGACATTGATGGATGTCCAGTTGAGGAGTCTGTCAGTTTTTCCTTGGCACAGAGGATCATTGACAGTTTTTCTAGTAGAGGCAACGGGTTTTCCCAAAGGTGACTATAACATTTGAAAGTATTTGTCAAACATGGCCTTGTCAGACCGAAATCGATAAAAATAGGACTTAGATGGTCTCCCCCCTGGACACTTCAGACATTTCAAAACCAAATCCATCGAACAATACAGTTACGATACCTTCGAACTTCGAACAAGGCAACGTAGGACTTGCACAATGACTCCCTCAACTTTTTATGGGGAATATCAAACTATTGGCATCAACCTTTGCGGGCGTTTTGAGCTATCGGCCTCAACATTTGCAGCTTCCTATGCGGTTGAAAAGTTGTTCGGGTTCGGTCAAACAGTTCACCTCCTGCGCTGCTCTAGTCACTGCACCGGTATGCCCGGATGATAGGAGAATATATCTCCTGAAACGTCGGCATATTATTCGCCTTATTCGACCGAACCTCAACAACATTCCAACCAAATCAATATCTTCATCAACACGCAGCATCCTATATTTCAAGATCCTATTTCAGGATTCCAATAACGCATTCCGGTCGCCAATTTCAGCTGTGGCTCATTATGCTTGGAATTACACAAACACCTATTCGCGAAAAGGTCGCAAATTTTGATCGGCCTAAAAATGTGTGCTTATAATACAAGATAATATCTTATATAACATATATTATATGTTGTATGTGTACATTTTAAAAATAAAATGTCCGTCCACCGTCCAGGCCGTTTTAGGGACAAGGATTTTTTAAATCTTAATTTTTGACAAAATACTCGGTTCGCCATCTAATTGTAGGTACTCGCAAAGTTTTCAGGCCGATCGCACAAACCCGTGGGGCTCTGTGAGGCGATGGAAGGGGTTTTTGAAGGCCATTGGTTTTGGGGTCGAGTTAGGTCGTATTTTTGGAAGTAGAATCAATTTTTTTGGGGTCCCACATGTCCAAACAATGTAAGGAGTTAGTACTGCTTTTCGTTATTATAAAAATTCTTTTGAACACAAATAATTTTGCGCTATTTAGACTAAAGATAATAAACCCTTGTGTGAGATTTGCAGGGTTTTTACTACTCATTAAATTTTATACTTTTTACTACTCATTTATTAAGACTGGATGCCTTCGAACATGGCTTACGGAGAATACTCCAGCAGCGAGGCTACCAATTCGTACGGTCCGGAAAGGCATATTTATTTTAAAACTTAGGTCGGCAAACATCACCACTCTCTCTTCCAGAGAGGAACTCCAATTCCTTGTCCTGAACCATCCGTCACAGGAAATACCCGATAACAAAATCATGCAGAAATAGGTCCTAGTTACCTTCAACACCTCATCTCAATCTAACGCTATGTACCTAGGTAGGGCTGTCGATCCATCAAAACGACCCCCATCTAGTGGGTGAGCGAAGAAACACTTCCATCTTTTGTTCGTTGATGTTGGATGTAGGGATATAGACGCGCGTGGGTGATTCCCCCAAACAACTCAACATCAGAGATTTTTTTAATAATGATTTTTTCAGTCAATTGTGGTTTATTATTCTTGGAATAATACACCTATGTAATCGCGACGGAGGTCGAAAATTCTGATCGGCCCCAATATTTGCAATTCGAGATATCTAGATTCCAAAAACGAAATGTCCGTCCGCCGTAAGCCGCCGATTTTTTTAAATCTGGAATTTTGACAAAATACTCGGATTACCATCTAGTTGGGCCCGCACGGTTTCAACCCGTGGGGCGTCATGGGGCTAAAATTTGGCTACGGGAGTTAAAAAACCTTTTTTCAGGTTTTCGGCTATGGGGTCATTTTCGAAGTATTTTTGGACGTAGAATCCATTTTTGGAGTCCCAGAACGATCCGATTTCACCGTGGGGCTTTCAAGGGGCTACAAATGGGATTTTGTAGAATTCCAGGGGGTCAAATAAGGTGTAGTTTTCCGAGTAAGTTTGGACACAAAATCCATTTTTTCGAGGTACCTACCACATCTGTCCGAAAATCTTTTATATTTTTTTTTTTCAAAAATATTTATTTGAAGACACAGAATTAATTTTTTTTCACAATTAACCTGTATCAAAGAATAATAAACCCTTGAATTAAATTCGCAGCGTTTTTTAAGGTTTTCCCTAGCATTACTCTACTACGGCTACAATAAAGGTATACCAGTAGGTATAGTAGTAGGTCCTACTCACCAACAATTGGTAGCCATAGTAGAATAATGCAAGGGAAAACCTTAAAAAACGCTGCCAATTTTACATCCTATAATTATTATAAGAGATTGCTGTTATAATTGTGCTGAGCCAGACACCTCGTCAAAATAGTTGTTCGTTGTCAACACCAGCATCAAAGATTCGCCTTAGGAGAGTCTAACGGTTAAGCTTACGAGATTATCGAAATTTAATACTGCGTTGTCTTCCTACAACCGCAAAACCCATGCGGTCCAACGTTCACCAGGTAATTTTAAATCCTAAACGCTGTTTTTTAATCTAGGATGCGCAATAAAAACACCAATTGCCGCAATTTTCGAAAACGTCTATGATCGAAAACATCACTTTGAGGCTGGTCAAACCTTCACCTTATATTGTAAGGTTTACCTATTTTTTCCAATTCATTTACTCCGAATACGTGTAGTGGGCAACTGTTCGATTTTGTTTTTCTTACTTTAGTCTTGACGCATGACTTTTCCTCTCACGCGGTGATGTCTGCCTATTACACACGATGTGAGCGACTCACATGAAAATGCCTCACCAGAACTGTCACAATGCCGGCAATGAATATGCACAGGGGTTAGCAAATGAAAGCAACCCGCTACGAAAATAGCGTGATGTCATTTGTTTCACGCTTTTCTCTCAGGCTGGTGGTCCTTGATGTGGGATTAAACCTTCATCCTCCCGCTTTTCTAGATGCCACGCTTGTTCTCTTCACACCAACATGGAGTACTGGAATCCAAATCACTCTGTTTCTCTATAGTGTGACAGGTATATAGCTTTCATCTTATTCATTGGCGCAGGGATCTCTCCCTCCCTCTCTCTCTCACTCTCTCTCTCTCTCTCTCTCCCCCCCCCCCCCCCCCCCCCCCGGCATTTGTTGTTGTTATAGTGTGGAAAGGATAGTGATGAAAACGAAAACGCAAACAAAGACCCCCTTTCAGAGTATTCACCAAGTTATGGAAAAACATCTCATGTTTTCGCGAACAAAAGGTTCCACCAAACATAAACACGGCGCGAGTGGTTTTTTCCCAAAATGTGTTCCTATTTCCCACAGTAATAGGCATTAAATTGGTAGAATCTCGTCATTCTACGAGAGTTTATACTAATTAGCGAGAGTTAAATGACGTTAAATTCTAAACCAATGATTGTTATGAAAACCAAAATAATACTAGGACATGAATCGAGTGGCATAACAAAACAAACAAACAAAATAACCTGCCGCCTATTAAAACGTGGTTGCCGCTAATATCAGATGAGAGGTTCTCTCAATACCTGAAGCGGCCGATTTTTACGGAATACTTCCAATTCATGAAACAAGTCACATTTTAGTTTCGGCCAAAATTGATCTATAAGGGCAAAACCAGGTTTTCAGCCCGATCGCTCAAACCGGGCTACAGATGGAGCTTTAGATGGCAAGAGTTCGACTGAGGTGTCATTTTCCGAGTAATTTTGTATGTGTACTCCATTATTTGGGGTTCCACATCCGCCCTAAGGACACGAATACCCGCCCTAAGGGCACATCGTATATAACACGATTTTTTCTATGTTGGGGGATAGGAGAATTAAAACTTATCAAATTTTACACAAAAATGAATTCTGTCTACAAAAATTATTTTAAAAAACTGTATTCCTGTACAGTGTTTGGGCGGTTGGGGAACCCCAAATAATGGAGTACACATACAAAATTACTCGGAAATGACACCTCAGTCGACCTCTTGCCATCTAAAGTTCCATCTGTAGCCCGGTTTGAGCGATCGGGCTGAAAACCTTGTGAGCACAACTTAATGGAGATTTTGACAAAGTTTCAGATTTAAAAACGCTGCAAATTTTACACAAGGGTTTATTATTCTTTGATATACGTTACTTGTGCAGAAATTTAATTCTGTCAATGAAAAAATTTAAAAAAAAAAATTTTTTTTGGATTTTAATCTAAAAAAAATTTTTTTTTATTATTTTTTTTTTCAAAAATGTTTCTTTTCCAAAAATTCTCTATTTTTTACTCGAAAAATATTTAACATCCTGGGATCCTTCAAAAATCCCATTTTTAGCACCATGAAAGCCCTAAAGATCGTCCCAGTGAAATCGGATCGTTCCGGGACCCCAAAAAATGGATTCTACGTCCAAAAATACTTCGAAAACGACACCTAACTCGATCCCATAGCTCAAAGCCTTCAAAACACCCCTCCCGTAGCCCCATTATAGCCCCATAGCGCCCCACGGGTTTGGGCGATCGGACTGAAAACCTTGCGGGCACAACTAGATGGTAAACCAAGTATTTTGTCGAAATTTCAGATTTTTTAAAAAATTCCTACTGCCCAAAACGGCCTGGACGGCGGACGGACATTTCGGATTTAGAATGTAGACCTCTTGAAACGGATAATGTCAAATTTTGAGCCCGATAGGAGTCGTCGACCCGCGTCGCGAAAACATAGGTGTATTATTCCAAGAATAATAAACCAAAAGTCCTACTACCCAAAGCGGCCAGGACAGAAGATGTCATGTCAGAGGCATGTCATTTTGGTTTATTATTCTTGGAATAATACACCTATGTGATCGTGACGGAGGTCGACGACTCGGATCGGCCCCAAAATTTGACATTATCCGTTTCAAGAGGTGTAGATTCTAAAACCGTAACGTCCGTCCGCCGTCCGGGCCGTTTTAGGCAGTAGGAATTTTTTTTTTTAATCTGAAATTTTGACAAAATACTTGGTTTACCATCTATTTGTGCTCGCAAAGTATTCAGCCCGATCGCCCAAACCCGTGGGGCGCTATGGGGCTAAAATGGGGCTACGGGAGACGTTTTATGAAGGTTTTACGCTATGGGATCGAGTTAGGTGTCGTTTTCGAAGTATTTTTGGACGTAGAATACATTTTTGGGAGTCCCGGAACGATCCGATTTCACTGTGGCGATCTATAGGGCTTTCATGGGGCTACAAATGGGATTTCTGAAGGATCCCAGGAGGTCAAATATTTTTCAAGTAAAAAACAAAAACATTTTGAAACAAAAAATCCAAAAAAGTGTTTGAAAAATAAAAATTCCCAAAATATTTTTGTGAAGTTTTGAATTTTTGATGAGACAAGAGTAGTCGAATGATTCTCACGAATGAATCAATCACCGTCCATTTGCAATCCAAACATCACAGTTCTCTGCGCCTCGTTAACCTGTCGTAACGTGCACTCGTGTCTTCGGTGAATTATCCATTCGTTCAATAACGGGGGGGGGGGGGCTGATTCAACATTGGCACTAGGAAGAGGGCCAAATAGGAGGGTTTTTCATAATACAACGACCGCAGAAACTAGGAAGCTATTCACCAGAGTCATTTTCGTGGTCAGACAATTCAAACATTTGAATCCGAGCGGCCGCTCGTGTGTGCACGTGCGAGCCGTAGTTGCCCAGATAATGCGATGGAAGGTAAGTTTGCCAATCACGGACTCCCGTCCAGTCCCCAAGCACAATCTATGCACGATGTCACCAAGACTGGTCGCTATGCTAACGTATCAAACACGTTCAGAAGTGCATCGAACTATTTTCTGAGAGACTGAACTACCTAGTGAAAAATAATATCTTTGATCTTTCGTCGGTTTTCAGTTATTTTAGTTTTATCGATTTCATAACGAACTGCATAAAGTTGAATTCGTTACACCCAAAAGTTATTCCCTCACATGCATAACGCGGAATCGAATTTTGGTTTACCAGTGGAATATTCTCCTTTGTATTCGGGTCGGAGGCCGAAAATTCTGATCGGCCCCAATTTGACATTTTTCACGTTTCAAGATGTCTAGATTCCAAAAACAAAATGTCTGCCCGCTGTCCGAGCCGTTTTCGGAAGTAGGATTTTTTTTTTAAATCTGAAATTTTGACAAAATACTTGGTTTAGCATCTAGTTGTGCCCGCAAGGTTTTCAGCCCTATCGCCCCAACCCGTGGGGCTCTATGGGGCTAAAATAAGGCTGCTGGAAGGGTTTTAAGTTTTCCGGTTATGGGGTCGAATTAGGTGTCGTTTTCGAAGTATTTTTGGACGTAGAATCCATTTGTCGGAGTGCCAGAGTGATCCAATTTGACTGTGGGGATCTATGGGACTTTCATGGGTCTACAAATAGGATTTTTGAAGGATCCTAGGAGGTCTAATGAGGTGTCGTTTCACGAGTAATTTTGGACATAATGTACCTAATTATAATAATATAATATAATTATAATCTATTTTTCGAAGTCCCACATCTGTCCAAACATTGTAAAGAATTTTTTTTTTCAAATTTTTTCACAAAATTTGTGAATAAGAAAAATAAGAAAATATTAAATATTTTCTTAATGACACAGAATTAATTTTTTCACAATTAACCCTCATCAGTGAATAATATACCGATGTGTAAAATTTGCAGCGTTTTTCTCAAGTTGAACAGAATGGCTGACGTATCAAACCGTCCAACATAAATACAACACGTTACCAGCGTCTTACACCTGCTGGGAAGAAGCAAGAACTAGGAGAACAGCGACCGTGATCATTTCCTTCCGAACCTCAGAGAACAAAGAACGGATGAGTTAACAGGTCATTCAGCGGCTTGTTAGTCACATCACTGTCACAAAGAGGGAGTAAATGAAATCGAGCATTCGACCCATTCGTTAGTTTCACTGGGCACCCAGAAGTTTTCTATTACTGTTCGTTAACTCATCCATTCATCTCGGTGTAAGAAGGCTTAGCTACAAGTAGACATGCGATTGATTATGTTCCATTCGTTCAAATCCATCAGTCACACAAAGAACTGACCAAATTGGATTCATGAGTCCAATGCATGTACTTATGTATATAAGTCAGGTCCTCCACGTATACACAAGTGAGAAATGAAAAGGGGGGGGGGGGATTCTTCTTAATTTGAATGAAGAGGGTTTTAAAAAGCAATGGGCATCGGCAAAGTAGGTACTAACAAGGAGTTTGGTGAAACTGAAAAACCGCTCTCTTCCGAGGGTCCTTCATTCTTCTCTGAGCGTCTTCAATAGGAAAGGTTTACGGGAATTCTCAGATATACGGGAAAGAGCGCACAAATGCGTGGTGAAAGAGGGTGAGATATTGAAGGGCGGCTCAGGATTCCGTCCCGTAACCTCATCAAATTCTTACATCGACAAGTAAGGCACCTATATAATATATAGGTGTCTTACTTGACAAGTTAACTATTTTGGATATTATCCAAAATATTTGCTACGATTCAGTACTTATAATGTTAACAATAATATGTTCAGTTAATGCTATTAATGTGTAGTGGAAAGAGAATTTTTGCAATAATTGCAAAAATAATTTATCGGCAATAAATTATTTATCGGCGAACACCAAGAGACCAGGGATATTATAGGATCTTACTATCTTCCCAGCCTAGGGCCCTCTTAAATCGACCCCCAAATTAACTACGAATACGACAAGTCGAGATGTATGTCGACCCCCTGGCTGTTTAAAAGGCCCCATGGAGCCCCAGGTGATGTGACGAAAACATTGCGGAATCAAATAATATTCAGCTGTGCTTGGAAAACCTATAATATAGGTTTTCCAAGCACAGCTGAGAATTTTCCAAAATGAATTCAGTACTTTCCAAACTGAATTGAGAACTTTCCATTTAAATTTTAAAAAATTCTACTCTAACTCAAGAATTTACCATTTCAAATTAAGAATTTCCCCATTTTTAAATTGAGATTTTTTCATTTTTTTGTTGAAAATTACTCAGTTTTGATCTGAGAATTTTCCATTTTAAATAGAGAAACAGTTACTGTCCCTGTAAACTCACTCCCGACCACTATAAAGGAGGAAAAATGGAGAATTCTTTGTTTGAAATAGCAATTCTCTAACTAGAATAGACAATTCTCAAATTGAAACGGAAAGTTCTCAATACAGTTTGGAATATCCTCAATTCATTTTGGAAAATTCTCAACTGCGCTTGGAAACCCTACATAAATCTATATCGCAAATCCTACTTAGTCAACATTTCAAATTAAAAAAATCCTGCAAGCGAAAATGCCCCGGGCGGACATGGCGTTTTTAGAATCTACACATCGTGAAACAAAAACGCAGCAAATTTTACACTTTGGTAGCAAAAATGAATTCCATGTCAATAACCAATTATTTTAAAACAATCAAAAATTTAAAACCAGCTGTATTTTTACTGTGTTTGAACAGATGTGGCACCGCAAAAAATGGATTATGCGTTGTGAAATTATCGAGCATTTCGTCAAAATTTCAGAGGAATGTACCTACTGCTCAAAACGGCGTGGAATGCGAACGGACATTTCACTTTTTTAAACTGCATATCTTTAAACATCCAAGTACTGTTGAGGCCGATCAAAATTCTGGAACCCGTCACGAAAACAACGGTTGATTGATTATTATGAGAATTAATAAAGGAACCAAAAGGGACTCACATTGATTTTGAACGAGTCAAGGTTGCTAATTGTATCAAACCAAAATGCGGAACACTAGCTTACTTTGTTTCAACCTCTCCAGGTGGAATCAAAGATTTATTGAGGTCTACAGTGGTATAAAACCGCTGCAAATTTTACACACGGGTTTATTATTCTTTGACATAGGTTACTTGTGCAAAAATTAATTCGGTGTCTGTAAAAAAGTATTAAAAAAATTGTCCAACATTTTTTCAAAAAAAAATTTTTTTTTTCAAATTCTCGGAAAATATTTGAACACCTGGGATCCTTCAAAAATCCCATTTGTAGCCCCATGAACGCTCTATAATAGATCCCCACAGTGAAATCGGATCGTTCTGGATTCTACGTCCTTCGATCACGACACCTAACTCGACCCATAGCCAAAACCCTTCAAAAAACGCCAACAGCCTCCCGTAGCTCTACTTTAGTCCCATAGCGCCGCACGGGTTTGGGCGATCGGGCTGAAAACCTTGCGGGCACAACTAGATAGTAGACTAAGTATTTTGTCAAAATTTCAGATTTTTTAAAACATTCCTACTGCCCAAAACGGCCCGGACGGAGTACGGCGGACGACCATTTCGGCTTTGGAATCTAGACCTCTTGAAACGGATAGTGTCAAATTTTGAGGCCGATCATAGTCCGTTACATAGGTTTATTATTCCTCCGTCGCGATTACATAGGTGTATTATTCCAATAATAATAAAACGCTGCAAATTTTACACAAGTGTTTATTATTCATTGATATACCAAGTTTACTTGTACCAAAATTAAATCTGTGTCAATAAAAAACATTTTTGGAAAAAATGTTTTTTTCAATGAGTTTTTAAAATTTTTATTTTTTTATTTTTTTTTTTCACTCTGAAAATGATTGGCCTCTTGGGATCCTTAAAAAAATCCCATTTATAGCTCCATTAAAGCCCTTTGTATCCTAACAGTGAAATCGGATTGTTCCGGGACCCCCAAAAATTGATTCGACGTCCAAAAATACTTCAAAAACGACACCTAACTCGATCCCATAGCGAAAAGCCTTCAAAAACCCCTCCCGTAGCCCCAAAGCGCCCCACGGCCCCACGGTTTTGGAATCGACACCTCTTGAAACGGATAACGTCAAATTTTGAGGTCGATCGGAGTCGTCGACCTCCGTCGCGATAGATTATTATTCCAATTATTCCAGTATTATTCCAAGAATAGTAAACAAGCAAGCCCCCTGGACCCCCGGATGCTTTCCGCTTAGAGCCTACGGCTAAATTTCAAGAAACATGGAACATCCATCATCAACTGGGGGTTGAAAGTAACTGTCCGACGCCGAACTAGTGGCCTGACAGTGTCACTGTGAGACAAGTGACGATGCCAAACTAGTGATCTAACGTACGACAGGTGAGGACGCCTTACTAGTGGCCTAACGTTATGACAAAAGAGGATACCGAACTAGTGGCCTAACGTATATTTATATATTACGTAATAATAATACGTTAGTCGGGGAGGGAGATGCGGAAGTGTCACGTATGCATAATATACATAACATACCTACGTGACACTCCCGCGTCTCCCTCCCCGACTAACGTTTTTGGGCAGTTCGGTCACGGCTAAAGCATGTTCCATGCTAAAAATCACATTTGAAATTTGAAAAATAAAATAAAATGAAATAAAATATCTGAGATTTACAATCGGACTAAAAATTCAGATTCAAAGCTGAATTTTGCTGTGGAATTGGAGCATGATTTTTAAATTCATTTGCTAAGGCAGTTAATGAATAGTGTCCTCACACTAGCAAGGGTAGCAATGTCGGCTGATATAGAAAATTTTTTAAAAGTTTACAAAGCGGTCCCAGGGGTTCAAGGGCTTTCAAGGGTCTACAGATGGGGGTTTCGAAGGGTTTGGGGAAGATCGGAAGGGAGACGGACAAGGTTCGAAGTAATTTTGGACAAAGAATCAATTTAAAGGGGGTTCCTGGACAACCCACTCTACAACTATGCGCTACTTAAAAGAATGATAAACCCATTTGTAATCTAATTTGCAGTGTAATGTGCGTTGTGACTGTAGGTTGACCTCAGGCGAGGCGTTATGTATTTCCCCAAAAAATGCACGTAGCTTTAACTATTAGGTAAAGTAGGTATACTTAATCTAATTGATGTATTATTATCGCTTGATCTATTATAACGCTTCCGTCCGATCATCTGGCATATACAAATATAAGCTTATACAAGTATAAGTTTATCATCAGTTATTAGTGGGTTAGGCTCGGTCACTCTTCCAAAACTGGACCTACGAACCCTCAGTAATATTATTTTCATGTTTCCCTTCGCATCAGAAAAACAATTACCTACCTATTCCAATTTCATTCGTCCCCAAGAGGGATCTGTCCCGTCATGGGTCCCTATTATTACGACCAACGATTTTGTCTCACCTGACTTTTTCACTGTTGACAGTGTTTTGTTGGTTTTTTATTTAAACGTTTCACGATGATAATATATTTGATAAGTGAAGTTCACCGGAATTCTCACAGGGTATTATTATTGTCATTTCGGTCATCACTCCCAGAAATCAGCACAATGGTTATAGCAGGTATTGTAGCAACAAATGCTGCGAAATAACAAGCAGGTGAAGCGGGTTCGCGGACAGGCGGCTATCCAATTCTCACCATTTGAGTTGATGGGCCTGCCGGCGATTTCTGGGCTGTTTCCTCGAACAATTCCAAGCTCTGTACAGCAGTTGCGGACGACCCAGTGGTCCAAGTTATCCACACGATTCAGACCACCCGATTGAAGGGGGCTTCACGGTTTGAATTTGATTCAATGGGTCCTTGGGAAAAATTCATATGCATCATTACATCATCTTCAGGAGATTAGGGCATTATCATGCCCTGGTAAGGGTTTGTGTCAATCCCCTGGTTACATCGATGGGACAGAACGAGCTACTGCAGCTCCTGCACTTTTCACTACCTATATCATGACAACTGTCATAATTATTAAATACTTATGACATCATATCATAAATTTTATGATACATTATTTGTAATTATTATTGCGAGCTTGTTTTTCGCGACGGAGAACGACGACTTTTTTTTTTCAAAAGCATACCTACCTAATATGCTTTTGGAAGAAAAGGAGTGAGATTTTACTATATAATAGTAAAATCTCACTTCCAACGGAAAATGTGAGTGATGTGATCAAGGAATTGACACAAAACCTTACCTACGCCCTGAAGATGATGAATGTACAAATGCATCGAAAGGTTAGCACAGTAAGACATTTTGCTTCCGAGTCTGCGAAGCAGCGGAAGCCTAGTTTCGGGAGCCAAAAAATTTTTGTTGTCCGAATTCAAAATTTCCACTCGCATTTTGCGTTTCATACCCTACTGAACAAATTTGGTTCCGTGTCTGTCGGTCTGTCGGTCTGTGGGTCTGTCGGTCTGTCCGCATTTCCTTGTTACAGCCATAATTTCCACAATTTTGAATGAATTTAGCTCAAATTTTGAGGGATTATGCGGATAAGGCTCCTTGAGGTCCCATACGAATTTCATCACAATTGAATCACTGTTACGCTCTGCGCATGCGCTAACGTAAAATTCTTGAAACAGGCATAACTTTCTCAATTTTGATCGGATTTCAATCAAATTTTCAGGAATTGTGTGCGTATAGCTCTAGATGGTACCCTGTCAGTTTCATCACGATTGAATCAGCGGTACGCTCAGCGCATGCGCGAACGTAATTTCCTTGCCACAGCCATAACTCCTACAATTTTGATCGGATTTCAATCAAATTTTCAGAAATTGTGTGGGTATAGCCCTAGATGGTTCCCTATCAGTTTCTACATGATTGAATCAGTGGTACTTCCTGTGCATGCGCGAACGTAATTTTCTTGTTACAGTTGTTACGTTCATTTTGAACTTGGCACGAGGAAGCTCATGTGCCATTGCCTTGGCAGTGTATTTGACTGAACCTCGGGTGCCACCAAGTTTGGCCTATCCAGTTGAGGAACACTTCTATAGAAGTTATTTATAAATAAATGCGTTATTAAAAATTAAAAAAACAAAAAACAACGACGATACACAACGGTATCGATACTACCTGCTCCCTTTTCGACCGCCACCTCTAATCCATCGCGTCACAGTCGATTTCTTCTTTAACACAATACATAATATGTATTGTATAATATTTATAAACTCCTCATATATTATACTATAAAAAACATGTTAAATCTGGATAAGTGCTCTTTTGGTGAGAAACTTGGATAAACCAACCGAAAACTCATTACTAGGGGGCGGATTCTTAGGTCACTAAAAAGTCGGTTTTATGCGCCTAAAATATGTGGATAAAACTCAGAATATGCCCTCAAAAATCTTAATATGCAACAAACCTTGACTTTTGTACTGCACAAAAACGGGAAACAGCGAAGATATTGATGTATGGAAAAAAATTCCGAATCTTTTGGTAACACATACATGTGTTACCGAAAGACATGTCTTCTTTATTGCAACGTAGGTGTATACAATTTTGTTTGTTTTTCAAAATTAAAGTTTATTTTTCTGTGTATGAGGCACCACTTTCACCAGCACCAGCAGAAAGAAAAAGGTAAGGGAGTTTTAGCGTCCATCTCGGGTTGTGGAAGGCCGCGTGAACAACTCAACTACTGGAGTTAAAACACTTACGTCAATCTAGTCCAACATGCTTGAGTGTCATTTTGCAATAACGTCTTTTATTGAAAAATCTGGCGCGATTTGGTCATAAAATGACCACTCTTTCCACGTCGACAGATTCTGTCGACGTGGAAAGATCATTTTCAATTTAAAAAGTGAGCTTGCCGACAATCGCTGAGGCTTCAAAGTCTTACGAGTAATATCGGACGTATAATCCATTTTTCGGGGTCCCACATCTTTCCAAACAGTACCTAACAGAATGCAGTTTTTTTATATTATTATTAAATAATTTACATATTAATTTTTATTATTATTAAATAATTTTTTATTGACATTCAATCAATTTTTGCATAATTACCTATACCAAAGAATAATAAACTATTGTGTAAAATTTGAGTTTGAATTTTCTATCAGTAAAATGAGTTCAGTAGCGTCAATAAAAACCCCAACAGGTGTGGGGGATAAAATTTAATGACTCCTCCGCTGATGGTCCAAATTGTTTATTCGGTAATAAACAAATTTATAGTTATTATTAGGACTGTTACAGTAGGTGAGCTAAGAACACGAAATCGGGTCGCACCCTTTATTTATTTCTTACCAAATTAACGATCTGAACCGCCAGCAGAGGAGTCATCTGTCTCCCTGATTCTCACACCATGGTGGGTTTTTAATTAACGCAATTGAGCCCATTTTACTGATACGAAAAGTGAACTAAAATTCTTCAAGTATATCTAAATCTACTGCGTTTCTGACGCTACGGAGAAATTCGAGGACTCCTCGTTAGACAAGGAAGTCATTAGTTGCTCAGATAATTGTGCGATAACTGTCTCTATACAATTAGTAATTCAAATCTTAAGTATGCGGTTGTTTGGTTTACAGACAAAGCGACAAAAAACAGTCAAACGTCCCATGTAGCACACATACGTCGGGCCGACGTCGGGAGATCGTCGTCGCGATGGTCGCCGGACAGTCGTATGTGTGCTACATGGTACCATTGGACCGATTCATTGAACCCGTATCAGGAATTCCTCTCTCGTCGCGGGATTAAGTCAATCGACAGTGATCTTAAACTCAGAGGAAATTAATTTCCTCTTAATATTTCCCAATTTCTAAATTTTACTAATTAGTAAGGTGACGAGGCACCCCACTCGACCAACTACCCAAAATCCATCAATAACCAATCTTGGAGCCCCTTTATAGTCTCCACAGAGCCCCATGGGTGGGAGCGATCAGACTGAAAATGTTGCGCGCAAAACTGGAGGGAGAAGTGTACCTTTCGTCAAAATACTTGATTTTGAAACAAAATGTCTGACCACCGTCGCAAAAACATTTATTCACAGAATCATAAACAAGAAGCGAATTGAGGGCTAAAATAATATTTTGTCACTATATTTTCACAATTAAAATTAAAATTCGGATCGTGTGCTCAATCTCAATCTAGATATTAAATACCTATTAAATTTTAATAATAGGGGCCTAAGTAACAGGAGAGATTTTAGCTCACTCAGCTGATCAGGGAAAAGCTCGTCATTTCAATCATACCTTGTACTCCCAGAAGGGCTCCCTCTTAAATTCCAACGTCCAAGGGTGAACAGGAGAGATTTTAGCTCACTCAGTTGATCAGTAGAATGCCCGTCATTTGAATCGTCCCTTGTCTCCGGTGGTACTTCACTACACTTCTTCGACATTTTCCGGCTCGAATAAAACATTTTCACGGACATAGCTCGGAAGGAAACTGCACAGGCGAACATGAGAGTGATACGGGAAACGCAGATGAATCAAGAACTTTGTCGCTTACCAGTTGCAGCGGCTGTAAGAACCAGCTAACGAGAGGCAAACAACAGGTAAACGACATCATAATATCGCGATATTATGGCGCTCACCTTGGTATTGCAAAACTAGAGTGGCATGTTTAGGCGTTTAACTTGTTTTCAAATTTCCAGTTTTGGCGGTTACCTGGAAATCTCAGGACTAATGAGATGAATCTGGCGTTTAACTGGTATTTGCAGAATTTAAATGATCGATTAGGTGGACATCGGTTAAACCATTTGGCCGTAATATGCAGTTGAGATATGAAAGCGAAACCACCACTTCGAAATATCTCGACGAGCTGAATCCAGCCATACCAAAAACTCAATTTTGTGGTTTTGGCGTTTACCTGGTATTTGCATAAAGCCGTCCAGTTGATGTTCGACTCTTCAAAGAATAAATAGTAAGAGCTTAGACTCTCACGCCGTGTATACTAAATGATCCAAATTTTGACATAATATGACATAATATGACATAATATGATCCAAATTAGACATAATCATATTATGATAGTGACCGGTGACGGGTTTTAGCCCATCACCACCTAAAAACGCTGCAAATTTTACACAAGGGTTTATTATTCTTTGATATACGTTACTTGTGCAGAAATTTAATTCTGTCAATGAAAAAATAAAAAATAATTTTTTTTTTTGGATTTTTATCTCAAAAAAATTTTTTTTTGTGGATTTTTTGTTCAAAAATGTGTCTTTTTCAAAAATGCTGTATTTTTTACTCGTAAAATATTTAACATTCTGGGATCCTTCAAAAATCCCATTTGTAGCCCCACGAATGCCCTAAAGATCGCCCCAGTGAAATCGCATCGTTCCGGGACCCAAAAAAATGGATTCTACGTCCAAAAATACTTCGAAAACGACACCTAACTCGATCCCATAGTCAAAAGCCTTTAAAAAAGCCTCCTGTAGCCCTATTTTAGCCCCATAGCGCCCCACGGGTTTGGGCGATCGGGCTTAAAAACCTTGCGGGCACAACTAGATGGTAAACCAAGTATTTTGCCGAAATTTCAGATTTTAAAAAAACTTCCTACTGCCCAAAACGGCCTGGACGGCGGACGGCGGACGGACATTTCGGATTTAGAATGTAGACCTCTTGAAACGGATCATGTCAAATTTTGAGCCCGATCGGAGTCGTCGACCCCCGTCGCGAAAACATAGGTGTATTATTCCAAGAATAATAAACCAAAACTCCCAAAATACAAAATACAAACAATTCTTTTAATTCATTCCCGTATTGATGGTTCCTAGCGTAATTAGTGAGATGTTCTGAAATTAGTTCAAGATTACTTACAACAAAACATCAGTTGTTACTCTTAACTTGCGCCAAGGTGGAGTTTTCCTCATTTTCATGTTACGGCTATTTCCGCAAGCAGACCTATCCTCATCTCCAAAGTTATGATCAACTGTTTCCCTCTAAGGAAAATGAAGGTAGAAACCATGCCATAAAATTTAATGTAATGTAAATGTTAATGAACCCTCGGCAAACCCCGTTTTAAGATCTCATTGTAGATCAATATAACGAGAACGCTATCAAATAAACTAAATTTTAGTCCAGTCATTAGGTGAAAAATAGAAACATATTTTGGGATAGAAATGGTTTCTATGGTTCTATATGTTTTTTGGGGTGCTGAATCCGAATCCGAGGTTTGCCAACAAAATTTCGTGACGCAACATGGAGAAAAATGCGAAAAACTGAGAAATTTTCGGGTTTTCCATGGTTTTATGAGTATAGCTCAAAAACTATCAACTTTGTGAAAAAAACGTTCCTACCTTTATTAAAGAAGATTAATATTTGGCTTTAAGGCACCCAAAGCCAACCAAAATCGCGTGGGGGGGGTTATTGGATCGGGCGGTTTCGGGGGTGGTCGGATAACAGGAAAGGTCAGGCAATTTTTCTCAAAAAGTGCAATTTTTAGGTTTTGAGAATCTAGCGAGCCAAATTTCAGCAGGACCCCCTCCTGTTTGTTTTAGCTTCTGAGTATTCATTTGTACGCACGAAACGAATTTAAAACAAAATATGAAACCTCCAATCTGACCGCGCGGAGAGCGGAAGCACGTTTTTCAGAACGTTTTCGGTTGTAGCTCAGAAACTATTCGTCCGATTCCAAATTAATGTTTTTCTCGTGAAAGCTGATCAAATTCCCCGTCGCAGCTATTCCGTGTGAAATTTCGATTTGAGCTTTGATAAGGGAGGGGCGGACACGGCAAAAAAATGGCACATTGTGAATAAAACATGATACTTTGCACATTTCTGCCTATAACATGGGAACGGTTTGTCCGATCTTACTTTTCTTTTTTTAATCAGAAAGCTTATTAAATTTTATATAGGTAACGGCACATTGCATGTCTATTGAAACAACAAAAGTGCCGTTAGTATTCGTCGAAAAGTGCGGAAACAAGAAATTTGATCATCTACGACCATGTTTTTTAGAAAACGTTCTTCTTTCCCTCCCTCATCAAAGCTCAAATTGAAATTTCACTCGGAATAGCTGCAACGGGGAATTTAATCAGCTTTCACGAGAAAAAAATTAATTTGGAATCAGACCAATAGTTTCTGAGCTACAACCGAAAACGTTCTGAAAAACGTGCTTCCGCTCTCCACGCGGTCAGATTGGACCTTTCTTATTTTGTTTTAAATTTTCAAGTGCTGTATCTCGGGATCCATTGGACCAACAGAGCTGCGGTTGCGCTCAAACGATAGCCAATTAAATCTTCTTTAATAAAGGTAGGAACTTTTTTTTTTTTTTTTTTTTTTTTTTTTCACAAAGTTGATAGTATTTGAGCTATACTCAAAAAACCAAGGAAAACCCGAAAATGTCTCACTTTTTTGCATTTTTCTCCATGTTGCGTCACGAAATTTTGTTGGCAAACCTCAGATTCGGATTCAGCACCCCAAAAAACATAGAGAACCATAGAAACCATTTCTAACCCAAAATATGTTTCTATTTCACCTTTTGGAGGACCTAATGACTGGACTAATTCCTTTGCGTTCCTTCGTTTGGTTTATTATTCAGGGAATAATAAACCTACATAATACATATAATATTATTCGTGTCGGAGGTTGACAATTTTGATCATTTTGTCATTACACGTTTCAAGATGTGCAGATTCAAAAAACGAAAATTCAGTTCGCCGTCCAGGCCGTTTTGGGCAGTAGGGATTTTTTTTTTTTTTTAAATCTGAAATTTTGACTAAAAACTTGATCCACCTTCTAGTTGTGCCGGGGACCCTCCAACTCCGCCAGGATTTCATCCAACTCCGCTTGAGATCAACTCCGCCAATAAAATGAATGGGTCCCACTCCGCCAATAGAAGTTCCCCACATTTACCTGAAACGCATCGCTGCCGGAGTTGGGATGTTTTCACTCGCAATTAGCTGGACTTTGGCGGAGTTGGATCGCCCCCGTTGTGCTCACACGAGGAGTGCGGGAGGGGTTTTCGGGTATGATAATATCGAATGGTGTTGTTTTCGAAGTATTTTTGAACGTAGAATCCATTTTTAAGGGGTCCCAGAACGATCCTTCACCATGGGGATCTATGGGGCTTTCATGGAGCTAAAAATTGTTTTTATTGACAGAATTTTTGCACCATTTTTCTATAACAAATAAAATCCTTTGTGTAAAATTTACAGGGTTCTTGAGAATAGAAACCTGTTTGAGAAAATGAATTTCGTTTCGAATTGGCCCCGCAAAATTTTCAGTCCTCCTCCCACTATGTAGGCCTCAGTGAGACTCCCTGGGGGCTAACATAAGAGATTTTACGAAGTAATTTTGCTGTTATAAAATTAACAGCCTGATTTCTTTTGAAGTAGGTGCCTACATTAGAAGAGTTTTTCGCAGACTCAGTCGTATTAACTGGGCGGGTAATCTCCTCGGAAGCTCAGCTGGAAACCCCGGAAATTGGAGTCCCCCGCTTGCTAGATGAGAGTGGAAATAGTAAGTCTGGAGGTCACCACCTGATTGTATAGTATATTCGCTGTCCTATTCTACGACAAATTGAGTTCGCTTAACCCATCTGAATTGAAGGAGCGACTCCTTCGACCATCTCTTGATTGATAACGGATATGTGTGCAGGATTTGGATTGTTATTCCATGTGCACAATACACCATCCTACGAGCAATCATAGTTGAGTAGTAATTGATTTGATGCCTGATGAATGTGTGTTTCATGAATGCATTACGGATGAAACATGGCAGTCAGCATTCAAGAGAACTCTTGTGGAACTATTCAAGAAATTCCAGGCAAAGTTAGGCAAAGGTCGGATTTGAAGGCTAGACAGGCGAGCATAGTTGGCTGAGCGAAGATCAAGAAAAAAGACGGGAGGATTTTCGGGCTTGCTTTAGTATTTTCGTAATCTGCGTGAAATATAATTTCTTGGAGACGAATTCCTTTTTGGCTGCGTTTCAATATTGATTCTGTACATCCAATGTCTTCTAAGAATTTTCTAAAAGATAGGTTGAACAATAACTGATGCTGACCTTCCTCCGAGGCGGTTGCCATTACATCATCCATCACTCTCAGATTTAGCTTCTATGGTAGGTACAGCGAAAGAGTTTGTCAAGTTGACGCAATCTAGTTTTCCGAAATCACCATTGCTTCCAAGCTTAGTAGTAATTGTTATCCTAGGATTGTTATATTAGTATTTCTCGACCCGAAGACGATTCACAAGGAAGACCGTCACCACTCGTGAAGAACTTATTTAGCACGAATGGTTGACAAAGGGCGACGCAGTTCAACCGAAACATTCGATTCTCACAGTACTAAATCAATATTGTGAATGTGATGAATATTGCGATAGAACCGAATCTGGAGAGTGGCGAATCGATCGAGGCGTCAATGTGCTCCAGTACACGATGAAATTTTAATAAATCTACAATTATTTCAGCTATTCAAATTGGAATTACAAATATGCTGAGAATGAGCAGATTTATGTTCCATTGGTTTCATTAAAAAAAAAAACACACCTCGAAGCCTCTTAGGAAGCTCTTAGGACAGAATCTGTCCTCTTGATCTGATGTCAACGTTTTGATGACATCTGATGTCAACGTTTTGATTGATATTGTGCCTTCCATCTCCTAAGGGGGTGCAAATGAAGAATACTTATACAGACTGAAAAATAATGTAAGGTGGATGCGGCGAGATCGTGGAAATCAATCTTCATATAAAATACCATTTTCGATGATATACTCGTAGTATATTTCCACGATCACTTAAAAAACTCTTGTAACCCGGGTTCGGACAGTTAAACCATCCGTACAGTACAGAAAAAAGGAGGATTGAGGAATATTTTGTATTTTACTTTTTTTTAAATTTTTGTTTTGTATTTTTTTTTTTTTTTTTTTTTTTTTTTTTTTTTTTTTTTTTTTTAATGGTTTAACAAACCAATCCCGGTCTACAAGACTTGTAGAAGAACACTAAGAACACTTAGGTTAGTAAAGTGAGTTTTACGTCATGATTTTTGACACCTTGGGCCTGACATGACGGGTCGCTAATTTATTGATGAATCACTTTAACACCCAAAATTTCCATCGTCTTCAACGGGATTCGAACCCGTGGCCTCAACAGAATGCAGTGCCAAGTGATCAAAAGCGCCTAGAACCACTCGTCAAATCCGGCCGCCCCTCAGTGGTTCAAAATCGAAAAACGTGAACTTAATTGGAAAATAAGGGGTTGAATTTCTTGACCAGTAACGTATAACGTCTTTTTGGGTTCTTGAGGGTTGGTCAGTGAGTTAACTTATTTTTCAGGCCGACGTTTCGAAATATTTGTATTTCTTCTTCAGGGCTTGGAAAATCGTGATGGTCTAGTAAAATGAGGGTGACATGGTGCCGTAGCAGAGTAGATGGGACATTAAATGTGAAAATTTTAAACAAAAGAAACTTTAAGGAAACGGTGAAATGAAGTAAAAGAGCCAGTGTGTACGGTACACGGTGATAAGCAGATGGAAGGAGACTCTGCTACGGCACCATGTCACCCTCATTTTACTAGACCCTCACGATTTTCCAAGCCCTGAAGAAGAAATACAAATATTTCGAAACGTCGGCCTGAAAAATAAGTTAACTCACTGACCAACCCTCAAGGACCCAAAAAGACCTTAATTGGAAAAATCAATATTCACCTTTGGACCTATCGAGGTACGTTCCCAGCATCTTAGGCCTAATTTATCCACCATTAATTTGGTTTAAAAAAAAGTCTTACAAGTCCCTACGGAGAGAGGAGAAAGATTTTTAATAAGCGAGATTTTCGTCGTTTTTAACCCTCCACGGACAGATTCATTTGGTGTCAAGCCTTTTTCACGTCTCCACATTTTTTTTTTTTTTTTTCGTATTTTGATGCATCCCCTGTACTTGTTTACTCATTTCAAGGATTCTAAGACAGTTTCACGACTTCAAAGACTACATTTCTTTAATATAAACCCCAAAAACTATGAATTATCTTGCACTTTTTTCTCGATTAAAAGTCCGTAATTTTTTTTCTTCTGGCTACCTAGTTATACCTATCATAATGGTATTTTCCGCTATCTTCAAATCCATGATAAGTTGAAAAAATGTTATATAAGTACATAACCAACTTTCAATAAATCAGGAAATAATTTGAATTTGAAAATGGACAAAAGTTGTTATGAATAGATATGATTTCAATAAATGTCGACCCATTCGAATGGGCATTTATTGTTATAATAATTATGGAAATAAAAAAAACAGCTCAGTATCAGTATGTTACTGAATAAATTTATGACATTATCTTATTATTATACTTATTTATGACATTATCAATGAAATTGGAGAGCTCTACGTCTGAGCTTCATTTTCTTCTTTGTTAAAAGAACCTCTTTTCAATATTGAGCAGCAGTAGAACTTCTATTTTGTCTTATATGCTACATAATTATTCCTGATTTTGATCCGTACAATGTGCAAGAATCTTTACTAGAGTGAACATTCAACACTGTGTTGATAAGTCATATCTGGTCGGAAGCTGATCCTCAAAATGTCACGGGACGAGAACGGCCTGATTGGGTTGGAAGGTTCGATAGCTAAGAATTCGAAGAAAAGAAGTTGTCAAAGCGTATAATGAAAAAAAATCCGAAGAACAGCCAATTGGTGCGGGATATTTAAATTGATTTGAGTGCCGATCAAGTGATGTTCTAATTCGATAATCCTAATGACTACGAAAAGAGCCGGTCTCGCCAAGTTGTACCTAGTATGAAAGTTGTCCGTCCCGCCATCAACAGGTGCATCCTATGGCGGCACCCGGTCACATCCTCGAGCACTGACCTCCCTCATTTATTTTCCTAATTACAATTTTTCAAGATGCAGAATCCCTGTAGTACATACCCCCACTACTGAACGTTCGTTTTAAGCACTTTTTTCAAACGTGGACAAGCCGCTGAACATCATGTGACATTAAGCCGGCGAGGTGTAAGGAGTAATTTTTATGGTCGATTATTTTGCAAAGACGGACTGACGAACAATTAATGCGCACAGCTTATCTGACACAAGAAGGTAATTTGTACGGCGGTGCTTAAACAAGATTTTATAGCATACCTAATGGAAAGCAGCGCTATGCGTCCTCAGATGGATATTCCTACGCATAATCTCTTCATCCCCGACGTAAATGGATCCCTCACCCATGAGTCAAAGACGCTGAAACCTACCAATGCCTTGTGACCCATATCCATCAGGTACATACCCATTCCCTCCAATTTTGATCTTTGTACTGGTCCCTCAATTTGCTACCCAGAATCATGACCATTTAATATCTATTGGAACGATACGAGTTGACAATGCCAAAATGTAATATCCTCAAAAGTTTAAATTATTCAAATTGAAGCAGTCACTTCGAGAGTAATCTTGTGTTTACTTGAATACAGCTGCAATTTGAAGGATTGACAATCGACAGAAATTTTGATTTTGAAAGCGTTGATATTTCAAGATAAGTTGCATTAAATTTCAATTTGAAACTGTCAAGTTGTAAATGTCAAATTTACGGTTTTTACAATGTCCACGTTGTTTTTAAGAAAATGAGCCATTACAAGGCAGCTTAGTTAAAAAATGACAATACAATTTAAAAAAAAATATTAAAAAATTAAATATTGAAGAAAATTTGACTCACCTTGCCCGTTACGTAGTTCATATCGGAGGGGAAGAGATCCTGGAGGAGGAGGGTCTCGTCGTCCAAAGCTGTCACTAGGGAGTCAGTGCAGGTGTTAGTGTTTTCGAGACTGATTTTGATCTCATCTCTACAGAGGCGTCCACCCCGGATCTCGTCAACGGACTGAGCCGAGAGACGGCCGTTCGGTAGCTTGAGGCTGGGGGCCCTCTCCCCCACCACCACCTCTCTGTCCCGCTCGCACTCCCTGCCGGCATAAACACAAAACTTATCAGCGCGGGGGGGCCGGTAGAAGGACGATTTGGGGGTGGGAAAAAGCGTCCATCCCGCTCCTTATCAACGGGATCAGCTGTCCCTACCTGCTCAACCTAGACCTTCGTGTATATGGGTCAGGGCCGAAGGTCCTGTTTACATGGTCAAAACCATACAATGCTTTTATTTACATTCCTAAATTATCATATCTTACTCCAATCTCAGGTATTTTCGTGTTCCAGCAGGAAATGAAGGCTAAAAAGTGAACTCCCTAAATGATGGGAGTTTTTTCATGAAAAGATTATTTCAGGTCCCCACTGCCCAGGTAATTGCCCTTGGAGGAGAAAGGAGGCTCAGGGCCAGTCTTTCTTATATCTTTAGAGCTAAAATATATCATCCAAGACTCATTATTAGGCTAAAGTTAATGTCAAGGATCAAATAAGAAAAATGTACACGCTCATTAACAACGAAAACATTACAACATAACATGACGAGATGTGTAACATACCTGCCCATCACCAAAAAAATTCAGTAATCCAAACAACTACTTACTGATTAGTAATACTCCATCTCCTTCGTTCAAACCTACTTTTTACTACCTAAATCAGATGTTTGGATCAAAGTGGGATCCGCCACCCCTCACTAGGGGGTTAGCGGCGAATTTAAGAAAAATTAATCTTCTTCTTCTTCTTTGGGTGCCATACCCGTAATCGGGCGTTGGCGACCTCTCGCTACTAACATCTGTTGAGCGTGTTGACCAGCTAATACAGAAGTAGTAGGGACCTACTGCTTAACGCCGGTTCCGAACGGCAAATTTGAGAGGTTTTCCACGGCAGAATACTTTCGGTGGGTTGCCATTGCCTTCCAAAAGGTGAGGGAAAGGTGAAAGGTGAAAAATTAATACCTTATTAAAAAAGTAAACGTAGAGTGAATTAATATAACTAAATACTCAAAAATTTATTTTACAGCAAATGAAAGAATATATAAAATAATAGTGAATGAACAGTGAATAAACAATGAATAAACAGACATACTAAGCTCGTCACTCGGGCGCTTTCCCGGAAATTTCAGAGTTGTTGCGGTGAACGTACCTATCAGGGAGCTTTCCCCACGCAGGAAGATTTTGGGCTGACGATGTCGTCGGGGTTTGGGGGGGATTTATATTTTATTTGGGGGATTTCGGGAGGAAATGTATCGGAAAAATGATAAAATATTTCGATCTTCAGAATAATTTTATTATTAAAAACGTGGAAATTGCTCATGTTAATTTTCATCCTCCCTTTTTATCATATTTTCCCCCGTTTGGATGGAATACCAACATTATTTCAATATTCTTTCAATAAGTAACCAACCCACATTTTCCATGAATGGGAAAGAAAACTTTTTGAAAACGTTTTTTGACTAAGGGCCAGGAAATAGACCAGGCGTGAGAAAAATAAGTACGCGACAACATTAAATGTCGGAAGGCACATTCGGTATGTTTTAAAGGAAGAAACCACGTGGGAACCATCTGGGAAGACATGTTGAAAGTTCAAAATAAGAAAACACCCAAAACGAAGGATTCAGGTGAAAATTTAATAGGCGTTAATTAGGAAAAAGTGATTAAGGGCTAAGAGATGAGATCGAGGGATATGCCAGACGATACGTTAAAAAACCTTTTTTGGGAAAAATCCCTAATGTGGATGGCCGTATCTCGGAAAGTATTAGACCTACAAGATCTGCGGTTGCGTAAAAACTAGCAAAATTGCTATCTACTTTAAAGAAGATAATAGCGGTTTTCGCGCTAGAACGCGAGGAGCTACAGAGCTCCTGGACGGAAAAAATTCCGTAAAACCGCGGTTCCCTCGAGCTTTTGAAGTTGCAAAATTGACTAAATAGGTACCTACCTTAACAACATTAGAATAAACAAAAAATCTATTATAGAAATGATTGGTGTTTTGTTTGTACAAATCGATGAGTACAATCATTCAAAACCTCAAAACCTTTTTCTTTTTTTTCATATCACATGTTGTCCTGTAGCCATCGAAATGCAATGGACAGCGCCATTTTATTTTTCTAGGTAGGTTCACATTAGACCGTGACCGGTCCGTGATTTTGTCGGCCATGGTCTTGAAGTGATTCTATTCATATAATATAAGTCATATTATGACATTTTTGTAATCCGCGCTCGAACAAAGCAGTTCTAGAAATGACTCATGGCTGTATGTTTTCTGATGAAGAAGTCGCGATGGCTAGTGAAGCCGCGCTGTCGTGAGGGAGGAAAAGTACGAACTACGAATAATAGGCCGATCGAACACTCAAAATAGAACAAAGAGAATGTTAAAAAGAATAAAGACTTTCAGTTTGAACAACATTTAGAAACATTAGTAACACCCACCGGCAAGGGAAAAATTATTGAACTGATAATTGTCATATCCCCTATTTGAATCCAAGAAAAATACTCTTATTTTACCAATAGTAATTGCGAAGTGACGGCCATGGCACAGTAACGTCATCATAATCACGTCAAAATCGGCATCAACATTTTAGGCAGATAAAAATTACCGACATCCGTCGCGAAAACAGGTTCATTAATCTGAAAATAATGAATCAGCAAAGGTTTTTAAACGTTCATTTAATTCAACTCCCACAATTTGCGAAGCTCTTACAATTACTACCACCCCCAAACAACTTTCAATGTATCTATGTAAACCATGGAAAGATAAATCAATCCCCTAAACTTGAAATTGCGGGTCGCATGAGTGAGGAACGGGGAGGAAGCAGATCAAGTTCATCCCATTTCACGCTCTTCCATTTCCTACAAGCCCCCCCCCCCCCCCTTAGAAAGGATCGTCTGGCAGCTTCGAACAAAGCAACAGGTGGGAAGTGGCCGGGTCCCAAATCTGCTAAGATGTTGGAGAGTACAAAGTGAACCTGGAAGGGGTAAAATGTGTTAGCAGGAAGAGGGTCAAACCGACGGTGTGGTATTCCGAGAGAGCCTGAGGTGACTCAACGCTAACGTAGGAGGAATTTCCCCTTGACGAATTAATTTAAATCAACCATAATATGTTATTATACCATTCATATATTATGTTTTATGCACTAGTTGAGCACTTGCAGAGTGTAAAATGGAATTTATATTTTTGGCTTAGCGACCATTTATATAATAATACATATTATATAAATGGTCGCTAAGCCAAAAATATAAATTCTGGCTCATATTATGGCTCATTGATTTATTTTTTGTTTTTTCACTGGAAATGTCATCCTCCAAAAGTTCCAAAAACGGGTTAACTTCGTAAAAAGCATTATTCGAAGGGCTGCGAGGCAAAGTGATCCAAGTGCCACAATTCTTTTTGTTGAGAAAACGCAAAAAACTGTCGTAATTTTTCGAAAATATTTCGTTCTTATGATATTCCTCTTTTAAGTAGAACAAATAAAATTAGTGCCATGTAAAAAAATTAATTAAATACCATTAGTACCATTAGTACCATACCTAAATGGTATTTATTACTGGAATGACTTGAGGGAATTTTGAACTGCTTCCCTCGTACAGTGTTTTATTTGGGGGAAGGGAGGAGTTATTAAACTAAATTCATACTGAAATTAAATTCTAATTATGAATTTATTTCAAGAAATCAGAAGGGGAAGGCCGAAAAATGTATTGGGCCTCAGGTGGGACTCGAACCCACAACCTCTGCATTACATGTGCAACGCTGTACCAATTCAGCCACTGAAGACCAGTAGTCATGATACAGCATTGGAGATTAAAGGTTCAACTGTCTCCTGCCCCCAACGCTTGATTCGTATCATGACTACTGGTCTTCAGTGGCTGAATTGGTACAGCGTTGCACATGTAATGCAGAGGTTGTGGGTTCGAGTCCCACCTGAGGCCCAATAAATTTTTCGGCCTTCCCCTTCTGATTTCTTGAAATAAATTCATAATTAGAATTTAATTTCAGTATGAATTTAGTTTAATAACTCCTCCCTTCCCCCAAATAAAACACTGTACGAGGGAAGCAGTTCAAAATTCCCTCAAGTCATTCTAGTAATGAAACTACTCCTCCTGGGGAATTAAGGGACCCCTAGGAAGAGGGACAAAAGTAGGATGTCTACTGGCTTCATATCAGATCAGGGTTCAGAGGGGGAAAATAAGCAAAAATATGAGAAGGCCGAATCAAGCGTTGGGGGCAGGAGACAGTTGAACCTTTAATCTCCAATGCTGTATCATGACTGCTGGTCTTCAGTGGCTGAATTGGTACAGCATTGCACATGTAATGCAGAGGTTGTGGGTTCGAGTCCCACCTGAGGCCCAATAAATTTTTCGGCCTTCCCCTTCTGATTTCTTGAAATAAATTCATAATTAGAATTTAATTTCAGTATGAATTTAGTTTAATAACTCCTCCCTTCCCCCAAATAAATGGTATTTCATTTTAACAAATTTTGTTAAAATTATCTGATAAGTTCAAAAGCTTTTTCCATCAAAGTAATCTAACTTCTGAAGTGTTTCCGCCATAGTGATACAACTTTAGCCTGTCTAGACAAGACCTTGTATTGGTTAGAAGTACATTCTCAAACAATAAAAATTTCAAAATTAAAAATTTTGTTTTTGCTCTCAAAAAAAAAATAAAAAGAGAAGAACACCACTGCGAATGCAAAAACGCTAAGAAAAATGTGAAACTAACTGGAAGGTTGCAATCATGGCTGCGACAAGGAACGTAGATCACTTTGCTTGAAAACCAATCAGAAAGATACACGTAGTGCCATCTTGTGAGCGGTATTAAAACTATTTAGGAAGAGATGAGCCGTTTGGATCACCTAGCGGGGCAATGGCGATAGCGTTTAGGTCATTTTGGTGGAAAACCCCTGATTCTTCATTTGTTGGCCCTTAGATCACTTTGCCCCGCAGCCCTTCATTAAATGAAGGTCCTATAAATTGTATAGGACCTTAGGAAAAATAAACTAACTATACGAATTCCGAGGCTTAAGAGCAAGATGTGACAGATGCATCATCTTTTGTTGGTTGGTCTGAGACATGGAAATTGGGTTAAAACGAGTTGCCATGTTGTGTGGGTTTGGTTAAAACATCATTGCACGCTCTGGCGGCGTTGGGTGTGACGTAAACAGTTACTGTTACTATTGCCTATCAAAAATAGCTAAAACAGCTCTGCGCTGTACAGAGTTTCGAAATGAAAATTGAAGTTTAGGGATTTAAATGCTGAATCCGAATTTTGTTAGAAATGTGAAAGTATGACTGGATTTCAACACGTCCGTTAGGGAGAATTTTCTTAACCAGAAATTATGTAATAATCATCAAACTTTCCTGAGGCCTCCACACCAAGGGGTTCCATGGGGGTTTCAAAAGTTAGACCAGAGAATTTAGAGACATTTTAGAACGCAAAATCGATTTTACGGGTATGCAACCTGTCCGACCACACTAAAACGTACCTAATGTCTACACGCGATTGCAGTTCTGACTCAGAACTTCTGAGTAAACGATAGTCTGAGAGAACAGACGACTTTTTTTCCCGAAAGGACCCATGTTTTCCTTGGTTCTAGGGTCCAATAGATATTGCTTTCAAATAATATTTCTCAAACGAAAAGATATGGATAGGAATATTGAGTAGTTGGAGGATATCCTGGGGCAGCGACTAGCATAAGATTCAAGTTTGAACAAAGGAAAAAACCTACCTTTATTGCTTGTCAAAGACTAAATTTCTTAAAACAAGGGTGTCAAACACTGGCCCCTCCACCCTATAGGAAGATATCCCTTTTTGCCAATAATTGGCTAACAATTATTTTTGATATCCCGCCAATCCATTTATCTTCGTTCTATCAATATCAGTACATTGAAAATAAAAAGTCAGCATTAAATGCATTAAAAGCAAATTTTGCTTGAATTTGAAAAAAAAGTGGACAAAATGTGTGAAAAAGGTTGGTGGATGAAGAAACAGCAAATAGAACAATATGAACTAGGTAGCACATCTGAGATGCAGCGTACACGCTGTCATACGCGCAGAATGAACTACGATTTCCAATTTAATAAAATGTTCAGTAGCTCTTACCAAAATTGGGGATGATTATATACCTTCCATCTCGAACTTAGCGGAGCATTATTACTGCCAATACAAAACGGTAGGAGACGTCATTAGACAAAACCAGGAGATGTTGTGTGGTGATTGATGTCTATAATAATTATTACCACGATTGGCTCCCAATACGTTATTCCTACCCCCTCCTCTTGATCTAGTTTGAAACTTACATTGACAATCCTACAACCACGATAGGTTTCACTAAAGCACTGGAACCGGACCGAAATGAACGCAGAGGATCAAGATCGCACTGTACGAAGGACCACTAGATCTGCCAGCTTGACGGCTGGTGGCAGGCGTAAACGAGGAGTTGGTCCATTCGATCCCCTCTCCACAGAAACCTTAATTCGTATCCCCAAAATCTTACGATGAATTAACAATGCACGAATTAATAAGGGGCTCCTTCTTCTATTAGATGTTGGTTTTGTGGTGAAACAAAGCCATAAGTTGTTCCTGTCACGACAAAACGAGGTTCATAAGCCAACAGAAGTTCAGAGTTTTGGCTAACGTTGTTATTCGAACGTTGGCAATTATAGTACCAATTTAAGATCTTGATCAATACTGTAGTCATTTCAACGAAGCCGTATTTTGTGTTGTTGAAAATTAGTATTGCTACAAGGAATAGTGTAGTAGATTGCAGCGGATCGGAGAAAGTAAAATTCATTCGAACTCAGCGCTATATTAACCCATTTCCGGCCAAGGGTAGAAAAAACGAAAAAATCGACGATTTCTTGATATTTCCTATTTACTTATTAATCATAGATATCAAAAATACAGAGATCCAAAAATAAATTCTTTGAGCAATATATAATACATAAGGGGTCGTGTACGACCCTTTGGCCAAATAAGATAGCCGCGATGATATCCCTTGAAGCACTCAGGGTGCAGGTGTACAGCACACTTTTCGCGTAATATAATATCTAAATTTACCTATTGCGGCAGACTTTGCATCTTTGCCTTGTGTCCATTGGGTGACGTATAATTTTGTGGTCAACATTATCAAACTGTGCGCTTGATAAGTGACAGGATGATGCTGGTGGACCCATTTTAGCCCTATTCAAATATCTTCATTTCCCTCACGACAGTGTATAAAAAGATGAGAAAAGCTTCAGGGCTCGTTTTCCCACGTTTGTTGTTTTGATGAAATGAAGAATGATCGTTTTTTTATAATCTAATTTGAAATTTGAATTCAGTGAGAAAAAAGTACGGAAAACTATACAAAGAAGATTCACACAAACTTTTACAAAGAAACCATAAATCTCCCTTATGGAGAGACCTTTTAGATCATGTCTATGTCATGACAACAAAACAACGCCTATAATTATTATAGGCGGTAGTAATAATTACTACCAACAGAAGTAGTAACCAGGTAGTAACCAATGAAAAACCCTTGCATGTTTTCCGTGATTACACAAATTTTTCCTGAACCCCTCGCCTTAGACATAGACATGTCAAAACGTATCTGGGGCATTGACTTTTCATTCACTCGATTGTAATATAATCGAATATATTGTATTAAATACAAGAAAATTTTTCTAGGAGTTCAAGCGTCAGTGGTCTACACTTTTTTAGTTTTAGTATTGTACAAATCCATCGTAAAATAAATATAAAACTGTAATATGAAAAAAATGGGAAAAAAAGGGGCACGACGAAAATAGAAGGTAGTGAGCTACTAAGATTTCAGTTGATTGAAACCGATAAATCTCGCTGATGGTTCAAATTCCATCGAACATAGCCGATTCACATGGTGAGGGCGGGAACGGAGAGTGATAGTGCTTCCAGCCAAAGGGTCGCTCACGACCCCAGTCCGTAAATTCAAGGACCACGGTGCCCCTGATATCGGTGTTGAATTCCTCTTCGTATGATTTCATTCTGAGATAAATGCGTAATGACATCCAACAGGTAAATAATCAATATTTTCACATTTTGGTACCTAAATCAGGTAATAACTTCTCGAATTCAAAAAAGTGAAAATTGATCAACTTTGGAATTTTATTTTACCCACAAGTTTTCTTTTTAGCGTATTTAAAAAAATATACAACGTTCCTTGGGATGTGCTAAGACCAATAGAAACGATAAAAACCATTTAAGATTAATTTATACATATGAAAAAAATTGTAACAGCGTGGGGTCGTGTACGACCCTTTGGCCGGAAATGGGTTAAAATAAGCCATTTTTTCCTGTACCGTTTCCAACATTCCATTCAGCACTCGTCCATTCGACACGAGTCCACTCCAATCTATTCAACCTCGGGGTAAAAGTGAATTACATCCCAATAAAGTAAGTAATTTCCTCGTTGCTTTGTTCCCAGTTAGCACCTCTTCGGAAAAAACGAACTTCTTCCAATATCAGATTGTTTGGGGTTGAAATAATAATTATTGGTAGCAAATTATTGGTACCAACATTAATTGCTGCGGAACGGACCAGAACGTGGCAGGAAAAAGTGTAACGATTAAATTCAGAAGATACTATCGATTTAACGGTCAATTTGCCAAGTTCAATAATTGTGTCGGGTGTATCCCGATTTGAAAAAAAAAAAAAAAAAAAACCTTGACAGACCTGCTCCGCACTGACCTTAATCTGCGTGTGCGTTGCGTTAACAACATGCGCCACCTACATAAAATATTAGGAAAAAATCAAGGTACCTGCCTAACTAACCTACATTATTTCCAAGCGTTGCACAGTCAAATTAACTCAACACATTATGAAAAAATTGCCCACTTCCGAAACTCTAGATTTTACCGATAACCAGACCACGGAGCCCACTAATGGAACCATCGACCTTCAAACACTACGAACAACGAGCAAGCTCGGGGGAATCACTTCAAAGGTCAATAATTGATCAATTATTGATACCTAATTTGAATGCGTATGCGACATAAGAAAATAGTTTTTTTTTTTTTTTCAAATCAAGGGAACAAGAATAATTTATATGATTTTAAAGTGAAACTTTTATTACATCGTCCGAAATTTTTTGGTCTGTGTGTCGTTTCTTGTAACGTCACGCTACCGTTGATTTTCGCTTACAACCGATTCGTTGCTACGGAACTTCATCTTCGCCAGTAACTGGCGAAGATGAAGAATCGAAGATTATAACTGTTATAATCGTACAAAAATCGTTCACCATTCGTTGGAAAGCTCTCGATTTATCACGCATTTCTTTCGTACTTGTTCTTTGTCATTATGTGCCCATTTTATATTTATTGATGTTATTAATGGATGCAGTAAACAATGCCGCTTGTTTTGTTGTTATCAGTTGCCACGTTAGAAATCAATTTGAGAAAACGCCAAAATGAAGCCGTGGGTAGAGATACAAGGGTAGGTGAATGAGTAGGAAATGGGGGGGGGGGGGGGGGAGGAATAGACATAAAAAACGTGTCCATCGATGCTACGTACCCCACCAGGGGAGCGAGCGAAGCGAGCCGGAGAGACTACTTAATGGGAAAAAAGTTTCACTTTTACCGTGGTTTTTTTTATGAACAGACGGCAAATCGAGCGCTTCGGATTTTGCAGAAAATGGGAAATTCATGTTCGAAACGTCCCTACAAATACATTTTTTTCCCTAGCACTTTAAATGTTTTTGCGGCCCACCGTATTGGTCCTAATGTTTTTGTGTATTTGACGGAGCTAAATTCCTAGTACCATGACATACATGGGAAAAGTAATTAAATTAATAAATTTTATCCTTGATTTTTCAATCGTTTGCCAGTACCTTTCAAAATGAACGAATATTGGAAAAACATTATAGTTATATTTTCCTATTTCTATAGAATTACCCACTCCACAACAACTCACAAAAACGCCACAAACTTTACCCAAGAGTTTATTATTCTGTTGTATACATTAATTCCAAGTCAATACGGATTTTTTGTTAAATAAAAAACCTGTTTACTGGAACTGTATTTGGGCAGATAAAGAGACCCCAAAAATGGATTGAACGTTTGAAATTACTCAGAAAGCAGCACCTTATTCGGCCTCCTGGCATCCTGCAAAAGCCCCGCTTGTAGGTATGTATAGATCCCCCACGGTGAGGTCGGATGGGTTGGAGACCCCCCCTAAGACTTATCCACTTAATGGAATTCTACGTCAAAAAATACTTCAAAAACGACACCTAACTCGACCCGCTGCCCTGAATCCTTCAAAAACCCCACCAGCAACGCCGTTTTAGCCACAGACCCCCATGGGCTTGAGCGATAGGGACTGATAAGCTTGTGGGCACTACTAGATAATTGACTGAGTATTTTGTCAACATTTCAAAATTTGAAATTTAATTCGGAAAAAAATCCTACTGCCCCACGGCGAACACATTTTTAATGTCTACACGTAATACGCTTAGAAACCGATCAAACTTTTTTACCCCTGACGTGAAAACATAAGGACTAATATTTAAACTTAAATAATACTTAACTTAAAATGTGGAAGTTGGGCAAGATTGATGGGAATTGAAATCAATTATTCATTACGATTTCAGATTATTCGACAGTTTGAGATAGAAAATGTTTTAGGTACCCATAAAGATGCAATACTTTTTGAAGTAAAAACAAGAATGTAAAATGTAAAATCGCTGCAATTTTACACAAGGGTTTATTTTTCTTAGATATAAATTATCCAAAATTTAATTCTATATCAATTTAAGAAAAAATTCAATTATTAAAAAAAGGTTTTCTCTTGTGAAGTTTGTGGACGGATGTGGGACCCCAAAAGATGGATTATAAGTTCAAAAATACTCGGAAACCGACATCTCATTCGACTACCAAACATCCTTCAAAAGCCCCATAGATCCTCATGGCGAAACTGGACGGTTCTGGGTACCCCAAAATGGATCTCATCGCCAAAAATACGTCGAAAACGAGGCCAAACTCGACCCCATGCCGAAAACCTTCGTAAACAACTCTCTTAGACCATTTTTGGCCTCACGAAGCCCCCTGAGTTTGGGCGATTGGGCTAAATATCTAGCGAACACGACTAGATGAAAAACCGAATATATTGTCCAATTTCCCGAATTAAAAAAATAAAATAAAACCCGCTTCCAATTTAAAAAAAGGGTTTTTGTAAACTTTGCAAAAACGCCAGCCAACCCACAACCGTATCCCACCTGGCCTCAGACCCAACATCTCGTTTTCCCATATTGTGCACCTCCTGGGATTCTTCAAAAATCCCATTTGAAGCCCCATAGATTCCCACGGTGAAATCGGATCGTTCCGGGACCCCCAAAAATGGAGTCTACGTCCAAAAAGTACTTCGAAAACGACACCTAACTCGATCCCATAGCCAAAACCCGTCAAAAAACGCCTCCCGAAGCCCCATCTTAGCAACATAGCACCCCACGGGGTTGGGCGATCGGGCTGAAAACCTTGCTGGCACAACTAGATGGAAACCAAGTATTTTGTCAAAATTTCAGATTTTCGAGAAAATTCCTACTGCAACAAAAGGGCCGGACGGCGAATCGGCCATAAAAAGATGTCCATCTCACCCCCGTTATCGATACACTGTGCTCCGTCGCGATTACATAGGCGTACTATTCCAAGAATAACCAAAATGTAGTTGTAAAAAACAAAGTTCCGTTCCGTTAGAAAGCAAATTCCATCGTTTCATCGAAAACCTTTCACTGCTCAACTAATATAGGCAAATGGTAATTTTGAACTTCTGACTTGGACCTACCGAGCTATGAAATGGATAAAACTTTCCTTCCGGCTAATCCCATGGGGTTGAGGTTCAGGATAGGGGTGGAGGTCGGTCTCGCACCTGGGATCGAGTCCGATCCATATCCGTATTTGGATGATTTGTGTTCCGCCGAAGTCATTGCTACAATATACGACCAATTCACGAACGAAGACTCTACCTCGGCCTGCGTTTGTTAGTCTGTTCATACTTACGTGGGTACGTGTGTGCACACATGTGCACCGCGACGCTGGTCAAACGTTTTGAGAGAGGAAAAAATCTGTAGCGTGAAATCTCCTTTAGGTTTATTATTCTTGGAATAATAGGTACACCTATGTAATCGCGACGGATAACATAATACTATAACAAGACCTTGTGTAAAACATGCAGCGTTTTTGGTTTATTATTCTTGGAATAACACACCAACGTATTCGCGACAGGAGGTCGAAATATTTGATCGGTTTCTAAGTATATGGGTGGATATCATAAGCTCTAATCCCCTTGGAATGTGAATCATAAGCGCGAGGTGTAGGTAGGCCTATGGTGCACAATTGTGGGGCTGCACCGCTCCGAGCAATCGCTTGATCATTCAGCGATTTCAAAATAACGTGCTACGAGCATGCGTAAATGCGTACCGTTACACCAGGAATGAAAGACTACACCGGGAACTTCAAATTCCTACTGTCGAAGAAGTCATCAAAAAACAAGCATTAGCCCATCAGCAGAGGCTTCGGGGACACATCAACAGCGAGGTTGTCCAGCTCCTCGACGTTGAAGGCCTGCTCAGAAGACTGAAAAGAACAAAACCTCATGACCTGTGGGAGTGGGGTGCCCTGTGAACTAATTATCAGCTCAGTGAGTAATTACTAGTGCGTCAGTTGCACAAAACAACAAGTCGCATAGAAGCAGTGCTATGTGTCATCGCTTCTGGCAAGTCATTTAGTATGTATACATCAATTGTAAATTGCTGATAAGTTTGCTTACTTGGTGCAATAAAAGTTTCAAAAAAAAAAAAAAGGTGTAGGTAACAGTGACAGGTTCTTGGAGCGGGATGTAGCAAACCACATGTACCCCCCAGTGTTTCGTTATTAACCACACCCCAAAACCTAAGTTTCCTCGGGAAACTTTCCTATGTTCACACGACTGTTTGCTGGATGACGTTGCTCCAATACATTTCAGCCAGCTAGATTTACGTGAAGAGCGTATAGTAACTCTTCACGTAAATCTAACTCTCACGAACTTGCTGCAAGTTTCATCTGGGCCAGTCATTTTTTCGTAGGTGAAATTGCATTGGAGAAAGCAGAACAAAACTTCGGTAGGAAATGAAGAGAATTCAATTGAAAATCCGCTCCTTGAAGCACTGCTTGCAGTTTCCTGCTGATTCAATTTTTCACTGATCCCTGATGAGAATACGGTTCTGATTTCCGTCCCCGGCCCCGCATGCTTGCCGTGCGCATGTGAACACCTGCCCACAGGAACTAACTTAACTGAGAGTAATAAATTACAATGATTAGTAAATTCACTAAGTTTTTTCTTGACTAGCCTTCTCGCTCTTTTGAAAACCACCGAGCTCATCAGGCTTTGCCTGTTTCCATCACATGACTACATTGTAGTTACCACTATGAAACGCTGCAAATTTTACACAAGGGTTTATTATTCTTTGATATAGGTTATTTGTGCAGAAATTTAATTGGGTGTCAATGAAAAAATTTTCAGAAAAAAAATTTTGGATTTTTTTTCTTTCAAAAATTGGGTTTTTACTTGAAAAATATTTGACCTACTGGGATCCTTCAAAAATCCCATTTGTAGCCCCATGAAAGCCTATTGATCCCCACAGTGAAATCGGATCGTTCCGGGACCCCCCAAAATACTTAGAAAACGACACCTAACTCGATCCAATAGCCTAAAGCCTTCAAAAAACCCCTCCCGTAACCCCATAGCGCCCCACGGGTTTGGGCGATCGGGCTGAAAACCTTGCGGGCACAACTTGATGGTAAACCGAGTATTTTGTCGAAATTTCAGATTAAAAAAAAATCCTACAGCCTAAAACTGCTCGAACGGACACATCGTTTTTGGAATCTAGACCTCTTGAAACGAATTATTCGTTTCAAGAGGTCTGTTATAGTGTCAAATTTTGAGGGCGATCAGAATATTAGACCCCCGTCGCGATTACATAGACTTATGTATGTATTATTCCAAGAATAACAAACCAAAATTGCAACTGGAAGTTCAAAAGTATATCCGCTGATGGCGAAGGGAAGGAATCTCCTCAGGGAAGAATGGAACGCTGAAGACGTCTTCACAGTGAAATCCGCACCCCGACTACACATCTAAATTCTGCCAGTGTTCAGTTCTCCCAATTGATACACATCCTAACGGACTGTCGTCGTGATTTATTAAAGACCGCCCTCAAATTAGTTTAGCAACCCATTTGGTTTATTATTCTTAGGTCAATCAACGTATACGATCCGATTTCGTGGGGCCACAAACTTTTGAAGGATGACAGGGGGTCGAATGAGGTTTCGTTTTCTGAGTAATTTTGACGTAGAATCAATTTTTTCGAGAATGCAGTTTTTTTCCTAGTTTTAACCTTATACCGACGTAGAATTGACTTTTGCACAATTTATAGGTACCTCCCAAAGAATAGTATAACTTGATGTAAAATTGGCAGCGTTTTGAAGAGAACGGTGATTGATAAGTTGAATAATGAATGCTGCATTGCCACGGTTCGTAAAGGTAGGTAAGTGCAACATTCTGAAGGTCTTTGATAATAACTCATTTATTTTATTCTGTTCATTCTGTTGATAGGTACATCTCTCACAGTATAGAAATGAAAATGCGTTTGATGAAGGTAATTAGTAGTAACGAAACCTGCAATGTTTATAATTATATTCGTAGCCGCAGAGCAACTTCCACGAGGCGGAGAAATTACACTGACCAGGCCGTGGAATGAATGCGGTTAGCCTAATAAAATTGATGTTCCACCGATATGGTTGTCCGTTTATTCGTATGTTTCAATAGGGGGTGATTTATTCGACCGATACGTCGGGGTTACGCTTCTCCAATGAACGAATACGACCAATTAAAACGTCATTTACCGATAAATCAGTATGAGCCAGTAAGTTCAGTTGACCAGGTTAATAACTCAAAATGGACAAGTTCAAAGTTCAATTTAGCTGTTCCCAAAGCCTAGACATAGCTATGAAATTTATAATAATTACTGTTTATATTAAATTCATGAGTTAGGTATGTTAGTTGACCGTCTAACAAACCTAACCCATGAAAGGTTTATTAGGGCGAATCATAACACACGTTGTCCAGCGCGCCATCGTCTCATCGACAATCAAAAGTGTACAGTATATTCTGAGGGTCCACCCAGGACAATTCATGAAAAGGAAAACAAAAAATACATAATAATGTAAATCTATGACGAGCGCGACAGTACATATTGTGCTTTGAGTCCCGAACGTGAAAACTGGAGCTTGACACACCTTTGAGGTGAAGTCACTATCAAAATAGATCGTATTGTCCGCTCAGTCCCAAAGACAGAATGTTGCGACAAAGCGATGAGAATTACGCAATGTTGATGCATCTGCTCGATAGCGAACAATTTTCAAGTCACGAGAAGACACATCATAGCAGGGGAATGATGACTTGGTTTTCATATAATTATCCCGAACAACTCAGTACCCTAAGTGAGCTTAATTTGTTCTGAATTAGTTGCTAATAATGTAGCTATTAAACTGGTTGAATTCTTTTCATTAGGAGTCAGGGCTTCCAGCCTCTACAACCAATTCGATCCGGCTTCGAACCGGGTCCGTGTTTAAGACTGACCACATTATCAGCGTGGCGGGAGAGAAACACTTGACGCTATACGAGCTATCAAGCTAACAAATGCAGCAGCTGGCTTACACGCCCATTCAGCCTTGCGCCTTCCACCGAAGCAAACATCGCGACGGCGACTACTTGTCGTCCTTCAGTTTATTGTGTTGTTGAACAGAAGCTAATCTAAGGTATCAATAATGGTACTCTATCTCCACATGCCGGGGAAACTCGTGTTTGTTCGGATGTCAAGAGATCACATATTGTACGTAGGTACTTGCCGTATAAACACGAGGAGTAGGTACCTACATGATGTAAGTAATGGCCTTGTACATGCGTGCCCCATAATCTCATGACGCCTCGAATACAAGTCAGACAACGTAAATGGGGTTTGAGTGTTGACTCCCGTTGGGATTTGTACCTTTCTCCTACGGTGGGACTACCCGACAAACCACCATTACTGATTAATGAACTTTGTAGATTTTTGAAGGCGTCTACTGGAATTCGCAATGGGATAACAATTTTAGAGTCCCTCGGATAATCTGCTCCCATATATAACAGTTCCTAAATGACTCCCAAATCTCCAAATCTCCTTGCAATTAAGTGACGATTTCCCGACAGTTAAAAACCTATTTTCTTCTTAATTTATCAATGAACCCCACAGAGCCATTTTTACACGATAAAATGTACATTCAAGTGGATCGGTTTTGGCAAAAAATATTTTTTTTTTTCATAAAGAAAATTCATTTTCTAACACTTTAGTTCCTTGCTGCAGGCAAAAGTTTGTTGTATTTTCACCTAAGGAAACCGGTGAATTACGAATGCGCCGATCCCTCCAATTTCTTGTCAGTTTTTAAGGTACGAAAGCACCTAAAAAGATTCGTTGCTCCACAGAACAGAAAGAGTAGAAGCGGCAGCCAGGTCTTCTAGCGCAGAGAGCCGTACAGTGCGATGACGTCGTCATGACGTTCGCAATTGAGAGTAGTGGTAATAAAATGTATACCCCAAAAACAACATTAAATTTTAATGTTTTTTTAAGGGTATTTTGGACCAAAAAAAAAAAAAAAAAAAAAAAAAAACAACTTCGGTTAGGATTGGTAAAAAATGTTGTTTCAGAGGTAGTGTTGACCAGACACCAGGTACCCCCACTCCAATAACCCCAAGCCCTGGAGATTCTCTGTAACGTTCCATTGAAGCGGAGAGTTTTACCAGGAATTCAGCTCTTTTCCCGACCTTTTGGCAAAGGTGAACCATAAAAAAATAAGCTTCTACTAAACATATGCGTTTAGTACTTATAATCACAGTTTAAAAAATTAATATGGTAGGTAAATAGGCTATTAATATACTACGAAATGCAGGTGCAGTATCACCTCATAAAGGTACTTAGTAGCCACTGAAAATTCGGAATTTGGACAAAATACTGGGTTTACCTTCTAGTTGTGCTCGCAAGGTTTTCGGCCTGATTGCCCAAACTCGTGGGGCGCTATGGGGCTAAAATGGGGATACGGGAGGTTATCATGTCCGTGTCATGTCATGTGTGTTTATGTCTATGGGGCTGAGATTGGAGTCGTTTTCTTAGTATTTTTGGACGCAGATTCCATTTGTGGGGATCCTAGAACGATTCGATTTCACTGTGGGGATCTATGGGGCATTCATGGGGCTACAAATTTGATTCATAGGAGGTCAAATTAGCTGTCGTTTTCCGAGTAATTTTGGATGCAAAATCCATTGTTTCGAGGTTCATATCTGTCTAAACATTGTACAAAAATTTTATTTCATTTTAATTTTAATTTTTCCAAATGTTCGCCTAATGACACAGAGTTAATTTTTGCATAATTTTTCTCTAAAAAAAAATAAACAAATAAACAAATAAACCCTAGTGTAAAATTTGCAGCGTTTTTTTATGGAGTTCCACATTCTTCACTTTAATGATGAACTCTTGTTTTGAAATACAGCAGATCAATCAATGGCGCCGAATAAATAAGGAATTATTCGTCCAAAAGATGATCACAATAATTATTTTTATCGGATTGCATAATAAAATCACCCGTTTCAACAGCTGTCGTCTACAGAGAGCCAGAGAGGTTTTTACATGATCTCGAACAAATCCGCGTACTCATCGCCGATCAATCCTTTTTCTTTTAGTTCGGCAATTATGGATTTTATTGTGCAATCCGGTTCACCCGTTGTTGCAAATAGACATGTATCACGTCTTTAGTATGGCCCGCGATTTGAATTTACATGGCCTTTCAGAATTACATTTAAACAGACCCTTTTGTCCGAAGTCTACACAGTACGGCATATTCCATAATATGGAATATTTACATAGGTATATGTACATATTATGTACATATACCTATATACTAATATCACACAAATCTACGAGGGCTGGTTACAAGGAACATGAATTTTTCGGGGGAAAAAACGTTTTCCGAGAGTTGACTGATTTGAAATGCACTGGCAAGCGGATGGTGAAGGGGGGGGGGTGTACTAAGCGGGGGTCACTCAGTTGAGGTGGGTGTAGCTGGTGCCACCACCCTCTCCCTTCTATGTTCTGTGCTCCGAACATACCGAGAGCCCCAGATGAAAGAACTTCCTGTGGTAATGGTCTACCATTCAGCTTGTCAGCACTGCGTCAGCACGCAGAAAGATGAGGAACCTCTGAGCCTCATTTTCCCAGTTTTTCGGTTATAACTCGAAAACTAAGCATCATAGACAAACTAGACTCACCCATTAAACGTTGAAGAGCATAAAACTCTGCGTCGAATGACCTCCTTCAACATTGGAATCAGTTCAGGCGCGTAGCCACAATCAAGCGCCAAAAATAGGCCATTTTCCAACTTGGCTGAAGATAGGATTCGCTCATGTTTCAACCCCTGTACTCATGAACTGTTACTACAAACGAATTGGCTCAAAACTTACGTTGTAGACCATCAAATTCTGAGATAAGGGAGCACCTGAAATTCAAAATTCGCCCACTCCTCAACTCAAAATCTGCTATTCTACAATAGGTATCAATTTTGCGATAATTCATTTACAGAAGTTGAAACATGGCCGAATTCTATTTTTCAGCCAAGTTGGAAAAAATTGCCTATTTCTGACGCTTGATTGTGCCTTAGCGGTTGAACTGATTCTAACGTTTAAGGAGGTCATTCGACGCAGAGTTATAATATAAGCATATTATGCACTTCAACATTGTATTGAGTACGTTTTTGTCCACGTTTCACCACTGCCTACCATGAGTCACTTTACTGTAGACTGGTCGCACCATCGCTGCTATCATACCTGAGATCAGGATAAGCTTGGAACTACTGAACCAGCAAATTTTGCTAAACTGAAAACCTCCTTGCTGTTGATCATCCACCACAGAGCGTAAGTATGTGCTCGCCGCTTTCGTACTCGGCGCTTTTCTCAAAAACCTGGCGCAATCGTTCCTAAAAATTTGGGGCTTTCGTACCGCATTCCAGAGGGGATCGGCGCTTTCGTAATCCACCCAACAAAACGGCCTGCAAAAAGAGAGCACCTACAAAATTTTCTTCAGATTCCATTCCATCATAAAATAATCATTAATTAAGGTAGGTACATAATCATTTCGAAATTTTGGATTTATCAAAAATTATCGTTATAACGAGAGAGAGATTGATTGATTGATTGTTTTATTTATAAATCTGTACATTTTTGGGCCTATAACGGCCCACTCTTACAAATATACAAAAGAAATTAGTTACATAGGTACAAACGTATTGGACAATCGTCAAATTTCAACAAACTAAAGATTTAGTACTATATATATATATATTTGAAACTCGCAAATAATGTCAATCAAAGTAAAGCAGTATGGCATGCTTAATTAGGTCTTTATGGGTCAGGAGTCCAACCATCCGCTGCCACGAAGAAGTCCTCCAGAGAGCTGCTCTGAGAGGTGCCAATGCTCTGAGAAACCGACCTGCCTGAGCTTTGAAGGAGCGTTTATTCATCTTGCGAACAGTAAGAGGTACACTGTTGAACAGTTTTATCGCTTACCAGTTCGTAGCCTCACGCGCTGCATCCAGCCGAACTAATTCAGGCACATACTTGGAGGCATTCCGTGTATTGTAATTGTGGGATGCGACGACGAATGCCCCAGAATTCTCATATGCGTACAACAAGCATTCCAGATTGTACGAGGCTGGGTAGTAAGGACATTTAGATCCCTGAAAGCCTGACGACAGTCCTCACGGAACGACACACAGTGGGGCAAAACGGGTTTTTCGAAAAAAAAAAAAAAAAAAAAAAACCTGTAAAAACTCTACTTACACCTTTAAAAATCTGAAGAAAAAAAATCACACGTGGTCTTTGAGTCAATTAACCCACCGACACACATGGGTCAATTAACCCACCGACTCACTATTTCTCACTATAATTCAACTCCATTATGAGGTCGAAAGCTGGCAATTTCACCAATCGATTCTAAAATTTAGACTTTATTTATTTTTTTTTTAAAAAATATTTAATATTAAATTTCATTGGATATCATAGTTCATATGCCCGGGGTCAATTGACCTGTAGTGGGACAATTGCTTTCCAATTTTTTCTTAAAATGCGGTGAGAATCGCTTTTGTAATTCACGGCACACTAAGTTAAATTTAGTTTCATAATGATTTTTACAATAATAATGATTTTTTTAATTATTTGTGAATCATTCAGTGATTTGGTTCCTACAATGATAAATACTTGCTTGAACAACCTGGCATGAGATAAGCCGTTCTACATTATTTGTTAATGACAAATCCTGATAAAATCAGCCAATTTAGCTGCAACGAAACGGTCCAAATTCGCACCGTTGAGCAAAACCTCGCATAATTCGCGATATTGAATTTTGAGCCCGGGCATTGTTGCGGCGACCATTTAGGATATTGAAGTGAGTAAATGAATGGTCTGGGAATGACATCTTATGTGACAGGATCAAAGTTTCTACCGATAATCCTCCAGCTACGGAGTAAGCACCTTATATTCGATCAAGCTCGTTTATCTCGCTGAAAGCGGCTGAATCGGCCATGTTTTTTACACTAAAATCAATCCTGCGTCCAGATTCGCAAATTTTCACAGCTGAAATTTTTACAAGAGCTTCCTTAGGGTGTCTACAATCGAAAAATTGCCCCGCCAGAGCGGAGATCGGTGGAGCTCTTTTTGAAAGCTTAGAAACCCGAGATTACTCGTTAAAACACGATTAATTACTAAATAATTCAGCCCCCCATGAAGAGCATGGTATTTCAAGCGGATTGAAGGTTCTTAATTTTCTTAAGGTTCTTATATCAGGAACACGCCCAATGAATTTCAGATTTCTATCTTCAAAAATGAACACACACGAATACTCCAAACTTTATGTTTATAAGTGCCTATTTTCGAAGTCTCAAAAAACTCCACATTGTAGGGGAAAGTGGGGGACATTGATACAAGGGGCACCTTGATACAGTGACAGTATCTAGGGCCTAGATTCTAGGCAATGGACCAAGTGATAGGTTCATTGCTATGACGAGATATAGCACTACAGGAGTGAAGTCTTCCAGCGAAGTTTCATCCTCCACCATTTGAATACAAGACGTAGGTAGGGAGAATGCCATGTGATTTTGTTGTCACGAAGTAATTTTTTTGCGTTTTGTTTGAGAATACCCAGCAAGTGAGAAGTACTGATTATCAACTGGAGTTAAATGCATAGGGAAGAACATGGCTATTGTGAAGTAAATGCCGATTTTTTATTTCTCATTGCTCGTTACTTTTCGTCAAAAAAGCAAGGTGTTTTCAAAATGGCGTAGTGGGGCAGATTGATCAACTCAGTGGTGGGACAGATTGATACGCATAAAAGTGCCCCACTTCCAAGAATAATAAACCAAAACCAGCAGGAGCGACATCGATGAACCAGCAATGTCTTCTGCAGTCCAAGCTGTAACTGAAGGGTTGATGTCCTTACGTAAGGCGGCTGCATTTTTTAAGAAGTTGATGAAGCATGTGTAAGTTTATTTTCCTTGACAACTTGAGAGGTGCAAAATGTTATTTTCAAGTAGTTGTAAGAAAAATTGCTTAAGAGAGAGGTTGTCAAGAGTGTTATAACTACGGTTTTTGTTGTGATTTTCATATGTTTATCAATGTACGCCACCGTGTATCAAACTGCCCCAGGGCCCGTATCAATGTGCCCCGCATATGGGGCACATTGATACAAATGACTTTTTCCAAAAAAACCTCAACATGGGGTACTTAGTTTTTAACAAAATTGTTCCCCATTTTCCCCCGGTTTCTATGAAACATACTTAATGGGTTAACAACAAGAACGTCCTCAAAATCCGTCTGAATAAAAACTACTGGCTTCCCAAAAAAAAAGTGTATCAATGTGCCCCACTTTACCCCTCATATCAGTACAAGCTGAAAATAAATTCTTCCAGGAAAACGGCTACAGAGATGCATTCTACAACTATTCAACATATAATATATGTTTATATTATAAACCATCGGAAAAAGTTCGCAAAACTAATTTTCGTTTTTGAGGTTTTTTTCCGGCTTTGCCCCACTGTGCGACAGGCCTCCGACTACGTGAATGGCTCTCCTCTGAGCCCCATACACCAGCGAGGCTGAAGGGGCATGCCCCCAGCATATGATCGCGTATGTAGCCTTGGAATGAAAGCAGGCATAGTAGGCCGCCAAGGCAGCCTCCCTCCGTAGCTTATTGGACAATTGACGCAGAAGAAACGTAGCACTGTTGAGAGCACTGACGGCGGCCTCGCAATGGCTCCTCCAATTCAATCTAGGATCGAGATGCACTCCCAACAATTTAGCACTTGAGGGATTCGAGGAAATCCCAAACACAGCCTCCCCAGTACCGCCGGTCACATCCTGAAGAGCATCGATGCAACGACTGATGAGCCCTTTTAAATGAAAATGAAATACAATACTGCAACATATCTCCACACTACCCCTTATACAAAAGCTAAGATACTCTCCGGAGAAGCAATGCTGGTATGCTGATGATTTTTCGGTTTGCAGGACTACCTGAAGAACCAGTAGGATGGCGTGCCTCCTAGAGACCAAATTATAGCTACTACCCCAATGGCAAAAGTTTCAAATTTATTTTTCTCGTGATTATTTATCAATGATGATTCTGATTCTTATATTATTTAACTATGTTAATTCTGTTTCTTGTAATTATTGTACATTAATATTAATTGATTCTACAACTGCACATAAGCATACCTCCCTATCATATTCTATCCCTATCATGTTATAAGGTCCAGGATATTTACGATAGTGTTAATTGTGATTTGCAGAGGCTGATGATGGGCAAAAACCCGAAACCGGTCCCATGTAATTTACCAATACAACCCGTGTGAATGGACAATTTCTACTCTCTATCCTTATTGATAGACCTCACACAACCCCAGGACACTATAATATCATCATATTATGATCTTTTAGATCAATTAGAGGTATTCAAGTTTTTATTTAGGGGGTGATTAAAAGCTGATGATTTCTAGGAGGCTCAAACGGGTCTTTGAAGAAGGAGGGGAACCCTGCCTAGCATACTAGGTTAGAAATCGAACAGCGTTGCCCGCCGTCTGTCGGGCGTAGGAGTAGAACAACATTTCCGCCTTCTATACCTAATGCGAGGTAGTCGATAGAGCAGCACATCAGAGGAATGTGTAAAAATGAAAATTCTTTTTATATTTCTATCAATGCGGAATACGGAAGTAGGGTACCTCTCTCACAGACCTAGAATCGGGTTTTCGGCATTTAATTATCGAAAAATTGATTGAAGTGTAAAAAACGGGTTTGAACTACAGTTTTTAGCTTTGAAGCGCTCTACCTCTAATCACCCACTTTATACTGAATACGTCCAAAAATCATAATGGGCCCGGGAACCGATTGTCGACTAATACTTTTTTCTGAAAGAACTTCATAATTTGAAGCCATAGCAGTGAGATTTGTGACGCCAACCCAAACCGCTGATCGCTTGTCCTGCCGCAAATTCTAACTTGGGCTTTTCAATAAATTATATAAAATAATATGAAATTGAGATCAGAGCTTTGATCCATTCTCAGTGTTATTTGGAAACCTTCGATAGAAAAAAAAAATCTATGTAGGTATCCATCTCCATCTCTGGGTCCATTCCTCATTGAGCGATCATGAACATTCTCCAGAAAAAAACTTTGGACTCAAACAACTTTAAAATATGACAGAAGTTTTTGTATTTACCTATACGTTTGTAAAATGACATTTTATATAGCGTGACAAGAATGATTATGTGAAACCATGTTCAAACTCGTACCCTCCCTTGATGTTTTGTACATAGTTGATATTTCGTCAAACTTTGGGAGATCACTAAAACCCGGATTTTAGAGGAAGATAATCTATGATTCGCTGTCAGAACTAATCAACTGCCGGAAGGTGATGCCATCCGATCGAAAGCGTTCACAGGGAACGAACCACACGTCTTTATATTATAACTTGGCTACTTAAATGTGCGGAACAGTCAAGGGGGATGCATCTTCATTGCAAACTGGGATTGTGGAGATTAAACTTCGGAGGGAACCTCCGGGGGTTATTAGCGCAGAATAAAAGACCCTGTTCTCGCAAAAGCAATTACTGGCTTCACCATGCAATTGTTTGTTCACAAAGTACGCGGTAAAGAAAGGTAGGAATCCATTGTATGATAGTGTGCTTTCAGGTTTTGAGGATCACGACTACAACTCCCGTCTTCCTTAGATTAATGAACGCTGCTTTCATTAACAGATGCTGTTGTGAGAATTATTGGCTCTATGCCTTATGGATAATGCAAATATTCTGTTTCATCCCACACAGTACCTTAACAAGAGCTTATAAACTCAGGATTCCATAGTAGGTGTTCTCTACTCGAGCTGAGTCACCTACCCAATCAACGGTGTACAAGGGAGTGAATGAATAAGCTGATCTGGCCTCTGCTAGCCATACCTACGTGACGAACTAGCCGAAACGGACTCATAATTAATTTTATCAATCTCAGACAACCATAATGAATTAGGGTTCTCCTTACGTGTATTATCTGATCTGATTTTCAATGAGCTGAATCAAGATTTGAAGTTTATTTAAAGCTTAATCGAATTTCACGGAAAAGGTTTTTAACAAACTAGGTTTGTTAAAAGTTGCGCCCAAAAGGTTATCAGCCAGATTGCTCCGTGGGGTGTGAGGGCCTAAAAAGAAGGGTTTTGTCCATAGGGTCGTGTCAGGTGTCGTCCAAAAACCATCCGATTTCATCGCGGCGATCTTATATGGGGCTTTCATGGGGCTACAAGTGGGTGATTCGCAGGGAGCCAGGAGGTCGAACAAAGTGTCGTTTTCCGAGTAATTTGGGACGTAGAATCCATTTTTTGTGGTCCCTCATCTGCCATTAAAGGAGGTCATTTTATTTGTTCATTTAGGAATGAATAATACACCTTTGTAATCGCGACGGAGGACGACGACTCCGATCACCCTAAAAATTTGACATTATCTGTTTCAAGAGGTCTAGATTCCAAAACCGAAGTGTCCGTCCGAAAGGGCCGTTTTGGGCAGTAGGCATTTTTTTAAAATCTGAAATTTTGACATAATACTCGGTTTACCATCTAGGGGGGCGCTATGGGGCTAAAACGGGGCTACCCGCATAATCCCCACACATTTTACGAAATCGGATCAACATTGTGGACGTTATCGGTGTATCAAGGAAATGAGGACGGACAGACAGACAAGGAACCAAATTTGCTCAGGAAGCTCTGAAATGCAAAATGCAAGTGGAATTTAAGTTTTGAAGGACACAAATGTTTTCGTTCCCGAAAGCGAAAACAATGCTTCAGCTACCTTTGGTTGAGTTGGAAGCCAAAAATGTTACTGACATCTTATCAGTTTTTTAACAGTTTATACCCATGGATAATAAACCCAAAAGTAAAATTTTTTTACAACTTCTTACTTTTCCCTTCTAACCCAATGATGTCACCGAAAACGTGAACGGTTGATTTTCGAATTTTTCCGGTCTTATCCAAATAATTTCGATTACCATGCTAATTTCGACTAATTAGTAGTTCGACTTTTGGTTTATTATTCTTGGAATAATACACAGGTGTAGTTGTAGACGTCGACCTCCGTCGGGAAAACATAGGTCTATGTTTTCCCGACGGAGGTCGACTTCTCCGATCGGCCTCAAAATTTGACATTGTCCGTTTCAAGAGGTCTAGATTCCAAAACCAAAATGTCCGTCCGCCGTCCGGGCCGTTTTGGGCAGTAGGTTTTTTTTTTTTTTTAAATCTGAAATTTTCACAAAATACTCGGTTTACCATCTAGTTGTGCCCGCAAGGTTTTCAACCCGATCGCCCAAACCCGTGGGGCGCTATGGGGCTACGGTACCTAGGTTTTTTTTTTGGCTTTTGGCTATGACGTCGAGTTAGGTGTCGTTTTCGAAGTATTTTTGGACGTAGAATCCATTTTTTGGGAGTCCCGGAACGATCCGATTTCACTATTGCGATCTATAGGGCTTTCATGGGGAATTTTAGAAGGATCCCAGGAAGTCAAATATTTTTCACGTAAAAAACAATAAATTTTTGAAAAAACATTTTTTTGAAAAAGAAAAAAAAAAAAATAGTAACCATTAGTAATTGACATTGAGTAAACGACTTTCGGAAAGGTTTTCGTCATTCTCATTAATACCAGGCAAACACAAGAGAAATACTTTCAACAGAGTTTCCGAAGAGGCCAAACCGACTGATTTGGTACCTACAATAAGAATATGGATGAGATTGCGCTTCAAGATCTTCCGAGAAAAACTTTGCCAGCACAAGGAGGCAAACATACTAGCGTAAAAAGTGTACTTCACTATTTTTATTGTGGAACTCGACTCTCCTGTTCGCTCCATTTCACGCGGCCTCCACCCTCGAGCAAGGTAACAGTGCAATAATCATGAGCTTTCTGCGACTCATATTCCCAGGAACTGCATCCTTCGGCTCAGGCCCCGAAAAGATTATTCAAGCATACAAACGGGTCGAGGCTCTCCAGGTGTCAATCAATATTCATTTAACCCTGAATTTACGATTGAATACCTACTGGCTGTTTCTGGTTTTGCAGCTCAACAGAACGACAATGGTAGTAACTGAGCGACCTCTACTAAATGTGCCCTTCAAGTTTGAGTTGTGCCTCACCCGCTCCTTACATCTTGTTCGGAGTGAATGTCAAGTAGATCACACCGAGAAAGATTAAATTGAATCCTGCAGCTAGAATATCCAAATGTCGCCGAACAATTGTTATTTATAATCTACTTCAATGAAGGCGTGTTTTCTCGTAGTTTAGGAGGAAAGAGATGTAAACCCTGCAGGGTCACTATTAAGAAAGATCCTGCTTCTGTTATGGACACGAAATAATCAGCGTTTCGTAGAGAAGGCAAACGGGATTCAATCAGTTTTTTTAATGTATTATTTTAGTACAGTAGTATCTATTATATTATAATAAGAGGAAAATTCTCCCCGGATCGTGACTATTATTAGGTGCCTAACATAATAATATTATGCAATATTATCAAGTTGCCTATTATTGATGTGCAGTCTGAAGGAGGCTGACAAATCCAGCGAGGGGGCGGATCTGTAGTATAAAATAAAACTTGTCCTGAGTTTAAAATTGTCGTGTCAATGCAACTCCGCAGGAAGCTTTCCGTCATGGAGCCATCATAAGAAGATTATTCATAGTTTTCCTATTTATTCGCGGTAGACAAACGAAGGGGGTATTCGCCTAACTAACGAAATAAGTGCACCCGCCGATGAGTTGATAATTTGAAAAAAAAAAAAAAAAAATCCTTCTTACGAAACAGATGAAGCTTGATAAAATAAAAGTAGGGTAGATCGCATAACTCACAAATGTTCAATAAATTAAATACAGTGGGTACCGCTTAATGTGATCAAGATGGTGATTCCAGTTTTGATCACATTACGCGGTTGAAACACAAAACACAAGTTTGGCTTCCAGGAGGTTAACTTTTTTCGCGATAAGTATCGCCGTCCTTAATTCCGTTGTCCACTCCCTCAGACACTAAAAAGCGCATTTTCTTTATACAGTGGGCTTTAACTGCTCTAATGATGCCCTGATCAAGAGGTTGTTGAATGATACTCGTGGTGTCGACTGATTTTTCGTTTAAGTTTCCTGTCCAATTTTTGGTTTATTATTCTTGGAATAATACACCTATGTTTTCGCGACGCGGGTCGACGACTCCGATCGGCCTCAAAATTTGACATTATCCGTTTCAAGAGGTCTACATTCAAAATCCGAAATGTCCGTCCGCCGTCCGCCGTCCGCCGTCCGCCGTACGCCGTACGCCGTCCGCCGTCCGGGCCGTTTTGGGCAGTAGGAATTTTTTTAAAAATCTGAAATTTTGGCAAAATACTTGGTTTACCATCTAGTTGTGCCCGCAAGGTTTTCAGTCCGATCGCCCAAACCCGTGGGGCGCTATGGGGCTAAAATGGGGCTACAGGAGGGGTGTTTTGAAGGCTTTTAGCTATGGGATCGAGTTAGGTGTCGTTTTCGAAGTATTTTTGGACGTAGAATCCATTTTTGGGGGTCCCGGAACGATCCGATTTCACTGTGGCGTTCTATAGGGCTTTCATGGGGCTAAAAATGGGATTTTTGAAGGATCCCAAGAAGTTCAATATTTTTCGAGTAAAAATTAAAGAATTTTTGAAAAAACACATTATTGAAAAAAAAATCCCTCCAAAAAATTTTTTTTGAAATATAAAAATCCATTTTTTTTAATTTTTTTTATTGACAGAATTAAATGTCTATACAAGTAACCTATATCACAGAATAATAAACCCTTGTGTAAAATTTGCAGCGTTTTTGTTATGAAATCCGTGAAATGGAGCTGGTCATCCAGGCGTTGGAGTTTGCGGTGTAGTCAAGGGGAACATTTTGGGGAATGGTGTGAAGTTGGCAACACCCAGATCTTCAGCGAATTTCATAGCCTTGTCCATTAGCATTGCATTGTCGATAGGTACGTTCAGTGATCTTGCCTGCTTGAACCATCTGAGGAGAGCAGCTTGCACGTCACCAGCTTTTCCCACACGTTTGGGTGGTACGGCATTTGTGTACGTAGACCAAAAGAAGATTTGTAAACAGAACTTGGGTAAAATAAGCTGAAAAAACATCTCCATTGATCACATTACGCAACATTCGTGATTACAATACCCAGTCATTTTAACGTAGGGTTAATAGGAAATGTATTGGGGATCGTGATTTTGATCACATTAGGCGGTTGATCACATTGAACGTGATCATATTAAGCGGTACCCACTGTATCAAAAATTGGATATGTACATACAAAATTTGTATAGCATTTAACGAGAAATCTCATTATAAAGCTTTGTTAAGATAATCTGTACAAGTACCTACATGTAGGTATACATCAACTTAACATTGGTATATAAATACCTACTGAAATGACTGAAACTTGGCCTTGTAGAGTTACGGATGGAATCATAGTCAGACTAACGTTAATGCCGAGCTCGAACATCCAATCTTCTTTAAACAAGCCACAGACATTTCTGTTTTTTCTTTAGACTAGCCGCTCCGGCTCGCTACGCTCGCCTACGCACCCAGCGAGCCCCCCCATGTTTAGGGTAAGAGGCATCGACGGACTCGGTGGAACTCCGACATAAAAGAAGCCCACCCTCCTTGTAAAAAGTTTCAAAATTCGCAGATCCTGCAAATTATGCAGCTATTGTAACAACGTAGAATGTGCTTGAAAACAGACCCCCCTATCTTCCCTACAGTAGGTACCTAATCATTCCCAGAGGTCTCTAAGAAGCTGTGCACCGAATTGCAGAGCTCAGTTGTGATAGCAGGAAACGGATTTTAAACATATTCAACTCGCCGTTTTCCCGTAGAATTCACACTCTCGGAACACTAGGACACTTACGGCACACAATCCGAAGTTTTTATCGGTGCCAGGTCATCACCAGAGACCAGAGATCACGATGGAAACACCCGCATCTCTCTATCTGAAACGTCTTATGCTGGAGAGTTACAAACAAACTTTCGGATAAACAAACGCCAATCCGATCGCGTGGAAGTTGAGTTGACCGAGAATATGTCCGAAGTTAGCAGAGAATAATATCGTCTCCTGAGTCTAACTTATGAACTTAAATTAGGTAATTACTCTTGATTAATTGGTACAAACACTGCTTATAACCGAAAAAAAGGCTCCAAGCTCTCGGAAGGTTTGAGGAACCTCTTCTGTTTTCATGTGTGCTGCATAAGAATTTGAAGTACCTACATTTGATAAACCGTCTATGATTCAGCGTGCCTGTTTTTAGCGCCGAAAATGAACATAATATGTTTATTAAATGTTTACTAACATTATTGTTAGGCATAAATCTTAGAAGGCAGGAGGTTCATTACTGTCTCCCGTGCTTCCTTTAGGTACTGCTTTCCAGAATTTTTTCCCCTATTTCACTTCCTCCAAAGGGTGACAGCATTAACACAGGTGCGTACAGGAGGTGCGTTATTTTATTTATTTTTTCCAAACTAATTATAATCCGAATAATGACGTATCATCGGCGCGCCAATTCAGACGGAAGATATAAACTCCGCCGTCACAACATGCTGCGGTGGGTGACCTTTGCCCCCTCATATGAGCCTGTACGCTCCTACCATCTAGCGACAACGATACGAACCAAGAGGGGGTTGAAGTCAGGCGGGGTGGCGGCTTGGTTGGTATCAATGAACTTGCCGCCAATGACACCGGGAGAGAGTGTTCCTGAGAAATGTGTTCACCTTCCTCCACTCAGCTGACATGAACCGGAGGATTGAGGATTTAGTCAGTTTTAAATTGTCAACTTTAATTATTATCGAACACAGTGATCAAACGGTCGGACAGGTCCGGGAACCTCCTTTAATCGATCTAACATCCAAGGTTACTTCGAGAATGATTCCTCACTCGACTCTTGGGTCCAAATGGCGGTTTTACCGCACAGTTATTGCAATCTTTCTACATTTAAATAGTTTTTAAACTACCAAACCCGGTGCAGACGATGGACGATGGATGAGCGGGGCTTCCATTCCCGCATTTCGGCGATTCCAGTTTAAAAAAAAAAGTTTTTTTACGAGAATTTCAACAAACGTTTATCTCGCAAAGCCCTTGAAAAATTTGTTTAAGAGGGCATTTAAAACTGAAAAATTTGGTATGAGCTTGGTTTTCCCATCGGGCTGTCATTGCCGGTTAATAGTCACAGGGGACGATGGGCGTGCGTAGAAAATTTTTTTGCTGCTTACTTGTTTATTGGACAAGCTTTCGGCTACATGGAGCCATATTCAGGTCGGTTTTACTTAGGTAGGTTTCGATCCGTATCTGTCCACTCCAGTTCAATCCGCTGTCCTCTTACGTTGTTTGTGGGGTCTTTGGGTTGTCGGAGAGGCGACATGAGTTTCTTTTTCTTTTTTTTTTTTTTTATGTGTAACGAAACATTTATTTAAACGAGTAACAAGTAAAATCAAAAACAAACATAAACGAGGAACGCCCTTCAGCCCGGCGTCTTATGCCCTTCTGGGCGCCGTCGTGCTCTGGTGACTCTGCGCGTTCTCAGCTGTCACTGGTCGTCAATGGTCGTCGTTTCCCCAGTGTTCCTCTACAACACCGGCCCCATCTTCTGTGCCAAGTGACCGTAGCCGCCGACGCGTATTCCGGAGTCGGAGGTTCACTGCCCGGATGAGAGCAATCTGGGTCTTTACTTTCACCCAACCCGACATTACGGTTTCTTTACTTTGGTGGGTGAGGTGGCTGGTGTTTTCGGTTATACAGAATTACGGTAATTGTGGAGACAAAGAAGAGGTCGTGGGCTAACTGATACGAGGTAAGTATTTTGGGGGTTTTTAGCGTTGAATTTATGGCATTTTATAATAAAATTACGCACATAATCCGTCCTCCGCGGAGGTTGGATGGTGAGCCTACTCACCTCGTATCAGTGAACTACGGTGATCAACCTATCAACCGATCAACTACTGATCAAGTCATAACTGACGGAAAAAAATTGTCTATAAACACAGACACTTCATTCTTCCCAAAAAATTACAAAAAATCAAGTGTATTCAAGATAGTCCACGATTTAAGTACACTTCTTGGGTAATCTTTTTTTCTTAACTTTCAAACTCCGTTTCGAACTTTGTCTCTTGTGTGCAGCCTCCTGGAGATCAGCATCCAACATAAGTCCGCCATCATTGTCACACTCCATTTTCCATGATACCTATCTTCTTTTCATTTTTTTGGCTTCCTGATGCGTTCTCCTTGCTCTTCTCACTCACTGCTCCTAAATTTCAGGAAAATAGTCGGAGTGTGAGAAAAGTATGAGAAAATGAACTTTCAAGCTCATAGAGCAACCAAGTTTCTTGTCCGCTTTCAAAATAATCTGTTCAACATATTGTCCTCAACAGCTCCTTGGTAAATTTACCATTTAGGTATGGGGTCCTTTCGGTTTCCAAAACAGTTTCTTATGACCTTCCTGACAGCAACTCATGCTTCTTTTTAGGGAGGCAATTGAGCAATGAAGTTCTGGGTGGACATGGGGTTTCTAGTAGGTACCTACTTATCCGGCCCGACAAAAACTCCCTCTTTCAGCTTTGCTTCTGATAAAGCTGGAAACTTGGATCCCAGGTTCTTGAAGCATTCATTGTCTTTGATAAGTGCTTTAACAAATTGCTTCATTAAGCCTAATTTTATGTGAAGCGGCGACAGTAGCACATTTTCACGGGGTACCAAATTTTCCCGAAGGACATTTTTCTCACCCGGATCTCAAATTTTCAAGTTAAAAAAAAAATCCTTCTTCCCAAACCGGCTCGGACGGCGGACGGGCATTTCGTTTTTGGAATCTATACCTTGAAACGGATAATGTCAAATTTTGAGGCCGATCAGAATTGTGGACCTCCGTCGCGATTACAGAGGTGTATTATTCGAAGAATAATATACCAAATGAGCTTCTCAGCCATTCATGTTTCATATGTGACTCTCATGCCGAAATCCATTCCGGCAAATGAACACGATGGAGAGATAAAAGAAAAAGCATAAAAAATTGGATCGGTTCCGTTGGCATTTGGTAAAAACCGCGGGGTTGGCAAATAATTAAATCGTACGAAAGTGAATCCTTTTATACACAGAAAAGTTTGAAGGGGGCTTCGAAAACTCCCCAGCGAGGGATATAGAACGATAATCCTGGCAATGGATGGGAGGTTTATTCGTAACACATCCCCCTTCGATACCTCAATCCCTCAACCCCCCGGATCGGCTACCTAACGATATAGCATCGTATTTTTTTGCTAATCTGAAAAGCGAGTTCTTCAAAATCGGATTTACAAGTTAGGTGCAAAATAATATTAAACCACCATCCACCTAATAAACCATTTTAGGATAGCTATATTTTCTTGATAGTAAGTGTCATATTTTGGAGTGTCTAACGTTATTTAGTGGAGCTGCAGCCCAAGACATTTTGGCAACCGTAATTTCGAGAAAAGAATGGTAAAGCGAATCGAGGAATTTTTGAATCCACAGCGCATTCTTAAATTTCACTCGAGTTTGACTGTAAAGTCCCCATCTATGAACGGATGAAAATCAAGAAAAAAAAGTCTCAATTTCTGATCATATCAGCTCGTGTCTCGACATCATTTCTTAGTAAGGACAAATATTTAGCGAGAAAAGCCGCAAGAAAGGTTTTCAAAACAATCGAGCTCACCAAGATACGATCATCCTGGAACAACCTTCTCAACACAATGAGGTTGTTAACGTCGAAGAACACGCATTACGTAATCCTTCACTGGCGGATTATTCTGGTTTGAGAGAGATCAAAATTCGATCCCACAACAGCATGTACTACATTATGCAAACAAAACATGTTTCCTGCGTAGTAAACTGCATGACACATTGTACACCCGTGTTCAAGCATACCCTTAACACCCTATTTACATCACTGTACGATTATAACCGATCTCATCAAATTATCAACTACTGGAGCTGGAACAACAGCATCCATAATCAGAACTACCCCCAGAATTACCCATAGAACGAACAAGAAAAAAGAATCCTATTTTACAGTCAAAAGGTTACAAAATTTTTATTTTACAAATTTTACCTTATTTTACAAAAAGAGGTTAAAGGTTCCCTAGGTAGAAGGTGGATGCAGCAAATTTGGGGTCAAGACGAGTACACGTCGTGTTATCTTTGAATAAACATATTAAAAACTATTTATATAATACATATATAATGTTATTATATAACTTACTAACTTATAACCGTTAATGTTACTTATTCATTCATCTCACAATATCAGGTTTACAAAAAACTGAAGTAACCAGTGGTTGTAAAGACAAAAGTAATCTCTCACCACTAGACCAATACATCATTTCAAAATGATATAGTTTCGTGGCCTTGGGCCGACATATCGGTGTCCAGCATTAAATTTTGCCTCTAGGAAGCTGTAATTTTGTATGTAGCCTTTTAAAGACATTTACTTGACGATGCCAGGGTTAGGATCAGCTGAGTGGCTCTTAAAGATAATTTCTATGCTTTACACTCAATTGTAATAATAATTATTGTAATTATTACAATCTACGAATGGGCCCGGGAACCGAACGTCCACTAATACTTTTTTCTGAAAGAACTTCATGATTTGAAGGCATAGCAGTGAGTTTTGGGCTCCTACGGTGTAATACAAATTTCCAGGGCACTTTCGAAAATTTCAACTTTGAATCTGGAGGGAAAAGTGGCGCTACTCTCTCATTGGCTGCTGTCATTTTTTTTTTTTTTTTTTTTTACACTACTTCTTATGCTAGCGCACTCTGGCGGATAAGTAAAAGTGCCAACGCGGGAAAATTCAAAACACCAAATATTCACTAGTGATTTCCTCTACTCAGACACCTAATTTCTCAGTGCTAACTGTACTGAGTACTTTGTTCATTACTAGTTCAACTATGTTCGGCCGAATTTTCCCATTCCTCTGACCTAGTTCCTTGGCCCATTATTCGTAGATAGAGGGGAGGACAAAAGAGGAGAGGAGTGGGTAGGAAATGGGGGGGACTAAAGACATAAAATGTCCCAATGTGTTGCAGTCTCGTATGCAAGCGCTTAGTCCATCTTGCTAGACTCTTGCTCAAATAATCGCTTAGTCCATCAGGAATTTCCATATAGACGATCAACATTGCCTTTAGAATGCCTTTGTAATTTCAAACTTTTTGCTCAATTACAAGCCATACCTGTGTAGCAAAACAACCTGTCAAATGGTCATCTTCTAGGTAATCCAAGTTGCTCGACACAAGAAATTACTGGTATCTGAAGAAAATAGAATTTTCGCCCCTTTACCCGGGAAAATTCAGATTTAAATTGAAAACGTGAACACCGAATGGGTGACGGATTTACATCAAAATACATTTAATGCCTTAGAATGAGTCCTTTACTGATTCAGTGTAAGTTTAAGGATTCAACTAATTTGTTGGTCTCAATTCGCTCTGGCATTAGTAGGAGAAGAAGCGAGTAGTGGTGGGCAAAAATCCTAAATTATATAAAAAATAAGCCACCCCCCCCCCATTTGGTCACAACCGAAAGAAAAAATCGGGGTCGACGAATTAGTAACTTGGCATAAAATCCTATTATAGTTACAATAATAACAATAACGGGCCTGGAGACGATTTATTTACGAAGTTTTAAACTCGTCGTAAAACCCTCACGATGGTCGGAAAGTAAATTTTCGAAAAAAAGCATTTCCGTGGTAAGAGATATCCTTGTTATGGAAATGCTCGGTCGAAACTTGTTGACCAAATTTCGTGGATCAACGACCACTCAAGTTACCCCTTAAAAAAAGGAAATTTTGACAATAAAATTAGGCAGGTCCAGCCGCACAAAAAATTTGTCATGGCCCAAACTGATTTTTCTGCACTTCTCCTCGACAAAACAAACAGTTTAAAAAATCGTTCATCTACCTACTCTGGAATTTGAGATTTTTTTCATGTTTCGAAACATCGTAACTTTCAGCGTAGGGTCTAAGTTAAATACCTATATTCATACCTTATGTACGGATTGAGATAGGTATATCTCAATCATGAATCATGATATATCATGATGCTTTTTTTTTCTTTTGAAGATTTTTCCAAGTAAAATATCTAGGGGGAAAAGGGTAGCGGTAATTCCTGAAAGTATAAGGACAGGGTCAGGAATATTGAAAAACAGGGGTGTCCGTAAACTTTCGTAGCCACTGTAGTTCTGTAAAAAATGTCAAGGGATTGTTTATTGGAACGATGTACGTGTAAAGTGGTTTTCTGAGTAGGCAACCCTGGCCATCAAATAGGAAGTTTATATTCATATACCTACGGACCTTCCATAGGTGACGTCACGCACGTACTTTTTGAATCGACCAGGACAACTTTAGATGAATATAAACTACAGAAAAGAGTTTTTGTCACAAAAATGATGTATTTTCCTCTTTTTGACTTCTAACAACATGGCACAGGATGATTTAACCCAAAGTTCGGGTGCACGTCCACTCCTTATTCTTTTGGTTTATTATTCTTGGAATAATACACCTATGTTTTCGCGACGGAGGTCGACGACTCCTATCGGCCTCAAAATTTGACATTAACCGTTTCAAGAGGTCTAGATTCCAAATCCAAAATGTCCGTCCGCCCTACGTCGTCCGGGCCGTTTTGGGCAGAAGGAATTTTTTTTTAATCTGAAATTTCGACAAAATACTCGGTTTACCATCTAGTTGTGCCCACAAGGTTTTTAACCCGATCGCCCGAACCCGTGGGGCGCTATGGGGCTAAAATGGGTCTACTGGAGGGTTTTTTTGAAGGCTTTTGGCTATGGGATCGAGTCAGGTGTCGTTTTCGAAGTATTTTTGGACGTAGAATCCATTTTTTTGGGTCCCGCAAAGATCCGATTTCACTGTTGCGATCAATAGGGCTTTTATGGGGCTACAAATGAGATTTTTATGGATCCCAGGAGGTCAAATATTTTACCCAGGACAGGAAAAACGACACCACATGTTTTTATTTATTTTTTTTTTTTACTTGAAAAATATGTAACCTCCTGGGATCCTTCAAAAATCCCATTTTTAGCCCCATGAAAGCCCTATAGATCGCAACAGTGAAATCGGATCGCTGCGGGACCCCAAAAAATGGATTCTACGTCCAAAAATACTTCGAAAACGACACCTGACTCGATCCCATAGCCAAAAGCCTTCAAAAACCACATCTGTAGCCCCATTTTAGCCCCATAGCGCCCCACGGGTTTGGGCGATCGGGCTGAAAACCTTGCGGGCACAACTGGATGGTAAACCGAGTATTTTGCCATAATTTAAGATTTAAAAAAAAAATCCTACTGCCCAAAACGGCCTGGACGGCGTACGGCGGACGGACATTTCGGTTTTGGAATCTAGACGACTTGAAACGGATAATGTCAAATTTTGGGGCCGATCGGAGTCGTCGACCCCCGTCGCGAAAACATAGGTGTATTATTCCAAGAATAATAAATCAAAAATTTGAAAAACCATTTTTTGAAAAAAAATCCAAAAAACAATTTTTTTGAAATATAAAAATCAAAAAAAAATTCTAAAATTTTTCTCATTGACACAAATTTCTGCACAAGACTTGTGCATATGTACCTATATCGTTGTGCATTGCTACCTACATCAAAGAATAATAAACCCTTGTGTAAGATGTGCAGCGTTTATTTATTTACTTCGTATTTAATTTTTCTTTCGACAATTTCTTTCAATATCATGATTTGATACTGATATCGGAAGAAATATTGATATTTTCTACTATTGCAACGTCCCTTTTCCCTGAAAACGTTTTACACTGAAATTTACTTGCTCGGAAGTACTGCAATTTACAAGTCCGGCGGGGCTACTTCGAGGGTTATTTGCAATTCTTATATCTGACAAATTGTGAAAAGACTCAATTCTCCATCTAGTTGTACCCGCAATGTTTTCAGCCCGATCAAAACCGTGGGGCTCTGCGGTGCTAAAAAGGGGCCGATAGGTGGAGTTTTTGAAGGATTTAGGGTAAGAAGGCGAGTGGGTTGTCGGGAGTATCTTATCAGATTCTGCCCTAACACAGTATCGGAATGTAAGGATACCGGATTTGCTCTCGAGCCATCTCCTCCCCCTTCAATTTTTTTGGGGCCCAAACTCACCAGACCTCACCGTGTTAGTGACCTTCATGGGGCTAAAAAAGGGGACTTATGTCTGACGCCAGGAGGTCAAATAAGGTGAGACACCTTAGGTGTCGTTTTACGAGTAATTTTTGACATAGAATCCATTTTTCAGGGTCCCTAATCTGTCCGAAAGCCGTACGGAAATAAAGTTTTTCTTTTTAAATTTTAATTTTTTCTAATAGGTAGGTAATTTTTATTGACATAGGATTAATTTTGCACAACTTTTACCCAAGAAAAAAGAGCCAAAAATGCAGCACATGTAGACGAAGGAGTGACAAGCAGAAGTGTACTTCAACACCAACGTCTCACCTACTACTTGTAAGTATATCCTGATTCAAAACTGTTCGCGATAAGAAGAGATCACATTAAATGCAATTTTTGCACAACTCTTGTCAAAATACTCGAAACTGTTGAAAATTCCATAGATGGAACATGAAGAACGAAGTGTGTTCAAGAAGATGCATTCGAATATTGGACGGGCTGAGCGGGTTGCATTCAGCACTAGCGGGCGCCTCAAACCACTCTTGCGTATTCCATACTGGCTGCCTCACGATATAAATCAACGTCCAAATCACCATCATCCATATTTTATGAACGTCAAATATATACCTGGTACAGTATTTGAGTAGCAATTTTTATAACGTCGTAACGTCAACGAGGGGTTTAAGCTCTCACGCGTATTTACGGCTACACTTCCAAAGAATATGAATAGGAATGAAAATGTTGTTATAAAAAATAAAATAATAATTAAAAATCAGTCGTTTGCCGACGTGAGGAGGTCGGATGACGTCACCGCAGTCTGTGACCTACTGGCTTTACTGAATCGATTGTAACAAGTAAGCCACCCCTTGCCTTGGCCTCCCCTACTCATTTTATATACACGCTGCTTCTGGCAAATCGATTTCCTCCATCGATCCCCGAAAAACCTCTATGGGAAGTAAACATTCAGGAGTTTATCTCATCGGATGAAGTTAAATCATACGGTACTGTGGGGGACGATGAACTGCACCGTCGGTTGACCCTCGCCGACTTCATTCATGAGTAGTTCATTCATAACCATCACACGTGCCGTTCAAAATAGTCTACTACAACCCGGATCGGTTATCAGCTATATTTTCATGTAGGTATGATTCCTATCATATGAGAGGGATCGCCCGACAGTTGCAATAGTTGGGTTAAATAGCCGAACGTAAGTGAAGTTACACTTACTGAGGGACATAGGATCTCGTAACACGACTACCTTACACGTGGTCAGTTTTAATCGAATGCAACTCCTTAAAAAATCTCACTTTTCATATTGAATACAAAGTTTCAGGCTTAGCTAGTTTGTCAGCCCCTACAAATTACTAAAAACTACCAAAAAGGTCAATTCGGGATTGCGAGCATTCAAACAACGATAATAATTATAGCTCAAATAGTTTACAGGAGGCATTTAAAAAAATCGCTGCAAATTTTACACGAGGGTTTATTATTCTTTGATATACGTTACTTGTGCAGAAATTAAATTCTGTCAATTAAAAAATTTAAAAAAATTTTTTTTTGGATTTTCATCTCAAAAAAATTTTTTTTTTGGATTTTTTGGTTAAAAAATTTGTTTTTTCAAAAATTCTGTATTTTTTACTCGAAAAATATTTAACATCCTGTCAATGTTTGGGGCTGTCAGAATGATCCGATTTCACTGTGAGGATCTATGGGGCTTTCATGGGGCTACAAATGTGATTTTCGAAGAATCCCAGGAGTTCAAATAAAGTGTCGTTTTCCGAGTAATTGGACGCATAATTCATTTTTCGAACATTGAATTTCGCAAGCATTGTATCTTCTTTCTTTTTTTCAAAAATGTTTCGAATACCTATTTAATATTCTCTTAAGTAATGACAATGAATTAATTTTTGCACATATTTTCTATATCAAAGAATAATAAGTTTTTCGAACTTTTTCGTTTTCAATTTTAAAGCAATGAGTGAGTAGGTATATATGTATGTCTTTGGGGTGTGGTAAGCTATTCTTGCAGTAACTGTACCTTTGGTGATTTGACTTTCTTTTCTTTCCGTGGGAATGGGCCTATCAAAACCGCCCTGTCGCATGCCGAGGTCAAGGCCTTTAGTCGTTTCTTCACCCCTTACCTCTCTGCTGACTTTATCTACCCTTTCCTTCTATCTACGGAAGTCTCTATTTTATAGAATTGAAAGTTCAAGGTTCCCATCGCGCCAAACAGTCCGGTGAAACATATTTCCGTCAGTGACTTCATATAAATTACAGGGATCTAATTAGAGTGTAACACGTTTGGGAGGAATGGGAGGCGACCAGCCGTAGAGAAAGCAACACTTCTGCTATGCGGTTTACGGAAACCTGCTTGTTCAGACCTCTCTAATCGCTTCTCTCACCGCTCATCGCTAGGCAGGTATACCAGGTGTGTAGCTAGTGAGATTTCTGCACGTCGAGAAATGAATCTTTAGGCCGATATTTTAGCCAGAAACTTGAATAACTGACTTTTTTAAAATTATTATTACAAGTTTTTGAAACGCTGTAATTCAGAAACTATTGAACATGAAAAATTAGGGCTGGGCTAAAAAAATCGGGAGTTCACTCTAGTTTAAAAACGGTTACCATAACGTTTTCTCAGACCATTGCACCGTTTAGAAGTTATTTATAACTCGAAAGTGATTGACTTTAGCTAGCGTTATTAGTTTCGAAAGATCCAAACTCATTAAGTGAACTTGAAGTGAAGTGCTAAGAACTACTTTCGAGTTTTTAGAGAATGCGTTAGACTCCTTCCAAGCTGCAAAAATGGGTTTCGCACAACTATTTGATACTCTAACAACATAAGAAACATTCTTTTACGCGAATTTTTCCGATGTTTGAGGTTTGAAGTCAGTGGGATATTTCTGTTCCCGGGTGGATCAACTAATAAGTAATTAAAGTGTGTGCCACAAAATGAGGTAACATGGCTTTAATAGTGAACAACTATGGGGAGTCTAAATATCGCGAAACGTGCATTAAAAAATAAATTTGAACGCTGCAAATTTTACACAAGGGTTTATCATTCTTTGATATAGGTTACTTGTGCAAAAATTTAATTCTGTCAATGAAAAAAAATTTTTAAAAACATTATTTTTTTATTTTTATATTTCAAAAATTTTTTTTGGATTAAAAAAAAAAATTATTTCAAATTTGTTTTTGTTTCATACATGAAAAATATTTGACCTCCTGGGATCCATCAAAAATCTCATTTTTACCCCCACCAAAGTCCTATAGATCGCAACAGTGAATTCGGATCGTTGCGGGACCCCAAAAAATGGATTCTACGTCCAAAAATAGTTCGAAAACGACACCTGACTCGATCCCATAGTCAAAAGCCTTTAAAAAAGTCTCCTGTAGCCCTATTTTAGCCCCATAGCGCCCCACGGGTTTGGGCGATCGGGCTTAAAACCTTGCGGGCACAACTAGATGGTAAACCGGGTATTTTGTCAAAATTTCAGATTAAAAAAAAAAAATTCCTACTGCCAAAAACGGCCAGGACGACGGACGGTGGACGGACATTTCTGTTTTGGAACCTAGACCTCTTGAAACGGATAATGTCAAATTTTGAGGCCGATCGGAGTCGTCAACCTCTGACGCGAAAACGTAGGTGTATTATTCCAAGAATAATAAACCAAAACGCGACAAATTTTACACAACAGTTCATTATTCTCTTGTGAAAATAGTGCATTAAGTAATTCTACTTCAATAAGAATATACCTAGTTTAAAAAAAATAAAAAATAAAAAATGTATACCTGTAGGGTGTATCCTACAGCGTTTGGGCAGACGATGGACCTCCGAAAATGGATTCTACGTCCAAAATTACTAGGAAAACGACAACTCATTCGACCTCATGGCATCACTCAAAAGCCCCATAGAAGCCTCCATCAGTGGAATCTATGTCTAAAAATACTTTGAAAATGATACCCCAGCTCGACATTACTCAAAATCCTGCCAAAATTCCTGAAAAAAATTTTTTTTTTTGATTTTTTTCTAAAAAAAATCGTTTTTTCCAAAAATTCTTCATGTTTTACTCGAAAAATATTTAAGCTCCTGGGATCCTTCAAAAATCTCATTTTTAGCCCCATGAAAGCCGTATAGATCGCCACAGTGAAATCGGATCGTTCCGGGACCCCCCGAACATGGATTCTACGTCCAAAAATACTTCGAAAACGACACCTAACTCGATCCCATAGCTAAAAGCCTTCAAAAAAATCCTCCCGTAGTCCCATTTTAGCGCCATACCGCCCCACGGGTTTGGGCGATCGGACTGAAAACCTTGCGGGCACAACTAGATGGTGAACCAAGTATTTTGTCAAAATTTCGGATTTTTAAAAAAATTCCTACTGCCCAAAATGGCCCGGACGGCGGACGGACATTTCGGATTTTGAATGTAGACCACTTGAAACGGATAATGTCAAATTTTGAGGCCGATCGGAGTCGTCGAACCCCGTCGCGAAAACATAGGTGTATTATTCCAAGAATCATAAACCAAAAAATCTTTAAAAAAAATTGTTTTCTAACATTTTTTATTGACACTTCTGCACAAGTAACCTACTTATATCAAAGAATAATAAACCCTTGTGTAAAATTTGCAGCGTTTTGTTTTAGCCCCACAGAGCCCCGTGGGTTTGAGCGACCGTCGTTGAAAATCTTAAGGACACCACTAGACGGAGAACAGTGTTTTGACAAACTTTCCGATTTCTGAGAAAATTCATACGGTGGCGGGCGGACATTTTATTTTTGTGATATACACGTCATGAAACGTATAAAGACAAATTCGAAGGCCGATCACAATGTTTCTCCCCGACACGAAAACATCAAACTTTATATTGAGTTTATCAAACTTAAGGCAATTGTGGTTATCTGTTCTGAACCTAATAAAATAATTCGAAGAGAACTGGAACTTGCAACTTCATCAAACCCAGAAACATTCAGATTAGCTACTTATTCGGCAGATCATTTACGACAGGCAGTTTCTTACGGAAGTGTTTTATAGCTTTAGCTTTCCATCTACAGCCTTTAGGACTGTCTTCCTCTGAATTTTCCAATTAAGGGCCTCACATTGTTTTTAACGTCTTAACCATACTAAAGCAGTCCAATGGGTTTTACGATTATGGAATTTCGACTAGCAGGGGCCCTGGTGTTCCCTCTAATGCGCTCATAAATGATTCTATCATGATAGAATGAGCAGATGGGAAGATTCGTTCATAAATGATTCTATCATGACTTTGAGAGCATTCGTGCACGGCACGAATCTTCCTATCTGCTCTCAAAGTTGCCAGGTGGTCCCATTATTCAAAAAAGGTGAGCTGAACTCATTGTCTCACCACCGACCCACCTCTAAACTCTCTGCAAAGTCCAAGATTTTTTGAGAAATTCCTTATATCCTTGAAAATGCCTATTCAGTGATTTTCAATTCGGATTCCTAAAACTCACAACTATTGTGGCAGCTGTATTTGTAGATGGTAAATTTGCGTCTGTGATTTGGGTGGATGTCGCTGAGAGCTTTGATTGCACATCCCAAGAGGTCAAGTTCTTATCAAGTTCTTGTTAATAAGCTCCATAAATATACCTTTTCAGCTAGCACCCTGTTCTTGGTCAAAAGCTAACTCCTGTGTCTTGATTTTTGGTTGTAGATAATGAGGCCCGACAACGCTCAGTCCTTGGCCTTTGTACCTCATTTTCATTGATCAATGAATGAATCATCAATGATCCCCGACGTGCCTTCTAACTTCATGACATGAACTGTACATTGTACAGTTTCCGTACTTCCGTACGACACGTCTTTGCTTATGCTTTATTATATCAGGTAAACAGAAGCCGCTTCTCAGGTGGCCGTGACCGAATGATTCAGGGCGAACTCTGTATACGGCATCATCAGATTTAAGGTGAGTTGACTTGTCCGGTTTCATTGCTGACGACTGATTCTGACGGCTTGACTGTGGCCATCTCGTCTCAATTTTGAACAGCTACCCTATTTTATTGAGTCATCTTTCTGAATGCCTGACAAAGGCTGCAATCCTGTAAAATTTGAATACCCAAACTGCACTAAGTACGTGAGTACTTTTCATCTCTGCCAATAATTTTATTCTGCTATCAATTTATACCGAAAGACAGGAACCTTCCTGGAACATATCCACACAAATCTCGAATCGGCAAGTGGTTGGCATTGATTTTCGGACAAATTCACCTTCCAAACAGATTACAACGCACTGACTACTATCATGTAGCTGGCTTCCAACGAAGGGATGACTTTGCCTATTACTCACCAAGTGGTAGAACATACATGTGGATATCGAAGCATAGTCAGGGCAAATGAACACTATCAAGTTATGCTTGTCAAACCTCCCCATGGTTTCTGATGTTCACGAGCATAACACCCGCTCCCGAGGGAACTTTAAGGCGAAAGGGGAGCCTTGGGTAGTGTGATTCTCAGATAATAGATCGCAGCACATCTGCTATAAAAGTATTAGCGTTCTAGCTCGCGGAATACCACGTGTATTTCAAATCTGAGATCCTTAGGCAAATGCACAACTCGCTAACATGCCCAAAATTTTAAAATTTCAAATGTGAGGAATTTAGAAAATTTATTTTTTGAATGAAAAGAAATTTTGAAATTCTGAACTATACATAGCATGCTCACATTCAATTCATGAATTTAAAAAAAAATTTCATCAAAATTGAACAATTCTAACCCTGTCTTAAACTGTTTTGCGTATGCTGGGGGTTAATTAATTGTTGCGACTTCAGGAGAGGTCGGTCTGACCTACTTAAACACTTGAGGTCCCCCAGAAAGGGTGCGATGTACGATCCTCTCGCTTGACAGGATCCTAAAAACGGTGGAGGATTTTTACAGTTCCCGCCAGAGAGATGTAATAATACAGCATACCTATAAAATAAAATACGAAATTTTATTTATGCGATTTCCAGTCTATTGGCAACTTATGGATTTTTTGTCCGCCCTTGGGGAAAAAATCTCCGGGAAAATTGTCTGATTATGTACCAATAATACTAGTACCTAAGCCGTAATTTTTCTGTACATGATCCGATTCTAGAGGTGTCCCGTCCGACTTTTCAAGCCTGCCGAAAAAAATGACGAAAGAGTCCATCAAAATTAAATTTTGATCGTTTCAGGATAGAGATTTTTCCACCTATGATTTCTCGACGGAGGTCGACGACTCCGATCAGCCTCAAAATTTGACATTATCCGTTTCAAGAGGTCTGGGTTCCAAAACCGAAATGACCGTCAGCCGTACGCCGTCCGGGCCGTTTTGGGCAGTAGGACGTTTTTTATAAATCCGAAATTTTGACAAAATAGGTAATCAGTTTACATCTAGTTGTGCCAGCAAGGTTTTCAGCCCGATCCCCCAAACCCGTGGGGCGCTATGGGACTAAAATGGGGCTGCGGGAGGGGATTTTTGAAGGCTTGTGGCTATGGGATCGAGTCAGGTGTCGTTTTCTAAGTACTTTTGGACGTAGAATCCATTTTTTGGGTCCCGCAACGAACCGATATCACTGTTGCGATCTATAGGGCTTTTATGGGGCTACAAATGAGATTTTTGATGGATCCCATTATTTTGGGTCCGTTGGACGTGTATAGAAAATGACTCAGCCGTAATAATTACGTTATCAATTATTGATGAACGCAGGGAAGACTCCATAATCGGTTTGGACCGTTATCCATTAGCCACAGAGGATGAGACAGTGGTCACTCACAATTGCGTGAATCCGACCGTATTATACCTACAGCCCTTTATATATTCGGAATGAACACTATTTTCTGGTACAACTAGTTTATGTTTATGTACACGTTGAAACGAATTTTCTGCGTGAATGGAATGATCGAATAATGCAGGGATCACATTTCAAGTTGCATTCGAGGGTAGGTACCTGAACGATGCGAATGCTCGCAGAGGGTCTCATTGAAGTCGTCAATTTTCATCATCGTCATTCAAGTCGCCTACCTGGGGATAGGGCCCGACCCGGTTGCCCAGCCCCCCTCACACATCGAGGAAATTTCTTCCAATGCACCAATTACCATTACCAGGAGAATCAATTTTTGATGGCTATAGAGTGAAAAAAGAGAATAAACGATTTTTTCTTTCGCATTTTAAAATGACGTTCTATGCTTTGTATATCTTGGAATTTCTAAAAACTCATCAAATTAAAAATGGCAATTTTTAAAATTTATATAGCAACTTTTTTTAAATTTTGGCATGTTGGCGAAGATTCATATGACATAAGAATGCTACTCAATTTTTTTCAGAATTTTTTAATGAATAGTTCAGCGGGAATCACGCTAATTTGTTCGCGGATCTTCCCTCACACTCGCACACTTGTGGTCCCCTTTCGCCTTAAGGCCATTCCATTTACCCGTCTCAGTGTGGCCTTGAGGAATAACCCAATTCAAGTGGGTTCTCGTCTTTTCAATGCCCTGCCAAATCATATACAACAGCTCCCTGATAGATCCTTTAATAACGTAATAAAATCACATCTTCTCAAAGCCGAACTCTACTCTTTGGAGGAGTTTTTCGGTATTTCATGGAGCGATGTGTCTTGAGTTGAGTGGATCGTGGTTGGGGAAGCCTTATCTCGGTACCAACTCGTAATTTGCCGCACACCTGTTGTCATGTTTCTATTTAAGTCCTGAGTTGTTTTAGTTTGTTTTGCTGAACCACATGACCACACCTATCATGTACCATTGTTTGTTTGCTTTGTACCATGCAACTACCTGATGTGTTTCGTGTTTGTAATTACGTTTTTGTACCAACTCGTGTTTGAAGTTTGCTGTGTCATATTGGTCACTGCAAATTAAAAAAACTTGATTGATTGATTGATTGAAATTAAATTAATACGGGATGGTAGATTTTGGTTTATTATTCTTGGAATAATACACCTATGTTTTCGCGACACGGGTCGACGACTCCGATCGGCCTCAAAATTTGACATTATCCGTTTCAAGAGGTCTACATTCAAAATCCGAAATGTCCGTCCGCCGTCCGCCGTCCGCCGTCCGCCGTCCAGGCCGTTTTGGGCAGTAGGAATTTTTTAAAAAATCTGAAATTTTGGCAGAATACTTGGTTTACCATCTAGTTGTGCCCGCAAGGTTTTCAGTCCGATCGCCCAAACCCGTGGGGCGCTATGGGGCTAAAATGGGGCTACAGGAGGGGTGTTTTGAAGGCTTTTAGCTATGGGATCGAGTTAGGTGTCGTTTTCGAAGTATTTTTGGACGTAGAATCCATTTTTGGGGGTCCCGGAACGATTCGATTTCACTGTGGCGTTCTATAGGGCTTTCATGGGGCTAAAAATGGGATTTTTGAAGGATACCAAGAAGTTAAATATTTTTCGAGTAAAAATTAAAGAATTTTTGAAAAAACACATTTTTGAAAAGAAAATCCCCCCAAAAAATTTTTTTTGAAATATAAAAATCCAAAAAAAAAAATTTTTTTTAATTTTTTTTATTGACAGAATTAAATGTCTGTACAAGTAACCTATATCACAGAATAATAAACCCTTGTGTAAAATTTGCAGCGTTTTTTAAATATTATGTGGGGATGTCCGTTTTTTCCATGAGGTAATTAATATAAAGTGCAGTGAATGTAACTTTCGCTTCAATACTCACGCTAATTGACCTACATGTAGGTCAATTAGCGTGAGTAATGAGCATTTATGTAAGCTGTTCGGAATTCGAAATATTTTTCAGGATTCCTCTAAGTAGTCTTACCACTCTGACTACTAAGTCTGGGAGAAATTACACGATAATTGGATGGTACAAACTGTTTGCAGAACGTTTGGCGAACGTCAGATAACGAGATTAGGCCCAACAATGTTTGTGCTTCTCTGTTCGTCACCTCTTTAATTAGGTTCCAACGAGCGTGCCCTTAAGTACAAGTATAATGCGCTCGTTTCCTTCCATCCCCAGTTCGGCCGGGTGTGCCTCCTTTCACACAACGCTAACGTAATTTTAGCGAAATAGTGGCGCAATTCGCCAAAGTTGATTTTTCTTAGGATTTTGGGAATAGTTGGAGCAGTGAACTTGGAAAAATCTCAATGATCCCGTAAAAGCATGAAGGGTACATACAGGGGGAAAACCAGCTACCTCACTCTTTTTCGAAAATAAGTTTGAGACATCAATCGAATCGGAATGAACAGTACATTGCAACGGTATATCCGAACAAATAGCTTTCTCCCTCTTTTTTTTTACGTCGTACACCATCTTTTCTCAGCTCCCCCTGTTTCGTTCAGTTTCTGAATAGGAAGTCTTAAAATTTGATTTTGAGCCCCAAACATTTGCTGCAATTTTTGTGTCGTTTTTTTTTTTAATCAGAAATTTTGACAAAATGCTCGGCTCACCATCTAGTTGCACAGCTCAAGGTTTTCAGCCCGATCGCCCAAACCCGTGGGGCTCTGTGGGGCTACGGGAGTGGTTTTAGTGGGTTTTCGGGTATGATTTCGAGTGGGGTGTCGTTTTCGAAGAATCTTTGGACGGAGAATCCATTTTTTGGGGTCCCAGAACCATCGGGTTTCACCGTGAGGCTCTAAGGGGCTTTCATGGGGCTTTTGAAGGATGCCAGGAAGTTGAAAGACATGACGTGCTACGAGTGATTTTGGACGCAAAATCCAATTTTCGGGGTCCCACATCCGTCCACAAACTTTACAAGAAATAAAAAGTTTAAAGAGTTGAATAGAATGTTTTTTTAAATATAGAATTAATTTTTGCACAATTTATTTCAAAGAGTAATAAAATTTATTACTCTACAATAGAGTAATAAATTTTAATGTTTTTAAATTTGCAACGTTTTTCATTAAATAGAATTTTTTTTTAAATTTATTGATGACTAAATTTTTCTTTACAAATTTATTGATGACTTCACATTTCTAGGAGGCATTGCTGGCATCCATATGAGTATTTTGCGACGAAAAACGATTTATTATTTATCATAATAAAGGTTGTTTTCAGTTTTGAAGTTAAAACTCGTTTTTCTCAGATTGCAGCTGTTTTGACATAGCTGGTTTTTTCCCAGTAGGTTGGAAATCCTGTACGACTTAGTGATAGGTTGCAGCCATGGAGGAAGGAACTCCTTCATCCAAGGGTTTCAGGTTACACAGCGATATTAAGAGCAACACTGTGCAGAACGTGATTTGATGATAAACATACAACGATGAGACTCAAGCAGTAAAAGTGAAGAACTCTGAATAGCAGTAGTCCTCCCCTTTAGGGCATTACTTTTACGCATTCATTTTTTCGGCACTAGTTCAAAAACCCGGGCACCCTTAGCGACGTAACAATTGCGTGTACCGTCTGAAGGGGACGAAGCCACGATCAATGCGACCGAAACACCTGTAGAACGGCAAAGCGAGGTTGATATCACATAACGAGGAAGGTAGGCAGAAATAATAATCTTTCTTGGGAATAGCCGAGGTAAGGCTGTGCACCGAAGGGCCAGTATATCTCCCACAACGATATTGTACCTACGTAATTTGATGGGAGAAAGCACCGAATGTGGGTTACTCCACTGGGAAGGCCTGAGGTGACGTCAGACGAGATACGAGTAGAGGAAGATGTTCCAATAGGGAGAGATAGATGGTATGGGATGGGCGAAGGCGAAGGAATGGTATACAGGTGAGTGGGCCTGGTAAGGTGGATAGGCTATCTATCATTGGGGGCTCAACTGCACGTCCTTCAGCCGTATATCCAGTCCCATCTTTATCTTGGGAAGAAACCACCCGTTGCCGAACGTCAACGCCGCTCCCGCCGAATGAAAATCTTCCTACTTTACGAACACTCTTCGAATAAATAAATTCTACGAGAGAGCTTTTCAAGCTCAAGTTGATATTTTCAGTTTAAAACGTTAGGGATTCCCAGTTTTTTGCTACCTGCTACGCCCACAATTTGGTTTATTATTCTTGGAATAATACACCTATGTTTTCGCCACGGGGGTCGACGACTCCGATCGGCCTCAAAATTTGACATTATCCGTTTCATAGAGCCCGTTTTGGGCAGTAGGATTTTTTTTTTTTTTCAAATCTGAAATTTTGACAAAATACTTGGTTTACCATCTAGTTGTGCCCGCAAGGTTTTCAGCCCGATCACCCAAACCCATGGGGCGCTATGGGGTTAAAATGGGGCTACGAGAGGGTTTTTTGAAGGCTTTTGGCTATGGGATCGAGTAAGGTGTCGTTTTCGAAGTATTTTTGGACGTAGACTCCTCCTTTTTGTGGGGTCCCGGAACGATCCGATTTCACTGTTGCGATCTATAGGGCTTTCATGGGGCTACAAATGGGATTTTTGAATAATCCCGGGAAGTCAAATATTTTTCAAGTAAAAAAGAAAGTTTTTGAAAAAAAAATCCAAAAAAATATTTTTTCTACAATTTTTTTAATAACACAGAATTCAATTTCTGCACAAAATTATTTAATAGCCTACATCAAAGCATAATAAACCCTAGTGTAAAATTTGCTGCGTTTTTAATATGAATCGCTTCGCTCGCCCACTTGAATGAGTCATGTGATGGAGTATATAAATACTAAATGGGTAAAAATCTCCCTATCATTGGAATTCTAATCCGACCCCATGGGTGTGTTGAAAATATCTAAATGCCCAGAATACATAACAACGGAAATTAGCTAGGAGAGAAAATTTCAGGAACACAAAAAAAAAAAAAAACGCTCGCTGATCAGAGTGAAGGTCCGAGTGGTGGGGGAGAACGCTTCTAGGTCGGAATTGTAGTGTCCAGTCATTAGGTGAAAAATAGAAACATATTTTGGGATAGAAATGGTTTCTATGGTTCTCTATGTTTTTTGGGGTGCTGAATCCGAATCTGAGGTTTTCCAACAAAATTTCGTGACGCAACATGGAGAAAAATGAAAAAAAAAACTGAGAAATTTTCGGGTTTTCCTTGGTTTTTTGAGTATAGCTCAAAAACTATCAACTTTGTGAAAAAAAACGTTCCTACCTTTATTAAAGAAAATTAAATTTGATATCTTTTGAGCGCCACCGCAGCTCTGTAGCTTCAATGGATCCCGAGATACAGCACTTCAAAATTTGGAAATTTTTCTCAAAAAGTGCAATTTTTAGGTTTTGATAATCTTGCGAGCCAAATTTCGGCAGGACCCCCTCCTGTTTGTTTTAGCTTCTGAACATTCATTTGTACGCACGAAACGAATTTAAAACAAAATAAGAAACGACCAATCTGACCACGCGGAGAGCGGAAGCACGTTTTTCAGAACGTTTTCGGTTGTAGCTCAGAAAGTATTGGTCCGATTCCACATTAATTTCTTTCTCGTGAAAGCTGATGAAATTCCCCGTCGCAGCTATTCTGTGTGAAATTTCGATTTGAGCTTTGATAAGGGAGGGGCGGGCACGGCAAAAAAGTGGCACATTGTGAATAAAACACGATACTTTGCACATTTCTGCCTATAACTTGGGAACGGTTTGTCCGATCTTACTTTTATTTTTTTAATCAGAAAGCTTATTACCGAGGAGGTAGACAAAAACGCCGTATTTTTATCACTTACAGTTTTGGAGAAGAAGGCTTGTGACATACAAAGCCACAGAGACGTTCTGAATTTGTGGTAGGTATAGAATTTTGTGAAGAACGTACAGTTACCGTCGTCCCAACTAGGGAATCTAATCCCGCGAGATCCCGCAACTTCAACTATTATCTATTATATATTTGAGTAATGGTGTTTGTATGTGTGTTTGTTTGCTGCTCTGGAGCCTACACCGTTTGAGCTCGTATTTCATAAGCATAAAAATCATTATTTGGCGCAAGGTGCTAGGGATTGGGACGCCGAAAAATCCGCCGGATTGGATTACCTAGTCGCAACACGCTCGACTAAATATGTACCTGTGTAAAAACTCTCCTTATCGAAATAAGCAGCACTCCCGCACGCATTCAAGAATGGTAACATGGAGAACAAGGGCGGGATAAAACCAAGATTCATCTTTAAACTAAATTCAGTTCAAGAGCGGATATTTCTTTCCCCAGGCGGGGCAAATCTTCAAAAGGTCTCATGACGCCTTTGAAAGAAGATTAATAATCGGCCATTGAAAGATTCCACTGCCTCCATTAGTCTCATTATTTGGAACTTCCGATAATTCGGATAACTCAAAGTGTAAATTAAGAAAAAATGGGGAGCGGGATAAAAAAAAAACTCGGACGGTTTTGAAGGTCCCTACTCTGGGAAAAACGGAAAGTGAGTTCACCGCCAACGGAGTTCAAATGAGAGCATGTTAAAACAAACATTCTATGAGGCGAAAACCTCGTGACATTCTTAAACACCCCTCCACTCTAATGGGATCTCAGTGGATTCTAACGCAAAGGAATTCAAAGGGACATGCTTAACTTCCAAATGGGGGTCTACCGTCTTTCCATTCAAAATTTTTCATCTTTTTACTAAAAAAAAAAGAACTTACTAGGTTTAGGTTTATAACTCTTGGAATAATAAACCTATGTATTCACTATCGGCCTCAAAATTTGCCATTTAGGGCAATAGGAATTTTTTTAGCCTGAAATGTTAACAAAATACCTACTCGATTCGCCATCTACTTTTGCCCGCAAGTTTTTCAGCCCGATCGCTCAAACCCGTAGTGCTCTGTGAGGCGCATGTAAGTTCGTTCCCGTCACCAAAAAAAATATGTAGGTTCGTTCCCGGTGATTGGAGGCTTAGGATGTAAGTTCGTTCCGCTTTCGGTGCACGAGGTTGACAATTCGTTCCCTGAAAATTAGGTTATTGGACAAATTAGCGGGATGAAGAATGGTGGTAAAATAGCTGTGTTTTATGATCGTAGATGTACGAATACATAAAAATATTTCTGCTTCCAAATTGGATTAGCGCAAAATTTGTCGGTTGGTGTAGCGCAGTTGGCTCAGCAGTTTTTGCATTTCCGTCGTCTGGACATGGGGGGTTATAGACTCATCCGTAGGTACTTTCATGCGTAGACAGAAGGCATAAATCAATTGCAAATTGCAGCATGACTTTCAAGGCGATTGCAACTCACTATGCTCAGTTTTGCTGCATGAGGAATAAGTTTGACTGGGCGAGTCAATAATCCAGAGTGAGTTTCCTCGTCTATGATTGACTGAGAAAATGTTGGTCCTGAAATCCCCTCATAGTGCATCTGACCTTGACTTCGCCGAATAGGTTGTGCTGAGTGAGGCGTCAGTACAGTTGAGCTACAGTACACTCTCGAACTGACACTTCAGCTATACCGAAGTGACTTCCTACAGCTACTTCCGAACTGACCACAAGTTGGCGGAACGAACATGTCACTTTGACGCTTGGCCTGCCGGAACGTGTTTACAACTTGTCCACGACGACTCAGCACTTTTTTCTTCGTTTGGGACCGAACGTGCGTACGCCCGCTCTTTGGGTCTAAAAAGGGGCTACGGTTTTTTTTAAGGATATCGGCTATGGGCTCGCCTTAGGTGTCGTCATTTTGGACGAAGAATCCATTTACGGGCGTCTCGGAACGATCCGATTTCACCATGTTAATTTCGAGTAATTCCGGACGACGGAGAATTCATTTTTTGGGGTTCAAATTCGGTTCAAACATTTCCAAACAGGAAACTTTTAAGAATAATTTTTCATTGACATAAAATTTCTTTTTGCAGAATTTCCCTATATTAAAAAATAATAAAGTGGGTGTAAAATGTACAGCATTTTTCAACTTTTTTTTCGTTGCATTATATTGCATTTCTAAGTCTGTTTTCTCATGTTCAGTTTCATCACATAAATCTAGAACCCAAATCGAAAATGCAAAATGATTCACTTGACCAATAAAGCGAGCTCATGTATAAGGCGCATATTGAGCTGCTAGTAATCTTCTGGGGACATATGAAAAATATTTACCACAAAGCCCTGGCGGTCCCTTACAATCCCCCCCTCTCAGAACCAAGACCCCGTATAATCTTTAAGCTTCCATTCACAACACAAGAGCTCCTATCGCACGACTCAATGTTTCCAAAGTTCTAGTACTAAAAGCCGGAATTTACCATTTGTGTGAACCATAGCAAGCTTAGGCTCATTCTAGTCTCTGGATTGTTATTCTCTCTCACTCGCTCTTTCTTTTGTAATGCAAGCGCGGGGCATTTCAGCCCGGTTCCTTTCACCGACCATGATGTTGAAATGCAAGCTTCAGGAAGTAGGTACGTGTGTATGAAAGGCTAGGGATATAGAACTCTCGATTCCCATAACCGAATCAATAAGTGCCTCTGTTGTTGGGAACAAACCGGAGGGGGGGATGAGGTGTTTTTGCTTCCCTTTGCTCGAGTTGTCAGTGTGGATCCTCAAAACATCGCGTCAGGGTCGATACTCTCCACAAATACTTCACTCTCTTTGATTTGGAGCGAGCGTTGACTTTACCGAGGGTTATTCGAGTGATTGAGCTGGATTTTAGTCGCTAATCGCCGACGGCCCCATCTAATCTACCCCAATTCCAAATCCAAAACGGCATTGCACTAATTGCCAAAAATGCTGATATTATTACACATCTGACAATATAATATTAAAGTAACAAATAATAATAATAACACAAAAACAATATAATATTACATAATATTATTATGTTCCCAAGAGGTATCTCCAATAAGTCATAAGTTATGACTCATAACAAACTCCAGGGGTCCTTTAAAACAAATCCAAAACTGTTAGTTGCAGGTAATTGAAATTTCCGTGCTGGTCGAAGTGAAATAATTCATGGTACTCCCTCGACCAGCACGGAAATTGCTTAACTATTAATCATCATCCCCGTGAACAAATAACGTGCTACCTTCCCGTACAAATTTAATAATAACATGTTCCTCGGTGGAATAGCAGAACCGTTTTAGATGAAAAAGGGTTGGCTATCATCAGGACATCACACCATTCGTGGGTGAAGAAATCCATACTAATTTATGAAAATGTGCCACGAGGGACTTTTTAAAGATTCGTTTTGAATGAGTGATGATGATGTAGTGGGCATGAGACATTGAAGAGACGAATTAGATGAATATTAAACTCGAGAAAAAGAACATTTAATTTATACATCGGATTAAATAAATTATGAATGCACGAGCTGTCGAGACATTCTAGATCGAAGTGAAAAGGAAAATGGAACGTTATTGTTCTGAATTTTGGTATTATTCAGGATATTTGACAAATGGTTGCGGTGAATGTTAGATTTTTTCCGTTTCAAATATTCATGAATACCTTTGAAAAAAAAAAAAAAAAAAAAAAAAAAATCACCATAAAAAGGTTAATGAAATAATGAATTTGAGAAAAATCATCATAAAGAGTAGCTCTGACTTGAACTGTTCATAAAATGTGAAGTATTCGGAGTGAAACGTGCAAATTATCATTATTTTATCTTACTTTTTGGATGGTTGCACACTTCACTTCATAGAACTCCATTATTATGAAATGGAAATAAAAAACTGACTTCAGTTCTATGACTTGAGTTCTTTATTTTCCCGCTATCGATTTCGGCCACCTTCAGCAGCCATCAGCCGGCGGTCTCCAATATATCAGTCAGTCATATTAAATTTTACGTGACACATATGTATCACAGTCGTTTTTTCATTTAGGAACAATGCTTGCTAGAAAAATAAGTTGAGTATTTCTTGAGTTTCAGCCGTAGGCTCTAAGCAAAAACCATCATTTTTTTAATCATTTTTATCTAGAGGAATTTTCTAAATTAGTGGGAAATTCGATAATGAAAGTTCAGTAGCCATCAACTATTAAACCCTACCAAATTCGAAAAAACTGCTTTCAAGTACCTACCAAACACTCCGGTACATATCCATTTTCATCGAATAAATACCAAAAAGCTGCCCCCTCTCCTGGACCCCCCAAAGACCGTAAGTCAAAAAACGCTGCAAATTTTACACTGGGGTTTATTATTCTTTTATATAGGTTACTTGTGCAGAAATTTAATTCTGTGTCAATGAAAAGAATTATTTTTAAAAAAAATTTTCGGATTTTTTTTTTTCAACAATTTTTTTTTTCAACAATTTTGTTTTGTTTTTTACTTGAAAAATATTTGACCTCCTGGGATACATCAAAAATCTCATTTTTAGCCCCATGAAAGCCCTATAGATCGCAAAAGTGAAATCGGATCGTTCCGGGACCCCCAAAAATGCATTCTACTTCCAAAAATACTTCGAAAACGACACCTGACTCGATCCCATAGCCAAAAGCCTTCAAAAAACCCCTAACGTAGCCCCATAGCGCCCCACGGGTTAGGGCGATTGGGCTGAAAACCTTGCGAGCACAACTAGATGGTAAACCGAGTATTTTGTCAAAATTTCAGATTTAAAAAATCCTACTGCCCAAAACGGCTCGGACGGCGTACGGCGGACGGACATTTCGGTTTTGGAATCTAGACCTCTTGAAACGGATAATGTCAAATTTTGAGGCCGATCGGAGTCGTCGACCTATGTCGCGAAAACATAGGTACATTATTCCAAGAATAATAAACCAAAAGGAAATAATAATTATTTCAAAATTATTTAGAGTTTGAAAATATAGCCCCACAGATGCCCCACACTTCGACGGTGAGGTCTGATGGGTCTGAGACCCCTATATACGGACACTACGTCGAAACATACTTCGAAAACGACACCCCACTCTACCCCATGGCCAAAGACCTTCAAAAACACCTCCTCTGGCCCTTTTTTAGCTCCACAGAGCCACCACGGTGTGTGGATGGGTTTGAGGTCCCTAATAAATTCAGTCTACGTCCAAAATTAGTTCGAAAATGACACCTCATTCAACTTCCTGGGCCCAAGTCCTTCAAAATCTCCATTAGTCTCCTTTTTTTTCTTTTTTTTTACTTTTCTTTCAGTAGATTTTAATGGTATTTATCGTGCATATTTAAGAGCATCTAATGGGGGTTTTCAGCATATACCACATATTTTCCGAGCATTTCAATTCGAGCCCTACTTATTACGGAGGAACGTGATATTATAGACCCCCATACACCTGAGATTTAACCCAGATTTACAGTTTTGGGTGATATAAATTCATGAATTCCGGTAAATTGAGGTCAAAACAAAGAGGACAACCTGGATCCATAAAACGGGAGTACCTGAAGGAATGTCTAATAATTGTTTAAGAAGCTAATTCAACCGCATAAATGGCAACAGCGAGACTAGATCTTCATTATGGTAGGTACTTGTAACTATTTCAATGAGCTGAATGCACACCTCCGACGGCCCTCTCCTCCCCCGGCTAATTCCGTAAAGGATAAAAAGACCTAAAAACCTCCCATCACATGTTCTGACAGGTGATGAAAGGGACATTTTATCACTTCTGTAAGCTGTGTAACCTTGACTTCCGTTTTTTTTCCCTTCCTCATTTTCAGGACGGTTGCCCTAATAACAGTTATTCTCCTTTCAAAAATAGGAGTGTACTAATTGAGAGTTACTCTCAATTAGAACACTCCTATTTTTGAAAGGAATGTCCCTTCCCCCAGGAGCTTTTCATAACGTTTACAGCAGAGCGAACTTAAACAAGGCATAGATAAATAGGATACTTAACCATCAAAAGTAGATCCATTAGCAAGGAGGTACCTATTCACCACCACTCACCTGGAAATAAAAAAGAAGACATCCAATAATCCTCACAGTTCTGATTCAATTAAGAACATGAGTTACGAAAATGCATCAAGAGTGAATTCTCAAGTTGGGTGAGTGTAAGACGACCGATTGAACGATCAATCACAGTGCAAAGCTTTGATCAACATGTGACAGTAAAATTTTTACTCGTTAAGTACCAAATTCGGAAACAAGATGTTTCATGCATATTAGATGAGCATCAGGACGTTCACACATAAAATCTCAGGTATACATGGCGTATTATTTTCGGGAATATAATTATTACGAAAATCGGGTACAATCTCAGGAATCAGGTTATAATTCTGCCTGATGCACACCTGAGGCGTGCTTTCCACGGAACTGTCGCCCTTCGTCAAACCCCTCCAATTAATTAGCATTTGCACCCATCGATTTGCCGAAATGCCATAGCTGCAAATTAGAATTAAGCGCGTTGAAATTGAATGTGTATGCTCTCCTAACCTCCGTAATGAACTTAATTGTGACAATAAGTCGTTGCAGCTATAACTACGTTGACCATAGGTAACTTGCAATGTACGTCAGGTTTGACATGAAGAATTGCCTTTTGGGAGTTTCGAATTTGTACGACCAAAAGGGTGGTTTATGAGGGTGGGGATAATTAAACAACTTACATCTGGTTTGGCGTGTGGGATTGCTTTTTGGGGGTTTCAAATTAAATATCCTTATCTATAAATGTACCAAAACTTTGTATCAAAACCTCAGCTGTGAACTGTGACTTCTTCGAAGATGGGGAAAAATCACCGATATCACCCTTCCAAAAAATAACCCTCTGGGGTTAAAAAGGTGTCAAGCATCAAAAGCCTTGATATCAATAATCAATTGGATGAAACTCTTCACTCCAACTTTTGCGCGTTCCTCCTGACCATGAAATTAGCCTCTCGCATCAGCTTTTCGTGTATCACAGTGAATCGATCATTCGTCGTACATCGTACATTGTATAATTTTTACTCGTATAGGACCACACGTCAAAGGTTGAACTAAAAAAAAGTAATAGTTTTTCAAAATAGATCATTTTTGTAGGTTTTGTGCCCCCTGGTCAGAGAAAACGTTTTCACAAAGTTTCAGGACTCAGGCATTCAATGTTTACAGACAGGGGCGGGTTCAGACGGGCATGACACACACGCCCCAGACCCAACCAGTTTGTATCCCCCCCCCCCCCCCCAACAGTTGATGGCGGAGTACCCCGCATGCAGGTGACCAAGTGGACCTTCTATACAAGTCGGGCACATGCTATGGACATAATATTATTAGCTCCTTCCCGTAACGGCCTCAATGGAAACACGCTCTTCCCAGGGACGTTCATCAGACTCTCGCCTTTCCCAATAGACGGGATCATAGATAGGACACGCACCCTTTTCAGGATGACAGCTGTTTTGGCAGTGTTGTGGGTTGAACACTATGCTCGTCCCACCAGGACAAGGTCCTTCCCCGAGATCTAGGCGTCTGGTTTGAACTATCATTCACACCATATAGTAGAATCTGAGGACTCTAGTCCTTTCATTTCCTTTAGATTGCCCTTTTCATTTCCGCTTCCTAGAATTACTACCCACATTGATTGAGTAGCAAAGTAGGATATTATCCTCCGCTTGACCGTCTGTTTTGTCTTGAATGCATTACGGGTTGGGAACTACTGCAACGCTCGGTTCTTCAGCTCCTATCCATCGTGTCAACATCTATCTCCACTGCGAGCCGTCAATCATCGTGAGTTGAGGGAATAGTTCATCTTTACCTGTCTTGAGAGAACAGGTCAAAGTTATTAGACGTCCTGTACGTTCCGTCTGTCCAATCCTTGTTACAACTTTCCAACTTCATGCTGATTTGTTCGATCACAGTGAGGGCTATTGGTCCTGTGTGAGCGCCCGTTTAGGTCGAACGAATTCTGCATAACCAAGAGACATAAAACAGAACCGTGCATAATATGTAGAGTATATTATACTCTGCATGATCATATTTCTTGCTCTACCGACTGATACCAACAGTTGGTATTAGTCGGTAGAGCAAGAAATATGATCAGTTACTGATACCGGAGCGTGCAGAGGCCATCAAGCAATTGCATATCAATCGTCTCTGAATTGAATATCCCTCTGGATTTGGAAATTCTATAGAATCTAATAAGAAGCTAATGATCCTGATCGTGGAGGAAGGGAAAGGAGAACTCATTCAGTGTTAAACGGCGTTCCCAAAACGCCATCCCAGTGGTGGAACGGCGCATAGTGGGGCTGCCCCACTGGGGCAAAACCGCGATTTTCGGGCAAAAACTCCCAAACCCCGTATTCTTATTGGAAATTCAACGCTAATCACGAATAATTCTACATCTTGGAACTAAAATGCTTTCCCTCCATGTTTACGGCCAAAAAGCTGCCACACACGCATTTTTTGTAGATATTTTATCATGCACTAATGATGCAGAGGACATTTCGCCAAATTGTCCGACCGACACGACATGCTTTGACGTTGCTTGGTAAATCTGGATAAAAATCGTTGTGTGGATATGTTACCGTTAAAGTGTGAAATTCAGTTAGTACATAAAATAACTAGTTAGTATATGAAATAACGAGTGGTTTCAGTTAGAGTGTATAATTAAAAGTTTTGTACATGCTTTCCCTAGGGTATCATACAATAATATAAAATTGTGTTGGCCGACGGTAGACGGCCGTGTGGTAGCCGTGTGGTTTGTTGGTACGGGATAACGCGTTCCCGAATGAGTTTTTTCACTTTCCGCTCGCTGGCCGTTTAGGGGGTCGAAAAAATTACGAAAAAATACGAGCCGTATAGATCAGAACTGGAGGAAGACGTCGGTCAAATCGTAAATCCGAAATTCGCCCGGGAAATTCGTCGAAAATTCGTCGGAAAATCGTCTTTCTCCCGTTTGTCCTACGTTTTCCACTTTCAACTCGCGCCAAAGCCCGTTTAAGGGGTCGAAAAAATTACGAAAAAATACGAGCCGTATAGATCAGACCTGGAGGTAGACGTCGGTCAAATCGAAAATCCGAAATTCGCCCGGGAAATTCGTCGAAAATTCGTCGAAAAATCGTCTTTCTCGCGTTTGTCCCACGTTTTTTCGGGTTCAAAAATACCCAGTAAGGAGCCATTTTTTGGGTATGGTATCCGCGAGCCAAATGCGCGCCAAAATATGGCCAATCCGATTCCGAAGTCGGATTTCAAAAAAACCGAGGGGGAGGGGGTGATTTCACGGTGAGAAGACAATTGGATCGTTTTAATTCGCGCGGGGCCAGGGAAAATTCGTCGAAAAATCGTCTTTCTCCCGTTGGTCCTACGTTTTCCACTTTCAACTCGCGCCAAAGCCCGTTTAAGGGGTCGAAAAAATTACGAAAAAATACCAGCCGTATAGATCAGACCTGGAGGAAGACGTCGGTCAAATCGTAATTCGGAAATTCGCCCGGGAAATTCGCCGGAAATTCGTCGAAAAATCGTCTTTCTCGCGTTTGTCCCACGTTTTTTCGGGTTCAAAAATACCCAGTAAGGAGCCATTTTTTGGGTATGGTATCCGCGAGCCAAATGCGCGCCAAAATATGGCCAATCCGATTCCGAAGTCGGATTTCAAAAAACCGAGGGGGAGGGGGCGATTTCACGGTGAGAAGACAATTGGATCGTTTTAATGCGCGCGGGGCCAGGGATCTTAGAAAACGGAGGGTCCAGGGAACTTTGATAGATGGAGAGGCCTTTATTTAAAAAAGTTGAATTGAATTAAAAATAATAATTTCCTAAACGGTAAGCCCTAAAAATACGCCGATTTTTTCTATCGTCTCTGCTACGAATAGGAGGGGCCGAGCGGAGCGAGGCCTTATGTCTGAGTAGGGGTTTGAACGTGTCCATCGATGCTACGCACCCCACAGGCGGCAATACACCCCACAGGCGGCAATACACCCCACTAGGGGAGCGAGCGAAGCGAGCCAGAGAGACTAGTATATGAAATAACTAGGTATTATGTAAAATAACGGAACACCAGTCGTTAAAGTGTAGAATCATCGAAGTGTAGAACACATGTATGAAGTCAAAACTTGTGAGATCACTTATTTAAAGCATGAGTTGATGGCATGATTGATGGCATTTTGAGTTGCAATGAACTTTATTGCTCAAACACTTGCATCTATTCGAGATGCATTTTGTGGTGCAGTGGCACCGAAAAAATCCTTGCCCGTCCCCAAGGCATGGGCTGTCGCCACCGATCGAACTGATGATTCGTTAGGAGGTAGGTATGGATCAAGGCATCCAAGAACCTTTCTTCGCAAACACTGAACTGCCACATCCACGTTACCTGGCTGAACACTTCAGGAACTTGCCATGTTGAGGCCACTGAGGATAAGAGAAGGAACTGTGGATAACAGTTGAGTTACTCAGCATTGAATCATGGCTATATTATGTAAAGGAACAGATAAGAGAAGATCCCTTTTGAACTGAAATGAACTTCAACCTCGAGATCTCCCGGATGAAATCCCATTCATACCTGAACCCAATATTATTATACACTTTCACGGCTGGCCTCTCGTTATTTTATGTAATAACTAGTTAAAGCGTAGGTATAATGCAAGAAATTACACACTTTAACTGGTCTCCGTGGTTAATCTATATACTAACTAGTTATTTTATAAACTAACTGATTTCACACTTTAACGGTAACAGATACATAGATGTATCCAATGTACAATGATAGATCTATCATCTGCCCACTTCATCGGACAAAACGTGTCACTGGCACCGAGTACGCAAACGAACGCAGCTGAAATTTTCACAGGAGTTTCACTTTGATGCATAAAGTAGGAAAATTGCTGAGCCGGACCGGAGGAAAGCGAAGGAATTTTTAAAAGCTTCAGAGACTATTGTATCGTTCAATTATAAAACTGGCATAATTGAAATGTCATTTCCGTGAGAAAAATGTACATAAACAAAACGTTGTGGCGTTTAAATTGCACCCACATATATGGGAATCATGACAAAAAAGCTCAAATTTTTTCAAATTTAAGTTCAGGCTCACGTATAAAATTCAAGTCAGTGCTTTAAATCGGTCATTTACCGACATTTCGAAAAGCCCATGATTCACGCCTCTAAACACGGTTGCAAACCCAGTATTTTCGGAAAAGCTTATCAAGGCTTTTTTCTGCAACTATTAAAGAGTCGCAAATCGTCGGAAATAGTTCGCAAAACGCGAGTTCACTAATTAGGGGTTTTGCCGCGTTTGCCCCACTGTGCGGCGGGGGATTGCGACTGCAGCGAGACCCCTACGAGATGTAGTGAACTTTGAAGTTGGTAAGTTACCAAAACTGAACAAGAAGATGGCGCCCTGCGAATTGCGCCCAGACGTGTCGTTTGCATTCATTGTATACACAACTACACAACCAATTTTGTTATTCAGAGAGGGTTCCTTCAATTTTTCCTTTAATTTATTATAGTAGCACTGTTGTAGCACCTTCCTCCATGGAGACCTAAGTGAGGCATTTTGGGCTTTCCCTTGGAAAAGAAGGGCTAGTGGCTCACTGTAGTCGGATTTGAAGGTGCTATGTGTAGTTCACTACATTCCGTAGGGATAGCGCCACCGTCGAATGTGGCACAAGAAGTCCTATCTAGCGAGTTCTCCTTTCCCTTCCTCCATGGATCCTGATGATAACGAATTATTGCCAGTGTGGCGCTCTATCTCTTTCTAGCCCCACATGTGGAGATTTCATGTAGTAGTTCCAAAGAAACAGTTCAGTACATGTTATGTCCGCTATGGACCATGAAATACAAAAACTGTAACCTACCTAACTGTTACAAATAAACAGTTCGTTCGAAGTTTTACGTACGTGCGGGGGGGCTTATTAAAATTTCCGTTCCTGGTAAGGAGTGAATACATAAAATTGGCGCAATCGATAAGTGAACTCTCACGCGACTTTTTCAACGGCGATTTAACTTGTTTTCGTTTCGTTTACCCCCCTACAAAATCTCATGGCACCCCCTGCGGAAGAAACGCCGGTGACTTTGGCGACCTTACAAACGATGATCGCGGATCTTTTAAAGATCGTTACACTACAGCAATCCCAAATCGCTCAACAAGGGACCTCGGGAAATTCAGGACATTCCGGAGGTACACGAGGAGGCATTTCAGGAATTTCGTTCGACCGTTTCAACGAGGAAGTCGAGGACTTTGACACTTACATCGAACGACTCACTACTTTCTTTGAGGTACAAGGGGTACCGAAAGAACGTAAGGTATCATGTTTTGTTTCCTTAATAGGACTGAAGCTATTTACATTGCTCAAGAATCTCTTGCACCCCGAGAAATACAATACAAAATCGTTCGAACAGCTTAAGGGACTCTTACAAGCTCACTTGAACCCGACACCGCTAGTGATCCCCTCTCGTCACGCATTTTTAAATCGAAAGCAACACGAAGGAGAATCACTATCTTGTTACGTCGCCGAATTACGCAGATAGGCGTTACCTTGTAAATACGATGCCCTGATATGCTTAATACAATGATGAGAGATGTTTTCGTCAGTGGCCTACGGTCAAAAGCCATTCTTGACCGTGTTTTTGAAAATGATGACATAACATTCGAAAAAACCCTGGAATTGGCCTACGCCATTGAAAAGGCCATTTCGGGGGCCAACGAGATATTACATAGTGAACAGCCCAAAATTCACCGGGTTGATTCAAACTCAAAAAAGCATACTGACCGGAAAAATGCCAAATCCAAAAACCAAAAAGGGTTCAAGTGCCTGCGATGTGCCCGAGACGGCCATTCAGCAAAATCATGCAGGGCCAAAAATTTATATTGTAATTTTTGTAAAATCAAAAATCACGTTGAGTCCGTTTGTTTTAGAAAGAAAGCAGCAGATCAGAGCGTTAAGGAAGTCACAGAGGACCCAAAGGATGACCGAGATGAACCCTTGCCTCTGTACACAGTCTACGACTATCATCGAGTGCCGCCCAAGATCGTTCCTGTGAAATTGAACGGGAAATCAGTACCATTGGAAATTGATACAGGAGCCGCGGCGACAATAATTAATCGCCACGTCTTCGACACAATTCCGAGCCTTCACAGCGGAATCTTACGCCCTACAGCCACGTCCTTGAAGAGCTACAATCAACAACAAATTACGCCGTTAGGTGAGGGAACATACAGAGTTACCTACAGGTAACTCACAAAGCTATAACAAAAAATCTACGTTTATTCGTGGTTGAAGGTAATTATTCAAGTATCATGGGCCGTGAATGGATCAGCGCACTCGGGATTTTGCCAATACCTGTAAACCTGGTGTCCAGCGACTTAAATCTCGATGACTTACTAAGTAAATACAGCCAGCTATTCAAAAAACAAGTCAATGCCGTGCAAAACTATACATACTCCGTTGAATTAATTCCAGATGCCAAGCCAGTTTTCAAACGAGCCCGACCTGTTGCGTTCATGTTCATGCCAGCAGTAGAGAAGGAACTTCAGCGATTGGAGAATGATGGGATCATTACAAAAACCACAATTTCTGATTGGGCCACCCCAATCGTACCCGTCCGTAAACCAAACGGCGATATACGGATCTGTGGGGATTATTCAGGAACAGTTAATCCTCAGATCAAGGTAACCCACCATCCTTTCCCGAGCTTTGAAGAAGTTTCTGCAAAACTCACCGGTGGTAAGGCATTCTCAATCTGTGATATTACGACCGCATTTTTGCATTTGCCTGTCTGTCCCAAATCGGCAGAAATTCTCACGATAAATACACACAAAGGTCTGTATAAAGTAAACAGATTGCTGTTTGGATGCAGTTCGGCACCAGCAATTTGGCAAAGATACATAGAAGGCATACTGAAAGACCTTCCAGGTGTCATAGTCGTACACGACGACATCATTATTACAGGTGAAAACGAAAAACAGCATCTGGAACGTTTAGAAAATCTATTCAAGAGACTCGTCGAAAACGGAATACGCTTAAATCCCGAAAAATGCAAATTTCTACAGTCAGAAGTAAAATTCTTGGGCTATACAGTATGCAGTGAAGGCGTAAAAAAAACTACGGAACGACTACGGATGTACAATCATTCATGGGAATGGTAAATTTTTACGCAAAATTTGCCAAGAATCTTGCCACTTTAGCCGAACCTCTTTACCAACTCACTCGAAAACGCGAGTCAGACAAGCAGTTTGAGTAGACTGAAGAACACGAAAAATGTTTCAATGAAATTAAGAAGGAGATCACATCTGATAAGATCCTAATGCACTACGATCCCAAACTCGCGTTAGTCCTTTCCATGATGCATCGCCGGTGGCCCTGAGCGCTGTGCTCGCTCATCGAATCGGGAAAATTGAACGTCCAATAGCATTTGCCTCTAGAACGCTGAACTCCAGCGAGCGAAATAACTCTCAGATTGACAAAGAGGCTACAGCCATACGATGGGGAGTTGACAAATTTTTTAATTACTTATTCGCAAATAAGTTCATCCTTGTAACTGATCACCAAGCCCTTTTTCACATATTTGGACGAAAAAAACGGACCAAGCTTCCGTCCCATACTGCTACACGACTTCTACATTACGCCATATACCTGAAAATGTTCGAATTTGATATTGAATATCGAAAATCGGAACACCACGGAAACGCCGATTTTCTGTCAAGATTACCAATGAATTCCAAGGAACTTGAGCCTGCAAATGAAAATACACCAGCAAAATACGATGATGTCGCTGTCTTTCATCTGGAACAAATCAATACATTGCCAGTTCTACCCAAGGACCTACGTAAGGCGACCCTCAAAGATGCAGAGACTCGAGAACTCTACGAACAATTACAACTTGGAATTTCAAACGGACCAAATTCGACTCAATATTCGCTGCAGGGAGGCTGTATTTTCAATGGCATTCGAGTTTACATTCCCAATTCACTTCGACCGAAAATCCTGCAGGAGTTACACGATGGTCACTTGGGAATCGTGAAAATGAAAGCCCTTGCTCGATCAGTGGTTTACTGGCCTAAAATCGACCAGGATATTGAAACAACCTGTAAAAATTGCCCAGATTGTGCTAGGATTCAACGCCAGCCAGCAAAAGTCGAAAAACACTTTTGGGAATATCCTAGTCACCCCTGGGAAAGAATTCATTGTGACTTTGCTGGTCCATTTATGGGCCACATGTTTTTCTTGATCGTGGACGCCCACTCAAAATGGGTGTAAACTTCATCGTCAAATCGACCTCTTCCAAAGATGCCATGGACGTTCTGGAATCACTTTTTGCCCGCTACGGACTGCCTAGAACCCTAGTCAGTGACAATGGGACTGCCTTCACCAGTCATCAATTCCAGAAATTCATGCAAGTCCACGGTATAAAACACATTACGACAGCCCCTTTTCATCCATCTTCAAACGGCCAGGCCGAGAGATACGTATTTACGCTCAAACAGGCTTTACGGGCCATGAAAAACCATGACGGTGGTCTTCAACACCGCCTAAACGTATTCCTCATGGCCTACAGGCGATCTCCAAACATCACAACAGGAGAATCTCCGGCGAAAATATTCCTTCAAAGGGAAATTCGCACTAAAATTGACGTTCTGAAGCCAGACCCCGTCAGAGATGTAGCTGATCGCTTGCGGAAGAACAACGTAACCTTCTCAGAGAGAAAATTCAAAGAAGGAGAAACCGTTGCAGTCCGTGATTACCGGTCACCCGACAAAAAATGGATTTTTGGGAAAGTAATGAGCCAGGACGGCAACCTTCAATACACCATTTCTGTCGACGGTCAACTCTGGAGACGACACCTGGAACAGATGAAAAGCTGTGGACCAACTCTGTCCAACCCTCTGACGTCACCAGCATTACTTCCGTCGACCCACGGAAACCAACAGGACTTACAGTCGAAAGCAGCGGTAGGAAAAGAGCCGATCACTACTCCAAGCTCCGGTGATCGCTTCGACCAGAGTTGGGCAAAAAGTAGTTCTGAAACTAAAACTAAAAACTAAAACTAAATTAGTTCCGAAGTGGAACTAAAAACTGAAACTATTAGTTTCAGTTCGATTTTCGTAACTAACTTTTGGAACTACATTAGTTTCATTTTCAACTGTTGAAACTGAAACTAATTTAGTTGCAAAAGTTAGTTTCGAAGTTGCGAATAAAAACTAAAGTAGTTTCATCTTTTATTCGTAGTTTCGGAACTAAAAATGAAACTAATTTTTTTTCCTCGCGTTTTTTACTGATTTGAAGGGGATGTGTGTTCGTGTGTGTGTTTCAACGAAATGTGGGTGATGGGTGCGAACAAGTTCTTTTTTTCAGGGTCGTAGAAGAATAGATTAAAGTTTCCTCCCCTCCCCACCACTTTGAGTGGAACATCAAACGTTTTCAGAAACGTATCGAAGAATTTAGGGTGATGAGTCATTTATTATGTCTGGAGGAAAAAAAATTGCGAGGAAAAAAAATGTCTGCGAGGAAAAAAATTTAGTTTCATTTTTAGTTCCGAAACTACGAATAAAAGATGAAACTACTTTAGTTTTTATTCGCAACTTCAAAACTAACTTGTGGAACTAAATTAGTTTTAGTTTCAACAGTTGAAACTAAAACTAATTTAGTTCCAAAATTATTTTCGAAAGTCAAACTAAAAACTAAATTAGTTTTTAGTTTCACTTTCGAAACTAAAAACTAATTAGTTTTTAGTTTCAACTTTAGTTCAACTAAATTTTTATTCGAATAATCCCAACTCTGGCTTCGACCGACAACCGAACTCGTCACCACGTAAGTCCATCACAAGAAAGTCAGTTCCTTCTTCGCCCGGTCCAACCTTGCCTCGTCAGTCTGTCCCGAGAGGATCTAAACCAAAAGTTGTGGATATATACGAGTTACTCAAGAGACTGTTCCCGAAATGGCCAAGACGATCCGCGTACCTGAGGCGACTACAAGACCCAACCCTGAAGAACCTCGCCGATCAGCCAGACAAACTAAGAAAACAATAAGGTTCACATACGAATGAAAACCCCTCTTGGACTCTTTATTCATTTTTCTCACGAGAAGTCTCATTTTTCATTTAAAATTTTGTTGATATACAACGTAATCAATCTTATCAATCTAATATAAACAAAATTATCAAAAGAGGGAGATAATGTTATGTCCGCTATGGACCATAAAAATTTTATGTAAAATTATATTATTAAAAAATTATATTATGTAATTTACAGTTTTTTTGTATTTAATACAAAAACTGTAACCTACCTAACTGTTACAAATAAACAGTTCGTTCGAAGTTTTACGTACGTGCCGTGTTGGGGGGCTTATTAAAATTTCCCTTCCTGGTAAGGAGTGAATACATAAAAGTACAGAAAGGCATGTTGAGTTTGCAAGGGCATTAGAAGATTTGTTACCCTCAATACTCTGGTGACCTGGGCACCATGCAAGCGCCACTCTGTTGTCACTCGCATGGGAGTGGAGTTGATTCAATTAAGTTTGCAATAGATATTATTGGTTTTGAATGTCACATTCACAGAATAAAATGGACTTTGGGGTGTTCCCCACCTAGATAGAAATCCTCTATCCGTTTTATCTCGTTCAACCTTTAACGTGAGATGCCCCACAAATGATGAAGATAACATTGAGGCACATAAAAGTAACGATCATTCGAATGCTACAAAATTTGTTATGTTGTACGTACCAATTAACTCAGCCTCTCTACTTTCCCAGATGTTTCAAGCAGTTTAGCCCCCCCCCCCCCCCCCATTTCTTTTTGACGCCATGAACGCAATTCATAAGAGGTTTTCAAGTACCTAGGTATTGATGATTATATACGTGAACTTGAAGTATCATAGTGGGCAATAAAATAACAACATTGATCATTGATTGTAAAAGTTAAATATAACGTCAGAATTGTCTACTTCAGGGGTTCCCAATAAAATTTTGTCACGGACCCCTTAACAAACCACAAATGTATTGAGGACCCCTATATATGTAAATTATATATATATAATTTTGTTGTAGAAAGGTTTTTCCCCGTTTGCTTATATATCACAAGGGAAAAATCAATTGATTGTTGCAAATAATTATTTATTTTTACATTTATTTTACATTTGGAAACAGTTGCACAACAACCACTGACACAGCTGAAGCTTTCCTACCTACCTTTTCCTAGTGCTGGTTTGCAGTTGGATTTATTAGTAATTGGAATTCAGGTTTCGTAACGTAATAGAGAGTTCCTAAAGAGACATCCGAGATACGTCGACCGTTAATTTTTATCACCGTAAGGGATTTGTCTAGGGAGAATCAAAGAAAAGCTAACTTCACAAAGTCACGCTAAATTTAAAGTGCCGCTATTTACGTTCTATTGCTCGAAATTAACGGCGGTATCCTTAAGACTGTAAGCTTATTGCCGTAACTTTACGGCAATAACGTTCGACGTTAGGCATAAGGACGTAAGTTATCACCGTTATTTCTGCGCATGCGCGAAATCTCGAGTTACGTCGACCGTAACTCATCACCGTTAGGCAAAAAGTGGCTTTAGGAACTCTCTAATAGGTAGGTAATGCTTCTTCTTCTTCTGATAAATTTGAAATTTAATAAATAATTTGGAAAAAGAATCGATCCTCAGATGTATCGATTATTTTTGAAAAAATAATCGCGATTATTTTTGAGAATCGGACATCCCTACATTCTGGTAGAAACTGCGCGAACTAGTCACTAATAATTAGGCTAGGTGTCACTAGCGTCGCGTCGCAAGTACGGCCTCTCACGCTTTACAGGACACTCCGGCTACAAACAGTCATTTTTATTATTAAATAATAACTCAAATTTTGAGTTCCTGGTAGGATAGCTTAAAATATTAATTTTTGGATGCAGCTCGCGGACCCCCACACCAACGTTTGCGGACCCCTGGGGGTCCGCGGACCACCTTTTGTGAACCCCTGGTCTACTTTATAAGTTTGTGAATATCGACCCACTTAACAAGGATGAATTAAATTTTGTCAGGTATCGGGAACGGGGCCAAAACAGAATTACGCCTTTTTCACCGAGCTTTCGATTAATATCTATTTTACTGGAGCTGCAGCCCGACGAGGAGGAGAGCTCATTTTTATTCCAAGGCGCTTCTAGATGTGGCAAAAATTTGAATCACAAACCAAAAAATTCATATTGGCGAGCATAGCGCGAGAAAAGTCTGAAAACACCAAAAAGTCCGCTGAAAATGGCTCAAAAAACGGGCTTAGTGTTTAATTTAATGCTTGCTCAGTTGGGAAAATTTTGATTGACAGGGGGGTCGGGGAGACGAAAGAAGAGCTCCGCGGCGGAGGGGGGGGGGGGGGGGGGGGGGGTTGCGGAGACAAAAGGGGCGCTATCACGAGAATTTAACCCATTTTTTTGGCTGAGGCGAGCCATAGCTCTTCAATCATGGCTGGCGGGGGGGATTGAAGGGGGTGGAGACGGCTCCTCATGGGATCATAACCGTGCCAAGGGAGAATGAGGGACAATAGGGACAATCTTGGGGACCAGGTTTTAGGGAAGCGGGATTAAAAGGGGGCGGGAGTGGAGCGGACAGCTTGGAAACTGCGGAGCAGACAGTTGCGGCAACTTCGGAGCTCAAAATAGGGAGAATAAAATTTATTCGCCATTTAATGGCGATAGGGAGTAGGGGAGATTTCCGACAAGATCCCGTCGACGATTTCCCCCCCCCCCCCCCCCCCCCCCCCTCTTCTTTTGGATTTAATTGAGAATAAAAAAAGGGTATTCCTGCGATCAAAAGGTACAGTTTCTCATCTCTTTTATATTATTCAAGAATTAAATACAGGTTGAATTATTTATCTAGCAGTCGGAAAAATCTAAAATTGGTCTTAAAAAATCCAGTTTGGCGAGCATAGAGCGAGAAACGTCTGACACCACCAAAAAGTAGTTCCATGTGGCGTATCTGAGCTCCTCACGTGGAAAAAACGGGAAATTAAACTTTTAAACAAATTTGAAAAAACCAAAAATCCGATTTGGCGAGTAGATGACGAGAAAAATATGAATCCACCAAAAAGTTGCTCCACGTGGCGCATCTAAGCTCCAAAAGTGGAGCAATAATCAGGGCTTGGAGCAGTTTACAGGATGTTGAGGTTGCTGTGGGACAAGGGGTGTTGCTCGAAGGCTATGCGGCTACAGCCCCCCCCCCCCCCAACTCCCCGGCCAAAAAATCGAAAATATGTATTTCTTTGAGAAACAAAACCACATATTACGGGAAAACGAATTGTTGGGTCTGAGGCCAGGTGGGATACGGTCGGGGGTTGGCTGGCGTAGCCAGCACGGGATGGCCCCTTAGTATAATCTAAAGCTAAGGTTTTTATATAGATCTTCGATTAATATAATAAGCACGGCGAAAAAGGTGTAATTCTGTTTTGACCCCGTTCACGATACCTGACAAATTCAGAATAGTCTAATGTGAACCTTCATCCGGTCAACTGAACAATTCACACAGAGTGTTTCAAAGCTTTCAGTGAGAATAAGCGCAAAGCCTGGACAACACCGTGATAAGATAAACAGGATGGACATTTTATTGAGGGTACCTTTGTGGAGTGTGTTCTGGGCTGGCGTATAATGATAAATCGAACCTGCGAAGACAAAACAACATTGTAATCGGGACAAAATGTCAAGAGAGCCGTTGGTTTGCACTTATTTTTGAAATATTGATGTGAGTGAAAAGCAAAGCTGGGGACAGTGAGGCCCGAAGGGGCGTGGAACATTTCTCGGCGGGGTGGCTAATAGGTTTATTTATGATCGTCTGGATCGATGATGGTTCGACTCCAATACAGCGCTATTATCGTTCCAAGTATTCCAAGTACGTGTACGCGCGCTCTTGAAACATCGATAATCAGCAGGAATCCAAATAAACCAAATTGTTCTCTCTTTGAAACAGTTTCTCACAAATGAAGAATAACTACTAAAGGAATAACTTACGCCTAAAAATATTTATACTAACAATAATTTCTCCAACTATTTCAAGTTACAACAGTTATAGAATAGAATAAGGTTTCGAGTTAGCAACAGTTATAGAATGTGAGAAGGGTTAACAACACTGATAGAAGAAGGTAAAGCTGATAAAAAATGTGCATGTATGAATGAGCAAATTTTTCATTCCATCGAGTGTAAATTGATTCTGTTACAAGGGAATGCTAATCCCTTCCATATGTATGAGCGGTGTTAGTGTGTATGAGCCGCAAAAGTTGTAGGTGGACGCGGAAAAAACAAGAGGACATTTCCATGTAGGTACGTTAAGGCATCTAAATTTATGAAATCCCCTCTTCCCAGCAAAGGGTCTACGAAATAAATCTCTCAACCCCTACACCCAGTTTTTTTTTTTTTTTTTTTTTTTTTCTCATGGCCCTAAGGATTGCAAAAATCGATCGTCGGACACATTTCCACTTATATGGGGCCTCAGCATTTGGGCAGCACAGCCATTCCCGCCCAGGTACCCAAGATCCAACGCTGGTAAGATTTGCCCTACCTCTTTTGCCTATTGAGGAGTTAAATGAAGTTCCTATTTCCAGCCCACCCATTTTGAGGTTTGAAACAAGGGTCGCGGGGACGACTGAGCGACAGTGAATCCTCCCCATCCAATTTCCACTATCGGGAACACGCAATCCCAACGTTGGCTTGCTCAAGGGAATTGTCTTTTCGTCCTCGTTCCATTGCTCTTCGGTAAAACCACCCTCAATACTCAACAGTTCATTTTCTGACCATATTGTTTTGCAATTCTGCTATATTAGTACCTCGTTTTAACGTTGCAAATTGAACCCGTAAAACCGCAAAACCTTCAAACATGAAAAAATAACGAAATAATACAAATAAAACAGACAAACTACAGTAATATTACGTACAATGATTTCATAAGTAACTCAACAAACCAACATAGGAGTCTTTAATAATATTCCGACGGGATGAAAATTCTCGAAAAAATTTGACGAAAGACGAAAATGAAAACCCACACACTCTCATAGAACTGTTGTATGGGGCGAACTAGGCTCCGAAAAAAATATCAACTTGAATTTCCAGAGGTTGGAAACAACTCTCAATAATGAGACTGATCATCACAAGTTTTTACCTACTCTTGAATTAGGGTGTTGTTCAGCGGGACATCTTTTTTTTCTTTTTCTTTTTTTTATACCAACTGTAGTGGGGAGAGACTTCCTCCTTATAAAATATGGCTCACCCTGCTACAAAATGCTTCCCACCCTCGAAATACTCCACCCTCCTCGAAACTGCCACTCTTCAGACACCCTTACCCAAAAGAACGTCGTGATAACAAGACCGGAGGTTCCCTCTTCTTCATCATCATTTCATGGGTGGTATCTCATCTTGTGGGTTCGTATCCCCTCCGCCCCTTCCGTGAAGCGATTTCGCTACGGTCCTTCGAGTCACAATCGTCCACTGAAATGATTTTATAAAGTCCGAATTGCGTTTTGCTGCAAATTTTGCATAAAAAAAATTTGTTACTTGACAAATCTAAATGATATTAAATATCATTTAGATGGCAAATCTAAATTTTAGATTTGCCAGGTAAATCTAAATTTTAGATTTGCCAGGTAAATCTCAATTTTAGATTTGCCAGGTAAATCTCAATTTTAGATTTGCCAAGTAACAACTTTTTTTTTTTTTTTTTTTTTTTTTTTTTTTTTTAATGTAGGGACACATTTGTTTTTGAACTTGAAAACTAGACCGATGCATTTAAAATGTTAAATTTTTTTTTTTTTTTTAGGGGGTTTGTGTAATGCAGGTTTCTCAAACTTTCAAGCAGGTGGACCACTTTTTCAAGAGAAAATCCTCAGCGGACTCAGCCAAGCGCTTAGCCATACCCATTGAAACTCACTAACTCATGGCAGAAGCCCATGAAAATTGAATATTAAATTGGCAAGAATCAGATTTTCCAGGTAGTCCCTTCACGTTCACCCTCACCGTGAATGTATGGGTGAACGCAGCAAGGAAATTTCCAAATTTGCCATTTATAGCAGTTTGAGTAATCCCCACTAACCCGGTGGGGCACTTCCAGTCACCTTTCTTGAAGCGGCTAAAAGTCAGTTTGAAGTGGATATAAACCGGTATGAAGTTTTTGTCAATCCGTTAGAAGACGCTGAAAACGGGTTAGACTGCTTTGTAGGGGCTGACAACAGGTTTGAGACGCAAGTTTAAAACGGATGACCATCCTCTCCAAGCACAAAAAACAGGTTTCAAGTGGTCTCAAAACCAGTATGATAACCAGTTTGGTCGAAATGTGGTACAAGTGGTGATAACCTGTTTCTAGTGACCGAAGCTTTTGTAGGAGTAAGATCGTGATGATTCACGCACAAACTGATTAGTCAAATTTATCAGATAGACGTTTAACGTCTATCTAATAAACGGAAATCACTGGTTGGCCTCAATGTTGAGCATTCCCAGAGTCATCCCAGTCATCTCCTTCCTGCTCTTGAATTTTAAATTCGCCGACGCCGCCAATTATCAACATAGGGTAATACAAATCGTCACTTAAGTTCTAACACCACGAAATTGACATATTGATGAAAATGAGTTTTTCATCTCATTTGATAGGTAATAACACAGCCGAAGGCACCTGGTAAGGTTGATAACAGTTATAATAGTTACTATGCCAGTTATCATAGTTACTATGCCAAGGGCACCTGAAAACATAAAAACGAGAAAAACGCAAAAATGACTACATCACCTAATTGATAAAATAGCACGTACTAAAACTGATAACTGTAAAAAACCTGTAACTGAGAAAAACAACGCATACCTAACTGATAAAACAGCTTAACCGATAAAACAACGTACCTAACTAAAAAACAACGCGCAACTGATAAAACAGCGTGTAACTGAAAAAAAAAATCGTATTTTGCCTCTCCGTTAATGTTGCGAACATGTCAATTTAAATAAATAAATTACGTGATGTTAGAACTAGAGTGACGAAATGAAAGAAGACTATTTTTACAGAAAAGAACAGGAGAGAACTCGAACATAAAAGCACATAATATTTTAAGTAAGTAAGTATTCAGATTAGTACATATTAGTAAAATATAAGTTCATTTTTGGTTTATTATTCCTGGAATAATACGCCTACTCATGTAATTACGACGGGGGTCGAAAATTCTGATCGGCCTCAACATTTGACATTATTTGTTTCAAGAGGTACCTATAATTCCAAAACGCTGCAAATTTTACACAAGGGTTTATTATTATTACTAGTCTCTCTGGCTCGCTTCGCTCGCTCCCCTAGTGGGGTGTATTGCCGCCTGTGGGGTGTATTGCCGCCTGTGGGGTGCGTAGCATCGATGGACACGTTCAAACCCCTACTCAGACATAAGGCCTCGCTCCGCTCGGCCGAGCGCTTATTCGGACAGGGGGGTCTCGCCTCGCTCGGCGAGGGTCTCCCTGGACCCTCCGTTTTCTAAGATCCCTGGCCCCGCGCGAATTAAAACGATCCAATTGTCTTCTCACCGTGAAATCGCCCCCTCCCCCTCGGTTTTTTTTAAATCGAATTTTTAAGGCGAAGTAACGCCCCCCTGTCAGAGTGCTAGTGAAATCACTTGTATACTCGGCCGACCAGTTTCCCCGCCTCTCCATCTATCAAAGGTCCCTGGACCCTCCGTTTTCTAAGATCCCTGGCCCCGCGCGAATTAAAAACATCCAATTGTCTTCTCACCGTGAAATCGCCCCCTCCCCCTCGTTTTTTTTAAAATCCGACTTCGGAATCGGATTGGCCATATTTTGGCGCGCATTTGGCTCGCGGATACCATACCCAAAAAATGGCTCCTTACTGGGTATTTTTGAACCCGAAAAAACGTGGGACAAACGCGAGAAAGACGATTTTTCGACGAATTTTCGACGAATTTCCCGGGCGAATTTCGGATTTACGATTTGACCGACGTCTTCCTCCAGTTCTGATCTATACGGCTCGTATTTTCGATGAAACCGATTCGTGTCGAGGGGGCGTTCGGTGCTATGCGGTTTCGACCAGGCTCCTACAAGCGCCGTTTTCGCGCCGTTTTCTCGCTCCACATTTATCAGGTCGCAACCGAAACCAAATCGAAATTGAAACTTGCCGAATGAAACCGTACAAGTGTGAAACTAGCCGAACGCGTTATCCCGTACCAACAAACCACACGGCCGTCGGCCAACACAATTTTTTCGACCCCTTAAACGGCCTTTGGCGCGAGTTGAAAGTGGAAAACGTAGGACAAACGGGAGAAAGACGATTTTTCGACGAATTTTCGACGAATTTCCCGGGCGAATTTCGGATTTACGATTTGACCGACGTCTTCCTCCAGTTCTGATCTATACGGCTCGTATTTTTTCGTAATTTTTTCGACCCCCTAAATGGCCAGCGAGCGGAAAGTGAAAAAACTCATTCGGGAACGCGTTATCCCGTACCAACAAACCACACGGCCGTCGGCCAACACAATTTTATATTATTGTATGATGATTTGATATAGGAAGCATGTCCAAATATTAATTCTGTGTCAACAAAAATTTGATTTTTTTTTTTTTTTTTTCAGAATAAAAAAAAATCTTTTTTAATTTTTTTTTTTTTTTTTGCAAAACATTCTTTTTTTACTCAGAAAATATTCGACCTCCTGGGATTTTTCAAAAATCCCATTTGTAGCCCCGTGAAAGCCCTATGGATCCCCACAGTGGAATCGGATCGTTCCAGGAGCCCAAATAATGGATTCTACGTCCAAAAATACTTCGAAAACGACATGTAACTCGATCCCATAGCCAAAAACCTTTTTAAAAAACGCCTCCCGTAGCCCCATTTTAGCGCCCCACCGGTTTGGGCGATCGGGCTGAAAACGTTGCGGGCACAACTTGATGGTAAACAAAGTATCTGTCAAAATTTCAGATTTTAAACCCTATTTAAATTCCTACTGCCAAAAACGGCTCGGGGACCGTTCGCGGGGGCCGTAGGGTCATCCCTGGGTCCTTGTCCCCCCCCCCCCCCGGGCTTGGTGCTGGATTCGAGGGGTTCGTGGGGACGCTGGGAGGTGGAGCCCGGCGGAAGGTCAGACCCCGCCGCAGTGGGGCAAGTGACCCGATTCCGCGGACATCCCACTTTCAGAACCTTAAAAAATTTCTTTTGACACGTAACCTGGGTCTTTCATGTTTTTTGGTGTGCTGAATTCGAATCTGAAGTCAGTTTGTCGCTAGAGAATCACTTTTGGAGATACAGCCCCGTAAAATGGTGAAAACGTGCGAAATTTTCAACCTTCGATTCCGCCCAATTAAGTGCGCCATTCTTACATGAAATTTAACGTTGAACACGAATATGCCACCCATGATGGGTCTCAAATACTCCTATGTCATGGAAATGGGCAAATAACCCACTTTTTTAAAGCGAATTTTCTAAGAAAATTCAGCTATTTGTCTCGTTCAGAAATTTCACGACCCAAAAAAAAAAGAAAAAAAAGAAGCGGAAACACATTCAAAGTCCGTTCTATGTATGTTTCCCCCATTTTGGAAATTTTAGGAGGGGGGGGGGGGACTCGTGAGATACCCTATATACGTAACTCTCTTTTAATTTACGCGATAAAAAATCCGTTCATTCGCAGAAAAAACCTTCTCCCTAAGAGGAATTATGAGTTAGTTAGCCAGCCCAATTGGAATGTGGGGAGTGGTCCAATTTCCAAAATTGTGCTCCATATAATCCCAAAAAAATCATCCTAAACCAACATTGGCATCTGGGGTGTCCTCGAATACGTATTTTGGAGTGCTGAATCGATTGCAACTAGTCCCAGCCCGATTTTCCCCACCCAGATTACCAAATGGGCCAAATAATGTTGTTCTAAAAAATAGCTTATTTTACAAAAAGGCGAGTGAGGTGTAATTTTACATGTTTTTTGGGTCGTTTAATCGATTGCTACCAGTCACAATCGTAATTTCCTAATGAATGCTTATGATAGTTGGTCACAATACCGACAACATGACATTTACAGTGGTTGAGCTAACAAATTATCACCGTTCTCGCAAGGTAGGAAAAAGTAGGTGGCGAAATCAACGAGATTCCCTTCAGAAATACGTCAGGAACACGGGGATATAAGCCGTTTTTTGAACCATTTTGAACCTCTTTCGGAAATGACCAATTTGTGTCAGAAACCGGTCAAAAACTCCCTTTTTTCAACGAAATAAGTCCACAAATACCGCAAAACAATTTATTTGCGGTCAGTTGCTACTACAAAACATTGGTAATACATGAACAGAATGGAATGGGGGGAAAAATTGATTCCACGAACGCATGCGAACACACCGTGAATTTTAAAAAAATCCCATACCAGCTGCCCGAATAACGCTGATTTCGCCATACCACTCAAGTTCAATCTACCGTACCTACGTTCCCCAAATTTGATTTTTCTGTCTCGGCAATTGGTTTTACATGTTCCTTGGGGTATTAGGGATAAGATGTAACAGGTTTTTCATCGGTCCGAACATCTTGGTTTTTCGGCCAATGTCGCGGGTTTTCTACGTATTCGCCCCACTGTGCGCCGGGTGGAGCTCCCTTCGGGGAGCCTGCTAGATAGCCTACTGCTGATTGCAGTTTCCATTGTCCAAATTTCCAAATTTCAGATTTAAACAAAATGCCTACTGCCCAAAACGGCCCGGACGGCGGACGGACATTTTGGTTTTGGAATCTAGACCTCTTGAAACGGAAATGTCAAATTTTGAGGCCGATCGGAGTCGTCGACCTCCGTCGCGATTACATAGGTGTATTATTCCAAGAATAATAAACCAAAACGAAATCGATTCCAGGTCGATTCCAAAAACGAAATGTCCGTCCGCCGTCCGGACCGTTTTGGGCAGTAGGGAATTTTTTAAAATCTGAAATTTTGACAAAAAACTTGGGTTACCATCTAGTTATTCCCGCAAGGTTTTCAGCCTGATCGCCCAAACCCGTGGGGTGCTATGGAGCTAAAATGGGGGTAAGTACAAGAGTTTTTTTTTTCAAGGGTTTTGGCTATGGGATCGAGTTAGGTGTCGTTCTCCAAGTATTTTTGAACGTGAATCCATTTTTGGGGGTCCTGGAACGATCCGATTTAACCGTAGGAATCTATGAGGCTTTCATGGGGCTACAAATGGGATTTTAAAAAGATCCCAAGAGGTCAAACATTTTCCGAGTAAAAAAATTTCAACAACAAAATTTTTAAAGAAAAAATTTGAATTTTGTTTTTGTTTTTCAAATTTTTTTACCGACCAAATTAATTTTCGCACAAGTTACCTATATCAAAGAATAATAAACCCTTGTGAAAAATTTGCAGCTTTCTTTATTTTTTATACAATTTCCAAGTCTTGCGGACGGACCTGGAAAGAGCCGGCGGATCACACTTTGGCTACGCCTGGTGTAATTATTCTGTGTTTTACCTTTCAAAATGGTTTAAAATTGTTTTATCGATGTGTTATCAGGTTGTAATGAACCCGTCATTGGAAGCATTCGTGGTTATAATAAATTTATGGCTGGTGGCCTTGTCAGAGTTTGGTGGGATTAATGAAGATTCCATTGGTGGAGGATCCTAAGGTTTGTTCGTTTTTGATGTTTCGCAGAGTTGAGGAATTTCTGGAATTTCAGTCAGCGGTGGGAGACTGGAGTTTGGTCCCGAAAGTATGCAATAGTTTCCCGTGGTATCGTTTGTGAATCGTCCTACAGAAGAAGGTGAAATTAAGTTGGCACAGGGAAGATACACGTTGTTGGGGTATATTTGGGCTGTAAGGCCCGTGACCTGCGTATCTACCGTAATTCTGCCTTCCCCCAATTAGGTGCAATACCGAGTATATCCTTTAGTCCATGAGTCTTCTCTTCATAATGAAACCCAAGACCTAAGACTTCCGTATTGAGGGAGTAAACGCTTAATAAATGGCGCCAGGGTTGTAATAAAAAGACGGCGATTCGGAAGAAAACAAGATCCGCTCTGGAGAAGGTGAATAAACCAGCGACACGTGACGATATTTAAACGTCGCCTGACACTTACTGGTTTATACTAAAAGGGCCCACAGCAATTTTTTACTTGAATTAATGACACACATGTACATGTGTGTGTTTTGTACAATGTCCATGTCATGTTTTTACTGTTCAAGCCCATAATATGAGATTGCATGAGCGAATATTATTCACGTCTATTTTATAGTCAACCAGCAAACTTTGTCAAACTTCGCTGTTTTTAAAAAACTCGACACTTATCTCGCATTTTAATGAATTTTATTAAAATATGAAAGGTAAAAGGGTGCCCCAATCAACACAGAGGGTTGAGGAGATTTTCCTATACCACTCAGAAACTAATGGTGAAAATTACGGTTCCTTCAGAGACGTATCTCTTTTAAAGTAACTCTACGAAACAGCATTATTCTCATTTGCTCGACCAATAAATTTGTTTGAGTTTGTCGTCGAATTCTCCATTTTCTAATTAGGGGCAAAAAACGACAAAGTTTTCTTTGAGGAATGAATTTGTCGGTTAATAAAACTCATAAAAGCTGTCTACGTTGATGCACGAAGTGATAACGCTCCAAAGGATGGAGAAGAAACGAAAAGATTCCTCGATTTAGTCTAAAATATAACATCCCGAAAAAGCATCTTTGAAAAAAAAGAGAAGATATTTTCCTCACAAACAACTCGACTTTTGCCTCTAGTTCGGAGAATGCCTCTCATTCAATTATGCAATCCCATTAAAGGGGAAAACACCCTTCAGAAATAATGTCTGCATGGAATAATTTTACTAGATTCTTGTTTCTTGTTGTAGACAATGTCGCGTATGATTCAACGTTGTTTGCAATTCATGTAAACAAAAACCCTGGCACGATTCCTATTATATTCCTGTCGCATCTGAACAGAAACTTCGTTTAAAATGTTTGTCGCGTAATAGCGGCGCGATAACTACGGGAGCGTTCCGGCGGGGACATGAAGTTGTGCTTCAATACGTTGAGGTTGTTATGACTTCGAGAACTTGTAGATAATGCCCCCTTTTAACAACTTTTAAATGACTTCCACGCGTGATAATAAACCTGTTAGCAGAAAGAGGGCCGAATGAAGTTTGAAACAACTAAAATTCCCCTGACGATGACAGCTGCCCTTTCCGTTACGACGCAGCGCTCAACCCTTTTTAAGGGAAGGTGTCAGTTTGGCCAACTCCCTTATCACTATAACCAAGGACAATCAGGCCTACAGGGGAGATGGACCACAAGGCTTTTCCCAGTCAGTTCATACCCCATTAAATTAGAAAAGGGAAAAGTTACAAACCTATTTCATTAGGAAAACAATTTCAACATTCTTGAAGGAGATTTATTCAACTCCATTCATTAAGAATCTAAATACAAAATAGTCACCTCTCAGGGATTCTCGAAGATAATGAAATCCTTTTCCCCAGTGAAGTCTAATTTTTGGGATAAAACTCACGTTTTCTCTCTCAAGTTCTACCTCAAACGTTTTTGGTTAATTATTCATGTTATAATACCTACTACTTTTTATTCGCGACGGGGGTCATTAATTTTGATTGGCCTCAAAATTTGACCTCATACGTTTCAAGAAGACTTGAAGAAGACACTTAGTGTAGATTCCAATAATGAAATGTCAATCCTCCGTACGCCGGCCATGCGGTTTTGCCCAGTAGGATTTTTTTCAAATATGAAATTTTGACGAAATTCTCAGCACTCCATCTAGTTGTGTCCACGAGGTTTTCAGTGACATCACCCACCAATGTGGGGCACAGCGGGGCTAAAAAGGTACTAAGAGAGGGGTGTTTGAAGGTTGTCGGCTATGGGGTCGAGTTCAGTGTCGTTCCCTAAGTATTTGAGGATTTTCGGAATCGAGTTTTGGGGGTCCCAGAACCATCCGATTTCACCGCAAGGATCTATGGGGCTTTCGTGGGGATACAAATAGGGCTTTTGAAGGATGCCGGATGTCAAATGAGGTGTCATTTTCCGAGTAATTTTGAAAGCATACCTACCATTAATTATTATTATTCTATCAATAATAAGTACTATAATAATTATTATTGCGATGCATATTGGACTACCTATATAGTTCTTGGGTGCTTGGTTAGTCAAATGGATACATCGAATCACCGTGGAAATGTAGTTACCTAATCACGTCTATAATGGCAATCGAAATAGAAATATTCCACATTAACCAATATGACGCACTTGAAAGCTTCAAATTAGAAAAATAACCTGAAAATCCGTCATCATTTTGTTTTTCAAAAACATTCTTACTAGTCGTTCATCAACTACCTATTTCTGCTCTTAACATGTTCGTAACTGCATATCTGCATAATGTTAGGACGGATATGGAACCTCAAAAAATGAATGGGCCAAGGAACTAGGTCAGAGAAATGGGAAAATTCGGCCGAACATAGTTGAACTAGTAATGAACAAAGTACTCAGTACAACTAACTAGCTCTGAGAAATTAGGTGTCTGAGCAGAGGAAATCACTAGTGAATATTTGGCGTATTGAATTTTCCCGCGGTGGCACTCTTACTAATCCGCCAGAGTGCGCTAGCATAAGAAGGGAATGAAGGGAATCTGCCGGAGGTGACGGCGGAAATGGCGGCCGTGTAGCAGCCAATGAGAGATTAGCGCCACTTTTCCCTCCTGATTCAAAGTCGAAATTTTCGACAGTGCCCTGGAAATTTGTATTACACCGTAGGAGCCCAAAACTCACTGCTACGCCTTCAAATTATGAAGTTCTTTCAGAAAAAAGTATTAGTCTACGTTCGGTTCCCGGGCCCATTCTAAGACTAAAATCACTTGGATAACGATATATACCTAACGATATAATTCGAAGTCTTGACCAAAGTCAATCAAAATCCTCAACTGTCACTCCGCAGCAGAGCAGCCCCCTAGATCCATAATATGGATGGATCCATATTAAGTATTAAGGCGGCCGGATTAGCCGAGTGGTTCTGAGCGTCAGCTACTTCGGGCTGCATGAGGCCACGGGTTCGAATCCCTCTGAAGACAATGGAAATTATGGGAATAAATGTGCAGCTGGGTTAAAGTGATTCATCAATAAATTAGCGCCCCGTCATGTCAGGCCCAAGAGCTCAAAAATCTTGACGTAAAATTCACTTTACCCTTTACCATAATATTATTATGGTGTAGTCAGATGGATTTGACACCCCCATAAATGGATTCAACGTCTAAAAATACTTCGAAAACAACAACCGAGTCGACCATCTTTTCAAAATCCTTCAAAGCCCCCTCCGATAGCCACTATTTAGCCGATTTAGTCCGATCGTTTCAGTACAATATGTCAACATTTCATATTGTAAACAGAAACCTACAGCTCAAAAGGGCTTGGACATTGAACGAAATTTCATTTTTGAACTTCACACTGTGTGAATCACACATCTTGAAACATTTAAGGACAAATTTCGAGGTCGACTACTGATGTGAATTATTAAGTTATATAAATTAATTAAATTAATGAATTATTATTTTGAAGCATTAATTGGAATTTATTCTTTGATTAAAATTAATTTTGGTCCCAAAAGGCATCAAATGTTGACTCCATCCGCGAAAACATAGAAGGTTGATTATACTAGGATAGCAAACCAAAATAGCCCACGAAAATGAAAAGAGGTAAATTTTATGCCTTTAAATATCCTGTTTCAGTAGGTAATTCAATTACGCTTTGAGTTTAATGAGACCGTCATGCGTATTTATAGAAACAAGACAACTGTATAGCAAATGCTCAATTAACCGACGTTATTTCGTCGCTCGTCGTATGCGATATTTAAATTCTTCGCCCCAACTGAAAACCCCTCCTATACGACACTCCACGCCCGGTGAATCCGTTTTCCGTTAATCCCTAAAATGTGCGAGCCCTCTCAGCCCGAATGCACAGGCCACACTCTCGTGGTTCTCCCATATTTACATAATGTACCGTTCCTGGTTTTTGACAACCGCAATCCACCCACGCCCTCGAGCCAAGCGGAGAGTGGATCTAAAAAGTTCCCAAGATTACGTCAACTTACTTTGGCTTTCAAGTATAAATTTAAAAGTAAAATAACTGTCAGTATGTCTATTAATCATCTAAATTGAACAGTCATTGTGTATATTAATCATACAGTCTACAGTAAAATTACAGTTAGTATGTCTATTAATCATCTACAATTTACAACATTTTACCGTTGACAACAGCTACCTAGATGAATATGTTTATTTTTGGAACCCTATAAGACGATATACGAGGTATCTTTTTTCAACCACCACACGGAAAAATTGGCCCCGTGCCTGGTCAGTGATTCCTTCTGCCCGATAAAATACATCTTTGCTCCATCAACTCCAAAGGGACGTTATTGGTAACCTATCATGAGCAGTCCTTATCGAAATCTCTACACGGAATCCTACTGTGTGAGAGCTCTGCAAATATGGATCGTGTTTCCAAGCTGTAGAAAAGAAAGATAAGGATTCTGGCTTCCCCTTCTAAAATGTTTGCTGAGATAGGAAAAATCGCCAGTAAAATTTTTACTGTAAAACTGGACAGTAGGAATTTTTGTTTAAATTTCCCTGAAAATAATAGGTTAACAATAATTGTTATCTAATTTATTTGTAAATAATAAGGTGATAATAAATATTACTCGTAGGCTTGGAGCATAATATGCATTTTGGTGGGCCGCCCTAAGAGATAGATAACACAGAGCCAAAAACAAAGGGCACCATGCGGTTGATCCGAGGGGGTTTTTAGGTTTTCAGGAAATCATCACGCCAGGTAACTTGTGCGAGCCCAAACCCGTCATATGTCCCGATTCAAAAACGTCGAAAAAGTCGAAAACTGAATAAAAACGGTGCACATTTTACACCAGGGTTTATTATTCTTTGGTATAAATTTTCAGTCAACCTCCTCACTTCCTTCAAAAGAACACCCTCGAAGCCCCTTTTTGGCCTCACGGGTTTGGACAAACGGGCTAAAAACTTCGCAGGCACAACTACGAAACGTGTAAGGACAAATTTTGACGCCGATAAAAATTGTTGACCACCGTCGCGAACACATTGGTATATTCCAAGAATAATAAACCAAAAACAGGTAACTCATTAGCGCTGAACTCACATACAGTTTGGTCATCATCACTTATAAGTCAGAGTTTACTTTTACTGCAATTACCTCAGTATCTCTCAATCCTGGACCCCGGGCAGCCGGCCTTTTCACCTGCGGGGGGTTCGCATTGATTTTTTTCTATTTTTTTTTTTCTGTAAGTACTCCCTGAGAATGTAGGGAAAACAGTAGTCAGCCGCCTGAAATCGTTTCCAGAAAATTTAAATAATTTAACGAAAATTACGGCGTTTGAAAAAAAAACGGCCATGGAGGGAGCGTCACTACCTCTTCAACCAACTACGTGAGGGGATTGTTCCGCCCAGGGTTGCCACTCCACTACTCATCACAGAATAAAATTCAATTGAGCCGTGAATCCTTCTGATAAGGCTTCAAATTTCAAGTATTGTGTATTATAATTAAAAGTTAATTATGTTTTCCGTCGTATCAAGTTATAAATGGTAAAATTTATCATATAAGCTGACGGCACTAGCGCTTCGGGTGAGAGATTCACTGGAACTGTGACGTCACTACCCCAAGAGTGACTGGTGGGAAACCCCGGCCGATTCAAACTGTGCGTTTCGTTTTGGTTTATTATTCTTGGAATAATACACCTATGTTTTCGCGACGGGGGTCGACGACTCCGATCGGGCTCAAAATTTGACATTATCCGTTTCAAGAGGTCTACATTCTAAATCCGAAATGTCCGTCCGCCGTCCGCCGTCCGCCGTCCGCCGTCCGCCGTCCAGGCCGTTTTGGGCAGTAGGAATTTTTTTTTAAATCTGAAATTTTGGCAAAATACTTGGTTTACCATCTAGTTGTGCCCGCAAGGTTTTCAGTCCGATCGCCCAAACCCGTGGGGCGCTATGGGGCTATAATGGGGCTACGGGAGTGTTTTTTTGAAGGCTTTTAGCTATGGGATCGAGTTAGGTGTCGTTTTCGAAGTATTTTTGGACGTAGAAATCATTTTTTGGGGTCCCGGAACGATCCGATTTCACTGGGACGATCTTTAGGGCTTTCATGGGGCTAAAAATGGGATTTTTGAAGGATCCCAGGATGTTAAAGATTTTTCGAGTAAAAAATAAAGAATTTTTGAAAAAGAAACATTTATGAAAAAAAATCCAAAAAAAAAAATTTTTTTTTGAGATAAAAATCCAAAAAAAAATTTTCTTAATTTTTTCATTGACAGAATTAAATTTCTGCACAAGTAACGTATATCAAAGAATAATAAACCCTTGTGTAAAATTTGCAGCGTTTTTTCGTTATACCTCCTACAATGATTTTTTTTCGTTGGTATTGGAGTCTGTGCACGTTACTTTTTAGCCATATTATTGAATGGTAGGGAAGATTTCCAAATTTAAAATCAATGCGAACTCCCCAATGGGGAGAAATTGAGTATTGACCATTTGAGGAGGTTCTGAACTGAGCTGTTATAAGGTTATAGTAAGGTCCATGGAGGAATAGACAGTAAATACAGACAATAAATAAACAGCTCACCTTTGTCAAATGGGATTAGCCGCGAGCGCGTTGTTGACAGCTGAAGGGTCTTCGAGACCATGGGCGTATACAGGGTGGTGCAGGGGGGGGGCCACGGCCCCCCCCCCCCCCCCTAGAATTTTCGGGAACACGAAAATAAATTGGGCTGAACTCAAAAGAAAGAATGCGTAGGTAGGAAATTATTGGAATTTGGAAACACTAGCACTCCGACATGGGGGCCTCACATCGCTTGCCCATTTTAATAATAGGGATTTAGTATTGAAATTTAGATCTGTAGATAGGATACAGAACAAACGCCGACTCAATTGGACTGTAAACAACGAAAATAGGAGGAGTTGTACGGATTTGCGAGGGTCAGAAATTTCGCTCAATGCGCTTATCGGACGTAAAAATGGCCGGGGATTCCAAATGCATAAAAAAATTAGGGGTTCCTATTTAAAATAAGAAAGTTGGGCGCAAATGAGGCCGGCATTTTGGGAGGATCTCAACCCCCCTATGATTAGCTAAAAGGGATCCCGAGACGATAGAAAAACGCTGCAAATTTTACAAAAGGGTTTATTATTCTTTGATATAGGTTACATGTCCGAATATCATTTCTGGAACAACATTTTTTATTTTTCAATTTTTTTTTTCTTTAAAGCAATTTTTTACTCGGAAAATATTCGACAGGTCGAATTCTGGGAGTCTGAATTCGACAGGAGGTCTCTTGGAATTTTTAGGCTGGTAGGTCCGTTGCGATGACTCCTGTCCCAAAGAATTACGAATGAAAGTTGAACAAGACCCATGGGGGTCTTTTAAGGCATTAAAACCCGCCACCTCCACGTTGGTCCATCCCGGGCGCACCAGAATGGTGTGGCTAACGCCGGAGATGGCAGGAGGGCCCTCTGTACTCCTCCCCGCTGTACTCCCCCTAGGGCAGTGCTGAAGATCAAGAACAAGAAAACATCAAAATTTGATTTCTTGTGTTTCTTCAAAATTTAATTTTGAAGAAACATAAGTGCACTTCCCCTAGGGGAAGAAAGCGAGCAAGAAGGTACGCGAAAGATTGTTATAGGCCAGAAATGGCCTTAGATACAACCTAAGAAGCACGGTACAGCGGGCGTACGGCGAACGGACATTTCGGTTTTGGAATGTAGACCTTTTGAAACGGATAATGTAAAATTTTGAGGCCGATTGGAGTCGTCAACCTCCGTCCCGATTAAATAGGTGTTGACAAAATACTCATTTCACCATCTAGTTGTGCCCGCAAGGTTTTCAGCCCCACGCTTCAATAAAAGGGCTAAGGGAGGGTTTTTTTTAAAGGGTTTCGGCGATGGGGTCGAGTTATAACTCGACCTATAGGTTTTCGAAGTACTTTTGGACGTAGAACCCGTTTTCGGGGGTCCTAAAACGATTCAATTTCACCGGGGGCTCTAATGGTACTACAAATGGGATTTGTGAAGGATCCCAGGAGGTCAAATATTTTCCGAATAATTTTGGATGCTTAATCCATTTTTCGAGGTTTCATGACTGTTCGTTCAAATAATGTGCAGATTTTTTTTTCTCAAAAATATTTTTTTATTGGCAAGAATTAATTTTCGCACAAGTAACTTATGTCAAAAAACAATAAACCCTTGCGTAAAATTTGCAGCGTTTATATATGTATATATATATATGTAAAATAGCGCTTAGTGGGGTGGCCCCCCCCCCTTGGCTAAATCCTGCCTACGCCCATGTTCGAGACTGCTGTCTTCGGTATACCCATACCGCACCAAAAACACTACCCCTGGTACCCACCAAGGGTAGTGGTTTAAGCAGTATGGTTCCTCCTTTTGACATTTTGTTCGGCAAGGGTCCTACTTCCGTTGAATAGTAACTGCTATAATTCACGTTTTGTTGTGTAGAATTCCTCTACTTGTGAATATTCCTACGATTTTTTAACAGTGTTTCTCGAGTCATATTTACTCTAGTGATTTTTGTAGGCCTATTAAAACTATTCTATTCCCGGTTGGGAACCTGCTTTGGCCGTGACCTGATTGCCAGGAAAAGTTAGGTACTTACCTAAACGTTTTACCTATACTTCATGATATTCTACTATAGACTGATCAAACTCAAGCCATTTTAAGAACTAGAGTGACAAGATTAATTACTTATTTGAGAAAGATTGACTATACCTAACTGAAAGTTTCCAATCGTAGTAGAATTTATGTAGAACATTTTAAGTTATGTATTTACCGAATGGTTTTCTTACGAATTTTGGCACTGAATCTAATGATACCAACCGCCGGGTCACCTGAAAAAGTGTTGCACTTACACTTGTTCCACTTAAACTGGAACTTTCATCTGCCCGGACAGATCCACCACACTTCCTCACATTTCAAATGTTTTTGGTAGGTAAACCTACCTATGTCCTTGGTGGGAAAAGACGTCCTGACCACTACTCGAACTTCCGGCAACGCTCTACCTATTACCTATTACCTATTCCTTCATTTTTTCACACAGAATGACCGTTCTAAATTTACAGATGATTAGAAGTAAGATTATCTGACTTTAAAATGTCTGCAGAAGATTGCAAATTTTGCAGTCTGTAATTATTGCAGTTTTCACACAAGTAGGAAAAATTGCAACCTTACCAATCGGTCGAATTTTAAAGTCACAAAGTGGTTGTTTGCCGATGGTGCAAGGGTTTGCAGGTGGTTAGGGAGAGAGAACGACTCCTCTGCTGGTTTGAATACTATCGTTTATTTCAGTAAAAATTGTAGCGGGGGGGGGGGGGGGGGGACCGGTTTTGAGCAACTTAGCTCAAAACCGGTCCCCACGCTACAATTTTTACTGAAATAAACAATTTAGTATTCAAACCAGCAGAAGAGTCGTTCTCTCTCCCTAACCACCTCATTGAATTTTAAAGTGTAGATAACCACTCGACGCAGCATTTTACGCTCTTTAATAATGTAAACGGTGAAATTCTTCTGTATCGCGCATAGTTCAAGATATCAGCAAAAACAAAAAAGTCCGAAATTTTGAAGTTTTTAGGTCCCCAAAAGTTCACCCGATAAAAATGTCGCTTAGTTTCCCACTATTGGGGTGCCAAAACACCAATTAAAACTTATAAACATAACATCCGACCTTTATATGCACCGAAGTCTAGATTTACTGTACTAACCAGGTACCTACACAAAACCATTAGCGACCTTTCCCGGGTGCAAGTTGGGTGCCAAACCTACCTTCGAAAGACCTGGGTGCCGAGCGCTACTGTCTCATTTTGACACGCTGGGTGCCGAGTCCCGGTCACCCACCAACCGCAAGTCGCACAAATACACAATTTCGAAAATACTAGCTCTAGAAGTGATTTTCAAAGTTTAAAAATGCACATGGTTTATAAAGACAACAAACTACATTGATGAATAGGAGAGAAAAATATGAGAATTTAATTTTTCCTGAACAACAAAGAACCCTACCTACTATCCTACTGTTTTACTAATAGCAAATAATCTTGACGTAACGGCCAACAAGTTTCCCAATGTCAAATACTTATAGAGTTCGCGCTTTTGGTGGATGCAACATTTTTTCCGTAAAATTGCTGCTCTAGTTGGCCCTACTCTGGTTGTGCCTGACTACAACGTCGCGACGTATATCGGTAGACGTTGGTAGACAAATGGCTCCAACTGGTTTATGCAGTAACCGCATAGCAGCTAAGTGATGATGGTGAGGAAGACACAACTCCTACCTACAATCGTGGTCATGAGAAAAACACCAATACCGCAAGGTGTAACACCTCATACCCGTAGGCACATCTTTCAACGGAAGACGTGAATGCAACCATTGAAGATGAAAACGTTCTTACTTCTATCCTCTGAAAAATAGCAATTTGTTCATAATATGATATATATGATATAATATATTATATTGCGACCTGGCCCCCATCAGAACTGACCTGAAAAAAATCAATGAATGGGTAAAAGAATCCGCTTTCGATTAAAAAAACACGTCTTCGATATAGGTAACCCAGAAAAGATGATTAGGGGCGGTGCAATTACCAGTCTAGTGGTAATGTAAATCGCGAATTGCGCCGCCTAAGCCGCTCTAGGAGCGCTGAAGTCGTTTTCCAAAATGGCCGTCCATTCACGGCAAGTTGCCTCAATCTCATGAGGCGATTTGGAGAATTTTTTCACAAAATCGCTCATAAATACTTTTTGGCTCTCACAAACTCAATGGAGGCCTGAAAAATCGAAAACTAGATAATCTGACGACAAGATGAAAAATAAGGAATCTGTTATCTCTCTTATCTCAGCTCTGAGAAAATAATACAATTCGGTCCTTCCTGTACTTCCTTACTTTTCCGTTCCAGTTCCTTATTCCCTAGGTAATGCTTAGATTAACAACAATATTCAAATTTGCGAACTGCAATGTAGAGTCCCATAATTTTTGTTGGGGGAGGCGTGACGATTGCTGGTGATAATGGTCTGTGGTGTTTGCCCTATAGAAGAAAACCCTATTGTAGCCCTTCAGTAGCTTCATAGAGCCTCGAGAGGAGAATGGAAAGGTTTGAGAACCCTTTAAATCGATTTCACGTTCAAGAATACTTAAAAAACGACACCTCACTCAACTTTCTTTGCAAAGCCCTTAAAGAAAACCCTGAAGCCCCACAGAGCCTCACGATGGGGGTTGGACAGGTCTGGAACCCCTATAAATGGTTTTTACGCCTGAAACTACTTCGAAAACGACACCTCACTCGACCTACAAGCAGAAACCCTTCAAAATCCCCACCTGTTACCTCTGAGTAACCCCACTGACCCTCACGAAGGGGTAGCACAGGTCTGAGACCCCCTTAAATCGATTCTACGTCCAAAAAGATTTCGTATACTACACCTCTCTCAATGCCCTGGGCAAAGCCCTTCAAAAGACCCACCTGTAGCCACTAGCAGCCCCACAGATCCCCACGAATTGATCAGACAGTATTGTAACCCCCATAAATGAATTCTACGTTTAGAACGACTTCGGAAATGACACGTCACTCGACCCCCACGCCCCTTTGAACCTCACGAGGTGGTTTTGTAACTGTAATCGGTAACTTTACTGTGAACCTAACCGATAACAGTTATCGAGTATAGTATAGTTACTGAGCTCAATGATGTCAATAAGATGCCTAACTAAAGAATGTGATTTTATGCCTAAGAGAAGTATTTTTGATATAAACTTTTTCGAAAGAATATAAATTAAAGAAGACTGATCGGGTTGTTTGAATGATTTTTTTTCCGTAACTCATTTTGTTCCCTTGAAAGCATGCTTAATGCATTAAGTAAAGCTGGGTAGGTAGAAACTTATTTTCTCCGCACTAAAAATTCGTAACGACGTTATAAAAACAAAATTACTGCAACATTAGAAGTGAATAGTGAGAATTTTAATTTTATGGTGGAAAAAGAGGAGTTAAATACAGATGGAATACCTTGCGTGAAATAGCCTATCTCAACAGTGGGTTCAATAACATAGCCTATCTCATCTAATCTAAAAAGGTAATGAAATAATTATTTCATTGGAAGAGAGTATTAATACTCTCGTCCAATGGTTATATAAGGTGAAATTGGCTGTACTGTACTTTGTTGCCAATTATACTTGAGGGCGTTCCGAATTTAGCGTTCATTGGGGTAAAATTATTATTATTATTTTTTGTTTACTTTTTTTTTGTCTCGTAAAAATTCATGAAAACGGAGTTAGGTCAATTTAGAAAAACGTTGAAAATTTTACACAAGGGCTTATTATTCTTTGATTCAATTTTTAAAAATATTTTCTGTAGGACAATGTTTGGACAGATGTGGGAACTCGAAAAAATGAATTTTGCGTCCAAAATTACTCGGAAAACGACACCTTATTTGACCTCCTGATATCCTTCAAAAATCCCATTTGTAGCCCCATAAAAGCCCTATAGATCCCCACGGTGAAATCGGATCGTTCTGGAACCCCAAAAAAAGGATTCTACGTCCAAAAATACATCGATACCATACACACCATCGATACGATACATACACGACACCAAACTCGACCACATAGCCCGAAGACATAGCCTTTCAAAACCCGTAGCCCCATGTTGTGTAGGACCTACACAACACTGTAGGTACATAATCACGCCGGCAGCAACACTTCCCTCCGGCCTTCTCGCGGATGTGGGAGAACTAGATGGTGGGAACACTTGACTACAGGTCATAATGTGACCCGATATGTCATAAAGATCGATCCACACGTTTCAGTGGTTCACTGAATCCTCGGCCATCAGTGCTCCGTGCGGCATGTACCGCTGGTGTGTCAACAATTTATCAGTGCCTTGAAGGGCACGGAGCACTGATGGCCGCGGATTCACTGATATCACTGAAATGTGTGGATCGACCTTAAGGGGTCACCGGGGTCTCTGCTCTGGTACGGGGGTTCCCTCTTTCCAGCTAAAGTAGAGATCGAAAATAAAAATATTCCTTATGATGGAATGAATCCAAAAATAATAGCGCCAGGGAGGATGGAAGTGAGACCAACCAAGTGGCCATTGGTCACAACAAGTGGGGAAGGAGCGGCCTCCAGTTTCCCAAGCACGGAATCCGTCATTCGCTATCTAGTAATCGGGTGAGCGAGGATTATTATATTTACTTTTGGTTTATTATTCTTGGAATAATGCACCTATGTGATCGCGACGGAGGTCGACGACTCGGATCGCCCTCAAAATTTGAAATTATCCGTTTCAAGAGATCTAGATTCCAAATCCGAAACGTCCGTCCGCCGTCCGGCCCGTTTTGTGCAGTAGGATTTTTTTTTTTTTTTTTAAATCTTAAATTTTGGCAAAATTCTTGGATTGCTATCTAGTTGTGCAAGCAAGGTTTTCCGCCCGATCGTCTAAACCCGTAGGGCGCTATGGGGCTAAAATGGGGCTACGGGAGGCGTTTTTTGAAGGCTTTTAGCTATGGGATCAAGTTAGGTGTCGTTTTCGAAGTACTTTTGGACTTAGAATCCATCTTTGGGGGTCCCGGAACGATCCGATTTCACTGTGGCGATGTATGAGGCTTTCATGGGGCTACAAATGGGATTTTTTCCTGGTCAAATATTTTTCGAATTAAAAAACGCTGCAAATTTTACACAAGGGTTTATTATTCTTTGATATACGTTACTGGTGCAGAAATTTAATTCTGTCGATGAAAAAATTTAAAAAAAAACATTTTTTTTTTCGATTTTTATCTCAAAAAACGCTGCAAATGTTACACAAGGGTTTATTATTCTATGATATAGATTACTTGTACAGACATTAAAATACTCATGTTCGATGGAAATCACACAAACAAACTGCTATAAAATAATATGCCACTTCCCACTGTACTTAAACAGCTGTAAAATTAACTGCTTTCATGGTCATTAAGTGCCCAAAAACCAAGATGCAATTAAATCTTTTTATCAACCATGTTTTGTGGTAAAAATAATCATAAATTAAGATGATAATGTTGGAAATTATTTATTTCCAGCTTTAAAAAACATGTACATTTAAAAAAATTGCTCAAACTGTTTTTTGCATTTAAATACCTAGCAATCATTCCCTCATCTCATCGGTCTCATCGAATGAAAGTTCGCTTGTAGATGAATCTGATTCTTCATCCTCATCCGAGCTGGACTCATCGTGAACTCGCTTCTTGGCTACATTTGTAGGTTACGTTAAGTACCCTTTTTCTTCCTATCAAGTTGGACTCCTTGTTACAGTCATGGAGGACACACTGTATACAGTACCTATAGGTACGTAACAATCGCGTCGTGAGGTGGGAAAGGGTAGTAAGGTGTGCAGAAATGGTCGTAAAACTGACCTTTTACTTGATTTTTTTTTGCAAAACTGAAGAAAAAAATGAAAAAAAAAATTTTTTTTCGGTATTTTTTTGGTTGGGTATTTAATGGGAAGGTATTTATTCGGCGATTGGGTAAATACCGGGTAAATACCCAGTTTGTAAATACCCTACCCACTGGGTATTTACCCCCTTTACATCTCTGCCCATAGCGCCCCACGGGTTTTGGCGATCGGACTGAAAACCTTGCGGGCACAACTAGATGGTAAATCAAGTATTTTGCCAAAATTTCAGATTTTTAAAAAAATTCCTACTGCCCAAAACGGCCCGGAGGGCGTACGGCGTACGGCGGACGGACATTTCGGATTTTGAATGTAGACCTCTTGAAACGGATAATGTCAAATTTTGAGGCCGATCGGAGTCGTCGACCCGCGTCGCGAAAACATAGGTGTATTATTCCAAGAATAATAAACCAAAATGTTGTTTTTTTTATTTTTTTTTCAAAAATGTGTTTTTTCAAAAATGCTGTATTTTTTACTCTATAAATATTTAACATCCTCGGATCCTTCAAAAATCCCATTTTTAGCTCCATGAAAGCCCTAAAGATCGCCTCAGTGAAATCGGATCGTTCCGGGACCCCAAAAAATGGATTCTACGTCCAAAAATACTTCGAAAACGACACCTAACTCGATCCCATAGCTAAAAGCCTTCAAAAAACCCCTCCCGTAGCCCCATTATAGCCCCAGAGCGCCCCACGGGTTTGGGCGATCGGACTGAAAACCTTGCGGGCACAACTAGATGGTAAACCAAGTATTTTCTCAAAATTTCAGAATTTAAAAAAACTTCCTACTGCCCAAAACGGCCTGGACGGCGGACGGACATTTCGGATTTAGAATGTAGACCTCTTGAAACGGATATTGTTAAATTTTGAGCCCGATCGGAGTCGTCGACCCCCGTCGCGAACACATAGGTGTATTATTCCAAGAATAATAAACCAAAAACGCTGCAAATTTTACACAAGGGTTTATTATTCTGTGATATAGGTTACTTGTACAGACATTTAATTCTGTCAATAAAAAAACGCTGCAAATTTTACACAAGGGTTTATTATTCTTTGATATAGGTTACCTGTGCAGAAATTAAATTCTGTCAATAAAAAAATTAAAAAAAAATTTTTTTTTTGATTTTTATTTCAAAAAAATTTTTTTTTGATTTTTTTGTTCAAAAATGTGTTTTTTCAAAAATTCTCATTTTTTTACTCAAAAAATATTTAACATCCTGGGATCCTTCAAAAATCCCATTTTTAGCCCCATGAAAGCCCTATAGAACGCCACAGTGAAATCGGATCGTTCCGGGACCCCCAAAAATGGATTCTACGTCCAAAAATACTTCGAAAACGACACCTAACTCGATCCCATAGCTAAAAGCCTTCAAAACACACCTCCCGTAGTCCCATTTTAGCCCCATAGCGCCCCACGGGTTTGGGCGATCGGACTGAAAACCTTGCGGGCACAACTAGATGGTAAATCAAGTATTTTGCCAAAATTTCAGATTTTTTAAAAAATTCCTACTGCCCAAAACGGCCCGGACGGCGTACGGCGTACGGCGGACGGCGGACGGCGGACGGACATTTCGGATTTTGAATGTAGACCTCTTGAAACGGATAATGTCAAATTTTGAGGCCGATCGGAGTCGTCGACCCGCGTCGCGAAAACATAGGTGTATTATTCCAAGAATAATAAACCAAAATCAAAAAAAAAATTTGTTTCCAACATTTTTTTCTCGTTGAGACAGAATTCAATTTTTGCCCAAGTAACCTACATCAATGAATAATAAACCCTTATGTAACGTTTGAAGCGTTTTCTGATTTCAAACGTCTGGTTTGTCATTCAAAAATTCTGACACGTTCGTGTTCAGCACACTCAAAACCCCAGTATATTACTCGCTGCTTGTACTACCGTCACGGACAATGACGTTTTCGTGAACCTTCGAAGTTCTTCACATTTACTAGCAAACGAACAAATTGCCACGATTAATCAACCTAACCACGTCAATAGGAAAAGTCATGAACAACACAGGAACAAACGGTTGTTGATTGGAGTGTACTTAGTAGGTATCTAAATAAACAACCTGTTTTCGCGAGGGAGTCAAAATTATTTGATCACCTCAAAACTTACCACCTTATTGCCGGCTTGCGAGGAAGGAAGTTATTGAAAAATTCAAAGTTTCGACACTGTGCCTACAAGGGTTGCCGTTTAGTTGTCTCCCAGGTTTTTAGCCCAACCACTCGACCTCCTGAGGCTACGTGAGGGGTTTTGAAGGATTTAGAGTATACCCTATAGGGGATCGAATGGGGTGCCGTTTTCGAAGTATTTGTTAGGTCCCATATCCCTCATAACACTATGCAGGTATACTTTTATAATTAATTAAGAATTTTTCCAAAATAATAAACCCTTGAGTAAAATCCGCAGCATTTTTTGTTGTGAGTGGTATTCTCAGCTGAGTGTGGCTAGTATGTGGATATGTCCATCGAAAGACCATTCTCATTGAGATTAAATTGTACAATTTAATCTCCCTCCTGACCGACACGTCATAGGAAAGTCGAGAAGAGAGAGAATCTCGAGTATTAGGCTGATTCCCCCAAATTCGTCCATTCTGATGGAAAACGAATCGCGCTTAGCTCAATGTCAAAATCCAATCTAATCCAATTAATAATAGATAAGTACCTACATAATATGTAGGTACTTATCTATTATTAATGTGATATTATCACAGTCAAGTGGAGAGGGGTTATTCTTAGCCAAGGCCACTCCCGTGCGAATTTAAAGTTCCCTGACTCCCCATAAGGGAATTAAAATTCCCCGACAAGCTAATGGAAGACTCAACAAAGTCAGGATATGTGGGAGGAGGCACGTTTAAATTGGAAACGACCATGCTTCAAGCTAAAAAATTTAATATATTTTAAATTACGTAATCTCGAGATTATATTTATAAATGGAATAAATTCTGATTCAGCACAGAAATACGTAAAATTTTGAGCACCTTTGGTTTGGTCGACGTTAAAGGTACTCGCCACTATTTTTGTAACCGGCACGACGAAATTCGTTATGGGGATGATCTCCTTATCCCGTGTAAATCCTTTCAGAAGGTTCTGAAAGGCTAAGCAACAGGTGATTGATCTCGAATGACTTGGTCCGTTCACTAAACATACCTACAAGTATGTGTGCCTTACACAGGCCACGGAAAAAGCCACCACCACAAAGCTGTCAATCTTTTTGCACTTTCCCCCGTGCTTTCTTATAGTATGTGGCACATGAACAATAATTATTTGTGTGACCAAGGAACTAAGTAAGTTATTACAGTATCGACTTGTGCCTCTCGCAAAAAATTCTCTTCTCCACCTCAAAATATTAACATAATACCATTTCTACGGAAAAGTTCACATTTTTACGTTTCAACGTAAGAGAGAGAGAGAGAGAGAGAGAGAGAGAGAACGTTACGGAGAGAGAACGATTCTCAGAGTGATCAACTGATGTTGAAAAACCAATTCGGTCAACTTCAGAATGCCATCAAGGCAACTACAAAGCATGCTTTGTAGACGTATCCCGCCTAAAACCAAATTGCTAGTTCAGATCATGCTTCTCCCTCTCTCCCCCTTAGTCCCATCTCAAACTTAGTTAGTTGGAACGGAAACTGCTGAGAACCGCTAAAGGCTTCACAGGCGTGTGAAGCGAATTGGCGGGAACACGCGGTTTACGATCCTTCCTGCGTTGATGGTATCACCGGGTTGGGTACGGACTCCTTGAGTGTAGACCGTCTAATTAGTATATTCTACCAATATTTGTGGACCAAGGGGAAGCAAAAACAGTATAAGGACTAATTTTGAGGTTGAACTAAGTTTTTGGTCCCTTCCGTAGCAAAAACATTCTGAGCATAACGGAAATAATAATTGACAAAATCTAATAGGCCTTTTGCCGAATGGATTTTCGCGTCGCGGTGACGCTAACGTTTAGGTTATCGTGTGAGAAGGTTTTGCAACTTACGGTTTTTGTTTACTTGGAATTCCTGTTGAATACAGTCTTCCAAATCGTTTACTCCTCATCCAAATACCCTATTGTCTAGTTTCGTGAATAATTTTTCGAATCAGCCGTTATCACTACCTCAAAAAATGTCTCGGGGAAAAAGTTTTGCTGTTTTGGAATCTGCAACAGCTCCTGGATATGACCCAACAACCAAGTTCTACAGATTCCCTAAACCGTGTTTATTACTGCGGAATTCTCACTTGGACTAATTCGGTAGAATCCCTACATGTGAGTAAGTGCAATCTTAATGTGAACAGTGCAAAATCGTTCAAAGGTGGATGGTTGGGTGCAGAAGAAAAGATGACAGGTAGGCTCCTAACTACAATGATGTTGTGGGTACGCAAATGTAAGCTTCGGTGGGTACCCACTTCCATAAAGAATAATTCTACGTTGTAAAGTAACTATAACGTTGTGTGTTTGTAAAATCGTAAAATCTTCGTTCTTCATTGTCTGATTAGCAGGCCATACACGGGCCGGTTTTTTTTAGAGGCCTGACCCGCAGTCCCGGTGCATTGGTTTTCTGACAGTCCTGGCGCACGGGTTTCTCGTCCGTCGTCGGACACTAATGGATACTCCCGGCAGTCAGGAAAACCCCTCAGTTTTTCCAGCACGCCAGGGGCGCGGGTTTCCGGACTGTCGTCGGCCACTGAAAAACTCGTTTGTGAGTGTGCAATCTCATGCCAAAGTTGATAGCCAAACCGGCGGCATCCCAGGTCCCACATGCCAGAGACCAAGGCGACGCGCCGCGAGAAGAATACACTTGATCATCACTCATGAGTGGATTGAATCATCGAAAATATTCGTTCCCAAAAATCGATCGATGGAAAATCAATCGATCTTCCTTTTAAAAACGCTGCAAATTTAACACAAGGGTTTATTATTCTTTGATATAGGTTACATGTCCGAATATTAATTCTGTCAACAAAAATTTTTTTTAATTTTTTTTTGTCAACTTTTTTTTCAAAACAATTTTTTTTAATCGGAAAATATTTGACCTCCTGGGATTTTTCAAAAATCCCATTTGTAGCCCCATGAAAGCCCTATAGATCTCCACAGTGAAATTTGATCGTTCCAGGGCCCCAAAAAATGGATTCTACGTCCAAAAATACTTCGAAAACGACACCTAACTCGATTCCATAGTCGGAAGCCTTCAAAAAGCCTGATCCGTAGCCCCTTTTTCGCCCCATAGCGCATTACTGGTTTGGGCGATCGGGCTGAAAACCTTGCGGGCACAACTAGATGGTAAACCAAGTATACTGTCAAAGTTTCAGATTTAAAAAAAATTCCTCCTGCCTAAAACGGCTCGGACCGACATTTCACTTTTGGAATCTAGACCTGTTGAAACGGATAATGTCAAATTTTGAGGCCGATCCGGTCATCGACCTCCGTCGCGATTATTCCAAGAATAATAAACCAAGAGGAACTCAATAAAACTATCGGTATAAAATTTTTTACCTATTTATGTTCGTAATAAATAGCAATAATAAACAATATTATAATAAGAGTAGGTATAGCTAAGTGCTGGAATATTATAAACCAATAATTATTATAGACCACTGACGCGGGTTTCCACGAAAAAAACTGCCAGGTGTATGGTATTGAGTCGGATTTTCCTCTGTATCCTAACCCATCACTAGACCTAGGTATTATTCAAACGGGCGAACGAAGCGACAACCCCCCCTTCTGTCTGAGTGCTAGTCTAAAGCAATACCTAATTCCAAACCAGCAGAAACCTTCTCAGCGAGAGCACTGAGTTGTCACTCACCACTCAGTTTGGTAGTCTGGCGCCTGCTACATCACCTTCATCGAGTTTCACTTTTTTCAAGGGTATCTGCACAGCCATGACCCTCACCCACCACAGTCACTAAGCAAAAAAGCCGATTGGAGAGTCTGCGCCAAATCAAAAAACTTCCGTAAACACGTTGACAATAGGGACGGGTCAAAACAGTCAATCGCATAACCTTGCGCTTGAGGTTATACCAGTAGGGTTATTACATCGAGAGCAAAACATCGATATGTACATCGATGTCAACATCGGACGTTCAACATCGATGTGAGAAAAACATCGGCCCAAAAACATCGATACAACATCGATATAACATCGATGTTCAATAAATTTAATCGTGAATTTTTTTTTCGATCTCCTAAGTATAATTATTTAAATAGCCAGAATTATTGTTATAGTCTCGATTCGTATTGCTTACCATGAAGTCCTAAGGGTAAAAAAATTGATCTTAGACGCACCAGCTCGCTAACGAGATTTTTTTCATTATTAAATTAAGATTGTTGTTGGAAACTTGTTGAGGGTCAGTCAAATAAGACGAGATTTTTTGCCGACGTTTCAAGAGATATATTCTCCTATCATCAGGGCCTAATGAAATGAACAAAACACGAACTTATACTTTGAATTTAACAATTGAGAAGTTTTAAGAAAAAAAAATTTATACAGGTACTTACAAGTGCAGGAAAAAGGGCAGCACACGATGTGAGCCGTCGCTGTCGTACAAATATACTAAAATTTAGTATATTAGTATTATTTAATAATATGTAGGATGCAGACATACAGAAGGAACTGACTATTTTCGATGGTGGGGGTTGGTTTTTTTTTTGTTTTTTTTTTTCCCTTTAGAAAGTGGTAAACAGAACTCAAAGGATGCCGACGTTTTGTAAGGTTTGAGGGTTGGTCGGTGAGCAGGTAATTAGGCGTTAACGGTTTCATGTCGGCGGTCTCTCTTTATGGATTAAGTCAGAGTAACATTTACTGAGGTGATTGACATCTGTTCTGAAGTTAACTGTTGGATGTTTGTTGCGTTCAATATGGATCATTTCCAATATCTCCCGCTTGAAAAGGATGGGTTCTTTACCAATGATCTTGGCTTTATTAAATTGAAATTTATGTCCAGCCTCCCTAGAATGGATAGTCAAGGCGGTGGACGTGGGTTTTACTGGACCAGAGCTCTCTTTTTCATGAGTATTGATACGCTTTGACATGAAATTTGCAGTATATATTTCATGTCAAAGCGTATCAATACTCATGAAAAAGAGAGCTCTGGTTCAGTAAAACCCACGTCCACCGCCTTGACTATCCATTCTAGGGAGGCTGGACATAAATTTCAATTTAATAAAGCCAAGATCATTGGTAAAGAACCCATCCTTTTCAAGCGGGAGATATTGGAAATGATCCATATTGAACGCAACAAACATCCAACAGTTAACTTCAGAACAGATGTCAATCACCTCAGTAAATGTTACTCTGACTTAATCCATAAAGAGAGACCGCAGACATGAAACCGTTAACGCCTAATTACCTGCTCACCGACCAACCCTCAAACCTTACAAAACGTCGGCATCCTTTGAGTTCTGTTTACCACTTTCTAAAGGAAAAAAAAACAAAAAACAAAAAAACCAACCCCCACCATCGAAAATTGTCAGTTCCTTCTGTATGTCTGCATCCTACATATTATTTAGTATATTTGTACGACAGCTACGGCTCACATCGTGTGCTGCCCTTTTTCCTGCACTTGTAAGTACCTGTATAAATTTTTTTTCTTAAAACATCTCAATTGTTAAATTCAAAGTATAAATTCGTGTTTTGTTCATTTCATTAGGCCCTGATGATAGGAGAATATATCTCTTGAAACGTCGGCAAATAATCTCGTCTTATTTGACTGACCCTCAACAAGTTTCCAACAACATTAATTGAAACGGTCAACATCACCATCAACTATTAAATTAAGAAATTTTTTGCCTCGAAAAATTTGCCCTTGATTTTCCCTCTATCAAGGGTAGATCCAGCTAGATCGTTCTCGCCTCAGGCTTTCGAAATACCATCAGTGTGCACTCCTATTACAATCGATTCAGCGCCTCAAGCTTCCTTAAAAAAAAAAAAGTCACCTTATGATCTGATTTGAAGACAGAAAACCCAACCACGAACTAAAACATCGATGTCCAATAATATCGACTGGCCAAACATCGATGATAAAAACATCGAACATCGGAGCCAAAACATCGATGTTTCGATAACATCGAACATCGATGTTCAACCCTATATACCAGTCGCGGTTACACCTCCCCGTCCGCCATTCGGCAAAAGGCCTATTTATCTATATAGAAATATGGTTTTCATTCAAAATTCAAGTTCAAGTTCAGAAATGGGAAAATTTTGGCTTGGGCTAAAATTTAACCCCGTCAAGTTAAAATGAATATCTACACAAAAATATCCACACGACTATGATGGGACAAGCCCCCAAAGAACTGATGCAAACCTATAACAACAATAAATAAAAACGCATGAATAGTTATATCATAAAAGCACTAATAAGGGAATGACTGACTATAAATATAGGCTTGATAAGGAAGGGCTATAGACATAATCCGGCCGTATACGACCGGATTATGGCCCATCCTGATTTTAGAGCCGAACCAGCTGGCAGCTGGCTGTTCAGTCTTGATTTTAGATAGTATGTATAGCTAATCACCAGGGATCTAAAAATATTTTTGGCAAAAAGTTTTAAAAATTGGGCCATTCTCTAAACTGCCAAAATAAATGTTTTTTGATATCAGATTAAAAAAACACCTCAAAAGCAAACACAATAATCTTTGCTTATGAGGTGTTCACTGTTCTCGTAGGGTGAGTAAACTCCGCGTAAGCTTCATGCTGAACAGCCCACAAGAAAAAGTTGGCTATAAAGTGTTGGCAAATGAATGGTAGTTTACACTTTTCCTGCAAACATACACATCATACCGCTCGCTGCATCCAACTCATTGGTCGTAAACAATTCGTTCTTGTTCCGGTTAAATTTGTATTCATAAGGTCGAAACACAGACCCTCTCCAAATTTTCTCGCATAAGATATTGGAGTTCTCCACTAGTTAAAACACTTTGAGGGTAGCGTTGAAACTTGGGAGACGTAATCTCCCCTTCACCGCTGAAGAGCTCACAATAAGACCAAGTTTAGTAGGTACCAACCTTGACTTCACCCAGGTCGGAGGCAACCAAGGATCCAGTGAGCGGCACAGAACAAATCGATTCCAACCCTTCCCATCTACACAGCACTGCCCAATTACAGATAGTTCCTGAAACAACTCTGCGCTGAGGGTTGATTTTTTTTCCCTTCTCTGAAAGGGAGAAACAGTCGATTCGGAGATCTTCACTCAAACTTCCAATTGGAAGTTAATTTATTAGTTAACTAATAGAGCGTGTAGTACCAATACGTTTTATTTAATAAAAACATTGCTAATTTTACACAAAGGTGTATAGTTCTATGATATAAATCGGGCAAAAATTCATTAAAAGATACAATAAAAATTAGTAAAAAATTATTAAAAAATACAATAAAATTTACAAAGAATTTGTTGCACAGCTTATTTATTACAATGTTATTTGGGGGACCCCCAGAAATGGATTCTACGTCCAAACATACTTCAAAATCGATGCCCTAAAAAAATCCTACATGCCAAAACGGCGTGGACGGCGAACGGACCTTTCATTTTTGGAATTTACACAACGTGAAACTTGTAGGACTAATTTTGAGGCCGATCAAAATTGTTTACCCCCGTCTCGCAAACATAGGTTGATAATTCAGAGAATAATAAACCAAAACTGTAGATGGGACCACAGATTAAACTACTGATGGGTAATATGGGGATGGGACGCAGGATCGGCAATCTTCATCACTCCCGAAAACTATAGAGATACCTACGGAAAAGATGGTAACACTGCATTTCTATCTTCAGTTTCTTTTTTTCTTACATCAAAACTTCCGCGATTTGGCAAAGGCGGGAAAAAAAACTAAAAACCTAATAATCCTTCAAAAGACTCATTTGGAGCCCAAGAACAGGATTCTTCGTCCAATAATACCTCGAAAACGACACCCAATACGACACTCAATATCATGGCCTAAATCTTCCAAAAAAACCTTCCTTTTTATGTGTAAGGACAAATTTTGAGGTCGATAAAATTTGTTAACCACCATCGCGAATACAGAGGTGTTTTATACCAGCAATAATAAAACCAAAAACATACTTAATTTGTGCTGAACTCACGTATAATTTGGTGATAACATATCCCACAAACTTGTGGTTTCAGCAGATCACTGCTTGACAAATTACTTCAAAAGTTGCCGAAAACTCTAAAATTAGGTAGTCATTAATTTTACTACATTTAAGTATCTACTTATTGTGTTCAAAATTAAAAACAAGTATTTGGAACCTATCTTACAATCGTGGCCCCGGGAGTTTTTTTTTTCCCCCGCCTGTTCGAAATCGGGGGTGCTTTTTTTCGGGGAACTTTTATTCCGGAGCTTTTTTCAGGGAATTTTTCTTCCTAGAACCCTCTATTTGTAGCCGTTACATTCCGACTTGGGTGACGATCAATTTGTTACTTCCGAATAACGGAAGATTTTTAACCATTGCACGTTACCTGCCCCGCCACTAGAGTTACATAATAATATTATGTAACTCCTTCAAATTCTTGGTGATTTGATGTTACATATTATGTAACATCAAATCACCAAGAATTTGAAGGCTATACATATCATTAGGTATGTGTATTATGCACCCTCGCGTGGCCTTCAAATTCTTGGCCACTGACGCCACATCTATCTGAACGATGACATTCGTAAGCAAACAGGTTTTTGAGTTGATTGCATCAACCATCACCAGTTGGTCAATTTAGCGCGCTTCTGGTGATACGGTTAGGAAGCTCATAAAACTTGACCTCGATATTTGTGGGAAAATGTTATCGTTACATTCTTCATCGATTTTATCCATTTGCTTATTCAGCCATGCCGATGCATTGTGTCTAAGAAAAAAACCAAGTCGTCAAGCTACTATAACCAAATCCGACTAAGTATACACGCTATTGGTTGCCTCTCGTTGCGACCGGCTCTCTTGTTATACCCAGAGCCCCACTTCAGAGCTCCGTCAGGTTATCAATCACTTCCCACATCAATAACTCAACGGAGTTCAATTAATGCAAATATTGATTGATAAGCTCCGGGAGATCAAAGGAGTTCATTCCAAATTCACGAATTCCTTCCGAATGACACGAGAAAACCCGTAACTATACAATAATTGTATTAAAATTTGATTTATTATTCTTGGAATAATACACCTATGTAATCACGACGAAGGTCGACGACTCCGATCGGCCTCAAAATTTGACATTATCCGTTTCAAGAGGTCTAGATTACAAAACCGAAATGTCTGCACGCCGTCCGCCGTCCGGGCCGTTTTGGACAGTAGGATTTTTTATTTATTTTTAATCTAAAGTTTTGACGAAATACTCGGTTTACCATCTAGTTGTGCCCGCAAGGTTTTCAGCCCGATCGCCCAAACCCGTGGGGCTCTATGGGGCTAAATTGGGGCTACGGGAGGGTTCTTTTGAAGGCTTTTGGCTATGAGAGTTAGGTGTCGTTTTCGAGTATTTTTGGACGTAGACTCCATTTTTGGGGGATCCCGGAACGATCCGATTTCACTGTGGGGATCTATAGGGCTTTCATGGGGCAACAGGGCTACAAATGGGATTTTTGAAGGATCCCAAGAGTCAAATATTTTTCAAATGTTTTTCAAAAACATTGAATTTTTGAAGAAAAAAAAATGTGAAAAAATTTCTTTCAAAAAAATTTTTTTGTTCAAAATTTTGTTTATTGACGCGGAATTAAATTTTTGCTCAAGCAACCTACATCAAAGAATAATGAACCCTTGTGTAAAATTCGCAGCGTTTTTCTCTTATCTGGAAAGTTGGAAGCCGAAGCGCGAAACAACCGCGACAACATCCGCGATGACGTATGAGCCAGATTTGTGGCAATCCGATGAAGTGGCATTGGGACGAATTACACCGTGAACGATATAAGTATTTTTGTACACATTAAAACCATTAAAATCTAGCCTGAAACGTAATCTCCAATTTTCCTTCCTTGTTTTCGATTCACGGGGAAAAAATCGCCGGAAAAAAAGTCCCGAAATAAATAGGGCACGGAAAAAGTCCCCGGAGAAGAAAGAGCGTTGACTGAATGGAAATGACAGGAGATGATAATAATATCATGTACATATTGTGTAAAGTAAACAGTTGGTGCCGTACAGCGTCGAATCGGGTGAATAGTCAGGACTACTGTTTTTGAACAAGTTTCAATAATTGAATTGAATTATTTTAAAGCTCTAGCTAGCCCACTCATCGTGCACTAGGTATTTGAAAATTTTAGGGGCCCAAAAGTTTGGTTTTGACGTCTAATTTAATTTTTGGGGGGTTAAAAAAATTATTTCCGCTTGTTCCTTACCTCCATGAGTGAATCGATTTTCAGTCACTTTTCGTTGTTTTTTCTATTCGTTTTTCGCCGCTCCCACGGTGATTGGTACAGGTTTTATCTTTTTTAAACGTTTTCAAAGGTTCTGGGACGAATGATGACAGAATTCTGTCATCATTAATTCGTTTGCGTTTTTTCAGACTTTATGATTCCTTCCAGAGTCCGGCTTACATACCTCCTGACGAAAAACAAAAGAGCGAAAGAGCTTTGGATTTCATTTATTGTTATTATTATTATGAAATATAATCTTTTATAGTTCCGGATTCCCCCCCCCCCCCTTTTTCCATTTTCCCTTTTTTTAATGTTTTTCAATTTTGTTTTTGGGGATTTTTTTCCGCCTTTGAATATTCTTAGGGGATTTTTTTTTCCGGGGAGTTTTTTCCCGATTACCCTTGTTTTCTCTCGTCTAAAAAATTCCTGTCACCTGACATAATATTTTGTATATTATACAAAAGCGCCAAAATGAGACCCAGTCCCAAACAGAAAAATTTTCTTGTCATTTAATGTCAAGGCGCTGATGTGAAACAAAAATTTAATTTGTTATTTTAGGAGGGCTAAAGCCCCCTCCCCCCCCCCCCTCTTCTAAGGTTTTTGAGGTTTTGGAAAATTAAAAAAAAACTTCCTGCTTTTCTCAATTTTTGAGGAATAGCTATGGGGAAAATATGTAACATTCTAAAAGGTTTAATTAATATCTGACATCACGATATGCAATAATTCGCATTATTCTCTTACGGGCGGCCATTTTTAGATTTATTATTTCGTGTTTAACATCATGATTTCCTATTTAATTTCTAGATATTTTTTCATCTTATTTTTAATTTTTGTATTTGTATAATAACTAAATTGTTAGTAAACTTTTTTTTTTAATTTAAAAATAGGAAAAGGATAGATTTGTTTCTAGATTCGTAACTGATGCTTTCTCGATAATAAATCGGCAAATAAAAAGTTCCTAGGTTTGCTATGATGTCAGCAGTTGCTAAGCAGAGCGTCGTACATCCCGCCTAGCGATTCTGCAAAAATCAATTGCGGGCTATAACCGTAAGACATGAAAAATGTCAATAAACGTCAAAACCTTGACGAATCAACGGCAAAAAGAGGATGAAGTCTTACGTTTTTTGATGGCAGTTCCCAAACATATTTGAGAAAGTGCAGTTGTGCCCTCCTCAGAGACAGGGACATCTGTTTCTAAAATAGACACAATAATATTGTGCCTATTCTGTCTAGGATGTCTATATTGTCTAGGACAACGTGTTATATTATTATAATAACACGATCATTCAAGCTTTTATTTCAATGGGAGGGTAGACCGACAAACTGCCGATTCTTACGTCAACCTATGCATTTGAATCTCCAGTTTCATAATTCGCAATAAATTAATAAAAATTGCCATTTTGGACAAATGCCCTTCCGAAAATAACCCATTCAATTGGGTACACCTGATTAAAAAATCGTCGTGGGGGACGGATTGTTTCGATTAGGACGTAAAGATGTTGTTGTCTACGCTTGTATTCTTTATAAAATCATAATATGTAATGTATATCATAAAGATATTATCTTATAGCGATAAAAGGTGGGGATTTAAGAAAAAATACTTTCAAAATCAACGAATTCATTTCGAAAAAAATATTAATTGAATTATGAATTAAAAAATTAATTAAATGTGCAATTTCGGTGGAGATTTTCTGATTTTCGGGAGTGTTCTGCCTGGAGTTTCTTCCAATTACAATAAATTTTCCGGGAATTATTCGATCATCTCATTTCACTATCGTTTTTCTCGTGAAAAACTTTCGACAATAAATATTTCTTAAATGTTTCACCTCGTTTCTCACCAAGGTAACTAGTAGTATACTACTGTTTTCGAGATAAAAAGAGTCCAGAAGTCCACCGAAGCAGTCTGAAGTCGTCATGTAATCCGCTACTGTTTTCGGGGAAAGACGGGCGGAATAATCCGGTTTTCATTATGTATTCAAGAAGTTCCCGTGAAAAGGAATCCCAGGCCCAGAACCCCCCAACATGCGATCGATATCTAGTCACTTCAATTTTTTTTCCCCATTTGCTTGAGTTTTTGAGAGCGGAAATTTCAAAAATCACGTTTTATTTTCTTTCAAGACTGAAAATTTCGTCTTGGAATATTCAATATGGTAAAAAGATGACATTTCATGCCAGACCATTGTCTCAAAGCTTTTACTAAAACTAAAAAATGACTGAATGTGATTCGAAAATATAGGAAAAATAGAAACCGAAGGAGGGAGAGCGGAGAAATAGACCTGCAGACCAAGGTAGCAACTAGTAGCACCTGGTATCGGTGGGAAAGCCCTCCTAATACCTTAATGCCGACAATCTGAGACCCTGGCACCTGAATTTCGGGTTTAATCATCCTGGGCCTGTTTTTAACAAGTCAAAATGTGTGAAAAAAATTTGTTTGTCACGCGTGTGAGTCTTACACGTTGTTGAAACTTATGAAACATGAAAGTTATTCTGAACGATTTGAGTTCCTGACTGTAGATGCAACTCGCGAGTTTGACGGGAGAAACACAAACGCTGCACGAGGGTTTATTAATAGAGAGTTCCTAAAGGCACTTTTAGCCTAACGTTGAAGAGTTACGGTCGACGTAACTCGAGATTTCGCGCATGCGCAGAAATAACGGCGATAACTTACGTCCTTATGCCTAACGTCGAACGTTATTGTCGTAAAGATACGCCGATAAGCTTACGGTCTTAAAGGATAACGCCGTTAATTTCGAACAATATAAGGTAAATAGCGGCACTTTAAATTTAGCGTGACTTTTGATAACACCGTATCTCTGTTTCGGTGATATGTGAAGTTAGCTTTTCTTTGATTCTCCCTAGACAAATCCCTTATGGCGATAAAAATTAGAAATCCCTTACGGCTATAAAAAACGGTCGACGTATCTCGGATGTTTCTTTAGGAACTGTCTAATCTTTGATAGGTATAGGTTACGCGTGCGAAAATTAATTCTGAGTCAAAAATATTGAGATATATTATATTATATTGAGAAGGAATAAAACCATTCTGTACATGTTCGGACAGATGTGGGACCTCGAAGAATGGATTATGCGTCAAAAATTACTCGGACAATATTTGACCCCCTTGGATCCTTCAAAAATCCCATTTCTAGCCCCATGAGAGTCCGATAGATCCCCTCGGTGAAATCGAATCTTTCTGGGACCCCAAAAAATGGATTCCACGTCCAAAAATACTTCGAAAACGACACCTTACTCGACCCCATTGCCGAAACCCTTCAAAAAAGCCCTCGCGTAGCCCCTTTTTAGCCTCATAGCGCCCCACGGGCTTAGGCGATCGGGCTGAAAACCTTGCGGGCACAACTAGTTGGTAAACCGAGTATTTTGTAAAAATTTCTGATTCTTTGAAAAATTCTTACTGCCCAAAACGGCTCCGACGGCGGACGGAAATTTCGTTTTTGTAATCTAGAAATCGTGAAACATCCAATGTCAAATTTTGAGGCCGATCTGAAATTTCGACCTCCGTCTCGATTACATAGGTGTATTATTCCAAGAATAATAAATCAAAACTACTCGCATAAGCATGTCCTTTCCACATTTTAGTGCGCGCATAATATTATTATAATAATTCCTAATTCCTATAGGAAGAATGAAAATTTCATACATTTAATATAGGTACGCACTATATTATCGTATATCGTCAGCTATATACTATGCTACTATGCTGTAATATCGTCGGCTAATCGGTACACCGCGTAAGTCACTTTTTGGTCAAAATGAGTTTGAAGCGCTAATACCTTGATTTTTTTTCACGCGGAATCCGATGAAATCACCAAAATTCGTCGTTTTCTCACCGATTACGATCAAGCTGTTGGGAAAATGACGAATCTGATGGTTTCATTGGATTCCGCGTGAAAAAGTCAAGCTAGTAGCACTTCAAACTCATTTTGTACGTGTGGTGCCCCTTGGACCTCCAGCTAGATAAGGCGTAGTGGACATGTGCCCCCACTACGCCTATCCCTTCTATGTATTGTCCTGACTATAAAAGAGGCCAAGGGGCCCACCTAAATACACAGTTCACATCTGGAACTCTTGCCTTCTACTTCTATCAACCCGAGTCATTACAGTACGAAAAGTATTTACGCGGTGTTGCCGATTAGCCGACGCTATTACAGCATAGTAGCATAGTATTGAGTACATAGTACTTTTGGCCAAAATGAGTTTGAAGTGCTAGTGTATTACATACCTAGTATATTATTTGAACGATTTTTTCCTAATTTGGAAAAATATTCATGCAAACTGAGGTGGAGCCCTTATATTCTATATGTAGTATACACAACATGTGTATGTTGTGTGTTGTTCAATATAATTAATCTATTACTAATTTAATAAAATTTAATTAATTAAAATATTAGGTAATATAATAGAGACAATAATCTGCGGCCTGAAAAGTAATATTTCTAAAAACCACCAGTCATCCCAATGAAGAATTTGGCAAGGACTGCAGTTGGAGTAACTCCTCGAAAGACTTTCCTCCCTCGAGAGACCTGTGCTGCTCTGGCCAGTGTGAGTTGAGGCACGTCAAGGGTCCCCACTTCTGAGGATATCTAAGTGGACGCAAAAAACGTCACGTGTTGTTCAGGTGATGAGCCCTGAGCCAAAACTGCGTGTTCTTATTCAAGCCTGACAACAGTGGCTTACATTAAGGTAAGCGCACACTACTGACGGGGCGCAGCGCAACGCAGCGCAGCGCACTGCATCGCAAAAATGTTGCTACGCACATTAGCGGCGCATCGGGCCGCATCGCAACGGGATTCAGTGCCGGGATTCCTCTTCACTGGTGTGGCCTGACCACAGAATAAAAGAGACCGGCCTGTCCCTGTGGAATTCCTGTTATTTGTGACGTACAGAATAAAGTAGTACCTACTACTTACTAGGCACTCTTGTGACAGGTTAATAATTTTGTAGTCAGTATGGTGAATCACCATTGGTGATCATGCTGAATCCAATGTACCATACTAAGTTGTATGTACAGTAGTAAACTTGTTGGAACTAACTAGGTTCGCATTCTACAAGAAAACATAAATTCAAGCGAACTGATTTTTGAAAACTTTCTGAACAATGCTCAATTTTAAAACTTTTTAAAATAGTTTAAGAACGAACCAAGCCGGTTTTACCCCGTCAGCAGTGAGCGCTTACCTCAAAGGTGAAGAGGAATCCGTCTGTTTGTTGTTGTTGATGCGCACACTACTGTCGCGGCGGGCCGGGTCGCAGCGGACCGGCGGAAAAATACGCCTCGAGAGCGATGTCTTGATGCACTCCGCCCCGACGCGCTCCGCCCCGGCAGTAGTGTGCGTTCCCCCATTTAAATGCCACAACACGATTGAACTCGCCTCACCCGTTAACCTTGAGTCGAGAACTAGTCCGTATAAGCGAAAAACGCAGTACTTACCTACTATCTGCTTCTAAGTTTGTTTGCATTCAAGCAGAAGTGGGCTTGTAGGACAATATGTTATGGCTAATCATACATTTATACACCTATTCGATGTGTATTCGATGGGGTAAAGGATATTGTGAGTCAGTGAACGCATGAATCCAGAGTGGAGGTAGAGAACTAGAAGCTGCCGAGTGTAGGGCACGGTTTAATAATTCATATGCCTTTGGGAAAATGATCGATAATCATAGCATTTATTCTTCTTGGTAAACTGAACCGGGGCCCGGCTTTCTCAGAATTAGATGGAAAAGAAAGAAATTCATTCGATTCAAACAATATTTCTTCACAGAACGGTGATCACTCAAATCAATTATCCAGTAGTGGAATATACCAACCCGAAAAGATCCCCTCATGATGTTCCGCGACATATAGTGAATATAAATCCCTGTTATCGTATCAATAAGATGGCTTGACATGTCGACGGATAAGCCGTATTAGATCAAGACAAGATTTCCCTTGATTTCTTCCACATTTTGAGGCTTTTTTTTTTTTTACAATACGCCGCCTTTTTGTAATGAAAACGTTGGAATGACAATCAGCTTGGTATTTTTTAGCCTTCTTATAAAAGGCCTTCATTATAAATAATGAAGCTGAAAGGCTGTTTACAAAAAGGCCAGGCTTATTGTCTTTCCAACTCCTCTTCACAAAAAGGCGACGTATTGCACAAATCGATGCAACAAGCACGGATAAAGCTGGGTCGGTTGCCAACATCGTCGCAGACAAGTTTAATACCTGTCATTACAAACGTGCCAAATACATACCAAAATCATTAAAAACGAGATTTTTATTGTTCTTCAAAAACTCAATGACAAGAAAGGTATCAAGCGCCTATCTCATGAGCAAAGGTCCGAAATACCGCTGGGTTTCCCCGAAAATCAATTATTTTAGCACTTATAAATTATAGTATAAATTATAGTATAGTAATTATAGTATAATGGGAAATACAGATGTCACTTACAGGTTCCCCAAGTCAGAATCTCTAATGCGTGACATGGATGCACATAAATTGTCCCCCAACATTAAATTGTAATAAATGAATTTCGTTAGTGAGAGGCGGCGGTTTCAGGTCGATATTAATTAAACAAATTTAAAAAATACATTCAGCAGCTCCAATTGTATCGGCTTAGGAGGACACCACTCTCTAAGATGTTTTCGCTCGTAACTTTTTTTGTTGATATAGGTACTTAGCACCTTTGCAACGGAAGGTATTCACTTTACCTACCCACTCATCAGTTAGTGCGAAGTGGCCACCTCATCAGCTCGACAACGGGTTACAAAATCCCAACACCTCCGGTGTTCCCTTCGTTAGAGATATTTTCCCTCCCGCGTTGTACAGACCTGGCCCCCGAGTGAGTCGAGGTTTGCACTTGCTAATTACCTACCACATAATCTCCTGATTCCACCTATTTGAACAAACGCGATGAGAAATGGTAGGCTTCGTAATCACGCGGCATACGAGCTCGAAGTCAGCGCTATTTGGCAAAGCCCACTTGGCTCCCATCCGGTCACCAAAATCCATAATCTTAAACACTTTTACTGCATTGTATATAGTTCTTTTAACCCCAATATGTCATACAGAGGTAAGATAGATTTGAGGCCTCTATAAATCGAGTCTGTATTTTAAATTACATCAAAAACGGCACCTCACACAATTCCCAGGCAAACCCCTCCTGAGAGCTACCTAGACCCCCACCGTGTGCCGCGATCCGGCTGAAAACCTCGCGGGCCCCATAACGATGGCTACATTAGTCAAGAGTTGAATTCAATTTATGAATGATAAACCTTTGTTTAGGCGACGGCGGTCGAAATTTTAAGGTCAATCCACACATTTCAGCTATATCAGTGAATCCTCGGCCATTAGTGCTCCGTGCCCTTTCAATTGCATCAATGATAAATTGTCCACACACCAGCGTTACATGCGTTACACACGGAGCACTGATAGCCGAGGATTCACTGAAATCGGCCATAAAATTTGTCCTTATACATTTCATATGCCTACACCGAGAAAAAAATCGGCATTTAGGGGTTGGTATACCTAGGTAGGTACTGATCAGGTAGAAGGATTTTTTAAACAAACAATTCGATTTTCCTTCTAATTGAGCCCCCAGGGGGTCTCTTTTATCGGGCTAAAGTGGGGGGTTATGAAGCGTTTTTGGGCAGAGAATTGAGTGAGGTATCGTCGCTACGAAGCAAACGTGGATGTTGAATTAGGAATTGATGGGGAGTCCCAGACCAGTCCGACGATACGCGAACGTTTCATTTGAAATAATAATGAACCCATGTCCGTCCAATTTGGCTAGGTTTTGAATGTGCATTGCCATCGTGAAACACAAGTGGACAAATTTTGAAACGATTCAGAATTTTAGAAACCGTCGCTAGAATGAATTGATCAGAGAATAATAACCCTTAAAAAACGCTGCAAATTTTACATAAGGGTATATAATTCTTTGATATAGATACTTATGCAAATATTTATTCTGTGTCGATACAAACAACTTTTTGGGGAAAAAAATCTGTACATTGTTCGAACAGATGTGGGACCTCGAAAAATGGATTGTGTGTCCAAAATTACTCGGAAAATATTTGACCTCCTGGGATCCAAAACATTGTCAAAGTTTCAGATTTTTCAAAAAATTCCTACTGACATTTCGTTTTTGTAATCTAGACATCTTGAAACGTATTATGAAAAATTTTGAGGCCCATCTGAATTTTCGACCTCCGTCGCGATTACATAGGTGTATTATTCAAAGAATAATAAACCAAAACAGATGCATAACTATGCTAGCATTATAAAAGACCAAGATCTTCCTTAGTTATCTGCAGTTGAATGAACTCAATTGTGAAGTTTCGTCCAGAGAGGATGGTCGTTATGGCGTGGTTTTTTTAATGAGTATTCCTAGAATCGTTGAGTCGAGTGATAATTTTGACAAGAACTATTGAAAAAACTTCGGTAATCCCACTTAGTGTAGCTGAGCATTTTAAAGGGCTAGACGATGATTCGTCCTTAAAATCGACGAGAAAAGTTTCTAGGCACTATAAACTTGCTTGCCTCCCTTGAACCACCCTTTTTGAAATACTAAAATCATTATGTTTTACAACATATTTTGAAAGCTCTTTGAAGAAAATCCTACCGAAACTATAATATACAGTATGTAGTAATAACAAAATGGTCGGACTCGAATCTTTACTCCGACCCTTCATTCAAATAGGGATTTGAAAAAATAATATCCTATCCCATTTATTATTCAGCCACCACCAAACCATACAATTACTTGTGATTAACACCAAGATTCTTCAACATCCCTTGCGATTAAATTTTGTCAAAGTTGAACTAAATCTTTGATATGCATACTCAGGAACCCCGAAATAAACCGAAGGAATCAATTGAAGGTCAAGGTAATTGTTGAACACCAAGTGCAAATGGTGGAAGACTTTCTCAAAGAGGGACATTACGTAGGTATTCCACTTTTATTTCTAAATAGCTAAAGCTGTCGTGGTAGCAAATTCGCATCACCAAAAGCTTGATTCAACTTGCATCAGTGTCATTGTAACTAGATTTCGCGAGTGCTCAGCGTCATAGTCGTTTTCAAGCTTCGATGCTAATTCCTGGCGACTCTTCAATCCATTATTCTTATTTTCTTCTTGGCACGTATTTCATCACACAGAATACATTTGAATTAAAGGTGCAATGTATTCCTTGCTTGTTGGGTGTCAAGGCGTGTCGCTGGAAGTTTTCGACGATTTATCTGCTTGCGTCAAATTGATGGAAGTCGAGTTATCTATTGTTTCATTTGCCGGTGATGGATTTTATTCTTCAATCCTTTCAGATGTGGTGCGAACGCATGTGTGGCCGATGTCCAAGTGATATTTTCAAAGTGTTTTTTGATGTCATGCTTATTATTGGTACGTACGGTGTTGAGTCGGAATCTGGCTCTTGGTTCTGGTTGACGTGCCGAGGGCGGCGCAGCCTAAATAAGGCGTCCCGCACCCTTGACAAGCCGTGGCGCGCCAGGTTTGGGCCACTTGTTCACCCCATCGATTCCACACGTCGACGAGGATCCGACTCGCTCGCCAGCGGCTCACGCTCCCGACTGACATCAGTTGGCGTTCTTTGCCGCCTCCAAGCACTCTCCCCCCCTCCCCGTCGCCCCTACGGTTCTAACACCGCCCTCCCACGTTCCGCCCTAGCTCGGTGTAATTGGTGCATGGTCAGGCGGCTGGAAGGAGGTAAAGTAGAGCGGACTACCCGATTTTTCTTTCGTGCCCTCCTCTCCCTGTTTACCGGCATCATGTGGTTTCTTCTGATCCTTCGTAACGTCCTGAGATCACGCTATCCCAACTCAATTGTCTTATATGATGAGCTCAACACACTAATCCCATGATAAGGCCAACAAAAACTGTTTCGAGAGTGTGAGCCTTAAATCAGAGTTCACACCACTCATGACCAGAGCCCTTCAAAATTTCATTTAATGCCATATTGCCATGGCGCCATACGAAAATGCCATATTCTGCTGATTATTTGGTAAAATGCCATATTTGCGTGGAACATGCTTTAGCCGTGACCGAACTGACCAAAACTGAGTATCACATTTATATATTACGTAATAAATAAGACGGTTGAAACCGAAAATTCTAAGGTACATGTTTTGCTCCAAATTGTGTTTTTTTCTATGAAAAATTTTATCATAGAAAAAAACACAATTTGGAGCAAAACATGTACCTTGGAATTTTCGGTTTCAACCGTTGTCAATCAGGGAAATGGCTGCCCATACCCCGCCAGGAGCAGCTGTGGGGGGTTACGTAATTTAAATCTTTATATTATAAAGATTTCTAGGATATAGGATCCTATAAATCCGGCCATACCCCGTCATACCCAACTCGATTTTTCAAGAAAAAATGTAATTTAGGCTATTTCTCCCTCCCCAGCTATCCTAGGAGCAAAAGTAATAATTTAATCGAAATCGGCTTTGTCTTCACCATTGACGGTCATGCCCAACTGGATTTTTCAAGAATAACTGATAATTTAGGTAGAATATTTCCCCCTCTCCAGGTATCCCCTACCAGTTACCACAGGGTGCTCTAAAGCCCCTTAATCATATTTAAAGTGTGGCTTAGAGCAACCGGTCGGTCGCTACAGCAGCCCTTATTTTTGTTAAATATTAGTGATATTATCACAGCACTATTTCGATATTGCTTAAAAATATTGTTCTATTGGCAACAAATTAGAGAAAAAAATATCGACATGAAAAATATTTCACCAATATATCGTAGCACTACTTTATTATAATAATAGGCAATAACGGACGGGTGCCTGCTCGTCCACCAATCTGGAAATCACCGAGAAAGTGTTAAATGGAGACCGTCGAACTCGTCCATCTACCAAAGAGGTGCAACCTTCGAACTCGCCCTCCGAGATCGTTCAGCTCGTCCTCCTGTATTTCTTCACCAATCTAGAAAACAGGTTGTGTGTTTGATCATGTAGTGTAGTGGGCATGTTCTTCAGATCGTCCAGACAATGTCGCTCAACAAACTACAAAATTTGTATTTGCATTTAATGCGTGCGAGTCTTACCACCCACGACTGAACTCCAGCATGGATATTATCACCATCATCCCAATATTTTTAAGTTTGTAGAAGTTTTGATAGAATTTCAAACTGAGGCGTATATGAAGATTAGGAGCAGCGAAGATGGGGTCGCAAGTATGAGGGCCGCCAACACGATCAAGGACAAATATGACTTCATCAGGCGAGAGAGAAAAGTGTCAAGCCAGTGGTTCACTTTACCAGTTCGTCTGTAACGTTGCCCACTTTAACCACGTAAAGACAAAAAAGAAGAAGAAAAATTTGCTAAAACGGCAGAAATAATCAAGAAAACTTTGCATGTCTCTGCATAGAAGTAAGAAAACTTATAATTGTACGCATGACAACATCTAATAAAAGCACTTCTGCATAACCTCCGTTTCCCCCCCTTAATTAATCAAACTAGGGAATTTAAGGTGGGCGAGTTCGACGATCAAAGTGGGCGAGATCGACCATGGTTGATGTGGGCGAGTTCGACAGTTGAAGTGGGCCAGCTCGACGAATTCAGGAGGACGAGTTCGACCTCTCCCGGCAATAACAAGAGTAGGTACTTGGAGCACCTTGTACAGATATAGAGTGTGTTGGAGCGACCGACCTGGTGCTCCATTTTTTTTTTTTTTTTTCAAAATACCTATTTTCAAACAATATTATAATATTATTAAGAACAAGACTTTCGGGTTAATTTCAAGATCACAACAACCCTTTTTATTTATTAGCGACTACCCTGGTTTCAATGCCGAAACCACTCAACCCAACATCATCCCTCTCCTCTCATGAGTCGGAGACGGTCAGCGTGGACTACTTTCAGCTTCCCATTAGTGGCCCTGATGCGGAATATGACATCGGAAATCTCAGTCACGACCTCACAAGGCCCATCCCACGGCAAATCCAATTTCGGGCAACGCCCAACTATTCTCCGTGGGTTGAAGCACCAGACCTTGTCGCCAACTCGGAATAAGGGTGTCTTGCACTTGACGTCGTACTTCCGCTTCGAACTCTCTGCTGCCTTCAGTAGTCTTTGTCGTGCCAGTTCATGAACTTCTATCAGTCCATCTTCTAACTTGCCAGCATAGCCCGTTTTGCTCTCCCTGTGCGGCGGTGCTCCATATAGCAAATTCAAGGGTAGGTTCAACTCTCTCCCAAACAGAAGGCGAGCAGGAGAAAAGCCTGTCGTTGCTTGTTCGGTTCCCCTATATGCTAACAGAGCCAAGGGTAACTTCATTTCCCACTCTTTCTGTCGATTTTCGGTGAGTTTGGACAACAGGTTCCACAGGGTGCGATTTAACCTTTCAACCTGTCCGTCACTTTGAGGCCGTAGAGGAGTTGTTCGGGTTTTGTGGATGTTGCTATGACAGCGACTGCAAGTACTGCACACGGGCCGAAAAGAAGCAAGACAAGTTGTCCGGCAACCCGTCTTGCTTCTTTTCGGCCCGTGTGCAGTACTTGCAGTCGCTGTCATAGCAGGGCCGCCTAGACATGCCATCAGCGTTCTGATGCTTAGCTCCAGATCTATGCTCCACTTTCATGTTGTATACCTGGATTTTCTCCAGCCACCTGGCGATCTGACCATCGGGCTCCTTGAAAGTCCGTAGCCACTGCAAAGCCGAATGATCCGTACGAACTGTGAATTCAGCCCCAGAATCCAGGCCAAAAGAGCTGTAGTGCCGCAGGGCCTCCACCAAGCTGAGCAGTTCTTTACGGGTGACACAATAGTTTCGCTCTGCTCTGTGTAAGCACCTACTAAAATATGCCAAAACCCTTTCCTCCCCTCCCTGAACCTGGGAAAGGACGGCACCAATCGCTCGTTCACTTGCATCAGTGTCCAGGATATATCTTGCCGAGGGGTCAACGTGTGCCAACAGTGGAGCATTAGTAAGCGCCGTCTTGAGGTTGTCAAAGGCAACTTGGCAAGCAGATGTCCATTCAAATTGAGATCCTTTCTCCTGCAGAGGGTACAAAGCAGAAGCACATCTTGCAAACTGCGGGACAAACCTCCGGTAATAGGAGCAAAACCCCAAGAAAGTTCTCAATTCCTTGACGTTACTTGGTACCGGCCATGACCGAACTTTTTCCACTTTTGCAGGGTCCGTTGCAATGCCCCCTTGGGACACCCTATAGCCAAGGTATGTGGCACTTTGCTTGAACAATTCGCACTTTTTGGGATTCAACTTGACCCGCTCATGGCGAAATCTGGTGAACACTTGCCGCAATTTCTCAATTTGAGAAGACACAGAGGGCGTATGGATAAGCACATCATCGAGGTACACCTTCACATTCCCAGCATCCGTCTCTGGCCTCAACATGTTGTTCATGGCTCGCTGGAAAGTGGCTGGTGCGTTAGTTAGACCAAAAGGCATCACTCGGAACTGCCAGAGACCATGTGGTGTGCAGAATGCAGTTTTCTCTTTGTCACACTCTTCCATGTCGATCTGCCAGTAACCACTTTGAAGGTCCAACGTCGAGAACCACGCACTTCCGGCCAATGCCCCCAACAATTCATCAGCCTTTGGTAATGGATAAGCATCCCTTTTTGTCACTGCATTCAGCTGTCTGTAGTCGATACAAAATCTTGTCGAGCCATCCTTCTTTTTCACTAGGACTATGGGGCTTGCCCATGAACCCTTCGAAAGCTCTATGACTCCGTTTCGCTCCATCTTTTTGATCAGGTCCTCCACCTCAGGCAATCTGTGAGGAGGAAGACGCCTGGGCCCTTGACAAATTGGCCTGTGTGAACCTACATCTATCGAATGCGTAACTCCCTTGATGTGGCCCAAGTCGGATTCATTTTTGGCAAATACATCTTCAAATTCTATGAGAAGATCTCGCAAAAGGCGGGTGCTGTCAGGCTGCAAACAGCCCCTGGACCGACAAAAAAGGTCCTGCAGATGGGATGGAACACCCCCTGTGCAGTTATCGCTTGTCTTGCCCAGAGAAACGTCAACTGCAGCCATTATTGAGGACTCAAATTCATGGAATCCCTGGTAACACAATGCATCCACGGTGTCTGGTTGGGTGCAATCTTCAGGTTCTACCACAGGATCGTAAGAGGAGAGAATCTTCCTGTTTCCCACCACTATGCTGCTATCCTCGGTATGGATCTGAACCTTATACTTCTTCAAGAAGTCCATTCCCAAAATGCACTCCTCCCTAATATTTGCCACTTGAACTGTGTGCTTCCTCAAGTGTCCATCACCCAGGTCAATGTCAACGTCTACCTTTCCCATGACAGGGACTACATCTCCTGTCACACTTCTCAACCACCCTTTATCCCGCACATTGATAACTAGCTTTACAGCGTCTACGACGTCTTTACAAACTACTGTACTAGTGGCCCCACTATCAACTATCATGCTACAAGGCAACCCGTTCAACCTACCTACCATTATAATCGAAGGGCAACTTTGAAGGCGATAGACGACCTGTGCTGTTCCCATGCTGTCATAAGTCTGGGTGGCCATTGTGCGGTGGGTGGTCAGACTGCGGCCCTTCAATCTGGGGGGTAGAGTTGGGCATGAAAACCAGGTGTGCCCGACCTCGTCACAGCGCCAACAGGTCAGCTGGCGCTTCTGCGGTGGACCCCTCGTGAAAGACGAAAGGCGCTTCGACGTACGTGCTGCATTTACCGACGTCTCTCCTTGTTCAGTCGCGCATTGTCTCACCACTGAGCGAGAGGGAACGCTTTCTGCCTTCAAAGCAAGATCTAGCGCCTCCGCCATCGTCTTCGGGCCCACAATTTGCACATGACGTGACACTTCAGGGTCTCGAAGCCCTCTGCAGAACAGCAGAATCACCTGCTCCTCTATGTGCTGAGTATTCCCTGGCCAAGCCTTGCTAGCCAACTCGCGTAGAGCATAGTGAAACTCCCTGATCCCTTCCTTGGCCTTCTGGGTGCGGTTGTTCACCTGATTGCAATATGCCTGCGTCGATCCTACGTCGCCAAATTTGTCGTTGAGTGCCGCGACTAACTGACTATAGTCATGTGCATTGTTAACCAGCTTCAGTACCGTCGGAGCGTCTCCTTTCAGCGAATTGAGCAGTTTATCCGCTCTGACCTCATCCGACCAAGCGTGCTTTTCTGCAATGCATTCAAATTGCTTCAAGTACGACGGCCAGTCAACCTTCCCATCAAACTTGGGTGGCTTCACATGGCTCTGTTTCAACGACTGCAGGTCAGCTTTGCACCTCTCCAACTCAGATCGCAGGCTCTCGATTTCCTCCCCAGCTATCGCCAACCGCCCCTCAAGATGGAGTTGTATGTTGCTGGCAAATTCATCTAGGAGGGGGCCCATTTCTTGCCTAACATCATTTGAAACGACACTTACGGTCTGCGTCTGTTCGCTTCGGAAGCGCCCCGCGCTTTGCTCTGGAGCAGGATCTACACTTCGACCAGGTATCGGCAGTGGTACTTCGACACTACCTGTAGGCCCCGGGTTTGTCTGCGCCAGCAAAGGCGAACCTCCCGCTGAACGGGATACCCGCGCACGAGAACGTGTGATCATTTTTGAAAGGGCAAATCCCACTTCTGACACCAATATTAAGAACAAGACTTTCGGGTTAATTTCAAGATCACAACAACCCTTTTTATTTATTAGCGACTACCCTGGTTTCAATGCCGAAACCACTCAACCCAACAATATAATATAATCATGATCATATTATGATGTAGGATATGGATCCTATTTACCGATATATGTAGGGGTATTGTAGCGACAATCTGAGGGATCCGAGCGGGTGCTCCAAACTACTAGGTTTATAATATAAACTATAATATTATTATATTGGTGAAAAATATCGATATTTCGGTCTCCAATATTTACATATATTTTTTGCAATTTGTTTCTAACAGAACAAACCTAAACTTCCAAATTTCCTTCGCGAAATCAATAATAATAATTGATTACCTTGACCAATTATTGGTAAAGACCTCAACGTTTATTAGGTTGGTATAAGCACTGCTTGATAAGGAGGTACATAACAAATCCTTACAATGTATGGATTTTTTATGTGCCTACTTATACTTACCAAGCTAATAAAATAATAATTATTATCACAATTATTGTGATTGTGCTGAACAACTTGAATTCCTGACCGTGACGTCATGAAGGCAACTCGTGAGTTTGTAAAATTACTGACCATTGAGGGGCCAGTTGACAGGGGAGGGGCTGAGTTGAACAACAAGTCGCGCGTTAAATAGCTTGTCCCACCGAAAATTCAAAGTTCGGCTTTTCCAAAAATTATATAAATTATATAATTACCTAATATTAACTTGATATCAAGAGTTTCGATCTCACTTAGTGCGTTATTCGGAAGCGTTCTATCGATGAAAGAAAAAAAAATTATCAGCAAGGATTCCCATTCCTCATTAAATGAGGAATGGCAATACGTGAAATTTTCACGGACACAGCCAGCAGATAATAAACTGAAAAGGATTAAGAAAGGGCTTCCTGCGGACCCATATTAAAAATTTCATAAAACTTGTGCACCTTCAACATGTGCCTTCAATTAACACAGTAAAATGATCGTACGTCCTTACAGGATCGTCATTTGAAATAGGACGAAAGAAATCGCTTTGCGCCTTCAGGACCTACGGCTCAAGTGTGTCTACTGGTTCAATTCAGTGGTATAACTAATGCCTGCCTGGCATAGGTAATACACGCACAATAAGGACGCTACCGCAATATCTATCAATCAGAAAGGAAACATTCCCCTCGACTTAATCGTTATTTTTCAATCGTTATGAATCAGCGGAGTGCATACCTACTTTCAAATCAACTTATCTGAGAAATTGGATAATGAAAGTGCCATTCTAGTGAAAGCGGAGGGAAAATAGGTTTGAGCTGACCTTTTACAAAAGAAAATGGCCCCAAGAAATTTCAAGTCATCAATAAATTTGTAAAGGTAACGAAAATCAAAAAATGTGGCAAACTCCATGAAAAATATTCAGAAACCCATCGTTGTGCATATTAAAAGTGACCATCTGAAACATACAAGAAAATAATCGATGCCTGAATCTCTCGAATTAGCCAAATAATAATCGAATTAGACAAATAATAACCCACAGAATCGCGAAAACAACGCTATCTGTAGGCGAATCTGCTGGAGACAAAGATGGTTTTTTCCCTGTACCCTTCAGTTGAGGCCCCAAGGTTTTCAGCCAAATCACCAAAACCCGTGGGGCTCTGTGGGTGCTAAAAATTCGCTAAGGGAGGGGTTTTTGAATGGCTTCAGCTATGGGGTCGAGTTAGGTGTTGTTTTCCGAGTGATTTCAGACGCATAATCCATTTTTTGGGGCCCACATTCGTCCAAACAATGAACAAGATAATTTTTTTCAAGTTATATTTTATTGACATAAAATTAATTTCAATTTATTGACATAAAATGTTTTTCAAAGAATAATAAACCCTTGAGTAAAATTTAGAGCATTTCTAAAGCCAATATGCACTCGGAACTTGAACTGGATCATACCTAACTTTTTAATTGTTCTATGAACGGTAGCTCATATTCAGGAGTTGCTTCCAAACTGTCCAAATTCTAAAAATTTTTTCTTGCCCTTTTCACTTTCTAATTAAATACAAACTAAAAAAAAAAACTTGGTAAAATTAATTTTTGCAATTTTTCAACCCAGATGGCTCTCACAAAACAGCATAAGTGATGTTGCACGTCTAGGGGAACTGATGTGGCCAGTGGCAGCTCGTGCTACATGCAAGAGGGGGTTCCACAGCAAAATTTAATACCTCCGTACTGCCGTATAACATACTGGTATTACCAAGTTAATACACACCCGAATAATATGTATAGTCGTAGTAGGTCTGCTGACCGGGAACCTTGAGCAAGAAGTCTTATTTCAGAAGAAAAATACACTGCCAAGGCAATGGCACATGAGCTTCCTCGTGCCAAGTTCAAAATGAACGTAACAACTGTAACAAGAAAATTACGTTCGCGCATGCGCAGGGAGTACCACCAATCATGATGAAACTGATAGGGAACCATCTAGAGCTATACCCACACAATTCCTGAAAATTTGATTGAAATCCGATCAAAATTGTAGGAGTTATGGCTGTGGCAAGGAAATTACGTTCGCGCATGCGCTGAGCGTACCGCTGATTCAATTGTGCTGAAATTCGTATGGGACCTCAAGGAGCCTGATCTGCATAATCCCTCAAAATTTGAGCTAAATTCATTCAAAATTGTGGAAATTATGGCTGTAACAAGGAAATGCGGACAGACCGACAGACCGACAGACCGACAGACCGACAGACCCACAGACCCACAGACCGACAGACACGAAACCAAATTTGTTCAGTGGGCTATGAAACGCAAAATGCGAGTGGAAATTTTGAATTCGGACAACAAAAATTTTTTTTCTCCCGAAAGTGAACACAAGGCTTCCGCTGCTTCGCAGACTCGGAAGCAATACAACCGACTCACTTTCCACGTCCTTACATACGGCCCATGCGTTTCATTTTCAATCTGTCTTCCACGGGAGTGCCAAAGGCAATGTTCTTTCGACGGGTAATAGTGCTCATCTCTCGAAAATCACGCCCAGAATAAACAATTCAACGACTAGAAAATCATTACGACTCGACTCAAACGAAATAAAAGGAGGCAAAACTGTTGGAAAAATTTAGCAAAACAACCTGGCAACACGCATGTAAGGAGGGCGCTAGTTGCCAGTAAAAATTCCCTCACAGGCAATTCCATTTTCTTTTTCTTCTATTATTATAATATAATGGAAATAACATATTATGTTATTTCCAGCATAGTGTTAAAAAAAACCCTACGATTATATCTTAGAGCAGGGGTTCCCAACCTTTTTTTACCTCGCCCCCCCTAGGTTGGTGTGAACACCATTGCGCCCCCCCTCCCCCTTTTGTTCTATGTAAGTATGTATACTCCCCCCTCCTCAAAAATGCTAAGTATAAGTATAATTAGGGTATAATTTAATGAGTAAATTCAAATTCAAACGGAACGTTTTATTAGTCAGTAGGTAGGTAGGTACCTAATTAAAATATTGAATTTCATGGCTCATTAAATTCTTTTTTTTTTCTTTTTTTTTTAGCTTAATGTGACATTTGATTTTGTTTTTCGGTGACTAATTTCACAATGTTTGGAGGAATTTTCGACAGCGCGCTCCTTAGATCACTTTCGACATTTCGGCGGTTTCGGGATTTAGGTTTCAATGCCAGTAAGTGTGAAAATCCCGATAGATAGGTAGTTGAGAATTGCACAAGAATTTTCAACGTCACCGTAGAAATATTTGGATAGGTAGGAAGGTATTCTATCCAGAATTTCTCCAACTCTGCTGCTTCGAAGATCATCTTCGCAGTCGAATCGCTCTGCAAATCTATCGCTTCTTCCTGAATTTCGACTGGAAGTGACTCCACATTAACAGTGAACGGCGAGGTTGTCAACATGGTTTGCCAGCCAGCTGTGTTTATTTCAGGAAAATAGCGCTGAAGTTCATCTTGCAGACCATCGAGATGTTCACATAATATATTACGGTTTCTTTGCATTCCAGGAATAATTTGTTGGGTGGTTTACCATCAAAGTTCATTCAGACGACGGAATGACGAGAAATCGGGCGTGGAGCAGGCGTTGTTTCCACAAACGGATCTTTCCCAAAAAAACCTTAAAAATTAATTAAATTAACTTACTTATTACTATTTATAAGTATTCATAAAATTCATTCATAGATTAAATTTTATTTTGGCCCTTCGGTCCCAAAAGGCTTCAATTGTTGCCAGTTTATGGGCCCCGATCGCGCCTCCCCTGGAGGCCCTTCACGCCCCCCCAAGGGGGGCGCGCCCCCCAGGTTGGGAATCCCTGTCTTAGAGCAATCATTGCTCTATCTCCAATTGTTTTGATTTATTTCAGGAGGATTGACGATTAAAATCCAAATTCACTGGGAATAATATTGATTTCCTCTACAAAAAGTCCCCTTCCCTTAAAAATGAGTTTTGGCAGCACTGTTGCAAAACTGAGAAACTGCTCTTCATACCCGTTCCTAATCTTTGTACCTGTGGAAATAACAGATGGTTCTGTGAAGTAGGTAGCCAGCCCATGTATCCATTATAATAATTATTTCGCCCAGTCACGTGACCATTCCCAGCGGTCCCCCCCCCCCCCCCCCCTCATTCTTTTGCATTCTTTTGCTGAGGTTCAAAACCGGGGTTGAACCCAAGTTTTGACGTCACTCCCCATCCGAATGGAACTGTTATCAAAAATAGTAAGAACTAGTTACCAACAACAGTGACACAATGGGAAGCTATTAAATAATAGAGCAATATTGCTCTTTTTCAAACTCTCGCTCACTCGAACCTTCCCTCTCTCTCTCTCACTATTATTGGGGGTTCTCTGAACCAGTGAACCCCTGGACGAACCGCCAGTGGATGTGTCAAAAAGACTTGACTCACCTCGTGGACCCGCAGCGCCTGCAACAAGAAACCAGAAGACGTGGTTATGATAGAGATTACGTTTGAAACTTGGTAGAGATTATGTTTGAAAGTACTTGCATTCAAGTTAACAACTCATTTAGTACTGCATATGTACTTGTAGTAATCAAGCAGGTAGTAGGTACTTCTTCAGACTTCTACATAACAGCTCCTACGGTCGAAATCATCCGAAAACCATAATCGAAAACCAAACAAGGGCATGGGGGTTTGTCATTTCAAACGTGGGTTCTGTCTAGGGGGACTGAATTTTCGCCTAGTTAAGTCTCGAAAAGCATGCAATTCAATGGAAACATCGTTAAACGCCACGCTGTATTAGTTAGTTAGCGCGTGAAGGGCTGCGGGAAACAATGAGAGTCTGTATAAACAGGTCACTTTATTAGGGTAAGTTTCAATTACAAGGATGATCGAAGGAACTCAATAGAGTGCAGAAACCATGCTAGCTAAACGACGGAGCAGAACCCTCTTGGCTGAACAATTTACAGCACCTCCGACCCTTCGCGCTAGGGGCATAATAATTTATAACTGGATTTCATGAACCTCCGGAATTAACAAGGGTTAGCAGTTATTCTTGGAAGCCATTCCTAGGGGATCATCTTACTTCCATTTCTCGACTTCCCACCCCTTAACTTTCCCCCAGCTCCAGCCAATGCGGGATCCGTCGTCGAGCTTGCCCAAAGCTCTTACGTTATCTCAACTATCCTGCAGGAGGGGATGAGAGTAGCTCTGTCCTTTTACATTGCTTCTAGGGCCGCTCTAGCAACTAAATTCATAAATTCCTTCGTCTCAATGTATACTTCAGATTAAAGGCATGGACAGGTATTATAAATACGGTGGCCAGATTTTTTTAGGTTTGCTCCAGCTTTGGCGGATTGTTAACAGAAATCGACGGAGACGTGCGCAGTTGAGATAACTGCTGTTCCAGGTCGATCTGTAGGTTGACAGCAGTTGGACGGGAACCGACAGCTCGAATGAGTGAGGTTGGGAACTGTCGACAGCTGTCAACTTCTGTCGACAGACGCCGTCAGACCTGGAACAAACCTATTGATAGTACATTGGAATTCCGTAGTGGGGGAAGAGCCCCCACTTACCACTATCTTATGATCCATCCTTCCAGTACCCCCTTCAATATAAGAAAACTACGATCCCACAATTTAAAAATAACAAGAAATACCACAGCATTCATATCACAGAAAGAGGAACTTTAACAACTTAACAATGGACGAGCTTGAAGCGCCACAGAAAAGCTAACTTTAATTAAAAACTTTCAACCGATAAGAACATAATCACGTTAACAAAACTAGCACGGCTAGGTGATTGACTATGGAAAGGGGAGGGGACGGATGAAGACACGAAGAGAAGACCACAAGTCTCTTCTTCGGGCGGAGTGCCCCCAACTTCTACTATTCCAGAGACTTGATGGCCTATGCTCCTTACGACGACTTTCGGCGACTCTCGGTGGTTGGTATGCCTTTGATAAGCATATCCGCAACCTGGGGATGTAATGAAGCCCCACTTCAACAGTCTGAACCATGTCCACAAAGTGGTTGTTTGCCGATGGTGCAGAGGTCTACGACAATGAGGTGGTTAGGGAACGACTCCTCTGCTGGTTTGAACACTAAATTGTTTATTTCGGTAAACAATTGTAGCGTGGAGACCGGTTTCGAGCAACCAAGCTCATCTACAGCCCTGACAAGAAAAAAACATTTGTCATTAGCATCAGAGAAAACCATAAAATTATATTATACTGAAGGTATAGGAACAAGTACTCATAGTGTAAAGTATTAAAACGAGCAGCTGAAAAGGCCTCGCGGGCTGTGGGCACCCTCAGCAGGATCATACCGAATACTGGCGGCCCGAGGCAGCCAACGAGGCGCCTGTTTATGGAGGTTACCCACTCGATACTCCTATACGGGACAGAGGTGTGAGGTGGGAGTGCTACAGAAAACCACTCGCGGCGGTGCAGCGTAGGGGTGCTCTACGAGTGGCCTGCGCTTATCGGACTGTTTCTGAGGAGGCGATACCCGTGATTGCAGGCGTAATCCCATCCATCTCCTGATTTCAGAGAGGAGAGCACCCCTCAACAGCACCCTGATCGGGGGGGGGTCCTATGTATCCATGTGTCAACACAAGCACCCCGAAGAACTCCGCCGATGCCTGTCCCTAGCCAGGATGAAAAAGGAGGAGGGGGGAGGAGTAATAACCTCGTTAAAAAACCAGGGATCAGGTGGCCGACTGAAAATACCCTGTTTGGCCCCCTTGCCCGGGGATACGTGGCTGAAATGGGTCAAGAGCTCGGGGATGCTCTTGACCCATGAGACGGACTGGACCTGACCTCTCTGGACTCGGATTTGCCTAAGACGTACAGAGCTGCCGCCCAGGTGGGTAAAGGGGGTCAGCCCCGTGACTGTCGCCAACCGTCCTGTGGGGCCCCGGCCTGGCAAGCGCCCCCCTCGGTGCCCACGGGGTCAGAGCTGTGGGAGCCCCGAACTCGGGTAGGGGCCTTGAGTCACCGTCCAGCTGTTGAGCTTCTTCCAGCGTGAGTTGCCTCCCCTATCAGAACGATCTTCTGATCTGCCCTTGATTTTCCAGCTAGGTCGTTCTCGCCTCACGCTTTCGAAATTACATCAGTGTGCACTCCTATTACAATCGATTCAGCGCCTCAAGTTCCCTTTTAAAAAAGCGTCATTGCTCCTTCCTTCTTCATTTTTAACATATTATAATGTTTTGACATGAATAATTATTAATTATAATAAGTGTAATAATTATTACACTTCGATGTTTATTGAATCTGTATAGTATTATTTTTATAGAAAAATAATAAACAACCGAGTAAGCATTTATAATGTTAACATGAATAATTATTAATAATTATACCACTTTATTAATGTTTTATTTACATTTTTAACTATCCCGAGCGAAGCATGGGTTTCCTGCTAGTATTAATATAAAGTAAAGTGGATTTTATTGGGTTAACCGATTAGGTTTTCACCTAATCAGTGCATGAGCCGACCCCGCACTTTACTTTGAAATGATTCTGAAATGCCTTGCTCCAAAGAACCGTTAACCCCTTGAAAATTTTAATTGCCAAGGCTGGGACGCGAACCCCAGTCCCCCTGGCGAGGCAAGTTCAAACCAAAGTTTTTATTTATTTATTTATTTATAGAACGGGACGAGCCCAATACAAATACATATTAAAGTAGACCGGGGGTACAACAGTACGCAGGATACAGATGAGTAATTAGGTATGGTCAGTAATGAAATTTTATGGCGGAAGGCGACGGAGGAGGAGGTCTTGTAGGGTTGATTTTACTGATTGGAGAGGGTGATGAAATAAATCGAAAGTTAACTTTATAATCATAATGTTGGAGGCTTTTTATTATAATATATATTTCATCCCCCCCCCCCCCCCCCCCCCCCCCGATTAAATGAGTTCAGATCCACCCCTACCACTTTTCGGGTTGAAAACATTGGTGATGATTGACCCTTAACCATTGAGGAGGACCAAAAGAGGTGCTTTTGTGGAGCGCTGCCTTCAGCGCAAACTTGGGTACCTGCTACTGATAGTAACTATAGCAACATGTCATAAAATCAAAACCACCCTTTAGTTTGCGATGTTAATGTACTATAATATAGTACAATCATATTATGATTGGCCTATATTCCGATTCTCTCAGTGAGGAAAACTTGGAGGAGTTCACGTACTTTAAAGAGGATTTAATTGTTTGGAGCGGGCCCACCTGAACACGATCGATCACACGCAGATGGAAACTCATCAGCACTTGCTTCTCTGAAGCCAAATTTGAGCTCGGAAGATTTCTTTTCCAGGGTGATAAATTTGGTGATCTTTTTTCTACATTTGTTTCATTCGGATGCCCATAATAATTATGGGCATATAATTATTAATTAAGATCAATTATTGATCTTATTGATCTAAGGCCAATAATTCTAATGATTCTGGCCTTCCATTGTCTGTGCTGCATTCAAATGGAGAACCGTAGTTCTGATGATAAGTAGAGGTACTAGGTTTGTTTCATCTGAAATCCTATGCTGATGATCATTCGTTTTGATCATCACTATCAACAGCGATAAGACAGACAAGTTGATCGACGTCCTGAATTTCCTGAAAAATTGTTCAACGATACGTGCATTTTTTACGTACCAACCGTTCATACCGTACTTTAGTAGAGAAACGTGGAGGTTGCCTTATGTTCAATTTTACCATCTTGTGATTTATATCTTCTGGACCAAGTCAGGTGTGGTCCATTGAACCGAGAGCGTAAAGCCGAGTTGTTGGAGTAAGGGTTAAAACTGCGAACAAAGTTTCATGGTCACAGATGTTTTCCGGTATGAGTAGATGATCTGTATAACATATAAAATGATAATCTAGGCGATGTCTAAAGGTAAGATAATAACAGCAATGGTTTACGATCGAGGGAACGTAGCAGCACAAGCGTTCAGCACATTTCGCAAAACACAACCGAAACCGGGAAGAGCGAAACAAAACTCAAAAGACCATTTATAATATACCTACTATACCATGCTATTATTATGGTAATCCTGCCAAAACCACAAAGTTCCAAACCGATGAATTAAAAAACGGTGGAGTAAGAGAAGAATATTCGTCACAGCCCACTCTCATAGGGCGAAGTGACATTGTAGAAAGCAAAAACAAATTCGCATCCACTTGAAGTAACTTCAAGTAACTTCGTTTTTCTTACAACTGTTGTAAGAAAAACGAAAGGAATGGGTTTAGTAACAACGAAATCCCTCATGGGCAATCAAGTCCCATATTCTACGATGGAAATTTGTGAGAGCGGTCTCAAAAGGCAAAAATCCTCCACCCACCTATTTGGGTTTGGGTGAACGCTGAAAAAATGGTTGACTACGTCAGTACACCAAGCGCGGAGAAGGAGTGTCCAAGCAACGAAGACGAAAAAAGGGCTTGAGGTAGAAAAAAATAGGGTAAAAGCGAAAATTGGCACACACGTAGGGGTAGGTGTCTTGAGTAACATACTAAAAGTCCTGGGGGGTGGGGGTGCAGCGTTAGGAGGGGGGGGGGGGGTCTCCAAAGGCCCCTTTTTCAGGTTTTTCGTGAATATCTCGAAAACGTTGCCTTTTTCGATGAATCTTGCCCTATAGTAAATGAAAGTTGATACAATTCTGTACAACTTTGATTATGAACACTTTATCCAAATTCCGAACCGTTTTCGAGATATACGCCTCGGAAAATCGGTTAACTTTGGAAATCAGATATTTACCTCACGTTTTCTGGAAAACATTGTAGGGATGGGAAATCGGTAAGAAGTATCGATTTTTTTAATCGATTCAGAATCGGATCCTCCAAATCGATTTCCCAAAAAAATCGCCATAAAAGTATCGATTTTTTGGAAAATCGATTCATAAATCAGTCTTACAAAAAAAACGTTTTTTTAATGAGTGATATATATAGACTGATATATATAGTGATATATTTAATGTAGGTAGGATTCAAGAAAAAATCGTTAAAAAAATTTATTGAAAATTAAAATTTCATTAGTTTTCAAAAATTTTGATAATAAACATTTGATCAGACGAGTAAACAGTTTCGCTGTCTGAAAAAGCCATGGCGAACGTCGCTGGTAACTAGTGAGTTTTGTTGTTATTAGCTATTATCATAATTTTTAATCGTCCTAAGGCTCGAAATTTCCTTGAATCACTTGAAATAATATACTAATCTTTATAAATGACGAAAATCGATTCAAGATTTTTTTAAAAATCAGTAGTAAAAATCGATTCACGATTTTTACAAAAATCGGAAGTAAAAAATCGATTCACCTTAAAAATCGGAACCTAAAGTTCGATTCAAAAAAATCGAAAAATCGGAACAAAAAATCGATTTTTCCAAAAAATCGGAAATCGATTCCCATCCCTAAAACATTGTCGATTGGCGTCTGAACGGTTGACATGAGAGAAAAGCTGTACAAGTAAAAGTTGTAGAGCATTAAATTCTCTTTAAGAAAATATGGCTAGTCACGAATTTATCAGTGATCATTCAAAAGTTACGCCAATTTCAAAATTTTAACGATTTTTGTCATTTTTCCCCAAAAGTTGACAGGCCACTATTCTGAGGTTAAACCGTCCTTCTTTCTGTCATTTATTGTCACTGTATTATGTTCTTACGTCTCCCGAATTACATAACAATTGTTGGTGGGGGGGGGGGGGTTTGAGATTTTCGAAATTCGTGACTAGCCATATTTTCTTAAAGAGAATTTAATGCTCTACAACTTTTACTTGTACAGCTTTTCTCTCATGTCAACCGTTCAGACGCCAATCGACAATGTTTTCCAGAAAACGTGAGGTAAACATCTGATTTCCAAAGTTAACCGATTTTCCGAGGCGTACCTATATCTCGAAAACGGTTCGGAATTTGGATAAAGTGTTTATAATCAAAGTTGTACAGAATTGTATCAACTTTCATTTATTATAGGGCAAGGTTCATCGAAAAAGGCACCGTTTCCGAGATATTCACGAAAAACCTGAAAAAGGGACCTTTGGAGACCCCCCCTCCTAACGCTGCACCCCCACCCCCCAGGACTTTTAGTATGTTACTCAAGACACCTACCCCTACGTGTGCCAATTTTCGCTTTTACCCTATTTTTTTCTACCTCAAATGCTTCGTTGCTTGGACCGGTAAAACCCGCATTGTGCATGCACCCATGAGGGGGCCGGCGCACTGTGGGACAATCAGCGGTTTTTTTCCCATAAATTCTCGCTACGCCCTGTTTTTGGAGATACGGGGATGAAACCAAGTGCAAAAGAAAGGTAATTAGTCCTAGTTTGAATCTCCATTGGGACATGGACGGTTGGAGGCCTCCAAGGGCCTCACCACTCAATTGGAAAATGGGGTCCTTATGGGTTGAAATTGGAACTTTGGCGAGAAGTGCGGTTTCGCCTTTCGGGAGCCGGGGCCGTTAGTTATCCTGGTAAATTGTGCTCAAAAATTAGCTCAATAAAGCGCAATTAGCTCAATTAGCCCAATAAAGTCCCATAAAGTCCATGTCCCAACCGCCTGCAACCGTCCATGTCCCAATGGATATTCAAACTAGGACTAATTACCTTTCTTTTGCACTTGGTTTCCTCCTCGTAGCTCCAAAAATAAGGCGTAGCGAGAATTTATGGGGGGAAAACCGCTGATTGTCCCACAGTGCGGCCGTACGACGCGAGTACACCTGAATTCACGTTCAAACAGGGCCAGACTTGGACCCCTGAAAGGCTTCAATCCGGGGTAAAATTTATATAAAAATAATGGCCTTGAAACCCTATTTTAGCCCCTTTCTTAAAATAATAATAAATTGATCACAAAAAGAAAAGAAAAGAAAACATAATTGGAGCCGCGTAAAAAAGAAAAGAAAACCGGAAGAAGGAGGGAGTAGATGAAGAAAAAGAAACAAAACATTTACTATTCATGGTGTAGGGGACTGTCAGATTCGAGCTGAATAGCTGCACCACCCTCAAAGCCCAGCAGGTTGTCAGCGCACCTCCAGCGTTTCCGAGCACCCTTGAGGCAAAAGCTCCTTGCTCGGAGGACAGCGAAGGCCAAACGAGCACGTAGCCACTCGCGAACTTTAGGCTGATGGCGTCCCCAGATTTTCGAGAGCCTCTCCGCCTCGATTCTAGCTCTAGCTTGTGGAGCCCGCAAGCCATCCATCGGGCACACCAATGGTGTGAATGTTGCTTGGCGCTTTTCGCTTGCGCTAGAGTACTTTCTTCACTTTTCTTGTCTGCAGACGTGCAAGGAATTACGTCTGACTGCAGCAGCCAAATTAAGATATTTTTTCCGAATATAACTTTTTTTTCTGAATGCTCCTCGGATGTACTGGCGTACGCTGGGTGTACTGGTGTCGGGTCTACTGATGACCTCCGGGTGTACTCGGGTCATGCCTGTGTGGGTGAACTCGGGTAGTCCCTTCCCTCGCCGGGTGTACTCGTGCCGTTTACGGAACAAATAATTCTAATTATTAGAAGTGGGAGAGCCATTGTGGTCAATTCAGTTCAGTATGAACGATTGGGTTAGCGGGGTACGGGAAGCATTCACAAGATATTCTTCAACTGACTTACAAATCTCCGTTTTTGTGGACAACTTTACCTGTCTGCAAAAAACATCTATAAGCAAAGTGTTTACAATGAGGATACATTCAAGTTCAATTCAATAAAGTTATGTCTATAGTAGAAGACAGTTACTGGTAGAAATGCTGGGGTCCTGGAATGAGACAAATGAGCGATCATAATCAGAGGCTAAACCCACACTATTCATAAAATTTTCCATTGAAATCCGATCAAAAAAAAAATTTTTTTTTTTTTTTCATTTTGAAAAGTGTGGACAAAGCTTCGTTAGGTTAGGAAGCACTAATTAGCATTGGTGACTGGCAGTGTGCAATTTGTTTCCTACTGAAGAGCTGATTGTTTAACTTCAAGCTTATCAAGCGAGACGCTAGTCTCGCGATGCCAATCTAAGAGAGACGCGGCGCCTATAATATACAATCAAGAAGATCGGGCCAACTTCCGCCCCCTCCCGAGTCCACCCCGTCGATCCGAAAAAAAATTTTTCCCGATATTCGGTGATCAGCGAGTGCCCTGAGCAGAAATATACCTAATTTGAAGGGTTAGACACCTTCCATCATCAAAATCCAGGGTGCTCAAAATGCATGTTTTGGGACTTTCTTCCTTTTTTTTTTCTCGGCATTAGACACTCGTACAGGTCACACGGCTCCACCGAATTCATTGAAATTTGGTATGCGAGTCAGGGTTGGTGTGTGGAAGTGCCTTTAGGGGGTTTCAAATTTTTACGATCAAAAGGGAGGGGGTTATGAGGGTGGGGGTAAGTGGAAAATCGCAATTACTTCCCGTGAACTGATTTATATGAAACTTGGTGTGTGGGTGAGGTTTGAAGACCTGATTGACCAATTAGGGTGGGGCTGCTGTGGTTGAGTGGGGGAAGGAGTTTCTGCTACAGATGGTCCGATTTCAATGAAATTCGGTATGCGAATCAGGTGTGGTGTATGGAAGTGCCTATTTGGTGTTTCAAATTTTTACGACCAAAAGGGGGGGGGGGGGTGTTAAATGAAGAAGATCGGTTCAACTTATATATAAGTATATATATACTTAATATACGAAATCTAAAACTTTGTATCAAAACCTCGGCTGTCACAGTTCTTCGAAGACGGAAAAAATTACTGATATCCCCCCAAAAAATACCCCTCAGGGGTTAAAAAGATGCCAAGCATCAAAAGCCTTGATATCAAAGTTGTGCCAACCAATTGGTTGAAACTCTTCACTCCAACGTTTGCGCGTTCTTTCTTAAGTTGCTCCACCACCTATGTAGTTTGGACTATCCATTCCTGCTTGGCTGGGGAGCCCATACCATTTTGTAAGAGTATTACTATAATGTTAATTACTATAATAATAAAATAATACTGTAATTACTATAATAATAAAATGAATAATCAATCGATTATTCATTAAATGGAAATCATCAACAACATGAGGGTGGATGAAAAAGTGAAAATCGTTGAAAAGTGAAAAACTCTTATAAAATGTTATGATACAATAAAAATTATTCTGATATTGATGAGACCTTTCCGCTGTAGAGCATAAAATGCCCCCAAATCTGAAAAGAGGCATTAAATGCCAAAAAAAATTTTGTTGCGATCTGTTTCCCAGCCAATGTTCTGATGAGATACGATATGGCGGTCTATCTCAGAATAATTCCCGATAATTACTATCAGTCCCTTCTTCCATAACAAACGGGGTGAAAATGGGGTACCTAGGTATGCGAGTTCAGAACTCCGCTAAACGCCACACAAATAATTAATATTCATGTAGGAAAACACCTTCACCCAATCACCCGCTTTGGGTTCAGTACCTACATCTATGTTCGATTAATATTATTTATATTTACCAACTTCTCTTCTATCAGCCCCGCTAATCACCGCTCTTCAATCAAACTCGCCCGTATTTAGTGCTCCGCTGGCACCATCCGTGGGTCCGCAATGTTGAACAATAATAATAATTGTGGATGAAGTTAGAAAAATTATCGATTTTATCAGAGAATATTTTAATCGGCAAATGCACACAGATGCATGCAAGTGCAATGAACAGTTTTCGGATTATAATATAATGTATATTATACAACTAAATTTGGCAATAAAGTAATAATTACTTTATTACCTACTCAATGGTGCCTCTTTGGTTGTGCGTGCGTCATGTGCAATGAACAGTTTTCGGATTATAATATAATGTATATTATACAACTAAATTTGGCAATAAAGTAATAATTACTTTATTACCTACTCAATTATTGATTCAGAAACATTCATTAAAATGAACCTAGGAATTGAAGCTGAAACTGTAAAACAACCGACGAGGTTTGCAACCTTGAATCAGAATACCCATCAAACGATTGATCGCAATTTGCTCCATCCCTGGTCATAGAATACTTCCAACGCTACTCTGCGGTTTGTTAACCCCACTCGAACGGGTTGGCTTTTCACCCCCTCGCCCTTTGTTTCCATAGGCACCTTCATCAAAACCATCTAAACCTCCCAGTCGCGGTCATCAAGAGGATTTGCTTCACCCCCTATAATCGGAAGTACTAAGCCCTCACCCCTCTGCTATAAACTTGAGGGAGACTGTTATGACCTTGAGAAGAGGCGCCCCCGATACTTTAAATATCCGACCTGGATACCCAGTTAACATCGCGTGATCTCACAAAATCAGCCTTGCAACCCTCCTCCCGCCCATCTAGCACTGTGACTTCCTTTACCTGCCCACACCACCTTTACATCAACCGTATATAGAGTTCACTGAAAATCTAAGTGCTATGCAAATTGATCGGTGTCTAAATATACAAGAAATTGATTTTCACTATTGTTAGAACGCTTTTTATGAACGAGGGTTTTGAAGCAACAAAGAGAGTGCGAATTTATCAAATAAAAGGTGCTTATTACACAAAAAATAATTATATACTTTCTTTTCATGTTTGAAAATACACATATTCAAGAGTAGGTACACAATCTATACCACTAATTCAGAAAGCGTCCGTAAGTGTGTAGGTATGTATATCATAAGCTTACTACTCGTAAGTGGTAAAATTACGGGATTTGTTCCTCCGATTTGGGATCCCTGTCCTCTCCAATGAGAGTTTCTTATTTTATTTGGGAACCCCTAAATATATGGTCATTCCCATCTTCGTCGTTTACTGTCTAACTGAGACGGCGGTAAGACTGCGCCTTCCCCTCCATCCGAATTTTAATAGGTACTGAATTTCGAACAAAGGTATTCCGACGATCGGGGAGTTTCACGATGAGAGGCACAACCACATGGTGAATCCCCCCAGTACGCGTGCGAGTGATTGTGAACAAATACAAATTATGCGCCATTCGATCTACCTAGTACCCATTTAGGGATCATCGAGCGACGTATTTTGTTTTATTATTCTTGGAATAATACACCTATATAACCGCGACGGGGGTCGAAAATTCTGATCGGCCTCAAAATTTGACATTATCCGTGTCAAGAGGTCTAGATTCCAAAAACTAAATGTCCTTCTGCCGTTTTGGGCAGTAGGCATTTTTTTTTTAAATCTGAAATTTTTACAAATATACTCGGTTTATCATCTAGTTGTGCCCGCAAGGTTTTCAGCCCGATCGCTCAAACCCGTGGGGCGCTATGGGGCTTAGGGAGGTTTTTTTAAGGTTCTCGGCTATGGGAACGAGTTAGGAGTCGTTTTCGAAGTACTTTTGGACGTAGAGTCCATTTCTGGGGGTCCCAGAACGATCCGATTTTACCGTGGGGATCTATTGGGCTCTCATGGGGCTACAAATGGGATTTTTGAAGCATCCCTGGAGGTCAAATAAGGTTTAGTGGTGTAGTTTTCCGAGTAATTTTGGCCGCCCTTTTTTAGGTCTCATCTGTTAAAAAAAAAAGTAGTTTTACCTATTTTTTCAAAATATTTTCTTAATGACAGAATTAATTTAATCACCCAATATCAAAGGATAATAAACCCTTGTGTAAAGTTTGCAGCGTTCTTGCATTTTCTCTTCGTTGACTCGGCTTGCATTTGCTCCACGAAAAGATTTTTTTTTTTTTAATTATGGAGCCACCGGGATGATATAAGGAAATGCTCTTCCGTCAAATTTCAACTTCTAGCAGTGAACCCACTCGTTTTTTTCTGTGTTTCTGGGCTTATTATGAATTTTGCCATTGAAAGGCATAATTTTACATTTGAGAAAACTCGTCTAAACCCGTGCCCATGCTACTCGCATTGAAATTTTAACGAAATTACTTTCTTTTTTTTTTTGTGAACGCACTATTTACATTTTCTACCGCCGCGAAATATCACAGGATGTGGTAGGCACGAGATCGGTTTAAGAATTGATTTGAATGGAACCTTGGGAGGTGTTCCACCCCCTACGAGCAGCCCACGAAGTCCAAGTGGTGCTATCTCTTGACATCAGCTTACACTAATACCTCAGCAAACTCCTTTCGGGTTTCCTTCTTCAACGCTGACAAGCGGCTCAATAGCACCCCAGTAGCGTCTCATCCTATCGAAAGGGAAGAACTCCTTGAGCAGCACATCAAATCAAAGACGAGCATTGGAACGAATGAGTTTTCGATAAAAGTCCTATACTAGTCGAATCTGTATTTTAAAAAGCGTCAAGATGAACAGGAAAACTTATTCAGTTAATAGATAAATAGAGATAATCTCACATCTCTTTAGGGCTTTGACATGATAATATGTTATTATTATACACCGAGGAGCCTAAACCATACCCACTTTCACCAATCTCAAAAAATAAAAATAAGAATATCGTCTAAACAGAATGATTTTCCAATAAGTTCACCACGACGTGGTGAACACTCAAGCCCGACCAAATTAATAAAATGCATGTTCATCAATAATAAAGGGGTCACACACGGTACCTAATGGTCTTTGATTTTTCCACCCAAGCGAATCGATGTCCAACTTTTTTCCTTGTCTTTGACCACGTAGCTTCAATTCTTCGAACGCGGACAATGTCTCAAGGCAAAATTTGTCATTTATTGGAGGTCGTTGATGCAACGGCGGGCAATGCTTTTGGGCAAAACTTGGGATCCCGCTAGGGCATCCATTTACAGCACAAATCTTTTACAGCTGTAAAGAGTGCAATAAAATTTATTAAACAAAATAAATATTAAATTTTATAAAATTTTATAAAAAATTTAAAATAAATATTTATTAAACATGATTTAATCATGTTTTACAGCTGTAAAAAATGCGTAAAAGCGTAAAACTGGGACAGAAAGGAAAATCGATTACGACAATCGGGACAGAAAGGAAAATCGATTACGAAAACATTATCTGTGCCGCATATTATTGTTTATTTATAAATACGAAACTCCAATAAAAGAAGTCAAACATTTAGTTCAATTATTGATTATAAAAAAAACGACCGAAGGAGGCAAATGTTGCAAATGATTATCTTAGGCAAATGTTGCAGATGATTCTCTTAGCAAAATTTAATGCTCTTAAAAGCGAATCATCTTTTAAGGATCAACAGTAGTACCTACAAAGGTAGCATTAAGTATATTCAACTATGGGAAAATCTGAAGCTAACCAGGCTGAACCAGCCTTAAAATACACTGCCAAGGAGATGGCACAGCAGCTTCCTCGTTTCAATCAAAGTGACACCATTATAAAATGCGCTGAGCGTACCCCTGATTCAATCTTAATGAAACTGATAGGGGACCATCTAGAGCTATACCCACACAATTCCTGAAAATTTGATTGAAATCCGATCAAAATTGTAGGATTTATGGCTGTGGCAAGGAAATTACGTTCACGCATGCGCTGAGCGTACCGCTGATTCAATGAAAGTTATGCCTGTTTCAAGAATTTCACGTTAGCGCATGCGCAGAGCGTACCGCTGATTCAATTTTTTACCCAAAGCCTAGGTAATCATCTACGGCACAACCTGCGTAATCCCTGAAAATTTCATCAAAATAGGATCAATTTTGGCTGAAATCCCCACTCCTTCCCTTCTTTAGGGGGGTTGAAGGAGGGGAAAACGGAAAAATCCTTGAGGGCGCTCAACCTATCTCAGAACGTACATCATTTTTGAATTTCTGGAGATTTCCAAGAATATATATATATATCAATTACGTTCGCTCATGCGCAGGGAGTACCACTGATTCAATCGTGATGAAACTGATAGGGAACCATCTAGGGCTATACCCACACAATTCCTGAAAATTTGATTGAAATCTGATCAAAATTGTAGGAGTTATGGCTGTGGCAAGGAAATTACGTTCACGCATGCGCTGAGCGTACCGCTGATTCAATCGTGATGAAACTGACACGGTACCATCTAGAGCTACACGCACACAATTCCTGAAAATTTGATTGAAATCCGATCAAAATTGAGAAAGTTATGCCTGTTTCAAGAATTTCACGTTAGCGCATGCGCAGAGCGTACCGCTGATTCAATTGTGATGAAATTCGTATGGGACCTCAAGGAGCCTTATCCGCATAATCCCTCAAAATTTGAGCTAAATTCATTCAAAATTGTGGAAATTATGGCTGTAACAAGGAAATGCGGACAGACCGACAGACCGACAGACCCACAGACCGACTGTCGGTCTGTCACAGACCGACTGTCGGTCTGTCACAGACACGGAACCAAATTTGTTCAGTAGGCTATGAAACGCAAAATGCGAGTGGAAATTTTGAATTCGGACAACAAAAATTTTTTTAAACAAGGTATTTTTATTTAAAAAACTTGAAAAAATTGTTCAACACCAAATAGGTCAATTTGCTATAGCAACAAAATTTAATATATTTATAGTCCTATACACAGTGATGAAAGGTGAAAATTTGCACGACGGTGAAAATGTGAAACACAGTGCTCTGGAGTCGGGAGGGGGCTGGAGGTTACTGCGATTGGAAGGGTGAGGAAAAAAAATGTAGTTCACAGGATTCGGGACTGATTCTGTGACTGGGAAAAAAGGCGCTGTAAAGCGTAAAATGCTGTAAATTAGAGTGCGCAGTTACAGTTAGGGTGCATTTACGTAATTGGAAAAAAGCGCTGTAAAGCCCTAGTACGGTACCCGCTCTAAGAGGATTTTACAGTAACTGTTGTGGTCCTTTTCCATGGAAAAAATTAACGCTATTCGGGCTTTTATCACTTCTCGATTTTAATTTCACACAAGTCGGTAAATTGGTGTCCCTTCTCGAGGAAAACATTTACTCTGCCCGAGCTGATATCTACTCAATTCCAAACCAGAGAAACTCTTGAGTTAGTGTAAATTGTGTTCCTACTCAATGAAAAATTTTCTTTGTTTCAACTTATCACTACGCAAAATTTGCCAGAAGACGTTTAATTTCTAGCCTTACTGTATGAAAACGCTGCAAATTTTACACAAGGGTTTATTATTCTTTGATATACGTTACTTGTGCAGAACTTTAATTCTGTCAATGAAAAAATTAAAAAAAATTTTTTTTTTGGATTTTTATCTCAAAAAAAATTTTTTTTTTGGATTTTTGTTCAAAAAAGTGTTTTTTTTTTAATTCTGTATTTTTTACTCGAAAAATATTTAACATCCTGGGATCCTTCAAAAATCCCATTTTTAGCCCCATGAAAGCCCTGTAGATCGCCAAAGTGAAATCGGATCGTTCCGGGACCCCAAAAAATGGATTCTACGTCCAAAAATACTTCGAAAACGACACCTAACTCGATCCCATAGCTAAAAGCCTTCAAAAAACCCCTCCCGTAGCCCCATTATAGCCCCAGAGCGCCCCACGGGTTTGGACGATCGGACTGAAAACCTTGCGGGCACAACTAGATGGTAAACCAAGTATTTTCTCAAAATTTCAGATTTTTAAAAAAATTCCTACTGCCCAAATCGGCCTGGACGGCGGACGGCGGACGGCGTACGGCGGACGGACATTTCGGATTTAGAATGTAGACCACTTGAAACGGATAATGTCAAATTTTGAGCCCGATCGGAGTCGTCGACCCCCGTCGCGAAAACATAGGTGTATTATTCCAAGAATAATAAACCAAAAACACTGAATATTTTACTCGAGGGTTCATTATTATAGAGTGTAAATTGTGCAAATAAACTGGGTGGGTTCTAGTTCAATAAAAATTCAAATTTTACATTTCAGTCCCAAAATCCTCAAAAATCCGGTTTTTAGACGTCGAAGAAATCAAAAATTGATTCAAGAACGTTGGTAGCTTTGATGTTTGCATAAACGAAGATTTGATCAGTTGCATAATATGAAGATATATTATATCTTCACTCCTCAATACATGGGAGGGCTCCGTCATCTTCCATTCCCAAAGATCTCACTCTTTTCCGTCCCCCTCATAGTCTAATGCTACCTGCAGGCGAACCCGCATCCACCCAAGGACTTGCGAATGGATGATACCGAACTGGCTCCCAAGAGGAGATAATCCGTCTGTGTTGGCTCTGCGAATTTTGATCTTTGCACGGCCGTATTGCGTCGGGCCGTATTTGTGTCATAAAGTAGGTACGTCAGCCGTACCAAATGTTAAAACAGTGTTCGTAGATTTTGAGCAAGCAATCCATACTGCAATAAAATCTTCATGGCAGTGGGTTGAAATTCGAGGATGCCGTTTTTGAGAATTACCTCAGCCACACGAATTTCCCGCCAGCTATGTGGGCGAATTTTTCCAGCACCAGTTCGACCAACTGCTGCGAATCAGTGATTGTAGGAAAAAAAGTCCCAGGAAAAAAGTCCCCAGGATTTTCCGATCCCGGAAAAAAAATCACCGTAGAAGAAATAGCGTTGAATGAATGGAAATGAATAGAAGATGGTATTAAATGCCATCTTCTATTCAAATTTTGTTGTCGTAGGGGGTCAACACTAAGCAGTAGGTGACTGGTGTTTACAATGACTCGGTCAACGTCTAATGTTTGATTGTCCAAAAGATGAGTGGCTTCATCTCATCTTTTATCGGAACCGTGTAGGGGTGTGTACTTGTGAGAAAATTAATTCTGTCAATCAATAAAATTTTGAAAAAAAAAAAGAAATTACTTAAAAAAAAAATTTTTTTTTTCAACAATTTTTGTTTTCATTCGGAAATTATTAAATAATCAAATTTTGACCTCTTGGCATCCTTCAAAAATCCCGTTTGTAGCTCCATGAAAGCCCTATACATCGCCACAGTGGAATCGTATCAATCCGGGACCCCCCAAAATGGATTCTACGTCCAAAAATCCTTCGAAAACGACACCTCACTCGATCCCATAGCCCCATCAAAAAAAGCCTACCGCAGCCCATTTTAGCCCCATAGCGCCCCACGGGTTTGAGCGATCGGGCTGCTTCCGGGCACAACTAGATGGTAATCCAAGTATTTTGTCAACATTTCAGATTTTCAAAAAAATTCCTACTGCCCAAAACGGCCCGGACGGGGTACGGCGTAAGGCGGACGGACATTTCGTTTTTGGAATCTAGACGTCTTGAAAAGAATATTGTCACATTTTGAGGCTGATCAGAATTTTCGAACCTCGTCGCGATTACATAGGTGTATTATTCCAAGAATAATAAACCAAACGAAGAGGTTCCCTAACTTTCTATTGTGCTTTGTTCAAGATTTTTTAAATTTTTAAATTTTTTTTTTCCGCCCTTGACATTCTTAGGGGATTTTTTTCCGCCCTGCAAGATTTTTTTCCGGGGAGTTTTTTTCCGATTACCGAATCAGTCTACGCTAAATTAACGCAGAGTTCAGTTTTAACTTCATGGAAATTTTAAAACAAATTTGAGGCCGAACTACATTGTTAACCCCAGTCGCAAAAACGTAGGTTGATTACTTTATGAATAATAAAGATCGAGGATGTTCTAATAATTCATTTCAAAAATAATTTTAATCATATAATGAATAATATTCATTATATGATAAAAATTATATTATAATAATAAGGTGTTCATGACAAACCAAAATTTGTTTCGTCAACTTCAGGAATTCTCTCCCATTGGTAGTATAGTAGCAACATAAAAGTTTCCATTTTGGGAGTTACCGACGGTTCAGAAAGGCGTCGTATTTGTTCACTTAATGCAGACCAACTCTTGCCATAACGGTTCGCAGGTCAGGTAGCGAGAAATAAGCCGAGAATGTTGCATTCCACTCAAAGTTTATTGTTACATTACCTCCAATCACTTAGACGATTAGAAAGGCCAGGCCATTGAGTTTTACATACCTCTTGTAACCGTTCGAGCGCAGTTTGTATGCCCGTCGCCTGGCAGTCTTTCGCCGAAACTCGAAGGGGTAACATTTAGGACACTTTCTTCGGTATAGCAGACAACGAACACGTCCATTGGGGAAATTTGTACAGAGCCACGATCATGATCATCAGGATAACTAGCGTATTTTTGAGTGCGCTGGCGTTTGCTGCCTCTGGTCCCGCGGGTATGTACTAAACACTTATCTGTAATTTTTCTGATTAGATATTAAGTTAATTTACATTGAGAAAACCGACTACAATCTTCAATCAAATGGTGTCACAATTTCTTCTTTTTTTAATTTATGTATTCATTATTATTTTTTTGTTTTTCATTATTATTCAGGGCCGTAGTTCGTATATAATTTAAACAGCGTACGACACGAACCCAAGAGACAAGACTTAGTGATAGGCCCAGAATTACCAGCGCGTAATTGCATATTTTTTGTTACATCTATTTTTTTTTTTTAATTTTTGCATTGAACAAAAGAGTTAAGTTAGTATTTGGGTTGATGACACTCTGGAAAAAACGTGAACGTCAGGAATGTTCGGTCCAATACATGAGAAATGTAAAATTACGTTATAACCACGTTACTGCGTAATTTCATCAATTTCTTCATTTAGTTTTACATCACATCCTGAGTCCACAGTTAAGATGGAACTGATGAAACTTCGCACGCAAACAACTAAAAACAGACAACCCCCTCAATCGATATGTGTCTATCAATCTAGCTTAGTTTCTTCTTTTTTTCGAAGGGTGTCAAGGAGTGAAACGCAAGTTTTTTGGGGGTTCGGTGCCTTGGCGAACCTCCATCAATGCAAATTGACCTCTGAAACGTTGTTCTCGAAACATAAAAGTAGCGAGGTGGGCTCGCGTTTCAGAAGGAGCAGGGAGAGAGAGGTTTACTCAGTGTATGGAATTTACTTTCTTCCTCGCTAAATAAAAGTTTTCCCTTGGTTGCATAATAGCAGCATGGAACATGCATTAGCCATGACCTGAATACCACAAAATGTCTCCAAATAGGTCACGAAAGAAGCGGAAAAAAAGTTTATCATTACGATCACATTTTTGGTTTATTATTCTAGGAATTTCGGGACGGAGGTCGACGACTCCGATCGGCCTCAAAATTTGACATTATCCATTTCAAGAGGTCTAGATTCCAAAACCGAAATGTCCGTCCGCCGTTTTGGGCAGTAGGAATTTTTGATTTATCTGATTTTATAAAATAATTATTTGATTTTATAAAATCTGAAATGTTTACAAAATACTCGGTTTACCATCTAGTTGTGCCCGCAAGGTTTTCAGCCCGATCGCATAAACCCGTGGGGCGCTGTGGGGCTACGGGAGGGTTTTTGGTGCTCTTCCAATATGCGCCCCCCTGGCACGTTTCTCTTCCAATATGCGCCCCCCTGGCACGTTTCTCTTCCCATATGCCCCCCCCCCCCCCCCCCCCTAATAATCTATTATTATACACCTATTTTTTGTTAATATTATCTTTATTGCTTTGATTAGTTTTTCCATATTTTATTAATATTTATTTATTTAATTATGGATTTTTATTATTTTTATGTTGTACTGGTATAAGTGTATATGGGTTGATACTGTGTGGTTGATCTTCAAATTCTAATTATTCCCTTTTAGGTTGTATTCGTGCTGTTGCTCAAACAATTTCTTATGAAGTGAGAATAGCTTTAATTATTATTTGTTTATTTATTTATATATATAATTTTTTAAATTTCATATTATATCAAAATTATGTATGATTTATATTTATTTCATTACCTTTATTTTTTTGTTGAATAAGATCATGTTTTGCTGAGACAAATCGATCTCCTTTTGATTTTGCTGAAAGGTGAATCAGAACTTGTTTCTGGTTTTAATGTTGAATACAGAAGAGGGGGGTTTGCTTATATTGTTTGTTGTTGTTATTTTTCTCACTCTTCTTTGATCTTTGTAATTGAGAATAAATACATACAAACAATGACAACGACGAGGCTCCGAGGAGAAATACGAGGAGGCGCACTGGGAGGCGCATTTGCCTCGGGGGGGGGGGGGGGGGGGGGCATATTGGAAGAGCACCGGGGTTTTTTTTAAAGGTTTTTGACTCTGGGATCGAGTTAGGTGTCGTTTTCGAAGTTTTTTTGACGTAGGATCCATTTTTTGGGGTCCCGGAACGGTCCGATTTCACTGTTGCGAGCTGTAGGGCTTTCATGGGGCTACAAATGCGATTTTTGAAGGATCCCAGGAGGTAAAATATTTTTCAAGTAAAAAAAAAAAATTTTTTTTCCAACATTGTTTTCATTGACACAGAATTAAATTTCTGCACAAGTAACCTATATCAAAGAATAATAAACCTTAAGGCGAAAGAGGAGCCTTGGGTAGTGTGATTCTCAGATAATAGATCGCAGCACATCTGCTATAAAAATATTAGCGTTCTAGCTCGCGGAATACCACGTGTATTTCAAATCTGAGATCCTTAGGCAAATGCACAACTCGCTAACATGCCCAAAATTTTAAAATTTCAAATGTGAGGAATTTAGAAAATTTATTTTTTGAATGAAAAGAAATTTTGAAATTCTGAACTATACATAGCATGCTCACATTCAATTCATGAATTTAAAAAAAATTTCATCAAAATTGAACAATTCTAACCCTGTCTAAAACTGTTTTGCGTATGCTGGGGGTTAATTAATTGTTGCGACTGCAGGAGAGGTCGGTCTGACCTACTTAAACACTTGAGGTCCCCCAGAAAGGGTGCGATGTACGATCCTCTCGCTTGACAGGATCCTAAAAACGGTGGAGGATTTTTACAGTTCCCGCCAGAGAGATGTAATAATACAGCATACCTACAAAATAAAATACGAAATTTTATTTATGCGATTTCCAGTCTATTGGCAACTTATGGATTTTTTGTCCGCCCTTGGGGAAAAAATCTCCGGGAAAATTCGTCCGGGGGAAAACTTTCCGATTATGTACCAATATTACTCGTACCTAAGCCGTAATTTTTCGGGACATTATCCGATTCTCGAGGTGTCCCGTCCGACTTTTCAAGCCTCCCGAAAAAAATGACGAAAGAGTCCATCAAAATTAAATTTTGATCGTTTCAGGATAGAGATTTTCTATCCTGAAGCGAAAAGAAGGAAAATCAGACAAGTTTTGGTTTATTATTCTTGGAATAATCCACCTATGATTTCTCGACGGGGGTCGACGACTCCGATCGGCCTCAAAATTTGACATTATCCGTTTCAAGAGGTTTCAAGAGTCCAAAACCGAAATGTCCGTCCGCCGTCCGGGCCGTTTTGTGGAGTTGAAATTTTGACAAAATACTCGGATTACCATCTTGTTGTGCCCGCAAGGTTTTCAGCCCGATCGCCCAAACCCGTGGGGCGCTATGGGGCTAAAATGGTGCTACGGGGGTGCAAATTTATGTACTGTTTTGTTACTATATTTTATAATATAATATATTAGTATAATATTATTATACCTACTGTAGGTTGTGACAACTCTAAGCGTTGTTTGACGTTCCTTTGGCTCAGGGTAGGTACCCACTCCGAATAAATACTCGTAATATTTGTGTCCAGCGAACCAGAGAAAACGTTCAAAGTGGGTCAAACATTTACTAGAAATTTGGATCCAAATGGCCGTAAATATTCCCAACACCATTAAGGTACCAGTACACCACTATTTTCTGGTACAACTAGTTCATGTTCGCAGAGGGTCTCATTGAAGTCGTCCGGCCTACCTGGGGACATGGCCCGGTTGCCCAGCCGGGCAGCATTGGATTCCACCGGATTAGCTCGATCAGTGACTAATGAGGTTCACATTCCACCGATGATACCAATCGGTGTTTACCCCTCGTATGTTTATTCCACCGGTCCATAGTTCACGTTCGTGTCAACCTGTGTTTAAGTCAACCTGAAGTGTTCACTGAAGTTTAACACTGTTCAGCTTTCGTCAAAACCGTGGGTCCGAACAAAAAGACAACAAACAGTTTGTTACTCGGTTTTGCTCCACCTAAGTGATCACATTTCACCCTAACGGCTGCTACGGTGGCCGTTGCAGCAGCTTATCTGAAAATTAGGATGATCAACAGTTGATCATCAGTTACTGAGGTTACTGAGTTACTGAGTTACTGAGGTAAAATCTCATGATCAGATCATGTAGCTCAGATCATGTAGATTCTACAACTTTCATTTTATGCATTTTTTGGCTAGGGCTAACCATTTCAAACATTGTACATCCTTCAGTACAACGCACATTTCTGTACCTACCGACATCAGCTAAGACGTTTTTACCTACTTCATAAACATACTCGGTGGAATGTGCAGTAATTATTTCATCTACCTGCTCAAGACCCGGTGGAATAACGCACAGGGGTGTTGCCGGTGGAATTGAAGACCGGTGGAATTGAAGCTAATCGGTGGAATTAAAACCGACCCGCCCAGCCCCCCTCGCACATCGAGGAAATTTCTTCCAATGCACCAATTACCATTACCAGGAGAATCAATTTTTGATGGCTATAGAGTGAAAAAAGAGAATAAACGATTTTTTCTTTGGAATTTAAAATGACGTTCTATGCTTTGTATATCTTGAAATTTCTAAAAACTCATCAAATTAAAAATGGCAATTTTTAAAATTTGATATAGCAACTTTTTTAAAATTTCGGCATGTTGGCGAAGATTCATATGACATAAGAATGCTTCTCAATTTTTTCAGAATTTTTTAATGAATAGTTCAGCGGGAATCGCGATAATTTGTTCACGGATCTTCCCTCTCACTCGCACACTTGTGGTCCCCTTTCGCCATAATGTAAAATGTTCAGCGTTTTTGACTAGGTGCGTGATATTGTGCTTCTTAGAGATGTAGATTTTAGCGTGGAACACGATTTTATGTTTGGTTGCCACTTGGTTGAGGCGGTTATCTTGGTTATAGTTGTCTATGAGCGGCTATAGCGCGTTCATGTTTTTTATCTTTTTTAATTTTAGACGTAGGGCCTACGTCGTAGGCTCTAAGCAAAAGCAGCCGGGGTTCGATGGGCCGAGTTCACTTCGTTGATTCATGATTTGAAGAGAAACTAAAACATAAAAAATATCAGACGGGAACAGAAGAAGGCACCTCCGTTTATGAAATCTGAGCTTGTCTTCCTTATTTTGAACGATATATCGCACTTTGGGTTCTTGGTTAGCACAATTGAAAATCTACATTCGGGGTGAAAACAAACAAAATTACGGAAACTTGCACTTTTGGTTTATTATTCTTGAAATAATACACCGACCGCTGTCCTTGCGACGGAGGTCGACAATTCTGACCGGCCTCAAAATTTTACATTACTTAGCCGTTTGTCGTCTCGTAGATTCCAAAAACGAAATGTCCGTACGTCGCCTGAGCCGTTTTGGGCAGTGGTAATTTTTAAACAAATCTGAAATTTTGATAAAATACTCGTACTGATTTGTCATCTAGGTTTTCAGCCCGATCGCCAAAACCCGTGGAACGCGACGGGGCTTACGGAAGGGGTTTTGAAGTTTTCGGCTATTGGGATCAAGTTAGGTGGCGTGTTCGAAGTATTTTTGGACGTAGAATCCATATTTGGGGGCCGCAAAATGATTCGGTTTCCCCGTGGGGTTTTCCCTATAGGGCTTTTATGGAGCTACAAATGGGATTTTTGAAGGATCCCAGGAGGTCAAATGATGTGCCGTTTTCCGAGTAAATTTAGTAAAAATCCATTTTTTCGCGGTCCCATTTGTCCAAACGGGTTGGAATGTGAGTACCTACACCCAGCGAGGTGAAAGTCTCGTCATTCCCCCACACTCAACGACGCCGTGAGTGCTGTGTCCTCGATCCAAGCGCCATGATACACAATAGATCCCAATGGTTCAAGAAAGCAAGAAATAAATCCTACGCAAAACGTATCTGTCATTCCAACTTAAAACATGTAGATATTGATATCAGAGTTGAACAGTAAAATGAGTATAACCAAAATAAACCGATGAAGACCACTGGCAGCAAAGAGAGTATGGCGACTCTTCATACAGATTGAAAATTGTACAAATTGACACAGTGATGAATACCTAATATCAGACATAATATGAATTTTGACATAATAGCCGATACAAAGTTCGTGAATATGGATTTTTAGGGCTAGCAACACATATTTTATAGTATTTTATATATATATAACTTTATTATATATATAGTATTTTATCGCAGAAAATGACCTGTACTTAGGATAGAACTCCCTTAGGATAGACACATGTAGGCAAACTTGACGTGGTGTTCGTTATTATTTCAGAAGGCCCGGAAAAAACCGAACGAGCTCTGTCTGGCTTCTCAGGGATAACAATGGGGCCATTTAATGGAAGGATCTTGACGGGTAGCAGAGAGGCTCCTACCAGGTAAATTATTATAATTTACCTATTTATGACCGCAGTGCAGAGTTGGGATTATTCGAATAAAAATTTAGTTGAACTAAAGTTGAAACTAAAAACTAATTAGTTTTTAGTTTCGAAAGTGAAACTAATTTAGTTTTCGAAGTTGCGAATAAAAACTAAAGTAGTTTCATCTTTTATTCGTAGTTTCGGAACTAAAAATGAAACTAAATTTTTTTTTCCTCGCAGACATTTTTTTTCCTCGCAATTTTTTTCCTCCAGACATAATAAATGACTCATCACCCAGATCACCCAGACATAATAAATGACTCATCACCCTCAAACGCGAGGAAAAAAAAAAAATTAGTTTCATTTTTAGTTCCGAAACTACGAATAAAAGATGAAACTACTTTAGTTTTTATTCGCAACTTCGAAACTAACTTTTGCAACTAAATTAGTTTCAGTTTCAACAGTTGAAAATTAAACTAATGTAGTTCCAAAAGTTAGTTTCGAAAGTCGAACTGAAACTAATAGTTTCAGTTTTTAGTTCCACTTCGGAACTAATTTAGTTTTAGTTTTTAGTTTTAGTTTCAGAACTACTTTTTGCCCAACTCTGCCGCAGTGTATTATACAATTACACAATTATTGTGTACTGCACTCTAATATTGATGTGAGATTCTAATAGAAGCTTCACTTCTGTTCTGGCTGTTTTCTGTTGAACTGGTAGGTTGCCTATGCCCTGCAACCATGCGATTATTGCTCTCTGTCCCGATTAAATATTGAATGATAAACAACAATCTATTGACCCTGCTAACGGAGGATAAATAGTTAGTAACGGCAGCTAACAAAGCCAAATAAATGGTTGGAGTAAAAATTGGAAACAAAATTTAACAAACTAATAAAATTTCGTAAAAAAAAGTCAAGATGAACAGATTTCGTCAATTTTGGTTTATTATTCTGAGAATAATCAACCTCTGTTTTCGCGAGGGGGGTAAAAAATTCTGAACGGCTTCAAAATTTCTCCTTATACGTTTCAAGATGTGTAGATGCCAAAAATGTAATGTCCGTCCTCCGTTTTGAGCAGGAGATACTCGGTTCCCAATCTAGTTGTGCCCGCAAGCTTTTCAGGCGATCGCTCTAACCCATGAGGCTAAAATGGGGCTGTGGGAGGGTTTTTTCGGCTATGGGGTCTAGTTAGGTATCGTTTTCAAAGCATTTTTGTCGGTTCCGGAACCATACGGTTTCGCTGTGGGGATAGATGGGCTTTTAACGGATCCTGGGAGGTCGAATGAGGAGTCGTTTTCCAAGTAATTTTGAGCGTATAATCCGTTTTTTGGGTTCTACAGCTTTCCAAGCAGTGTACTTACAGAAACGCCGCTTTCTTAAATATATCATTAACTGAACGAATTTGTTCACACTTTATACCAAAGAATTATAAACCTTTGAGTAAAATTTGCAGCGTTTTGGTTATTTTACAATATGAACCATTTTACTGTAGGAATCTGTCAGGGTTGACATATTTTAAAATGTTGAACTCCCTGCAAGCTTACCCATTTCATGTTTCAGGGAATCGAGTGACGAGCCAATCACGGTTACCTGTGACAGGTGGTACATGTGGGTAGATGGAATGATACGATGTTTGTCGGTGAAAGCCACGTCAGGATCCGTGAACGAAATAGCGCCGACCCAAATCCCCCAAAATCCATTGCACGTTTATCTGCCTGGATTACCAAGTGTAGGCATGCCGATATGGAGCATTAGCCCATTTGACAACGCTGCTAGTTCTTCATTTCATCCCAAAGGAGACGAGCACGATCGCAAGCCACCTCATGAAGAAACTCTGGAATTGAAACCTGTACAAATAGTACCCAAGCCGATAGTGGTTCACAAACCAGTTTTGGTCCCAAAACCAATCGAAATTGCGATACACAAGCCTGTATTGATTCCCAAACCAATCGAGATTCTTAAGCCGGCTGTGATCCATAAGCCTGTTGAAATTCCTGTTCACAAACCAGTTTTCGTTCATAAACCTATTGGAATACCTGTGCTCAAACCAATTTTAGTTCATAAGCCCGTTGGGCACAGTTACGATTCGATATTATCTCAATCGCTTAAACAATTCATCACTAACACTAATGTGCCACAGTACCAACTTCCAAGTTTTGTCGGGGTGAACATGCAGGCCAACCATGGCTTCGGTAGTTTGCACCAAACTGGTTTCATTAGTCCAAATGAAGACGGAAAGGATGTGACCATTCAAAGATATTCTCCCAAACCAATGGAAGAGTCGGCTTACCCATATCTTTTCGGGCCACAAATCCCCCTTGGCGCATTAAATCAAAGTCCAGTTAGCGAATTGCAAACCGGTGTTGGGGTGACAGAAAAGATCTCGTCAGATGAAACAATGGATCTCTCTACAGACTCGATTAAAAAGTCTCAAACTGATCAAGTAGTTGCAAGCGTTTTCAAAACTATCAATGATCGAGACATTTCAGTTAGTATCCCCACTGAGGGCGACGCCAGAGACACAGCAAATATTGACCCAGCGTTGATAGACTTGAGATCTGGAAGCCCGAACGAAGATCTGAGGAAGACTATCAACCGCACTATCACCACGAATTTGGGATCAACATCATCCCTGAACGATTTGAATCGTACGTTACTAACACGACATCTTACGGTAACGGAGGAATCAGCAAACTCATCACTTGAAAATGAAGGAGCTGCAACTGCTGAGGTTAACTTGACCGAAAATTTCACACAATCCTATGACACGGAAATTGACAGATTAGACGAAGGTCTAGACGAGTTAGAGGATGCAATTATGCAAATGATGCCAGGTAAGCTGTAAAATATTTGAATCAGAATCACCTAAACGAACAACAACAACAAAACAAAACAAAAAATCAAGAGAATAATTCTTAATAATTGATCTTTATTTTCCAGAGGAAGAGTTAAAGCGGAAGATCAGAGAAGTACCGGGAGTGCCAGTTGATGGTATTTTGAACGATAATCAACGCAAAGGTACGATTTTAGACAAAACCACCCTGCTCGAAATAATGGCTGCCCTGAAAGACCAGTACTTGAAAAATGCAGAGCCAGATCAACGGAAAGTGATTGAAGACGCCTTCGACAGGTATGATGTTACGATATTTCTATAATTTATTCGAATATTTCGCCAGCTTATTCCAAGGATTCGTAAGATTTACCTGCATAACTGTTGGTTGAGTTCGTCATCACTGGCTTGTGCGGTAGTGGCGAGCGCTTTCGATGTGAAGACTTTACTCAGGAGAGCCGACCAGTTTATTAAACCAAAACAGCCAGTGACGACAACCAACGTGCGTGTAGGTAAGATTCTCCCTTGAAATCCTTGTGAGATAAACTCAATTCCAAAGCAGTGGTAAACAATATTATTATGATAACAGTATAACCCAACATTAATATGTAGTTATTATTATTATGTTATTAATATTATGTAAACAGTATAATGATTTGAAAAGTTCAAGAGGAAACTGTTCGAAAGGCATTAAATGCGGTAAATTTTATGGCGAGTGTGCCAGAATGATGTGCGTGCCTAAGTCTTCATCTTAGCCCTAACGAAGTTTTTGAGAACCAATTCATAGTTCGACTATTCAAGCATACGATTTTTTAATGAAATACCTATCACCAGCTGGGGGATAAAATACAACGGCTTGTAAAAAGCCTCCAGTAAAAATCATGAGAGGCTGAGAACCTCACTAGACTGCTCGATGCTGCATGGACATTGTGAAATCCAAGGATCCCAACGCTTCCATCGAACTTTTTAATATTATTCCTTGTTATAATTCCTTGTTAATATTATATTATTCCGATGGGCGGATTTACATGGGAAAGTTGTGCATGTACTGCACTAAAATTAGAGACGTACAAGTACTAGTCAACTAGTCTTTCCTCGATGATTGGAATCCATCTTTCTTTGTGGGGTGAAGTGGGGTAATTGTGTAAACGGAGTAAATGTGTTAACGATTCCTAAAACGGCGCCAAATGAAGCTACAACGCTGAAAAATTTTACTGTGTGTACTGTAAGGTTTAATACTGCCTATCCCAGAAAATGGCGGGATTCGTGTTGAGAAGTTGCTGATTTTTATCTGAGGCGGTCAGTGTTTTACTTTCGAACCGAGTTGACGACGTCGGTAAGGTTACCTCCCTGGAGCGTGAAAAAAAAAATCCTTTTACAAGATTCTGTCTTCTAATTAGTTACCTACCTAAGGTATTGTGAAAGTTTCAAATCGAAATTTTCATTCCTTGAATAGATTAATGATATCATACACATTTACCCCTTGAATTTCCCATGTGGGGGCAAATATGTACGAACGTTGTGGGGTAATTGTGTAATTGGGTGTTAACACAAGCCAGCCAGCCAGCTTAAAGAGCTCTTGTCTCGCTTGATTTTCACCGCACCTACCGCTGCTTACACAAAAAGTTAATAACAGCCATAAGAATACGAAAGAAAAATTGAATATACCATTTTGTTTGATTTTTGATGGCCATTTACAACATTAGCCCCACGATGCTTAAATACGAATACTCTGAGAAATGGAAGCCATTTACACAATTCCCCTTTTTTCCTGGGGAAATGTGTACTAACGAGGACTTTTTAAAAATTTGTTTAAAAAAAAAGAAAAGATGAACAGCGGTAAATGAAAACCTTCGGAGATATTTGAATTCCGCATTAAACATGCTATCTTTTGGGAAAAAAAAATTTGATTTACCTGCAGCATGACGGCTGATAACCAAGTCCAAAGTTGAACTATTGAAAAAAAGCATACACAATTAACCCACTCCACCAAGACCAATTATTCCAGTTTGCCAGCACCTGAGAGTTGAATATAGACTGGTTATTTTGAAACTCACTGAGGTTTAGTATGGCAACAGTGTGGCTCAGCTACCAACGAAGCAAATGAGATTTTGTGAGTCCTCTTACGGGCCTAGACACTAGTTCAGTAGCGAGGGAATATTGGAAGTAGACAAGATAAGTACCTACTACTCAGTGTCTGTTTTCCACACTTGACTGCGTGATTATACTAAACCTACCAATTATGATGCAATGAAGCAGGGTTTTGAGCAGAGAAAGAGCGTAACACTTGTCAAATAGGTATTTTGAACAAATTACGAATTTTCCAGATCGCAAAGTCCTGGGCTGTCTTTTGAGCGCGATGGCTCCTTGAAAAGGTGGACATTTCAGATTTCCAACAATATATTTGGAGTCAGCACTTTTTAAAACCCCCTGATACAAAGTTTCAGTTCGAAAATCCGCATAGTTACTCGCAGAGCTATTACAGCAATTTTTGAGATTTGGAACTGAAAGCTGAAGCGATTGACGTCACACTACTAACATTGTCAGAGGTAGCAGTTTTGGGTTTTTCTAAGGCCCTGTTTACATAAGCCTAGGCCCCCTTACCTAACTTGACGTCACTCCAAGAACTGAAGAAGGTTGTTGACAAGGGAGGCGGCAAGTTGACTTGCATCTCTAGGACCAATCAACATCGGATGAAGCAGTGCACGTCGCGTCTCTCTCAGGCCTCGGAATCCTAATACTTAATCTTTACGATCTCCCAATAGAGCTGGGCTTTCTGCGATGGTGATCCGTTTTCATAACTTTTGAAGGATGAACTTTTAAGGAATATTTCCTTAAAATATTTAATATTTTTCTTAAAATTCGTTAAAGGAGCCCATTGCTGAAAGACTCTAAGAACTGCGCACAGATCTTATCTGGTTCCACCATTACTTTTAGATTTTAAGGGATAGGAAATTGAAAAAACACCTACGCCTTTTCGGGGTCTCTGCAAGATCCTCGAGACCGGTTACTGTCAGACTCTTCCCCTAAACCAGTTACTATTTCCAGGGTGTATGGCTCAATGCGAAACATGAAACAACTTCATGAGCGGGCAGAGTGGAAGAAGTTGGATGGGCCGAAGAAAGCAACTTTGGAACTGCTGACGGACAGAGCTATTGACGGAGATGATTCGGATTACTATAGCGACGCTGGAGACGACGTTAGTGCGGAACCCTCTTTTCTCGAGCTTTTGAACGTAGCCACCAAACATAAAGGGAAGCAGACTGAACTGAATCGATGAGACTGAACGTCAAATGTTGAATAATTCGGTAACCCACAATTAAAAATTAGATAGGTATAGCATTAAACTTTTTTTTCGTTTTTCATTTCCTTTTTTGTGAAGAACAAACGGTACACCGTTTGTTCTGTATACATACAGTAACTGTATGTATACTGTTCACCACAATACAACTGTTGTATTGTGGTGAACAGTTTCCGAAGTTATCATTAAAATAATGCTAATAAGGCTGTTACGATTCTCTTCATTCGGAACTGAATTGTAGGAAGCAAGACTAGACCTAGAGTTTCTTACATTAGCTTGAGAGAATATAGCAAGAGATAAGCCTCCCAGATGATCCAAAATCTTTTTTTTTTTTTTTTGTGGTGGCAAAGAAATGAAATATTATTCAACTATATTATTTCATCAAGATTATTGTTTCTATTGTCACAATGTAACTTCTATCAGATTCTGAACCCGAATTGTGAGGTGCTTACTGTCGTTGTCTGGTACTAGTTTATATTGTAATAAAATTTAGTTACTCAAGGTCATAAGTATTCTTAAGGTGTTAGGTGTGAAAATGTTCACTCGTGTCTTTTCATCGCTTGAAGCCCTTTGTAAATATATATTTGGTTTTAAATGAGTTATCTAATTGAAGCACCAAAATGCCAGTCAATTTTAAAACAAGGAGTTCGAAAAAGACAGTCACTCACCTGTTCTTGCTCGATGCAGAATTATTGGCACTGTTCGGTGAGACGGAGACATTGTTTGAGGATGCGTTGATTCCAGCCTTATCTCCATGCAACCTGAAAACACAAACAACCCCAATTGAATGTTAAAGCAGACCCGTGACTTTTGGTTTATTATTCTTAGAAGAATACACCTATGTAATCGCGACGGAGGTCGACGACTCGGATCGGCCTCAAAATTTGACATTATCCGTTTCAAGAGGTCTGGATTCCGAAACCGAAATGTCCGTCCGCCGCACAGTGGGATGACGCTAAAAGGGGTCGGAAATTCGAAAAATTAAAAACGCAACTGGCCGAACGGCTTAATGTTGATTCTTTAGCTGAAATATGTATTAACAAAGAACCATACTGGTTTTGTCGCTTCGAGCTGCCTATAGGCAGAGAGCCTCCTCTATAGAGGAGAGCAGATCTGCTCGAGAGCGGCGGAAAGTTGGAAATCGGCGTTTTCACCAGTACAGTTTTTTTCGCTGTGGCGAGCCCAAAATAATAATTAAGCCTTAAACCACGGTTGATTTGTATTCAGGCTATGTATCCGAAGACATTAAAAATATTCTCATCATTAAATCGACCTTCATCGACTTTACAGATCAAAAACACTGAACAAAAATCATAAAATCGAAAAAAAAAAGTCGCGATGTTCACCGAAGTGCACGACGTTTTCTCTTTCTGTGTGTTCAGTAAAGACCCCAGAATGTGACTCCAAAGCCAGATCGTGCGCGAATTTGCGCATTAAAAGCATGCATATAAGGAAAAATGATTTAAAATTTTACTTTTTGTTAAAAAGAATAAAAGATAATAAACGGCTGAACATTTAGATTATGCATTGTTTATGCAACATTATTTTAAATTTAAGCAGAAAATTTATGCAAAATCATTTTTCAATTTTTATGTAAATTATTTTAAATTATTTATTTATTTTTTTGTTGTTGTTAAAAAAATGATGATAAACAGGTAAACACATTTTGCATTTTTAAGCTAAATCCATCTTTATCACTTAGATTTTGCATTTTTTATGCGAAATCCATCTCTATCAATCAGTCTGTCACCTTGTATAATTTCTGTCACCTTCTAGCGTCATCGGCCCCGGGCCGTTTTGGGCAGTAGGAATTTTTTAAAAGATCTGAAATTTTGAAAAAATACTCGGTTTACCATCTAGTTGTGCCCGCAAGGTTTTCAGCCCGATCGCCCAAACGCATGGGGCTCTGTGGGGCTAAAAATGGACTACGGGAGGGATTTTTGAAGGGTTTCGGCTATGGGGTTGAGTTATTATAACTCAACCTATAATAGGGGTTTCAACGTATTTTTGAACGTAGAATCCATTTTTGGGGGTCCCGGTACGATCCGATTTCACGGTGGGGATCTACGACGCTTTCATGGTCTACAAAGGGGATTTTTTAAGGATCCCAGGAGGTCAAATATTTTTCGAGTAAAAAAACAAACAAACAAACAAATTGAAAAAAATTGGAATTTTATGTTTTGTTTCCAACATTTTTTTTTTTTATTGACACATAATTAAATTTTTGCACAAGGAACCTATATCAAAGAATAATAAACCCTTGTGAAAAATTTGCAGCGTTTTTAATAGAGGTTTTTAGGACGAGCACTGACCGGCGTAGTCAATTGCTTTGGGAAAACCATCTGATTAATTGAAAATTTGAGGGACATGCAATTCTAATGACAGAACACTAAACATTTTACTTCCAAGCGGGAGCTTTGTTAAGCAATTCTAACACACCAGTTGAATTTTTCTTCCAAGCCTACCAATGATAGCAGAAGCTCAGTGTTCAATTTCAATGTCGACAAATTTTGTGTCCTCTAAAATGAAAAATTCCACTCGCATTTTACGTTGCAGGACCTACTGAGCTATTTTAATATGGTTCCGTGTCCGTCTGTCGGGATTTCCTCGTTACACCCGTAACTTCCACAATCTTGATCCGATTTCATTCAAATTTCCATTGATCATATGCAGGTCCCACGCACACGCTAATGTGACATTCATCGTGCACTACAATGGAATTCACTGGTTTCGTTGTTACAGCCACAACTTCCACAATTTTGATTCGATTTAATTCAAATTTTCAGGGATTATGCGAGTATAGTTTTTTCCGAAGGAAATGACGAGATCTGTTGATCCATGTGGCGCACCAAATTAAATTTTTAGTCTGTGAAGCCGGACAAAGATGTGATGCTCAATTCGCGCCATCAGTAATTTCCACCCATTCATTATTTTTATTTGAGGGGCCCATTTCAGCAAACTTGCCCCGGGGCACATCGGTACCTATTGGTCGCAGTGAAGATTACCAAGTAATCTTGAAGAACTGATCATCTATGTTGCCATTACGGACCAAATGAGCGGAGTTGCACGTTCGGAGTAAAACCAACGCCCTAAAATTGGCAAGCATGCACCCTCTCTTACTTTACCCTTCAAAATCCTTCAAAAACCTAAACTGCGGCGACTTGAAACCTCCAAAAATGATTTAAAAAACGATTCCTCATTCGACTCCCTGCAGGCCATGGCCATGGCCAATGCCCTTCAAATACCAGCCTCACGGAATGGGGGTGATCAGATTAAAATACCCGTCCGACACAACTAGGAGAAGAATCAAGTATTTTGTCTTCGTTTCATAAATGCCTCTGCTGCCAAGAACTGCATGCGGCGGAAGGACATAGTTTTTGGTTTATTATTCTCAGTATAATCAACCTACCTTTATTTTTGCAACGGCAAACTATATTTATGTCAAAGATGATCGCCTTCAACATTAAATGTTGAACAAATGTTCAACAAATGTTGTTCTTAGGTACACGTTTCATGGCGTATAAATTCCAAAAATGAAATGCCCGTCCGCCGAACTCACTGAATTGTTCGTCATGAAGTAAGTTTACAGCCAAGTAAAATTCGCCTTTCCGTGACTAAGTTACAGTTGATAAGCCTAGTGAGGCTGGTGACAGACGGTTTTACCGTCATTTTCAGAACGTTTGAAGGGATTTCTCTCCCAATCGCAATCCTGAAATGTGAAGTGGAAGAGATGTTTATCGTAGACAGAAAGTTCTTGTGAAGGATTTCGATTGGCCGCCTCATATCTCTAGTTGTTCCCTGTCTATTAGACCGCGTGGTCAACGCTGTTATTTAACCAACCCCCCCAACGTTACATTACATGTGCCAGTTTGCCCTTATTGCTGATACCGTAGGTTCGTATTGTATTTGCCATTGATGAGGAATAGTGTTTTTACTCCAGCCTGACACTTTCACCAGTAAACAGGAAATCAAAGTTTAAGAGTTGGGGTAATTACGTGGCATGTTTGGCCTAAAAACTGTTGTCGTGATTTACATTACATTCTTGATGTTCATCACAATATGCATCCCACATAACCCATTTAAGGTAAATGCGCCAATTGCTGACCCCTCTCCAAAAGCTGACCCCAACTACTTCTTTTGCTCAAAATAAGCTTCCACAACTACCTATCTACAGCATAGCTGTTGGCGCTAGTGTCTTCAGAAAACCCCCTCCTTCCACCAAAGACTTAGTTCCGTGACTTTGAAAGAACAGAAAAGACGGCAAATAAAAGAAGACGACTTCCACTGTTGAACTGGCTCTTGGACAAGACGGTGGGCTGCTGGCTCTTAGAATCGTCCTGTGAAGGGAAGTCCAAAATAGCGTTTTTCGTTCTCATTTTCGATGTTAAGCTATAGATTTTGGTTCATTTGGACGTTTTGGGCCTTATGTGACGTCGAGAAATCGTAATTTGGTCCAACATTCACATTTTTGACCACCCACGTGGGGGGTCAGCTTTAGGTGTTCAGTTACATGCGGGTGCTCCATATTCTGACCCCATGGGGTCAGCTTTAGGGGAAGCGAAACTTAGGAAAAGAAAAAGCTGACCTTCAATAAGTAATATTTAAATAAATTAATAATAATAGTAATATTTAAATAAATAGTAATATTTAAATTAATAGTAATTAATTATATTAATCGTAATTAATTATATTAATCGTAATTCTATTAATAGTACCTAATAGTAATATTTAAATTAATTAAATTAAACGTAATTAAAATTAAAGTAATATTTTTGACAAAGAAGGAAGCTACGTTGGAAAAATAACTAAAGTTTATGGAGCCAAAGATTTTGATGTAATGTTCCTAAGAAAAAAGGGAAAATGTTTTATTTTTCCTATCGCAAAAGATGAGTCATGCGTAAATTATGATGACATTATATTATAATTATTAAGCAAGTTACCTACTCCCACTGATATTGGAAGAAATGGAATGTACTTTCCGATTGATTTTCATGCATGAAAATCAATCGGAAAGTACATGGCTTCAATTTGAAGTGATATTCTAGAGATCAAACGCAGCTCGTAGCTCGTATAGGTATATAATATATACCTATACGAGCTACGAGCTGCGTTATATATTATATAAATCCTAACCTACTGGGCAGTAAGAAGCTCGGGATTTGAAATAACTTGTGATGATTTGAAATTTTAATTTTTTGAAGACTTGAAATTTTATAATGAATCTGTCAAGTATTTATGAGACTAAAGAGACCCACCCTAAGTTTAAGACTGTTGAGGGTAAGTACTTACAAACGGTTAGATTCTCAAAAATTTGAATAATTTGTGATAATTTGAACGTTTCATTTTATGGAGACTACTTATTTACGTACTGAACGAGTAAGTTCGTGAAAAGTGATGTTAAATCTATTTCAGCATTTTTGCGCTTACTCTGTGATTGTGACGGCTGTAGTATCATTGAGAGGTACTTAAATTAATGTTTTAGAATTCTTTCAAATCGTGTTACTGCTTCCTCAGCATTTAAAGTGGAAAATTATGAGATTGAATTAAAAACAATGATGTTCTAAGGGGGGGTCAGGTTTACGGTCTTCGAGGGTCAGCTTTAGGGGTCGACCACTCCAAAAGGGTCAGCTTTAGGGAAAAAATGGTAAAATTTTAATAAATTCATTAAACATAATTAAGAGTTGTTTTTATGCATTTTGAAAATTTTAATAGACGCTGAAGATGTTGAAATGAGAGAATTTGGAAAAAAAAAGTTTGAAAAACTCAGTAAAACTGCCCGAAATCTGCCTTTTAGCAGAAAATCTTCTTAAGAGGTCAGCTTTTGGCGCATTTACCTTATTCCCCTAACGACGGTAGTAGCCCACCCCGCAAACAATTTTACAGGATGCAGCAATGTGTTCCGTAATATATATATCTTCTATTGACCATTAGTTCTTGACCATTAGAACCCCATGCGGAATAATAAGTAGGTATCATTATTATAAAATGTATTTATTACAAATTAATTTTGATGCGTCGTAAAAAAACGCTGCAAATTGTACACGAGGGTTTATTATTCTTTGATATAGGCTGATTGTGCAACAATTAATTCTGTGTCATTGAAAAACATTTTGGGGAAATAAAAGATAAAATTTTTGTACAATGTTTGGACAGATAAGGTAAACGCACCAGTAGTGGAAAGCTTAAGGAACAGTTATCACTATTTTCGGCTGTAAAATTTTGCTCTTGGAGTTAGGAGGCTTACTTTGATCTCATGACGTTCAGCAAACCTTCTTTTTCAAGTTTCATATAAAAAATTTGCTTGAGAAGGACCTTTTCTGGCTAAAATTTTGATTTCCCCTCAACTTGGTCATGTACCTATAGTGGAAAGCCAAAAATGTGGTGTGTTCCTAAGTTGGAAAATTTTGTACCTGAAGTGGAAAGGCTGGAATTTCAAGTCATATTTAGCTGAAGGATATAGTAAATTCATACAAATAAACTTCAAAATCACTATAAAATTTTAATAACAATCACAAAATAATAATATATCCATATTATGGAAACAAAACACTTATGGAAAAAATGTATTACACAATTCGAGTTGGTAAGTAGGCAAGATCGGGTGAAGTGGGGCAGGATCGACTTTTGCCTCTATTTATCGCCTTGACTCCTCTAGAACATTATTATTGATCACATGTAAATTTGCCAGATGTCTTCTGTCAGCTGGAAAAATTGGTTTGTCCAAATATATGGTACGATCGAGTGCGTTGAGCGCCAAAAAATGTAGTGTGACTGAACTTCAAATCGAGTTTCAAGGTGTGCATGTCGTTGCATTTTCTTCTTTCTAGAAATCGTTAGGTTTTAAATTCTACCAAGAAACCAGCATTTCTGTCGTTGTAGAAACTTCCTGCGATCATGACCGGGGCAAGTTCGCCTAGTCAACCGGGGGCAAGTTCGCCTTGCATTTTCAGCCAATTAATGAGAAAATTCTTCCCTATCCCAGAGCTATTTTAAATTTTAATTAATGTTTAGGCTTATTGAGCACGCATACCTTTGCTTTAGAAAGCTTTGCGTGCTCTGCAATAAAGATAATCGTGAACGATCCAAAAGACTTCCAGAGGCGAACTTGCCCCGGCCTCTGGGCAAGATCGTCGTCGATTTGGGGCAAGATCGTTCAAGATTTTCTTTATAATAATATTATTTATAAGATATCATATTGGCAGATATATCTTTAATAGAAAGTAAAAGTGTGAAACAGGTTTAAAACAGGCCAAATGCGATCAAGGGTGAGTGGAATCCCAAAAAATCGTGAACGATCTTGTCAAATCGAGGAGTCTTGCCCCAGAGGCCGGGGCAAGTTCGCCTTTGGAAGTCTTTGTGAAATTCGTGTTTTTCTGAACCTAAGAGGGTACTTAACTGGATAAACTTTAAACGAAAATGTCTATAGATAGTGAAAGATGACTAGGAAAGAAAAGTTAATGGCAAAACCCATTTTAGAAATTATTTACGGAATGCCTAAGACAAACTACTGGGTTTTCGGGGCGATCTTGCCCCACTTCACCCTACACTTGGTTTTACAGCAAAAATTCTTAAATAGGTATCGAAAACCTGGAGGCGACATCTTTCTGAAACAAAACCAGAAACAGGTTAAGTATAAGCAGTATGAAATTTAATCAATCAAAGTTGGGAAACAATAAGATAAACGCCTGATTTCAAGATACAACAAAATAAAGAGGAGACACTAAAAACTAACGGAACACAGGATATTTTCTGTGGTCCATTCATTCCATCTAATCTTCTTAAGATTTTTACTAGGCCATCACGAGAGTCTTAAGTCTTAAGAGTCCCTTAAGTCTGATAAACATTTCTAGACGATTGGAAATTATTGAAAGACAATAGAAAAGTTAGAGTGAAGCAAAACTTAGCACTGTACCAATAGTGGAAAGCAAATGTTCCAAAAGTGGAAACCTCCTCAACCCCCTTTCCACTATTGGCCATCGTGAAGAGAAGTCGTTTTACACTGTAGTAGAACCATAGCTTTACCATTCAATTGAAATTAGAATACAAAAAAACGCCCAACTCTAAAAGAAGGCGTTGCTCCAGTAGTGGAAAGGCCTTTCCACTACTGGCGCATATGTCAAAATTTGTGATCCTATAGTGGAAAGGTTAAAAATACAAACTTAATTTAATGACAAACCCGTTTTCGGCACATAAACATCTAGAACATGTCCTAACAATGAGGTTAAAACGAAAAATTCTCAAAATATGTCAATAATAAGTAACACAAACCTTATTCAGAAACTTGCTTACCTGATTTCAGCAAAAACCTTGTGCCCCAGTAACAACCACTAAACACGTGATCACTTTTTTGCACTCACAATCCCACGTGTGACATCTTCTTCTTCTTCTTTTTCCAGTTTGTCAGGGACATCCCCCTGATCAATAATAAACCTCAAGATACCTCGAATCTGACGTCAAAACCTTATTATATTCATTTCTTTCCACAACTTTCCACTACTGGCGCACTTTCCACTACTGGTGCGTTTACCTGATGGGTCATAATGTAAGGTGGATGCGGCGAGATAGTGGGAATCCATCTTAAAAAAGACGATTTAAGACGAAATAGTCTATTTCCACGATAAAAATATATAAACTTGTAGACGCGTTTCGGTTGATTAGACCATCATCAGTACAATACAGAATGAGGAAGATGTGAGAAGTTACTTATATACAAAAGTGAAGGCACATTTCACTTTTGTATATAAGTAACTTCTCACATCTTCCTCATTCTGTATTGTACTGATGATGGTCTAATCAACCGAAACGCGTCTACAAGTTTATATATTTTTATCGTGGAAATAGACTATTTCGTCTTAAATCGTCTTTTTTTCAGATATGGGTCCTCAAAAAATGAATTATGCGTCCAAAGTAGTCGGACTACGCCACCTTATTTGACCTCCTGGGATCCTTCAAAAATCCCTTTTTGTAGCCCCATGGAAGTCCCATAGATCCTCACGGTGAAAGCGGATAGTTCTGGGACCCCCAAAGATGGAGTCTACGTCCAAAGAACAACCTAACTCAACCCCATAGCCGAAATCCTTCAAATATCCCTCCCGTAGCCCCTTTTTAGCCCCACAGAGCACCTTGCGTTTGGGCGATCGGGCTGAAAACCTTGTGAGCACAACTTGATGGTAAACCGAGTATTTTTTCAAAATTTCAGATTTAAAAAATACATTTCTACTAAGTACCCAAAACGGCTTGGACGACGGACATTTCGTTTTGGAATCTAGACATCATGAAACGTATGTCAAATTTTGAGGCGGATCAGAATTTTCGGCATCCGTCTCGATTAGATAATATGTGTATTACATATTATGTGTATTATTCCAAGAATAATAAACCAAAACGTGGCTCTAACTCCACGGGAACGGGTTGAATGATTGTCGTTGAATGAACCTTTTAAACTATTATTTCAAGTTATGGAATATTACAAATCCGATTTCCAGAGACGAAACTAAACGTTTCATTCACATGTTCTTGTTGAAAGAAATTAATGGCATAAAATAATAACTGCGGCTTGGCAACATCCTCCGCACACAGCAGGTCAGGACGCTGAAGGGTTGTAGCGTAGGTACAGACCGCTCGTCGTAAAACCCCGAGCTTCGTCCGCACATCAATGACGCTCGTTTTTCGATCGCTTCCTGGGTACAGGGCTGCGACCACTTGCGTTAGTCATCGTGGGTCTGCCACCAGTATGAGATTTCCAACCTTAACTGCAGCTGTCCATGGCCTTCAAGTTGGCCGAACAAGGAGTTCTGGGAGAAATCCTTCATTCACGTTTTCCGGAAGCTGTTAGTCAGTTACTGTTCCCAGGCTCCAGGCGAGTTTTAAACCAGACTTCTTCAGGCACTTCGGGCACCATTGGAATGAGGCTGGCAGTTCCAATGAGGAAATGTTTTGGTGTGATGTCCTCGTCATCTCTGCAATCAGAAGATATGTGAGTCAAGGGCCTACAGTAGACTCCCTCGACCTCTGCCATCATGCTTAGAAGGACTTCGTCAGTAGGGACCTGGCTACCCAATACCACTTACATGTGAAGAGTCGACCATATCGTTTATCCAGTCTACGTGCCACCATCACCTGCATTAGCCCGAAGTATGCCTCAAGGAATAGGATGTTCAGAAGTGGAAGAGCCCTCACAGTAGACAGAGGCCACGACAGCAAAACAATACTGACTCACAGAACTGGTGTACGGTGTAGTAAATCGGCAGTCACGGAAGACGGTTGGACAAGTCAAAGAGGTTTGGGTCTTCTTCGGAAATTGTACTAAGTATTTCATGTCCAGCCACATTTCCCCCAATCCAATGTCCTAGGTTGCCCCCATTTTTACGAATATTGGCCTCATAGCAGGAAACATGTGCATACTATTCCATAACTCTTAAACTCAATGCATGCCAAATTAAAAAAAATGGAGAAGGATCATTTTGACCTTCCCTAGCAATGGCCATACCCTGAGTTGTAAAGTCCTAATGTATTCATATGTTTTTCTGCCCGTCCTCAACCCGAGGAAGAGAAATTTCGAGATAACGGCTGTTGAGGCAACACTGGCAAGAAGCCAGGATCACCTGGGGGCTTATTTTTTATTTTATTATTTTTTACTTTCCTTCTCTTCAGTTTGGTTTTGGATGTGACTCAATGAGGTTATCGGTGTCGTGTTTTTATTGACTGTCTCTCCCTAGTGTGGAATGAAATTTGACAGGGAAGATGTTTTTTCAGTACAGTATTACAATTAGAGCTCTCTTTACATTAAATGTGAGAGCTCTTTTACAATTTTGTGACCGTGATTTTGCTCTTCCTTGAGCTTCTTGAGTAAACAGGTGGAAAATTGCAGATTTGTCCTTCCCTAGTCCGCCCACCCTAGCCCCAATAAAATTGTGGTTTTATATAAGATTCTATCCCAATATTTTTTAAGTTAGACTATTCAAAATTTCAATATCATTGATGTCTAATTGCTTTAATAGTTAATTATGGGTTATTCATTTCATTGAAATGTCTAGGAAATGACCACAGTGGCCAGGAAGGCCTTTATAGCCCTATAATGTCACTCCCTAGCGCTATGTTTAAAAAAAAATGTTAATCTCCAAAACTACAAATAGTTGTGTGTGCCTGCTTACTGAGGTTATCAAGGACCGAATTTAGAAGGCATTAACATCAAAAATATTTTAAAATTGAACAGCTGAAAATGTTGGGAAAATGAACCTCAAAATTTGAGGTTCATTTTCCCAACATTTTCAGCTGTTCAATTTTAAAATATTTTTGATTGGTACTATTTAATAGTACCATTTCCAAAGAGTGAGGCGTTTGTCTCTTCAGACCGATGTGAGCTGATATATCATACCTATATGAGGTTTAGCAGGGAATGTGCACGTACCAAGGAACAAACATTTTCGAATAAAGCGTCTCGTCATCAAACCGGATGTTGGTGAAGGACGGTCCCTCCGTTCACAACACTGGCAAGCAAACAATTTCAAAGTTTGCAATATCATGACAGTAAATGATGAGACTCTTTAACGGATGTGTATAATACCGAACCGAAGGAGGGCATTAAATGCACAAATTTTGTTGGAAAATTCACCGGAGATATTGATGAAGGCGTTTCTGCACTTGATGATGCTGATAACTGTGATAAAATTATGAAGAAACAAGGGTGTTCCCTTGTTGGCGCTTGAGGGTGTGGTGTGCGTTGATCAGGGCCGGCAAGGTTGGAACCCCCCCTCCTCATCACTTACTTCAACGTAAATGGGAGTATCTTATGGCGACGACGTGGGAAGGTGGTCCTGTGCTCTATTGTTGCATAAGATAAAAGACTGAGGGTAGCAGAACACTCGAATATCCTCCTATTGTCTACTCCGCCAACATCAATAGCGAACCCACCCTCCGTCGACTCGACGGATTCCTTGCTCCACTTTGGTTTCATCCAAGAGCCCGCCCAATTTGATCAGCTGTTCGGTCAGCCCATTCATGTGAGATGTGACATTAAAAAGCTTATGATGCTTGGCATTGAAGGTTTTATATTTAACATGGTGAAACTTATGTATCAATGAGTGAAACATGGCACGAGCTAAGTAAATACCAACCCGAAGTTTGCAAATTTACAGTGGCGAATAGCACCGCCTAGCATGGGGTAGGAACTGGGCCATCTCTGGGCCAGGATATCCACGGTGTAAACCAGGTCAGATCGTAACAAAAGTCCGATTTTGTGCTCGCTTCAAAATCGAAACTTTAACAGTACCTTTGGAATCGGGAAGTCCCCGTGATTATTGCAAAATTGTCGCCCTTACACCTGCTCCTACGTCGTCAACTCGGACTTCCCTAACCGTCGTTGCCGGAGTAAACAACTGCGTAGTTACGGTTGTTCCTGTTTGTTACTCTCTTAGAATCTCTAAATAGTAGACGTCTCACAACGACGGATTAGAAGTATCACGCCGACGATCTTGCCATTTCGTGCTTTTCAAGCGCCATGAATAGTGAAAGATCGGCGAAGAAAAGGAGGGGTTTTCGCACAGCTTAGCACCGAAAGGTGAAAAAAAAAAAAAAAAAAAAAAACTGGGGTGTGGTTTTATGAAACCACGGTAAAAGTGAAACTTTTTTCCCACTAGTCTCTCCGGCTCGCTTCGCTCGCTCCCCTAGTGGGGTACGTAGCATCGATGGACACGCTTTTTATGTCTAGTCCCCCCCCATTTCATACTCATTCACCTACCCTTGTATCTCTACCCACGGCTTCATTTTGGCGATTTCTCAAATTGATTTTTAACGTGGCAACTGATAACAACAAAACAAGCGGCATTGTTTACTGCATCCATTAATAACATCAATAAATATAAAATGGGGACATAATGACAAAGAACAAGTACGAAAGAAATCGAGAGCTTTCCAACGAATGGTGAACGATTTTTGTACGATTATAACTGGCGAAGATGAAGTTCCGTAGCAGCGAATTGGTTGTAAGCGAAAATCAACGGTAGCGTGACGTTACAAGAAACGACACACAGACCAAAAAATTTGGGACGATGTAATAAATGTTGTAATGAAACGATGTTTCACTTTAAAAACAACGCGTAGGTACCTAAGTAGTGATATATCGTAGAATATGAACGCATGGAAATGATATTGTCACTCTTTCTCCTTTTAGCATGGAACATGCTTTAGCCTTGGACTAACTTGCCGAAAAATGTCACGGTATCCAGGATCGAAAATGCGACCCAAAAGTAGCGGAAAAACGGTTGACGGCCAATTTTCATCATATGTTTTAATAATATTATGGTCTCCATTTAAGAAGGCAATTGACGCTTGGCGTTTGGTGCGTATTTAGTTACCTTTAAAATCAAATGAAGCATGTTCCATGATCGTCCAATGTTTAGCCGTCAGGCTCAAGGTGACAGCAGTTTTTTTTTTTTTTTTTTTTTTTTTTTTTTTAGAGACGAATAGGTACATTGAATTTACGATGCACGTGATTCGCACTGGGGGTTGTTTCATGCATCAACTAATTACGTACTATTTTGCCACACCAATAATGTCATACTTCGTTGGGCCATTGGCCTCATACGGTAACTTCAGTTTATAAACGTTTATAAAGTCCAAACATACCTACTAGATTGGGGCTTGGAAACAGGCCCGCCAGCAATAGAATAATTTTACAAAAATTATTTTTGTGGGTTTCAATGGTTCATTGTAAATTTTTTATGGTACGATGGAGCGTGGTTTTTATGGTTCAATAAAATCCGGGTTGAATTGAGCGTAAGATCTTTACCCTGGTCATATTCTTGCATAAAATTCGTCAAAAATATCACTTTCTTCTCCTGTTTAAATATCCTCAGGGATCATACAGAGCTCAGTGATTTTGACAAAACTCAACGTGTCCATTTAACATGTCCAAAATGTTTATGCCAATAATATCGTTATGTAGTATGTTGGGAAATCGGTATTCAAGGACACGATTCACACCGACCTAAGGAGTCCGACCTGATAAACCTGAACATAAAAGGGGCTACACAGCAAGTTTTTTGCTTCTCCTGGAAATTTTTTAAAAGTGGACATGTTGAGTTATGCTTGAAAATTATTTTCGACTATTGTCGGACTCACCACCATTAGCAGAGATCGGTGTAATCCTCCACTTGAACTAGGTTGCCCCAGAGCTTATAGATCATTTTCATCTTAGGGATGTTGTACAGGTTTTTAACAACAAGCCGTATAATATTCATTCTTGGAAAGTAATATTATTACTTTCCAAGAATGAATGAATATTCATGAGAATAGAAAATTTTCATTTTGTTGTTTTCGTTCTCGAATCACGATTCTTCGTATTTGGACAGAATTATTGTACCCGAGAGTATAATTTTGCCCTGACAAAAGAATCAGAATCAGAAGATAAGCAGGAGAAAATGAAGAGCATTTATTGTGGTTCGACGTATCTTTTTACGCAGGGCAGGATTTTGTGTGGCCCTCATTTTAATCACTGATAGCGTTTTATTCAGTCAAGATGGCCTTCACAAGGGCGGGATTACTGAACAAAGAAATTAATCCAGATAGAGATGAGGTAGAGATTTAAGAATGAGGAAAGGAAAAATAAATTGGTCTGTCGCTGCCAGCCTCGTTTAACGTCTCTCAGTTCTTCATTCTGATGATAATTTATTCTAGCTATACTTCTTAATCAATATCAACCACTCTTCACAGTAAGGACGATGCACGTTTAGTATTAAACCGTTTTAGTTTTGATTTTATTTTAAGTGTGAAATTAAAACAAACCCTTTCCCTTATTATTCTCCGGTTAACCAACCTATGTTTTCGCATCGGGTTTTCAAAGTCAGCTGAGTCCTTTTCCGTCTGCTACCATATAAAAAATAAATCCTACGAGTTTAAAATCGTACCCGGTGGCCCCTGCATGGCCGGTAAGAAATAACAGGTGTACCAATAATAATAGCTCACATTTCAAAATACTCACTTTTTTAAAGCAACCGAATTAAATTGAACGGACATGCAGTGAAATTGTGGTTGCAACACTCACCCGCAAGTGGCCAACCTGAAAATAAAAGCACGAATTAGTTTTGATGAGACAAGAAACCCTCGAGGAATTGCAGACAGTAAGGAATTAGATCAATAAGTAAAAAAAAAAGATTTCAGACTAATTGCTTTGATGCTTTTCGGTTGATTAGACCACCATCAGTACCTTGAATTGAAGGTGTTGTGCTAATGATGATCTAATCAACCGAAATGCGACTACAAGTTATTATATATTATATATTTTATCGTTGAAATAGACTAGTTCGTCTGAAATCGTCTTTTTTGGTTTATTATTCTTGGAATAATACACCTGTGTTTTCGAGACGGAGATCGACGACTCCGATCGGCCTCAAAGTTTGACAATATCCGTTTCAAGAGGTCTAGATTCCAAAACCGAAATGGCCGTCGGCCGTCCAGGCCGTTTTGGGCAGTAGGCATTTTTTAAATCTGAAATTTTGACAAAAAACTCGGTTGACCATCTAGTTGTGCCCGTGAGGATTTCAACCCGATCGCCCTAACCCGTGGGGCGCTATGGGGCTACGGGAGGGGTTTTTTGAAGGCTTTTGGCTATGTGAGCGAGTTACGTGTCGTTTTCGAAGTATTTTTGGACGTAGAATCCATTTTTGGGGTTCCCGGAACGATCCGATTTCACTGTTTCGATCTATAGGGCTTTCATGGGGCTACAAACGGGATTTTTGAAAGATCCCAGGAGGTCAAATATTTTTCAAGTAAAAAATGAATAAAATTTTCTACAATTTTTTTCATTGACACCGAATTAAATTTCTGCACAAGTATCCTATATCAAAGAATAATAAACCCTTGTGTAAAATTTGCAGCGTTTTGTAAGACGGATTCCCACTATCTCGCCGCATCCACCATACGTTATGAATTAGGTAGATCAAAGTGTATGAATCCGAGTAGGTGAGTAGGTTCCTAAGTGCGAACAAGAAGTATCAAACGTAATGTGTACCTAATACTTGGTGTAACTTAGTGAGAAGTGAAGGTACGTCTCCAACAGTGACATGAAACCATAATGTTCACTAGGGCAGCTTGAGATGCAAATGATAATGAATAAATAAAGAAACGGGAAACAGACTGAGGAACGAGATAAACCAAGTTGCTCGAAATCCCACAGGATGGAGCTGATTAGTCGTAATCCGACGTTACGGTTTCGCTGGTTTACCTACTTACTTCTATCAAAACGGAACTTGAATCAATTCTACGGGATGTCGGTCACCAGTTAATGGAAGGCTCGTAAACAAGAATTCATGACGAGAAATCTGTTCTAAAAACGATTCGAGCTAAGGAGGTACATCCTTGATTACATAGTGTCCGATAGATTTTGTGACATGAAATATTGAGGGCAGTATCCTCAGATGGATTTCAGAATCAACGAGTTTGTATTATTTCCCTCCTTTTTTGCCACTAGACGTAAACCGTAAGAAACATTTGAGAGATCTAAGGCGCCGCAAGATAAATTGAATTGCCGTCAGGAAGGAGTGATGAAGCCTCTCATCAACTGCGGGCTGTACAAGCTGAACCAACTCAGATAAGAAATAGGCACCTACCACAGAGTTTTCATTGACTGAATTTGAATCGTAATTTGCCTCCTAACGCCCTTTATTAATATTAACAGGGTACGTCCTCTCGCTCACTCCACTTCCAGACTCTCAGCCTTACCTCACTCCTTTCCCGAGCCCATTTGATTGTTCTTATGTCCTCAAATCTGCCGACTCAATTTACCAACAACGTCACAACTATAGTGAGAATGAAATTCAGATGATTCATTCCAGGTAACGAAGCACCAAGACTGGACTTAACACTAATGAGAAGATTTGAGAAGTTACCCGTTCTGGCCACTAACATAATGTGTATCAATAATATAATTTATTCTAATAATATTAGAATAAATTATATTATTGATACACATTATGTTGTTATACTATTGATTATAATATAATATTATAATATAATATTATTATAATCAATAGTATAACAACTATATTATTGATATTATACTGAGACAACCAGCTGGTTTCACCCTTATTGAACGCAGCATATTAAATATTTTTGCACTAAGGTCTTTTGCAGGTATTCTACTCTATGAACTGTGCAAAAATTAATTCGATGAATAAAAAATCATACAAATCTTCTTTTTAAACTATAGCTGTATAGATTCCTCGTCAAAAATTACTTCTGGAACAATCCCTTCGAATGATTCGGACTTTCGACCGTGAAAGTCCTTTAAAAGCCCCATAGATCCCCGCGGTGAGGCCGGATGGATCTGAAACCCTCATAAATGGATTCTACGTCTAAAAATACTTGGAAAACTCCACCCCACTCGACCTCCTACCCGAAACACTCAAAACCCCCCTCCTTTATTTGGCCTCACAGAGCCCCACCCGTAAGGACGATCGGGCTGGAACCCTTGCTGTCACAACTTAATGGAGCCTTTATATCGTCAGAATGAAATTTTAAGCTTTTTAACATAATTCCTCCTGCCCAGAACAGCTTGAACCGGGACGAAAATTTCTTTAAGGCATCTACACTTCATGAAACCGGGCACATTTTCAGCCTAATCAAACTTTTCTACCCGCGCCTCGAAAATAGATTGATTATTCAGAGAATAATAAACCATAAACCCGGCGTAACAAAGTGAATTTACGACTCAACAAGTCAGCTCATCAAATGTTTCACTTGGAAGAATAAAGCGAGTCGGCCAATTACGTCGGGGCTGAAAATCACATGAGTAGGGTTGATGTTGGAAAATGTTGAGCCAGAGGGTTTCGAACTCTGCTTACTATACTGGCTCTACGCCAATTCATCTGAGGGAATGTCCCGCTATTGGTGCAGAAAATAACTTCCCATTCCCTTCACTAATACGCTTCTTTTCATCACAAGCTCTTCCTCGAACTATAATTGGTTGGAAGTTTACGCAACCCTTTCCTGAGCTTCTCCAAATTATATTTCCCAATTTTTCTGTTAGTGTATTGAGCTTGATTCAGTTTTTAGAGGCGCATTTATGCGTTATTTTATAAATCATTAATGGAGGATTATAGGCTTTAAGCCCCACACTGTAATAATTACAGTGTGTATTATATTTATGACAGTTATTGTCATAAAAATAATAATTATATTTATAACAATTATATACTCTTATATATACTATACGATAACATGTAGTATACTCTATATATATTATATTATACGATAAAGGTTCGACCATCGTACTCCCTCTAGTGTATAGCACACATAATAACCTGTGACCCTCCTAACTGGTTATTGAAGCCTTATCTAGTCCCTGCAAGTGACATAGAGTTTGGAGGTCTTTCTGAGACAGGAAGATGGTGGGTAAGAGGTCACCGCTAATATCAGTCGGCATCCACCCATGTTGACCTGGTCTTGACATGAGCCCGTAGCTAGTAGCTAGGTAGGTAGTATTTCTTATTTCTTCGACGGAGGGTAATTTAGGATGGTATCCGACGTTTACGATCCTATACTGCGATTTTCAGAACGATGAATCAAACAAATAGCAATCACCGTTTCTAGCAAATGTAACGCATTATAATAGATTGAATTTAACAATAATAATTATTCTAATTATTACAGTTATTAATTAAATATAATAGCGTAGTCAGCGTAGTACGACGAATTTTATCATACCAATGGGTTAGGGTAGAGTGATCAGAATTTTTTTATATAATCCTCATTTGAGGAGTTTACTTTCAAAACGGCCTATATCCACTTTTGCTTTTTTCTGGGAAATCGCAAAAAACTTTTAACGAGCATGATAGAACTGATACAATTTTCAAAACTACCAAATTAGTTCGGTCTTAGATCTCTAAGAAAGTTCCCGAAACGTGAGATTTCTAAACAAATATTTCAGGGAGTTACAGCCATTTTCAATTTGGATAAGAGCCGTTTTGGTGTGAAATTTGGATATAGGCTCTTTTGAACGAAAAACGGGTGAAAATCTGACAAAAATACATATTTCTCCAAAGATTTTTATATATTTCAAATTATATAGGTAACAGAAATAACACATCCTCGTATAATTTTTAATTGACCCTTCGCGCAAACACCGTGGCATGACCCGAATAAATGATAAAAAAATAAAAAAAGTCGGTACCTTTTTTGGTTTTTTAATTTTTTTTTATTATTGCACACGTGAATTGAACGATGTGTGACTAAATTAATATTAGAATAATGATTGATGAACTTGAGATCACTAAATTTTGATTAGAAACACGATTTAGACGTTTTAATGGTATCCACAGTCACAGAATTTCATCAGAAATGAATTTCAGTGGGCGAGAAGTCAAGGCGAAGTCAAGGCGCGAGAAAAATCCGTGGGAACAGGGAGGAATCCGAGTGGAAAAGGGCCGAAAACACGGGCGACGCGTTCCTAGAAAAATGGGGACCCGAGAACGAGGACGCACAGTGTCTAACCTGAGTGCAAAAGACGCGCCAAACAAAATCAGCTGTTTGGCGCGGAAGTTGAGGTTTGAGTTCCAGCGTCCTGCATTGTGCTGCCATCCACCGGGTAACCGTGAACTTATTTGAAAATTCGGAGTGGAACCACTCATTTGGATGAGAAAAAAAAAAAAAAAAAAAATCTCAAGCGTTGCATTTCAGATGGATAAGGACCGTTTTGGTGTGAAAAAAGCAAATTCTTACATAGGGAGGATGAAAGCCGTTTTGGTCACAAACTGACTTTTCAAGTCACTGTTTAACTAGGATAAAAACACTTTTGACCACAACACAACGCGTAGATCGATGGGGCTCATCCTAAAGATTCTGAAAATGCAAAAAAAAAAAACGGAAAATTGCAAAAATGGATATAGGCCATTTTGAAAGTAAACTCCTCATTTAAAATAATTTTAAATGAGGATTATTTAAATAATTTTAAATGAGGATTATTTTTTTAAAATCTTTTAAAAAAATTCGGTTATTGTTTATAATTATTATAAACAATAACCGAAGGAGGTTAACCAAGGATTCCAATAGTTAGGCTAACCCAGGATTCTCTGATTTCACTCAAGTTCGCCTCGTTTCACTTGGGTAAATCTAAGTGAACCGGGGTGAACCAAATTTTAACCTAAGCTCACCTAGGTCTAGAGTAGGTATAAGCTAGGTTCGCCAATGTTCACTTAGTTATACGATTGAACTTTTTGATCTGTGAAAGGGGAACATTTCTTGCCCCTCACCCACAGGGATCGTGGCCCACGACCCGTGGGAATTTCTAAAAAGGGTGATAATGGGGACGTCTGATAACCCTAGGCTATGGGACTTACCAGAAAGACCTAGACATATAATTTACGAATGTAATGAAACCGTAGTCTCCACCTTCAGCTTCTACAGCAGGCGCACAGGAGTCAGCTCTTTTAGGAAAACACGTATTAACCTTGAACCACTTTAGGATTAACAAGCAAAACGGTCGTTTGCTCGGGCCTGAAGAGTGCTTACGAGAGGAGTGTTTGAAAAGATTCAAGATGTGGCTGCCCAAGTGGTAGTGAAAATTGAGGTGACAGACGTGCAAGGGCTCGTTCTCAGTACGTGAATAACTTATGAAGTACAGCCCTCAGGTAAGTCAGGCTCTTTCGCCCTCGTTCAATGAAGAGACAAGGAAAGTCGAGGATAGTTTATTATTAATCTGTTGTAATTAAAACCCTTCAATTTTCTTCTGAGTAAAAACGCTTTTGGCGGATAAATAGCAGAGGACGGAACTTTGAGCGGAGGGTGAGGGCGTGGGGTAGGGGTTATAGAGGCGAGGCAGCTTTTCATAAGAAAATTGAGATCCAAATGGAGCATAATTTAACTTGCCTCGTCCTGTACGCTAACTCACTTCAAGGCCGTTAATGCATTCTTCATTATATCAAGCGAAATTATGTACATGGGAATTCATCATTTTGAGTGAGCGAGAGACTGCCTAATGTTAAGGGCATACTGTAACAGGGGATTTCTGAATAAAGTTATACAGCCCACTAACCAGTCTGCCTTCCTCACGAAGCGACTAGAACCGATCCATACCGATGTACATTCAACATCAAATCTGCTCGCAAATAATTTCGATGATTCTTGGCCAACCTCATACGCAATAGATAATGATCACAATCCATGCGGAAATTGAACACAAAACGATCAGATGAGGATTTATGAGGAAATTTAAAATAGTGAAAGTATGACAAAAATAGTACCTCCAGACAGCCATCCACGACATAGAGCCAAACAAAACTGAGTAAAAACAGGTTAGAAGTAAGTAGGAAATAGGAAAATAATCAAGATCAGTCATACAGTACTACTTGAAGAGAAAACGTGTAATGAGCGTGCAAGGAAAAAGTAGTAGGACTGAGTAGTCTTGTGAGCTGGAAAAAGAAAAGTAGGTATCTGTAGTGAGCATTGAACGGAGTTGAAGATTTTGAAAAACTATCAAATTCAAACATAATGATGTTTGTCATCATTCCTGGGATGATAATAGACTGTAAATTAAAAGTGCAGACGCATTCTTTAGTCATGGGAACGAAACATGAAGAGGAGCTTCAATTTTTCGACAGATCATGATGATTTTGGTTTATTATTCTTGGAATAATACACCTATGTTTTCGCGACGGGGGTCGACGACTCCGATCGGCCTCAAAATTCGACATTATCCGTTTCAAGAGGTCTACATTCTAAATCCGAAATGTCCGTCCGCCGTCCGAGCCGTTTTGGGCAGTAGGAATTTTTTAAAAGATCTGAAATTTTGACAAAATACTTGGTTTACCATCTAGTTGTGCCCGCAAGGTTTTCAGTCCGATCGCCCAAACCCGTGGGGCGCTATGGGGCTAACATGGGGCTACGTGAGGGGTTTTTGGTTTATTATTCTTGGAATAATACACCTATGTTTTTGTAGGCTTTTGGCTATGGGATCGAGTTAGGTGTCGTTTTCGAGGTATTTTTGGACGTAGAATCCTTTTTTTGGGGTCCCGGAACGATCCGATTTCACTGCTGCGATCAATAGGGCATGAGGCTAAAAATGGGTTTTTTGAAGGATCGCAGGAGGTTAAATATTTTTCGAGTAAAGAATAAAGAATGTTTGAAAAAAAAATCCAAAATTTTACACAAGGGTTTATTATTCTTTGATATAGGTTACTTGTGCAGAAATTTAATTCTGTCAATGAAAATAATTTTTTTTATTTTTATAGGTACTTATTTCAAAAAACAATTTTTTGGAATTTTTTTTTCAACAAATTTTTTTCGATATTTTTTTGTTTTTACTTGAAAAATATTTGACCTCTTGGGATCCATCTAAATCTCATTTGCAGCCCCACGAAAGCCCTATAGATCGCAACAGCAAAATTGGATCCTACGTCCAAAAAATGGATTCTACGTCCAAAAATACTTCAAAAACGACACCTGACTCGATCCAATAGCCAAAAGCCTTCCAAAAACCCCTCCCGTAGCCCCATTTTAGCCCCATAGCACCGATAGCACCCATAGCCCGGGCGATCGGGCTGTAAACCGAGTATTTTGTCAAAATTTCAGATTTAAAAAAAAAAATTCCTACTGCCCAAAACGGCCTGGACGGCGGACGGACATTTTGGTTTTGGAATCTAGACCTCTTGAAACAGATAATGTCAAGTTTTGAGGCCGATCGGAGTCGACCTCTGTCGCGAAAACATAGGTGTTTTTCAACCAAAAAACTGTTCTCTCACAGAGAAATAGTCACCAAATAACCTTCTAATTGATTTTATATACGCGATGGTAAAATATGAATATCAATGAATTCTAATTCTACCTTCCTTGGTTAGGTTAGTCATATATGACTATTTATTCAATATATTGAAACGCGGATTTTCAGAAAATTTCCTTTTTGGGTTATCGGGCGGGGCCAGGAGTTAGTAAAGGTAATGAATCTTGTGGAAAAGTATTACTCCAATAATATTGGGGGGGTTTCATTCGGTCCTTATAAGATATTTTCACTCGCCCAGACTTGAAATGTAACTATTGAATGATTTCAATTTTTACTATTAATTGAAGACATCCACCGCAATAATATTGTAAAGTAAAAGTAAATATTATTTACTCTTTGCTTCCGAGTCTGCAAAGCAGCGGAAGCCTTGTGTTCACATTCGGGAGAAAAAAAATTTTTGTTGTCCGAATTCAAAATTTCCACTCGCATTTTGCGTTTCATAGCCTACTGAACAAATTTGGTTCCGTGTCTCTCGGTCTGTGGGTCTGTCGGTCTGTCGGTCTGTGGGTCTGTCCGCATTTCCTTGTTATAGCCATAATTTCCACAATTTTGAATGAATTTAGCTCAAATTTTGAGGGATTATGCGGATAAGGCTCCTTGAGGTCCCATGCGAATTTCATCACAATTGAATCAGCGGTACGCTCTGCGCATGCGCTAACGTGAAATTCTTGACACAGGCATAACTTTCTCAATTTTGATCGGATTTCAATCAAATTTTCAGGAATTGTGTGCGTACCATCAGATGGTACCCTGTCAGTTTCATCACGATTGAATCAGCGGTACGCTCAGCGCATGCGCGAACGTAATTTTCTTGTTACAGTTGTTACGTTCATTTTGAACTTGGCACGAGGAAGCTCATGTGCCATTGCCTTGGCAGTGTATTTATTTTGAGTAGCTACACATATTTTTCGTCGTTCTTCTGTTGGATATAGTCAAACTGAAAACCAGCGAGTTATTCGAAGAAATATTGACTTCATAGGACGAACACCTTCCTAATTTCATTCATTCATTTTAGGACTTCAAATCCGTTAGGTACAACAAATTCAATAATTGAATTTGTTGAGGAATTGGAATGTTTAGTAGGTTTAATTATTATACCTATTAACAACCCTAAAACGCGCTTACAAGTAAAATGAATATAATATATTCATTGCATTATTATTACATATTATATGAATATAATATATGAATATAATAATATTATATTCATATAATATGTAATAATGTGATGAATATATACATTATATTCTTCACATTACTGTAAAAACTCCATTAACCGGGGTCGACGGGGGCAAGCCTTTCACGGTTAATCGGAAAACCCGGATAATCGGTATATTAAAAAATTGAACGAATGAAGTGAAAATTCATGCAGTTTATTACTAAATGGTCGATTAAAAATTATTAAAAGCAAGTTTTGAAGAAAAATTTTGGTTTTTGAAAAATTTAGTAATTTTTTGTTGTGTGGGAGCAGAAAGACGGAGTAGGGCAGCATGATTCCTCCACTTACCAGTACCAAACTGGCCAAGTCAGTGAGCTGTGGAAGAAAAGAAAAGCAGATAAATACTGCTTTATGTTGATTTTGCGTAAACGTTCTTCAAGAGATACATTTTCATCGCACAGAACCAAGGTTTGGAGGAGTAGTTTTCTGTTCGCCCCGGTTAATGGAGCTTTTACCAGCGTGAGGGTACGAATGGGGCCGAGAATCCCGGATATGGGAGCACCACTTTTCGGGGAAAAAAAAAACCGGATATGGGAGCGTCCCGGTTAATTTGACACCGGTTAATGGAGTTTTTACTGTATTACATATTATGTAATAAATCAAATAAGCTGTTGAATGCGTACGTCTCACCCTAGCAAGGATTAGGCACGTAATTAGTATCTTATCAGCTCAAGTGATTTTTTCAAGAAAACAAGTCAACCAACTGCAGATCATCAACCTTCTACGTCAAAACAAATCAAGAACAAAAATAATGATAACCTTCAGGGAAATTACGACATATTACAATACATGCGACATAGTTAAGTACCGATGTGTAGTGGTAAGTTGAAGTGGTGATGCCATTCTCCTCTTCCCGTCCTATAAGACACAAGAAATGTCCATAGTCATTTTTCAGGTTTCTGTACTAATTATGTGAGTTAAAATGATACGGTTCATTGTGGCTGTAATTTGTAGGTATTAAAGAATCACCTAGTTCTAAGTTGAACCAAAAAACAACTGTCGACATAATGTTTCCTCCTATTATTATATGAGGAAATAACCACGGTATTCGTGTTTGATAATAAATGGGTGAGCCATTTTGTATCTGGTAATTAGGGCCATGTGTCGGAGTGAAAACTCAATTTTGTCATTTATTTTAAAGTAATCAACCATCTGGACCATCTGGGAACATTGAATATTAAATAATGATAATATTTATGTCAGGGGGAAACGCATTGTAGTTTGCAAGAGGATGAAATTGAAACGGTGGTATAAGCGGAGTGAATATATTTGTCGACCCAACTTAATCCAATACAACAATGCTTGAATAAATATCGATCCAACAGGGGCCTGTAGAACGTTATTTTCATAAGCGAGTGATTGTTATGTGCGGCGTGTAAAATGAAAAGAGAAGGGGATATTATGGGCATGTAGCTCAGCTACTAAACTGCTCGCTTCTCTCATCGCTAACCTTTTTGGTTTATTATTTTCGGAATAATACACCTATGTAATCGCGACGGACATCGAAAATTCAGATCGGCCTCAAATTTTGACATCATACGTTTCAAGATGTCTGGATTCGAAAAACGAAATGGCGGTCCGCCGAGCCGTTTTGGGCAGTAGAAATGTTTATAAAAATCTGAAATGTTGAAGAAATACGCGGATTATCATCTAGTTGTGCCTGCAAGGTTTTCAGCCCAAACGCCCGGGTGCTATGGTGCTAAAGTGGGGCAACGGGAGGCGTTTTTTGAAGGGTTTTGACTATGGGACTTTGAAGGATCCCAGGAGGTCTAATAACGTGTCGTTTTACGAGTCATTTTGGAAGCATAATCCATTTTTCGGGTCCCACATCTGTCCAAACATCATACAGATTTTTATTTTTAATTTTTCAAAAATATTTTCTCAATGACACAGAATTAATTTTTGCGCAATTAATCAAAGAATGATAAACCCATGTGTAAAATTTGCAGCGTTTTCTTAGTCAAGTTTTGGTTTCGAATTCATGTTCCTCTAATTGTTCTGATGAATAGTATTTTCGACTGCATGAAAGGAGGGGCTAGCCATTCTTTCTTTTGGTTTATTATCCTTGGAATAATTATTCCATACGATTGCATAGGTATATTATAATATACCTATGTAATCGCGGCGGAGGTCGACGGGTCCGATCAAGATTTGACATTATCCGTTTCAAAAGGTCTAGATTCCAAAACCGTAATGTCCGCCCGATGTCCGAGCCGTTTGGGCAGTAAGAATGTTTTTTAAAACCTGAAATTTTGACAAAATACTTGATTTACCATCTAGTTGTGCCCGCAAGGTTTTCAACACGATCGCTCAATCCCGTGGGGCGCTCTGCGGCTAAAATGGGTCTACGGGAGGGGTTTTTTTTAAGGCTTTTGGCTATGGGATCGAGTTAGGTGTCGTTTACGAAGTATGTTTGGACGTAGAATCCATTTTTTGAGGGTCCCGGAACGGTCAAGATTTCACCGTGGGTATCTACGGGGCTTTCATGGGGGTACAATTGGGATTTTTTAAGGACCCCAAGAGGTCAAATATTTTCCAAGTAAAAAAAAAAAAAAAAAAAAAACTTTTTTACTAACCCAGAATTAATTTTTGCAACGAAACCAGCAGTTCTTCTATATATAAGCCCTCGTGTAAAATTTGCAGCATTTTTTTTTTTTTTTTTTTTTTTTTGTTAATCTAAAGCAGTAGGTAGGTAACGAGAAAATAATCTAGTGGAGTGACTCGCGTCCAACTGTGTATACGCCTCAAAGAACCCTACGGAGAATTCCTTTCCCACATGGAAACCATTATGTTTGAAACCTTGGTAGGTAGGTACTTGGATAGGGTCATCCCGAATATCCTTACCACCACACCGTTGTTAAAATGGATGGTGGAAAGGGAAGAGGGGGGCATCTCGAGTGGAAAAACTGTTCCAAATAGTCCATAACTCATTTGGGGTGGGTCGAGCCTCGTGTGCCTGGTCAACCATGCCAAGTGTAGAAGAGAGGCGCGGACGTGTTGACCCCCATGAGTTGTCGTTACACTTAACTGCGAGCCGTTACACTAATTTCAGTTTTCGCTCCAAAAACGCTGGTTCACAGAGCAGTCACATAGAAGAGTCAGTTGGTTGTAGGATAGACGTGTTACTATTGGACTGTTGAAAGAGAAATATCAGAGGTGGACGGTGTCAATATGAAACTGTATTTAGTTGAACATCGAGGGTGTCACTGCAACCACACAAAACGTCGTCCGTCGAGTTTTTAGGATACCCAAAACAAAATTTGCCTACATATTTGCTGTACAACTCTACTCATTGTTTTTATGCGATTCCATTTGTAGAGCTTCGGACGAAGAATACGACGTCTTCAGGGCAGAATAAAACGCTGCAAATTTGACACAAGGGTTTATATTCTTTGATATAGGTTAATTGCGCAAAAATTAATTCTGTCATTGAGAAAATATTTTTGATAAATGTAAATAAATAAAAAATTCCTCGAAAATTGGATTACCTACGCGTCACAAACTACTAAGAAAACGACACCCTATTTGACCTCCTGTGATCCTTCAAAGGCCTGATTTGTAGCCCCATGAAAGCCCCATAGATCGCCACCATGAAATCGGATCGCTCTGGGACCCTTAAAAATGGATTCTACATCCAAAAATATTTCAATGACAACACCCCACTCTACCCCATAGCCGAAAACCTTAAAAAAACCCTCCCGTAGCACCTTTTTTATCCTAACGGGTTTGGGCGTTCGGGCTCAAACCCTTGAGGGCACAACTAGATGGAAATAGGGATTGCAATCCCGGGATCTCGGGATCCCGAAATCCCGGGATCCCGGTCGATTTTTGCCAATTTGAAATCCCGGGATTCGTGGAGTCAATCCCGGGATCCCGGGGTTCGAGAATTAATTGCACCTCGTACGTAAATTGCTCAAGTCTTGTCGGGAAAAATCTTTTAATAACGGACAATAATTCGAAGGCTAAGTGAAAGTGCTCTAAGATGAAAACTGTGAAGTCCCCTGAAGAAAGGATTCGGAATTCTATGAACCAGCCGGTGCCGGTGCCGAAAATACGAAAAGATTTATCGACCACAATTAAAAAAATTAAAAAAAATGGCCTGTTCAAAAATGGAGGCAGCCGAGGCCACCATTTGGATTTAGTATACAAAATTTGTGGATATTTAATATCTCCTGTTAGGCCGGTCAGCGGACAAAAAAAGGGGTCCTTAGAACGGAAAAATAGACACGTTCTAATTTTTTTTAAATGTTGTCAGGGACGGTACCAGCTTCGAAACCCTTGTGCTAAATGCTGGATGCTCAAAAACCCGCGAAATCGGATTTTTTTTTTTTTTTTTTTTTCAGTTCTAGGCTCTCAACTTCAAAAATGTGCGCCCTAACGAAAAAGTCACTGTATACTATTTTCAAGTAGAAAAGATTTGCTACCATTTGAGCGCAACGGCAGCTTTCTAGGACCAATGGGCCCCGAGATTAACCCTCTTCAAACATTGACCATTTTCCCCCAAATGTTAGAAATCGTGGTTTTATCCTTCTTCAGTACGGAATATCGACTAAAATATTCATCCCACGAGGAAAGTTATGAGGAATGAAATTGTAGAGCAGTGATTCAGCTTCAATTTAAGCACAACCAGAACACGTAGGACTATCCCACTGACCTCCGTAGAAGGTGAGAGGGTCTTTTGAGTAGCAGGACTATTTTCGACAAAGCTAAGAAGCAAATTGGCTGATCCAACTTTGAGTGCTTTCTAAGATCCAACATTATGATTTCTAAAAGCACATTTTTTGAGTACATACGTGAAATTTTTCCTTGATGAGAGAAGTAATATTTTATATAATTTACAATTATTGTAAATAAACAAGTTTTTCGTCGTTTTTAATCAATTTTTTCACGTTCAAACAAAAATCATCAATCCCGGGATTAATCCCGGGATCCCGGGATTGCCCCTGAAAAATCCCGGGATCCCGGGATTCAGAAAAACGTTCGGGATTGCAATCCCTAGATGGAAACCGAGAGTTTAGCCAAAATTTCAGATTAAAAAAAAAATCCTACAGGTAGGTCTACTTCCCAAAACGACTTGGACGGCGGAGGTAGGTACGGACATTTAGTTTTTGGAATCTACGTGTCTGGAAATGGATAATGTCAAATTTTGAGGCCGATCAGATCTGCCGACCTCCGTCGCGATTCATAGGTGTATTGTTCCACGAATGATAAACCGAAAGTGGCAAGAGCGGAACACGATCGGGTCAGTCGTATTCCGTCGGCGTTCAGCGCATTCAATGGCCGAACCTCAACTAATTCACCACCCTCATTCATATCAATAGGTTGTAGATCTACATGTCAACACCAATACCAACTTTAAATGTGATAAAACAATACATTATAATGTTTCTTTTCTCACCTTCATACAGCCCATTTTCACCAACCCAGCTCGTACCTGTGCAATTGGCGGGTTCATCGTCCACGTCCGAAGCGAGTGCGATTAATGATTAAAATTTAAGGTATTTAATACCTTTATAAATAATGAAGTAGGTAATTTAAACAAATTTTTTTTTGTCAGTCAGTTCACTTGCACAAAAATTGGGTCCCCACCCACCACTTTTTTATTACCTACCCGTAGGTACTACTGCAGAACAAATTTGCATATCATCCCACAAAAAAAAAAATAAATAAATAAATAAAAATTTAAAAAACGGAAAAGTCCATAATATGGACAGTTATTTAAAAAAAATTAATTAAAATTAGAATTTAAAAAACGGAAAAGTTCATATGGACAGTGATATTTTGACCATATTAATAGGTCTTGAAATCCATACCTACTATTAAAATTTAAAAATTAAAGTTCAAACAGTTATTGTTTGGCAAATTTTCATCACGCAACTGGGTTATAACCAATGGTTATTAACCATAATATGGTTAATTATTAAACTACTGATATTATCAGTAGTTTAATCTGTGGTTATAACCCAGGTAAATCTGACCAGACCTGACTGATGTGTGAATAATCTGATGAAGTTTGAAACCTTATTTATCCAAAATAACGTTTTTTTCGAGAGCTTTGCGATGCCATCCGCAGAGGAACTTGGAAATCGGGTTATTATGTCCGTTTACGGTCCTCGTACCTTAATCTGGAGTAGGTACAAGAACCGGTAGGACCGGAAGGATGGAATGGACAAGGAGGACGAAAGTACGGGGGAGCGGTAGTGGACCTAGAGGGTGGTTGAATCAATACAAAAGGTGGTTTGGTAGGAGGAAGAGACGAGAACTGGTGATGATAAAGAGATTTGCAGAATTTCAACGTTGTGGGAAAAAAGTGGGGATGTATCGAAATGGCCCAAGCATCGCCTAAGTGTGTTGATTTTTGGGTTCGGTATTGTTTTTTGAATAATGAACCTATGCTTTCGTGACGGGGTCGAGGTTTTTGTTCACTCAAGTTGTTTATTTTGTACCTATTTCAAAGGGTCTACATTAAATGTAATATTTCAAATTTTGAAACATGGTGTCTGTCGGCGGTCCTATGTACATTCTCTGACCTACTCCAACTCAACTATGTTCGATTTAAATGCCTTCAAACCTGTGTAATCCAATTTGAAGCATTGTTTTGTATTTTTTATCCACAGAACGTCATCCTAGTTGCTTTAATCAAGTTAATTCATTGAAATGTCCCATACTTTAGTTTCAGTCGAACGGGAAGCCAGCAAAACCGGCCTGATGCTAATGCAATTAATATTATTAATCGTGCAACCAGGCATGACATAATTAATCACTTGAACGTCATACTACCTAATTAGTCGCTTCGTAGACTAATGTGACTTCGAAAGTGATGTCAGAAATTTAGGTATTCAACCTATCCATTCTGGCTACTGCACTGGATAAGCGTTTCACATTTTCTACGCTCCATGATTCAAGTGATCGTTGTTATAACATGTCCACGTAGCTACCTGCGCTGGATTGGAGATCGATCCTATTAGACCTTCCCAACATACTGCTAACTAGGTTCGAGACATCTGGTTTTGTTGAATAACAATACGCCAACATAATCTTAGCACATGCTACGAAGGTAATTCTAGTTCTTCAGTGAACACAGTAGGTAAGTAGGTACCTGTTTGAATAACCTTGGACATCAAAATTTGATGTATTTAATAGTAATTATTATTTTCGAAGAATTTGTATTTAAATGGGGTTGGGTTTGACCCATTAGGCGCCATCCCCTGCGCCACAATTTGTACTGCAAGCGCTGTGCCGCAGACACATACGATACTTTTCGCCATCCGAAGGCCAAAGTCGAAGGCCAAATAGGGATGTATGATACTCCAAAATTTATCGATACATATCGTATCAATATTTAAACAAAACTATCAAAAAGTATCGGGTCGATATTTTACAGTCGATTCTTTTATGTAACCATCGTTTCAATACTTTTCAAAATGCATTGGACTTAACAAAATTGTATTCTTTCTTGATTTAAATTTGTTATTTACAAAAAAAATATACCTCATTTATCCAAAACTTTACTTATCCTTAATTCACCCATTGGTGATTTTTTACTAGCAAACCTAAATTTTAGGGCATGAAATATTATGACCAGGGTTTTTTTACTAGGGATATCGAACCTAGACTCACGCGGTGTTCTAGGATCGCTTATTTTCACTTTTCACAATCGACCTCGATGATGATTAGGTGAATAATTTTCGACAAAACTTATCACTGAATTTTATAGAAAAGAAAACACTCGGAAGAAAATTATCGGGTCTGATACAGGTTAAACTGTATCAGTATCGTGATACTTTACCTATTTTTGAAAAGTATCGAAACGTATCGATGCTTTTTCAAGAAAAAATCTATATTTTAAAGTATGGATGCTTTTTATACATTCCTAAGGCCAAAGGCAAATGAGATAAAAGCAACAAGAAAACCTCAAATCGCCTACTCAAATACCACTACAATAAATGGGTCAATTGATCGGTTCTTCTGCTGCAATTAAGTATGGATGAGCAGCGAGATTATCTTTGTTGGACGTGCGCCGACAAAAACACGTTTTATTTTTGTGTACTTACTAGTGGATTGCATCTCTCTTGCTTGGCCAGGGAGATGGGGTCTGAGAACTATAACACCGACTTCGGCAATCACGCAACTTCTAGCTGCTTTGGGTTCGCAGTCTAAACCATTCCATCGAAGGAGTTCCTTATTGTGTTGCCAGGTTTTGAACGAGTTGAGTTGATATAATAATATTATCTCAACTCAAATCGTTCAACTCAAATATTATTTGAGGGACTGATTTCCCGCAATCAGGTGACAAAAGTTTTATTTAATAATACCTACCGTCCTTAATCGGCAGGAGTGTTGTGAGTGCAACGACCGTCATAGTTGGAGTGAGTTTGGGAAAGACTACGGGGTTATAGGTACATTCCTATGATGGTATAATTGAATAATCCGCAAGTTATCACATCATTGAACAAAAGCCTGCTGGTTACAAAAATCGTCATTAAATTTTACTGTTTAGGACAATCAAGGAACATCGATTACCAAAAAGCTGGAAAACTCGCTAATAATTGAAAAGCAGTCAAGTTGGAGTGATAGCTGGCGTGACTCTCATACCCAATCATTTCGTCTCAGACAATACTGTCGGTTGCCGGACAATCTTCGTTCTTTGATTACACTTGTTTCTGTTTTTTGGGAACGTATTTTTATCACAGCACCGGGAACCAATTCAGTAAAGTAGTAAACCCAGAAAAACTAATACAAGCTTCATACAACTTTCTTTGGTGTTAGCTTGTCAGTACTCACTGAATTGCCCCGGGCATCAACGCTCCAGTTGATGTTGAATTATCCTGTATTAGTATGTATTACATGCCACCGCCAACCAACGACAATATTGGATATTGGTGCTTACTACTCGAGCAAAGTTTTGCAATTACCTATATTCTTCCTTACTTCCACAACAAAGGAACAAATAATTTTGAAGTTGTTCCACGTTCTCTTGGTGCATACCTACGTAAATCTAAGAAAAGCGTTCCTTATGTAAATAAGATAGATTCAAGGCAATTGCATTGTAGGTAGTTATTTGCGGAACCGTGATCGACCTCTCTGGCCGGTTCCGGAACTTGTGGGGAAGCCTCCGCGCACACCTTAACTCTGTTAACGTGGAATAAATTAACCAGATCGGTTGAAGGGTTAAACAGATATTGATCCGTAGATGCGTTTCAGTCTATCTTGAGGAAAGTAAGAAATATAAAGAAATACGTTTTGTTCCCAACGGGAGGAAGAGACATTGACATTGAACAACAGATCCCAAAATTTAAACATTAGAAGATAAAATTACGGTTTAACTATGTAACCTTTGTGAGCCATTTTCGCCCCATCAACTAAATTTTAACCTTCATCGCAGGTATGGAAGTTGAGCCTCTTCACGAGTCTCAAGAGAACCGCTTAAAGTTATCAGCGTATGAATAGGAATCAATCGATAGAATGACACGCACGAATGTGAAACAAGTGTCAAGATGAGCTTTCGGAGTTGATACCGCCAGAACAGAACACATCATGATGTGTTTCGACGTTCATGTGAAAAACTTGTTCCATCATAGTTTATTTCCTATTTTGTTCGAATATCTCCCTTAAATTATGTGCTTAAATTATGTCCCTTATGTGCCCTTCAATTGTATCAATGATAAAATGTCCTCACACCAGCGTTACATGCCGCACGGAGCACTGATGGCCACGGATTCACTGAAATACTGAAATGTGTGGATCGATCTTTAAACGCTACTTTATAAAGTTAGGGAATTTAGAATATCGAGTTTGGTCATTTTGTTTTAAAAATTTAATGTAAGAGAGGGTGTTTGTGTGTGTGTGTGTGTTACTTGCTGTATCAGTGATCAGGGGAGTATGAATTTTAAAGTTATCGTCAAAATAGTCCATCCTGAGGCAAATGTGTGCGTCAGACTGGGCTCGGATTTTTCATGTTTTTTTTTTTCTGAAGCCACTAACCTTCATAGAAATTCGGTTTGAAACCCTAAAAACCTACTTTTAACGTTTTAGGTTTTTCCCAGATGCATATGCATAAGGTGCGTGTTTTTTTTTTTCTTTTCTGTTTTGATGTTGTTTCCAGTACATAATTTAAAAAAATTACAAAAACTGGATTTTTAAGCAAATGTTTAGGTACAAACCAAACTTTTTTATTTTTATTAAGAATAATTATTCTTAATAATTTTATTAATTTAGTTATTTATTAACTAAAACTAAAGGTAGATAGGTAAAACTAAATAGTTTGTTTTCTATAGAATTTTTCGAACCGAAATGGGGTGATTGCCCTCACTCACATTGAAATGCAAAAGAATACACGACGGGGGACTTCCAACTCGCCCGGTAGACCGAAAAATGGGGAGAACTCGCCCGCCCCTCGAGGAGAACAGTTACTGGCCCGCTCCGTCGTTCAAAAATGACATGGAGAACTCGCCCGAGCCACCATATTTACTGTGATTTCGGCTTGAGCCACCAAACTTGCTGTGACTCAGTCAAGCAGAAGTCTTCTGCTTGAGTCACCATGTTTACTGTGACTTCAGCTTGAGCCACCATGTCTACTGTGACTTTGGCTTGAGCCACATCATTTGCTGTGCATTGTGTTTTCGGCGTAGTGTGCACATGTTCTTTTGTTTCTGGCTTAGTCTAGAACTTTTTTTAAAAATGTATTTATTTTTTTCATTTTTTATCCCTAACCATCCAGAATTGCTGTTACCTTGTAAGGGCCTTTGAACTTAGGATCCAGCTTCGTTTGATTTCTTTCATCATTTTCTATCAGTTGTAGGAAGCATTTTTGTCAATGTATTCTATTGCGCGCTTGCGAATTTCAGGTAGATCGATTTCGTCTTCATTGATCTGCCCAACAGCTAGATCTAAGGGCCTTGCTACTTTACCTACCATTAGTTCGAGGGGGGAGGCCTTGGTTATTCTGTTGAGAGTGCAGTTCATGGCGAGCTGAACTTCACCTAAAACATTTTGCCATGAACACTCATTTTTGGTTTCAACAGCTGTGAGTATACTATACTCACTATTAGTAGGCTCTTGAGAGTAGGTACTCATAACTCTTTCAACTTGCCCATTGACTCTGCTTGAACCGGGCGAGTTTGGCTTGCGGGCGAGTTTCCGTGTCACTTTTTGAACGACGAGAGCGAGCGAGTTGGGCTTGTGGGCGAGTTCTCCCTCTTCCATTTTTCACCCGGGCCCTTTCACTTTTGGCGCGGGACTGGCGAGTTGGGTGACCCCCCCTCAAAAACCCCTCCTGTAGCCACTTTCTAAATCCACTGGTTTGTGCGATCGGGTAGAACACCTTGCGAGTTCAACTAAAAGGAGACCCAAGTATTTTGTCAAAAATGTCAGATTTTTGAATGAATTCCTAAAGATTTGAATTTTCGAATGAATTCCTGAAGAATTGAATGAATTCCTACTGCTCAAAACGTCGTGGGCGGCGGACGGAGATTTCAATTTTGGAGGTAGATCTATACCTATATACAAATTTTGAGGACGATCAAAATTTTTTACCGCTGTTGCAAATACCAAAATGTATTATTCCATGAATACGGGATCACTAAACGCTCGCACACAAAACACATGCTGATGAGGGAGTAGGCACCAAGCAGTAGGCGATGGCGAGGAGGGCCGACAATGGCCAAAGCCCCTTGGCTTAGTGCTCTGGCCAGACGCTCCTGCTTGCAAGCCATCAACATAAGATTCTCCAGATTGTTGTCACTAAGAGTTTGCCTCAGCATTTTGATAATTTTAAATTTTGAAAAACTCCTCCAACACTCGACTTGGGTCGTGGACAGGCGCGACTCGTGAGGGAGGCAGCGTCGCAACTGCACCCCCTCGATGCAGAAGGGCGAGAGGGGGGGCTACGTATTACCTACTTAATTAGGTACCTACCTAAAAATGAATCAAAACTCGGCTCGAAAATCTACGTAAGTTCTTGTAGGCCTTACATAGTTCGCGGAACGTCTGAAAAGCCTGTGTTGATAGTGCAATGATAACGGGAGCACTGCCCTTCTTGAGACGATTTTTTGCATGGACCTTATGGAACAACGAACTAAGTGTGAAGCCAGAAATGTCGAAATGTGGGGCAGTTCTGGGCACTGCGCACACCCTTCCTTCTCACCGTTCACCAGATGTTAAATCACCTCCACAATCAGTGTTGGCAGTCTTCGTTCATGGGCAGGGAATTTTCGTTTGTAATGAGGGACTTTTTCAGGATCTAATCTGTCTCAAATCATGGAAAAAATAGGGGCTTACTTTTGAAATATTTTGAAAACTTTTTGGTGTTGCTATATTACTTTGTACGGTATGAAATCATAAAATTTCGATCGACCAAGGTTTCTGATTTTTTCAGTTTTCCCACAAAGGTATTTTTTACCAGAAGCTACAGCAGTTGAGGGGATGGCATCAGGGGTTTTATGTGCTTCCATGTTTTCTGGGAAGTGTTTTCTGAACTCGGTGATCTGCGTTTGTCTCATTTATAAGTTTTTTATTCGTTCGTTTCATTCGATCGTTTCATTGTTCATTTCATAAAGCGTTTGTTGGAAAACTATTGATTTCATCTTGAGGGAGTTTTCCCGTTTAGGCGTGAGTGATAAGTGTGACATTCGCGACATGGGACGGCCAACCTCACCTTTACCAGGTTTGCAACGTGTACCCAGGAAATGAAAGGAAACTGGTAATAGTTAATTGGCATTTTTAAACAAATAAATAAATAAATAAATAATGAACTATAGCAAATCTTGATAGTAGGTACTTTTTATCTGTGTTGGGTGCGATAATATTTTCATAAAAAATTATCACGAATCCGTGACTGCACCCCCTTGTTCTGCCATCACCAGTCGGGCCTGGTCGTGGAATGCCTTACCAAAAGTTTGTTGAAAATCAAAAAACGTCTTGCATACGATGAGGCCATGAGGTTGTACTGTATTAAAATCTTGTTGCAAAAATTTCGCATTTATTGAACTTGCAATCCACCCTATGAGGAACAAAGCCAACCAGATTCGTTTACGTCTGAGTTTTGGTTTATTATTCTTGGAATAATACACCTGTTTTCGCGACGGAGGTCGACGACTCGGATCGGCTTCAAAACTTGACAATATCCGTTTCAAGAGGTCTACATTCAAAATCCGAAATGTCCGTCCACCGTCCGCCGTACGCCGTCCGCCGTCCGGGCCGTTTTGGGCAGTAGGAATTTTTTAAAAAATCTGAAATTTTGCCAAAATACTTGGTTTACCATCTAGTTGTGCCCGCAAGGTTTTCAATCCGATCGCCCAAACCCGTGGGGCGCTATGGGGCTAAAATGGGGCTACAGGAGGGGTGTTTTGAAGGCTTTTAGCTATGGGATCGAGTTAGGTGTCGTTTTCGAAGTATTTTTGGACGTAGAATCCATTTTTTGGGGTCCCGGAACGATCCGATTTCACTGTGGCGATCTTTAGGGGCTTTCATGGGGCTAAAAATGGGATTTTTGAAGGATCTCAAGAAGTTAAATATTTTTCGAGTAAAAATTAAAGAATTTTTGAAAAAACACATTTTTGAAAAAAAAAATCCCCCCCCCCCCCCCCCCCCAAATTTTTTTTTTTTTGAAATACAAAAATCAAAAAAAAAATTTTTTATTTTTTTATTGACAGAATTAAATGTCTGTACAAGCAACCTGTATCAAAGAATAATAAACCCTTGTGTAAAATTTGCAGCGTTTTCTATTCTGTCTCGAGTGCTGTAGGAATACATTTTTCTCCAGTTTCGACCGGCCCCTCAGGACCGTCGGCCCTTCGGGCTACGCCCGATCTGCCTATCCGCCCCTGCCGTACCGTTTCTTGATAGATTTCAGATGAAAAACAATACTAAGTATTGCTTATATGCAAGTCTTGCATGTTTGCATAAAATAATGGTGTATTTAAATTTATTTATTACATTTTTTATACTATGCATAATATGAAAATTTTTACTTAGGTAGGTAATTAAATTCATTTTTTCATCAATAAATTTTCTAAACCAAAAGGGGGGGTTTCACAAGCGGTCACAGCGAAAAAGTAAGTTTTATTTGAATTATTTTTAAAATTCATGTTCATGCATTTTCCGGGCATGCTTGGCTTCAAAATTTAGCATGATGATCCGATTTGTACTTATGAAGTGATCGCAATACTCAGCTGAATATCTAGTACCTACCTAGTCTTTTTTGTAGGTTTCACAATTTCCAACTTCCTGCTGATTATCACTGATCCCAAAAATGAATTCCATAAGAGAAATGGCAAATCCACATACAAGTTGAGACTAGGTAATACTCTTCGTACATCAATCGTATGTTCAATCAAAACATCAGGTTGCGACGAGCTGCATTCGAACCAGATACGATTCGCAAGCTTTCGAGATACTGTTCTTCAACAAGGCAGTAACAATTGGAAGATGACGGTCGGTTCCATTCTAATTAGACATAGTGTAGGGAAGGACATTACACGATCCGTCCCGGGTTCATTTCACGAAGAGGGACTTAAACTCATTAGAATCAATCCTGTTGCAACACTGGTCGGAGGGTAGTATGACATACATTGTATCCATTACCACCAGTGGAACCATACGGATGATGTTGGTCCTTCCCTTCCAAATCAAAGTCATTAATAATTAATAGTCACAACATCTTTCGGCGGTTTCTGATTCATTGTCACTAACATCACGAACCAAATGATATTCGGTGACCCCCCCCCCCCCCCACACACACACACACAAAATGTATTGAAGTCAATTAGGTATTTTACAAGGAGTTTCTGGAGATTACTTACTCCATATACAAATGGTTCAGCAGATTGAGCAATTGAGCTAATGTTTTAAAAACATTTTCCTCCTAGTTTACTCCTTTTACCTCTTCCTTGCTGAAACCAGACTTCTCCTAAAAAGGAATAAGTACCTACCGTGTTATGGGAACACTGTCATGGCTGCCGTTTTATATGTGGAAGACTTTCATCTCCCTTAGCTTACTAAATTCAATTTTTCATATCTACTGTGCCTGTTCATAAAGTATTTGACTACGTGAGGGTTTTTATGGTCCCTTCAATGGATTTTCTTAATTAAGAAAACAATTGATGTATACCTCATAATACCTACTGTCGGTATTATGAGGTAGGTATTATGTGTACATTAGTCACAACGTATGAAAGTGAAACGCAAGTGTGACTCCCAATGCGGAAAAAAGGCATTTTTCCTGCTGCGCTGGGGGCAATGTAAAGAAGGGTGAGCAAACGGAAATATGGTTTTCAAGAAGTGGTGATGTGTGGCACTAGGTCACGATCCATCAATCCAGATTTTATCTGTACATTTTTAACTGGGAATATTCAAAGCTTGGCACACACAAAATAATGAGTAGCTTGAACTATTTATGCGGCGAATGCGACCAGTAAGCCCAGTGCAACATTTCATGTTCAACGTGCCCGAAAAATGACAAACACAAAAAAAAAATACGTAAATATACACGCATACAAAATTAGATTTACTGTAAAGTAAAATGTCACCCCGGGATATGTTTGAAATTGTGTGATTATTACTTTTCAAAAATTCAGTCCGTTGCTTTTGTAAATACTTCAACTGGATAACGGACCTTCCAAATAAAGAGAAGGAAATTCGTTGGAGGAATTTTGAAGGGGAAGTGTACCTTCCAAAATACCAACAAAAAAATTACGAAATTTCGTAGATATCCAAGTAGGTACATATGTGTATTAAATATGTCAAAAGTTGTGAAACTTGATAACAATTATTGAAGAAGTGAAAATATATTCCGAATGCTTTGAAATGGTATCGAACGGCAATTTCCGGACTCTTTTGTCATAAACATTTTTCAGTGGAGAGCAGGTTCGGTCCAAATGAAACTTCCTGTTTTCAGCTTTTGTTCTTGCAAAGTGATAACATACCGGTTGAGGAAGGGAGACCCTATTCACACCTGCAGCGGAACACAAGCTTCGATCGATTCAGTGGACAAACAATAATTATTATTGTACCTACTGGAAAACAATCAAGTCTGTTAACAGGGGATTACGGACTAGATTTCACGTCCCCCGATTTGTACTTCCTCGATGGGAAAATAGTAGACCTACTATTTCATGTACCTACCGTTATGTACCTGTACATAACGGTCGAGTACATAGTGGTACAATCAATCGTTCGCGACTTTGAAAAAGATGGATGAAATTGCCCACTGGCCGTTTCGCGATGGGCCCTCGTGGGTTATTGACCCCAAAACGTCTTTTCCAAAGTTTATTTTTTGGCCTGTTCGATCTCCAAGATTCGATCATGCTTGGACATCAACAGTTGATGTAAATACCAGTTACTGGTAGTGAAATTTACTTCACACTTCAAATTAAAATTTTGAAGATAGAATACCCCAAAAAGGGCCAATCGTATCTTTTTTTTTACGTTGAAGAATTTATAACGTGAACACGATGCCAAGCTGTTTTTTTTTTTTTTTTGGTCTGCTAAACGAGAGCGCCGCTGCAGTGAAACTACGTACAAACTTAGATGATTCATCCCTCAGCCAAAAATAAATTCTAGATCGATTTGAAAACGTGTCACAAGAAGTGGTATGCCTAAATACCTACACGGGGGAGTGATGATTATACCCATACTATTTATAATCCATCACACGTGAAATCAGGTCGTATCTATTGGCACTAGTTGATTAGCTCGTATTGATAGCGCATGTAATATAATTGCCTAGTTATCAACGGCAAATGGAGGCATTGAAGGGCTATTGAATAATTATTTCCTTAGACATGCAATCCAGAGATAGGATACCAAATCTCGTCAAAGACCAATATAATATTTAAAATAAGGAGTTTCGTTGAATCAATTAGTCATTTAATAAAAATTAGTTTCTTATACTTTTTCAATAAAATGAGATGATCATAAAATTTTTAGCATTTGGACAACGTGTAATGTGGTGAGTTATCCTTATGTAACGTGTTGTTCATTTGAATGGTCAGCCCAGACCGGGAGAATCTGTGTCAGTGTTACACCATGTGCCGATCACATGATCCCCACTGATAAGGTTTGGATTTCGTTCATCGGGGTATTTTCAAAGGAAGGCGATGCGATGTGAGACTCCATTCACTTCAGTTTAAATTGGCTCGGTGGTAAAGAAAGATTGAGTTCATCGCTGTCGTTAATGCTGAGAGGGAAGAGTTTTGGAGAAGAAGACAATATAACGTGAAGGGTACTTTTTGTGAAATACGAGAACCCGTTTTTCCGCTGTGAAAAGGGATGATGCACGTGGAAGATGAGACGTTTTCTGGGGTTTAAAAAGCAGTTAGATTTTTTAGCGGAGAAGAAAATAAGGGATGCTGCGGAAGTTATGAGATGTCACCAATTCAACTGATAGACGTCGGTACGACCGAGTCAGGCGGATCTCGCAAGTGGAAACACTCACCCAGCTGATGATATTGAAGTCCTTCTAGGCTGGTCTGACGCCATGCGGCTACCTTGTTGTTTGTAGGTCTCATGAGCATCGCCAGTAACTTGGGCGGGGTGTAAGTGTCATCACACGCCTTCTAAGCCCGCCCGCAGCCCGCGCTACACTGAACCCTTTCGAGTCCCGCCGCCTCCATTCCCCTCATCAGGGATGAAGGGGAAGGTTTCTGCCACCCCCTGCCAGGAAGGATGAAGGGTAGAGGACCATCCCTGAATCTAGGGACCGCAAATTATCACATCAACGCTGGATTTGAATGGGTCCTTGAGGATGATTTCCACTGTTGAAATCCTACTCAGTTAATTCTTCGATCGATTTATTGTGATACAAAAGCCACCCTCCCATTTCACACACCTTGCATATTCATCTTGAACGTGGTTTAAACACGTGACCACTACACCATTTGATTTGACTGCTCCCGCTTGATAAATTCAGGCTAGGTACACGTGATTTTTTTTTTTAACGGGTTATGTTATGTTTTTGAAACTTTCGGAAAAACGCAAACAACTGTCCCATGTCGATAAAAAGATCGAAACATCCAGTTTTTGCCGATTTCCCAATAAAACGGACCCCTTTACGATTTTTCAGAAGTACCTATTCAGATTTTTTCAACAAAGGGAAGTGATCCAAATTGCAATTTAAAAATTGGTCACATAGCCCTTTCAAAAATCAATTTTTTAGGATTGAAATAATTACAATAAACAGCTTCATTTATCGAATGAAAGTATTTCGATGAATTAACTCCTTTTCTGATACTTATGAAAGGTATACGTAATGATAAGAAATTTAAAAAAATGGAAAATCGGGAAAAATGGAAAACTTCAGAAACCGATTTCCAGTACAAGCCCTTCACCAGTCGCTCATTTAACTACAAGGTAAAATCCTTCAACCTCCTCTCCCCCTGTATCTCTTTAAAAGCCTCAGACAGGTCTGGGACCCCCACAAATCGAATTTACTCCCGAAAACAACACCTCACCGGAGTCCCTGGCCAAAACCCGCTCCAGTAAGTAGCTCAATAAAAGCCTTACGCAACATCAAAGGGTGATTGGACTGCTCTAGAATACCCCTGAATTGACTCTACCCAAACAATTGCTGCGAAAACGGCACCTTACTCGACCCCCTGTCAAAATCCATCAAAGTTACTACTGAAGTTGCTTCAACTGTTGATTCCAGGATTGCCTCATCCTGACACACTTTTAACAATTTTGTAATTGTATTAATACATTTTACGCTAAATTTTAGCGTCTCAACAACCCTGAAATTCCACGGTGACGACATAGAGAGGCAGCAAGGTGTCATTTGAAAGGGGTTATGTGGCGCACAAAGCCCCTTTCAAAGGACATCGGAAATTTCAACCCGGTTTTTCTCTAGGAAGGGTCAATGTTACGAGGCCCCTTTCAATGGCGATCGATGTAACCATGTATGAAGACTCGGATAATTTGAAAAGTCAAAATGGCCAAAAATTTCACACGCCTAGCCCCTTAAAAAACCGATTCACTTTCACTAATATAAAAGTATGTTGGTGTTGACCGGTTGAATGAATATTTGCGGTGAATTTGTGGTGGTTTGGTCAAACAATACCTACGCTGAATATGCCGAGGTTTCAGAAAATCCTCCAGTCATCAGTGTCGTACAACAACGACTGGTCACTTAGTGTTCTGATCTTGTCTTGCACTTCTACTCCCCGATGATAGGAAAATAATTATTACCTTCTGAAACGCCTGCATGATCAGCGCATTATTTGATGGAACGGGAGTTTTTCGGGATACATGGCGGCCACTTCGGCCAACGCTTAGGCGCCGTGGATGCGTCAATTCCAACAGTTACTGTTCTGAGCATTGGTCTCAGCAGGTAGAAAAACTTGAAAACGTCACCAAACACCAGCTATTGCCCAGTGCGTCACGTAACGGCCGATTCATCAGCTGCTGCGACAGATTGCACTGTTCTGAAAGTGCTTACGTTGGACTGGACAGGTCAAACACATGAGACGAGACCCCTAAAAGCGAATCATTCGACTCAAATTGTGGAGTTAACAAAGGTTTTAAGGGGTTTTATGGATTGTACGTCTCAGAGGCGGCTTATGTGATGGCTTAGAACTGCGTTTCATCCGCACCGTCCTCATTAGGCCACGGGAAATACCTGTGCATCATTTTCTTGCCAGAGTTTATTTTATTGATAGCTTATGGTTTAAATGAGGGGCTGATAGAAAAAACCCCGTTAGTCAAAAAATGCGATTTTACAGGAACATCTAAAATTTTGAGATTTTTTTAATCAACTATGTAGGCATCAGGAAGGTATCAGTAACAGTGCTGAGTTCTCTAAATGCATCCTCTGGCTGTGGAGCGTTAAATATGCTGGGACTAGTGGGTTTTTGCCGAATCACCGTATTTTCCGTGCCCTGTACACTCCGACAAGTGGGTTTTTTAATAGAATTGATTACGTAACCATGTGTGAAATGCCGTAAACAACGCGATGGTGGCTTGAACACATTTTCGAGTTCTGTGACTAATAGGGTTTTTGCTATCAACCCCTTTTATCGATTTAAAAAATAATGATAAAAAAATCTCCAAGAAGATGCGCGTGGACAGGATGATGTTGATTAGATTTAATAAATTTAACGTTTTATAAATAAAGTTTGCCTCAGATGAAAACTCCCATTCACGGCTTATTGAATAATGCATACCTATGAATCAAACACAAATAATATTATTATAATATTATTTGTATATACAAACATACCCTTCAATGAATTTGTCGGCCTCTTTTAGAATCGCCTCTTTGTACGATACTGTTAGCAATAGCCTTGTGAGAAATTGAGGCAGTGTTCAAAAGTGTTTTTTCACGGTTTACACAAAATCCCCCCCCCCCCCCAAAAAAAAAAGAAAAGAAAGAAAGAAACGGCAGCGGCACCTAACGGATATTTTCACGCTCTATCGACTGGTAACACCAGCAGTTTCCAAACTGATGGCGCCATCCGATACAGCGCTGTCCTGATAGGAACCATTTCGATTTTCCTGAGAAATAGTGAAGAGACATTGCCTCAAGTACTATAGCTTGAAAGTCAAAAACGTTTGACATCTGTCAAAGACACCTAATTATTATATTCATTGGTGGGGGGGGGGGGGGAGAGGGGGCTTGAGTAATCAGCGAATTTTAGAAGTGGCACGGTCGGTATATTCTGGGTAGAATTTCCTCCTATAAGACCCTTTATTCTTCAAATTGATTCCCTTCAGACCGATATTTAAATCCAAATTCTTACATTTAACTTTAAATACTAAGTAGTTTTGAAATTGTTCTTCCGAACTATACACAATTTATGTTAATTAGATATACAGAGTCAAAATTTAAAACTTACACTCAGTATCACGACGGATGATGACGACTGAACGCCGAAAATTTTATCTAAGGTATAAAAGTGTTTAAATGTTAACTCCATTACCTATGAAACTAATTAGCACAGGGGTTCCCAACATTTTTTACGTCCCCCCCCCCCCCCCACCCCTAGGTCGGTGTGAACACACATTAGCATAAATTTAACTACTAATGCACATTATTGAGTATGTACTAGGATTTTTTTATGGACTGATACCAAAACGAATGGACTCTTTATTGACGAACTTGAGTAGCGATTCTACTGAAAACAGTATCGATTTCAAGTTACAATATATGGCTATTTCCTAATCCTTAACAATTGAACAATTGGATGAAAACCTAAATTCATTAGATCGGGAAAAGGGTCAAATTAAAGCTACTTCCCCTACTGCCGAGGTTTCGGGAAAGTTCTCACATTTCTACATTTTACCTAAACTAAGCTCGATGATGATGGGAATACATTTCTCGAAAGCTCGGTAGTAGTGAAAGTAGTTTCATGTTGACCCCTTTCCCGATCAACTGAAGAATCGTGGGTTGATCCACCACCCGTGGGTTGATCCATGGGTTGAGCCATCACCATAACTCAAAATATAAATAACTTCGCATTCTTATTTTTGAGGCAATCAAAAAGCTCGGGATGCTTTTTTCTTTAGGGCATTTTGTAGCCTTTGGCCGAATTCTGCGTCAACTTGGAAGCCATTTTTCACCATTCTCTCCTGCAACAAGAGCAAATTCAAATCTCACATGTAGGGAAATCCGTAGAGAGCTGTTAACATAATGAATAAGCTGATGTCCAAAGGGTAGTCGTCAAACAAAGGAAAACCAATATCGTTCCTAGTAGGGAGGTTTTAGATCAAAATTAAATTTTGATTCGATGAGACTGGTGATTACTCACCTGGAAAATTTCAGCAGCGTTGCTCAGGTGATCTGCCATATTAGTGACGAGAGCTTGTTTATCATAAGCCGAAAGCTCATTCCAAAACATTGCTGGTTGGCTGTAGTTGTCATCATCCGACGTGTTATACCTGTCGTTGAACAAGAGATTACATTATAAAAACATGGAATAGGATTACAGGTGAGCAGTTTTGATTCATTTCTTACATCTCCTTCTTCCCCCTCCTCTTCTGCTCTACTTTCCCACTTAGTTCGTTGACCGCCAAAACGATTCTTTTGTTTTACATTAGCATGTCAGCTAGGGATGTCAGGTGGTCAGTTTGGTTGTCTAATCAAAATCGGACGCAAAAATGAAAAAGGGCAAAAACCGGTCATGAGTTCCACGAACTTGAAGCCCGAGGCAAAGAGGACGAAGGAGAACTGGCTAAGTAAATTAATTGGAAGGCAACCACTTGAAGTTGCCGTCGATGATCGATATCCCTCCCTCACACCACCACTTACATCCTCCTCCTTCATCACATTCTGCTCTAGCTTGAAGTTATCTGAAGCTTTATCCTTAACATCAACATTGTTAAATTAACAGCGATTCCTCGCCACCCCACCACAGAGAAGTACGGAGAGGTATTTAGAGTAGAGGTATTTAATTAGGTTAGAGGTGTTAGGGTGGCGGATTTAGGGTTCACCTTCACTATTTCAGCGTGTAACACCTTTCATAACGCAACCAAACATCACACCGTCGGAGAAACGGGGAGATTTCACGGTTCCATTTTAGAGAGTAAAATAGATTACGGTCCCTATTATGAATAAAGCGTCTGTCACTGGGTACACAGATGAAGGCTGATTACTGTGAGGCTCTTTACTGCTTTAGCTTACACGCGTTTAAATGTTGTCTGCTTCAGGCGTCTCGGTGGCCTCATAATTTCCCCGTCACACCTCAAGAAATCACAAATTCACTTTGTTTGTTGATCCGCACGAACTACAAATCGGTATCTTCTTAATGACAATATTACTAAGTCTTAGTTGGCTGAAACGACATGGCATAATATGCCATATTATATCGTATATGCACGATAATAAAATTATCTATATGCATACAATAATAGGTAATATTATCGTAGTCACGACATTGGAAATCGGCAGAATTGCATGTAATGACAACAAAATTGATCAACATGAGCCTTTGGAAGTCAAAAGTGAATAAAAACCAAAAAGTATTTCAACTAAAAAAGCCAAAATTATAGAAATATATAAAAACAATTCTGATCAACATTGATAAAAAATATATCAAAATTCCACATTTTTTATAAATATAAAAAATACCCGAAAGTATTGTGAAAGAAAAAAAGTATAAAAAACGCTGCAAATTTTACACAAGGCGATATTATTCTTTGATATATCAACCATATATCAAACATATATCAACCTATATATGTGCATAAATTTAATTCTGTCAATAAAAATTTTTTCGGAGAAACGAACGTTTTTTTGGATTTTTTTTTCACAAATTTTTTGTTTTTTTACTCGAAAAATATTTGACCTCCTGGGATCCTTCAAAAATCCCATTTGTAGCCCCATGAAAGCCCTATAGATCGTCACAGTGAAATCTGATCGTTCCGGGACCCCAAAAAATGGATTCTACGTCCAAAAATACTTCGAAAACGACACCTAACTCGATCCCATAGCTAAAAGCCTTAAAAGGGTCTCCTTTTAATTGAACTCGCAAGGTGTTCAACCCGATCGCACAAACCGGTGGGGGCTCAGTGGATCTAAAAAGGGGCTACAAGAGGGGTTTTGGAAGAGTTAGGTGTCGTCTTCGAACTATTTTTGGACGTAAAATCCATTTTCGGGACTCCTAAAAGCTTCCGACATCACCGTTGGGATCCATGGGGCTTTTGAAGGAAGCCAGGAAGTCGAATAAGGACTCATTTTTCGAGTAACCTTGATCATTGATTTTACGGGGTCTCCTTCATCCGTCCAAACACTAGACATGAACATTTAAAAAAACAAATTTACCATGGTCCTGAGATTGAGCTTAGAATTCGAAAGAAATTAACAAGCGGGGGACATACATGAGAAGGTAGGTGGAGCGAAGGTGAGGAGGGCCGGAAATGCCCAAAGCCTCTCGGCTCAGTGCTCCAGCCAGATGCTCCTCTTGCGAGCCTTATTTTTTATTGTTGATAAGCTGTGATTATGTTAACTTAACTGAAGAAATGTGCAAAATGCATCTTAGCTTGAAGCGCTATTTTGTTTGCATAAACGGTAGGTAGGTGCTAACTAATTCACATACCAAGCGCCACTTTTATTTTTTCAAAATACAGGCGCTGTTATTTTTCTCTTTCACCTAAGTATTAGGTTCACCCAGGTATTAAAAGTAAGGTCTTTGGATAGGTAACTGTGTGTTAGTGATGGAGGGGGTGGGGTAGGGCCGGTCAAATTGAATCGCCCGGGCCGGTCAAAACCGCCTATCCGCCCCTGAGTATAATATATATTATATATTAATAACGGGTTTCGCTCTGTTGATTTTGGGTCATTTTAGGGTATCTGAAATTGATCAAATTTCGTAGCTACGTAAAAACCTAAGTTCACTGAAAATAACCGAATGAGTTCAACAAAAAAAAAAAAAAAAAAAAAAAAAAACATTAAACGCTGAACATAGAGACACGTTCGAATCCAACCAAAACATCTTATACACTAAATATTGATAGAAAAAGTTACTCAACAGCAAGCCGTCGGTGTGATCGATTGCAGCCTTCCAATCGAAATGAATAATTCAAATTATTTGAGACGTCATTTCTTATCATTCCCATAACCCATAATTTCGGCATACTATTTAGTTGAAACAGCTTATGATTTAATTAACAGAGACGTAATTAAATTACTCGTGTTATTTTTACCTGGCAACGTCACCAACGGTCGGAAAAGTTGACCACTGTGCTGATCCACAGCCCGACCTTTTGCTGAAGCTTGAAGGAAAATAATTAGGAGCTCCGTCTTGATTGTCAGTGTACGTCATCTGACCGTCTCTGAGCGTGTTCACCACTTGGCTTCGGAAGGGGTTGTTGACGGGAAGCTGCTTGTGATTTACGCCGATCCTATGGTAGTGCGTGTCCGTGTAGGCAAACAGGCGCCCCTAAACTCGATTAAATGGATCGATACTGTATAAATATTAATCAACACAGGTATAGACAGTCATCCGCAGGTGAAAGCGTATTGTGGGAGGAGGGAGCAAACTCGGACGTCGATGAGGACTCATTACAGCGAGCGGGACTCCGAGGGAAAAATGTAAGTCTGTTTCTGAAAAATATTTTTTTCTTTTGATTTAGCAATTTGCGTTAATTTCATGTTGGCTTACTTGCAACATCTTGTCAGGGCTAGGCTCAATACCAGGAATCATGTTGCTGGGCGCAAAGCCAGCTTGCTCAATATCTGCAAAATAATTTGTAGGATTTCTATCCAAAACCATATTTCCCACTTCTATGAGAGGGAATTCGTCTTCGGGCCATATCTGAAAATTTAAGAAATCATGCAGCACAACTTAAAATGAATTTACACGTTACCACAAGGAAATAAAGCTGCAAATTTTATTTATTATTTTGTATAAATTGTGCAAAAATTAATATAATTTGAATTAAAATTATTTCATAAAGTACAGATTGTGCTGTGGACGGCGGACGGACATTTTATTTTTGCAAACTACATGACATGAAACTTACGACGCTTACATGAAACATAACTAGATAATATCTAAGAGATTTATGATATTATCATAAATGATTTGTCTGTCGGCCGTCCACGAACACATTCCTTATAAGGATAGATTTTGAGGCCGTTCCAAATGTTTAACCTCTTTTACGCTCACATAGATTGACTATTCTAAGAAAAATAAATCAATATTGAAATTGCTTGACTAAATTGAACCTAAAATTCGTTGCAAATAGGGAAATTTTCAGAAAACTTGCAATCGGACAAAATGGCCAAACAATAACAGCAAAACTGACTTGGTTTTATCATCAATATTGATGTGTCACACTGGAATATTTCCTTGGACACCGATAGTTGACTGATAGGAATGCAACGCCAAGCGACAGCCTGTGATCCATGGAACATAACATTGAATTCAGGGAAGAATCATGTAAATTACCTTCGTTACGTCAAATGGGTTCCATCTGAATCGCTCTGCTTCTTCAAAGGTCATAACTTGTATGTACATAGTCCAGCTGGGGAAGTTCCCAGTCGCTATGTTATTATACAAATCTCTAGTGGCATAATCTGGGTCGTCCCCCTCCAATTGCTTCGCCACCGACGCCGTGAGATTTCTTATTCCTTGGTTGGTCTGGGAAAAAAAAATTCAGTGTGTTGTGCTAAATCAATATTGAAATTGCTTGACTAAATTGAACCTAAAAAAAAGCAGTGTGTTGTGCTCTCAGCGACTTTTCTTCTTCAGCAAGATTATGAATAATAATCAAACACGAGAATGAAATAAACGATGTATTCTGGATTTGTGTAAATGCATAACCAATGGTAATCATCAGGGTCGGGCTATATCGACAACCTGGGAATCCGAAACAGAGAGGTTGTTTTCATGAATGGGTTGTTGAGAGGAATTCCGAGGGGCCCGACCCTTGCTGTAAATCCTCATCGTTAGACCCTATCAATGAACATTTACCAGAAAGTGAAATTTGCAGTAAACGGGGTGACCCTCCGCATTGACTAGCTTGTAAGTGTTTGAGCCGTAGCCATTCATGTAGCGGTACCCATCAGGAGTTCCCAGATCGGAGAAGTGGCGCAAAACCTGGTGTGTGGTCTCAGGGCGCAGAGTGATGAAGTCCCAAAAAGTGTTGAAGTCCTGAAAAAACAAACGTCCTGGGTTTGAAAGAATGTTGACATGGCAGCATAAACACTCCCCTCCCATCCATTTATCTGCGTTCGATGTAGGTGATATTTACCAAGTTTTACTGTTCTCCAGGCGGGACTTTGATAAGCTAAATTACGTAAACAAGAAGCCGTTATACTGGGAGACAGCAGCGTGTATAAGAAATATTTTCGGGTTGGGCTGAATGTCCGAGTAGCAAACAGTTTGAAATCAGGTGACTAAAATCACGTTTTTATCTATTCTAGCACTAAAATCGAATAGACTATTAGATTAGAAAAACCTAATAGAGTATTGATTAATTTCTCTTTAGTAAAATCATCATATAAGCTTCTAATCTAACGAAGTATTCTAATTATTTACCGTAATTATTTAAAATAAATATTTTCCTCATTTAGGCTGAGGGGGGGGGGGGGGGGGCTTATATATGCCACTGCTGGGAGAAAATACATTAAATGTATGTAAATTTTACAATTCGTCACTTAGGGGAGGGTGGGGCACAATGGAACACGGGGCACAGTGAAACAGATTTTGTACCGGTCGTACTGAAGGGACTAGTTCTACTAGGGGTTTTGGCAGTAAGAGCTTCTGTCCACTCCCAACATGGCCAGATGATCGTCCCCTCCTTACCAGTTGCATGAAACAACTTCATGAACTTGAAGCAACTTCATGCGTTTTTTTTTTTTTTCAAAAATTCTTTATTTTTTACTCGAAAAATATTTAACATCCTGGGATCCTTCAAAAATCCCATTTTTAGCCCCATGACAGCCCTAAAGATCGCCCCAGTGAAATCGGATCGTTCCGGGACCCCAAAAAATGGATTCTACGTCCATTAACAAATATTTATTGGTTTATACTACTTCAATACAATTTTAAATGATTCATGTAATAAACTCTTCTTGTCGCCGTGGTCCTTGGGGTCCAGGTAGCTGCACCGGGGGGATAGGGGGACGTGGTGTCTCCCCAGGGAGGCGTTGTGTCCCTCGCCGTGTCCATCGGAAACAAATACAGGTAGCGCATCAGAAGGTGCATCAATACCGGGAGAAAATATAAGGGACGGGAATACTGACCTTGGGGGGGCTCAATGAGCCCCCGCTAGGTGTCTGCGTCTAAAGGCAGCCCATATAAAGCCACTACCGTCCAACGTTCTCCTGGCAGCCCACTCCAATATGAACGGCGGAAAGATCCTTCGGAGCCCCCTCGCCGCGTGTGCGTCCCAGAGTCCACGCCATTGGAGAATAGCCGGAAGTACCTCCACCACCGTCGAATCCGTGAGCTCCCTGACGGCCTGCATCGCTACCGGAGTCCCGTACTTAGATTTCTTCCTATTCAGGAGGGTGCGCAAGGGAAAGGTCGGAGAGTTTGTCGAGATGGCCACCTCGACGACATAAGCAGTGTCATCTTTCTTGATTATGACGTCGGGTCGAATGGCTTGTTCGTCGGTCCTAATCAGGGTCTCCGTCCACACACTCCAACCCTTCCGCCGAGCATATTCACCAAACAGGGCACAGACAGCGTTATGTCGTTTGCAACGTGCTTCACGCATAGATGGACAAACTTGCAGCACATGGTTCGGCGTCTCGCGTTGGGGGCATCCTTCACGACATGCTGCCGAACCTGCCCGGCCTCTAGTCATCCGGGCCCGCAGCGGTATAGCAGCTGCGTATGTCTTGATCGCCGCCAGGGTCCGCCACACGGGCACCCGTTCGTTGGTGTTACGCACCCAGGCTGTTGACTGGGGAACATCCCGAGCAATTTTCATGTCTACTCCGTCGACAGTGTTATGCCATGCAGCTGCCCGCTCGCGGCGCCTGTCAAGTGTCGATGATTCAATGCCACTGTTGTCTTCACGAAACAAAGTATTACGGGCCTCGCTGACACGCTTCTTCCGTAGCAAGGGGATAAGCGCTAAAAAGCACATCAAACCCAGCCCTCCATCCGCCACGGGGGCGTAGAAGAACGCATTGGGAACATCTCTGGGCAGCCTTAGGAATGATCGTAGAATTCCTCGCACTCGTATGTCAAGCCATTGGAGCTGTTTCTTCGTGTGTGCAGTTAAAACAAGTCCATGCACAAGCGACGGTTGCCAGTGGGTTCTGATTGCCTCTAACTTCGTCAGGGGTCCAAGAGTCGACCGAATTATCTTGCCTAAGTCCGTGATAGCTTTGTTGGGATCCGGTCTGACTGGGCCATAGGGATTAAATGTTACGCCGAGGTAGTTCCATACGGCATTCGAGCGAGCCACCGGTATATCATCTAGGTCACCCAGACTGGCAGTCACAGCCAACTTACCCTTCCTAGGAACCAATGGCACATAGAGAGACTTGCCGGCGTTGATCGACAACCCGCAGTGTTGTAGAGCTTCGCGGAAACTTCTGATGAGCACCCGTATCCCAGCGGCCGATGCCGCCAACAAACACGCGTCGTCTGCGAACGCAATCGATCGCCATCGTTTCCCACGGCAAGTGAAGCCAATTCTGCTAGGTAGCGACATCAGGGCATGATCCATGACTGTGTTGAAAAGAGTGCCAGAGAGCGGGTCTCCCTGCCGAACTCCAGCTTGGCACCGTATACGTTGTCCGCCCAAGATGGTGCTGGAAGATCCATACAACTTCATAATATAGTGGACCAAAGACGGAGACCACCCTCGTGCCACCATCACAGCTCTAATTGCATCGTGGCTAACAGAATCAAAGGCCTTGGCCACGTCGACCACCACCAGGTGCAGCTCCCTAAATTTCCGTTTTGCTTCCGCCAATATGGTCCCTTTAAGAGTTACGTTTTGGCCAATACCGTCGACGTTACTGATCAAGCCCCGTTGGTCCCGACAATGCCGGACATTCTGCATCAACCTGGCTGCCCAAGATCTTGTGTAGGTGCCTCAACATCACCGACGGGACAGTGATCGGTCGATATTGATCAGGCCTCACTGGTCTAGTCACCTTGGGAATAAGTGTGGTGCGCCCCAACGTCATCCATTCAGGTGCTTCCTTCTGGCGTAGAATCGTATGGAAGATCAGTCTTTTGTACCTATGCGGCAGTGTGTTCCATTGGCCTGGCAGAATGCCGTCCACGCCCGCCGCTCCCCTTCGCAGGCGGTGCTCATCGAGCTCCTGGTCAGAGATTGGCTGAAACACGCCAACCATTGTGTCATTCCCCGGGCCGTTATCTTACACGCTCATTATGTATCAAATGTCATGTCTGATCGTAATTCTTTTGGCATAGTTACTCACTATCCGGAAACCTCACCCGAGATGTCGGGGGAGGTATCCGAGGAGGAAACTACAAACACGCCGGGGACGGTAGTTCTGGAGTCCATACTCGACGCGTCGAGATTGGAAGCCGGAAAAGCCGCACCCGATAAGACCGGAGGTGTCTATCAGGAGTTCATACTCGACGCTTCGAGATTGGAAGCCGAATACCATCATCCGCTACTCATGCGGCTGCAGGAAACAATATCCAACACGACTCCACGTGCAGGATAACTGCACTTCCTCACGTTCAATCCAGGAATCTGCCGGACTTGGGGAAACCCGACTCCTCGGCGATTGCTAAGGAACCCAGATTCCCCTGCACTGCGGCTGAACAAACTCACTGACTGCTGATCACGACAATTTATATCAAGCCTCTGAGGATTGTCCACCCATACTCTCTCTGGCCTCCTCCACAAACACTGGCGACAAAACAAAGGACGCTGCGCCGAATGCATTCCGCCACTCACACCACCTACTTACTAATCAATTAGGCAACACTTGTAGGTAAACACCCAACACATTCATCGGGTCAACCCCTGACAAGGGAACCCCCCCCCCCCCCCCCCCCCCCCCGCCCCGGGTCGACTCGACCGAGTGTTTCGATTTTATTTTTTTACAGGACCTGCCAGTCTCATTAATTAAGGTATTGCCACCCGCAGAAGTTTACTAATCTTTCTCTTTCACCCTTGACTGAATACGTATCCTTGAATTGACATTAGTCTTTTCGATCGGTAAGACATAACTTGACCTTCCCGCTCATTTGCTCTCATTCGGTAATATTCCACGCATACCATGGAAAAGCTGTACGATTTTCTTTTTATTCCTTCTTTCCGCGCTCAATCAATTCCTAAGATTGTGTGCACACAGAGGATCCGTACAAATAGTACCCTATAGCGAATCATACAAAATATCAAGTTAAATGTAGAATTTTGTTAGTGTTTAATGCTGGATCGGCCAGGTTTAATAATCGTAGCTTATGACCAAGACAAGAGCCTATCCAAAGACCTGGATCGGGACAAAGACCTGTCCTTCGTTCTCGATTCGGGGCGGCCTAAATCTGTTTTGCCAACTTGATTGTGGTCCTTGTGTCGGAGGCCTAATGGGAACACCTTATGCAAAAAGCGGAGCGAATCGGGTGCAGTTTGGCGAACGAAAAACAGGATCATTCAGGAAGTATCACTGTCACATAGTGAGTGTGAGAGTTAGATTCCCTCATCCACTTTCCGCCTACGCCACAGCCAACAAGCATTCTATTCATTTAATTTGTATTTGAACCAAACTGGAGGGGATTTACTTCTATCCGCATAAATGATATTTGCGTCTGATTGTACCCTTCTACATTTGCTAAACCCGCACGAGGGTATTAATCAACCTTTTTCTGTTTTGTGAACGGAGAGCCGAGAGACAGATGCGCATACTAATCGATTCAAAATTGTCGAATTGGTGGGGAGACCTACTTTGGTCAATTGAAATGGATTGATACTTGAGCAAAAATAGCCGGGTTCAGGACCAACAGGTATTTCTGGAGTTGAGACTTCGGATAAACAACTCGTTTATTGTGGAGCTCGAAGCATCAAGTTAAACGATTTTTTGGCAACGCCCAAGCGCTTTTTTTAGCAGAATATGAGATAACATACCCTCAGATTGGTCACAGGGTTCCTCTTTTGCGAGTGAATGAAAGACATGAACATCATGGCATCACGGACGAAAAAAATTGGTGTGTTGTTCCCCACCATGTCCCAAATGCCAGCCTCAGTGTAGAATTTAAGGGCGAAACCACGAGGGTCTCTGGAACAAAGAATGCAACAATCGATTAAGAACAAATTTTAACGAAGAATAGATGCAAAGTATAGAAACATATTTAGTAAGCTATAGATGCGCTAGCACGATCATACCAAACATTCAAGAAGCCGACCTAGAATAGCCCTTGGCACCGGAAATGTTTCGGGGTTAGTTAGACTAGGTAACGAATAGTGCCTGTAGTGAACACCGCTTGATCGGATGTAATTAGTGTACCTACATGTTCGATTGGTGTTCCTACAATATTTAAATTGTCCTTAACAAGTGTTTTGTGTGTTTGGGAGAAAGCCTCAGGCATGACCAGGATTTCGCTCCCGCTTGTTTTGGAGGAAGATGAAGGGAGTGCACAAACATATTTGGCTGGGGCACTGCACAATTTGTTGTGGTCTGCTATCCCAGTAAATAATGTCGGAGCAAGTTTGGAAATCCCGCTTGTCCCTACAGTACCACAATGGTGTGGGCCTGCAGGGATGCGTAGGATTTCGGAAGGGAGTCTGGTCGCATCTTCCAAAGACATTGAATTGTCAACTTCAAGAGAAGAGCGTCCCAGATCCACACTTGACACTCGGGGATTCTGAGCTATAACGACTGAATTGTCAGCAGCTATGACATCAGATTCAGACCCGAGGCCCTTACGGAGGGAACCACTCCCGGCTGATACGAACGAATTGTCGTCAATATCCGCCTGGGCTAGTTCCCTGCGCGAAATAATAGTGGGGTCCGCTGAGCCGGCCAATCCGTCCGAATAACTACTGTAGGCGGGAGAGTCCAGGCTAGCGGTCCCATTCAAAAAAGTGTGTTGGCATTCCATAGTACTATAAATGTAAAATGGTGATCACAAATAAGGATAATTAATAGGTGAATTTACTGGACGCCCGGGTTAATGCTGGGAGGCCCGCGGTATCGGGAACTTGACCTCGCGGGCCCCCCACGTGTGTGGACCCGGCGTCGTCCAGGAGCTGCTGCCCCCCGTGGGCCCGGTGAGAAGTGTGGGCGGCGTTGCCGGCCGGTCTTAAGGAAATACCGTGGGGGCGTAGGTGTCAAATCCCCCACAAGGCTCCCCCCAAGACCGGCCGGGGACGGCGGACAGCAGTCCCGGTAGAGAGAGAAAAAAAAAAAAAAAAAAAAAAATTAAGTGAAGTGCTGCTGGCGGTGAATGCGTCGTGAGAACGTGCATGTTCCAGATAAAAAAGTCGTAGCCCGGGTACTAATTTTTCCCCGGAGAAGGGAATGGGAAGAAAATTGGAAGAAAAAATTCCGATAAAAGAGCATAAAAAAAAAAATTCCAAAAGGATTCCATGTAGTATCGTGATAATGCTGCAAAGTGGCCGTTATTAACACGGTATGGACTAGGTGCTGGCATTATACGAGGGAAAGAGGAGACGAAAGATGTTTACCGTTCACGCCGTTGCTTCCGCTTGTGAGAATTATTAAAAAAATAAACATGCTGAAGGCATGAAAGCCAGCCCCCATGTGGATTAGGGGCGAGCGAAAAGAAATGTAAAATTTATTGCCTGCGTTGCCGCTTGGGGGCTTGCCGCTGGCGGGACCCGTATGACTTCCGAGGACCCCTGTGGACGTTAGGGGGTCGTCTGGGACCGTGTGGGCGCGGCGGCGGACGCGGTGGAGGCGGTGGAAGTGGCGGAATTGGTGGGGGTGGCGAGAACGCCGGAGTGGATTTTCTCCATGAGGAGTAGCTGTTCCAGGGACGTGTACGTTTGTCTCTGGTTGAGACTGAGCCCTTGTAGGCACAATAGCGTTGGGCTTGGGTGTGGTTTTCCGAAGAGCTCTGCATGAGGGCACGGAAACGTGAGAAATGTTGAACGAGGTTAATCCACCAGGAGGATTTCTTGACAAAAAAAGAAGCGTCCCTCTGTGTGTTTTTCCATCGTATGATATGATTTCCATCAATAACGTTGTTGTCTCCCGTTGGGGGTTTCTGCGCATGTAAACTAGAAGACCCTTGCGGTGAGAACTTGGATGAGGTTGAGGGGTTTAAGTTCCCCGTGGATCCCCTAGAGAGAGTTACCCTAGTGGAGTGAGTGGAGGGAGTAATATTTACCCCGAGTTCCCTGGATCTAGTGATTCCCGTAGGGAGAGTGGGGGTTGAAATATTTCCCTTGAGTTCCCTGGGGGTAGGTACCTCAGTGGGATAGGTGTTGGGAGTAATATTTTCCCCGTGTTCCCTGGAATTAACGATTCCTGTAGGGAGAGTGGGGGAAGTAATATTTCCTATGTAATACCTGCGGATATGTTCCTCAGTGGGATGAGTGGCGGAGATAACATTTTCCCCGAGTTCTCCGGAGGCGATGAGTGCCGTGTGTGGAGTGGGGGAAGTAATGTTTCTCGTGGAATCCCTGGGGAACGTTACCCCAATGGGATGAGTGAAGTGAGTTGGTGGGATAATATTTTCCCCAAATTCTCCCGAGGCGACGATTGTCGTGTGTAGAGAGGGGGGTTTGATATTTTCCGCGAAATCCTTGAAACCGATGGTTTCAGTAGGATGAGTGTTGGGAGCGTTTCCCGTGATTTCCTTGAAACCTACGGTTTCAGTAGGATAAGAGGTGGGAGCGTTTCCCGTGAGTTCCATGAAATTGAGGCGAATTTTTCCCGTGAGTGAGAAGCTGTCTTCGCTTTGCAGTATTTCCGTAGGAACGTGAGGCGTATGCAGTGAACCTGTGTTCGAAGTACCCGTGCTGTATTTCACATCATCAGGGTATTTTTCGGTAGGTTGTATGCCTGAAGAGGAAGGGTGAAATGTTAGGGTGTTCGTGCGTCCCTTTGCAGACGCTGAATTCCCTGGAATAAAAGTTTGAGGGAGAGTAGAAGGGGATGGTTGAATCTCGGGGGTGTTCGGGAGTCCCGTTGCAGATTCCGAATCCCCTAGAGAAATGGGTTGTGAGAGAGATGAGCCCGTAGAGGGGAGAAGATGGTCCCTGAGGGTGCTTGGAAGTCTGTGTGTAGTCTTCGCGACCCGTGAAGGGGAGAGTTGCTCCGTAGGGGTGCTTGGGAGTCTTTTCGCAGACTCCGCGACCCGCAAGGAGGGGGTTTGATCCCTAGGGATGTGTGTGAGTCCCTGCGCAGACTCCACATCCCGTAGGGAGGATGGTTGATCCAGGGTGCCCATGATGTTTGACACATATTGTGAGCAACCGCTGGAGGTAGGAGAAGATGTGGGAGAGAGGTAAAATGAAGTGAATGCCCTATCAGCTATTGTTAGCATTGACTCAAAGTTAGGTGCTGTGCTAGCAATTGTTCTGAGGTGTTCCGGCAGGCGAGACAGCCAAGCGTGTTTTATCATGATTGGGCTGATGAACGGACCTGCTTGAATTTGCAGACTCCGGTACAGAGTGGTTGGTAAAGTCGTGGCGTCGCATGGGTAACCTTGCATAAGTTCGGTCCTGATTTTCTCACTGGTTAGGCCATAGGCGTGGTACATGACAATGCATAATTGCTCCAGTGGGTTGTGGTCGTCTGCATCTATGTGGGTTACAAGATCCAGGGCAGCAGCAGGGAGAATGGACTTAATGTCCTGAAACATCCATTTTTGGTATGTGACCTTCTCGGTGTCAAATGCCGCCAGAACTTGCAGAAACCACCCGTCGAAATTTTCGGGCGTAAATGCAGGTAGAACTGTTCTTCTCCTGGGGGTTTTGTTAGTTTTCGGGACTTGCGACAAAAGGAGCTCGTGAACCGACTGTGTGTTGGGTACAACTGTATGGCTTGAAGAAGCCTGACTGAAGGTTGGTGTGTGACCCTGATTTCCATCAGATGATGTAAACATCAAGGGTGCACGTGGTTGTTCCACCATGTAGTTATTGTTGAACAGCATGGGGAAATTCGGTTGAGTCCCGAAAGTAGACGTCGCAAACGCGTTGTTTGGACGTTGTTGAAATTGATTGCCAAGGCCCCGTGGCCGAGGTGCAGAAACTCCGTTCTGGCTTGTGGTTACCTGGGGGTACATCCCAGGATTTAAAGAATTCGTAGTTGTGTTAAGAACCGTGGGAACCGAAGTTCCAACTGACGGAAAATTAACTTGCGAATTTGTCTGAATTTCGGTGGGCAAATTGAATCTTACACCACCTTGTTGTCGCGAGGGAGATGAAGGTTGCATCTCCAAGTTGGGGTCACCAGTTGTAGTGAACACCGCTTGATCGGATGTAATTAGTGTACCTACATGTTCGATTGGTGTTCCTACAATATTTAAATTGTCCTTAACAAGTGTTTTGTGTGTTTGGGAGAAAGCCTCAGGCATGACCAGGATTTCGCTCCCGCTTGTTTTGGAGGAAGATGAAGGGAGTGCACAAACATATTTGGCTGGGGCACTGCACAATTTGTTGTGGTCTGCTATCCCAGTAAATAATGTCGGAGCAAGTTTGGAAATCCCGCTTGTCCCTACAGTACCACAATGGTGTGGGCCTGCAGGGATGCGTAGGATTTCGGAAGGGAGTCTGGTCGCATCTTCCAAAGACATTGAATTGTCAACTTCAAGAGAAGAGCGTCCCAGATCCACACTTGACACTCGGGGATTCTGAGCTATAACGACTGAATTGTCAGCAGCTATGACATCAGATTCAGACCCGAGGCCCTTACGGAGGGAACCACTCCCGGCTGATACGAACGAATTGTCGTCAATATCCGCCTGGGCTAGTTCCCTGCGCGAAATAATAGTGGGGTCCGCTGAGCCGGCCAATCCGTCCGAATAACTACTGTAGGCGGGAGAGTCCAGGCTAGCGGTCCCATTCAAAAAAGTGTGTTGGCATTCCATAGTACTATAAATGTAAAATGGTGATCACAAATAAGGATAATTAATAGGTGAATTTACTGGACGCCCGGGTTAATGCTGGGAGGCCCGCGGTATCGGGAACTTGACCTCGCGGGCCCCCCACGTGTGTGGACCCGGCGTCGTCCAGGAGCTGCTGCCCCCCGTGGGCCCGGTGAGAAGTGTGGGCGGCGTTGCCGGCCGGTCTTAAGGAAATACCGTGGGGGCGTAGGTGTCAAATCCCCCACAGTGCCTACTGTGTGTTGTGACCCCTTCCCCTGTCACACCTCAATTTGTGATGTAAACTGAAACAACTCCCTCTGGACGAAGTGTTGGGGAATGGAGGTAGGAAATGGTGTTGGCAAGGAGGCGGCAGAGCTCAGCGTGACAATTCCTCAGGGGATTCACCCTGGAATTCGCAGCATCAAATTGGACCTCCCACCGTCAAGCAACCAGAGCACAATCGCCCGGGAAATGTACCCGTTCTCAATGGGTTCTTTAATAAGTAGAAACTTAGCAAACTTCACACAATGCGTTTTATAAGCGATTCCCTCTCCAAGGGGTAATGTTTAGTCGTATGGAATTAAACATTCTTGATGTAGGTAATAAATGAATGCTGCTCCGTCAGAAACGTTTCCTAATCAAAACAACTCACAAATAGAGAGATATAGGTACCATTCTGATTTCTAAAATTTAAAAACTTTACAATGGGGTTTATTATTCTTTGGTATAAATTGTCCAAAAGTTAATACCTACTAAAAAATAATTTAAAAACAAAAATGAATACATAAAAAACTGCATTCCTGTACAGTGTTTGGACGGATGTGGGACCCCAAAAAAATGGATTCTACGTGCAAAACTACTCGGTACACATTCGACCTCCTGGAATTCTTCAAAAGCCCCATTTGCAGCCTCAAGAAAGCTCGCTCCATAGATCCCCACGGTGGAATCGAAAGGTACTAGGGCTCCAAACAATGGACGTTCGTCCAAAAATACTTCGCAAACGACACCTAACTCGACCCCTTAGCCAAAAACATTTTTTTTTTTTACCTCTTTTTAACCCCACAGGGCCCCAAGGGATTGAACGATCGGGTTGAAAACCTTGTGGATCCAACTATAACTATAGATGGAAAACCGAGTAGGTATCTTGTCCAAATTTCAGATTAAAAAAACGCAGCACATTTTACACAAGGGTTTATTATTCTTTGACATAGAAAAATTGAGCACAAAATTAATTCAGCGTCAATAAGAAAATATTGTTGAAAAAACAAAAAAATTTTTACTGTATAGGTAGGTAATGTTTAGAATCTAAACATTATGATAGATGTGGGACCTCGAAATATTATGCGGTTAAAACCAAAAAATCCTTCCAAAATAACTGGTCAACACGCTCTACAGAAGTTAGTAGCGAGAGGTCGCCAACGCCCGATTACGGGTATGGCACCGAAAGAAGAAGAAGCTCCATAAAAGTCCCATAGCTCCCCACGGTGAAATCGGACCGTTTTGGGACACCCAAAAATGGATTCTACCTCGAAAAATTCTTCGAAAACGACACCTAACTCAACCCCGTAGACGAAAACCTTCAAAAACCTTAGCCCCTTACATATCGCCCCTTGGGGGCACAACTAGATGGTGAGTAGTTTGTCAAAATTTCAGATTTATAGAAAAATTCCCACTCCAACGACTCGGACGGCGGACGGACATTTCGTTCTTGAAATATATGCATCTTGAAACGTATAATGTCAAATTTTGAAACCAATCAGAATTTTCGACATCCGTCGCGATTACATAGTTGGTGTATCGTTCTAAGAATAACAAACCAAAAATTCCTACTTCCCAAAACGGACGGCGGGCAGTGGGGCAAAACGGCTGTTTTTTAGGAAGCCCCCTGTAAAAACTCTAATTACAACTTTAATTATCCGAAAAAATCACTCGTGTTCTTTAAGTCAATCTACACATTCGATGATAGCAGCGAATTAACCTGTAGAATCAATTATTGACCAGTAGTGGATCAACCGCAATATGTTCTTGAAGTAGAAAGTAGAATATTAAAATTCTGTTTCTGGGGTGCTGAGTAGAAGAGAGAACTCCTCCAAGGTCCTAATATTTAATGAAAATAGTACTGTAGTCAGGGTAGCTGAATTCAATTCTGTTATACAAAATTAGCCAAAAAAATGGTAGGGGTTGAGTATTTTGGTGCCTGGTTTTTTTTTTGTTTTTTTTTTTTTTTTTGGGTGGTGGGTGGAGTATTTTGTTACTCACAAATCCTGATAAAATCAGCCAATTTACCTGCAACGAAATTCGAACCGTAATCCACCGTAATCCGCCTCGCATAATTGGGGGTATTGAATTACGAGCCCTGGGATTGTTGCGGCGACTGCTGAATGCGGCGAACTGGCTAAATGAGTGGTCTGCCATCTCGTGAATGATCAAAGTTTCTCCCCATAAACCTCCAGCTACGGAGTAAACACCTTCAACGTTCGATCAATCTCTTTCATCTCGCTGAAAGCGTCCTTATCGACCATATTTTTCACACTAAAATGAATCCTACGTCCAGAATTGCAAATGATTGCAGCTGAAATTTTTAGAAGAGCTTCCCTAGGGTGCCTAGAATCGATAACTTTCCCAGTCAGAGTGGAGGTCGGTGTAGTTTTGTTGAAAGCATCGAAACCCGGAATGACTCGTTAAAATCACGACTGATTACTAAATAATTCAGCGCCCCATGAAGAACGTGGTTTACCACAATTACAAATGACAGAATTACCTACAATTCAAAGGGGTTGAAGGTTTTTAATTTTCTTCGACATATCAGGAACTCACCCAAAAAATTTCGGATTCCTATCTTCGAAAATAATCACACACCAATCAATAAACCAAAGTTAATGTTTATAAGTGCCTATTTTCGAAGCTCAAAAATTCCACATTGTGCCCCTCGCTCCAAACTGAAAATTCCCGCGTTCCGTCCGCGGGAACGACAAATTTTGAGGCTGTTCGACCCCCGTCACGGTATCATAGGATAATTATTTTAAGAATAATCAACCAAAAGTCGAATGTCAGTGAAGAAGGTCAAACGTTGATCATTTGCATCCCGGGTGAGATACAAATTTCTTCTCATTCATTTCGATTCTTATTGAACCTAGATATTCAGTTGTCATGTTTTCTCAGAGAGCCAGAACATTTAAACGAACGACATAAATACTGTATAATATACAGTTGTTTATGCTTTGAATGGAAATATTGATACCAGAGAAGAGAGCTAGCACATTTAAACGACCGTCATAAATACTGTAAATGCTTTGAATGGAAATAAATATTTATTTATGACAATTGATTATGAGCGCTGAATAAAAGTTTCAAACAGAACCTCTGAAGTTGTTCCAATTTCTAATGAGGTAAACTGTTAGCAGTGCACCGTAACTCCGTAGCCACTCATGCAAAGAGTGGTTGGCAAGTGGGCTGAATGGGAAGTCGTCTCCTGTATTCAATCATAGGTATTTTTCTTATGCAGTTTGTTTCCCACCTTTTCTCATAACCCTTTTCAGTACAGGTTATAACATAATTAAAGAAGTAGGTTGTAGGTAATAGGAAATAACGCTTTTCATCACTACCCACCATACTTACTACGGTGTTTATCTACTCAGTGTCACAACTTTACGATCTTACAAATTGGTGAACATACGATACAAAAGAAATGTAATGTGTTCGCGAGAAAGCATAGCCGCAAATACACGGTAATTTCTACGGAAGGTTTTCGTCGAAAATGGCTCACCAGTTTGACTTATGTACTACAATCAAAACAGCTTAATTCGCCAGGGTTTTATCTTCGATACCTACCTATATCACGGGTGAGTAAACAACCAGAACGTTCAGAAGTACACAAAGCGTTATGCAACTCACCTTGCGGTGTCAGCTGAGCCTCTCTCACCGATCACTGTCGAGAATCTGGCGACCATAGGTGTTTTCTTGCCGATCGGGTAAAACATAGTCGCTTTTGTGTAAGGCCGAATATCATTGGTCACAATAAAATAACCAAAGGCCCCTGCAACAAAAATTCTACAAAAATGAAAAAAATAAAAATAAAATAAAATAGCACACCTTAATATTAATTATTGCTGCTATTATTTAATAGCAGCAAAGGTAATAATGCTGAAAGTGCAATTGCACATAAGTTCTGTTTGATTTACATATTATCATTTTAATAATCGACCTAAAGGTTCATCACGGGAGTAAAAAACGTTAATTTGTTTTCATGAATTGTGGTCAACGAATGCAATATCATTCACCGTAAGCCGCGGCGCAAAAAAATGAAATCCCCGATTATGGGAAAACCCGCTAATTGCCAAACGTTTGCCATCTTTGACTAAGTTTCATCGTAGAAACCCATATTCACAGCCCTGAAAGAGTTTATTGACAAATTTGTCACATCCCACAATACTTAATTTATGGCGATTTTTCACAATTTTGTCTACAAATCACTGTTGGGACTTTATATCTTTCTGAAACTACATTATTTCGTACATAATCACTTCAGTGTGAGTGGGATTAGAGCTCTGTAGCCTCAGTAGTTAAAAAAAAAAAAAAATACGAATCGTAACTTTGGCCGATTTCCTGATGAAATCTCGTAGGCAACGACTACAATGTAGTTTAACCAGTGAGTTTTAGTAAAACTGTTTTACCAAATGAAATGTCATCTCATTTGGTAAAACTGATTAAATTTATAATAACATTGTACATAAATTATAAATAAATTATTCCAACTTTTGGTAAATTATACTAACAAACCGGTCAACGGGAGCGCGGGTAACTGATCGCGCTGAGACGATGAGAGGCGCATGGATAGGAGCGCATTGGTAACTATAAAAATTAACTGTGACCGAATAGGGATGAAAAGGGGTCTCAAACTTCTACAGCTCTTTCCCAAGGGTTAGAACTTGAAGAAAAAAAAAAATGTGCCAGACAGCAGGAAGGCCAGGCAGCTCGATTCGTACGCATTAACCTTAATCCAAATTACGCCCAAAAATCGAGCTTTTACTGATTTTCATTTTGAGACTCATCTTAAAATTAACTTTGGTATTTTTTTACAGATACTATAAGACTTCTCACAACATGATCAGTTTTTCTTTCCGAAAAATCGTAGGAAGGAGAGACTTTTCCAAAATTTGGAATTTTTAATATTTAATATTCCTTTCCAAAACTACAAAAACTCGTTAGCTCACTTTTCATCTTAAATTTCGCACTGAACGAACACTTCAACCGGAAAACTATTAGTACAGGACGACTCTACAGATCAATGAATGACTTTGGGAAATTGACTTTTTCCGCTTCTACCCCACTGTGCGCGCATTGTTTTGGGCGGTAGATTTTTTTTAATCTAAAATTTGGGCTGACCACTTTGCAAGCATACCCAACGTTTAATCGATTATTTTGTTGAATCTCAAATATTTAATTTTGCTACTGCCGCATTGAACAGAGTGGCATTTCGTTTGATAAACCCACACAGTGTGCAGACGCTTTTTACATAGTTGTGTCATGACACTATAGTGAAACGTGTGCCCACCCACCCATGCAATTCCGATCTATTATGCCAGTACAACGCCCATCAGTAAATGCAGCTCATGTTTTCTGTTGGCCAATTTCGTACTAGAAAGTAGGTAATGTGCATTTTTTGCGTGTAAATAATTTTCTAAGCGTTGCAATTTTCCTCGTGTAAACAATGAATCTACCTAGCAGAGAAAGGTGTTGCATGTAACCGGCTGACGGTTACTTTAACATGGCTGTTTTGTTTATTTTGAAATTGTTGCAATCACTGTTGCATGCATTCAATGTAAACTAATCAACCATTTACCAATTTTATCAATGTTTAGACGTGAAAGACATAATTTAAAAAATAAAAGGTAGCAAATGAAAATTAATTTGGTTTATTCTCTTAATAATAAACAAAAAGAATTTATAAGATGGAATTTGAAATGTGCAAATGTTTACTTTATTTGCACATCAATCCAACAAAAAAGGCCTACTAGAAAAACCCAGTGGCTTATGTTATCTTTCACGTGCGAACTTTGCAGTGATCAATTAGGTAGGTAATTTAAAAACGAAACATGCGGACCCACAAAACCCATTTATCTAATGTCGATCTTAACAGACGAACACCTCTTACAACCAGTTTTAGTGTGGGTGTAAAAATCAATTGTCAAAGGCCCGCTGCCATTCGTTACTAGCTATGAGGGTGATAGAATCACTCACTCGGAAAAAATTATAAGTAATTGCCGGGGTCTGGAGAACGAGAATGTACCATCGACTATTGGAGCCGACAAAATGAGAAAATCCCAAATCTGTAAATTTTTTGTAGCAGTCAACTTCTTCACTAGAGTAATAATAAGTGAATAATTAAGTAATATAACCGAATAATTATAGATACCTAGCTTCAAGCTGAGTCAAACTGCCATTCCAGCATAGTTCGGCGTGGATTAGGCCTTCATGAATGCTACTGGAGTCAGAAGTTACGAACAAAATTTGTCCGTGATTTAATTTGGTGAGAATGGTAGGTACTTGGTGCGCGGGAAACGGAAAAAACAGCTTGTTGGTTAATCTACGATTAACTTTTGACTGAATTATTATAATCAACCTATGCTTTTGCGACCAATGAACCAATGACCATGTGTATGTGTGTGTGAGAGAGGGTGTGTGTGTGTGTGTATGTGTTTGTGCTGTTGTTTGTTGTGTGTTTTATGGTACAGTGACCAGATTTATTAGAGATAGTCCTTATTTAACATAATTTGGAAAAAGACAAACTCCTAAAAGGGGGAATGCCCCTCAGCATGGGAGACGTCTGGTCATCCTATTTTAACACAATGGTTTGGCCAGGGAGTCGTTTTCGAAGTTATTGTAGACGCACAATCAACGAATTAATGTTCCTAGACCTGCCCGATAGGGACAGGGGGCTTATTAAATAAATTATTTAGCATGTCCCTTAAATCACTTAAGTACCACGTAATAGACATTTACGCAAATTTACAGGAGAGACAAAAATTGTTTTATGTGTTACGCGCTGTTTTAACAGTTAGGAACTCGTTGTTTTATCAGTTACTGTTTCATCAGTTACTACGGGCTCTTTTTCTGTTAATTAAGCGCTGTAGTAATTTTCTCTTTTTCCTCGTTTTTATGTTTCCAGGTGACCTTGGCCTGGTTACTATGCCTTCGGCTATGTTAATACCTATCAAATGGAATGAAAAAGTCATTTTCGTCAAAATGTCAATTACCTGGTGTTAGAACTCAAGGGACGTAATAATGTTATGTGTTATTCAATGTGCAGCGTTCTAACATTAAATGTTAGAACGCTGCATATTGAAAGCCAAATTTTGGCTATCGACGGAGTGCATGTCTATCTGTGCACAGATAAGAAACGTAAGAGACAAATAAGAAGGATGACTAGACCTCAAATCGATACAATAACTCCTTGATGGTTATAGAAAACTATTTTCATAAAAAAATAACAACTTGGGATTTGAATAATTCCCACCCGTGCAAGCAGTGATTAGCATCATGGAAAAAATAATAATAGGTAACACTGGTCTACAAAAAAAGGGAGTTACTTTTTCTAGGGGTTTTTGTGGGTGCTGAATCCTAAAATGATAGCCGTTTTATTTAGTTGGTTCGCTAATTTCATTTTTAGTTTTTGTTTTTATTTCTTGCACCTTCCTTTACACTGAACTTGCCAGTAATCACCGACTTTTGGATAGGAGCCTACTTGATCTTCTCCAAAAAATATAATCTTATTCAACTTATGAAAGGGTGTTCAATTGCCACATCTACTCCGACTTGTTCAACCGATCCAGTCGCCTTGAAAGGTTATTCAGGCATTTGGTTTGACGAAGAAGAGGTCTGATAAAAATTTCAAGTTGATTTTCCTCTTGGGAGAGTCGCCGGAGGAAAATTCTGTGGAGAGAATCAAGTTCCCAATAGTTGCTAAATTTTGAAAAATTGAAGCTCCCTTAGTTTCAATGTTTGAGAGTCGCGGTCGGTCTCATTCTGTTCTGAAAGATCTAAGCTTTCAAAACGTTACCCCTGATTTTTTGATTTTTTTCTTTCAGGACTTTTGGAGATAGTAGAGAGAGGAACATAAGAAGAAAAAAAGCTGCAAATTTTACACAAGGGTTTATTATTCGCTGATTCAGGAACTTGTTCAGAAATTAATTCAGTATCAATGGAAAAATTGTTTTCAATTTTTTTTTTTTTTTTTCAAAAAAATTTAATTTTGCTCGGAAAATACCTACCACCAAAAAACAAATTTGACGTATTTAAAAAATCATACGTGACCACCCGGGGTCCTTCTAAAATCCCATTCGTAGCCCCATGAAAGCCCTATAGATCCCCACAGTGAAATCGGATCGTTCCGGGACCCCCCAAAATAGATTCTACGTCAAAAAATACTTCGAAAACAAAACCTAACTCTATCCCCTAGCCCAAAGCCTTCAAAAACTCCTCCCGTAGCCCCATTTTAGCCCCATAGCGCCCCACGGATTTGGACGTTGGGGGTGAAAACCTTGCGGGCATAACTAACCGCACAACTAAACCGAGTATTTTGTCAACATTTCAGATTTTTTTTTAAAATGCCTACTGCCCAAAACGGCGTACGGCGTACGGAGGACCGACATTTCGGTTTTGGAATCTAGACCTCTTGAAACGGAAAATGTCTTGAGGCCGATCGGAGTCGTCGACCTCCGTCGCGATTACATAGGTGCATTATTCCCAGAATAATAAACCAAAACGGCGAAAAAAATGTGATTTTTGCTAATTTGTTTGCAGTTTTTTGAGGTCTTTGATGGTTTTAAAAGGGTTTAGACTAAAATTTAGTAGGTATATGTTTGGAATCTACACATGGAGGAATAGAGATAGGACGCTATTCCTCCATGGAACGTTAAATTTGGTTTAAGATGAGAGATTCTTTGGAAGAAGTTCAAGTGAAGTCGGTGATTACTGGCAAATTCAGGGTAAAGGAAGGTCCAAAAAACTAAAAAATGCAAAAAAGACCTTAGGTATTCGAACCAACTAAATAAAAGGCTATCATTTTCGGATTCAGCCCTCTCAATAATAACCCCTAGAAAAGATAAAAAGAAGCCGGCAACTCGCAGGTCACTTTATTTTTTTGTAGATCAGTGTAATCATAGTATTATTATTTTCCCATGCAATGATGATTTTTGTATTATGGTATAATCATTTACCATTCAATGATCGAATACAACTAGGTATTGTATTGTATACCGTAATTGAATGCTATTGTATTGTACAGGAAAAATCATACTTCTCAGTTGCTCCCGTAGGAATTATTTAAATTCCAGGTATCCAAATAGGAATTGATCAGATTCCAAATTAGATTAATTCCACAATAATAAGTGATAATAATTATTTTGTATAGTTTATCCCTATAGGGATAAACTAGTGCATGGCGGTCAGCGCACATCACAGTAGGTACCTGACGTTCAGACCCCGTTTATCACCCCGATTATTTTACCGGAATATTGTTTATCACGTCTCGACGGACACCCGTTTGACGTCCAAAGCCGGTTTCACCGTAATATATCATCGAGTTAATAATCGCTTAGTACCAACCTACCTAGTTTTTAGGAGAAAATCTAGAAAGACTCCAGCGGTTCCGGTAGCTAATCAACAATTGACCTACCTACTATAAGACTTGGCATATTTAGATCTAGTCAATACGATTGCGAGCCTTTGGAGTGATGATACGTTGAAAAGGAGGGATTTTCGAGGCTGCAACCTCGCCGACATCCGTTCGCAATACTCATTAGGAGCATACACCGTGTAATAAGTCAAGATCACGGTACAAAATAATGCAGGCGAGAATGAGAGTGATTCCAGTTGTAATGGTAGATTGAGGCAAAAGTGAGGGCTATACTAATTGTTCTAAGTTGTTGATGTGTGGTCTATGATTGCGTGTAATTTTTTGAGGATGAAACACATGTAATGAACGATAATTCCACGATCCCTCATAAATCCTGATATGACGAATTACTAAATAAAATGCAATAAATTAATGACACAATTTTTAATTAATTCATTTTTTTAATAATTGAGGAGGTTGCATCACAAAAGGTACTATATTCACTTGAGTGAATTTTACGGGAACCGCAAAAGACTAGCAAATTTATTATAGCTCATAGAACCAAACTTTTTTTTTTTTTTCAGATTGACCGCAAAACGTTTTGATAATAATTATCAACAAGTTAAATTATTGGTTAAAAATGTGATTACCTATTACGTCGAAATTAAAATTCTGAAGCCATGGATAAAGTACGTTTTGACTGTAACAGTTTGGGATATAGGTAGTATCTATCTTTTGACTGAATAACACCGGTATCTACAAAAATTGCTTTGCAGAAATAGTTTTTGAGGGATAGTTCTTGAGTCGAAATTCGGCAAGATCCCTATCCGAGATTGGGGAAATTTACAGTCGCCTTTGGAAGATTTGTCGATATGAGGGTACAGTACCCTCATATCGACAAATCTTCCAAAGGCTTTTAAGGCAGTTAAACTGCACGAAAATCTCATTTTTTGTTTTTTATTTGAAAAATATTTGACCTCCTTGGATCCTTCAAAAATCCCGTTTGTAGCCCCATGAAAGCCCTATAGATCACAACAGTGAAATCGGATCGTTCCGGGGCCCCAAAACATGGATTCTACGTCCAAAAATACTTCGAAAACGACACCTAACTCGATCTCATAGCCAAAAGCCTTCAAAAAAAACCCTCTCGTAGCCTCATTTTAGCCCCATAGCGCCCCACGGGTTTGGGCGATCGGGCTGAAAACCCTGCGGGCACAACTAGATGGTAAACCGAGTATTTTGTCAAAATTTTAGATTAAAAAAAAGAATTCCTATGCCCAAAACGGACGGCGGACGGACATTTCGGTTTTGGAATCTAGACCTCTTGAAACGGATAATGTCAAATTTTGAGGCCGATCGGAATGACGACCTCCGTAGCGAAAACGTAGGTGAATTATTCCAAACCAAAAATGCTGTTCAGCGGAAGAAATTTCCGGTGAAGGTTTTATGGGTTTAATCGTTTCCTTTCCACATCAGGATGATGGGAAAACAAAGTCCTGGTGAGTGGGGTGGGGAGGCTCGAGGGGAGGGGAAGCTCTAAATGTGACTTTTTTTAGTTTTTCGGGTATATCTTGGGAACTGGTGTTGGGATTGAACAATGTCATACGTTAAAATTGTAGCTGACTACATTGAATGTAGGAAATTTTCCTACAATATTGGTGCTGAACATTTTTTCTGTAGGACAAACCGTTCTATGATCTTTTAAAGATCCAAAATTGACAAATTTGCCTGAAGACGTGTTCAAAATCCTGTTCCATTCGCTCATAAATTCAAAAATATACTTTTGGTTTCTTGGATTCTTTGGATTCTTGGAATAATACACCTATGTTTTCGCGACGGAGGTCGACGACTCCGATCGGCCTCAAAATTTGACATTATCCGTTTCAAGAGGTCTACATTCTAAATCCGAAATGTCCGTCCGCCGTCCGGGCCGTTTTGAGCAGTAGGAATTTTTTATAAAATCTGAAATTTTGACAAAATACTCGGTTTAACATCTAGTTGTGCCAGCAAGGTTTTCAGTCCGATCGCCTAAACCCGTGGGGCGCTATGGGGCTAAAATGGGGCTATGGGAGGGGGATTTTGAAGGCTTTCAGCTATGGGATCGAATTAGGTGTCGTTTTCGAGGTATTTTTGGACGTAGAATCCATTTTTGGGGTCCCGGAACGATCCGATTTCACTGCTGCGATCAATAGGGCTTTCATGAGGCTAAAAATGGGATTTTTGAAGGATCCCAGGAGGTTAAATATTTTTCGAGTAAAAAACAAAACAAAATTTGAAAAAAAAAAAAATTTTTTTAAACAAAAAAATCTTTTTTGGAAAATAAAATAAAATAAATAATATTTTTTTTTTTAATTTTTTCATTATTATTTTTTTTTCCCCTAACACAGAATTAAATTTCTGCACAAGTAACCTATATCAAAGAATAATAAACCCTTGTGTAAAATTTGCAGCGTTTTTAGACATGATTTAATGACGACAGAAGAGCATTGGAAAGGTTTGGAATGATTGTGAAGGGGCGGCATTCGACGGGAGAAACAAAGAGGAAAGAGCCTGAGGGAACCGTTGGCTGAACCCCACTACCAAGGGAGCCCCTTTCGTCCCTCCTGCAGTCAAAGAGGCAGGCATCGAGGTCATACAGGCTGAGGGGTGATGCACCACAATCGTGCAGTGTGCAGTAGGAAAATCTGAGGCGTGGTCTTATTGCTGTCATTGGTGAGGACGTAGATTTGCAGGTCCGGCTGATAGCTTTAGCTCCACAAGATGAAGAGATCATCTTCTTCAAACCAGGAAGTGGCAAATTGGAAGGAAGAACTTATTCTTCTTCAGCATTGCATGTGATTTTGCTCATTCATGGATTCAGTGGGTGCGACACAACCTCCTCAATCTTCCAAAAAGGGAAGTTATAAATTGTGAAATTGTTCAGGAGAAACAGCGCACTGAAGAATATCAGAGACATTTTTTACAAGAGCACTTCTACTCCAGTAGAGGTCGCAGCAGAAGGTGAGCAGCTTTTCATAGTGTAGGCTTTTCCTACAACTCAAGAGAAAAAGATTTGGACCAGCAGAAGTAGGGGAAAAGTGGGAGATGTGGGACACTTTCCTCATTTAGAATTTTCCTGTCCGTCTTATTCAATATTTGTTAAATCCGGTGACTCTACTTGGTTCCAATATATCTGTAGTATTTTTTTTTCCAGGGTCATATCGTCAAAATGTATTTAGTAGAGTGAACAAATGAAACGACGGCTGGTAGGGGGATTTGGGACATGGGTGCGGAAAAATGGGTTAAAGGTGCCCCAGGCACCTCTAGTGAGGCTGCGTCCCCTTTTTTGTGTTTCTAAATAAAAACTGATTTTCCATTCTAACGGTTGAAATTATCATCTAAACCATTTGAGAAATGGTCACCTTGATTGATCCTTCGCCTTGTGGAAGCGTTTGATGGGCGGAAAACACATTTAATTACTCACTATAGGGTTCAAGCTCTGGCACCTTTTACCACACCTTCTGTGAGGGGGGCGGGGGGGGGGGGCATTCTTTGTGAACTCTGATAAAAATGATGACATGATTGGAAAATTCGGGAAAGAAGCTTTTATATCTCTTTTTCATTTTCAAAGGTCCTCTAGCGCAGAAATAAGGATCGAGGGCCTAACTTTAATTGCTGCCTCAAAATCTTAGCTGTCCCAGGGCTCCCACTTTCCCCCCTACACTCCTTTCAACAAATCAACCATTAACATCAAGCCAGACCTCGCATCTCTGCCACCAACTCTTCCCAGCAGCACCCCAACCCGGATTGGGGCGAATGATGCTCAATCTTGTGCAAGAGGTTACTTTCTTTTCTCTGCATCTCAGTAATGATTAGGACTACAGAAAAAACATACAGGACCAATTTTGAGGGTTTTGAAGTCAGCCAATTCAAAGTAGTCAGTCAATTTTTATGTATAACATTTTTCAATCCGAACTACAGTTCCCGAGATATAGCCGAAAAACTTTTAAAAAGTCACATTTAGAGCCCCCCCCCCCCCCCCAGGACTTTGTTTTCCCATCATCCTGTTGAGGAAAGGAAACGATTATATAAAAATTATATTTATTATTATAATTTATCGTTTCCTTACCACAACAGGATGATGGGAAAACAAAGTCCTTGTGGTGGGGGGCTCTAAATGTGACTTTTTAAAAGTTTTTCGGCTATATCTCGGGAACTGTAGTTCGGATTGAATAATGTTATACATAAAAATTGACGGTCGTTTCGTGTATTTACTCAATTTCCAGCTAAATTTACGGTGGCGCATGTTTTTCGTCTATTGAACTTCAAAGAAGAAGAGTTAGGGAACCCGCAAAAAGCGGAAACAGGAGAAGGCGGGGGGTTTTGACAAGAATATGGACTACAACATCGACCTCATGTTCGGCGCATGGAGACCCGAGTCATATTAGACAAATCGGGTGAACTAATTTCCGGTGAAGGTTTTATCGTTATATATAAGATATTTATAATATAAAAGATATTTATATTATAAAAGATATAAATTATTTTCAGGAATTGTGTGGGTATTATACCTATGGGTATTATACCTATAATAGCCCAAGATGGTCTCCTATCAGTTTCATCATGATTAAATCAGCGGTACTCCCTGCGCATGGGCGAACGTAATTTTATTGTTACAGTCATAACTCCGTCAATTTCAAACGGATTTTTGTAAGATTTTCAGGGATTGTGCAGGTAAGGTCTCTTCTATTTTTCAATGTATCGGGCATTACGTCAAAAGAAACTCAAACACGTCCTCTAGCACCGAGCTTTCGGCTAATGTACTGCCTTCATCAGGCCTTATGACGAAATCAGTTAGTACTTAAAAGATGAGTAAGCATGGGAAACAAGAACAAATACAAGTACCCATAGTATGAGTTCTTCTCATGCTTTTTTTGGTTGCCCGGAATTGTATTGTCATGAGTATGGCGAATCGCTCGTTTCTGGTCTCATAAAATTCTAATGGTGACATGTCATGAAGATCACGAGGAAGCTTCTGTGCCATGACCTTGGCAGTGTATTTAATTTGCTCCACCCAAAAATTCCTTCTAAACAAATAAAAGAATATTCCACGTTTGGGATCCTGGGAGACGACTGTAACACCGCGGCAATAATGTTTTATTGCAAACTAATTTCCACCTTGTATTCAGAGTGAAATCCTTTGTCGGGAGTTTAATAATTACGTCAATGTTGACAGTTTAGACGCGCGTATCTTCGAAAAACAAAATCATTATGGTAATTTTATTACAATAATTAGTCAGGAACCAACGGTAGTTGATGGGGCTGGAACCTTCAGTTATTTCCGAGTATTGTATAACTCCTTGCCACGTGCCCCTTTGGAAATAAACGCTCACGGCATGTCAGTTTCTGTTGTAAGTCGTCAATAGCCTTATAGAAGCCCCCTTGTGTAATGGACCAGATACAGAGTGCAACCTGAAGTAATTGCTGTGTCACCGCAGTAGGTATATCACGAATGTAGAGGCCGGTTCACCAATTTAATCTAGTAATATTATAATATAATATTACTATTCAATTGGTGAACCGGCCTCTACATAAAACATTATACCTACCGGCCTCTACATAATATGTATATATAATATATTAATATATTATTATATATATACGCTCTCCGCGGAGTAAAGTTTCTTCTTCTTGATTGAACACTGCCTAAACAAAGTTCTTAGTTACAAAAAACTATTCTTAGATTGAAATTGTCATTGTCCAAACATTTTCACAGACCCTCAAGTGAAACAACCACAAAAAAGTTCTACACGACTGTTCCGAAAGCTAAAAAAGCTCATTTGGGGGATGTCTCATTTCTATCGATTGAGGGGTTAATTGATTGGGTGTGTCTTTATTTTATTCACATGCAAGTACCGTCTTATTTCCTAAATCTTCAGTCTCCTATCTAACGCAAAACCATACCTGCCCCCTTTGCGTGTACAATCCGTTCAGGGATCCTCTCCCTATCGAAATGCTGAAGTTCATCAATGAGAACAAGATCCTGCAGTAACACTGGTCCTCTCTCGCCGGCAGTCAGAGAGTTAGTTTTATCGGCAATTGGATTCCCTCCGGAAGTCGTCAGAGTGGAAGGTTTCTATAAAATGGAGATTGGGGATCGCTATTATTTAAATATATTCAAATCTCCAAACCCGGAACAACGTTCCGCAATGGATAAGGTATGTATGGCAAGAACAGAAGACCCCATGTAGAGGACCTACTGTCCTACTGTTACAAGCAGGTAGGCAACCATCATCACTACTGTCTGGTAATATAATTATAATAATATAATTGGTGACTCTAAAAGTACTTACACTTTCATTTTCAAAATGCTTCCATACTTGTTCCGCAGCTGGATCCTCACTTGAACCTTTAAAAAAAAATCGCGTGATATCAGTGGATCGTAATGTGTCAAACAAATTGTTTTTGTTTGAAAGAGTTTCGATGCTGCAAATGACAACAGCATTATATAGGCAATAATGCTGATGGCAATACAAAATTTGTTTGTGTATTTAATACACATACAAATTTTGTACGTGCGCATTGGATAGGAAGGAATCTCGCGTTCAGAAGTGCTCCGACACAAACGAGGAGACAAAATCGGTCGAAGGAGATTTTCACGGAAGAAACCCGGCTAAAAACAGCGGTGATCCACCAATAATTAGGGGACAATTATTGTCACGATTACCCTCAATCGCCGCAGACCAATTAGCTTGTTATGGAGGAATATGACTGAAGTTTCAAGTAAATTCACGAGAGTCAAAACCATGACAGCATATAATCATGTAAACCGTAGAAATAGAAACAAACTACAAAAAATTATGAGAATAATTTTTCCGGAAAACGGTTAATATTAAACAGATTTTGATGAAATTCGGCTTAAATTGTTCGGGAAGATATCATCAAGAATCTGTACCTCCAATAATTGGAGTCAATTATTGACTGTTCCATATCACACAGATCATTGACTGTTCACACTCAAGAGAGCTCGTAAAAACGTGGTCTGTCCTCTTCAAAACGCGGAGGAATCCTGCTGTTTTGTGGATTTACGAACTTTAGGTCAAAATTAAATGTTGACCAATAGTGGGCAGAAAACCACTTTTTTTATACAGATAATATCTATTGATATTATCAATATATTGATCAGATCTGATGGCCTAAAGGGTTGTCCAAAGTCTACACTGGATGTGTACCAAATTTCTGACTTTGGTTTAGGTACCTATAGAATAATTATTCTTAGAATAATACAACAAACGCAGCTTTCAAAAATACGAAGCCGTCCACCGTCGAAGGAGACTTAGTTAGTAGAAATTTTTCAAAGAATCAACAATTTTCACAAAATAGGTACTTGTTATCCTTTCTAGTTCGTCCCAGACATTCCGTGGGGCTACAAAGGGACTACAGAGGGTTTTGTAGGGACAGGGGTCGGGTGGGGTGTCGCTTTAAAAGTATTTTTGACGAACCTAGAATCCTTTCTTTGGAAAGTAAACCCATCCAGATCCATCCGACAACACGAAGGAGTTCTGGAGCGACAAATGAGGCTTTTGAAGGAGTTTGGCCAGGTGGTCGAATGAGGTGTCATTTCGAAGTAATTTTGGACGTAGAATTCATTATTAGGGGTCCGTTATCTGACTTAACACTATACAGTTTTCTGTCTTTTTTTTTTTTTTTTTCAAATGATTTTTATTGACAGTATCCAAGCGATTCATACAAAACAATAATAAACCCTTGAGTAAAATTTGTAGCTTTTATTGGATGGATTTAGCGTATTCAGCGATATTTTTAGGGCGTAGCAAGCACAATTCTAGTAGTTGGCGTCTGTGAGTACAATTCTCGCCATCACCAGGCCACATTGGGAAGTCATGCGTCGTGAACAGTTATTTTAATTTTCTCTTAGACACTGTATGGTAGGTATCTTAAAACGTATTATGCTTGAGAAAATAAATGAACAGGTAGGAATTATTACTACCAAGTAAGATATATTTTATTTGTTATTAAAAATAATTTTGACAGACATTAAATAATTTTCCTGGGGGGAGAGCAAAAGGTAAAAATACTAGGTATTTTAATAACTCATGTTCAAGTGCTCATGTGCCCAATTAATCAAGTGAGAGGAATCATTTCAATTGACTTTATGGGAACACGCTCCAGGGCGCTAAGTAAAATGCTACTTACCAACTCCGATGACGGCTACGCTGATCGTGAACAGAAGTGAGTTGTACATAGTGCGACGTCGAGAGTAGCTCCGCGATTGAAGCCGGGTACCTCCAAGTAGCGCAGAACAGCGTCTTACATCGTAGAGGGGAGTGAAGAGGGGTGCAATGAGACCGGTTGATTCATCCGAGCTAGGTCAGGACCAAGGGCGGTTCTTCGCCCTCTTCGCGGACCACTCTGCGAAAATTTTACATCCAAAACACCGGATAGGGTCAACGGTTCTTAAAGATCTTCTGAAGGCCTCCCGTAAGAAGCAATCATCCCAGAGACCTAGCTGCTCGGGGCCGCTCGGCTGATAAAAGGCAAATAGCCTGTCCATCAGCCTAACTCTTTGGTGTTCAACTCTCTCTCCTTCAAAAATAGTGATTCTTAGAACGCCATTTTCCTTACTCGGAATACTTCCGGCAGATCACCGACTGGTGGACCCACAACCCTTTTATATTCAGTACTAAACTCTCAAACTTAACCTAACTGACTAACTTCAAACTTAAACTCCTCTGCACAATCAGTATTCATGTAAATAACATCCTACCTCATAATTTGATTAGTTTGATTGTTGATTTTGTGCGAGATCATACTTAGTAGGTATTAGGTACCTACTCTACAGACGGGAGCTTGAAAAAGGTGACGCTCATGCGCCGAAATGTGGCAGGATATGTACGCTTTAAGAATAGATTTCATCTGCCACTGAATCTGAACCACCGAGTCTACCGCCCGTCTAACGCCGTACTCTTACATGATGATTAAAAATGGAGTAAAATGGAAAATCAGAAAATGTAGGCATCGAAAACTTCAGAAACCAAATCCTTGAAAATTTTCATTTCCAGTACCATAAGGAGAGAACATGTACCCATACATAAATTGCGCAGCCTTTTGCCTTTTACTACGTCCAGTGTACAAGTAGGTAGGTACAGTGGACGCCGCTTGTAAGGCTCAATCGCCAATAAGAATCAAAACTGTCAGGAACGGGACGGACATAGCTATCTATATACCTTGAAAACACGTCGGTTACAAGAACCAATCCTTCAGTTATAAAGTTCACTTTTTTCTCATTCTGAATTACACGTTTCTGTTTTGAATAGAATTTGAATAGAGAAGATCCGAAATTGAAGGTGCGGCTGTATGAAATGATTCTCAAGATCGTAAACGGAAGAGGGATAGTAAGGATACCTAGTGACGTGAAAGTCCTTAAGAAATAGTTTTTGAAAGGAGACATCCTTGTCATCTTTGAATTCCTAGTAACAATGCTATATACATTAATATACAATGTCACGATTTCTGTGTGGAGTTGAAAATGGGCAACGGGATTATGGCCATAGGGTCAATTGGGAGTGTCATTATCGAATTAATTGGACGAGGAATCGATCTAAGGTGGTCCCAGACACCCAAACACTCCTTGTGACCACCAAGTTGGGGCTGTATTGGCCTTCTGTGACTATATAGATGGGACGAACCCCCGTGAAAATTCATCCGTATGTGCTTCACAGTTTCTACATTCAAAAAGGCTACGAATTTTACTGAAGGGACCACACTTGGGACGCCACTCTTTTTTATGAAGCATAATTTTAAATCTATTGAACTGGTTTAGCAGCATTGTTAGGAGTCTAAAACTTTGATGAATATGTACCAACCTAGTTTCAAATGATTGTGAAATGGGGTTCGCCCAAACAACTTGTAAAAGCAAAGACATTTTCAACTTATCCCACAAAGGGAACAAATTGTTAGACGACCATTTGATCCACCACATCGAGTGAACCTGTGACGCCACTGAATGAATTGAAATGGAATTTAAATCGATAGGTAATTAGAATTAGGGGGACGAGGGGTAATGCACTTGAATTTGGAAGTCCTCAATTAAGAGATGGAACGTCATGGAATTTGAAAAAATAAATGAATGGCTTCAGAATTTATTTTATATCAAGTGTGCGAAAGCTTTTTCACTTAAAGTTGTTTTTGAAAGAAACCCTATCAAAACTGTCAAAAAAGTGCTTGGGGCGGCAATTCCCGCACTGTCACCAACACCTTGAGAAATAACCCGGGGTGATTCCGTGAGATAAATTTTGGTTGGTAGGTATGGGTAGGATTTAGTATTAAATACTAATAGGTAAGTATATATTAGTATTTTATTGAGGTTTTTTATTTTGAGGCCGATCGGAGTCGTCGACCCCCGTCGCGAAAACATAGGTGTATTATTCCAAGAATAAGGAAAAAAAAAATTTTTTAATTTAATTTTTTTTTACACAGAATTAATACTTGGACAAGTAACCTATATCAAAATTTGATATGTTATTTAATTATTTAATAATAATAAATGCTTGCGTAACATTTGCAGCGTTTTTCTGAAAATGTCCTAGCTTAAAAGTGGATCTGCTCGTTCCAAGTGGCGGGTACCATTATTATAATAGTATGCGACCTACGCTAACTTTCCAGTTGCGATCTACTCTGAGCCGTGCGACCTACGGTTGTTTTCTGGCTTTTAACGAGAGCTGATGGGAAAACGAACAATTTTTTTACGTGGTATGATCAGAATCACGGCACGCGTGTTCAAGGCCCGTGGGTGTTCGGCATGTGTTAATGGCGGGGGGTAGGGTTGAACATCGACGGTTTGGCTCCGATGTTCGATGTTTTTACCATCGATGTTTAGCTAGTCGATATTATCGGACATCGATGTTTTGGAGCCAACATCGATGTTTTAGTTCGTGGTTGGGTTTTCTGTCTTCAAATTTAGTTTTCATTGAAAGACAAAAACTACAAGGAAAAATGCTATGCGTGAGCCCATAGAGGCGCATGGACTTTTCAAAAAGAGAACATCACACGATGGAATTCTGGTCCTATTTTTCCTGAGAAGGTACTCGTAAATTCGATTTATTAAGAAATAAAAATAAATACCTACGATTTTTATTCAATGCTTTTGAGTTTTTTTATGAGTCCACTCGTACATTCGATCTCGGGTGAAAAAAACAAATCGAATCATAAGGTAAGACTGTTTTAAAAAGGAACTTGAGGCGCTGAATCGATTGTAAATAGGAGTGCACACTGATGGTATTTCGAAAGCCTGAGGCGAGAACGACCTAGCTGGATCTACCCTTGATAGAGGGAAAATCAAGGGCAGATTTTTCAAGGCAAAAATAATGAAAAAAAGCTCGTTAACGAGCTTGGTGCGTCTAAGATCAATTTTTTGTACCCTTACGTCCTCATAGTAAACAATAAGAATCGAGACAATAAAAATAATTCTGGGTATTTAAATAATTATACTTAGGAGATCGAAAAAAAAAAATTCACGATTAAATTTATTGAACATCGATGTTATATCGATGTTTTTGGGTCGATGTTTTTCTCACATCGATGTTGAACGTCCGATGTTGACATCGATGTACATATCGATGTATTGCTCTCGATGTAATAATCCATGCGGGGGGGGGGGGGATTTTGGAACGGAGGTTTTTTATCGTTGACCAACGGGACGGGGCGACGCTGCTTCCTATCATTAAAACGCTGCAAATTTTACACAAGGGTTTATAATTCTTTGATAATACTCACATTCCAATCCAGAGAACGCCCGTAAAAAATTAGATTTTAATGGTGTTTAAAATTGTCAAATCCGGTAGAGGGGAGAGTGGATCTCCACGACGATTTCTGGATAATAATTATCCAATAATTATTATTGGATCGATCGTTTTGGCTCCGATGTTCGATGTTATTACCATCGATGTTTAGCTAGTCGATATTATCGGACATCGATGTTTTGGACCCAACATCGATGTTTTAGTTCGTGGTTGGGTTTTCTGTCTTCAAATCAAATCATAAGGTAAGACTTTTTTTTTTTTTTTAAGGGAGCTTGAGGCGCTGAATCGATTGTAATAGGAGCACACTGATGGTATTTCAAAAGCCTGAGGCGAGAACGACCTAGCTGGATCTACCCTTGATAGTGGGATAATCAAGGGCAGATTTTTCTAGGCAAAAATAATGAAAAAAATCTCGTTAGCGAGCTGGTGCGTCTAAGATCAATTTTTTTTTCCCCCGTTAGGACCTCATGGTAAACAATAAGAATCGAGACTATAAAAATAATTCTGGCTATTTAAATAATTGTACTTAGAGATCGAAAAAAAAATTCACGATTAAATTTATTGAACATCGATGTTATATCGATGTTTTTCTCACATCGATGTTAAACGTCCGATGTTGACATCGATGTACATATCGATGATTTGCTCTTGATGTAATAAATAACCCTAAAAAACACCCCATGATGGGCTGACCAACGATTAGGGATGTTGAAAAGTATCGGTACTTTTACTAGACGTTACTCGCACACCATCATCCCACTCCGCGCATGCGCAATCTCACTCCATTATCGGTAATCGATGCGTTATGAGAAAGATCGATTGTTCGCTACGCTTTTCAATCGATGTTGCCTTAACTTCCAAAGCCCGCCTCTTGAAGCAATAGAGGACGGTTTTTTGATTTTTTTCAAACATTTTCTTTTTCAAATTCTTTGATTTTTACTCGAAACAACTACTACCCCCCAGGGATCCTTCAAAAATCCCATTTTTAGCCCCATGAACGCCCTATAAATCGCCACAGTGAAATCGCATCGTTCTGAGACCCCGAAAATTGATTCCACGTCCAAAAATAATTCGAAACCACACCTAACTCGATCCCATAGCTATCCCATAGCGATCCCAGCCTTCAAAAAACCCCTTCCATAGCCTCATAGCGCCCCACGGGTTTCGGCGATCGGGCTGAAAACCTTGCGGGCACAACTAAATAGTAAACTAAGTATTCTGTCAAAATTTCAGAATTTAAAAAAATTCCTACTGCCCAAAACAGCCCGGACGGCGGACGGACATTTCGGTTTAGGAATCTAGACCTCTTGAAACGGATACCTAATGTCAAATTTTGAGGTCGACCTCCGTCTGCGAAAACATAGGTGTATTATTCCTAGAATAATAAACCAAAATGGTAAGCGACCTCTGCTGGTCACCACGCATACGAACATGATAACATCCATAAATATGGATAATATCCATGCGGTCACCACGCATACGAACATGATAATATTGTTATCATGTTCGTATGCGTGGTGACCAGCAGAGGTGCAAATGCACCACAGCTGCAGTGGTTCCTTTCTTTAATAGCAGAACAGCAAATAGGTATGCATTTTGGTTTATTATTCTTGGAATAATACACCTATGTTTTCGCGACGGGGGTCGACGACTCCGATCGGCCTCAAAATTTGACATTATCCGTTTCAAGAGGTTTACATTCAAAATCCGAAATGTCCGTCCGCCGTCCGAGCCGTTTTGGGCAGTACCTAGGAATTTTTTAAAAATCTGAAATTTCGACAAAATACTTGGTTTATTTTCTAGTTGTGCCCGCAAGGTTTTCAGTCCGATCGGCGATCGGCGATCGCCCAAACCCGTGGGGCGCTATGGGGCTAAAATGGGGCTACGAGAGGGTTTTTTTTGAAGGCTTTTGGCTATGGGATCAAGTTAGGTGTCGTTTTCGAGGTATTTTTGGACGTAGAATCCATTTTTTGGGAACGATCCGATTTCACTGTTGTGATCTGTAGGGCTTTCATGGCGCTAAAAATGGGTTTTTTTAAGGATCCCAGGAGGTTAACTATTTTTCGAGTAAAGAATAAAGAATGTTTGAAAAAACAATTTTTTTGAAAAAAAAAATCCAAAAAATTTTATTTGAAAGAAAAATCCCAAAAAAATTTTGGAACCATCCCCATAAAATCGTGATTTTTCAACGTTTTATTGACTTTATGAAAGAGGTCTCTCTAGGAAGTGATGCAGAATTTTATTGTAGGTTTGAGAGGAACAAAAAAATCTAGAAAAAGCTAACACCTGATTTGTAAACATGAAAATTTCATTATCAGTTATTTAATAAATTTAACACCTGATTACTCGAAACTTGATTTTCGGGGATGGTTCCTTTCTACAGAATTCCGTCCAGTTCAAAATAGGAAACCGCCTCACTGTCTGGCATAACATGGCCATGACGATAATCGAAGGTGATGGAACATCGAAACGAAGATCGAACATTGAAACATTACCGATAAAAAAGTGTGATTGCGCATGCGCGGAGTGGGATGATGGTGTGCGAGTAACGTCTAGTGTACTTTTGAAAAAGTATCGATAAAATTTAATATCGATTATTTTATATCGATACTTTTGTCCCCGATACATATCGTAGTATCGATACTTTTTTCCGGTATCGGCGCCGATACTTTATTTTATCCCTCACATTTCATCAGATTCAAAACCTATGGCATATAGGACCATAAAATTTTTATGTCTTTGCTTTGGCACATAAACTCAAAAATCGTCACGAAAACTGTTGACGAAAAATGTCCCGGTTGTGTTTTGATGATTTTCACGTACAACCAACTTGGTTGAACCAAGCCGTTTCTAGGGAAATGGGGGGATGGTGGTGGTGGGGAATAAAGACATAAAATGTCCCAACGTGTTGCAGACTCGTATGCAAGCGTGGTTTTTTCTTTCAATTTTTAAAGGCGTTTGGCTCTGGAATCGAGTTGGGTGTGGTTTTCGAAGAATTTTTGGACGTAGAGTATATTTTAGGGGGCCCCAGAAGGATCCAATTTCACTGTGGGGATGTAAAGGGCTTTCATGGGGCTACAAAAGGGATTTTTGAAGGATCTCAGGAGGTCAAATATTATTTTCTGAGTAAAAAAAATAAAATAAATTTGAAGAAAAACATTTTTTCAAAAGTTTTTTCATTGAGACAGAATTAATTTTTGCACAAGTAACCCATATCTAAGAATAATATACCATTGAGTAAAAATTTGCAGGCGTTTTTGAAAAGTATCGATACTTCGATACCGACTCTTGATTGAAAGTATCGTATCGATACTTTTAGATACTGTGTAAATGTATCGATACGATACTGTATCGATTCTTTAGAAGTATCAAACATCCCTACCAACGATCCGCACGGCGCAAGGCGATGGAGAGAACTCAGCGAAGCTGGTGGAGTGTACCTCCAAGTTGGAGGCTCCAACCCTTTACTACCTTACTCTGTGCTCCAACCCAGTGGTAAGGGTGAGTTGCCCTAATAAGTTGCCTCGTTCCCGATAATTCGTATAAAACCCATTCATTTCGGCCCCCTTGATAATTCGTAATTTTTCTCGTCGAGCCAGTTGTCAACGCTCTGTAATTTGTATTTCTCATGCCGCGCATCTCTATAATTCGTATTTTTTCTCGTTTTGTCTCACACTGCAATTCGCAGCAAACATGGATGGTTCACAAAAAATCGAGTTGGGTGTCGTTTTCGAAGTATGCATAAACGTCGAGAAAAGAGAGAGAGAAAAAACGTAGAGAGAAAACCTTGGCACAACTAGGTAGATTGCAAACCGAGTATTTTGTCAAAATTTCTGATTAAAAAAAATAAATAAAAAACCCTTCCTCCGCTCGCGCCTCTCGCTGGAACACATCCGCTCGCGTCGGCGGTAATTTGGCCGCCAGACAGTTTTCCATGGAAATTTCGGGAAATTCCGGATTTTTTTTTTTTTTTTTTTTTTTTTTGCAGAATTACGTTGGTGGGCACCTCACTAGAGAATACAGGTGCCTCCCGACCTCCTCAGGCCTCTCTAATAAGAACTACACCCAGAAACTTGAAAAGGCGGCCAATTTAAATTTATTTAAATTATTTATCCGTTGACCGTTTGGCTCGGACGGCGGACGGACATTTCGTTTTTGTAATCCACGTGACATGAAACGGGTAATGTCACATTTTGAGGCCGATCAAAATTTTCGACCTCTGACACGAGGGTGCTTTATTCCAAGAACAACAAACCAAAACTAAAAACTAAAAAACGCTATTAATAGGTATAATTATACCTATAATTGGTTGGTCGGATGGGTCTGGTACCCCCGAATTCTACGAGCTAAGATACTAGAGCTAAAGGCCGCTTTACACGCTACGACAAATCGTAACGATCAGGTTGCACCAACTTATCGCTCCAATAAATCGAAAGGTGGAGGAGTGTTTACACGCTACGACAAATCGTAACGATCAGGTTGCACCAACTTATCGCTCCGATAAATCGAAAGGGGGAGGAGTGTTTACACGCTACGACAAATCGTAGCGATTAGTTGGAGGGACCTTCCAACCCAACTCCAACTCCAATAAATCGCTACGATGTCCCATTTACACGTTCCGATAAATCGTTACGATTTGTCTTAGCGTTAATGTCCCATTTACACGTTCCGATAAATCGTAAAAATCGCATCTGAACGATAAATTGTTACGATTTGTCGTAGCATTAATGTCCCATTTACACGTTCCGATAAATCGTAAAAATCGCATCTGAACGATAAATTGTTACGATTTGTCGTAGCATTAATGTCCCATTTACGACATAGGCGGCCCCTCCCCAGCAAAACGCAGATTACTAATGCGAACAGCAGACGCCATTATGCTGTATGGAGCTGAAATCTGGTCGGAATCACTGAGGTTCCAAATGTATAGACAAAGGATGGAATCAGTGCAGAGGAGAGGAGCGCTTCGCATATGCAGCGCATATAGAACAGTATCGGCCGCAGCAGTGCAAACTATTGCCGGAGCAATCCCAATAGACCTCCTAGCGGACGAAAGGAGAAGAAACTACTCACGCAAAGGAGAAAATGCGCCAGCAACCGTGAAGAAAGAAGAACGGAGAATGACCATGAGAAGTGGCAGGATTGATGGAGGACGGAGAGCCGAGGAAGATGGACTGCACGGCTCATACACAATGTTCGAGAGTGGTCAGAAAGAAAGCACGGAGAGACGAGCTACTATCTCACCCAGTTCCTCACAGGCCATGGCTATTTCCGAGCATACCTGAAAAAGATAGGAAAGACTATAGAAGCAGAGTGCATGTACTGCCACACAGAGGATGACGACGCCCATCATACCTTCTTTGTGTGCCCCCGCTGGCAAAGGCTGCGGAGCGGTCTGATGGAGGAGATCGAAGACTTCGAGCCAGAAACCATTGTAGCAAAGATGCTGGCGGCGAAAGACAATTGGGACGCCGTGCACACATTCGTCATAGCAATATTGAAGACTAAAGAGAGAGACAGGGAGTGGGAGGGAATTGGTGCCGTACCAGGCGCGACAGGTGATGGCAGAACAAGGGGGTGCAGTCACGGATTCGTGATAATATTTTACGAAAATATTATTGCACCCAACACAGATAAAAAGTACCTACTATCAAGATTTGCTATAGTTCATTATTTATTTGTTTGTTTAAAAATTCCAATTAACTATTACCAGTTTCCTTTCATTTTCTGGGTACACGCTGCAAACCTGGTAAAGGTGAGGTTGGCCGTCCCATGTCGCGAATATCATACTTATCACTCACGCCTAAACGGGAAAACTCCCTCAAGATGAAATCAATAGAGTTATCCAACAAACGCTTTATGAAATGAACAATGAAACGATCGAATGAAACGAAAGAATAAAAAACTTATAAATGAGACAAACGCAGATCACCGCGTTCAGAAAACACTTCCCAGAAAACATGGAAGCACACTAAACCCCTGATGCCATCCCCTCAGAAGCTGCTTCTGGTAAAAAATACCTTTGTGGGAAAACTGAAAAAATCAGAAACCTTGGTCGATCGAAATTTTATGATTTCATACCGTACAAAGTAATATAGCAACACCAAAAAGTTTTCAAAATATTTCAAAAGTAAGCCCCTATTTTTTCCATGATTTGAGACAGATTAGATCCTGAAAAAGTCCCTCATTACAAACGAAAATTCCCTGCCCATGAACGAAGACTGCCAACACTGATTGTGGAGGTGATTTAACATCTGGTGAACGGTGAGAAGGAAGGGTGTGCGCAGTGCCCAGAACTGCCCCACATTTCGACATTTCTGGCTTCACACTTAGTTCGTTGTTCCATAAGGTCCATGCAAAAAAATCGTCTCAAGAAGGGCAGTGCTCCCGTTATCATTGCACTATCAACACAGGCTTTTCAGACGTTCCGCGAACTATGTAAGGTCTACAAGAACTTACGAAGATTTTCGAGCCGAGTTTTGATTCATTTTAGCTAGGTAACTAATTAGGTAGGTAATACGTAGCCCCCCCTCTCGCCCTTCTGCATCGAGGGGCGCCTGTGCCGTACCAACCCTTCCATCACCCCCTCTCACATCTGACGAATGACCACCCCATGAAAGGAGAAGAATCGGCAGAACAGAAGGCCAGGACTGGTGGACGGAGATAGGGAAAGGGAAGATGAAGAACCTGCCCTCACACACTATCCCTATCACCCTCAAAAAACAGGAGACACAGACTTACACCGACTACAAGAAGAGGCCATACACGGCCAACCAAAGGAACTGACCTGAAGTAATACTAACTACGTAGTCCCGGGCAGCTTCCTGAGAGAAATCGAGGTGTTTTTTAGTGGGTAAACTGAGGTAAGCAGGACTCCCACACAAAGGGCGGGGACTTCCCCGCTGTCAGTCCATAAAGGATTTTTCATCTCGTAAAAAAAAAAAAATGTCCCTTTTACACGTTCCGATAAATCGTAAAAATCGCATCTGAACGATAAATTGTTACGATTTGTTGTAGCGTGTAAAGCGGCCTTAAGAAGACGACAGGCCACTCGACCCCCTGTATTCTTCAAAACCCTTCTCTTCATGTTGGTTCATTTTTAGCCATTATTTCCTATAATATAACTACTTTTAATATCAATAAAAATTGAGATTTATTGCGGTTGTAATTTTTCTCTCATGTAACTACTACCTAGCTTAAAATTTAAGCTAGGTAGTACATGAGAGAAAAATTACAACCGCAGTAAATAATATTTAATATGACCTACCTTAGGGGTACCTACCTCCCTCTAATTAGGAAGCCTTAACTTTAACATTTTATTTATTGTACCTATCAGATAAAATTAGATAGGTACCGGGTAGAAAATTAGAATGTCAACATTTTCTTCCCTTTGATTAAAAAGTGAACATTTTACCGATTGTCACTAGTGCTCCCTAGTGGCTAAGAATGCCGCCAAAGCTGTTTCTTTTCCACTTGGGCTTTGGAACGGCAGTCTATTCATTGCCGGTGTACGTTTTGTTAAGTTGGCTAACCTGGCACACGAAGGTAACGCTACCTTCCCCATGTTTATTTGGATTCTTCTCGTCTCGTTTGTTGACATTAGTAATCTTCAGTGGAGCTTATTGATGGTGTGGCTAGTATCGTGTAGTCAACCAGCGATTTCTCTTTGGTGGTAGTGCCGCACTTTCTCAACAATTCCAAGGTAAGTTACCGCCGTATCGTCTTCACTTGCCTTCTTTTTCACGTCCTTGCGTTACATCGAGCTCTGATACCGACTCTTACTCTTATCGCGCGTTTTGTTTTCTTCTCATTCATAGCTATCTGCTCATTTGGCAGTTTCAATATTTTCTTGACATTTACGACCGAACTTTTGAGGTAAGTCCTGAATGAAGAAGGATACTTTAAATCACTAGGCGTCGACGTTTTTATGGTTTCATGAACGTGCAGTAGGTAATGTAATACGAAACGTACACGATGTTTTAATACACATCGTCTGATTTCCTGTTCACAATAGTTATTAACACTGATCCCACCGTCAATATTTTGAGTTTTGTCAGTGTGTATCAGAGGTTTTTGTGACTTTGAAGACAGTATGTAAAAAAATTTACGTAATACGTAAAATTTACGTATTACGTAAATTTTTTTAAATGCATAATAATATTATGCTCTCTTCATCTTCACGAAAACCTCTGATATTTAATATCAGGTGTATTGGGGGTAAATACTCGATGGGTAGCGTATTTGAATACTTACTGGGTATTTACTCTAGTCTCGGAATAAGAGTTCTTTCTCACATTGCCGACCTTTCAAATTTGTATCGAACATTTTTGTAATCTAATGGGATGGTTAATTTGTGGAATACAGGGTAGGTACTATTGTCATGTGATAGGTATATATTTTCTACGTTTCAAGAAGATGTTGTTAAGACTGTTTGAACTAAAGCAGGTGTCTTCTTTTTCTGTCAGTCTATCGGAAATACATAGTCCCTGTGAATTTTCATACTTCCGTTAATAGAGAGTTCCTTCCTAAAGCCACTTTTTGCCTAACGGTGATGAGTTACGGTCGACATAACTCGAGATTTCGCGCATGCGCAGAAATAACGGTGATAACTTACGTCCTTATACCTAACGTCGAACGTTATTGCCGTAAAGTTACGGCAATAAACTTACGGTCTTAAGGATACCGCCGTTAATTTCGAGCAATAGAACGTAAATAGCGGCACTTTAAATTTAGCGTGACTTTTGATAAGACCGTATCTCTGTTACGTCTTATGTGAAGTTAGCTTTTCTTTGATTCTCCCTAGACAAATCCCTTACGGTGATGAAAATTAACGGTCGACGTAACTCGGATGTTTCTTTAGGAACTCTCTATTATAGAGTTTGTGTTATTAGAGAGTTCCTAAAGAAACATCCGAGTTACGTCGACCGTTAATTTTATCACCGTAAGGGATTTGTCTAGGGAGAATCAAAGAAAAGCTAACTTCTCATAAGACCGTAACAGAGATACGGTCTTATCAAAAGTCACGCTAAATTTAAAGTGCCGCTATTTATGTTCTATTGCTCTGGAGCTAGACTATCTAAGACTCTCTAACTTTATCCGTGATTATCTGGGCGCATTGTGGGGTCGGCTCCTGCCCCACTTGTGAGAACCAAAAATGGTTAAACACAATAAAACCCACATTTATAATAATAATATAATACACGATTAACTGTCTTTCTCTAACGATGTTTTAATGAACTAAGATGAGCCTTAATAATATTATATAATATATATTATTATTATTATAATATTATTATATAATATTATTAAGGCTCATCTTAGTTCATTAAAACATCGTTAGAGAAAGACAGTTAATCGTGTCGATTGTAGATTCGTATGGGAGTGGTCAGGAAGGGGAATAGGGGTACCCACAGCACGGAAGCCTATAGTTGCATTTCCATGCAACGATTTCGTCAAAAATCGTATCTGCGATGACCGAATGCTGGGCACGTCAGCCTCCTCGTTTTTTCTGCGTAGGGTTGATGGTTGAGTTGCCACTATACCTTTCAGATGGATGCGCAGGGTGTAACGCCGATCAGCTATCCAGTCTCAGTAGTCTTGGTGTTGGGTTTGGCAGTCATGTGCGTTTGTGAGCGAAACCGGAATCTGTCGCCGTCGTGTGGCCGTTTTCGTATGCATCCACCTGTTTATGGCGCCTCTGAAGAAGTTCTGGGCAGTCGACCGGCTTTGGCCCTACAAATGGAGTTTAAGAGCCCTTTCTGGCCAGTGTCAACATTCTTCATTACTGGACTCTGTGCTCCAGGGTAACCCTGTTACGTTTCGCCAGGGTGTTGAGGGTCTGCACACAGTCTCATTCCCGTTCCCAAAAAGAAGAAGATTCTACGTCCAAAAATACTTCGAAAACGACCCTTAACTCTACCCCCTCCCCATTTTAGCCCCATAGCGCCCCAAGGGTTGGGGTGATCGGGCTGAAAACCTAGCGGGCACAACTAAATGGTAAACTGAGTATTTTGTCGAAAGTTCAGATTTAAAAAAAAAAATCCTACTGCCCAAAACGGCACGAACGAGGGACGGACATTCTGTTTTTGGAATCAATTCATCCTGACACGTATATTGTCAAATTTGGAGGCCGATCAGAATTTTCGACTCCGTCGCGATTACGTAGGTGTATTTAAAAATATATAAACAAATATTTGGAAATAAATGCATTGAAGGGAGTGTGATGGAGCCACTCTGCAGCTGGTTGGGTGTGCCATCAGAAGGAAAAACTTGCTGAAATAAAGACCACATGAAGGTCAGTTAGTTAATACTTTCTCTCACCCAAATTTGATCGGAGCTGATGCAGAAATAGTTACCCGGCTGTAGAGAATGCTCTCTCTGACTCCACAATCGTGGGTGGAATCGTCAAACAAAATGTATAATAATATTATACTCTACTGCATATTATGCAAACTGGAGATAGCGCCCCCTCTTTCCCCTCAGATAGGTTAGATATTATCTGTATCTTAGATTTTTTTTTTTTCTCCTAGGCCGATGGTCTAGGCTCTTGCGCCATGAGACTTCTTGCAGCCCAATACAATTTTGCTGTTTTCGACCACGTGGTGTCGTCATGATGAAATTCTTGTCGGGGTATCCTCGAGTCGAGGACAGTCAAATAAGTGATTTGCCGTCATCGGTGTAGTGCTGCTGCAAAGGCTGCATCCAGGGCTATCTCTCAGTCCGATCCTGTGCAGGTGAGCATTCAAATAATCATGGCCAGTGTCAGCTCTGAACGCTGCAACTGACTCATGGCGAAGGAGATCTGGTGGGATGCGATTTCTCACGTCCAGCAGTGAGGCCCACTGCTTCCCTTCGGCTTTGTGTCGCTGAGCATCAAGCATCTTCTCCTGAACGTAGGATCTTATGGCACTTTTTGCGGCTCGATAGGTGGTAGGGGCGTCTGGCATAGGCATGCGGGAGCCTTCTCTCGCTAGGGCATCAGCTTGCTCATTCCCCCGTATGCCTACGTGTGATGGGATCCACTGCAAGACGATGGTTTCCCCCCCCCCCCCCCCCCGTGAGCAGCTGCTCCAACAGTTTTCTGCCCTTCAAGACATCATGGGACTCTGTTTCGCTGTTAGCGGACAGACTGATGATTGCGATTGCAGAGTCACATAATATCACAACTCTGGTGCACTCCAGCGTTTTAATCATTTCAAGGGCAAGAATCACCGCGCGGGCCTCACCGTCGAAGTTGCTTGCCAGACGGCCCACAGGGGCAGCAACTGTCCCGACTGCAGAGAAAACTCCAGCTCCTCCATTTTGCCTTGCACCGACTGCAGACCCATCCGTGTAGATCCGGAGCCAGTCTTCTTCTGGATAGCGGGTATGAATAGTTTCGAGAGCTACTGCATTAAGCTCCATGGGAGGCGTTGTCTGCTTGGAGACAATGCAATCAGGGAGGTATGTCCTGTGGCAGTGCAGCGCGGAGCTATTTCTCTTAGAGTTGGGAAGGGATCTGGGTTCTGAAGTGATTGGGTGAGCCCATACTCATTCTCCAGTTCTCCGATCTTGGAGAGAAAAGATTTCTGTGTGCTTAAGCGAGGGGCAGCGGGTGTGTATGTTTGCCAGTAGTGCACATCATTTCGCAGGAGACATTCATGCATCGACAGGGCAGCAGCCTGATTTCGATAACTAACAGGCTCTATTCCGGTTTGTAGCTCCATAGCAGCGGTTGGGGCAGAGTATGCTCCTCCTGTGATAACCCTCAGAGCGTTGTTTTGAGTGACCTCCAGCTTACGGATCGTCGCGTCAGTGGATGTAACCAATAATTCATTGCCGTACTCCATGGCAGGCCGGACGTATCCCTTGTACGCGAGGGTGAGGACATCCTGGGAGGCACCCACTTTGTCGCTGTGAGCCGTTTCAGGAGTGCAAGTCTTTTCGTACCCTTTTGGTTTATTATTCTTGGAATAATACACCTATGTTTTCGCGACAAGGGTCGACGACTCCGATCGGGCTCAAAATTTGACATTATCCGTTTCAAGTGGTCTACATTCTAAATCCGAAATGTCCGTCCGCCGTACGCCGTACGCCGTCCGCCGTCCAGGCCGTTTTGGGCAGTAGGAATTTTTTAAAAAATCTGAAATTTCGAGAAAATACTTGGTTTACCATCTAGTTGTGCCCGCAAGGTTTTCAGTCCGATCGCCCAAACCCGTGGGGCGCTATGGGGCTATAATGGGGCTACGGGAGGGGTTTTTTGAAGGCTTTTAGCTATGGGATCGAGTTAGGTGTCGTTTTCGAAGTATTTTTGGACGTAGAATCCATTTTTTGGGGTCCCGGAACGATCCGATTTCACTGGGGCGATGTTTATGGCATTCGCGGGGCTAAAAATGGGATTTTTGAAGGATCCCAGGATGTTAAATATTTTTCTAGTAAAAAATACCGAGTTTTTGAAAAAAACACATTTTTGAACAAAAAAATCCAAAAAAAATTTTTTTTTGAGATAAAAATCCAAAAAAAAATTTTTTTTTTAAATTTTTTCATTGAAAGAATTAAATTTCTGCATAAGTAACGTATATCAAAGAATAATAAACCCTTGTGTAAAATTTGCAGCGTTTTTGGCATTGTTTTCGGCATGAGCGTTCCAGGTTAAGCGTGGGTCTAGCTTCACGCCGAGATATGTGGAACAGTTGGACTGACTCAGTGGTTCCCCGTCCATAGAAAGAGAGACTGCGTGCGGTTTGGTGGATAGAGTGAAGAGCTGATACTCTGTTTTCAGGGTGTTGGTTCGCACCTCGTCCATTTTAGCCCAAGAAGAGAGGTCTTTCAGTGCGCTGTTCAGATCAGATTCAAGAGCAGGGATGGTACTCGATGTAGCCCAAAATGTCGATGTATAACCAAATCGTCGGCATACAACAGTGCTTTAACTCCCGGAGTAGAGGAGATGGCTGCGATAACATCATTTATCATGATGGTAAAAAGTGTAGGGCTTAAGACTGCCCCTTGTGGAACTCCGTTGCGGATCTGTTTGTAGGATGAGGTTTCGTTGTCGTATCGGACTCTTATGAACCTTCGAGAGAGGAAAGACCTGAGGGAGGCAAAAAGACAGCCACTGACACCCATATCATAGAGTTTTTTGACAAGTAGCTTTCTGTGCACCCTGTCAAAGGCTGTATCTTAGATAGGATCGCAGATACCACAAGAACAGCAAAAATATTGTGAACTTCAGGCATGAGGAGGACTTATATGAATCACTGGCAATGAGAATGTGATTCACAAGACAGAAAAAGCTGCTTTTTTTAAACAAAATAAATCCTGCTGGATCCCGCGTTGAGAATCCCGCATTTGCAAGATTGGAAAAACACCGCGGGTTCCCGCGGGATTTTGACCCCTAGTGGTCCTGGGCTGTGTACTACATGTGTTCCATTCCATCTCTGCCTCAGTCAATCGTGTTGTCAACTCATTTGGCTTAGTATAGACACGCTAAAAATGTTGTATAACGTAAAATAACGACCATGGTAGGCGGAACACGTTCTTGTTATCCGAGTAGGGTTTCCCACGCATATATTCAGTGTTGATGTTCCTATTTGTCTTCATCTTTTTTTTTTTTTTTTCTTTTTACAGATTCCCAATATGCTGAAAACTATATCTCGCTCCATGGCGTTGCTCAATGGTGGTAGATGCCCTCACCAGTTCGGACTGAGTATTTTCTCCGAGAAGATCTCTACTGGCTGCCGTTTTCACGACAACATAACTGAACGAGGATACAGGTAATATTACATACTGTTGGTACAGTTTAATACTGATGTCTTCCTACTTGACGGTCACTGTAGGATTAATTAATGAAATGTTAGTTCCGATTATATTATTTCAAAGTTTGACATCGCTTGTGGGCTGGGAGGCTTGACCTCCGTGTATTTCTTTACGTAAGAACGGATTTCGTCTGTTATGATGATGTTCGAATCTACATATTCAAAAGCCATCTTATCTTTAAAATCAGCATTCTATTATGCTAAGCTTTCCCCATTGTATCCTCCCTTCCTCTACAACGGATTGCTGAATACTTTTTTTCCTCACTTTTAGTGCGGAGTTCTTGGTTGACATTTCCTTTGGAGTTTCTGTTCTGGCTGGATGTTGGCTATGTAGGGTTTGATTTTAACAATAGTTTATTTCTTAACAACTGCTGTACACGTTTTCCTGATTGTGTCGATAATGCGTAAAATGATGTTGTTATTCTACAATTTTTATGCACTCATCTTGTGAGATATTCAAGCGAATTGAATGAAATCAAGATGTACTTTTTACCTCCTAAATCCTTTCGCTAAGGGCTTAGTTTCCCAAGAAACCGCGTAAACCCGAAGAGCCATGTAAACTCCTCCTCAGAAAGAGTAATCTGGCTAATTACTAAATTTCATCATTAAAATAAAGTTAGTTATTTTTCGATTTCAGGACCTCCTCAACCACAGCGCCATACGTCCTTACGCAAGATGATCGGAGGGACTTTATGGCCGTGTTCCCTGATGTTGTTCGGGAGATAGTTGAACATGACAAAACAACTCCAGAACTGGCGAATTTGTACACCAAAGTAAGTGGGTATTCATTTACAATGTACCCTCGAGTATTCAAACCGATGATGATCACCTCGACACACCTATGTATGCATTCGTGTCGGAGATCGAAAAGTTGTCGATAATTAAATTAACAAAAGAGCAAATTTTGCTCTTTTGGGTTCGCCTGGCATTCCATAATAATATTATGTACATAATGTGTACATATTTTGTACATAATATTATTACATAATGTACTTTATGTACATATTATATACATAATATTATTATTTATGTGGCATACCACATGTATATGTTACCGTTAAAGTGTGAAATCAGTTAGTTTATAGATTAACTACGCAGACCATTTAGAGTGTGTAATTTCTCGCATTATACGCTTAATCTAGTTATTATGTGAAATAATGAGAGCCCAGTCGTGAAAGTGTATAATAATATTGGGTTCAGGTATGAATGGGATTTCATCGGGGAGATCTCGAGGTTGAGGTTCATTTCAGTTCAATAGGGATCTTATCTTATCTGTTCCTATACATAATACAGCCATGATTCAATGCTGAGTAACTCAACTGTTATCCTCAGTGGCCTCAACATGGCAAGTTCCTGAAGAGTTCAGCCAGGTAACGTGGATGTGGGCAGTTCAGTGTTCGCGAAGAAAGGTTCTTGGATGCCTCTGAAATACCTCCAAACAAATCATCAGTTGCGACAGCCCATGCCCTTAGGGACGGGCAAGGATTTTTTCGTTGCCACTGCACCACAAAATGCACCTCGAATAGAACAACTGATAGAACAATAAAGTTCATTGCAACTCGAAATGGATATGTCATCAAAGCAACCCATTCTTAAATAAGTGATCTCACAATAATTGTTCACTTCATACATGTGTTCTACACTTCGATGTTTCTACACTTTAACGACTGATGTTTCGTTATTTTACATAATACCTAGTTATTTCATGCATTCCTTAGGGAAAGCATGTACAAAACTTTGAATTATACGCTCTTACTGAAACCACTCGTTATTTCATATACTAACTAGTTATTTTATGTACTAACTGATTTCAACTTTAACGGTAACAAATACATATTTGTTCTCGCTGTCATATCTATAAAATACATTGTGTGATGATTTCACACAAAATAATGATGACTTCTCTGCTGGTCTAAACTGTTTATTATATAATTGCGAATTTCGCAGTTGCGAACTGCTAAGTCCGATTACCGCCCACAGTGACGTGTGCTTTCAAACCTAAGTTTCATGATCAACTACACCATATTGCAGTATCAACTTTTATATGCAATATGGAGTAGTTTTTCATTTTACCAAAACATGTTTTTGGTTTATTATTCTTGGAATAATACACCTGTTTTCGCGACGCGGGTCGACGACTCCGATCGGCCTCAAAATTTGACATTATCCGTTTCAAGTGGTCTAGATTCCAAAACCGAAATGTCCGTACGCCGTACGCCGTCCGCCGTCCAGGCCGTTTTGGGCAGTAGGAATTTTTTTTAAATCTGAAATTTTGACAAAATACTCGGTTTACCATCTAGTTGTGCCCGCAAGGTTTTCAGCCCGATCGCCCAAACCCGTGGGGCGCTCTGGGGCTAAAATGGGGCTACAGAAGGTGTTTTTTGAAGGCTTTTGGCTATGGGATCGAGTCAGGTGTCGTTTTCGAAGTATTTTTGAACGTAGAATCCATTTTTTGGGGTCCCGGAACGATCCGATTTCACTGTGGCGATCTATAGGGCTTTCATGGGGCTAAAAATGGGATTTTTGAAGGATCCCAAGAAGTTAAATATCTTTCGAGTAAAAATTAAAGAATTTTTGAAAACACACACATTTTTGAAAAATAAATCCCCTCAAAAATTTTTTTTGAAAAATATAAATACCAAAAAAAATTTTTTTTTTTTAAATTTTTTTATTGACAGAATTAAATTTCTGTACAAGTAACCTATATCAAAGAATAATAAACCCTTGTGTAAAATTTGCAGCGTTTTAGCTTATTTTCCAGAAGCGAGAAATTTATCTGGGAAATGGAAAAATTGGGAAGTTGTTTTTTCCATGTTTGTATCCCTTGCAGAGTAGATGCTTTCCTGTCCACTCAAAGGTTGCTAATTTGAAGGCCTCGTCATCTTGACAGCAATTGTTTGATTCAATCTGACGAAATTGGTCATAGCCGAATGCATAGCCCTATACTTTTGGTTTATTATTCTTGGAATAATACACCTATGTTTTCGTGACGGGGGTCGACGACTCCGGTCGGGCTCAAAATTTGACATTATCCGTTTCAAGAGGTCTACATTCTAAATCCGAAATGTCCGTCCGCCGTCCAGGTCGTTTTGGGCAGTAGGCATTTTTTTTAAAATCTGAAATTTTGACAAAATACTTGGTTCACCATCTAGTTGTGCCCGCAAGGTTTTCAGTCCGATCGCCCAAACCCGTGGGGCGCTATGGGGCTATAATGGGGCTACGGGAGGGTTTTTTTGAAGGCTTTTAGCTATGGGATCGAGTTAGGTGTCGTTTTCGAAGTATTTTTGGACGTAGAATCCATTTTTTGGGGTCCCGGAACGATCCGATTTCACTGGTACAATCTTTAGGGCTTTCATGGGGCTAAAAATGGGATTTTTGAAGGATCCCAGGATATTAAATATTTTTCGAGTAAAAAATAAAGAATTTTTGAATAAGAAACATTTTTGAAAAAAAACTTTTTTTGAGATAAAAATCCAAAAAAAAAATTTTTTTTAATTTTTTCATTGACAGAATTAAATTTCTGCACAAGTAATGTATATCAAAGAATAATAAACCCTTGTGTAAAATTTACAGCGTTTTATAATATTATTATTAAAATAATGTACCACCGCTAGTTTTTTGTACCGTTTTATAAAACTCAGAGGCGTTTTCTCAATTTTAGGTTCTTCAGTATAATGTTGCTGGTGGGAAAAAACTTCGAGGGCTGACTGTAGTGTATAGCTACCGTCTTCTTGTCAAACCCGAGCAGCTCACTCCGGAGAACGTCAGGTTGTCCCAAGTGCTTGGGTGGTGTGTAGAAATGGTGAGTCATTCATACGGCAAAAGCTTACTCAGTTACAAAACAGCACATTTTGGTGTTTGTAACTTAGTTCATTTAATAAGTGAAATAAAGTAGGCGAATGTTTTATGTTGCAGCTCCAGGCGTTTTTCCTAGTTCTCGATGATTTAGTTGACCAATCAGCCTCCAGACGAGGCCGTCCCTGTTGGCATCTGGTACCTGACGTTGGGTTGAAGGCTATTAACCATGCACTTCTAATCGATTGTGCCATTTATAAGTTGCTGAAGAAATATCTGTCGGGGACACCTGTTTACTTACCTATCATGGAATTATTCCACACGGTTAGTTAAAAAGAAAAAAACATGTTTTAGTCTTCAGATTTATGACAATTTGAGATTACAACCTTTCGTTTATTAGTTGGAAATAATCTGGAATGGGCAGGATTAATATGGAAATCGAGGTATTTTTCTAGGTTTACTTATTAATTTTTTTAATTTTTTTTATGGGCAAGGGGGGAATCCCCCCGGGGGATGCTGTCATCCCCTGCGTCACCGCGACCTCGAGTGTGATCTATTGTGACTCGTTTGTCCGTGTCTAGTAAAAGACCTTGGATATACCCGCTTCTTTTATGAAGTTGAGTATATCTTTAGTCAAAGCTTCCATTAGGTGGGTGGCTCAAGATGCCCCTGTTGGAAGTGCCGGAATCTGGTCACTGCTAAGGCGGGACATTTGCACAGCACGTGCTCCGCCGTCTCCTCATCTTCCAGACAGAGACGACATTCTGTCATCTCTGACTTGCCCATCTCTTGTTCAGGTGATATCTCTGTGAGCAGTGGCCGGTGAGAATACTGGGTATGATCCTGACATCTTTTCTTGACAGGGGTAATAGGGTCCTGTCCCTTGGTGCAGAAGGTGTAATGAACCTTTTAGCTTGTCTGAGCCCTGTGGTGATATTCCAGAGGGCAGTTGTTTGATCTCTCTCTCATCGTGTCACCTGCTTTGTCAGGTGGCTTTTTGTAATTTAATATACTATACTTACTAATACATTGGCGGCTGAATATGCATTCGTGCCTCATAATATGTATATAATAGTAATCATTGCAAACATAACTATTAAAGTATTTTAGAGGTAGCTCTGATATCTAGTAATGAACTGTGCTTCGTATTGCTCGAGCACACAAAATCTGGTTATTAGTGAATCTGTACACAAAGGATGCAAGGAAATGTTGATCAAGACGTTCTTTAGTGGCTGCAGTGTTGTCCCAAGTCTTGAAAGGGATCAAAAGAACTGGCCAAGTTCCCCAGTCATCGCCTATTACAAAAATTTAAAATTGCCGGTATTGTCTAGGAAATGTTAATCAATTCTGTTGTCATTAACTCATCCAATTCAAAGTATTTCATCATTAATAATTACGTTGCTTTTAGACGAGGCTTCTCACAACCCTCGGCCAGGTCTTGGATTGTAATACCACTACAGACGCTGGTGTTTCATTTGACAAGATTGACATGGAAAGATACAACTTTATTACCACCCACAAAACGGCATTCTACACATTTTATTTACCCGTGGCAACAGCTATGTACATGGTATGTATAATTCAATTCGAATTAGACGTAATGCGTCTGAGGAACATTTTTCGAAATTGTTCGCTAAGGAAACACGGTGCTTTACAATATAATGTTGCATGATAGCATTATCATTTATTACATCAAATTATGAGATGCTTATTTCTTTTTACACCAAAATCTTCTACCTCATTACAGGCGGGTATGTTCAATCCTGAACAGCATCGTCAAGCTAAATCCGTCCTCCTTAAAATTGGTCGATACTTTCAAGTTCAGGTAAAGTGATCCTCATTATAATTTACGTTCTGTAGATGTTTTGTGTGCATGATTTGGAGCACTGAATGATAACTTAGTGAAGAGAGTGAGAACTTGGTGAAGAGCCCTGAGCAAAGCAGTAATGTTACATAAGGTGAGTGTTATTGATCTGAGGGTGTATGTGATCTATCATGGGCGGAGTAAAGTGACGCCCTCTCTACTTGAAGACTTGCAATCTAAATGGACGTTCACACTATACCAATTGGCATGGTTTGGGTTTGGCCAAGCGGCAAACCCAACTAGTGTGGATATTTCAGCCATGCTGAAAGCCGAATCAAATGATGCCGAAAACAAGACAAGTTTCCCGGCGCAACGTGGCTTGAGCCGCCATGCCTCATTTTGCAGTGTGGATGTGCCTTATTAACGGTTTTTACCTGAATTAATTAATACTAATAGGTATTATTCATTTGTGTTAATCTGGCAATACAACTGCTAATAATTAGCTAAGAATTATTCACATTGAGGGCCAACCATCTTAAACCGACGTCGATGACGATTTATTCGTCTCTTATTAAAATTAGGAAGTATCCAGGCAGGGATACCGGTCTCACTTTGCTTGGCCATTAAGTTAGGAAAAAATCAGAAAAAAAAAAAATTGTTGTTGAAAACCTAACGTGTGAGTAGCGTTGGTTTAAAATCCTAAAATACATCCGAAATAAGTGTCTAATTGAATAGGCCCCTTCTTGAAACTGGCTGCTATCTTTCTCTTTCTGTCGACGCTTACTCCCTTTACTAAATCGGTAACGCAGTCGTAAAACTCTCCCGCTCGACCGAATATTGACGTTCAAATGCAGCATTACAATTCTATTCGCGAGAGGGCATATGTCCAAGCACCAGCCACAACAAACTGTAAGCAATGTAGAGGAATATAGTAGTAACCGCGCATCCAGCGGGCCCAATTTAATCCAAAATTCGGTTGTGCAATCCGGATCATTAAGCTTTGCAGGGGTTGGGCGCCTCTAGGAACAAACCCCATTTATGAAAAGCCTGTGACGCAAAGTTACCCACAACCACAGTTTATTATCCCTATTATGATGTATAATATAATTTATGTTGCTCCCTTAGGATGACTACCTTGATGTTTTTGGGGAGGAAAACGAAATTGGAAAAATTGGAACGGACATCCAGGACGGTAAATGCTCGTGGTTGTCTGCTGTTGCTATGCAAAGGGCGAACCCCAAACAACTGCAAATATTCAAGGTTAGTACTTTTCTCTAAGGTCCTCAAGCTATTCTACTTCGGATCAAAGACGTTTTAAAAAGTAAACCGTTGGACTCAATATTTTCTCTGTGCTGTGCTACTTTGTTTTTAGCCAACATAGGTAGTTGAAAAAGTTGATTTGGTTTCATTGCAGGAGAATTTTGGAAAGCCTGGCACTGAACAAGTGAAAGCGGTTAAAGATCTTTATATTGAAATGGGTCTTCCTTCGGTTTACAACATCTTCGAACAAGAAACGTACAACATGATCAACATGCACATCCAGCAACTTAGCGCCGGTCTTCCTCACGATCTATTTTTTGGTTTGCTGGAAAGAATTCACAAGAGGAATAAGTAATCAACCATTCTACCTTTTCCCAATATGATTACTTGTGTCATTCCATCGATAAGGGAGTATAGCTCTCCAAATCTACCTATTCGTATTAGTTCTTGTTTTTGCTGAGACACATTTACGTGAATTGTTTTTACGCACTGCGAATTTTCTCTCTTTCTGACCTCTTCTGAGACACCAGAAAAGTAGCTCTTCCCATACCAAAACTCTTAAATTTGTCTTCCTTTCCATTCCTTTGATTCATAATATCTATCATATTGATAGATAATATATTTATCAAGAAACCAACTCACTCTGTGAGGCGGTTTCCTAGTGTGGTGTTTGCCGACGGTGCAGAGGTCTAATCCAATGAGGTGGTTAGGGTGAGAAATGACTCATCTGCTGAGTACTAAATTGTTTATTTAAATAAGTAATCAACCATTCTACCTTTTCCCAATATGATTACTTGTGTCATTCCATCGATAAGGGAGTATAGCTCTCCAAATCTACCTATTCGTATTAGTTCTTGTTTTTGCTGAGACACATTTACGTGAATTGTTTTTACGCACTGCGAATTGTTTATTTAAATAAACAATTGTAGCGTGGGGACCGGTTTCGAGCAACTAAGCTCATCTACAGCCCTGACAAGAAAACCATTTGTCATTAGCACCAGAGAAAAACCATAAAATTATATTAACAAAGTAACAAAGTTATATTATACTGAAGGTATATGACAATGGTATAAATAGTGGAAATTATAACTGATGAAAACGGTCCAGAATGGTGGTAACTTGACAATAGTAGTTTTGGAATATGGACCCACTGTTAAAATTGGCTCCATGACTGATGGCCAGTGAACCATTTGAAAAACCAGTTAGGCTATACTACAGGTACTGAAATGAGAATTGTTTATTATTCTAGAGGCAAAACAAATACTCGATATGTGAGTAGTGACAAGGAGAAATTATAGGTAAGAAAGTCAGAGGTAATTTTAAAAATGGACCCATTTGACAAGGTTATTGGTTCTAATTGGTAATAGGAAAGATTAGGTTGGAATTATTCTTATTTAAAAAAACAATTGATAAGTAAAACTGCAGAAAAAGATGACATACCTAGGTGACCTAGTTGACACCATGTCCCCCTGTCCGAATAAGCGCTCGGCCGAGCGAAGCGAGGCCTTATGTCTGAGTAGGGGTTTGAACGTGTCCATCGATGCTACGCATCCCACTATCGGGGGGTCTGGGGGGCGGAGCCCCCCAGCTGGGTGCGTAGGCGAGCAAAGCGAGCCGGAGCATCTAGTCTAGTCTAAATCACTAATTGTCAACGTGTCTGTATGTGGCTGGGTATGTCAATCGCCTACTTCTCCTAAACGGTAAGCCCTAAAAATACGGCGATTTTTCCTATCGTCTCTGACGACCGTTTAGCTACGAATAGGGGGGTTTAGAACCCAAAATTTTGGCACGTGCAAATTGGTCCAACTATCCGTATCTTCGTTATTAACGGTCGGATCGAAATGGGGTTTCGACCGTATCCTACCTAGAGATGCGAATTTTAATAGAAAATTTTGAAACAACTCATTCCGACGACGAGCGATTTCTGACGGCAGGTTTAATTTCTCAGATTTCCTTAGATTCGGGCGCGTATTGGACTTTGAGACCGGTCGCGGTCAAGGAAGTCGGAAAGACGTACCAAAACGGGTTGAATCAGAGAGTTTCAAGGACCTTACAAAGATGGAGGAGGCGGGAATCGTTTTTTGCGGGCGAGAGGGAGGGGGAGTATGGGAAACGATGGAAACGAATAGGGGGGTTTAGAACCCACCCCCCGGCCCAGCTGGGTGCGTAGGCGAGCAAAGCGAGCCGGAGCATCTAGTACGATACTAAACAAACTGAAAATAGTTATGTAGGACTCATCGTCCCTTCATAGATTTCCATTCCAAACTAAAATTTGAATTTTGAATTAGTTTACTGTATTCATTCAATGTTGGCAGGTTTTCCTCATTTTTGATTGACGAGTAGGTACCTTCTTTTTTTCTTTTTTTCTTTTTTGCCGATAAACTACTTTTTATTTCTACTTTACGAAGGGTGCCATACGCATAAGGCCCAAAGTGCTATTCGGAAAAGCAGCAGCAAACCAGCATTCGAAAAAATGGTGCTTGGGCCCTTATGCATAATATCCATATTATGGCACTCTTCATGTCATCATGTTAGTGTACATAGTTAACCATCCTAAAATCGTGTTTCTGCGCGTTATTCATCAAACCTGTTGCTAAGGTTGTGTACAGGGAGATTTTCTAGACAGTGTTCACGACTAGGGGTTGCAATCCCGAAAGTTTTTCTGAATCCCGGAAAACAACGAAAAACTTATAATTGAAAATAAACATTTTCCAAAAATATTATGTACAGAATAATTACTTACACCTTTCAGGATGGGAAAATTTTACTTACGTAAAAAACCTGCTTAGAAAGCATAATGTATTCAAAGTTCGATCAGCCAATTCGCTTCTTAAGCTTTGTTTAAAAGGAAGGCCAGCCTCTATGACCTCCAGTGGGATGGTCAGAAGATATTTATACACTGCGTCCAAATGGTGGCCTCGGCTGCCTCCATTTTCGAACAGGTTATTATTATTATTATTTTTATTTCGTGATCAGTACATCTTACTGCATTTTCGCTACTGGCACCGGCTGAGTCATCGATTTGCGGATTCTTTCCTCCAGTAGGTTTAACAAAGTACAACCTGCGCGGGAGATGCCCGACAGATCAGCAGTAATTTAGGATTCACCTTCATTTATTTCATTAGACTCGTCAATCGCTCGGCTTTCGAATATCAGCCTTTCCAACAAACGCTTCAGTTCTGTTACAGTTCTGGTACAGTACCTCAGTACTCCCGAATACAAAATTACGAATAGGGGACCAACAAATAAGGAACTTCTCAGCTATGTTTACTTGCTGATTATTATTCGTATTATTTTATCATTTTTCTTCACCGCATTGTTATTAATTATAATTATTGTAATTTTTCTCATTATCACGCACATGATTAGATTAGCGTTTCTCAATGCTCTAATTATATACTCTCATGGTACGCAAAACAAGGGGAAAGTAGGTTAAGGCCGAGTACTCCCCTCCAGCTCATGCGAGTGCAGCAACGCGAATTCTGAGGCACTAGACGCAACTGTTAGCCCTGATCATTGAGATTCCAGCCGACCATTGCTCGGAGATATCATTTGAATCGTTTTCACGACCTGTTTTCTGAACAAGTGAATTTTCTTTCAAGGTGTGGTCCCTTTTGGAGGTGTCCTCAGGCATGTAATTAAACTAATTTAGACTTTTAAAAATGTGAAGCGTTTTTATTACTTTTACTTGTTCAATCGCTCAGAACTTGAATAAAAATTGCTTGGGGTGATTTGTTTAGTAATTTTCCTGAGGTACCCGGTCTTGCCCATCCCTACCTAAAAAAGACACGACTCGAGGTTGGTTTGAATTCTTCGTAGCCAAGATGTTTACGAAGGCAGACGTGTGTTTATTTGCTACAATTTCATTTTTTGGATGGAATAATACTCTATAATAGAGATGGTACCCGCTCTTACCCCACTTTCCCCTGAGTAAATAAAAAGTAATAATGCTGAGTATTTACTCAACTTCTTTTTTATGTATATATACCGGTTGATACTCGTATAAGTACTATACTGATATCCACATTTTTGTTGTCACTATTAACACAAGGCATTTACATCTTTAGGTAGTTCACTCAGTATCATAATCTTGGCATTCTCTTGGCTAGTTAGAATTGTCAGCATCTATGCCACTTCAAGGATGAACATGTTTTTGTTCAACTTCTTTTTTTTCTTTTCTAAACGATGTGTCGGTATCACTTTCCGCCTTGGCGAGACCTGGATAGAATGCTGAAGAAGGACGTTGATAGACGTGGGATTTCCACTTATTTTTACGGTTGAATATTTAATGATGACTTTTGAAAGGACACAAATATAATGACATGTTTGGGTGAACTGTGAAATCACCCAAATGAAATCTTACGAACCAGTCTCGTTTTCAACACTAGTCACATTCCCCCCCCCCCCCCCCCCAATCATTTTTGCCACTGTTTATAATTTATTATTTAACTTTAGTTTTTCACGATTGTTCACTAAAATGATGATTTATTGTTCTATTGTTTTCTAATTTTAGTAGTACTTCAGAGGCTCACGGAGAAACATCATTAGGTTTGTTCCAGGTCCTGCGCATGTCTCCGGCGATTTCTGTTAACATTCCGTCAAACCTGGAACAAACCTATTATGAGGTGCTTGTCTGCATTTACCTCTACTCATGTTTTCTTCCTAGTCAACCACGTTTTATAGAAAATGGAACTTAATGAAGCTTATCCGTAAGTGGATACAGTTCTATTCTTTATTTGATTAGATGCATTGTTAGGAGTACCTATACGCCAAGTACCATGGCCTCAAAACACTTTTCTTAGTTTCTCAGTGAGTTGTGTGTAATTGTAGTCCCTGGTATCGCAAAATGATTCAAATGCTTTTGTCTTCCCTTAGTCGTATAAGGGGCCCCAAAGTAGCATTGAGTATTTTTTGAATGAGTCGCAGTAAACGTCGGCAGAGTATCACTTTTCGGTGTAACTCGGTAACCAGCTCCGGTATTTAAATCTTCACGTTTTTAAGATGATAATATCATAATAATATTGATATTGATAATATTATTATCAATTAGGTACACTAATCATATTATGATTAGTGTACTCAATGAGTAATCAACTTCCAATACACGTACTATGTATTTCAGACTCAGATTCGGACGTCAAATGTGTACGTAGATTCTTCCATTCTATACATTTTGTTCAACTGTTTATTGGATGTGCGTCTAATATTTTTCTCTGTTAATTTTGGAATCATGCGCCGCACAGTGGGGCGAATACGCAGAAAACCCGCGACATTGGCCGAAAAACCAAGATGTTCGGACCGATGAAAAACCTCTTACATCCTATCCCTAATACCCCAAGGACATGGAAAACCAATTGCCGAGACAGAAAAATCAAATTTGGGGAACGTAGGTACGGTAGAATGAACTTGAGTGGTATGGGGAAATCAGCGTTATTCAGGCAGCTGGTATGGGATTTTTTAAAAATTCACGGTGTGTTCGCGTGCGTTCGTGGAATCAATTCCCCCCCCCCCCCCCCCCCCATTTCATTCTGTTCATGTATTACCAATGTTTTGTAGTAGCAACTGACCGCAAATAAATTGTTTTGGGGTATTTGTGGACTTATTTCGTTGAAAAAAGGGAGTTTTTGACCGGTTTCTGACACAAATTGGTCATTTCCGAAAGAGGTTCCAAATGGTTCAAAAAACGGCTTATATCCCCGTGTTCCTGACGTATTTCTGAAGGGAATCTCGTTGATTTTACCACCTACTTTTTCCTACCTTGCGAGAACGGTGATAATTTGTTAGCTCAACCACTGTAAATGTCATGTTGTCGGTTTTGTGTGATACCAACTATCATAGGCATTCGTTAGGAAATTACGATTGGGACTGGTAGCAATCGATTCAACGACCCAAAAAACATGTAAAATTACACCTCACTTGCCTTTTTGTAAAATTAGCTATTTTTTAGAACAACATTATTTGGCCCATTTGGTAATCTGGGTGGGGAAAATCGGGCTGGGACTAGTTGCAATCGATTCAGCACTCCAAAATACGTATTCGAGGACACCCCAGATGCCAATGTTGGTTTAGGATGATTTTTTGGGATTATATGGAGCACAATTTTGGAAATTGGACCACCCCCCACATTCCAATTGGGCTGGCTAACGAACTCATACTTACTCTTAAGGGAGAAGGTTTTTTCTGCGAAGGAACGGATTTTTTATCGCGTAAATTAAAAGAGAGTTACGTATATTATATACGATAGGGTATCTCACGAGTCCCCCCCCCCTCCTAAAATTTCCAAAATGGGGGAAACATACATAGAACGGACTTTGAAGGAGTTTCCGCTATTTTTTGGTCATGTGAAATTTCTGAACGAGACAAATAGCTGAATTTTCTTCGAAAATTCGCTTTAAAAAAGTGGGTTATTTGCCCATTTCCATGACATAGGAGTGTTTGAGACCCATCATGGGTGGCATATTCGTGTTCAACGTTAAATTTCATGTAAGAATGGCGCACTTAATTGGGCGGAATCGACGGTTGAAAATTTCGCACGTTTTCACCATTATACGGGGCTGTATCTCCAAAACGTGATTCTCTAGCGATAAACTGACTCAGATTCGGATTCAGCACACCAAAAAACATGAAAGACCCAGGTTACGTGTCAAAAGAAAATTTTTAAGGGTCTGAAAGTGGGATGTCCGCGGAATCGGGTCACTCGCCCCACTGTGCGCCGGTGTTTTCTCTTTTTCAGACAGTAATGTGTGCCTTGTAGATTTAAATACTTACGTACCTAGCATTCGCATTGTACATAGTTGATCGTTTTGAACTGCCAAAACGTGGGAATAATGTGCCTATGATGTGATTATTATTATCGGTAAGGTTCTCACATTCTTATAGTTGACTGGTTATGGTGAAAAAACCCGTATTTTTGTATTCAAGTTTAATAAACTCGTTATTGTCGTTTGTATGCTTTTTCATGTCTTAACCTTCGGCTTTGGTTTATTGTTCTTCTTTATTATTCTTAAATAATACACCTTTGTAATCGCGACGGAGGTCGACGGGTCCGATCGACCTCAAGATTTGACATTATCCGTTTCAAAAGGTCTAGATTCCAAAACCGAAATGTCCGCCCGATGTCCGAGCCGTTTGGGCAGTAAGAATGTTTTTAAAAACCTGAAATTTTGACAAAATACTTGGTTTACCATCTAGTTGTGAGTGCAAGGTTTTCAGCACGATCGCCCATACCCGTGGGGCGCTATGGGATCGAGTTAGGTGTCATTTTCGAAGTATTTTTGGACGTAGAATCTATTTTTGGGGGGTCCCGGAACGATCCGAGTTCACTGTGGGGATCTATAGGGCTACAAATGGGAGTTTTGAAGGATCTCAGGAGGTCAAACTTTTTCCGAGTAAAAAAATTTGAAAAATAAATAAATAAAACCCTTGTGTAAAATTTCTTTTATTGACGGCTGAAGCACTACCTACTTCGTCTGCCACGTTTTATTAGTTGTGCCTGGTCACTGCGACTCTTCTGCCCCGAAACAACAAGCTGATCATACTGCACTCTGTGGCTTTTGCTGTAAACTAACTAACTGGGGCATTGCCTGAGTGCTAGCCCATTACTGTTATTATTTGTTATTACTTAAGTTACGTATAAGAATGAAAACGCCTTCTAGAATTCGCAGCACTTGTCAAACCTCCCACATCCATGGAATAAGGCAGTCTACATAATTGAAGAATTCATTCAACATATTTATTTAGTGAATATTTCATCAGATTTGATGATGTAAATATGCATAAAAATAAGTCAGGAGCCAAAAAAGGTTCCCAGGTTTTTCCAAATCGCAAATAGAACTGGTTGCATTTACGATAAAGAAAGAGATTCCTACATGAATATAATCACAGTTCATTTTCGATAACACGAGTATTGTAAATTGTACAAAGAGGCTAATCCTACTCGAGTATTATATACCTGTAACCACATTTGCATCTTAGTTTCTATCATCGTCTAGTTGCACGCACGCAGAACTGAAGTTCCAAACTTGAAAACGACCAAAAATAGTAAGTAGCGTCTATAAAAAATTTGGTGTTGTCCTGTACATTTTCACGAGTTTCTTTACAAGTGGGATGTACAAAATCATTCGCTGACGATTTCGGAAGAATAAATCCTATCCTACCAACACTTTTTTTTCTTTTTTTTGTCAGCTTATATAAATATAGAATACGGGTTTCTTCTAAACGCTTTACTCTTCCACACAAGTCCTATAACCGTCCGAAGTATGCCCGAAACCGTACCACATGAAATCGGTGCTATTTGCTCTACCTAATAAAATTCAATATTTTCTACGACTAAGGACCAGGCTACGTAAAAGTGTCTACTACAAATTCATTCTAAAACTAATTCATCAAGTCAGATGTTCAGTCCACCGTATTTCTGGGCTGCCATCATCGCGCAAACCCCGACAACGACCCCCCCAAGAAATATTATAAACCGCCAAGGTATCCCTGGCAATGGAAATCCAATCGCCGTTGTGATGAGTTTCTGCTTCCAATCACCGTAGGGCGGGTAGCGTAATCTGAAATAGGAATCTACGTTTTTACCAAGTAGAGCAACAAAACACAAAGCCCCGTCGTAGGTCGCAGGGGGAAAATAGACACACTGATTAAAAGATAACTTACCGAATTATGCCGTCAGTTATAACATTGTAGTCTTTTATTAAAACGCTCTTCTTATGCGTAAACGTATCAAAGGAGTATTTTCCATGGTACGCGCCAATACCACTTTGACCAACGCCTCCGAAGGGTAAGGAATTGACTGTGAAGCATATTAGAATTAATTATTACTCCGTTAAAGAAAATTACAATTAATAGAAGAAGAACATAAAAAAGTTTTGATTCTGTGACAGATTTACTTTTTACTTCGTTTAACGATTTAATGGGCTAGGGATTAGTTCAAGTGTCACGCAGGAAAATTCAAAACGACAAAATTTGTCGTTTATATTTAATGAAAATTAGTCGTGAATATTTAATATTCACTAGTGATTTCCTCTGCTCTGACACCTAATTTATCAGTGCTAACTGTACTGAGTACTTTGTTCATTATTAGTTCAACTATGTTCGGCCGAATTTGCCCATTTCTCTGACCTTGTTCCCTAGCCCATTGTTTCTGTCCTACAATTTTTCCAAATAATAAAATTAATTGGACAGAAAGAGTATAGAATGGACGGTGCCTTGAAATGTTTTCAAATCAATAGTAGGCTTCTTCATACTACCAAAAGTAAAGTCAAAACTGTGAAAGCTGCTGGTTGTGTGCTGTGCTGTGCTATATATTATCGAATTTTTGAAAAACTAGAAATTTAAATCCGTGGTAGGGTGAAGGGCTTAAGTATTTCTTTTGGTTGACATCACATAGGATCCGGTCTTCCGATTGGTGAGCTGTATTTTTTTGTTGGCCAACATGTTTGAACACCAACCAATGGGAAGCTTGGATGCTGCGTGACGTCAACCCATAGACATGAGCACTTGTTCTCTCTGCCGATTTCTAGCATTTCAAAACTTGTTTATGTACAAGTTTATGTATACATATTCATATGCATGTGAAGGGCTATGCATGCATTCGATACCTTGGCTTTTGACTTCACATTTTGGTGTTACCTATTCTGATTTTTAGTGTCAATCGCCTATCAAACGAAATTGAGGGTGTCAAAGCCACTTTTGGTTTATTATTCTTGGAGTAATTCACCTATGTAATCGCGACGGAGGTCGAAAATTCTGATCGGCCTCTAAATTTGACATTATACGTTTCACGATGTCTAGATTCCACAGACGAAAATTTAATGTCCGTCCGCCGTCCGTGTGGGGGGGGGGGGGGGGAGTGCGCCCACCCTCTCCCGAGGATCGAATTTCTTTAGGAAAAAGAACATTTCATTATGGAAAAGCGAGTAGAAGGAGTCTGAGACCAGGTGGGCGGTCAGGTGTTTGCTGGATTTAGCCAGAAGGGGTTGGCCCCGTAGTCGTAGTTCTAGAACTGGCGCAAATGTAGGGATATTTTCCCAATTTCCCCTTAATCAGATTTGTGCAACCGCATGCCTCTTGCCTTCCTAAACTGGTCAAACGTAGACGTTCCTTATTCTGATTGGCGCAAACGTCCTATGGTAGCTAGCCAATCCACAGGGCGAATAAATCCCGATAGCACACCACTGAGCTGGAGTTTTATGCAGGAGCGATATAATTGGCTTGGCCATACAGTACGCACCTATTATGATGCTACACGTTTCATTGACACAGATGGAACCAGCTGATACTCGTTTGATGAATGTATCTCGGATTTCTCGTTTCCGGGAAAATACGTAACAAGTCAGCGGCGGATTTCTGTGAACACGAAAATAGATTTAACACTCCTAAGTGCATAATATTATTCTTGATGCAAGAACTTTATTCGGGAGGACTTGCTGCTGACCTTTGGGTGATGAATTCGACAGCTTCGGCAGGGGATTTGACGGTTAACACTGGTAATATAGGACCAAATATTTCCTCCTGCATTATTTTATGTGTTTCTTTTACGTTGACCAGAATCGTTGGGGAAATATAGCGCTCATTTTCATCTAGCTCTCCGCCCACAGCTACTTCAGTGTCGCTCAACATCTCTTTCAGTCGTCTGAAAATTTTCAAGTCATTAAAATTCAATCAAATTTAACCCTCGGCTATTTTAAATCCGTAAACACCTTTTTCTCAATTTCCAACTGCGTCCGACCTACTTGTGTGGAATAGTTAAGTTAACTTAATGTTCAAACATATTCAATTTTCGAAACGCATACTTTACGATTTACTCCACCACGAGATTTTTGTCATGATACTTGCTTAAAATGTTTTTCGTTGATGATTCTGCACATGTCAGGGGAGTTCTTAGCACCTTGAGGATAAAACTTGGCCAAAACCTCTTTGGCTTTCTGGATGAAATTTTCTTGGATGGCTGGAGTACACAAGACGTAATCAGGAGCGATGCACGTCTGGCCAGAGTTAACCAGCTTGCCCCAAAGTATTCGCTCGGCGGCCAGTTCTATGTCGCAGGTTTCGTCCAAAAACACTGGGCTGAAAAAAAAAATGGTGATAATAACTATTATTATTCTTCACGTTGAAAGCTCATGCGGATGAATAAATTGTCTCACCTCTTACCGCCCATTTCCAATGTAACAGGAGTCAAATGTTTGCTACCTGCGGTGTAAACCAACTGTCCGACTCGGGACGAACCCGTGTAGAAAATATAGTCGAATTTTTCTTCCAAGAGTCTCTCCGTTTCTTTTGGCCCTCCTTGAACGACTTTGTAACATTCCTGTCAACGGAGATTTTTAAAGGAATATATTAAGTTTAAAAAAATGCATCACTTGAACGACTTCTTTTTCACCATTTATGAATTAATATCCCACCTCGTCTAAATATAGAGGAATTAATTGTCCCAGTGTTTTGCTTGTGGCCGGGGCGAGTTCAGAAGGTTTGATTATCGCACAGTTTCCTCCAGCTATCGCGCCCACGAGAGGCATCAACGTCAGGTGAACTGGGTAATTCCACGAGCTTATGATCAAGGTCACTCCCCACGGGTCTCGAACAGTTTTGATGGTATCCATGAATGACGTACTTGTTTTTCCAGCCTATGTAGATTCAGTAACAAAATTCATTTAATGAATGGCAACCTTCAGCAACCTCACAGTCATTTGAATTTAACTGTTCAATTGATTAGGTGAAATTTCTTTAAAACCGTCAACCTCCATCAAACTCTGGGGCAAACTCTGAGTGCGCTCAGCCTCGACAGCCCCCCGAACCCCCACACAGCCGCGCCGGAACAAGTCATGGCGGACACAATGGAGTACCGCTTCCAGTACCCACTACAGATACCTAAATGTGATTTAACAAGACTGTAACAGTAGTTTTTTTTACGACAATTTAAAATATTTATACGAATCTTTTGGTTGACTCATCTTGCCCTGGGTCCGGGGCAAAATGAACCATTTGGCAAAAAAAGGTTTTTACTTAAAATCAGTAGGTACTTTTAAATGGATTTTGAGGAAAAGTAGAAAAGAAAATGGAGGAGGATAGTCGAAGTTTGAAATGCCATACCTACTTGGTTTTGGAGACACATCAAGCTGAATGCTGAAAAATTCAGCTTGAATGAATTTTGGTTCGTCTTGCCCCGGTCTCCCCTACAATCCTATGACAATAATGTGAATCCTCCAATATCATAAGTCAACAGTACTTGTACTCAAGTAGTGATGGATTCCTTCCTGTATTCAGGCGACTCAACTTGATTTCTGACCCTGAAGTGAAACCTAGGTCAGACTAGTCGAAACGTGACGGGCATGAAGCCTACGTACCTACCTATCCCATTCCTACATTTCTCGCTTAACTATACAGGAAACGGACCTGTTTTCAATCTTTACATCTAAGCTGACCAACTCCCGATTAATACCCTGCTTCGTAAACAAGTCTTATTTTCATTTTTTAGGTCTGGCTCAATTATTTGATTCACTGGCAATTCAATTGGAATTTTTATTAGTATCTCGAGCTTTCCCACTTTATTTCCCCTGGGACACAGCTCTGTAGTGTTTAACACTCATAATAATATTATGAGATGTACAATAACAAAAGTGGTGTATAAAGCAGACTTACGCTTTCTGGTCGCATCCAGGCCTTCAAATTTCTTAGTGCATGCTCTGTTTCAGCTTTGATCAATTCTATTTCACACACGTACGACTCAAATTTTCCCTGAGATAATACAGACGAAAAAGTTATTGTTTCTCATAAAATACTCTTGTGCATAATTCAGTCGACCATAAAGGCACTCACTTTGCGTAAGTCTTTGTTCAGCGCAGCGGCTAATTCTGCCCCTCGTTCAGAGCATAATTTACGCAATTGTTTCAGTTGAGACGAACGGTATTCATAAGATAGAGTAATCCCAGAGCGGAATGTCTTCCGGACTCTGTCCACTACCTGCAGAGAGAATTTTCATCGAATATGGATCATGCAACCGGACAAGTCTATTGCGGAATAGGAAAGAATTTTGAAAATAGTCCGGTAAATGCGAACGTTGAAGTTAAATAAAATAGTTTTTCATAAGATCTGAAATAAAAGACAAATTTGGTTAATCAAAACTATTTAATCCGTAATAATTATACTGATTAAATATTTTTGTATTATTCATTATTTATTTTTGAACGATTTAAATTACTTTCATGTTCAATAGTAAAATTTACCTCAATACCTCAATAATTATTCCGAATTTGAATACTTAGAAAAAAATATTAAGAATTTCTTTTTGGTACGCTTGTCACAGGCTATCTACCCTATTGAAGGATAAGGGCGTATCACTGAACCAACCAGTAGCTTGTGCAAAACTGAAAACTTGTTGGGGGGGGGGGGGGGGGGGGGCTGTGCGGTGGTGAACTGAAAAAAATTTCTTCAGTTAAATTTAATTTAATATTTTTTTTAAACTGCCGCCTGTGGGATGTATTGCCGCTTGTGACTATGTAGGTAGGTATGGTTAACTATATTTTTGCCGATGTATTACCGATTACTACTGTGGGGCTAAATAGGGGCTATGGAAGCGTTTTTGAAGTTTTAGCCATGGCGTCGAGTTAAATTGCAGCATCTGGGTCAGCAGACCCAGAAACGCCTAATTTGAATAAGCGACACATGGCTAGCGGACCTTCGGGCAAAAGTAAATGGAGAAACAAGTATTTTGTCAAAAACATATTTTTGAAATCTACCCGTGTATAGATTCATGATGTATCATGAAACTTTTAATTGCAAAATTTAATGTTGATGCCAATCATTATGTTGGCGGGGTGAAGCGTCATGGAGGATTTGAGGTTCTCGGCAGGAGGGATATTTCTGTTCAATCTTACCGTACGCTCGCCCAACTAAATAACCTACGTAAAAACGCAGTCCGTAAAAACACATTCGGCGTTAAAAAAAGAAAAAAGACTCATCGACCATCGCCAAGATGAAAGTTGAGGGGACCGTCTGCTGCTTGACAGACAACAGATGGAGGACTCTCAATGCTGAGAAGGCTCCCATGAACTGCTTTTTCGAGATGAAGTCCACTTTTCTTGTGACGTGACTACCCCCTGCTTCTCCTCTTTACTTCAGAGAAAACTAGCTAACATTCGATTTGTAGAGAAGGTTTGAGGTTAAAGGCGGTAGATATCCTGCGGCACGATGGACGGGTAGATAGCCTGTGACATGTGTTACTGTTACGCTCATTCTGAAGCTTGTTACACTCACCTCTGGCAGTGACACCATGGATGCCAAATCAGGAGTTCCTGAAATTATAAAATGTACTAAGTACTAGTCTTGTAATTCACATGATCGTTCATTTAATTATTCCTATATTATATTCTTCATCCCCGGAAGTTCAGTTCGCATTCTGTTTCCTTTATGTTTATGGATGCCACATTAGTAGAACTATTAAAATTTCATGGAGCGAGGTGGAACGATTTACAAGGTTGCAAAGTGTGTGGCGAGATATGAATCGTAATAAGTTTCGTGAAGGAGAACTTATCTTTGATCTAGAGTTCTGGAACCGTCATGATAGAAGCCACTCATGGGAATTATTAATTCATCGTAGGTAAGTAGCCGTTCTCATTGGCATTTGCATCGGGCGAATAATGTAGATCGTTAAATTGATCACGTTGGATCGTTGTTGCGCATTTCTGCGGGTTACGTGTTACCAACAGAGTGTGATCCCAACCGAGATTCCGCTACCTAGTAGCAGGTTAGTTAACGTAGTCAAGTATCCTGTAAGGACCTCCGATTTTGGTTTATTATTCTTGGAATAATACACCTATGTTTTCGCGACGGAGGTCGACGACTTCGATCGGCCTCAAAATTTGACATTATCCGTTTCAAGAGGCCTACATTCCAAAACCGAAATGTCCGTCCGCCGTACGGTGTACGCCGTCCGGACCGTTTTGGGCAGTAGGATTTTTTTTTAAATCTGAAATTTTGACAAAATAGGTACTCGGTTTACCATCTAGTTGTGCCCGCAAGGTATTCAGCCCGATCGCCCAAACCCTTGAGGCGCTATGGGGCTAAAATTGGGCTACGGGAGGGGTTATTTGAAGGCTTTTGGCAATGGGATCGAGTTAGGTGAAGTATTATTGGACGTAGAATCCATTTTTGGGGGTCCCGGAACGATCCGATTTCACTGTGGCGATCTGATCTATAGGGCTACAAATGGGATTTTTGAAGGATCCCAGGAGGTCAAATATTTTTCGAGTAAAAAAACAAAAAATCTTTGAAAAAAAAAAAAAATCAAAAAAAGATTTTTTCCAAAAACTTTTTTTCAAAACACAGGATTAAATTTATGCACAACTAACCTAGGTATATCAAAGAATAATAAACCCTTGTGTAAAATTTGCAGTTTTCCTCAAGTCCGCCGATCTCATCAACGTGAAAAAAATCGGCTATACCCAATGGGCAGTTTGGGCAGGTTGGGCACTCGGACCAGGGCTTTGGGCCAAGGTCATGTTTTTTCGGTAAAACTGGCTCCGTCCCAAAGACTCAAATTATCTACGTGAGACGATTCCATCATGCCTCCACAAGTTGAAGAAATCGCACCTGCAAGATTTGTTGAATGTTACCCAGAAAAAGAAGGGGAAGGGCTTCAAGTGTTCTTATATAAATAAGTTCATTTTAGTTACTTATTCTTAAATTAATCAACCTCCAAATGTTTAGATTAATCCCCCACTAAATTTGTCTTCTTTCGTTTCATGATGTGTATTTCCCAAAAATAAAAATTTCGTTCATCGCACAGTAAAGTCGTATGTTGACGGTAAAAGGTGGCGGAAATTATTCAAGGAGACAGACTGATTGGTAGAGATGGGTCTAGCAATAAAAACGCTGCAAATTTTACACAAGGGTTTATTATTCTTTGATATACGTTACTTGTGCAGATATTTAATTCTGTCAATGAATAAATTTAAAAAAAAAATTTTTTTTTTGATTTTTATCTCAAAACAAATTTTTTTTGGATTTTTTGTTCAAAAAAAATTTTTTTTTTTTGATTTTTTGTTCAAAAATGTGTTTTTTCAAAAATACTGTATTTTTTAATCGAAAAATATTTAACATCCTGGGATCCTTCAAAAATCCCATTTGTAGCCCCATGAAAGCCCTATAGATCAGATCGCCACAGTGAAATCGGATCGTTCCGAGACCTCAAAAAATGGATTCTACGTCCAAAAATACTTCGAAAACGACACCTAACTCGATCCCATAGCTAAAAGCCTTCAAAAACCCCTCCCGTAGCCCCATTATAGCCCCAGAGCGCCCCACGGGTTTGGGCGATCGGACTGCAAACCTTGCGGGCACAACTAGATGGTAAACCAAGTATTTTGTCAAAATTTCAGATTTTAAAAAAAATTCCTACTGCCCAAAACGGCCTGGACGGCGGACGGCGTACGGCGTACGGCGGACGGACATTTCGGATTTAGAATGTAGACCTCTTGAAACGGATAATGTCAAATTTTGAGCCCGATCGGAGTCGTCGACGCCCGTCGCGAAAACATAGGAGTATTATTCCAAGAATAATAAACCAAAATGCAATATCTAAATGTTTAGCTGTTATTATCATTTTTTCAATTTAACAAAAAGAAACAAAAATTAAAATAATTTTCATAAAAATTAAAAAATTATTTTGCATTAATAACTTTGACAAATTTAAAATATTTTTGTATCAGAAAAAGTTAACTCTAAATGTTTGGGTGTATATAATTTTTTTAACAAAAAAAAAAAAAAAACGAAATTTAAAAGACTTTTTTCCTCTTTTTCAATTTTTCAAGTGCACACTTGCGCACGATCTGGCTTGAGAATCGCATTCTAGGGTCCTCTATATATTATAGGTAGCATAAAACAAAAACTCTGTGTAGTCACGTGAATACTGCGACTTTTTTCCCCGATTTTCTGGTTTTCTCCTGCTTTTTTCATTTTTTTATTTTTCTGTAAAATCGATAAGGACCAATTTAATGAGGAGAATATTTTTAATGTCTTCGTATGGACTGCCTGAACACAAATCAGTAGTGGTTTAAGGCTTAATAATAATTTTTAAGCCTTTTCACCAGTAGGTACAGTGTTTTCACCTTGGCGAGCCACACTATACTGGTGAAAATGCCCCGCTGTGCGTTGTCCAGGCCGTTTTGGGCGGTACGATTTTTTTTTTTTTTTTTTTTTTTTTTAAGTTTGAAATGTTGACAAAATACCAGGTTGTCCATCTAGTTGTGTTGGCAAGATTTATACCCACACTTATCGCACGAGGAGGTTTTTTAAAGGTTTTTGGGCATAGGTTGAAGTGGGGTGTCGTTATCGAGTATTTTTAGACGTAGAAGCCATTTACAGGGGTGACAGAGTCATCCAACTTCACCGTGGGGATTGGTGGTCTACAAATGGGGGTTTGAACAACATAGGCCAAAAGATTGAATGAAAATTTCAATGTTTTTTTTTCGAGGCAATTTTTGATTGCCCGTAGATTCAATTTTCGGGAATCACTTATCTGTCCAAACACTGTGTATATTTCCATAATTTTTAATTTTTTTTTTTTTTCGATAAAATAACTATATCGAAAATTTTTGAACAATTTTTACAATAGAATAATCAACTCTTGTGTAAAATTTCCTGCGTTCCTAACAATCTGAAGACTTTTTTTATTAAAAAACGTTGCAGATAAAACAAATTGATGTACAGTGACTCTGTCGTTTGTGTTATTCAGTATTTGAAGGGTGCAGGGAAAGAACATGGAGGGTCACAAATTCTTCATTGTGAGAAAAGCAGATTTTCAAGTTTAAAACATCGGGAAAATTGCAAATTTACGTATTAAAAATTTTTTAAACAGGTGAAATGTCGTTAGATCGACTGGTATTTCCTTGGGCAGATTACAACTGGATTGGTAGGACTGAAAAATTTTCTACCAATAAAAGTAGTAATTTTCCACAACAACTATGAACATCCAGGAATAAACCAAGGCAAATCACAACTGTTTAGCCAACGAGAATACCTACTATATTGCTTCCGATTCTGCGAAGCAGCGGAAACCTTGTGTTCACTTTCGGGAGAAAAAAAATTTTGTTGTCCGAATTCAAAATTTCCACTAGCATTTTGCGTTTCATAGCCTACTGAACAATTTGGTTCCTTGACTGTCGGTCTGTCCGCATTTCCTTGTTACAGCCATAATTTCCACAATTTTGAATGAATTTAGCTCAAATTTTGAGGGATTATGCGGATAAGGCTCCTTGAGGTCCCATACGAATTTCATCACAATTGAATCAGCGGTACGCTCTGCGCATGCGCTAACGTGAAATTCTTGAAACAGGCATAACTTTCTCAATTTTGATCGGATTTCAATAAAATTTTCAGGAATTGTGTGCGTATAGCTCTAGATGGTACCCTGTCAGTTTCATTACGATTGAATCAGCGGTACGCTCAGCGCATGCGCGAACGTAATTTCCTTGCCACAGCCATAACTCCTACAATTTTGATCGGATTTCAATAAAATTTTCAGGAATTGTGTGGGTATAGCCCTAGATGGTTCCCTATCAGTTTCATCATGATTGAATCAGAGGTACTCCCTGCGCATGCGCGAACGTAATTAACAAGAAAATTTTTCTTGTTACAGTTGTTACGTTCATTTTGAACTTGGCACGAGGAAGCTCATGTACCATTCACAGGTGTCTGGAAGGTTTTCATACGATGACGATCCACAATCATCACGGCAAATTGTCAATCTAGTCCTCAGAAAACAGGAAATTCTTACCTCCAAATCATAGCGGTTCCTAAAAATTGTATTTTCATATATTCGTAAATTGCGTGTATTCCCGTTCTTATAATCAAGCTGTAAGTATGTAATTAGGAGAATAATGAAATATTCTCACCAGGTATTCCAACTTTACAATTTTTATTGATACAGACACATTTTTCCTACATATTTGGGTGGAAGTGAGTATACGAGAGTATATCCTGATGTAGTATGCATAGATATAAGCATTTAATTACCCCCCCCCCCCCCCCAACTATAAAAAATGTTAGTTACTACAACTAATATTACGGGACGACCGTAAAACCGTCTAATAATTAGTACGACAATTTATTCGGCTTCTTACCAATTCAAGAGCTGTTGACGACCGGAGCCAACTGAACCACTTCTGACAACAGACTGGCACGAATGGGAAGCTGTCTCAATTGGTGGCTCATGAACCAACGATAACGTCACGGGTTATCATTATGACACGAGTCATCCGACCGATATGAACATTTTTAAAAGTGACTCAGTGTTGTCATGGTTCTGACTGGAAACTTTCAAAGGGGTGCATTGTGAGTACAGGATGTAAAGAGGGGAGAGTATATTTATGTTGAACTGAAGACTCGAAAAAAACGGAAGGCTTTTGTCTGACTACGATGTTAAAGCAGAAAAGTTCACTCGAGTCAAGGAGTTGGAATTATGTATACCTACTTATAAGTGCCTGTTACATTATGTTGTTATCTAGTGTTTCCTTTCGGTTGGAAATAGTGAGTAAATTTACATGGAAACGAATGACCCTGAAAATCGCGGCAAACTTCACACAAGGGTTTGTTATTCTTTTGGTACAAAAATTAAATCTGTCAATAAGAATTTTTTTATTAAAAAAAAAAAAAAAAAAAAAAAAACGCGGTATTCCAGTAAGGTGTTTGGACAGATGAGGGACCTCGAAAGATGGATTCTGCGTCCTAAACTACTCGGAAAGCGTCACCTTATTCAACCTCCTGGCATCCGACTCCATAGTTGAAATTGAATGGTTCTGTACCCACAAAAATGGATTCCACGTTCGAGGAGCCTTCAAAGACGACACCTCACTCGATGCTATGATCCCTCACAACTGCCTCGTTAGCCCCTTTTGAGCCCCACGGGCTTGAGCTATCGAGCTGAAAAGCTTGCGAGCCTTTGGTGGTGAACGGAGTAGGTATGTATTTTGTCTGAAATTCCTTCTGCCCAAAACGGCTTGAACCGCGGACGGACATTTCATTTTGGAATCTACACATCTTAAAACATATAAGGACAAATTTTGAAGCCGATCAAAATGATTGAGATTCGTCGCGAATACTTGAAATAGGTATCAAGAATAATAAACCAAAATTATATCGAAGAGCCCTTTTTCGTCGTTGCCTGTGTTACAACGAAGTTCAAACCTAGTTGTTTTATCGTCCTGTTTGCATAATCCCTGCTGTACATTTTTCGAGAGAGGATGGTATTTCCAATCAAATTTATTTACTCATCGATTGCTGCATTTTGGTTTATTATTCTTGGAATAATACACAGGTGTATTATTCCAAGAATAATAAACAGCAAAATACAGCAATCAATGAGTAAATAAATTTGATTGGAAATATAGGTCTATGTAATCGTGACGGAGGTCGAAAATTCAGATCGGCCTCTAAATGCGACATTATTCGTTTCAAGTTGTCTCGATTCCAAAAACGAATTGTCCGTCCGCCGTCCGAGCGGTTTGGGCAGTAGGATTTTTTTTTTTTTTTTTAATCTGGAAATTTGACAAAATACTCGGTTTACCATCTAGTTGTGCCCGCAAGGTTTTCAGCTCGATCGCCCAAACTCGTGGGGCTCTGTGGGGCCAAATAGGGGCTACGGGAGGGCCTTTTTGAAAGGTTTCGGCTATGGCATCGAGTAAGGTGTCGTTTTCTAAGTATTTTTGGACGTAGAATCCATTTTCGGGGTCCCAGAACGATCCACTTTCACCGTGAGGATCTATGGGACTTTCATGGGGTTACGAATAGGGATTTTTGAAGGATACCAGGAGGACAAATAAGGTGTCGTTTTCCGAGTAATTTTGGACGCGTAATCCATTTTTTTCGAGGTCCCACATCTGTCCGAACAATGTTCAATTTTTTTGTTTTTTTTTTCAAAAATATTTTTTATTGACAGAATTAATTTTCGCCCAAGTAACCTAGATCACTTATACCTATCAAACAATAATAATTCCTTGTGTAAAATTTGCAGCTTTTTTTCTTTGAGGTCTATTCTTCCACGTTGAAACTCGTTTCCTAATGAAAATGACGACGAGAATGAAAGGAAAATAAATAGGGTAGGTATTAACCGATTTATAATCTTGTAATCTTGGGTTAAGAAACTGAGACTATGACCGATGGTTCTCCTTAAAAGAATTCATTTATTTGTTAGTCGTTTATCATAATTGGTAGGAAGATGAATTAACACTGGAAAGTTCCTTACCTTAAAAGAAAATCGGTTTTTATAGTCTTTTCGTTCACAGAATCAAGAACTAGATATAACACAATAAAATACCCTTGACCGAAACCATGGGAACCATCCCTAGCCAGATATTTCAAAAAGCCAGCTGGTGTTGTCACTGAAGGCCGTAGAAGAAAAGTGAAGTGAAGTGAAGTTCACTTTTACATAAATAAAGAAAAAAAAAAATGCTTAGATGCGGCATATTTGAATTAGGTAGGTATCTCTTCTGCTCTCCTACCATCTAATCAGCAAATGGCCGAGAATTTTTGTTTTGTTTTTTGGTGACTCATTTATGATAATCACCCGTTAGTTAATTACCGCGTCGATAGGAGAGCAGAAGAGATTGCTCTGCAAATTGACTTCGCGCAAAGGTAAGCCAACTGACCACTGATTCAGGTTTCGTCTGTCATAATTTGGAGGTAGGTACTACTTCACGGGCTTACACTACAATTCAATTAGAGAGTTTTCACTATACGTTTGCTCATACTTCTCAATGTAGGTATGAAAAGTTTGTGAAATTTATTGAATTGAAATAAAAACACGATACTGTTGATACCGTCTTTCTTTCACTACCGCACGTCTTTCTTTCATTACCTCCTACGTGCACTTGGCATGGAAAGAATGGTGGTTGTACCAGAATGAGAACCCTGTGTTGTAGAAGAGGGCGTTGATACACTTCAAAGCGTAACGTCCACTTCAACACATCGTTTCACTCGGTTCTTATTGTTACTATCGTCAACGTGTTACCTTTTTAGCGCAACCTTTTTCCAAAAAATGGAAAGGTGCGCTCACCTCCTCGACATGTATGTTTTTTTTTTTTTTTGTTTACAACGCGGGCTGACCATTCCGCAAGGGTTAATTTTTAACGGCTTGGCTTTCGTGAGAAATGTTGAGCACCGGCCCTCGTTGCTGAAGCGTATCTATAGAGAATTCAGAATAGGGAAATTTCTGTTGAATCGTCTACTACGTATTTACAGGTGAGTATTTTGAGGAGCTCATGAATGTCTGGTTAATCAAATTCTAGATACCTACCACTGTTTGCAATACCCAGATTGTTAATCCCCATTAATTAATTGGTGATTGTGTTGAGGATCATTTCTATTCATTAGGTTCCCAATCCAATTGTACATCACTTCGATCCACAACCTTCAAAATTCATAATGAAAAAAATGAAAAAATGGAACTTCTCAAACTAAAGAAAACACGATTTTAGCTAATGACTGACCTTAAACACGTTCACAAATTGTTTCATTGAACCCATCAACATAGATACGAACATGAGCAATGATTACCTACCACATGCGGTCAGCGGAGTCTGGGACCCTCAAAAATGGAATCTCGGTTCCCATAGTGGGGGCTATAATTAAGGAAAACGTTGGTCTGGAGGCGCAAAAAAAGAAGTTTACCTCATGAAATTCTTCTGCATCCCTGCCACAGTTTGATCAACTTTTAAGAGCAATTTCTGCAAAAACGACTCCTGGCTCCAAAATTGTATAGGATAATTCATTTATGCTAAACCTTCATTGCCGTTGCGTATTGAAGGCTCGGTGGAGGCTGAGGATTGAAGTCGAGCGATCCTCCCGGATTTCTGACCTTTAAGGTTTCGGCAGGCGTGTTCATTCATCATTTTAATGTCATTCATTCGTCAATGAGTGCAAAGTTCCAGGCTGAACAGTGTCGGTCTTTCACCCCTCAAATGAGCAGAGAGGTTTTGGACAATGTACTGTTAATAGTAGTGTTTCGAGGTAATCCATAAAATGCGATACAATGCGTGTTCATTTCAAAGAAATTTTCATGACCTTAATGCGTTAGTGGCTCTCTAGTTCTTATAATCTGGTAAACTCGACCTCCACCTTCTGCTCATATAATTACTAAGTTTGAGTTTGTTAAGCACAATCTCTTACACAAGTCCTTGTGAGCTGGTTAACCTTGCACTTCATTTTTAGGCCACGAGTGGACTCCCGCCCGGCTCGATCACCTCCTTGATCTGCGAAGGTGAAGCTAGTGGTCAGTTATCGTTTTAGTAATGTTACGTCTGGTATATCATCGCCTGGGCTTCTTGGATGATTCTTTTGTCGCATTAATGAAAATTGTGGTTCAAAGACCTTCAAAAATAACCTGCGTCAAGTTTGGCGCTAAATGTCGACACGTTATTGCATATTTATTATACAATAGTTGTTTGGAGCGGGTCGAAAAGAGTTGTCTTGTCTGCCTTAACTTCACTCCAAACAGGACAAAACCGGATAATGTACCGAGTATTCTTGTCTGACAGTTAATGCGATGGGGGGGGGGGGGGGGGGGGTAGCTGCCCTTCTTGGCTGATCTATTATAGACGGTAAGGTCTAATTACAGTATCCACTGTTTGCCTCCTTTGTGTTTACATCGTACACTTCAATGAGTATAATCGCTTAAACTGTACATTTTCGATTTGTCCCACGTTGAAGTCTTCGATGTAAACACGCACGCAGAGGCGAAACTACTAGTAGGTACGATTAGGCCGACCCTCTTCTAACCGTAATTACTCACTCACTTACCTCCCAAGATGACAGTCTTTGAGGGCCTCCGGGGAGTACTTATAGTACTAATGGCAAACAGGTTCAATGAATCTCGTCACCTTAAACGCGGAACAGGGTAATTTCCTACAGTAAATAATCTCAGGTAACGAGTATGCAAATTATCCCCCCTCCCTTTCCTGTAACTTTATCATTAAACAACATCGAGTTTGAACTGACAATGGAATTTTCTCTTCATAATCACGAATAATTATTGGTAAGATTGGACAAAATTGCTCCGTAATGAAAAATGTTAAGTTGGGAACAATATAATTGCTTTGTAAATTCGCCTTCGTTAAATAATTAAATCTCACAGGATGTTCAAAAACCAGAAAATCAGCCTTTAGCTCCGAACAAACAAAAGTTGTGTTTAATGAGGTTCTCAAATAATTATCTGTAATTATTACGGACTCGGTGTATGTAAAAAATTTGTTAAAATCCTTTAAAAAAAACTACGTCACATAATTTTAGCCATACACACACAGTCTAGTGAATTGAGAAAAAACACATTTGCTCAATTTCCATTGATATAAGAATATACAGCGGTGTTAGTGTTCTACTCCTAGAAAGAATTTTTTTAAAGTTCTTGATAATATTATGTGGGTTGTAAATTTGGAAAATAACGGTCAATTTCCATAAATAACTTTTACTTTTGTAGGACTGCAGAATTTCGGATAAAGAAAATTGGCGATGTTTAGTCCCCAAAGAATAGAGTTGAGCATACAGCAACTTATTCATGTTGCGTATCCGGCATCGTATTTGTTGCACGAGTAGGTAATATCTTTTACTATTAAATAGTAAAACTCCCTTAAAATTTTTAAGGGAGTTTTGAAAAGAGTTTATTTTATCAACACTCATGCTGCCTCGCTCTTGTTAGTTCTTCTGCACTTTTACGGTGGATACGAATAAGGGGCCGTTTCACGACATTTTCTCTTAAAACGGAAATTTAATTCTAAAACTGCGAAGACCGCTGCACAGTGGGGCCCGATGACGCTAAAAGGTGGCGGAAATTATTCAAGGTGACAAGGCTGATTGGTAGAGATGGGTTTAGCATAAAAAGATGAAAAATCTAAAAGTTTAGCTGTTTATTATCATTTTTTAACAGAAAATAAAATTTAAAATTATTTGTTAAAAAAAATTTCGCATAATTAATTTTGCATAAAAAATGCAAATTCTAAATGTTTAGTTGTTTATTTTTTTTTTTAAACAAAGAAAGAAATTTTAAAATAATTGTTTCTTCTCTTTTAATTTTTCCATGCGCACACTTGCGCACGATCTGACTTTAGAATCTCATTCTAGAGTCCTCACTGAACACACAGAAGAAAAAAAAAAAAACTCCACGGGGACACGTGGATACATTAAATCGATTTATAGTAAATTTTACTACCTATTTTTATCGATTTTCTTATGTTTACACCTTTTGGTTTATTATTTTTGGAATAATACACCTGTTTTCGCGACGGGGGTCGACGACTCCGACCGGCCTCAAAATTTGACATTATCCGTTTCAAGAGGTCTAGATTCCAAAACCGAAATGCCCGCCCGCCGTCCGGGCCGTTTTGGGCGGGAGGAATTTTTTTAATCTGAAATTTTGACAAAATACTTGGTTTACCATCTAGTTGTGCCCGCAAGGTTTTCAGTCCGATCGCCCAAACCCGTGGGGCGCTATGGGGCTAAAATGGGGATATGGGAAGGGGTTTTGAAGGCTTTTAACCATGGGATCGAGTTAGGTGTCGTTTTTGAAGTATTTGTGGACGTAGAATCCATTTTCGGGGGTCCCGGAACGATCCGATTTCACTGTGGCGATCTATAGGGCGTTCATGGGGCTAAAAATGGGAGTTTTGAAGGATCCCAGGAGGTTAAATATTTTTCGAGTAAAAAATAAAGAAGTTTTGAAAAAAAAAAAAATCCAAAAAAAATTTTTTCCAACATTTTTTCTGCAGACACAGAAATAATTTTTGCACAAGTAACCTATATCAAATATATAAACCCTTGTGTAAAATTTGCAGCGTTTTTTGATCTGTATAATCGGACAGGGCCAATTTAATGAGGAGAATATTTTTAATCCCTTCGAATGGACTGCCTGAATATAAATCTGTAGTGGTGCTTGCCATGGCGAAAAAACTGTAGAGCGACATACCTCGGTCACTGTTCGTACCTTGGACACCCTTGGCTTTTCCCAGAAGCAGTCCTGCTGCTATATTATCTCGCAGGTCTGCTTCTATAATACCTGTATATTTTTGTAGCTTTTGGGTTAGTTTTGTGCGTAGACTAGGGGTAAATGAATAACCGAACTTTCATGAAGTTGCTAGTTATCAGTTATCAGTTGAAGTTATCAGTGTTTGTTTTTTTTTTTGGCAACCATGAAGTAAATTTTTCGCTTCTCGATTCTCGTGTTTTTCAAGCCGGTAAGTATTTTTCCATACCTACCATTTTCTTGTAACTAAGAGTTAGTCCTACTCCTAGTGATCGCCTTCGAATCATGTTATTCCTTCACATACCTACGTTTATTCTAATGCTAGAACCAGTTTTGTTTTCGACCTAGGTACCCTAAATTTTTACCCCCCCCCCCCCCCCCCCCAGTCGTACCTTAGTTTCCTTCTAGTACCACATATTTTTGGTTTTATTGAAACTGCGACCGCATTTAATAGTTTTATTATTTTAATTTTCAGAGATGCCTAGGAGCAAGAAGGCGACGAAAAGAGCGCCTGTTTTGTGCTGGATGGGGCTTCGAAAAAGAAAGCAGTTACCCACTTCAAAGTTTCGCGAACGACGTTATTTATTATGTAATTTTGAATTTATTGTTTAATTATAATTTAATTATATTTTGTATGTATATATAATTCTATATATAAAAAATTATACAATTATATTTATAATTTGTATTTACCTACAATTCTTACCTATTTAACAAATTGTATAGCATACAATGAATCCTTTCAATTAAATCCTTAGTTCAAACCGTAGAAGTATTTGTCTGATTTATTCTGAACTGGGTATGAATGATGAGTGTGAATCGATTATATCTGATATCGACTCACCAGCTTCTGGGAAAATATTAAACGAACGAAGAAAGTTTCTGCTGTGGTGTTAAATTTAAGCAAATAGATATTCAAGATCTACCTAATTAACGTTCCAACTAATCTTTGTTTTAAATCTACAAAACAATCCAGACATCAAGGAGCTACTAACCGGCTCGTTTAGGTAAATGTTGGAAGGATATTGAGCCCCGATTCCAGGACACTCAACTGTTAAAATCAAAATCCTACTTTTCTAGCCTTTTTACATTAGGTAGTCCACAAAATAAAAATGAATTTAAAAATAGTAGATATATTTGTTCACGAGTTTGTCGTTTATTTTCAACCACTTGGAAGTAAATACTTTCCTAGTAAGGACCACCTACTTAGGTAACGAATGACTATTCCCTTACTTATGTTCAGTTAATTTATATCTTCAACTGGGATAAATCCACGGAAGAAGAATAATTATGGAAAGGTTTACGTCACCTGTCGGTTGTCACAGGTTTGTGTAACCTTCGATGGGTTTTGATTCCCACTCGTTCAGCTTAGAAACAGACAAGTCAATTCAGGAAGTATAATGCGCACAAGGTACCTTACGACCTTTTACTGCTTCGCGATTGTTGTTCAAGGACTTAATTTTTTGTTCGTTTGCTTTTGATACCTACAGAATTTGATTCGCGTCCGCATGCCATGTAATGTCAGTGATTAAGGAAACACATGTAGTTTGCTCGAATCGTACGATTGCAGGAATAGTGTTGTAATCAAATAAATCTCATGCTGTTCTCTTTCGTTCGTTTTCAATCGTGTAAGCAACTTCCTTGCTGTATGTGCTTCAACTGTACTGCTCTAATAGCAAGGGAGAAGAAGGCGGAAGGCGAGCAAGTATGCGGTAAGAGGAACCAATACTTTCAAGACCTTGCACTTCAAGTGCACACACATGGGTATCGCACCAATTGGGCGCTGTTGCCTTAATCCTGAAGATATTGTCCTTGACCCAGGTTCGTAGTGGTGGGATAGTTAGGGTAATCGCTAAGCCCACTGAGAAGAGGCATCACCTGACCTTGTTCTCCACGAATCTCGTGACCTCAGCTAAGGTCGCCTCGTTCTGCTGCCATAAAACGGAGCTAACGAATAAATTAAGCCGCCATAAACAGTGAATGGAACTGCGTAGAAAACGTTCAGCCTATATTACGTTTATTAGATTCGTTTTACGTCGTACAGAGGAAAGTGCGGTCTGGATAATATCCAGATATTATAGGATATTATCCTAATATACTACATTATATCCAATATATAAGCAAGTTGAACTCAATAAAATTGATGCAACCTTGCTCCATCAAAATTATAAGAAGGTGTACCAAAAATGAATTTACTTCATAAAGGCATGAACGAAAAATAATTTAGAATCGATGAGAATGTGAAATTTTACAGGGGGGTAACACACCTAGGCTATGGAAATTTATAATACAAAAACAGTTAATTACTAGTACTAACCAGTACTTCATGACTAGTTCAATGCATTCATATTTGCTTGGTAATTAACAATATTAAAAATACAAACCGAAACTAGAGAGAGCAGAAGTTCATTTGATGGACTCGCCTCATTATGAACTTATACGGTGATAATGGGGAATCCAAGGCTCACCAGCAATTAGAGGAGGATTTTGTTCAATCGTATTTTGAATAATTATTCGAAGCTTGACTCAAGGATATTACGTAAATATGGGTTGTGATGAAAATAAAAGACGAGAGCCCCGATCGCCAGAGTTGCCTTCATGCGAGCATATTTTTTTGTGAGGTAGGTCGCCACTTTTCATGCCCTGGGAACTTCCTCAATTATTGAACAATAATCACGAGATACAACATTACCGTTATTGATCGTGGCATAGGTAATTGCGTACGATGGGTAGCAATTGAGGAGGTCCGTGCAATAAGGGCTTATAGTCAAAATCATTCAATCACCTGTATAGAAAACAACTTGGCGAATCGATTTTCCCGTTCCCCGCAAAAAGGGCTTATTGGCCTATACGCCCTTATTGCACGGACCTCCTCTATTCCGTAGGAATTCGACGAATAATAAATATAATTTATATATTCTCTTATGGTTAGACGTTTTTTCATTGATTGGTGTGTTGCCGGTATTAAATAAATGATTATCATCAAATTTTGATGATTGATTACTACTGTAATTGCAGAGTTTCGTCCAGTTTGGAGCCTCGTTAAGTAGCTATCATCGCGATGTAGGCCGAATTTTAGGGTTTATCAGTAACTGTAACATGAACTGTTCATTAAATAGTTTCGTTGGGACTAGAATTGCATTGTCGCGTGTTTTATTGAATTGCGTGAAGAAGGCAAGAAAACACGTGATTGATTAAAGAGATCACGACATAAGTGATTGACCTGGGCGTTCCAGAGTAAAGTTAACAAATTTACCAATAGTATGTGAGTAAACACGACTTTTTCCGAGCCTCTGTGGATCACAAAGTTTGTATTCAAAACTAGGTGATTTCCGTGAATGTAATTTTTACTTGTTGACTTCCCAATAATCAACGTGCCTATTAAATTTTATTTATGGTAGAACCAGGAAGAAAGCTGAAATGGAACCTGAAACGACTCGAGCGCTTACGTGTTTGGAATACTTGAACGTTAGATAAAATCAGCTCTCATTTTGAAACTTATCGTCGGTGGCTAATGTACGGATACACACTTTGAAAGTCCGAGTGATGAGCACATTCAAGTTTCAAATGGAGGTGATATTGGATGGCCAAGTGAAAGAAACTGTTGATATTGATGTTTGAAATAATTTGGTTACCTTGTTATTATTACGGCCAATAACTCGTTCCTATTGCGTTTTTTGGTTTGTCATTCTTGGAATAATCAACCCGTTTTCGCGACGAGGGTCAGATTTTTTTTTTTTTTTTTTTTAATTTGAACTTTTGTCAAAATACCCGGTTCTCCATCTAGTTTTGTAGGTACGCAAAGTTATCAGCCCGATCGCTCAAAACCATGGGGCTCACAAGGGGCTACAGGAGGGGTTTTTGAAGGATTTCCGGGAAGGGGGGGGGTCAAGTGGGGTGTCGTTTTCGAAGTATTTTTGGACGTCGAATCCATTTTTGGGGGTCCCTTATGTGTACAGTTTAAAAATTTTGTTGAAAAATGTTTTTAATGACTGGGATTACTTTCAATGCTCTTGTATAAAATTCGCGGCGTTTTATCACCATAAATCATAATCACAGGTAGGTAGCTGAAAAACAGACAAGTTCAAGATCGTAAGAAAAATAGAATGTTTTAAATTTTTTAATCAATTATACGGTTATTAAATAGTTTTTTAGTATTTTATTAAATAGTTAATAGTTTTTTAGGCTTTGTTGAATTGTAAATTTTACAATTCAACAAAGCCTAAAAAAACTAATTTGGGAAAGAAAATTTCATTATCACCTGCTCATCTAGCCATCACCACGCTGGTTCTGCCGACTCATCATAGTCCAAACAACTCGTGTTTATTCCATGTCAATTAACTGTATTTAATATTTTAATATAATAGTATTTAATATTATTAACTGTATTATTTCGGAATCGTTTCGAGAACGAGTGCCGCAGGGAAAGAATATTTTTTACAAAAGTGGTTGGGAAAAAAAAAAAACGTTCAAAACTTGCCTCTCAAAAGTTGTTTTGATTTCTCTCTTGATTTGTCTCTCCTTGGCAGATTGGTCTGATCTTTTGGTTTCTTCATTTATTTAGTTTAACAACATTAAGTCCTAATTCCAGAGTTAATGTTGCAAGGAGTTGAACGAGTTTAATTTCGCTTTGGGGCAGGTCACTATTCACTCGCTCAAACTTGTCACCTCGGAGTTGACAATTGACAGTGTCGCTCCTCATGAAGAATCCTGCTAAGATTTCATCATAACTACATAATTTACATATTGAGTATGCACCTTTAGGAGTTGGGTACTCGATGTCCACGACGTGCGGCAAAGTTGGGTAGGACGTGTATCCGCCATTCTCGTACATCGCGGTCAGTGCCTCAACGCGAACTAGTATTGGGGAACGCAGAGGGCCCAATCCGGTGGTTAGTCAAGTGTAGAGGGGGTCGCTACTGTCAAATCCCGGCTCCACACATGCGATGCTCGCCGCACACCTTGCCGATGCTCGGCTGTTTCCTAGTAGTGTGGAGGGGTGCTCGGGGTTGCTCGTGCGCGTGGATGCTCCGACTGGTTTCGGTTTTTTACCCACATAAAAGGAGACGAATATTCGCCTAGTACGTAGTAAGTAAAGGATGCCTAATTCTTTCCTGTCTGTTAAGAATAATACCGAAGTAAAGAATAATTATTTTCATGTCTGTTTACTTTTTTTGTTTCACAATTTTCGCCTGGAAAAGGCTATTATGAAAGAAGTCTAGAAATGAACAATAATTGTGTTGAATGGACTATGAACACTAGATTTCTTTCTTAATTGCCTTTTCCAATTCTTTTCCAGAGAATGTTCCGAACTGGTGATAAAATAGGACTGCCACCTTTCCCTCTGTAAACTCCAAATCTGAGGTGAATTCTACATGTAGACTAGAAATGCAGGCAAATACAGGCATTCCTGAAAAAAAAAAAAAAAAAAAAAAAACAGCCCTCTGCGTTATGTCGCATTATGATTCTCCGCGCCGTGAATTCTTGTAAACGATGCATTTCTATTGTAGAAATTTTCGTACTCAGGTAGCCCAGCCAATAGACATCCACTTCAAAAGAAGAACATCTAGAGAAGTAGATTCTTCCCCTCTGGTAATTTTGTTCGATTTCCGCGTGCATTACGAGTCCTCCATCGCGAGCAACTGGCAGTTGCTCGCCTCTCCCGAGCAAGGCGAACACCGAATGTGTGGAGGAGGGAGCCGAATACCGAGCTATTCGCCAAGGTACTCGGGGAGTTGCGCGGTGCTCACCCGCATGTGTGAAGCCGCCTTAATAATATAGGTGCGGTGTTTGGTGTTTTGGGTGAGCATTGGTTGATCAAACTGTTTCTTCTTCTGTCAATACAAGATACGAAAGCATGGTGGACAATAATTTTTCCAATACGATTGACACACGTTTTTTGGCCGGTTCTGGGACACTAGGAACGGAGTAACATCCGATTCTAGTCCTGACGTGATCCACAATAAGCACGTACATGTAAATGTAAAGTTTTGCAAATACATTAAAATTTAATTTTAGGTCAAATGTTTGTGTGAGTGACCTGTAAAAGGTTGGACTGCAATGAGTATGACGAAAAATATGCCCTGACGTAGGGCAACAGCCTGCTATGTGACCCCCAGATCTGTTGATGTACCTTAAAATAAAAAGGTGTCATAAAAATAAATAGTCATACGAGCCGGTCAAGCCAGTTCCATCCATTGCTTGCTCTTTTAAACCAGCATTCCTCCGCGGACAGCGATCAATTTTATCTTCTCTAAGAGTGAACACGTTTCTTTTTTCTTTTCCGTCTTCCCTGAAGTGGCCGAAACAAAAACAAAAACAAAAAAAACAAAAAAAAACGCTCAAGTAGCTTTGCCTTTTGAACGTCACTAAGCCAAAGAATTCAAACTTACCTAGACTTAATATTAAACTTTGCTCTCGTAATTGGAAATTTTGAGTTTGGTAGGTATACCTCCCGCTTGCTTTGTGTCACAAACAAACTTGGTTAATGTGAATGTAAATTAATTCATACCTTCTTTAAGGTAAAATTTACACATTTAATGTTGTATTCACATAAGTGTCCATGTGAAATAATTCAAATTCATAACTGTAAATGTGATGTAATTCACATTTACAAATAGATGAAGTTCGAAATAATTCACATTCACACTCACAAACAAAGCATGATGTGAATTAATTCACAACCTAATTTATAAATACATAACTGCAAATTTTACACAAGGGTTTATTATTCTTTGATATAGGAGGTTACGTGAGCAAACATTTACCTACTCTGTGTATTTAATTTATTAAATAAATTAAATACACAGAGTAGCTAAATTTTAGATGTGGGACATCGAAAAATGGATTATGCGTCCAAAATTACTCGGAAAATATTTTTCCTCCCGGGATCCTTCAAAAACCCCATTTGCAGCCCCATGAGAGCTCAATAGATCTCCTCGGTGAAATCGAATCGTTCTGGGACCCCCAAAAATGGATTTTACGTCCAAAAATACTTCGAATACGACACCTAACTCGACCCCGTAGCCGAAACCCTAAAAAAACCACATGTAGCCCCTTTTTAGCCCAACAGAGCCCCACGGGTTTGGGTGATCGGGCTGAAAACCTTGCGGGCACAACTAGACGGTAAACTGAGTATTTTGTCAAATTTTCAGATTAAAAAAAAAAAATCCTACTGCCCAAACCGGCTCGGACGGCGAACGGCGGACGGACATTTCGTTTTTGGAATCATAGACCTCTTGAAACGGATATTGTCCAATTTTGATCAGAATTTTCAACCTCCGTTGCGATTACACAGGTTTATTATTCCAAGAATAAAATATGCCCAATTCTGACCTCTCTGAACTACCTACAGTGATGATAAATTTCCGCTCTGAACCAGACTGGTTATGACAGACGACCTTAACTGGGTCCAGTCGGTATGGTTTCTGGTCCCTGTGATTTTCTTATATTCTCATTTGCGATTCTCCGCAAACCCGTGTTTCCGGCGAATTTTCTGATTATCATCCAAGTATTTCTTGGAAGATTTGCTCTTTCAAAAATGACTTCAAAGTTGTTAGTTTTCAGAAAATCCCAAAGACAACGTGAGCAATGTTGAAAACTTTAAGTGAAATAGTAGGTACCTAGGTACCCAAAAAATGAAGGCCGGTAGGTATGGAGTTTACACGTTTAACGTCGATTCATTCAAGATGTTTTATCATACACTGTATTTTCACATTTTTTCAACTTTTAAAGCTCACGTTTTAAAGATAAAAAGCTCTTTTACATGGTTGGATATCTGTTACAATAGACTGGCTAGATTCAAGTAGTCCTTGTTCTTAGTGTGGCATTCTTTTAAAAGGTCCCTGAAATAAAAAGTTTAATTTTAAACTGGCAGGACAATCTAAAACACTTTTGTTCGTCGACCACGCCGACAATGGCATTTAGGCATAAAGTGATCATGCGATTTATCAAATATTTGTACAGGCTAATTTCCTAAGGAATCACAATCGTACTGCGACGAATCTGCAAATTATCGACGACTTACATATAAGTGGACACTCACCATTCATCTTCGGTAATGTGGTAATACACCTTTGGCTTCGGAAAATATGACCACTTCACTGGATCGAGGCACACCGTGTAGGCACCCATCGTTGGGAAAGCCAACCAATCTCCATCCTTAAGTGGCGGCAACATCATGTGCTCAACAAGTAAATCTTTCTGGGAATCAGTTAGTCCCCAAATCAAAGATGGTTTTCGTTCAAAGGCCCGAGATTTCTATTAGAACAATTTTCAACATTTCTTACATTAAAAAAAGTAATTAATTGAACAAGTTTTAAATTATTACTAAAATATAAATCACGGTTTTAGACGAAGTAGATAATTTCCGTCAGTATCGATACCGGTCTACTCCAGTCTACTAGTATATCAACTTAGTCTATAGAGACGATTTTAGACGGAGTATACTCCGTCTAAAATCTTCTTTTAAAAGATGGATTCCCACTATCTCCATCCACCCTATATTATTACTAAAATAGTTTTTTTTAAAGTTATTTACCTCGGTAACAATACTAATAATTTTTTTGGTACCTAACAATTATCAAAACAGATTTTTTTAGTACCTAACAATAATTGGTAGGTACTAAATTTGTATGTGTTTGATCATTATTATCAAAGCAGATAAGCCCCCCCCCCCCCCCCCTACTATTAAGTTCTCTTGTTTTTATTTCTATTGCAGTCATTATCAGATAATTGAACAGATTCTGTTCAAATATAGATTAAAAATTCGATAGTAAAAGTCCGTAAGTTTAATTTTTTTAATAATTGAAAAAGAAAAACGCTGCAAATTTTACACTAGGGTTTATTATTCTTTGGTATAGGTTAATTTTGCATAAATTTAATTCTGTGTCAATGAAAGAAATGTTAGAAATGTTTTTTTGTTTTTTCGTTTTTTTTTTACTTGAAAAATATTTGACCTTCTGGGATCCTTCAAAAAGCCCATTTGTAGCCCCATGAAAGCCCTAGATCCTAGAGCCATAGATCGCAACAGTGAAATCGGATCGTTCCGGGACCACCAAAAATGGATTCAACGTCCAAAAATACTTCACCTAACTACCTAACTCGATCCCATAGCCGAAAGCCTTCAAATAACCCCTCCCGTAGCCCAATTTTAGCCCCATAGCGCCTCACGGGTTTGGGCGATCGGGCTGAATACCTTGCGGGCACAACTAGATGGTACTGGTAAACCGAGTATTTTGTCAAAATTTCAGATTAAAAAAAAAAATTCCTACTGCCCAAAACGGGCCGGACGGACATTTCGGTTTTGGAATCTAGACCTCTTGAAACGGATAATGTCAAATTTTGAGGCCGATCCCAGTCGTCGACCTCCGTCGCGAAAACATTAAACACGAAAACATTTAACACGAAAACATCCGTATTATTCCAAGAATAATAAAACAAAATCAAAAATACCTAGGTATACCTATAATTTATAATTAGGTATACCTAATTATTTTTGTTTTGTTTTTTAACTTACGGATGAGGCTTACTTACTTTTACTATCGATTTATTATTACAGCTGATCTGATTTGGATTATTTATTTAGTTGAAGGTAGATGAAAGTATTGAGAAGGCATGCTAATTTTGACAAACAAAAACTTGATTATTTTATGTTAGAATACAAGAAAAGGTGCTTGGAGTTGTCCCAACCTCTTGAAGGTCATGAATGGTTTTTAAAAAGTTCACGGTTCGTTCGTGAAAGGTAGCCGGAAAGGGGCATTGATATCACCTCGAGATTCGGAGGTGTTTGAGTTCAGAAATCCCCATTCGGGCTATCAATCGGCTGGGGATAAAAAAAAAAAAAAATCCCCAGAACGTCCTGGTAGTACCCGAAAACGGCTTTGTTGAGAATCCGAGCTGTTGAGGCCGTCGTTTCCGTGGTAACTCACCCATGCGAAAGGATACCGAATGAGGTTTTCCGAAAAAACGCAGTTGAACGCTCCAATTATTCCATGATTGACGTAGTACCAAGTTAAATCTGAAAGATATCTTATCCCAATTATGGACGCGTACAGCACAAATGCTGAACCCGAAAAATAACGTCCTGGTTCCGCCATGAATTTCACATCTTTAAATAATTCATCTTCTTTTTCAATTGCAGCTTTCAGCAGAGTGGCCATCTGAAAAACGTCGATATCACGTATGCGGTAGGGTTATCATTAAGTTCATGTATACATGCCTATAGGCAGGGTACGCCTAAGGATTAATTTAGTACACCCTGTGTATATATACATAATATACCCTGTGTATATATACATAATATGTATAATGTAATATGTATATACATAATATGTAGAATGTAAATATATTATATTTAACAGAGATAGCGTTGAAAAATAGACGGTGTCTCCTCACTTCTTTGAAAGTTTCCGGCTCATTTTCTGGAAATCCACCACCAACATCTATCACTTTCAAATTAATACCGTTATTTTTAGCCTCTTTCAATATACCTGAAAATCAATGACACTTGAAAAAATTGTACACAAAATAAAGACTATCAGCATTTCAAGTTCTGCACGTACCCTCGTAGTGCATCTAGGAAGACTAGGAAAATCATGGTGTTGGTTAAATACCTACATAACTACATCCTGATCAACTTGGCTACAAATACCTACTGGCGCATCTCCCAATGGCACGAGGAAATGCTTCTGGTTCTTTGCAACCCGTTCCAACGTGGAATGCTATCCCGACCATTTTCAAACCCAAGTCTCTGGCTTTCAGAATCAAATTCATCGCATTATCTGGGGCGCATCCAAATTTATGCCCCATCTGAATTGTGGCCTCTTTAGCGTCGGACCTTATACGGACAAGAAGCCTGGAAAAGAATGCGTTTGAAGGAAGGGCAATATTTCCGACCTTTACAAGCTCTAGCTAGTATTCCACACAAGGTACTCTAATTTCCTTTACTTGGCGTTAGGATGATGCTTCTGGATTTTATACAGTTCTTGTTCTGTGTCGAATGTCATCATCTTCACTTTTTGTTCCGCCGCAAACTCCAAATGACCTCTCGGTTTTGTTGGATTGGCATAAATGATCCGGTCAGGACTAACCCCACAACTCAGTACTTTGGCAATTTCGTCCTACATAATGATGACGAATAGCATTATAGTCGTACTTATTAGAATAATATATAGGAATTCTCTTATTGATAAAGCTTGATGATGTAAGATTTTGTTCATCCCCGTCTCACAGTGGTGCGAATCGCCTATCTTGGTGGAAAAAATTAAAAACCCGTCTAGTCCTACAGGAAATGTTCTGCTGAGCACGGATATGGCATTCTTTTTTTGTCTAAAACTAAAAATATTATTTTATATGTACTAGTACTCCTAGAAAATTGATTAAAAAATCGTAAAAATTATGGTAAAATGGGCTAGGGAACAAGGTCAGAGAAATGGGAAAATTCGGTCGAACATAGTTGAACTAATAATGAACAAAGTACCTACTTAGTACAGTTAGCACTGATAAATTAGGTGTCTGAGCAGAGGAAATCACTAGTGAATATTTGGCGTTTTGAATTTTCCCGCCGTGGCACTTTAACAGTTAAAGTGCCATTAGTTACTAATGTAAAGTAACTAAGGTAATCCTCCAGAGTGCACTCGCACAATAAGTAGGAAGTATAGGAAGTGTGTGTGTGTAGTTATGAAGTTCTTTCAGAAAATTTTTTTTTTTTTTCTTTTTTTTAAACTTTTATTGCACCAAGTGAGCAAACTTATCAGCAATTTACAATTGATGTATACTAAATGACTTGCCAGAAGCGATGACACATAACACTGCTTCTATGCGACTTGTTGTTTTGTGCAACTGACGCACTAGTAATTACTCACTGAGCTGATAATTAGTTCACAGGGCACCCCACTCCCACAGGTCATGAGGTTTTGTTCTTTTCAGTCTTCTGAGCAGGCCTTCAACGTCGAGGAGCTGGACAACCTCGCTGTTGATGTGTCCCCGAAGCCTCTGCTGATGGGCTAATGCTTGTTTTTTGATGACTTCTTCGACAGTAGGAATTTGAAGTTCCCGGTGTAGTCTCTCGTTCCTGGTGTAACGGTACGCATTTACGCATGCTCGTAGCACGTTATTTTGAAATCGCTGAATGATCAAGCGATTGCTCGGAGCGGTGCAGCCCCACAATTGTGCACCATAGGCTGGCTTAAGGACCTGATTGTATAGTGTTAGCTTGTTGGGGATTGACAAAGATGACCGTCGCCCCATTAGCCAATACATCTTCCGAAATTTGGTGGTTAGTTCCATCTTCTTTTTTTTTTTTGACATGTGCTTTCCACCGAAGCATCGAGGGTCATGCCCAGGTACTTGCCTTCGTTTGCGTGCGGTATGACTTTGTTGTTGAGGTGAACGGGTATGTACTCACACCTACGGTTTGTGAAGTCGACATGTACCGATTTTGCCTCATTCATTTGGATCCTCCACTTTAAAGTCCAGCTGTGAAGTCTCTTGATTGACCTTTGTAGTTTCGAAATTGATTCCAAGTTGGTATCGCCGACAGCAAGGACTGCAGTGTCATCTGCAAACGTCGCTATGGTATTCTCCTCTCTTTCTGGAAGATCTCTGGTGAAATGGACGTACAGGAGTGGGCCCAGTACGCTACCTTGCGGTACTCCAGCTTGAATCTTCCCACACAGCACATTTACATTTCGGAAACATTTTTGAAATGTTTGTCCTAAAACATTAAATGTTTCAAAAATATCTTGTTACTCGAATGTGATGTTTTCAAAACGTTTTTAAAACGTGTAGAACATATCTCTAAATTCGCTAATGTCCGCCCCTTGTGACGTTTTAAGAAACGTTTTCAAGATCTTCTCCAACTCGTTTTTAATACATTTAAATGTAGCACATTTACATTTCGGAAACATTTTTGAAATGTTTGTCCTAAAACATTAAATGTTTCAAAAATATCTTGTTACTCGAATGTGATGTTTTCAAAACGTTTTTAAAACGTGTAGAACATATCTCTAAATTCGCTAATGTCCGCCCCTTGTGACGTTTTAAGAAACGTTTTCAAGATCTTCTCCAACTCGTTTTTAATACATTTAAATGTAGCACATTTACATTTCGGAAACATTTTTGAAATGTTATAAGTTATGTTGTTACTTATAAGTAAACTAACGTTTTGAAAACATCACATTCAAGTCTTCAATGTTATGTTTTCAAAACGTTTTTAAAACGTGTAGAACATATCTCTAAAATCGCTAATGTCCGCCCCTCGTGACGTTTTAAGAAACGTTTTCAAGATATTCTCCAACTCGTTTTTATTACATCCCACACAGCAACAATTACATTTCAGAAACATTTTTGAAATGTTTGTTCTAAACATAAAACAGAATGTTTTAAAACATTGTTTTAAAAATATCTTGTTACTTGAATGTGATGTTTTCAAAACGCGTAGAAAATATCTTTGTTGTTGTGACGTTTTATGAAACGTTTTCAAGATCTTCTCCAACTCTTTTTTTCTAGGAGACGAATGTTTCCAAAATGTCTGTATTATGATGATTCAAAATATTGAAATTGAATGTTCAAATTCAATATTTAAAGTAATACTTTGAAAGTATTGAATGTTCCCAAAATCTTACAATCGCCACATAGTGATTGTTTTTAAGATGTTTTCGGAGTAACTTGATGGAGTAGCTGCTCCATATTTACAATATATATTATGGTTATCTTGCAAATATTGATTAGTAACGGAAGGCTCATCCTAGGACCCGAGGAAACAATAGCCACCCCGTGGGATGGAGAATGGGGGAGTCTCCAGGAAGTGGCGCCTCCCGTGAGCCAATCGCGAAGGAGGCCACAACAAATTTTCAAGATGTCACCGAAATGTTTCATTTGAGACATCTTGACAGATCTTGTGGCAAACATTTTCAAGATAAGGGTTCTGCAGTGTCATTTTTGCTACATCATACAAATGTTATAAAACATTTCCTATAAAATGTCTTAAATTGGCTACATCGGAAGCATTTTCAAAACATTATTATCAACATTGTTTTGGCAAAAATATTTCAAAGATATCCCCAAATTAATGTTGTCACTCTGTTCTTGTGGCATATTTTCAAGATGTCACCGAAATGTTTCACTTGAGACATCTCAAACAGATCTTCCTGCAAACATTTTCGAGATCAGGAATCTGCAATGTAATTTTTGTTATATCATGAAAACGTTATATAAAATTTCCTATAAAATATCTTGAATTTGCTTCATCAGAAGCATTTTCAAAACATTATCATCGCTAATGTTTTGGCAAAAATATTTCAAAGATATCCCTAAATTAATGTTGTCATGGCTGTTCTTGTGGAATATTTTCAAGATGTCACCGAAATGTTTCATTTGAGACATCTTAAACAGATCTTGTGGCAAACATTTTCAAGATAAGGGTTCTGCAGTGTCATTTTTGCTACATCATACAAATGTTATAAAACATTTCCTATAAAATGTCTTAAATTGGCTACATCGGAAGCATTTTCAAAACATTATTATCGCTAATGTTTTGGCAAAAATATTTCAAAGATATCCCTAAATTAATGTTGTCACGGCTTTTCTTGTGGCATATTATCAAAATGTCACCGAAATGTTTCATTTGAGACATCTCAATCATATCTTCCGGCAAACATTTTCAAGATAAGGGTTCTGCAATGTAATTTTTGCTACATCATAAAAATTGTTAAAAACACATTTCGTATAAAATGTCTTGAATTGGCTTCATCTGAAGCATTTTCAAAACATTATTATCGCTAATGTTTTGGCAAAAATATTTCAAAGATATCCCTAAATTAATGTTGTCACGCTGTTCTTGTGGCATAATATGAACTTGAAAATATTATTTTCAAGATGTCACCGAAATGTTTCACTTGAGACATCTCAAACAGATCTTCCTGCAAACATTTTCGAGATCAGGAATCTGCAATGTCATTTTTGTTATATCATGAAAATGTATATATAACATTTCGTATAAAATGTCTTGAATTTGCTTCATATGAAGCATTTTAAAAACATTACAATTGATAATGTTTTGGCTAAAATATTTTCGAGACGTTTTAACTACATTCCAGATGAGATGAAACGTTGTAACGTTATTGATACCATGTTGAGATGTTTTAAAAATGTTATGTGCTGTGTGGGTTTTGACCTTTCGAATACGCATCTTCTTGCTTGATCCGGAAAAATCGGTTTGAGAGGTAGGACTCTAGCAACTTGGAATACGAGGCAGGAAGTGTTTTTCTGAGTTTATAGTTGAGTCCTTCGTGCCACACTTTATCAAAGGCCTGTGTAACATCAAGAAAGACGGCAGAGCAAACCTTTTTTTGTTCAAGAGATTGTTCAATAATGTGCGTTATTCGGTGCACCTGATCAATTGTAGAGTGATTTCGACGAAAGCCAAACTGATGGATTGGAACGAGGTTCCGTTCCTCTACTATTTTCAACAGTCGTTTTTGAATGATTTTTTCAAACAGCTTTGAGAGAACTGGTAGCAGAGATATTGGTCGATATGAATTCAATTCCTCAGCAGGCTTTCCAGGTTTTAGGATCATTATGACCTCTGCAAGCTTCCATAGCTGAGGTACATAGCAAAGCCTGATGGCTGCATTGATAATCTGTGTGAGTTTAACAATCACCTTCCGAGGAAGGTTCTGAAGTACCTGGCCTGTAATTAGGTCATATCCAGGCGCCTTCTTCGGGTTAATATCATTTTTTATTGTCATCTGTTGTTTGTTTGACAGTTACTCTTTCGATCACAGTCTCCTGGTTACTGGACCGAATCTCCTTGAGCGGCTCTTCATCAGGGCTGCCGGAATTTGGGGTGAAGATGTTAGCCAAGTGAGAAGCAAAGGCGTCAGCCTTCTCCTGGTTGGTCCTGATCAACCTATTGCTCATCGTGTCCAGGATGGGTGGTGCCTGAACTACGGGTCGCTTCAAGTATTTTGTTGCCTTCCACAGGGAGTAATCAGTGTCCCTGTGGCTAGTAAGCGTTGAAAGGAGTTCTTTTTGAGTTTCTTCTTTGATTTCTTTGATCATTCCTCTAAGTTCATTAGCAATTTTATACCATTTGGTCTTATGGGCTGGGTTACGCGTGGCTTGCCAGATTCTCCTGGCTCTACGCTTCTGTTTTATTGTGTCGGAGTAACCGGCTGGCATGTTTGCAGGGCTGTTCAGGAAGAAGCGCCCGGCTTTATTCTTCCTGAACAGCCCTGCTTCTGTTTTATGGTATCTACTATTTCAGAAAAAATTAGGTATTAATCGACAATCGGTTCCCGGGCCCATGGAAATTAGTCACTTCAATTATTTACGGAAGAATTGCTTGCCTCAAATGCACCTTTTAAAACCAAAAACGAAGTGACTTTGATTTTCTTGAAGTTGACTGGAATATTCAAATTAGGCGAGATAAAAAATTTCACGTGATTTGAAAATGTTTCAATCAATTTCACGTGAACTGAAAATAAATAAATTTTCATAATTAACATCACTTACTGTCAACAGATTTATATGAAACTTGGTGTGTGGGTCGGTCGGGTGCTGGGGTTGAGTAGGGGGAGGTGAGTTTCACCAATGGCCCGATTTCAATGAAATTTGGAATGCGAGTCAGGTTTGATGCGAAGGAGAGGTTTTAGTACCAATCGCGACCAATTAGGACAGCCTATGACTTGTTCAAAAATTCACGTTTGGTTGTCTGGGTGAGCTTCGATTTGATTTTTTTCTTCAAATGCTTGTAGTTCTGAAATAAGGGACTATTTTCCATCACGGAATCACAGCTCGATGGAAGAATTGCGATGATTACTTTTTCCCACCTAGATTGGCGATTCACCCCACTGTGCGTCCTCATCAAAATATAAAACAATGATGGTAAGTAATTGATAATAAATATATATTGATATTGAAATTTTCGAATATTAGCTTGAATAATACCCATTAGATGTTGAAAAAGTACGCTCCAGTTTTGCTGTTGGAAACAAATCTTCATTTACACTACCTTATGCTACCTACCTACTTTAGGACGGATTACTGAGTGAAATAATATCCCTTTGATAATAATTATCACTATTGTTATTATCAAAGTTTGCAACGCCGTTATCTAATAGCACAGGAACTGCTGTACAAAATCTAAAGTCGCAATGTTCAAGTCTTACCTGAGAAGCGCAGTCAAAATTGCATCCTAAAGCCGCCAGTACCTTGATTATATTCACTTCATCATTGGCTTTCACGGCTGAAATTGTGAACATAAAGTCTACACCTTAGCATGTGGTCATTACAACGAGAACCCTCTTCTTCCTTGAGGAGGTATATGGGTTATGTGATGAACTGAAGTTCGTGGGGCCTCTGGAAATCTAAAAACTTGTACCCATTTTAAATTCATCATAATCACACAACCTAACTTAATATTAGGTTTATGTACAACGTTTCTCTCGAGTAAGTGCTTATGACCTGAATTCTGCCAACCGATGAAGGTCAATTAGAATTTATATCTTCAAATTAGAATCTGCGGGCGGGCAGGGGACAAAAATAATGGATCTACCACGTCATTCAAGCAATTGTAACAATGCAGCAATACAATTATGTCAAATCACTCAGAAGAAAACATAAATAAATAAAAAACAAAACCTACCATAGAATGGCAAGATGTTCGGCAGACATTTTTTCCACAAGTTGAAATTCTTGATCAGTTCTCCTACGCTCCCAACGTAAAAAGATTCATCCTATGATTGAACAGCACGCTGTACGATCACTTGATATTTTAAAGAGACAAAAAGGACCACTATTTTACTCACATCATTTTCCATTATCCCGTCAATAGCATCTGCCATGTTTTCAGGGTCTTTGAAGATTTTCAAATTATTCAACTTTAGGACTTCGGACATTCTGCAATTATCGAAGTGAATTCTTTTGTATTATATTTATGTTAATTCTCCGCTTAGCAATGTTTTTATGCAGACAACTATAAATAATGTCCAATATTGGCTAAAGTGAAGTAAATTTGAGGATCTTACGTTGATTTTTAGCTGCTCCGAGAATAACTTGGCATCGACCACTAACTGTGCTCTACATACTCCGTTCTTTTTTGTAGTTGTTGACTCTCAAACCGACGATAATTAACTAACGTAATCAGGATAATGAAGGATTACAATGTAGGTTATGATTTTGTTCCTCCAACCGCGATTCTCTCATTGTGCAATTTGTTTTATACCACCTTACAAACAAAGATAAGCTAAATGCAAGCCTGTTGCCTTTAGGTTTATAAGTTTTGTCATTATGAACGCTGGAAAATTTTGCGATTTTGGGATAAATTCGACAAGGTCCGGTAAGCACAAATCGGCCGTATTTGGATTTGCGTGTTGATGTACTGCCAGATAATGCGTTCTGCTATAAAACTTGCCATTCATATCTGGTTTATTTAATCAGTTTTTAATTCAATCACCAAGTTTACAACGGAGTTGGAGTGGTATATTGCGTACCAGACTCATGTAACATAGGTACCAACAACCCCCCCCCCCCCCCCCCTACGTTGACCCGTGACGTAGATAGGTACCTTAATGACGTCACGGGTCAACTGTAACAGTAGAACCCGCCGGGAGACACTGGTTAGGAGCGACATTTGATTTGTAGACACAAAACTATAAAGCCCCGAATCTTTTTTGTTTCTGTTTTTCAAAATAAGGTGATCTTCGGACTGTGTGGAGAAACAGGAACTCGGATTACAGATACGATGAAGGCGTCAAGGGAGCGTTCTGCTTCGAATTAGTGACAAACTATGAAGAGTCGCCAACATTGATGAGAATTTACCTTGATATGACGAAGATTTCATCAGTCTCGAAGACTACGTTTGTTGAGCAAGTGGTAAAAAAGGGGGTGTTACAAGAAGCGGAATTGGTACTAACGGATAGAGACACTCCGGACCCACGGATTATTAATAAAATAATATGGTCGAAGATCAAACCAATGAAACACAGAATGTAATTCTCTGTGATTCCACAGAGGGCTGGTGGAATAACTAATAGTCATTCAGCCTTATTTGCATTGACACACACACACACACACACCCTCCCTCTCACCCTCAAACACCCTCACACACAACTAACACTTCTGGTACATACTACTAAATACCTACCTTCACTTGAGCGGGGATTGCTGGATGCTCTTCCTTACCTCTCCAACACCAGGAGCGTTGTGCCCACAAGGTTTTCAGTCCTATCGCACAAACTCGCGGGGATTTGGGGTGGAAGGGTTTTAGAAGAAGCTTCGGACAGTTTCAAACTCAATAACCTCCGTAAAAACGCATTCTGTGGTAAAAAAATAAAAAATAATCGCGGGGACAGTCACTGAAGACTGTAATCCACTGTGGATGTCGATGAAGACGACGACAGTAACGACCCCCTCGTACCTTCAAAACGCCATCGGGGAATGGTCGAAGAAAGGGGGGGGGGGGAATCGGGAGAACAATGTGCTAACAAGAGTTCCTGGTATTACAAACAAGAGTTCCTGGTAATTATATGTCATACAAGGAACTCTTGTTAGCTACATTAGGTAAGGTGCTCCGGGGTAAGTGAAAATCTGGGGCAAGTGGAACCCATGGTACCTAACTCGCACTGAAACGAAAGGATAGGGTTCTGAGTGTGGCCGTAACATCACTTAAGACCCCACTGAAGTGTTGTGAATCGTTGGATCAGCCTGTGGCAACACTGGAGTTGGTTGCAGCCATGTTTTCCCAAGGTCACCATTTGCACTCATATCACAAGTTTGTTATCAGTGAGCAGTTTGTTTGGTTGACGTCCTTTTCGACGATTTGTTGCATCAATTTTTTTGTTAAGTTCTTATTAAGGATTGATATTAAGTAGTTCTGCAGCGATTTTGATCAAGTTTGGATCTGCATGGAAGAAAATTGATAGGTTTCAGTTTCCCCGTCATTTTCACCATGTGGGGCAAGTGTAACCATAGTGCCAGCAATGGTTCCACTTGCCCCTGTTTATTTTGAACTTCCCCAAAAATATTGAAACTACAGCAGTAAAGAGCCGGCAGTAAAGTTTGAGTCGCGCTTTTCATTATCCACATGCCCCAGAATTTATCTGTTGCGTTTGAATGGGAAAGGAGACCATTGGTTCCACTTACCCCGAGGGGTTCCTCATACCTGGGGGAAGTGGAACCCAAAACTGTTTTGATCACTACATTTTTTGATTTCAACCAAAATGAAAAATATCAGTGGGATGTTGTATGAGAGGGTTACCACTAAGTCCTGCCCAAATCCTGGCCTGATAGGATGAGTCTATAAGATTTTATGAGTTGACAAAAAATAAACATTCAAATTATGGGTTCCACTTCCCCCGGAGCACCTAACTAAGTCTTCATAAATCGAGTTCACAAAATTTTGCAGGAGACTCAAAGGGATCTAAAAAAATCATACCTACCTCCATTAACCAATTATTTATTGTTTCTTATAAAAGTAATATTCTCTATTAAAAAGAAATTTTCTGCTGCACATACTATTATAGTATAATACATAATATGTGCAATGTTGATAATATATTATATTATCAACATTGCAGCTCAATACTTTTCACGGGATGCACTACTGACAAACTAATCATGTTCAGTTTTAAATAAAAGGAAAAGCACTACGTCATAATTCATCTCATATTGCACATACTATGATAATATCATATTATCCTCCTTATCATCTTGCATAATATATTATATTAAGCAAGATGATAAGGTATTATCAACAATGCTCATATACGGGTAGGTACCTAACAAACAGCGAGTAGAGTTTACGGTAATCAATACTTGCTCTTCGGAAAATTCATTACTGTTCGGAGCCATGCATCTTCATAACTTGATAAGGACTGCATACTTGACAAATCTGGAAGCAAAATATTATGGCATGAATCAATCGAATCGAGAAAGGTTCCCACGTTGAATATTATAAGCCATTGTTTGCCTAGTCATCATACCGTACGTGAGAACAACCTCGTAGGGAAATCCCCAATTTTAAAATGTCAAGATTCACATCGCTTACCACCTGTTGTCTGGTATGAGAGTAGTGGCTCACGTAGAACCGACGCACAGATGCATATGTTAATCTCTGGATAGGAAAGTTTGTCCGATTTACATATGCCAACCACCAACCCCAGGAGGGTACCATCTTCTCTGACTACAGCACCCCCGCTGGATCCAGCATTTATAATGCATGACGTGCTAAACCCAGCAGACTTCTTCCAGTGGTTGAGGACGACTCCTTTGCTCAAAGATGGCTCTTCGGTTCGGATTTGCAAAGGATTTCCTATTGCTAAAACCCTTTCTCCTGAATTGCAGAATACATCGTTATTAGTATAGCATGATGATTATGTTTTTCTTGCATATTTATTTATGCAGCGCATGTTTATTTATAGAAGTGCATTTTGTAGGAACAATGACGAGCATAATTGCGCCAAAATTTATAGATGATGATGCTAGAATTAAGCTACAATTTGACAAAAAGTTGTGAAGTAAAGAAGTCCAGGGCACCTTGAGGAATACTTTGATGTGTAGGGGAAAGTCGGGTAAAACCGGGTACTCCTCCTCCAGCTCATGCTCGCGCGCAGATGCACGAATTTCCAGTTAAGCAATGCTACTTGGCTAAGGCCACGGCCATGGCCATGGTAAGCCATTCGAAGTCCAGTGGACCACTGCTTGGAAATATTGGTTCAATCGTTTTCACGGCCTGTTTTTTTGAAAAAAGGATTAGTCTTTTGAGTCATAGCGAGTTTTTGGAGGTGTTCACACGTCGTCCTGCATTATTGCGAATGAAAGGTGAGTGGGTTATACTTCGATGTGATTAATCAGCTACAATTTCCCGCTATCCGCATGCCTCATTTCACTTGAAGCCATTTTTAGTCGTAGAAGCTCTGTACAGAGCTTTTTTTACCCCACGTGGGGTAAGACCGGGTAGTACCCATCTTACCCTTCTTGCTTTCCGATCTTACCCTACTATTCTGATTATTCAACAAAATTTCTACCCGGGCGGTTTTTATTGACTTTTCTTTTGATTTTATGCTGACAATCAATCAACCAATCAACCAAAAGTGCTCTATTGCTGAAGCCAATACTGACAGCAATCGTTACATATTAAAATCAACTTAAAATTAAACAAAGAGCAATTAGTGACATTCAGACACGAACGAAAACTTTTTTTTTAACACGGAATAAACTAACAAACAAACAAAAAACGCGAGAAGACATTGAGTACCGATCCACATTAAGTAAAATAAATAAATTGATTTCAAAAAACTCAAACCGAGTACAGTTCGGCGTCAATAAAACTGCCCTTTAATGTCTTCTCAAAAGCAACAAAGGGGACCTTTAATGAGTCCGGCAAGTGGCGAGCACCTATTTGAAAAGGGTTACACTTTAGAGAGATAGTGAGGCGTACACACAGATTAAACTACAGAGGTACAGCAGGTAAGACTATATTATCGCGATACCGCGTTTCCTATGTGTCGCCGATACCACGCGCGAGTACATTCTCATTACGTTTTATGACTTTTAGACACTCTTACACATAAGCACCATACACTGTTAGAGAGTTTATCTTCTTAAAATTACCCCGACAGCTCTCCAAGTACCCAAGGTTACAGATAATACGGAATTTCTGAAGCTTAAAAACCTTAACACTGCCACTCGAGCCTCCCCCCAGCAGAACCATGTACGTAGCGTAAAAAGGACGAAATAAACCGATCGCAGTACTGGAAAAGAAACTGCTTTCGTCAAACGACGTAGAGCAAAGTAACAAGAAGCGAGCCTACTGCATACAGAATCAGTATGTTGAGCCCAGGACAGCCGACTGTCAATCTTGTGACCAAGCAAATTCACCTCTATTATAGGAGAGGGAAGAGGGGAGAATAGGTTTTTGTTTGCAGACTCCTATCATCATAGTCTTTTGTGGAAGTTGAAGGCCAAGTCATTGATATACAACAGAAATAAGGTTGGCCCTAACACGGATCCCTGTTTGACACCACAAGGGATTGGGGCAGGTGACGATGCAGCACCATTGAAAAAAAAGAAAGAATAACCTGATGCCAGCCACTCAAGAACTGCTCAAAGAAACTTAAGGTAGTCCGGCAGAACCCATAGTGAGCAAGTGTACTTGCCAGAGAGAAGCATGTGGCACAAGATCGAAGGCCTAAGTCAAATCAAAGAGGCGAATGGCAGCTTGATTCTTACACTCAAAGAGCATCATATAGGTCCATTACTAGAGCACAAGCAGCCTGCGTCGTACTTTTACCCGCCTGAAAACCAAACTGCTGAGGATGAAGGATACCCTCGTTGTTCAAGAATACTCTCAGCTGGGAGAGGATTAACTGTTCAATAACCTTCACCACGATAGGCAATTTGGAAATTGGCCGCCAATCGTTATACTGCTTAGAGCTCCTTTTTTTCGGAATAGGCGTTACCGCTGAAAACTTCAAACAATCGGGGAAGCCACCCTTAGTGAAGAAGAGGTTAATGAGGAAAGTTAATGGCTCAAGTAATAATTACTTGAGCCATTAACTTTCCTCAATTATTGAGGAGCCAAAGTCTTAATAATGTCAGTCGTAAGCCAAAAAAAAAAAAAAATCTATGGACTTGATGTTTTTAGACTACAAATCGTTTTATACACATCCTCGACTGACACCTCGCGGAGAGCGAATCCCTTCACACTTGATGGGGCTGAATTCATGAACTCCTTTAACGCTGACGTAGCTAGTAGACGGCGCAGAAAGAATCTGCAAAGCCTTGAGGATCCAGAGATTGGTTTGAAGTGTTATTGCCTATGGACTTCCGATTAAGAGCCGAGTTAACCACATTCCAAGACGCTTTTATCTTATTAGGTGCCTCAGAGATAGAGGCATCATTGTGTCTTTTGATCAGTGCGTCAAGACCACGCCTGTACTCATTTCTGGAACGCCTCGTCAGCTCCAAAATACTTTCAGAGCCTCTCGAGACTCACAAAGTCCTCAATGAATGGTACCTACCGCCGTCGGAGAGAAATCAACTCCTCGCTGATGATTAAATTCGGATACCATCCCATTTCTTTCGCTTTTGATTTGAAAGTATACCATGGACAGGCCAAATGTACCATAGAGAACAATATCTTCATGAAGGTCTGAGTCGCTTCAACTGGGTTTTAAAGGAATAAGTAAACCTCGAACCAGGAACACGACATGAGCAAGCAGATGGAGGATATTCTCTGTCTTACATTTCCTGGTAACAATAGTCCTTGCTGTGGGGGGCTGAAGTTTGAAGAACAGTGCTCTGGTGGTCGGAAAAATCTAGCTCGCTTACGCTCGGAAAATACCACTCTGTGTTATGATTAGTAATCATAACGTCCATTCAAGATGGACGACCTAATTTCCCTACGTAGAGTACTCTAGTCGTGGCAATCAACGTAACTAATGTGGAGGCCAAATCTGCGCAACAGAAGTTTGAATTGAATGAGTGGCCTCCGAAGTTTCAGCAGATACGGTGCTTTCTTCCAAATGAATATTCAAATCTCCCATGATTATTACCATTTTATTCATACGGCAAGATACCCTCCAGTAATAGGGTAAAACAGCGAATGAATTCGTTGAACTTATTACGAAGTGGTCGATATGTACATTAAATGTACATGCTACACAAATTTTGTGTATACACAGATTATTGCCTGGGAAAACTGACTGAAGAAATTTCACATACTCGTTCAATAGTGATCACGAATACCACGAACCTCACATACCTCAACGTTTTGCCTAACAAAAATTACAGAACCACCTCCGGACGTCGTACACCAAGAGAAAGCAGACACCATCTTATACCCATTAGGGGTAGGTATACATGCTAATCTCATCCTTATTGAGACCATGTTCGGTTAAGCCGATCACACCTATATCGTTCCACTCTGCCATAGAAAGGTCAAGAGAATTAAACTTAGATCGAAGTCCTTCGACATTAGCATGAAGCAAAACACAGCTAGAGTTTGAATAATATTCAAACAAACACAGCTAGAGTTTGAATAATATTCATGCACCCCGAATCTCGACTCATATTATGAGTCGAGATTCGGGGTGCATGGAGTGCCGGAGGTGGATACCCTTCTTGAAGAAGAGGCAGGAACTGAGGTCAACGGGATCCTTTCAGATTGATCGAGGGTCGGTGTCAGGGAAAAATGTCACGACAGCATTTTGTTTATTGGAATCCTTGAATTGTTCGTTTCCCAGGATTAATGCGCGGACCTGCTTGCCTAGGATTGTTCTCCACGTCGCGACGTATTGTAATAAGGGTAGGTAGGACTGTTTCGAGGCGATCATATTGCGGTCCAACAAGGACTTGTGCGTTAACGAGACGTTCTTGAAGCGTCGGGCAACACGGAGAAGGAACTGGTTAAGGTTTAAAATCTCCTGATTAACCACGGACCAAGCTGGAAGTACAAAGTGGTTGTTTGCCGATGGTGCAGAGGTCTAATCCAATGAGTTTGGTTAGGGAGAGAGAACGACTCCTCTGCTGAATACTAAATTGTTTATTCAGGTAAACAATTATAGCGTGGGGACCGGTTTCGAGCAACTAAGCTCATCTACAGCCCAGAGTGACTTGAGGTGGTTGAACGTACAATCAGTTCTGAACCAATTGGTACAATCAGTTCTGAACCAATTGTACCAATTGGTTCAGAACTGATTGTACGTTCAACCACCTCAAGTCACTCTGGGCTGTAGATGAGCTTAGTTGCTCGAAACCGGTCCCCACGCTATAATTGTTTACCTGAATAAACAATTTAGTATTCAGCAGAGGAGTCGTTCTCTCTCCCTAACCAAACTCATAAGCTGGAAGTAGATAGTCAAATGGAACGCCGAAGATTATCAACTTGGTCCCAGCATCCAAAGCAGCGCAGAATTTTAGAACATTGTGTTTAAATTTTTTCAGCACCCGAGGAAAACAAGAAGGGGGTTCTGGTCCTCAGAAAGCATGGCTTTTTACGGTTGGTGAAGTACTTGACAAGGAAATAGGTTACCAGAAGCCTCCAAGACCTTTGGAGTGCCCCTGATTGGAAATGCTTACTAAATTGAACTCGGTTGAGTTTGGTTTATTACTCAGAAATTGAATAAAAATTTATTGGGGTGCTATTTTCAACTTTTCCTGAGGTACCCGGTCTTACCCATCCGTACCTAAAAAAGACGCGACTCGGGTTGTATTCATTTTACTCGAGTTAGTGATCAGGAAACATTAATTCAATCAAGTGGGTATGAATTCTTGATAGCCAACATTTGTACGAAGGCAGTCATATGGTTATTTGCTGCATTTTCATTTTTTGAATGGAGTTGTGCCCTAGAATAGTTATGGTACCCGGACTTACCCGACTTTCCCCTACCTAGTATGTGTTATAGTCAATATGTGCAAGAAGTTCGAAAAATTAAGAAATTATACTCATTGACTGAAACGACCCGTCATTATATAGAATGTCCGCATATACACGCACGCATGCATCCTAATATAGTTGATTCCAATCTATTTGGGATAGTGAGACTGTCCCATTTCTTTTTCTACGCCGCTCGTAATTGAATACTTATCACGAGCAAGATTTCAGGACTGGCCGAGTAAATGACTTCATTCAATCAGACCTACTAACCCACTTCGGGATCTTCTTCGGAAATTCTTATTCCTGGTGGTCCAAAGGCTTTGTTGTACTGCAACACCGCCACATCCAAAAGACTCGACTTCTTAGCACTGAATAGAACCTGAGCCTTGACTGACCTATTCCCCCAGCGTAATGTGACTGCAGATTGCGGGTTCTGCAGAAGAAATTACAATTAATTCGTGGAAATTAAGAACAAGATGGGATAGGGACTAATGGGCCAGGGAACCGCATATCGACTACTATTTTTTTCAGGAAGAACTTCAGAAATTGAAGCAGTAGCAGTGAATTTTGGGCTCCTACGGCGTAATTCAATTTTCCAGGATATTTATGAAATTTTCGATTTTGAATTGGGGAAGGTGTTGAATTTGAAGGTGAGGATGCCTCTCTAATTGTCCGTTTGTCGGCGGGGACAGACTACAGGGGCGGATAGGCGGTTTTGACTAGCCCGGGCGATTCAATTTGACAGGCCCTCCCCACACACAGTCACCTATCCAAAGACCTTACTTTTAATACCTTGGTGAACCTAATACTTAGGTGAAAGAGAAAAATAACAGCGCTATATTTAGAAAGAAATAAAAGTGGCGCTAGGTATGTGAATAAGTTGGTACCGTCTATACAAACAAAATAGCGCTTCAAGCTAGAAAGCATTTTGCACATTTCTTCAGATAAGTACATAATTACAGCTTATCAAGATAAAAAATAATAAACCAAAAAGGGGGCTCTCAAGAGGATCATCTGGCTGGAGCACTGAGCCAACATGCTTTGGGCGTTTCTTGCCCTCCTCGCCATCTCCCCTCCACCCCTTCTCATGTACGTCACCACTTGTTCATTTCTTTCGAATTCTAGGCTCATCCTCAGGCCCTTGGTAAATTTATATCTGTTTGAATTTACCTTTCATATCGGTTAAAATGTAATTATTAAAACAACTTGTTTTTTAAATTTTCATGTTAAGTGTTTGGATGGATAAAGGACCCACAAAAATCAATTATCAAGGTTACTCGGAAAATGCGTCCTTATTCGACTTCCTGGCACCCTTAAAAAGCTCCATGGATTCCCAAGGTGAAATTCGATGCATTTGGGGCTTCCGAAAATGGATTTTACGTCCAAAAATAGTTCGAAAACGACACCTAACTCTTCAAAACCCCCTCCTGGAGCCCCTTTTTAGATCCGCTGAGCACCACCGGTTTGTGCGATCAGGTTGAACACCTTGCGAGTTCAACTAGAAGGAAAACAAAGTATTTTGTCAAAAATTTCAGATTTTTAAATGAATTCCTACTGCCCAAAACGACGTGGACGACGGACGGACATTTCAGTTTTGGAATCCACAAGTTTTGAAATGTAGATATATGTAATTACAAATTTTGAGGACGATCAAAATTTTTTACCCCTGTTGCAAATACCTACCAAAGTTTATTAAGTATTCCAAGAATATTATCGCGCGTTTATTACGCTCACACACAAAACGCTCGCTGATGAGGGAGAAGGGACCAAACGGTAGGCAATGGCGAGGAGGAGTAAAAACGGTGACATGTAGAAATCCTCCCGCTCGCCGAAAGCGGTCAAACTGAGATGTAAAAATCCTCCGTTACCGACCGACCAAGTTATGTAAAAATCCGCCCGAGCGGTCGTGTTTTTGTAAAAATCTACCGGACATCAATCCTTATCGTTTGAGGTGAGCGAAAGAACAACGCAAATCCCGTCCGTGTCCTGTCTGCAAATAATTATGGAAACGCTGCAAATCCTACACAAGAGTTTGTTTTTCTTTAGTATAATTATCAAAAAATTAGTTCTGTCAATAAAAATTATTATTACCTAAAAAAAATTAAGAATTAAAAAAACAAAACTGTATTCCTACTGTGTTTTGACAGAAGTGAAACCCCCCAAAGAAATGAATTCTACGTCCAAAATTACTCGAAAAACGACATCATTCGACCTCCAGGCATCCTTCAAAAGCCCACAAATTTTGTAACCCCATGATAGCCCATAGATCCACCCTGAAATTTCAAAAAATAACTCGGTTTTCCACCTAGTTGTGCCCGCAAGGTTTTCACCCCGATCGCCCAAGCCCATCATTGTCGACCCCCGTCGCGATTACATAGGTGGATTATTCCAAGAATAATAAACCAAAAGTGCATGTCGCAAGGAAAAGAACTGTCCACCGTCATATGTGTCGTCGACTACGAGGTTGCCCTCAGTAATTACTTTCATATCTGTACATCATCAGGTTGGTCAAAAAACGACTGAAGCCCCTCGGCTCAGTGCTCCGGCCAGACAAGCTTGCAAGCTATGAACATGAGAGCCTCCAGATTGTTGTCACACAGAGTTTGCCTCTGCCTTGTTTTGAAGATTTTAAATTTTGAAAAGCTCCTCTAACACTTGACTTGAGCCGTGGAAAGCGTTGCCGAAAGTTTGTAAGAAAATCAAAAAGAGACTTGCATACGATGAAGCTGAGGTTGTAATGTTTTAAAACCTTTTAGCACAAATTACGCATTTATTGCACTTGCCATCTACCCAATGAGGAACAATGCCAACCAGATTCTTTCATGTCTGAGTTTCCTTTTCGGCCTCGAATACTTATTTTAGGTAGGATAACATTTTTTCCAGCTTCGACCGGCCCTTAGGACCTTCGGCCCCTCGGGCTTCGCCTATCCGCCCCTGACAGACTGTCACATATTCACGGCCACTAACCACAGAGTAACAGAGAGCAGCCACTAACATAACAATACAGTTTCGTGCGAGTGCACTCTGGCGACTTAGCTTTAATGGGGAGCTGAATAATTCAGAATACCAAATTTTCACTAGTCATTTTCTTCATTCAGACACATAATTTCTCATTGCTAATTGCACTGCGCACTTGCTAATACGCACCAAAAGGTTGACAGTCTTTTGAATTTCGATTTAAAAATTTCCGTCATTTCTAATTGGTCCACTAGCCATTGCATTTTGAGGCACCTGTCCGTCAGAGGGAAAACGCCCGTAACCCACTCAACACACTTGGCAAACATTTTTCTTACTATTCTAGAAATCCTTCCAAACACAGTTTTTAACCGATTTCTACGAAGTAGGTACTTACATATCCAATTACGTGTGCATTGGTTATAACTAGTCCTCTGCTGACAACAATACCAGAGCCCCAAGAATAAGGCGTTTCCACCACCATTACATTGTTCACTCCGTCTGTAAAAAAGCAGCATCTCTACAGAGTGGAATAGGTACGAATATTCTAAGGGCATAATTATTAATAATGGAATTTGGGGCAACACAAGGGTCGCCACTTTTTTTATTCGAAAACCCGAGCTACATCAAATCATGCTCGATATATTATGTAACACATTTAAATAACCCCCGCCCCTCTTCATCAAAAAATTAATTATATAAAGTTTATAAAATCAATAAATAGCAACCTCCTCATCACCCACCCATGAACTACAGTAGCTATCAGTATCAGTAACATCTACCCACCTTTTGGAGATGCACTATCCCATGGCAAAGATTGCGATGGTGCTTCGATTTGACCATTTGATTGAGAGGATAAAAATGCATCGATGACGGAATCCAACGGTACTCCCAACGAGTAACTTGAATGGTCAATGCCTACGGCTATTGGAAATACAACTAAACCCACAGGGAAGTCATCATCTGTGATGTCACTCCTGAAAATGTAATTGTTTAGGTCAAAAAAGCTTGCGTTAGAATAATTGTAACACAATCATTAACAATTTTATTTGAATTTATTTTTCTTTTATTTAATGTTACTTGGTACTCGAGCCTGGTACCTCTGGTAAAATCTGAATTCTTCGTATTGCGGCTCATACCTCTGGTGAAAAGGTTGCACCCACGGATACTAAAGTAGACTACCTACTTTAGTATCCGTGGTTGCACCGACATATATAAAAAAAACTACCTCTGTAAGTACAGAAATTCTGAGGTTACGGAGCAAAAGTTCAAAATTGAACCGCAATGTCAAAATAATTTTTTACTACGCGGCATGCAAATCTTGGTCCTGAGTCGAGAGAAATCCAATTGAGAGGATACAAAATGACAAACTTACTTGGTGTAAATAGGAGCACCTTCACATCCAGGAGCCAGCCGTCCATCGATAAGAAACGGACCTTCCTTGAATCTATTGCTGAGACATCCTCTCGAACGGGAATTCATGAACTCGCTAACACCGAACGGGGCGTACACCGTGAACACGTCCTGCCCATGAGTAATTTTGTGCCTCTTGGAATAATTGGACACCCGTGTGAGGGATTCTGTCACTATTTGAGGTTCGTATTTATTACTGAGCAAGATTAACATAAATGTAAATTCGATGCTCGAACTGAATTTTTCGTTACCCTCTGATACAAATGGTTTCAAATTGAATTTCTTTAAATTACTAATAACATTGTCAACAGATTTTACGTTCCATACGTGGGAAACATGTCCCATATGTTCTTCGTGTACTGAAACATCATCTAGCCAGTAACAGGAAATTTTTACCGCAAATTTTTTGGATGAGAGATTATTAGTGAGAAGGTTTGGGCCCACAGTAAGAACGGCCTTCCCGACTCTATAACCGGATAGTGTACAAACTGGAGCGGTTCGGTCTGCATGTTTCTCAGATCCAAAAGAAAAATCTAACAGAACTGGTCCTCGCTGGGAACCCCTAAAACAAACAAAATAATGGGTGAACATGGTTAACAGGTGGTGTAGTGTTGGACTGATTTGAACACCTTTGGAATCATTTGAATTAGGTGCTGAGCCCAGAAAAGCATGATCTTTGGGCTCTTTGAGCAGCTAGCTCTTACAAATGCATGGTAGGTAGCGGTTACATTGGCAAATCGTTCGAATCAGAAGCCACTCAGAAGAAAATTTCATTTAATAATAAATAATAAAGAACAAGGGAGGAACCCATAGATAGGTACGCCCCTGCTGAACACTGGTTTTTTTCCTAAAGCTAGGTAGTAATGGGACCTTGTATTAAAACTAACATTACATGCAACAGTGGTATATAACACCATAAAAACCGTTAGCCAAGCGTTCGGTTAGATATTTAGGTACCCTTATATCTTTTGGTTTATTATTCCCTGGAGATAGGGATCCCTGCCGTGTAGTCGGATGGGTCTGGGGCCCCCCAAAATGGAATTCGACGTCCAAAGATGCGATTAGAACTGCTCGGAGAGGATCGTGTAGAAGGAAGGGGTTCGGTGAGGAATCCTGAACCGCCGCCAAAAAATACCCCATTCCATCCTATGGCCAAAAACCTTGAAAACCTCTCCTGCAGCCTCTTTTAAGCCCCACGGGGTGGAGCAATCGAGCTGACGCAACATGGAGAACCGAGTATTTGGTAAAAGTTTCAGTTTTAAAAAGAATTGATGACCAGAGGGAAAAACGACGCCCACATCTCATGAAAATTGAGATATCACTGCAATATGTGGAGAAATGCCAGAAGCTTTCAGATCGTGTGGTCGCCTATGCCAAAAGAGTACAACTTCCGAATCATAACTTGGAAAAGTATTTTCATGCCGGGGAAGACTGATTTTTGCGACCCCACCAGTGGGAAGAACTGCCTAGACCCCGGGTGTAGGAGTGGTGGGGGTAAAAGTCCGCAGTTTTCGGTTTTTTTGTAATTTCCTGAAACAATTCTGAAGAGATCAAATTCTTTGATTTTTTTCCCCGATAGATCGGAATTTTTAGCACTTTTTCCGTGAATTTTATTCATTAGGATGAAAATTGCAGGAGTCACGACTAATTTAGTAGGTAGTCCTACTTCCGTCCGGACTTGACAATGTAAATCGAGGGTCCAACAGCAACACCACGGACGGTCATTTTTGGCCAAAATGAGTTGAGGATACCATTAGAAGCGTATTCTCCCGGCGGATCAGGTAAAAATATAAGTTGGGATGATTTCTCAATAGATAGCGCAGAAATCACAAAAATGTCAAACCAGAACTCGATGCAACACCACGGACTGTCTTCATTTTCATCAGGTGTTCAATGAGACTCTTCTGGACTGTCATTTTTGGCCAAAATGAGTTGAGGATACCATTAGAAGCGTATTCTCCCGGCGGATCAGGTAAAAATATAAGTTGGGATAATTTCTCAATAGATAGCGAAGAAACCACAAAAACGTCAAACCAGAACTTGATGCAACACCACGGACTGTCTTCATTTTCAATGAGACTCTTTTGGCTCTCCTGAAAAGTAGCTAAAAACGCAGTAGGTACGTGGTGTTGCTGTTGGACCCTCGAAATAGAGTTGACACCAAACACTGAAGTACCTAATAACCGTAATTGCGTGAGGACCATTTAAAAATGAGAACATAATATGTTTATGATCGATACTATATTATAGTATCGATAGGCTATAAAACACACTTATCTCAAACATACAGACACGCAGACGCAGACATCGCTCTAACCCGTGGGCACGGAGTAACAGAGAGCGAAGAAGGGGTTAATAGGTAGTGTTTTTGAAGGATTTATGGTAGGTATGGGGGTTGAGTGGGGAGCCGTTTTCGAATTTTCGGACGTAGAATCCATTTATGGGGGTCTTATACACACCTGACCCCACCGTGGAAATCTGTCGGGCTCTTAATGTGGAGATACTAATTTGGCTCTTGACGTGCTTAGTGACCTAAGTCAGAAGGTCGAGAGGGGTGTCGTTTTTAGAGTAATTTTTTTGGGGGTTTCATATCCGTCCATACACACAGTAAACTACTACCATGTAGTAGGTAAACACTAAACCATGTACCTATTTAAAAACTTTTAAATGATAATGATTATTCATTTAAATATTTAAATACTTTTAAATGATAAGAATTATTCAACCGAATCAAATTTACGGAGTTTATACTTGGCCGATGCCCTGCGGACAGGAGTTACCCTTCAGATGGATCGACACGAAGAACGCGTGAGGGATGTAGGACAGAGGGTGGAGAGGTCCCTCAACAGCGCAGCTGCGGAAGCCAAGAGGGCACATTACCCCAGGTTCCATGGAGGAAATTCCTCCGAGGAATAGATTCCTCCACTATAGAGTGGAGGAATCCCCCATTTCCTCCATGCCCAGGTTCGAAAACGCTGCAAATTTTACACAAGGGTTTATTATTCTTTTATATACGTTACTTGTGCAGAAATTTAATTCTGTCAATGAAAAAAATAAATAAATTTTTTTTTTTGGATTTTTTGTTCAAAAATGTGTCTTTTTCAAAAATGCTGTATTTTTTACTCGAAAAATATTTAACATCCTGGGATCCTTCAAAAATCCCATTTTTAGCCCCACGAATGCCCTAAAGATCGCCCTAGTGAAATCGGATCGTTCCGGGACCCCAAAAAATGGATTCTACGTCCAAAAATACTTCGAAAACGACACCTAACTCGATCCGATAGCTAAAAGCCTTCAAAAAAACCCCTCCCGTAGCCCCATTATAGCCCCATAGCGCCCCACGGGTTTGGGCGATCGGACTGAAAACCTTGCGGGCACAACTAGATGGTAAACCAAGTATTTTGCCGAAATTTCAGATTTTTTAAAAAATTCCTACTGCCCAAAACGGCCTGGACGGCGGACGGCGGACGGCGGACGGACATTTCGGATTTAGAATGTAGACCTCTTGAAACGGATAATGTCAAATTTTGAGCCCGATCGGAGTCGTCGACCCCCGTCGCGAAAACATAGGTGTATTATTCCAAGAATAATAAACCAAAAGGGCTCTGAAGAGGATTGCAGAAGGCCGTTCGTCGCAGTGGCCCACAGTCATTCCGCTACAACGAGACGACCTGGATCTCTCAGCCACTGAATTCCGGTATGGATTGTGCGTGAGGTATGGCCGAGAGCCCGCAGGGCTACCCAATCTTTGTGATGGTTGTGATTGTCAAATGAATCTCAACCACGCATTGAAGTGTAAAAAAGGCGGCCTGGTCAAAAGAGGGCATGACCAGGACTGATTCGGGATCAGTGTGCGAAGATGGCATGTCTTGCGTGTAACTCTGTGGGCCTCGAGCCAGTGTTGGTTGAGGGGGACGATGGCAATCCTCGGTTGGTTGCGGACATTTCCAAAAACCACCACGAACACGGGAAAACACTTTTTCAACGAAGCAATTTCGAGTGGAAAGTGGGAGGGTAGGTAGGTTGTTCTCTGTTACTCTGTGGTAGGTAGGTAGGTAGGTACTAGAAAACTCTCAAAGAACAAATTTCGAGACAGATCGAAATAGCCGACCCCCACCCGGAAAACACATTAAATAATTTTGCAGGTATAGGTAATTTTTAAGAAAACATATTAAAATTTTGCAGGTATAGGTAATTTTTAAGAAAAATAAACCAAAAGTGGATGCACCCATACTACCTACCTACGTACGGTAAGTTTTTCTCCACACTTGAACAACAAAGAACCGATAAAAGTGAAATGGAAGTTACATTAGTGTTATCTTGAATTTGGCGTTATCGAACTGGCTGTCGTTTGAAGCGACTACAAAATAATCGAGTACTTCTCAAGTGTACACAAGAAATACAGAGTTCGTCAACAATTTAATTCCGACTTATCTTTTGTTGGGATACTCTTTGCTCAGCACAATGAAAATCTGTGGGCCCAAGTTATCTCTTTGTGGACTTATCATCAGCGTCTGGGGCATCATACAACTTGTACGTAACCTATTATGGTTGTTCTAATCGATATTATTGTTTTTTTGAAGATTAACTAGTTTACTCACATTATTGTGGTCCGTAGTCCTGCCCGGGTCGTATCAGCACCTACCGGCCATAAGAATATTCTTGGGAAAACCGAATAATGCAATGTAACGTTCTTCCTGGAGTGTTTGACGGAGCTGTTGACCTTGTTACGAGTGTCATGATGGGTTTCGATTTCGCGCCGTTTTAGTTATTTTTGAATGTGTGGACCCATATGATACTACGTTGATTCCCCTTGTTTTAACGAGAAAAAAAAGTTGGTTTATACGTTTACCTAATGCCAAAACATTTTCTATTTCTATTCGTACTTATGATCCCATTTCTTGTCTTAGATCCTAATTTTGGATTATTATTGGATCCCATTATTATTGGAATAATACACTATGTAATCACGACGGAGGTCGAAAATTCTGATCGCCCTCAAAATTTGACTTTCTCCGTGTCATGACACGTAGAGTCCAATAACGAAGTGTCCGTCCGCCGTCCGAGCCGTCTTGGGCAGTAGGAATTTTTTTTTTTTTAATCTGAAATTTGGGCAAAATACTCGGTTTACCATCTAGTTGTGCCCGCAAGGTTTTCAGTTCGATCGCCCAAATCTAAAAAGGGGCAACGGGAGGGGTTTTTGAAGGGATTGGGATCGAGTTAGGTGTCGGCTATGGGACCGAGTTAGGTGTCGCTTTCGGAGTATTTTTGGACGTAGAATCAATTTTCGGGGGTCCCAGAACGATCCGATTTCACCGTAGGGATGTATGGGGCTTTCATGGGGCTACAAATGGGATTTTAATATGCTGTCGTTTTCCAAGTAATTTTCGGCGCATAATCCATTTTTCTAGGTATCTACCGCATCTGTCCAAACATTGTACAGATTTTTTATTTATTTTTCCCACGTTTTTGCAATGACACAGAATTGATTTTTGCTCAATAATATAGGTTAATTATTAACCTACCTATATCAAGGAATAATAAACCCTCGTTTAAAATTTGCAGCGGTTTTTTCTATAAAGTTGGACGTAGGCCTCCGGGGCATTTTTTCCCCAGAATAATTGTTTAGTTTGGTTGTCAGTTCCCATCCGAATTATTAAGAGACTCTAATATAAGCAAGTTGTATAGCGCTGGAAGGTTGATTATAATACAACTTAACAATCACATTTTATTAAGTTGTTTTTTTTTCTCCTTTTTTTTCAAGTAATGGTTGCTTTCATTTCTCATAGTCATACAATTTAAAATTTATTCTCGGAAGTTTATTTTAATTTAGTGGGAGAAATATTTCTACTCTATTTTCGGTTCTTAATATCAATCAAGGGTTTTCTTCAAGTAAATTATTGTAAGTGTTGCTCGTCGAGGAGTGGTCATAAGAACCACCCAGTTTTGGTATTTTAACGGAATCCTGTTGGTAGAGTCAGTCTTCTCTGGCCGTTTCAGAGCTGGTGGCGGACCGCTCTTGATGTGAAGGCTACTTAATCGCCAGCACTGACATTGTGAACATGATGTCTTACCTAACATCGAAAGCGCTCGCTACCATCATCAGAACAACTAGGTAGTGATAACTGAACTCGTCCACTACATGGAAGCCCAGCAAGACCAGGGGGCTGCCAGCCTTCTTGTCATTTATAGCGATTTGTCGAAAAATATTTGCTATTTCCGTTCATTGTGATTTTTAATTTTTATTCATAGTTTGATTTATGATTTTAACCAACTTGATTTAAATGGTACGACTCCGGAGACTACAGGTTGATGCATTGCAAATTGAAGATGTTTAATCTCAGAACTTGTTGACTATTCTGGACCATGTTTATAGGTAAGTATGGGCCTATTCTACTACATGAATAGTGTGGCCTTACTTGAAGATTTGCCTCTCAAAGAAGAATATGACGATGCAAAGAAATTCTACGCTGACGCTGAGAACGGATATTCCATGGTAGGTACCTCTAAGTTTTTATAATAGCCTAAAATTACGTGTGCCTAAGAGCTGCTTTCTTGAAATCACCCTGGAAAAATGAACCCGTGTAGTGTCAGACGCGAACTGTTCCAAGAGATCCGATACCGTACTCACAGAGAACAGCCAGCGGGATAGGGATAGAAAGAGATTTAATGTTGGTACCTGAAGATCGCCGATTTGGTTAGATAATGTAAGGTGGATGCGGCGAGATAGTGAGAATCCATCTCCAAAAAGACGATTTCAGACGAAGTAAGTAAGTAGTCTATTTCGTCTGAAATCTTTTTTTTTTTTTAGATAAAATGTAATCTGCATCTCAGGTGAACGCCTTTAAACTATTCGGCGACAATGATATCCTTGAAATGATTGTATTTTATTTATTTTTTATAGAATGCCTATAACTGCTGGATAGCTGCTTGCCTTTACATCTTCACGTTTTTGTTCTGCAGTCACCAATTTTACATGAACAACAGAACTAGCGTTTAAACTTGGGGGAATCGTTGTTCAGGTACAGTAGAGTTGAATCATTGGATTTATCCGATTCCGGTGAGCTCCTTTCTGTTATTCCGACCATTCCCTCTTTTTTTTCATTATATTTAAATACTAAACTTTCGTAGAATGCTGAAGATTTGTAATTGAAAACGTATCATCTATGAGTATGCTGGCAAATGATTGTAATTGTTTATGTTCCTGAGATTTGTTTCCAATTTTAACTTTCCTTCATGTAACCATGAACTTATTGTGTTCGACTAGGTATTTGTACCTACGTGCTCAGGGGCGGATCTAAGGAGCCCCCCCTCGCGGATCCTGACCAGTTTACTCTTGATGTTAATGGTTTTAGAACTCACTTGCACTGGATATAATGGGTGCCCCCCCCCCCCCCCCCCCCAACCAACAAATGAAATCCTGGATCCGCGCCTGTAATATCAACCTATCTTATTAGACCATAGGAAAAGGATGTACTTACCGTTTTGAGGTAGGTACAGCTAAATGTGATATGTACTACTTGCTATTTTTCAGTTCTCTTACATGTTCATTTCACTATTAATTTATTCACTAGGAAGAAAATGCGTTTAAAGTTGAGATGTATTTGGTTTGTGAAAAGAAGATATTAGGTAAGTAATGTTATTATTCGAGGGTCGCCATGTTGAAATTGTTATCTGAAAATCTCTCAGTAGTTTTACATGTACCTCATTCAGATGGAAAAGAAGTAATTTTGCCCATCTTGATACGGAAATTGATCTTGTTGATTTGATTTTCTATACTGTTCAAACGTTCGGGGGATCGAAGAAGGCCTGTTACATTTTAATCCTATTCTTTATCAATCATCTTCTACAATTGTGGTAATAGAAGATCTTCCATCACAGCCTAGCGGTTTTATTCTAATGTTAGTACGCAACATCATGACTTTAGGTGTCTCATGTCAGCTAGTCATTTATTATTCTACTTAGGTTACAACTTCCTTTATGTGCCACAAAGAGCAAACATTCTACTCTGTTGTTCTGTGAGTAAGAATTTACATGGGTACCTATTCAAAATCCAGAAAAATCCTACTTGACGATTTTGCAACGTAGGTACCTGGAGACTGAATCTCCGTCTGAAGAACTGTGTGATGGAGTTTGATGGCTCTTAACTTTCTTGCATCTTTGAAACTGTTTGGTGTTGATGAAAAATTAAGACCAGAACATCTTGTATGTTTATCATGATAAATTTAACAGTTTAATTTATCATGATAAACATACAAGATGTTCTGGTCTTATTTTTTCATCAACACCGAACAGTTACTCCATTCAATTACCTGCGTTGCTTTGGAGAGTCATTTTTGCTTGCTCATGTTCTCTGCTTGCCCACGTAGGTGCCTACACCAATCTAGTCAAATGTTATTTTTTGATCTCATGCCTTTTCCCTATAGTAACTGGCAAGTAAGCCATCACTGTTGAGTATTGACAATAGTATTAGTATAGTAACTAGAGTGTTCAATGTATAGGTACTGTTATATTGGTATCTAAAGTTCACGAGATGTTAGTGATCACTATAGTTTTATATGCCACGGTGTTGATTCCTTGGTCGTTTCAGTGAACTATATTTGAGCATCATTCCACCAGCATGGGAGGCTATGTTTGCTGCCACTAGTATTGCCAAAAATTGCTTGACTTTATTATTTTTCCACTTTATGTTCCTTACGTTATTGATTCACTAGTAGAATCGTTCCAGATTGGTATGCAAAATGCCGATAGTATGCTGCTTGATATTATTAGTTATTTACTGTTCATGTTTTGATTTGAAATTGTGAAATATAATATATTATATTTTTCCAACCAAAATGTGAAGAAACAGTACATTTTTATCAAGTTTTTATCAGTTTTCGTAACGTTATTTAGAAATAATATTGTTTTAGTACCCAATTGTTGATTCAAAAAAATTAGAACATTTTTATTCTAACAGGCCCAAGTTTTACCCTTGGTGGCGTTCAACGTACATTGGTTTACTTTCTTCAATATTGTCATTGTTTTTTCAATTTGAAAAAGTCGATATTGATTTTGAAACTTCCGCAACTCTGGCCGCAAGATTCTGGTATAGCTAATTTACTAGTAGGTATATAATATATAATTCATTATGATATTATCATATACCTACTTATTTTGAATTTGGTGGTTGAGCGTGATCAGGTGCATTCCAAAGTAAACCGCAGTTCAAAACGGTGATGTTCGATAGATAAAAGCCGAATGTACCTACATATTTAGTCATTGTACGATTAAAAGGATCACACACTCTTACAGCTTTTTATTCTTGTGGATTCGACACCCTTATCCCTCTGGTATTCTAGGTAGGTATGTATGGAATCAAACAACCAATACAAGGTTACAAAACACGAACTTTTAGGTTTCGGCGTACATAGTTATTATTTTACCATTACGTTAGAGTTTTTGGTTTCTGAGCACTTGCAGGTAAACCGGAAGAACCTTATCATCTGCCAAACAAATGGGTCTGTTTCAACATGACACCAAGGAACTATTTTACAACAAGGATTTGGTTTTGCTGCCATCTCAGTTTTAGCGAATATGCAACAGGCTGAAATATGGGACTGCAGTCCAGACTTGAAAATTATGATTCACGTAGAGTGCTATGCTATGTTGATCAATGTCGAAAGAAATATTCAAGTGCCGCAATGAAAAGTGAAATGAAATTACCAGAAAAAACCCAAATACACTAAAATACAAGTTTTAAATGACGAGTTTATTTTCTTCTTGTTCATCAAGCAAGCAGGGGAGCAGAGCTCTTTTTTTTTTTCTTTTTTTTTCTTCTTTTTTTTCGTGGAACCACTGTTAGAAAAACGCTGCAAATTTTACACAAAGGGTAATTATTATTTGAGATATAGGTAAAAATGGATTATGCGTTCAAAATTGTCCTCCTGTGATCCTTCAAAAGTCTCATTTGTAGCCCCACGGTAAAATCGGATTGTTCATGTGCCCCCCGAAAAATTCTACGTCCAAAAATACTTCGAAAACGACACAACTCGACCCAATAAACGAAACCCTTCAAAAACCCCTCCCGTAGCCCCACAGAGCCCCCACGGTCAGTTTCTGATTTAAAAAAAATCCTTCAGCCCAAAACGGCTCGGACGCCGCACAGTGGCCAATTTTCCGGATCTAGGTGGAAACAATTATTTTATGGTCCTATCTTGTAGGAAATTTAACGCTGAACACGAATACACCATACATGATGGGTCGCAAATGCCTTCTTCATATGTTATCTGGCAAAAAACGTGTTTTTTACCTATTTTAGGTGGTTTTTTTCCCAAATACTCTCTGAATTCACGTAAAAAATTATTTTATTGGCTTTCCTAACACGGAATACATGGCTTTTACAAAATTGTAAATTAATGGTAAATTCATGATAATTGAAGGCAACACTTGTATATTAATGATAACACTTGAACATTCATGTTAATTGAAGGTAATAATGAAATATACCTAATATAATAATATATAATACATGGCTTTTACAAAAAACGTGTAAATTAATGGTAAATTCATGATAATTGAAGGCAACACTTGTATATTAATGATAACACTTGAACATTCATGTTAATTGAAGGTAATAATGAAATATACCTAATATAATAATATATAATAACACATTTACATTTTACATATAATGATGAATTAATATAATACAATAATGAAATATAATCAAAACGAATGATGGACTGCCATAATTATGCGATAGAAGAAAAACAATAATTGTTATTGTCACCTTACAACCCCCCCCTTTAAACCGGTTGACTCATTGTCAGACGAACCACTTGATGAGTTGTTGGGGTTGGTCTCGGAGATCGTGTCTGGGGGTGAGGATTCTGCTTCAACTTCTTCTCGACAATAATTTTGGGAATCTGAGGGACTAGAACATTGCAACAACTTTACAACTTCCTCATCAAGTGGTGCAGATTTTTTTTTTTTTTTTTTTTTTTTTTTTCCATTGGACTCCTGTGACTTGCTATTAATGGATCTGATGAAACCAGAAGCATCACTAGCAAATCATGGTTAACATACTTCCCTCCTGTTTTCCTGGTATTATTCAATCTAAATCGCCTGCAGTCCTTGTTCCGAGCCTCTTGGGCCTCTTCACTCAGCATTCCTATAGGCACCGAAATATGGTAGCGTATAATTTCAGCAGTATGTTCAAGTATTTTATGAACTGTTGGGACACACAAACACTCCTTCCCTCACACAAGCACTCGCACACGCCTGTAGCACAACGAAGCTTAAAGCGAAACCGCCTTTTTTTAGCCTTTTTCTCGAGCTAAAATTAGAAAAAATGGAGTTTGCGCAAAAAACGCTTGGCAGTTCTAAAAACTAGAGTGTCAGACGGAAATTTTAAGACTAAAATCACTCTGGGGATTCGTGGGGTTCAATGACATTTTTAGCTTTGAAGTTGAAGTTCTCTTAAAAATTGACTACATTACAGACTAAAAAGCTTGAGTGCTCTCCCCCTGCTGAGTTTATGTCCTCAGTTTATTTTTTTAATAATAGAATACATTGTACTAGTCACAGGAACACCCTTCATCAGTTCTAAATCCGCTTGTGAAATCTGGTGGAAGGCAAGTGAAGTGGACACAGATTTCTCCGTCGCAGGCCACAAAGAGTCGTGTTTTCCTGACTTCTTCTCTCGCTCCATCGTTCATAAATGACTTTGGACAGTTATTATTCACGTTTTCCTGTTTCATAGGATATCGTTAACAATATCTACTATCAAAAATCTTGAAAGCATGACTTGAATTTTTTCCACCTAGATCGGGAAAATTGGCCACTGTGCGCCGCGGCGCAGCGGTCTGAAACCCCCTGAAACGGCAAAACCCATTAATTGGCTACCCTTACATTCACAAATTTTTCAGGAAGCGCTTTTAAAAAAGCATTGTGAATTCAATGTTGAATTTCACAGGAGCTAATGCAGCCAGCGCCTTGAAACTTTGGCCACTAACTCAGTATGGTCTTGGTATACTTATAAGTACTTGGTATACTTATACATATATGTACCTGCGAATTTGAGATTTTTCCATATGTTAATTAAAGAGTTAATTAGTAGATAAGACAGTATTGTTCTGAATAATATCATATTATGATATTATAATATATTATATAATATATATAATATATTATAATAATATTATTATAATATCATATTGTGATACTAGTGGATTGGAATTGGAGCTCCTCACTGTCTTAAGTGCAGATAAGACAGTTTTCACAATTACACTAATATGGAAATAACCTTACCTTTGCACGTAAAACAGTCTTAAGTGGCAGATAAGACAGTTTTCACAATTACACTAATATGGAAATAACCTTACCTTTGCATGTAAAACAGTCTTAAGTGGCAGATGAGACGGTCTTACCCGGGACTATCGGGTAGTGGAGTGCTGTTGAGACACTCTTGCACAGAAAAACACAACTTTCATCTCCAAGGTCAACGCGAAACTGTACATCAGCCACTATTGCATTGGGGTTCAGAGAGATTGTGTTCAGTGTGGAATGTCGCAAGTGCGCTCTGGTGGCGATTGGGTAAAGTTAGAAAAAAACCGCTTATACCATTAGAAAGAGCGCAAAAAATTGAGCAAGACTGACTCAAAAACCGAAAAACGCAAAATTTGCACTTAAGCCGGTCTTGAACTGGGCCAGGTATATATTATATACCTGTTTTTGGGGTGCTGAATAGGTATGATAGGCACCTTCGTAATACTAGGCACCTACTGTGATACCTAGGTGCCTGAAATCAGAATAGAAAGCTGAAATGATCTTAACCCAGTGACAAGATTGAACAGAAAAAGGAGAAAGTTGGCTACTTTTGATGCGTGATTGTGGCTAAACGGCTGAACCGATTCTAATAGGTTTGTTCCAGGTCTGACTGCGTCTGTCGACAGAAGTTGGACAGCTGTCGACAGAACCCGACCGCACATACGCACATAGCTATCGGTTTCCGTCCAACTTACGATCGACCTGGAACAGCAGTTTCTAAACTGCGCATGTCACCGGCGATTTCTGTTAACATTCCGTCAAACCTGGAACAAACCTAATGTTTAAGGTCATTCGACGCAGAATTTTATGCTCTTCAACCTTGTGATTCAAGTTTTCTCTACTATGCTTGGTTTTCGAGTTATAGGAGAAAACCTAAATTAAGTTTTAAAAAAAAAATCGAAGTTTTTTGGCCGCCATCAGTCATCCCGGCAAAAATTCTCCTACCATTTTTGATATTTAAAAAAATAAATTATAAAATTGAATTAAAAAATTATTAAAAAAAGCTTCTACACCGGATCGTGACGAATAAACCCCCATTCAATCCTCTGGCGACAGGCCGACAGTCCGAAGAAAACGTGAAAACTAGACGAAGCTTATAGGTAGGTAGGTAGGTACCTACCTACCTAGTACGCGTTGTAAGATTATGAGATCCGTTGCGGGAACTTGCAGCTGCTGCAGGTTCCCGCAACCGATCTCTGCACAGTCCTCTCTCTCAGAACCGATCTCTCTGCTCAGTAGTTTAATCTGTGTCTTTGCATTAAATGCAAGTTGCAAAATTTTCTTTTTTCAACAGGTCCTATTGAGTGTTGCGCACAGTGTTTCCTTGTATTTTGAAATGTCAATAAAGGTACCTATGTTTCGACGTTTTATTAAAAAATACAAGCTGAAACCGACTGAAAAAACGCTGCAAATTTTACACTAGGGTTTATTATTCTTCGATAATATCGAAGTATAATATAGTTTATTATAGTAAACTATAATATAGTAATATTATTATAATTTACTTGTGCATAAATAATATAGTTTATTACAGTACCTAAACTATATTATAGTTTACTTGTGCATAAATTTATTTCTGTGTCAATGAGAAAAATTTTAGACAATTTTTTTTAACGATTTTATTTTTCAAAAACTTTTTTTTTTTTTCAAAATTTTTTTTGTTTTTTACTTGAAAAATATTTGACCTCCTGGGATCCTTCAAAAATCCCATTTGTAGCCCCATGAAAGCCCTATAGATCGCCACAGTGAAATTGGATCGTTCCGGTACCCCAAACAATAGCCCCATTTTAGCCCCATAGCGCCCCACGGGTTTGGGCGATCGGGCTGAAAACCTTGCGGGCACAACTAGATGGTAAACCGAGTATTTTGTCAAAATTTTAGATTAAAAAAAAAAAAGAATTCCTATTCCCAAAACGGACGGCGGACGGACATTTCGGTTTTGGAATCTAGACCTCTTGAAACGGATACCTAATGTCAAATTTTGAGGCCGATTGGAGTCGTCGACCTCCGTCGCGAAAACATAGGTGTATTACCTACCTATTCAAAGAACAAAAAACCAAAGTTATTAAAAATCATTTTTCACTTCTTATGATGTGTATGAATTTGAAATAAATAGAAGAAATTTTCGTTTTTAAAGTAAAGTGCTCCATTTTTCTACTTTTCCTTTGACATCAATTTTCGGAAAATGGGCGATTTCCCGTCTTTTCAGGCCTGTAACGCTGTAAAATCGTTATTTTTACCAATAAACCCATGGAATGTACCTACTAGTTTACTTCTTCAAACATCAGATGTAGGTAAATGTAAATTCAAATTCTATGAACAATTAACTTGAAAGGGGGGTTTTGCCACCCACAGACCACTGTACGGAGGACGGACAATTTGTTTTTGGAATCTAGACATCTTAAAACGAATATTGTCAAATTTTGGGGCTAATCTGAATTTTTGACCTCCTTCGCGATTAGATAGTATAACCTCGTATCTCAGAAAACCCAAACTTTTCAGGGGAGACAAAAAACCGATTATGACGTCAGAAATGTTGATTTTTATTGCATCGACCGTCCATTTGTCTCAATGGACTACCGTCTCGACGTATTTTAAGCTCCTTGTAGCCATAGAAACTAAAATAAATATTGCAGACCCGATTTTATTTCTAGATACGAGGTTATCATCATAGAACAACCAGAAATACGCCAAATATACGTGGTTATCACCCATATATATATGATAACCTCGTATATCTGGTTGTTCTAAAAATGATAACCTCGTAACTACGGAAAATTGGTTATCAAAAAGGGCGCTAGAGGGCAGAAAAATGCGTTTCCGCCAACATTCAAATACTGGCTGATGAGATACGAGGATTTCATTCAGAAAATGCAATAAAAAGAAAAAGGCCAAAAATTGAGATACGAGGTTATCATATGACGCCATCTATAGGTAGGTGTATTATTCCAAGAATATCTAACCAAAATGTAACATTCTTCTCATGGTACTTATGAATAATATTTTTAGGTAACGGTAATTGTTATTCAATGATGGGAAATAATAATGATCATACTAATATTGATACCTAATCATTTCGTAAATAACGATCAGCAGCCGAGGCGGGAGCTTTACTAGCGCACCTCCGTGGTCAAAATGTGCGACTTGCCCACTTCACTCCTTATCAGCGTTTTATCTTGAGTTCAACGCATAGGTGTCTATTTTCTGGAAGTTGAATGTGTTGCGGCCATTTCGTCAACAAGATGAATGTGCAACAGTTTGACTTTTCAGAGAAATAAGAAAAAAAAGTGGTGCGTAACTCATAATGTACATTCATATGTCTCCTTGAAGAAAAAAACTGTTTTTCTACGCATTGTGTTCGTTATCTTGAAAGTAATAGTTGACGCGTGAAAGTGAGTTTCAGTCAGCGATGAATCAGCTCAGTGAAAAAATGTGCAGATGACAAACGTATTCATGCCGTCGTAGTAATCTTATCTATTTCGATTCATAAGCTCTTCCTCCTCCGCGATTGCCGTCCTAAAGAAGATCTTTCAATAAAATGGTCGATAGACTGGGTAAGCACGAATACTTGAATTTAGTTGATTGTACTATTCTGTTGTAGGTATCAATGTTTTGGTTTACATTTCGGAGCTGATAGCTGTCATCGTCGTTAAAATGCACCGCTTGTCATTGACTAGGAATGTCTTAATGTTTTTTCAATTTGGTTAATTAACTTCAAATCAGCCTTTCGTAAATGCACATTGGAAGTATCCCGTTGTTTTGTATTGGAGGTACAAAGCAGCGCCCGATGTGATTAGGTACTCATGGCGGGGTTTTCAGCCTCTATTTTCCAACCGACTGAATAGAGAATAATTCTATTTTTCTAATGATAATTATTATCGTTAGAAAAATAATGTAAACCGTTACGATCCAAACATATCAGAGTAACACGCAGTTTTCTAGGTTCGGTGGAAACCTGTCAGTCCTTATTCGTATAGAGTTGCCATCCATCCAAATTTTCGAAGATCTGGCCCGAATTTCGATGATAGTTGGAAGTTCCGTAGCGTCCTGAAAAGGCCCATATCACTTCGGTACCGAAAATCTAGGTATTTATTGGTTAATTTCTGAATCAACCGTCGCGGATGTCTTTACGGACATAACGTTTGATTTGTTGTTATCATGTCATCATTCTGAGGGCATTGTCTATCAACGCAACGGAACCCCTCTCTACTTACTGATTGAAAAGGCGCCAGGAGTCCCGAGAGTGCCTCTTTTGTACTGCCGAACGTAGGTGGGGCTAAACACATCAGATTCTCTTGCAATGGTCTCGCTTTGTGGTACGTTCCCCTACTTACTGGTTCGTCAGGGTTTTTACATTTTATTCATTTTAGCTTCATACTCCACTCTCTGATATTCTGAAACAGTTTCAAATAGTTACTATCAACGGACTAACTTAACTTGTAATTTATTTCTATGTAGGTTTGACAGAGACACTATTAGGTAGGGTACTTACTTGTACTACAACAGCAATTTAATCTTGTTGCTAATGTCATTTTTTTTATTCTTTTTTTTTTTTGTAGTGAACAGTGAAGCCAACGCAAGGCGAATAGAAATCGTTGAAGGATGCTTTGGGAGTTATGGCCAGGTAAGTGTGACATATAAATATGTGATAAATTTATCAGTTTCCCTCATCTAAGCAATGTGAAATTCATTATTGCGCCAAAACGTCTGAACTAGTAAAAACGCTGCAATTTTTACACAAAGGTTTATTATTCTTTGATATAGGTAGTTTAATTGTGCAAATAATAATTCGGGGTCATTAAGAAAATATTTTGAATAAATGAAAAAATAACGGATTTGACGTCCAAAATTACTCGGAAAACGAACCTTACCTGACCTCCTGGGATCCTTCAAAAATCCCATGAGAGCCCTATAGAACCCCACGATGAAATGGGATCGTTCTGAGACCCACAAAAATGGATTCTACGTCCAAAAATACTCCGAAAACGACAACTAGCTCGATCGCATAGCCGAAACCCTTCAAAAACCCCTCCTGCAGCCCCATATTAGCCCCATAGCGCCCCACGGGTTTTGGCGATCGGGCTGAAAACCTTGCGGGCACAACTAGATGGTAAATCGAGTATTTTGTCAAAATTTCCGATTTTTAAAAAAATTTCTGAAAAACGCTCCAAATTGTACTCAAGGGGTTATTATTCTTTGATACAAAATAATTATTCAAAGATTAATTCGGTGTCATAAAGAAAATGATTTTGAAAAATGTTTTTTAAACAAGACGAAATTAAAAAGTTTAAAAAAATATATATATAATAAAAGTACCATTAAATTTTAATGGTACTTTTAGGTTTCCAGCCGCATTGCCCCGCTCGGCTCTCAGACGACACCCTCTTTCGATTATCTGGCCGCTCATACTCAACTCAACTCAATGAATGTTTTTGGGTGTCACAAAATATGTTTGTATTGTTGTGTCGTTGCGTTTGCGGAATATCATGTCTCAGCCATTTTAAGAACAGCCTAGCTTTTTCACAATACGCCAACTTACAAAGCTACAATTGTTGTAAATTTGCTGATTTGACAAAAAATACTCATACAGCGCTTTGGTTAGCGCGCGAAACCACTCGAGAATACTAGGTTTGTTCCAGGTTTGACGGAATGTTAACAGAAATCGCCGGAGACATGCGCAGCTTATAAACTGCTGTTCCAGGTCGATCGTATGTTGGACGGAAACCGATAGCTCGAGTATGTGCGGTCGGGTTCTGTCGACAGCTGTCCAACTTCTGTCGACAGACGCAGTCAGACCTGGAACAAACCTATTAGAATATTCAGTACTAGGTACCGATTTGGCGGAAAGAGACTCTGACGAAATTATCGCAGGAATGGGTAGTAATTGTTTAACGAGCGTGCTGAATGCTACAGAGTTGAATTTCGTCAAAAGGTTGCTAAGAATTTGAGGAAATACTTTTTATTACCCCCGTCTCTCTCTCTTGCACACTTGTCGTCCTCAATATCCTCAAGACCCACACCGTGGACCTCTTTCCGCCATGTGAATATTGATTGATGCGTCCGTTTGTTTCATCCGCTTGTTTTCATTTTAGCCTCTGGCTGTTCCTGGCAGAGTTCTCGTTGGAGAAGGGGTATTGACTAAGATGTGCCGAAAGAAGCCTAAAGCCCGCCAGTTCTTCTTATTCAATGATATTTTAGTCTACGGCAACATAATCATTAATAAGAAAAAGGTTGGTAATAACATCCGTATTGTCATTGTCATCAAAGTTTAACTTATCATCACGTTATGCATTGTAATTCCAATGTAAGCAAATTAAGACATGTAAGAAAGCAATGATTGCTTAATTATAATTAAATAATTATAATTGAATATGTATTGTGTGCGTCGCTCATGTCACCAACAGCAGCTTCTTGTTTCAGTATAACAAGCAACATGTTATACCTCTTGAAGAAGTGAAATTGGAGTCGTTGGAGGATGATGGCCGTGAGTATAAGTTCGATTTGACATAGTGGTCTCGTACTTTATGAACAAGTTCAGAACTGATTCTAGAAGTCAGTAGTTGAGTTGAATGGCTGATCAATTCTAAATTGTGGGGCTCGGTAAATCCCAGATTTTTTTTTTTTTTTTTTTTTTTTTTCACTTCTGTACCGAATGATATTTGTATTCCAGAATTAAGAAACGGTTGGCTTATAAGGACGGCCTCCAAATCATTCGCAGTTTTCGCAGCCACCTCGACCGAGAAGCATGAATGGATGGCCCATATTGACAAGTGCATTGAGGACTTACTGAGGAAAAGTAAGTAGCTTGGTAATTCAGGACCTCTCAGTTGGTGAACTCTTGAATCACGTTAGGTATTAGTGATGAGCTAAATTGAAGTAATACCAAAGATGTAAACTATTTTTGCAGGTGGTAAGAAAGCTGCTGAAGAGCATGCTGCTGTGTGGGTTCCTGATTCGGAAGCGAATGTCTGCATGCATTGTAAACGCAATCAGTTTACTGTTCTCAACAGAAGGGTAGGTTGTCCATTCGTGCTATCATCAAGTTTTATTCATAAATAGTCGCTGTAGAAGTAACACCGCCTAACCCACTCTTCCCAACTTCACAGGTGACATAAAATACTGTTTCGTTTAAAAAATTCATGTAATTGTGTCATGTAAACGTTTCATTTAACTGTTTAATTTAAAACCCATTTCTTGTAAAAACTGTTTCACTTTAAAAACATCTGTTTCATTTTCTGACGGAAGGGGGTCAGGTGTTGCTTCTACAGCATCAAAATGTTCATTAATCATTCTTCTCTATGTGCCATATCATGGGTCTCAAAGTCACTATGTGACTTTGTCATGTCATAGCACCAAATATGCAAAAAAATCTTGTTTTCTTATTCGATAGAATTTTTGATTTTGTTTGATCAAGTTTCATATTATTTTCATTGTAAAAGTGCCAAAAAATTATGAATTGATCAAACATAAAAGGTTATAATATTTTATCACCACAATGGGGTTGAATAAATTTTTTGGTCCTCCTGACGAGTTGCTGAAAATGTAGTAGGTACGATGTGTGGGGTTGAGACCCTTGATTTATTATTTATCGTATGGCAGTTTGGAAAGTTTCTTACTAATTTGTCTTGTGTAGCATCACTGCAGGAAGTGCGGTGCAGTTGTGTGTGGTCCTTGCTCCAACAAGAAGTTTCTTCTTCCTAATCAATCTTCAAAGCCCCTCAGGGTATGCCTCAATTGCTACGATACCCTTTCGAAGGCCAAAGCCCAGAACAATCAGAACAATTTGAACTCCAAAGCTGGTGAGTTTTCATAGTTGTTCAACGGTACTTTGTAGGTCGTGTTAGAGACTGAAGAAGAATATCGACGAATTTTTTATTATTTATTTTTACTCAGAACCAAAGGACAAGGGAGGATCAGCCGATTCATCCTTCGAAGACGACTCAGACGACGATGAAGACAATTCAAACCGTTCAGTGTTCCAGTCTCCTGACCAAGTGAGTCCATTTATGAAGTTTGATTAATATTTGCATGCTGTTCGACGGATTTATTTAACCTATTGAAACATTCGAGCATCAGCGACTCTCCATCTTGCGTGGGTTAATTGAGTGGCTTATTTGAAGTTTGCAATAATTCAGAACGTCTAATAGTTGAAATACGAATAGTTGTGGTCTTACAAATCAGATTGACAAAAACATTAGTATCATCACGCTACATTCAAATGAACGTGTGATTGCGCGGGGTTGTTTGCAAGTCACATTCTGCTTCGATATTTAGTTTCGTTGGGGAACTTCAATAGCTGTGATTCAGAAACGAAAAGGGGAACATTAATATATTTACCACTACAGAGTTGCTGCTGGCATTGTTACATTTAAATGTTAGGCAGTTAGAAACATCTATGAGTGATTTTACAATCATTTTATTTCTTAGCTTTGTGAACGTTTTAGCTCTTCCAATTGTTTTGACTTGCAGCAAAAATTGAAGTAATTCCTTGTGCGCGCACCTTCCATTTTAAGTATTGGACTGACCCCTAAATTTGAACCTTCTGGCTGAACAAGTTTTGGTTAGATTGATGCCACGGATGTCCAAAAAGTTGGTCATAGATGGTCAGGCGATCCTGTCAGAACCTGAACCGCTTCTCCACGTTACCCCCTCGTTCAATTGACAAATTGCTACATAGGTCAACGAATCTTCTTGAAAACGGAATTCTTCTGTGAACTACTCCCTATATGGGTCATTCTCACAAAAACGTACCTACCTACATTTGGAGTTATCGGTGATGTTCATGTAGACTCCGTGGTTTTTCCCCAACTGGAAAGTACGTTTCAGAAATAAAATTTAGCTTCTTTCTGGACTACCTTATTATTTCAAAATGATGAAATACTGCTTAATAACGAAAACCATAATTACAATATAATTCAGTATATTATACTTAAAGCTTACGTGTTTTCAATGTCTCCATTCAACAATGCCAACTTCAGCCACCCTCCACGGTCCTTAATTTTATCACTTTGCAAAAACAATTGTTTTCATTTTATTTTTTCTCGAGATTCTGAATTAGGAGCTCAAAAGCTACAAATTCATCTTCAAAAGATTTTAAAAAAATAAAAACTGTGTTTCTGAGAAGAGCGTCAGTCCCTGCCGCCTCCAGGGACTCTCCCATAAAAGCCGTTAGAAGGCCTTGAAGTCGTTATCCCCATTTGCAAATAGGCAGTGATGAGTCATCCTTCCCCTTCACGCTTGGTCTTTTTGTTCTGCAGTGCACAGCAATATGAGAGAAACGTGTGTTTGAAAAGTTGAGTCGGCTCGCAAGCTGCATCAGGCCCTACCACGCTCGCACAAGGTTAAGAGCAATGATATTTCCGATTTTCTTCGATATCTCAATTACTCCGGTGGTTGGATTTACTGAGATATTTTATCGTATTACAACAAAAACCACAGCCCGAAACGTTTGGCTTTGTCAGTTCCTGCCGTGTATGTCCCTGCCTCCATGTCATGGGTAGGGTCTAGAAGGTACTGGTTAAAATTCATTTTCAATTAAAAAACTTTATTTAAATGTTACCTAATTTCCTCTAGTCACATTCCTTCTAGTAGGAACCCTGCATAATCCAAATGCTCAGATTGCTGAATTTTGTGAGTCTCTACTCACTAATGATCAACAATCAGTAGACTGTGCTTTAAAACAAACGTTGTAAACAAATTTTTTGTGTATCTAACCATTTTAGTTTATTTTCTTGGAATAACACACCTAGTGTCGGAGGTCGAAAATTATTGTCCGTTTTGGGCGGTAGGAAATTTTGTAAAATTCTGCAATTTTGACAAAATACTCGGTCCACCATCTAGTTGTGCGGGGCAAAGTGCTCAGCCAGATCGCCCGGGGTTCGGACAACTGGTCCGCGAGGCGAAAAAATAGGAACAACTGGTCCTGCCCTTCTGGACAACTGGTCCGCCACCCGGTTCAAAAGTGACTTGGATAAGTGGTCCGCTAGTTGACAAGTGGTCCGCTAGTTGACAAGTGGTCCGCGAGGTGACAAAGGCCCTGATTTACGAAGTGACAAGTGGTCCGCCACAAAAGTTTCCTTCCCACTTGTACAGAATTTGGACTACCTACGTAAGAAGGTCTGGTTAAAAATGTTGTGTTTTTAGATATGGAAGGCATAGCGTCAGAAATAATAAAATTAATAATAGCCATGGCAATGCATGCCGTGGTAGGCATATTGTCGGAAATACTGACATCAGGAGACACTTTGATGTTTAATATTATATTTTTGGATTTTATATTCTCATTGTCGTTTTCCAACTAGGCTCCATACATGTTCGATTGATTTTATATTGGCATAATATTATTATGGCAGACCAGTCATTAGAGACACAAAAGGGAGGTCACTTGTCCAAAAGGTCTTCAGCTCCTCAATCAGCAGATGTTTATAATGAACAACTGCGAAATAATTGTTTTCGTTGGCAGGAATTTCCCTTGAGGGTTTTATTAAAGGTAACATTGATGGCCCACTTTCGGTACCTCATCCTGAGGGTTCGCACTGCATGTTTTTGAATTTCAATGCAATGTATGTCATATTTTCTTTGTTATTAGCCCACAAAATTGAGGACCACATAAGAAAAACTGTCAGCCGGCTTCTTAGTACACAAACTTACTAGAACCAAAAATAAAATTTACAATAGTGTTGGTATACCAACACCATTTTTTGCACAAGCTGATGTCCCCTTGACTGGCCTATACGTCCATTTGGTACTGGAGCAGCACTTCAACAGCGAGAATAATGTTGGAGTGCTTTAGTAAATGCAAGAGATTAAATGACACTCTTATCCTTAAGGGTATCCTTTGCAATCCCTTCGAGGAGCGGACCACTTGACACGGACCACTTGTCGCGGACCAGTAATGAAAGATCATTTTTAGCCTGCCCGGCGGACCACTTGTCACGATGAGGACCAGTTATCCTGTTCATTTATTTTCCCGCCCCGTTCACTTTTGACCGGTAGCGGACCAGTTGGGATACTCCCGATCGCCCAACCCCTTGGGGCTAAAAAGAGGCTATGGGAGGGTTATTGTAGGTTTTACGGTATGATATCGAGTAGGGTGTTGTTATCGAGGTATTTTTGAGCGTAGAATTCATTTTTGGAGGTTCCAGAACGATCTTATTTTACCGTGAGGATCTATGGGGCTACAAATGGAGCTTTTGAAGGATGCTAGGAAGTCGAATGAGGTGTCATTTCCGAGTAATTTTGGAAGCATAATCCGTTGATTGAAATTGACTGATGGTCTAATTTCATTATGAATTGACCAAGGACGGCGTGCAAGTTTTTCCAACTGTTGGATACACACAGCGCTACAGCTCGTTACAGCTATACAGCGTTTACAGCGCTTTTTCCTAATTACGCAACTACGCACCCTAATTTACAGCGTTTTACGCTTTACAGCGCCTTTTTTCCCCAATCACAGAATCACCGTCCCGAATGATGTGAACTACATTTTCCTCACCCTTCCAATCCCAGTAACCCCCTCCAGCCCCCTCCCGACTCCAGAGCCCTGTTTCACATTTTCACCATCGTGCAAATTTTCACCTTTCATCAGTGTTCCCAGATTGGGCTATAAATAGCAAATGGGGCTATCTTTTTGGCTCTATTCGCGAGAAAAAGTGTCAGGTTTTCCTTTCAGTCCCAATTTTACGCTTTTACTAATTTTTTACAGCTGTAAAAGATTTGTACTGTAAATGGATGCCCTACTAGAGACCTAGAAATTTTTTGAGAATGACCCATATAGAATAGATGACGAAGTATTTACATCCACTTCCTCCCGCTTATACGTAAGGGTAAACTGATGACTAGATTAGATTGATTATTGGGGAGGTTATGAAGGCTTGTTTCCTGCTGAGTCCCTCTCCCCCCTTCTCCCAATGAATATTATGTGAGAGTTTTCAGAGGAATTTTTTGAAGGTGATTCGTTGACTTTGGAACTTTGATACAGACTCGTGAAATCGATTCAATCGTTAATTTCACTCCAACAATCAAATGATGCACGACTGTTAGCCAATTAGCATTTCAGGCGTTTACGTTGTATTTCTATATAGCTAGATGGATGTACTTCTTGCTATTTTCATCGTCGAAATAGTTTCATCACGATACCGATGCATTCAATACAGTTCGTCAATTTTCATGCTTTTTGACACTCCCTCCTTGGGTCAAATCTGTTTTGCAGCCCAGGTTTTATGGTTCCGCCAACGCTGATACTGATGAGCATCCTCTCAAATGAAGATATTGTTAATCATCCTTGTTGATTTTCTTCATCTGTAGTCAATTGGCCAGATGTATCACCTAAATATCATGTAAGAGTATTTTAAATTCACTATCATCTTAAGTCCTTCTTCAACTTTTTCCTTCTATCCTGTTGTTCTATCTGTGTACTTTTTCATTTTCCTTTTTTTTTCTTTTTCTTTTTTTTTGTTAATTCTGTTGGTTCATTTTTCCTTCTTCTTTGATTCAGTTTCTAAAACACCCCAGTTCCGCTTTAGAGGTTAGTTTTAATCTCTTAATTATTTCGCTTGGTTAGTGTTATTGTTGTTAATATAGATTTTTTACATTTCATTCGCCTGTTATTTGTTATTTTCAAAAGAAAACGATGTGAAATGGTTGTTCATTTAGCTTATTTAAAATCAAGGGCCTTTCTTTTTTTACCAAGTCATAAACATCCTGCCCGTTAATTTCAATTGCATTAGAAACACTCAAGATTTTCTAAAGGCTGTAAAACACACTATGGGCATTGGGGTTCTAAACAGCATGCTTTTCTGGAAGTGTGTTAATCTTTCTAACGTCTTTCTAACATGTTGTTTAATTTTTTAATTGAAGCGTATTCGTTCAATATGTGTCTTTCTTGTTGTACGTGTCCAAATATGATTGTAGATTGTATTGTGCACACCCACGTGTTGACTGGCAAGCTTTACCGAATTTGGCAACTTGCCCACGCAAAAGTACACGAAAAAAATTGTAATGGCACACGGATTGGTTCTGGACTGTAGAATCTAAAGGGATTTGAATAGTGTTCTCCTTTCATTCAGCTTGTTATTATTTTGGGGGACATAAACACGTTGAACTGATATAGGTGGCTACAATTAAATAATTTCATCCCATTTCTAACTTCAATCTTTTAGACGTTGGTCTTGCGGTTCACTTTTTTTGTGGTTTAATTTTGCGTGTATTTTTGTTGTTGGATTCTACTTCTCAGTTCTAACTAAGGGTATTTTTCAGCTAGGTTGCACTCAAATTGAATGAGGGCCAGGCTCCGTCCAGTATATTTTCCTTTCAATAAACGCCGGTTTGTGAAATGAATCAGTTTCTGATATTGTTTTATCAATCAACAGCAGCTGTTAGCTTTTTTCAATCTAACAATTTAGAAACCTGAAAATATCACTGTGAGGTGGCGATATGAATTATAAATAATGAATGAATAATCGCCCAATGAATTATAAATAATAATGTTCTGTCTTTAGTCTTTAGTCAACTGTATGTCAATTTATTGACCAATCTCTTTGGGTTAATTGGCCCAGTCCCTTCCTTGGGTAATTCTGTCCGATGGTAACTGGATAAGGATTTTTTAATAATGCATTGTAATATTTTTGGCTTTTAACTGCCTTGAATATGCGCTGATAGGTATCCATAAAGCTTGTTATTTGAGCGAATACATTTTCGTAGACATAAACGTGCTTAAAGTTGAAAAATATTTCGATTTCACTGACACCAATAACATCCAGTTTCTAGCGTTAGTAAAATTTCTGAACTTGGAAAATTAGGTTGCTCATCATTATATTTTATTTGTCACCGGTTTTCTGTTGTGGTACCTCGCAACTATTAGAAGGTGATGAGTGTAACTAACTGATCATGGAAAGCCTATGTTTTGACTGACTAAAGTGACCTGTGTTGTGATTGGTTGCTTATCTATTTGTTTGGGGCGTTGGAAAATCTATCTTTCGCAGTTGTTTTAATGTTTGGGGTCACTGTTTTTTAGTGAGTAGATTCAGCTTTACTTACAACCTTTTACTTGAGCTTCGGTACCTCTCCATTTTCGCACCTCACAAAGAAGCATCCTTCGACCTAAAGATTTTGTTTATGACCAATTGAACTTGTGGACTGACGTCAAGATTTACTTGAATTGTGCTTCCGGTCGTCCGCAGTTATTTATTGAAGTACACTGAAACCAGTTACTCTCAATTCACATCGAGTCTCTTTTAAGGTGATGTTTATTGTAAATGATACAGCGATTTGGTGTTCCATTGTTCCTTTGGGTCCACTCAAAATGAACGTCCGAAATGGCGTCATGTGGTCAGCAGTTCTTGTTGCCCGTTATTTCATTGAGCTTGTTACTAATACGCTAGCTTGTTACTATCGTTCATTTAGTGGATATTATATTAGATAACATCTACTTGGTGTTACTTGCACGTTTTAAGTCAACCTGAATTCAACCTTGAAACCAGAAGTATTGACAAAAAGAAGTAACGATATTTTCAAAGTGGCTTTATCGGCTGCTTTTTCAATTATCGGTGACTTTGAATCAAAATGTACCTAATTTTGAAATCATAAGTAGGTAGGCACTGATTAATCATTATCAACAACATGGCTGTATTTTCTTTATTTTACTAGTGATATTCCTAAATGGAGTAACAAAATATAAAAATACAAGTTTTATGAAAATTCAATTCCTTGGACTTTCAAATGTCTATCAATTATTATATTAGGCATGTTATAAGTTTGTTGATGAATAATAAGTATATGGCACTAGCTTGGGATAGACGTTGTATATAATGAAACATAGTTTCAACTGGAGATACATATTATTTTTGTAGAATTTTATTATTAAAGGTGATTTGACTACTTTGATATTCTTGCTATCTCATTCCTGCATTTCCATATACCTACCTGAGAATTTTTCTTTAATAGTCGTGTATTGCGACTCTTGATGTGGTAATGTTGACCAAAAGAGAGCGTAGTGGGCACACTCCCAATCTTCCCATCAAACAGCTGGATCACCCCCACTAGTGACCATTGAAAGGTAGAGTGCAATTTCAGCGATGTCATTTACTGAAGCTCACCAAAGTAGTAGAAAATTTCATTGGGAGCCTTGATAATCTTCTGTGGCTTTGTAAAATCTGTGGAGTTCCGGCGAGTCGTTTTCTGTTTCGATTATGTCTCCTTGATAACTGAAAACGAGACAAAAGGATCACATTTAGCACTGTTAACCCTTGGTACTGTCCAAACTGGAGTGTGTACCATGAACTATCACGCGAACCATTACATCTTACTTGGTTAAATCACGAATGAGGAGGCCGAGTTGATATGGCATCTTATACCGCTTTTGGGGGACTAAATCCAGCAGTAAATCATTTTTTGTTTTCAATTTGTCGAACCTGCCAATAAAAGTGTTTCAAGTTTAACCTGTGTTGTCTTTATTTCACTATAAGGAGTAAACGTGCCTCTTAACAGATTTGTTCCTGGAGCGTGAGTGTAAGTTCAGTGTGAGTGTGAACATGAGGGGATGTAAATGTGGGCGTGAGGATGCTAACGCGCTCACGCTGCTGGAACGGATTTTTCAAGGATGTAGGCATACTTTCACATTAAGAGTGAGGTTTCCTTGGAGTGACGAGAAACTGTCAGCCACAAAACCAAGGGAAATAAATTAGCAACAACCAACACTCAACTAAACTAATAATATTAATAACCTGACTTAAGATATTATCTTAATTCAGGTTATAAGAGATCTGGCCAGGTTACACAAGGTTATCAAGGGAGTTGTGGAGGGCGTAACTCACTCTCACGTGCTCACAGTCCGAAATATGAGCCAGTGTGAGCACCTCACATCGCCTCACACTCACGCTCGTGGAACAGCAAATTCGATCCTCACACTTCCTCACGCACCAAACCTAACGTCAAAACGGATGCGGGTGTAATTTGTATTACAATAAAATATGTACCTACCTATATTTTATATACCTATTACACTGGTCTACAAAAAAAGTGACCTGCTTCTTTTCACTTTTGGTTTATTATTCTTGGAATAATATACATATGTTTTCGCGACGGGGGTCGACGACTCAGATCGGCCTCAAAGTTTGACATTATCCGTTTCAAGAGGTCTAGATTCCAAAACCGAAATGTCCGTCAGCGGTATGCCGCGGCGCGCCGTCCGCCGTCCGGGCCGTTTTGGGCAGTAGGATTTTTTTCTTAAATTTTGACAAAATACTCGGTTTACCATCTAGTTGTGCCCGCAAGGTTTTCAACCCGATCGCCCAAACCCGTGGGGCGCTATGGGGTTACGGGAGGGTTTTTTTTAAGGGTTTTGGCTATGGGATCGCGTTAGGTGTTGTTTTCGAAGTATTTTTGGACGTAGAATCCATTTTTTGGGTCCCGGAACGATCCGATTTCACTGTTGCGATCTATAGGGCTTTCATGGGGCTACAAATGGGATTTTTGAAGGATCCCAGGAGGTCAAATATTTTTCAAGTAAAAACGAAAAAATATTTAACTTATGAATGTGTGTTCAGTTACCACATCTACTCCGATTTGTTCAACCGATCCAATCGCCAATTTTAATAATTGTCCCATTGGGCCCGGGAACCGACCGTCGACTAATACTTTTTTCTGAAAGAACTTCATAATTTGAAGGCATCGGCTATGCCGCATAGCAGTGAGTTTTGGGCTCCTACGGTGTAATACAAATTTCCAGGGCACTGTCGAAAATTTCAACTTTGAATCTGGAGGGAAAAGTGGCGCTACTCTCTCATTGGCTGCTACACGGCCGCCATTTCCGCCTTCACCTCCGGCAGATTCCCGTCGGTCCCTTCTTATGCTAGCGCACTCTGGCGGATTAGTAAAAGTGCGACCGCGGGAAAATTCAAAACGCCAAATATTCACTAGTGATTTCCTCTGCTCAGACACCTAATTTCTCAGAGCTAACTGTACTTTGTTCATTACTAGTTCAACTATGTTCGGCCGAATTTTCCCATTTCTCTGAGCTAGTTCCTTGGCCCTATGGGCCACACTCATAAGTTAAATACATAAGTTGATAGTATAAACAGCCTGTTTATAGAATTCGCATGGCTCGAGAAAAGCTAATTATCATGAGACAGTTTCCCTTCAATTCGCATCAATCAGCGCCACACGTGCGGCAGACGCAATGGTTGTGTGAGAAGGGGACACGCCCAGGACTTGTTCTTCCACTCAACGCCTATATCGATTGCCGATTTCTACCGCTAAACGTTCTGGGACGTGTCTCTCGTTCTCACAAAACGTGTATTCACACGAGACGACAAAATAATAATAATAATAATAAATAAATAAATAAATAAAATAAAAGTGACGCTCTTAAACTCATTCGTTTAGTGTTGAGTACACGTCTATTCCTTTCTGAAAAGAATCAGAAAAATCTTCGTTACCTGATTACATGCACTCGACTGTAATTGTATATCAGCTCAGGATGGTTGTGGAGAAATGATAAAACGGGAGCGTATAAATCGCGTTCATCAATTTCTATAGTCCTGTGCTCACTGTTATACCAATGGGCGGCTTCGAACGTTTCAACTACGACTGTTTTGATGTTGGGAATCATCAAAACTTTGTGCATCCATTTGGCCGGATTGGCTTCCACACGTTCAATTTCACAGTCCTCAAGAGGGTCCCACACCTGGAGCAAATTAGAAGGGCGCGTGAAACAACTACAGTTGTACCTGTAGGTGTACCTATTAATTTTCTAAAATCGCGAGTGGAAAATAAATAACTTATAAAATGGAAAAAGGAGGCCATACACGAGCAGAAATCCGCGGCAGATTTGGCGTTTTTAAACGATATCTGTGGGAAATATCTGTGCGTTAGTGGGCGTTGAAAAGACGAAATATAAGCAAATCGGCTAAGCGATGTCTGCGAGAGTTCAAATCTGGCAGACGGAAATCGGGCGTCCCCCCCTAACATGCAGATTTCTCAGAAGCGATGTCGGTGGTTCTGAGAACTGTTCGATTCGGATCGGGCAGAGTCCCTTAACGTTCAGATGTCCACTAGTTCTCCCTTGAGATCCTCCTTATCTCCTCTATCGGTGTTTTTGCGTGGTGCGTTTTATCAAAAAACGCTGCAAATTTTACACAAGGGTTTATTATTCTTTGATATAGGTTACTTGTACAGAAATTTAATTCTGTCAATAAAAAAAATTAAAAAAAATTTTTTTTTGGATTTTTATATTTCAAAAAAAATTTTTTGAGGCGATTTTTTTTCAAAAATGTGTTTTTTCAAAAATTCTTTAATTTTTACTCGAAAGATATTTAACTTCTTGGGATCCATCAAAAATCCCATTTTTAGCTCCATGAAAGCCCTATAGATCGCCACAGTGAAATCGGATCGTTCCGGGACCCCAAAAAATGGATTCTACGTCCAAAAATACTTCGAAAACGACACCTGACTCGATCCCATAGCCAAAAGCCTTCAAAAACCACCTTCTGTAGCCCCATTTTAGCCCCAGAGCGCCCCACGGGTTTGGGCGATCGGGCTGAAAACCTTGCGGGCACAACTAGATGGTAAACCGAGTATTTTGTCAAAATTTCAGATTTTTTAAAAAATTCCTACTGCCCAAAACGGCCTGGACGGCGGACGGCGTACGGCGTACGGCGTACGGCGTACGGCGTACGGCGTACGGCGGACGGACATTTCGGATTTTGAATGTAGACCACTTGAAACGGATAATGTCAAATTTTGAGCCCGATCGGAGTCGTCGACCCGCGTCGCGAAAACATAGGTGTATTATTCCAAGAATAATAAACCAAAAATGGATAAAAACTAGTCCCCGAATACCTGATGGGCGGAATTGGGATTTCCTAATTTTTTTTTTTGGAAATCGCGATTTTGGGTTTTCTCACTACAAATTCTAGCATGATTTTTCAACAGCCATTTGGGCTTCAGGAGGTTAAGATAGACCCTGCTGGTAAGTTAAACAGTTTTCCGGACGGATTTACGTTTAAACCGAGCTGCTATGAGGAAAAACGGTTAGGGTAGGCGGAAATTGGCTCACTTACCAGAACCTCAGGACGAGTTTCAGAAACGTGGTCACCAACTTCATGTGTCCGAAGTTTCTTCTTTCCGAAACCCAAGACTTCTCCCAAACTTGTATTATTTTGCCTTAGTCATTTTATAGGTACCTACTGAAAAAATTCCGGAAAAAAGATCGGTTAATTTACGTTTGTTATCACGGACAGTCACTAACCCCATGGCATCATCAACTTACGGCGCTGCAAATCGGCCACCGATCTCAGAAATTTTCGGATCCAACCGAAAACTCGAATCTGCCAGACGAACGTCGGTGACAGACCTGAATCTGCCAGATTTCATCCCACTAACGATCAGATGGCATCGGGAGACAGATCTCGGGCACGAAAGATCGGCCGAAAAGTTTTTCGTGTTAAGGGGCAACGACCGATTTCATCGGTCACTCCAGATCGTTAGCGATATCTGTCAGATGAGATCGCCCGACCAAATCTGCCGCGGATTTCTGCTCGTGTTTGGGCCGCTAAAGCCGTTTGATAAAGCTCGAATTTGTGTACCTTTTCCGAATAAGCGCGAAGTATGTCTCTGAACGCGCTCATCAAGTTCATAAATTGACCATCCTTGCGAGGGTAAACGAGGAAAATAGATGGAAGTTCATTTAACTGATCGAGCGGTGTCTGCTCTGGTGTACCCCCTGGAGTCATCCATCGCACTGTCCCTGAAATTTATTTGACGAAAATTTAATTATACTCCACGATGGTTAGGATTATACTCCTAGCTCATTTCCCGCACACGCATAAATGTGTCACTTACTTTTTGCCGATCTATAGTAAATGATGATCGTCAAAATGATAATTATTGCCAGAAAAACGAATAAATAATAAAAGAAGGATGAAATGTGGAAGTTGAGTGGCGTATGACGACTCTCTGGAAACAAAATTAAGCTGTCTTCTGCAACAACAAAAATTCCATGTTTCGTTTTAATGCTAATAAAGACATTTAAGCGATGGCAACTTAAGCTCCTATTTTTGTGTGAATTATATGAAGCGGGGCTGGGGTATGAAAAATAAATTTTGATGCAAGAGGTATTTCAAGTAATTTTTATCGAAAGCTGTTCCAAGGAAATTCAGCAATTTGTGGCCGGGATTTCACGCTTCAAGAAATTATAAAAATGTTAGCTGTAAAAGGTTCTATCACCGCCATGAAATTAGAAATGGAATTTCATGGAATGTTTTTCTCTTTAATTGGCAAAGAAGGAAAATGGCTCAAATATTGTCATGTGCTGAGGTGGCAAGACAGCAGAATTCTGAGGTGTAGGTACAACAGGTTCGTGATTGTAATGTTTTCATTACCACATTATAATCGTTCTTCTGCAATTATAATGCAAACAGTTTTTCAATCGCATGTTTTGCAGTCTATAGAAGGTGAAAAAGGGGACTGTCCCTTTCAAAAGACGTTTGGTCACCTTATTTATCAGTGCAATATTTTAGACATTTGGAGCATTGTAAAGCTTACCTAGGTACTGTATTGCTCCCGATTCTGATTGGTTTCAATAAGTAAATTTACTTTTTGATGGACAACAATGATTTTGTGAACGAAGCAACGCAACCCACACATTCCTACTGCCAAATTAGCTGCGCTATTACCTTAAAATTAAGGTAGTTAAATAATTTTATTTACAAGCAACACCCACTAACTGACCTGTGAGCACACAGGGCCCAATTCTTCTCAAGTTTATCAGCCCGTGGTGGTCCCTTTCTCGCCGCCGATTTTACAACACGTAGGTATACCTAATCGCAGTGAATTTTCGGTTGGTCCCGCCATCCGGGAATGCTCTGCCGACACTTTGGCTGAGGATGTCAGGACAGAGGAACCAATAATTGGTTATTCCGCACAGGCCTGCTGCCCAGGCACCTATTAGCGACGCATCGCTTGAAGGAGCCAGGAGAATGGGCCTTCTTAAGATTGGATCAGCTGACCAGGACTCTTTTAGTGACGTTTCACTTATGGAAGCCGGTCAACTGATTTCCAATAAAACTGCGAGCTGTGGATGAACTGAAATCAATCATGACGCTTCATGCGTGATATCTGATTCTCCACAGCCCCATACCGAGGATGGACGCACTCAAGGCCAACTCAACGGTTTGTGCCGACCTGGAGCTCGCGGATCCTCCATTGATGCAACGACATCTCTTACTAGGTGAATGAAAAATCAGTTCCTCAACCAAATACACCAGTGTTTTGTGTCCCCTGTGAAGTTGGGAAAAGTCAATCGGTGGAGTTAAAACCAGAATGACGATGTACAATCGATATGTGTGTCCATTTTTGCTGTTATTTGGGAGCCTTCTGCCGTCGATAAAAATCACACTTGGCATGTCCGTTATCTACCAATTATAAAAGCGGGAAATTTAGCAATAATCTGTAGTTATCGTGATCTTACCGGTCTTAACAAGCTCAGGAATTAAGACAGTTCCGGTGTAGAGGGCGCAACAGGGGTGTTCTCTCTCATAGAGCACCACCTAAGTACAAATTTGGCTCATTTCAATTTATTATCCAGAAAAACGTTTTTAATGGTAAAAACTCAAACGGAACAATAATTTGTTAAGAATTATTATTATTCTTTCAACTCACTCTTGCACAGTAATAGGATTTCTTCAGATGATCGATGGTCAGCTCCGTGGCAGGCTGAAAAGTAGTTAGGTAGTTGATCAAAAGGAACCCTTCCGAAATAGTACTGGAACTCCCCCCCCCCCCCTCATTTTACTGGTTCTCATGGTTGTTCACGTCAAAACCGCTTCGTTACTTTGAAATAGTTGCCAGCTTGATAATAATTATTAGGTAACCTTACAGGAGTCAATGAATAGACTGTCAAATTCGTCAGGCAGATGAATGGGTTGTTCGTCTCGCAACTTAATTTACAAGTACTGCCGTAGAGCTCAATTTTCAGAAGGTCTGTTGAAAAAGGCGGTGTGGTAATGGCAATATCTAGAGTATTTCTAAAAATAAATAAATACAATTTATTCAAATGCGGTGCTACAAAAGGGGCTTATTTCACAACGCACAGTAGAATAACAAAATTCTATTTAGTAGAATTTAAAAGTACTCATGTACTTACGGCTTAGGTTTCATATGAACTTTAACATGGCGTAGATTTCGACACGCTAAACTCATGTTCTGGTCGCTGCAAGGGTCTGGCTGATTGGTGGTCGTCGAAAGCCTTCGCAAACTAATATGACGGATACTTACTGGAATTCTCGTTATTTGAAGTGAAATAGGTTCGTCATAGAAAGAAAGAGCGCTAAGATCTACTTGTAAGAGGATTTCCTCACTCTCTTGAGTAGCCACTAGTTGAATGATTTCTGGAAAAAATTAACGCATAGGAGGGGTGATATACTCGTAAATAAGCATAAGTTTATGTTTTGCAACAACTTACCAAATGATCTACCAGGAAATATGTTAGAAATATTTGAATAAATGGTTCCATCCTCCCATTCGCTTTCAGTTCCATTAAAGGTCGTTTCAGCATAACCTGTCATCAATGGTTAATATTTTTGAGTGTGGCGGAAGAAAGAGAGCAGAAGGTACGAAAAAGGTTGTGATGGGCCAGAAATGGCGATAGATACAACCTAAGAAGCTCTGTACAGCGGATGGTGGACGGGGGTCGGCGGACGGCAGACGGACATTTTGGTTTTGGAATGAACACCTCTTGAAATGGATAATGTCAAATTTTGAGGCCAATCAGAGTCGTCGACCTCCATCGCGAAAACATATATTATGTTTTCCTCAAAATTTGACATTATCCGTTTCAAGAGGTCTATAGGTGTATTATTCCAAGAATAATAAACCAAAAATTTAACAAAATTTGTTAAATTTTTGGTTTCATAATTAATAATTTAATTATTTAATTATTTTTGTTTTTATGAACCAAATGCCGTACAGAGTCCAACCCCCTCAGCAAACTCTGAACCACCGCTACAGTGTGGAAAATCCGTGTGGTCTATAACTCGCGTTGGGAGTGTGGACATAGACGACTCCATGAGGTGTTCAGGTTTTTGAGTAGTAAGTGGAAGGTGGTGGTGGTTGAAACTTTCCGTTTACCTTCCTCTTTTTCAGGAAAACAATTTATTGGAGATCAGCATAGGAATAAGGAAAAACGGTTTGTTAATTTTCAACAAAAAAAAAATCAACGGTGGCGAAGTGGCCCCCTTGGAGTGTGCGCCCCGGGGCTATAGCCCCCCTAGCCACCCCCTTAATCCGGGCCTGCCCATCACTAATCAAACGCTATTCATCTTGAAAATGTATAGTAGGTACTAATGTGTATGATAATGTCCTCCTTTCGCGTCCTACTTTTAAAAAAAATTTCCTACAGTGCCCTACATTCTCACTTGGATTGTCCTACCTTCACAGAAAAATGAAATGGTCACCCTGTATTTATGGGATCAGATAATGGAGCAGTTTTTCCGTTTAAAAAAAAAACGTTATTAATACGCACCTATTCTTCTATAATCGTTGTTATTGTAATCGCAGCGGAACAGCATTGTCCCCACCTATACTGAAAAAAAAAACCTTCATTATTATCCTTAGGGTAGTGCCCCGCTACCTATGAAAGTATCTTTTTCTATCCTTCGATGAGAGGGATTTTTATGATCGTCACTTAACTATGTTCATCGGGGTCTCACCTGAATTTGACAAGTCATCGGTGGCAAAGGGGATTCTTCACTTGGTAGCAACACCACTAGAAAGCAAGCTCCAAAAAGCCAAGCTGTCATCTCTTCTCGCACTGTTGAACACCAGCAGAGCTGAGAAATGGCCCGACAAAATTAAAATTTGAAGCAATAAAATTATGCGGAAATAGGTAATTAATGATTCTGGATTTCTAGTTTTGAGTCTCCCATGACTCGGCACTTTCAGAAAACTTTACATCTACAAACACTAACGGATGCTACCACTTGAAAATGTAAAATAGCTTCAAACACGTGAAGGTTCGTCTCCGACGTCCCGTTGGAGGTAATGTGATAAACTTTCTTTTTTTCCCCCTCGCTATTTTACAACAAAAAAAAAAAGCTTACACCGCTACGAGTCTAAATTAAGACTAGTAAACATTTGGGAGCTGCCATAGAGGAGGAAGGTGGTGGAATACCATTTTACGTACCTATCAATTGCGGGGGTCACTCTATCACTAACACACTTCAACAATTCGGTCCATTTTTGATATGCCAAGATAAAATGTATAGTGAATAAGTATAATACTAGTGAATAATTGTCAAATCTTAGGCCTCCCTCTTAGGCGGACCCTATTTGCTGGTCCCAAGGGGGTCACTGTACTTGAGTAAGAGAGGTCCACAGTAGATATAATATATTATATATACTGCGTATATATAGATATTATATATATAATCTATATTATATTGTTCCGTGAAACGGGTCCGCAAGCCAAAAAGTGTGGGAAGCCCTGCTCTAGAGTAGTGGTACCTACCTTGTATTTCGGGCTTTGTATGCACCCCAATGTTATACTGAAGATTTCCTTAGCGTTGCGCCCTTTCCTAGAAATCCCTTTCTACGCTGAAGTTGAAGCTTTAATTCAATTCGTAATTCATAAATCTCTCTCATTTGTTCATAATCAAGGCCTTCACGAAATTCCTGAGGTTCCCCTCGAAACTAAAAGCATTTCAATAACAAAAAACAAAACAAAAAATTCAAACATATTACATAACAATTCATAAAAATTCTAACATAATATGTTCTAACATAAAAATACTAACATAAAATTATTAGGTATGACTATTATTAATAACGTTGAGTCAAAATTGAAAATAAGCTTTCCGAGTCGTCATTCTGTCAACAAGATTTTCAATGAAATGACACACACAAAGCGTAGCAATCATCATTTCGGCGGTTTTTTAGCTCACATTGTTGAACTTGTTTAGCTTGAGTCATTCGTTAATATAGGTACCTACCTAGTTTTCCTTATTAATGATATCAGTGCCTTCACTTACTAGGCAATAGTCCCGCATTGATCCAACTCCAAATCTCGTTCCAACTCTTTTCCCAAGAGATCAATTTTCCACCCGCCGGTTCGATTCGTGTTCACTTTTAGCCATAATTGTTGCTTCGCCCAAATGGTAGGAGATAACTGTCGCAACGCCTATTTCACGGTAAACGCGATAAGTAGGCACTAAAGCTTCTGCCTCTTGTTCAGCACTCGCCGGCTGGTCGTATCTTATCGCGAGATCGCACCTGGCTTGAATTACTCAATTCCATCCACTATGATAAATATTCACTTGTAACTCACTAAAACGTTCTTTAAGGTAAAGATAGTCGTTTATGTACTTTGAAGTTTTTGGATTAGTGTTTCAATCCTATACGAGTAATGCGCATATTTTACCCACCTCCACCTGTTGATTCAAAATTGAACCGGGAGAGAATTCCGGAATGTTGAATTAATTAATTCTACTTCAAGCTGTAGCATGTAGCATGTAAATCTATTAATAGATGCAGTTGTCCTTTTCGAGTGTGAAAGGATCTTTACAAAAAAAAAAAAAAAAAAAAAAAAATCATATCTATTCTGAGTTTTTCCAATCACTTTAATTATTTGGGTGAGAATGTGCAATCATCAATAGTCGTATTGATAAATTTCTGACATTTTGTTAAATTTTAATGATGAGGGAGACAATAATTTAATTCATTCATTTTGTTTTTCATCGCTTTCCTCTTCTTCATGATCCCGTTACCTTTACATGAATGAAACACATTTTATAAACCCTACCTACCTATTTGTTTCAAGCAACGTTTTCGTACGACTTAACCTGATAAGTACCACTGTGTTTGTTTTTCATTCCCACCAGACTCCAATTATATTATATAATAGGACAGTGGTTGAGTATAACGCTACCTACTTATCGATGGCTGTGAGGGAGAGATTGCAAAATTACGAAACGAAATTTCCTGACAAGCCTTTCGAACGCGGCATGGTTAGGGATGGTCCGGGCTCATTGCGGATAGATCGAAAGCAAACAACCGCGCGTCATGATTCATGAGACAGTTGGGGTTCATCAGCTTTAAATCGGTCGGGATTGGGTTTCCCATGCTTCCCGCAGAGTGAGAGGTGGATTATCTGATGCGGCCCGAAGGTGGTAAGAAAACGCATGTCACTACTTTTACTGTAATTAAAAAATAAAACGAGTGTGAATTTTAGTTAGGACATTAATCAATTTTTTTTAAATTCGGCACTTAGGCCACACTTGTACCCGATACGATCTTCATGTTTTTGAATTAAACTCAAAATGCAGAGATTAAAAACATGGCGTTTGTTTGTTGTCCTAAAGAGCCCAGAAAATGTCTCATTTAATGAGCTTATAGACTCGTCGAAATCGTTTTGCTTCGATCGAGGTACCTATCGTTATCCGTGCGTGAACTGAACGATCAATCCAAAGGGGGTATCGATACTTGCTTAGTGGGTTTGGTATCGATACCTTACTTGGTGTCGCCTACCCCTACCAAGCGAGCGCTACAGAGTGGAGGATCAAAGAGCAAAGAGCAACGAGGAAAGCGTCGATTCGGAAGCATGATTATTCACGAATTTGTCTCTAGCTCATCCCAGCCAGGAAAACATTTTTGCGTTTTCGTTAGGTTTTTCGTTCGGTCTTACGCACAAGCGGGTTGCATCGGCCAGGGTCTTCGGGTTGAATAATATATTATATGCGGGGCGTTACACGTTTCGACAAATGGAAGGGAAACAACTAGATTCGGCAAAACATTAATACTCGAAAGAAAAGAAAATAGGAAAACCGCATTCACCATTGATGCTCAACTGCTGACATCGCTAACAGGCGTCACTGATTTATCCTGTATTTATACAAGTATAAAATTGCGTCATATATTGCGTCATAAATTCATTATGTGGGCTCATACATTATCCCGTTCGTTGGTTTCACAATAAAAATTATCAACATTTTCCGGGAGGTGAAATCTGTTCGCAACGTCTGACAAAATTTGTCATTATTTAATAATGTTTCACGTCCTTCTCCTTCAAGTACGTATAGATAGACCTATCTATACGGACCTGTGAGGTCTCAGCATGCAGCTAGCCAGTGAAGTAACCAACTGTTGAGCGCAGAACCACTTCAGTCACAAAAATTCGAAAATTAGTTTTTCAATGGAAACTAGCTCAGGAAGGCCAAATGCGAGTTGAGTGCAAAAACCACGACAGTCAGGTTAGTAGTAGTAGTAGTAGGTAGTTCGAAGGATACGGGGCCTCTTTTCTGAACGTTGAGCGCAAAAACAACTTGTGTCAGTGACTTTTTTTCTCTCCTGTAAAATTTTAAAATCCTGACAAGTGGTTTCTGCACTCACCGATTCAGTTGTTCCCGAGTTTCTCTTCTAACTGGGTTCCAAGATCCTTTACTGATCCGTTGGCCTAGCCCCAGATAGAGACGGTATGCACGAATTCCATATACGAACTAGAAATTTTCTCATCATGGCTTGCCTAGAAATCCAAAAACGCTACGATTTTGGCAACGAACTTACTCCGAAGTTGACTGCTCTCACCAAGAACGCAGCTCTGAGCATCTTCCGCAGAAAATTCACCCCAAGTCTCCGTCCTCTCATGAAACAAATACCACGCATTTCTCCCCAGGACTCCGAAGGAAGACAACGCATCGATGATGAGTGGAGGCAGCTTCCACTCACACCATCAGAAATAACAGACTGTAAAGAAGATGACGAATTTTGGGGTAGGTAAATAATTAACAATAATAATTATTGTTGTTGGGACATGAACGTTAACAATAATTATTATTGTTAACGTTCATGTCCCAACATGAACAGGATGCCACTCCGCTTGCACAATTGAGCAAATTTGCATTAAGTGTGCTCAGTTTGCCTCACTCTAATGCAGACTGTGAGCGCTTATTCAGCGCTGTTAATCTTGTCAAAACTTCAAAGAGGAACAGACTAGCAACTGCCACAATAAATGACATGTCATGTTTCGCCAGAAGCATGTATGCTTCTGGCGAAACAGTCTATAAAATTCGCAGGAAGCAAGTTCAAACCCACCAAAGCGTTGGTTGGTTTGATGAATGCCACCAATCTACGACTCCCCCCCCCCCTCCCTGAAAAAATGCTGGAAAATGAAGAAGCTGTGGTCGCTGAAGAAGAAGACCCCACTCAGAACTACGCACTTATCGACGATAATCTTTTTGAAATTGAATAGTTTAAGGGTTAGGGGGAGGGGCGATTCTTGTTTATTTTTCGCAATATCGTTAGTTTGATAAGATTTTCTCGTCAGTGAGCCCCAGATATTCTCTTAACAATATTTTTTTAAATTAATCGTTAGGAACGATTTATAGGTTTTCCAACCTCAATTGAGAATTTTCCAAACTGAATTGAGAACTTGCCATTTAAATTTGAGAATTGTCTCTCTTTTTTCATCAGAAAGTGTCAAATTGAAATGGAAAGTTCTCAATTTATCTTGGAAAATTCTCATTTGAGGTTGAAAAACCTTTACCTATCCTATAATAGGATTCCTATTTTATACCATTTCATCCTTCAGGCTATATTAAAAAGGTTGTGATTTTGCCAACGTGCCGTACTGTGATTGTTAGGAATCTTTGATGTTGAACACCGACTAGGTAGGTACTATTGTTCCTTGAGTTACTCCTACCTACTGTAGGATTTCGTCGTTCTAAAGGGGCGTTTACACCAAACGAGCATTAGGTATTCTCGAACACTGTTTGCAAACGTTCGCGAACAAGATGCACGGGCGGTGTGACTCACAGTGTGAGTGTTCGGCTCGGGTGAGGTGTGAGTCTCACACCTCACCCGAGCCGAACACAACTTCGCGAACCTTGTTTGAGGGCGTTCCGCTACTTGTCGGTAAACCGACGAATCATCATAGAGATTCGTGTTCGTTGCTCGCCCGGTGTAAACAGATATTGGTGAGAGAACCACAGTAATTGAATCACAAAAACCTCATCTGGTTGTGCCAGCAATCTTTTCAGCTCGAACCCGTGGGGCTTCTTTTTTTTTTCAAAAATATTTTTTATTGACAAAATTAATTTTCGAACGAGTAACCTTTATCAAATAATAATTTAAAGAAATTGAAATTGAAGAATAATAAACCCTTGTGTAAAATTTGCAGCTATTTTTTTTTTCTTTTTTTTTTCTTCCATCTCAACGTCCCTATTGTCCCCCTTGTCCCCCTTTCAGGTCGAAGGCGTCTGGCATCACTAGTAGTGCGCATCATTGGTGTGCGTAGTGGCGGAGAAGCAGCCCACATTTAATTTTGTCCCTAATTTAGGGATGGGATATTCAACTCTTTTCGAGGAGTCGCCTCATGCGATTAAAAAGAGTCGACTCTTTGGGAGTCGTTAACCCGTGATTTCCCGAAGAGTCGCCGGCCCTCTTTTGAATCGCCTTCTGAGTCGTCGGTTCTTCTCAATTGAGATTTTGATGTGTGAGACGGCTCACGACACGACTCTCGGTCTGAGAGTTTATTAAAATGTACCTACCTATAGTGTACCTACAGCTTATTAAATAATTAGTGATTTATTGGGTTTCCTTATAAATTTTATAAGGAAACCCAATAAATCACTAAATGGATATTAAAACCTAAATTAGCAAAAAAAATGAACTTCAAGGCAAATTATTTGCCTTTGGCTTCTTTTGCTTTCAGAACTTCTGGCATTGTCCTAACGACCTATGCAATGCACACAGAAGGGATGGGACACTGGCGAGAAAGGACATGCGTCGTCAGTAATGATTCAAGCAGTGATGAAGATGAAGATACATGTGCTGCTTTGCTCTACTTGGGCGTTCTTGTTACAATAGTCCTTCGCCAAACTCAAAATCATCCTTCATGACGATCGAAATGTTTCTGGCACCGAACGGGCGCGCCACTTCTTCTACGCCACGAGAGACGCCGAGCGGACGTGACAAAATTCGGAGGGAGTCCGCCCCTGCCGCGTATTTCCAATCTGTAGGACCTACACCGTTTCAGCCCCAACTCGGGGTCGAAATCGTTAATGGTTTGGAGTGCGCTTTTGCTTCCAAACTGTACACTGATTCAGCCCAGAGCTGGGGAGGTGGAGCCGAAATGGTGGAGGGTTTGTGAAGCGTTTCTGCCCTCCAAAATGTACACTGGTTCTCTCCGAGAATTTCCAAGACATACCCCCCCCCCCCCCCCCCCGGATCGCCAACATATTTCTCAAAATCCCCCTCCCACCCCTTCTCTAACTCGCACTCCAAGAATTCTCCTTGTTCTAGGAATTTCAAACCCCCCTCCCTTTCGCATGCTCACACAGTGTGAGTCACACTCATTATGAGTATGATAAGTACACTCGTTCGTCACTGTTTACTAAGTAAACAAGTCTTGTTTCAAATGGAAGCACTCAAGAGTGTGTTGTGTCCAATAGTCGGAGAGGTGAAAATCCTAAAGCTTAATGGGAATACTTTGGAAGGTTTCGATAGCAAAGTGGCCTGCAATCTCAGAGAAGGGGAAGACAACGACTCAAAGTGTAATCCATTTTTCTAGGTCCCACAGCCGTCCACAAACTTTACTAGAGAATTAAAAAAAATTAAATAATTAAAATGCTTTTTTTAAGTTGATATCCAATTAATTTTTGAATAATTTGTATCAAACAATAATAAAACCTTGTGTAAAATTTGTGCAAATATAAAAAAACGCTGCACAGCATTTTTAAAATTCCTATCATTAAACTCCGTAAGTATAAGAATAATTCTAATACTTAGAAACTCCAATTAATAGAATACAATTATTCCAATACCCACGAAGATCCTTCGGATCTGCCTTCTATGCCGAAAACTAGGTACCTAGGTACATGCTAGTAAGTAGTTACTCAATTACTTATTGACAATCAAAAATGTTTACTGAAATTTCAGCAAGAGTGGCTTTGAATCAATCCGGTTATTTTGCTGTCCGTTCATTACGTACATTCATTACGTACAAACATGTATGTTCGTTCCGTAAGATTAGCTCCGTTTAATGGTGAAAAACTGACTGAATGAAATAGTTTTGTGAGTAACAATGCTGCGTAAGATTTTTGATGTTGATTCTTATTGGGGCTGAACCAGTGTACATTTTGGAGGGCAGAAACGCTTCTCAAACCCTCCACCATTTCGGCTCCACCCCCCAGCTCTGGGCTGAATCAGTGTACAGTTTGGAAGCAAAAGCTCACTCCAAACCATTAACGATTTCGACCCCGCGTTGGGGCTCAAACGGTGTATAGATTGGAAATACGCGCCCCTGCCACGCCACCTCTGTTTACATTGCACCATTTGTTTACATGGGAAGACGCGAGGGGGTCAAAGAGAGAATGTCCGCGCCACGTCTCCGCCCGATGTCCGTTCTTGCTCTCTGTGGTTCTGTGTGGGCCTTGGGTGCAAAGAAAAAATGAAGAGTACAGGGGAAAAACCGGGTAACTCAGTACCAGCGTTGCCAACCCTACCACAATTGTGGTAAATCCACCGCTTTTCAATCACATCTACCACTCTACCGCTTTGGCACGAAAATCTACCACTTTTTGACATTTTCTCAAATCGCACTGTTTCATACCTATTTTGATGCATTATTCTTGGCACAACTAGAGGGTAAACCAAGTATTCTGGCAAAATTTCCGATTTAAAAAAAAATTCCTACTGCCCTACATAATAATACACCAATGTAATCGCGACGGGGGAAGACGTCTCCGATCGGCCTCAAAATGTGACATTATCCGTTTCAAGAGGTCTACATTCTAAATCCGAAATGTCCGCCGTCCGAGCCGTTTTGGGCAGTAGGAATTTTTTTTAAATCGGAAATTTTGACAGAATACTTGGTTTAACATCTAGTTGTGCCCGCAAGGTTCTCAGCCCGATCACCCAAACCCGTGGGGCGCTATGGTGCTAAAATGGGGCAACGGTAGGGGTTTTTTTAAAAAGGCTTTTGGCTATGGGATCGTGTTAGGTGTCGTTTTCGAAGTATTTTTGGACGTAGAATCCATTGTTTGGGGTACCGGAACGATCCGATTTCAATGTTGCGATCTGTAGGGCTCTCATGGGGCAAAAAATGGGATTTTTGAAGGATCCCAGGAGGTCAAATATTTTTCAAGAAAAAATGATAAATTTGTGAACTTTTTTTGAAAAAAAAAAGAAAAAAAAAATCCCCCAAAAAAAAAAAATTTTCCTAAAATTTTTTTCATTGACAGAAATTTCTGCACAAGTAACCTATATCAAAGAATAATAAACCCATGTGTAAAATTTGCAGCGTATTTTCTTGTACAGATAGACCTTGTATACCTATACATCTACCGCTTTCTACCGCTTTTCTGCAACTTTTCTCCCGCTTTTTGATCCAGACTGGTTGGCAACACTGCTCAGTACTACTTTACTACAGTAGGTACTACCCGGTTTTTCCCCTGTACTCTTCAAATGCCTCCGAACTTGGGAGGTTGCATTAAATTTTCATAATATGAACAACAATATTATTGTTGGGATTTGGCATTTCATAATATGAAATACAGTGGGTAGGTACAGCTTAATGTGATCAAGTTGGGAATTCCAGTTTTGATCACATTACGCGGTTGATCACAATAGGTACCTACACAAAAGACAAGTTTGGCTTCCAGGACGTTAATTTTTTTTTTTTTTTTTTTGCGATATCGACGGCCTTAATTCCGTGGTCCACTCCCTCAGACTCTAAAAAGCGCATTATCTTTATACAGTGGGCTTTAACTGCTCTAATGATGTCAAAATTGCCAAAGTGGCTGGCGACCTTCTGTGGTAATCCATAATATTATTTGAATATGAAAGACTTCTGTACCTTTTAATTACCACTTTATTAAATAACACAATTAAGTGGTAATTAAAAGGTACAGAAGTCTTTCTTATTCAAATAAGCTCTAATGATGCTCTAATGATCAAGAGGTTGAATGATTTTTCGTTTAAGTTTCCTGTCCCATTTTGTTATGAAATCCGTGAAAATGAAGCTGGTCATCCAGGCGTTGGAGTTAGCGGTGTAGTCAAGGGGAAAATTAAATTTTGGGGAATGGTGTGAAGTTCCTTGGTAACACCCAGAACTTCAGCGAATTTCGTAGCCTTGTCCATTATCATTGCATTGTCGATAAGTACCTACGTTCAGTCTTGCCTGCTTGAACCATCTGAGGAGAGCGTCTTGCATGTCACCAGCTTTTCCCACACGTTTGGGTGGTAGGTACGGCATTTGTGTAGGTACGTAGACTAAAAGAAGATTTGTAAACAGAACTTGGGTAAAATAAGCTGAAAATACACTGCCAAGGACATGGCACAGAAGCTTCCTCGTGGCCCTCACAGTATGTCATCATTATGTATCATATCATACAATGTAATAATTATGTCATAATGTCATGACTGTAACAAGAAATTTTCGTTCGCGCATGCGCTGAGCGTACCTACTGCTGATTCAATCGTGATGAAACTGATAGTGGACCATCTAGCGCTATACCCACACAATTCCTGAAAATTTGATTGAAACCCGATCAAAATGTTGGGAGTTATTGCTGTGGCAAGGAAATTACGTTCTCGCATGCGCTGAGCGTACCGCTGATTCTATCGTGATGAAACTGATATGGGACCATCTAGGGCTATATCCATACAATTTCTGAAAATTTGATTGAAATCTGATCAAAATTGTGGAAGTTATGGCTGTTGCAAGGAAATGTGGACAGACAGACGGACAGACAGACAGACGGACACGAAACGAAATTTGTTCAGGAGTCCCTGAAACGCAAAATGCGAATGGAAATTTTGATTTTGGAGCAAAAAAAAATTTTCATTTCGAAAGTGAAAACAAAGCTTCCGCTGCCATGCAGTCTCGGAAGCAAAAACATCTCTCGACTATCTCCATTACGCAACATTCGTGATTACAATACCTACCCAGTCATTTATCGTAGGATTAATAGGAAATTGATTGGGGATCGTGATTTTGATCTCATTATACGTGATCATATTAAGCGATACCCACTGTATTACTAGCCCAGTCAAATTAGACAAATCGGGTGAACTAATTTCCGGTGAAGGTTTTATAGGTTTAATCGCTTCCTTTCCACTTCAGGTCCTGAAGTTCAGGATGATGGGAAAACAAATTCCTGGTGTGTGGGGGGTGGCTCGGGGGAGGGGGAAGCTCTTAAGGTCACTTTTTTCAGTTTTTCGTCTATATCTCGGGAACCGTAATTCAAATTGAAAAATTGTATGCATAAAATTTTTAGCTGACTAAATTGTCTACAAAATTGGTCCTGTGTGTTTTTTCTATAGGACTAACCGTTACTGAGGTACAGAGTAATGAAAGTAACCGAAATGAAAATTGAGCTTTATTCGCCAAATCGATTAATAGAAGTGAGTTTTCTTTTTGTTGAGTAAATGGAACTTGTTTATTTTCATGAATTGTAAACTTAACCTCACACAAGTTCGTCCAAGGGGTCCAGAAGCTCTTCATTGTCGCCATCCATCAAGTCTTCGTCAGCAGGAGGGTTATTTGTGCAGGAACCATTGCAATCCCACACACTATTGAGCAGAAGATCCCTGCCTTCCGACAGCCTCACTGTGTTCCACAGCCGGTCTTGCAGGAACAGAATATTGATGAGAGGATTTCAGGAGGAGCAGTAGAGTCCAGGGTCTTTAAGGGGTGCAAATGCCATTGTGCGTCCTATCCTCACGTTTGGTGCTTTCATCTGGTGGAACAAAACCAACCAGTCCACAGCGCAGAAACTGCTTTGCAAAGTGCAAAGACTGGCATGTGTTGGTATTACTGGGTGCATCCGGAATTGCCCTACTGCTGCGCTGGAGGTCCTACTGGGCCTGTCACCCATCCACATCCATGTGCAGAGGCTGGCATACCTGTAGGCAATGAGGATGAGGAGCATGGACCATTTTCGTAAAGGTCAAAGACGAGCACTTCACGGAATTCTGGATAGAATACCAGTGAATGAGGCAGCATCAGCTGTCTCTGATGCCATGACAGAGAAGTTGAACTTCGACCTTCCCTTCAGGGTCCTCATCCATGAGAGGTCGAAGTGGAGGGAGGGGAGACCCCAGTTCGAACATGGGGCTATGGTGTTCTACACCGATGGATCTGTCATGGATGGTAGAGCCGGCTCAGGTGTCTTCGGACCAAGGACCCGGGTATCGGAGCCACTCGGGGCAATGGCTACCATGGATGCATCTTTCAGGCGGAAGTCAACGCCATTGGCACTTGTGTTTACCGTCTGCGATGTCGGCGCATTAAAGGGGCCAAAGTCTATATACTGTCAGACAGTCAGGCTGCACTGAAGGCCTTGGCCTCGTTTTCTATTACATCGAGGCTGGTCTGGGACTGTCTGAACAAACTCAAGCTCCTCGCAAGGGGCAATAGAGTGACCCTCGCATGGTGTCCTGGCCACCAGGGCATTGAGGGTAACGAGGCTGCTGACATCCTTGCAAAGGAGGGCTCAGCATGTCTCCCAATAGGTCCCGAGCCATTTCTCGGGACAACAAAGAGTTTTCTGTTGAATGAAAACTCTTAAGTGGGAGACAAAGGAAAGAGGCAAATGCTGGAAACTGGTGTGTCGGCCCAAGGCCACGACCGGGTCCCCCTAAAAATAGACAAAGGAAAGAGCGCTGCACTGGCAAAGACTCCCTGGTCAGAAACAAGCGAGGTTGTTCATTGGATTCTCCAGGTCAAGAGCAAGGGAGATGCTTCACCTGGAGAGAGGTGATATGCGGATACTTGTGGGCCTATTTACAGGCCACTGCAGGCTCCGGTACCATCTCCATAAGTTAGGATTATCACACGAGGTATGTCGGTTCTGTAATGACGAACCAGAGTCTGCGGAGCATGTACTGTGCACAAGCAGTGTGCTTGCACGGCTCCGTTTCCTGTCCCTGAGGTGCGTTACTTGTTATCCTGGGGACATAGTTAAAACAAGGTTGGTAGATCTACTAGGTTTCATAAATTCCTGGTGGAGGCTGGTGGATGGGCCAACGTAGAAATAGAAGCTAAGTTTTAGTTAGGTAATGGAAAGGGCTGGAGTCCGATCCTCATAAATAGCTAATGGTGCGGATGGGAATCCACACCAAGTCACGGATCTCTGGGTAGGGCGTGTGTCCTACTTGGAGAGCCTGAAGGGACGGGCGAAGTGTCCAAACCCTAAACACTAACAGGACCAGATAGAGGGGCTCTTGTCCCATCCAAGGGTTCCTTCGGGAGCCCAACTTACTGGATGTTAAATCCACTTTTGGTCAACCAGCAGGTGCTGGTGCCTGCGTAAGCAGGGAGGCAGCCTAGCAGGCAGGGGCGTGTGTCGCTGCCTGCCGCCACAATCAGACCCATCAGGAACTGCAGTGGCGTCTATTGCTGTTATAAAAAAAAGGGGGGGCTGCAAATACCCATCCGATTTCCGCACCCAACCCCAATCTGTTGGTGGTAAGTAGTTGGTTTCCCAACCCCCTTACTTGGCACCACTGGTAGTAGGTACCTATCTCGCCCCTTGGCCGCACGAGGGTGGAAATGGGCTCCCTAGTAGTGAAGTTCAGCTTATTACCTCATCAAGCTCCTTCCTCTTTGTTTCTCCCGTCGAATGCCGCTCTATCACCATCACATCATTCCAAACGTTTCCATTTCCTTTTTGCCTTCATCAAATCGTCTCAAAAACAGGTATTTTTGCATTTATGAGCGTGAAGAACACCACTTCAGGCAAATTTTAAAAATGTTGGAACTTAAAACACTCATAGCTCGTCAACGGTTAGTCCTACAGAAAAAACACTCAGGACCAATTTTGTAGACAATTTAGTCAGCAACAAATTTTATGCATAAAATTTTTTATTTTGAATTACGGTTCCCGAGATATACCCGAAAAACTGAAAAAAGTGACATTTAGAGCTTCCCCCTACCTCGAGCCTCCCCCCCACCCACCAGGACTTTGTTTTCCCATCATCCTGAAGTGAAAAGGAAGCGGTTAAACCAATAAAACCTTCTGACGCCGAACTAGTGGCCTAACGCACGACAGGTGAGGACGCCAAACTAGTGGCCTAAGGGTAAGATAAGTGAGGATGCCAAACTAGTGGTCTAACAGACGACAGGTGAGGACGCCGAACTAGACTAGTTCACTAAGTGGCCTAACGTATATTTATATATTACGTAATATTACGCAGGAGTCTCCCTCCCAGATTAACGATTTTGGGCAGCTACCTATGTCACGGCTAAAGCATGTTCCATGCTAAAATTCCTTTTCTTTTTGATCAGAAAGACTTGGAACAATTTTGAAAAAAGGCAAACACCTGGGCTTGGCGACCTAAACACCAGCAGCGGATCCTCAGATTTTGGCGGGCTTGTAATTTTCTCTAAAAATAAAGATGATGTCTAATGTCGTAAATTGCTTTTTCACATAATGTGCTCGCTCCACATTGGCTTTGTAGCCAGACACGAATATACGTGGACGACAGTCCATCTCACCCATTCAGACATATCACAGCATCCAGCCCATAGACCTCAACTCCTGAACTGCACATTCAGTAACGCACTTTTTAGCCTCCAGACGAGATGTTCGCGCAGGCAAAAGGGGATGTTTGCGATCTACAATCCGTCCGAGCAAGGAAACACTACCATTTTCTTTTCCTTGATCTCGAGCGTGGGAGATTCCCAACAACAAAACAGAATTACATTTATCTTTGTTTAGACATAAGGGATCCTTCTCGTGTGATGACTTTCTTGCTTCCTTTCGTCCATTACAATGAAATTGTATGTAAATACTACTTTGGGTTATCACATTACTATCCAAATCAAATAAAACACAGGCGTTTTTGAACATTTATTTCAAACAATAAAAATATCGATCATATGACTACACGCACCATTACAAAAATACTGTCTTGGACTAACATAAAGCTTCTTTGAATGAATAAAAAATCTCGGCAATAATACTTTGTGACATAATACATCAGGGGTACCTCAACAGTATTATCAACAGCAACTACTTATTTGCCTACTCGTCCAGACCGACAACGTCATGTACCTAACTTGAATAATATCAAACAAAACTTGTCATTAGTAAGCAGAAGTATGTTTACCGTGGAATTAAAGTCAAACTGGTGTATGGTCCTGAGTATGTATTATGGGTGCTTCAAACATGTCATGATTTGTGATATACGTCAAACCCGGGAGAATCAATTTCGTCGTTCCAAGCTGTCATGTTCGAGTTAATTAAGAGATACATGATACAGCAAATCAGGAAAGGCCAGAAAATTCATTTTTGAGCGTCAGAATCAGAGACGTTCAAATATTCCTTGCATTAATTTTCAGCTGGAAAGTCCATTCAGTTTTGAGTAAATTAATTTTTCAGTATGTCGCATCCCGCCAAACTTGTTGCATAACCTGAGACGGCGGACACTTTTAGATAATTAATGGCAACTTAACACTAGTGTGTTATCATAACACTCGTTGAATAACGTTAACACTCTTGGGATTTCAGGAAAACGAACCTCATCATCTAGCCCATTCGCATTGCTCGCCAACTAATGAACGATCACTATATTATACTTGATAATGTACAGTAAATCCTTCAAGATCTTCTTATGTAATACCTATAATTAGAATTCGTACGATCTAGGTACATAAAAAGAGATACTGTCATATAAATGTTCATTTGATAGGTATGTAGTGACTTATTTTCCTACTTTTACAGAACGTTATTAGGCACTTGGAATAATTCAGAATGTGAAGTGCTACATGAGATTCTAAAACAATGACTAACGCGAGTGATTGAAATTAGCGTACCATTCTTACCGTCTTCTTTGTGATACATGAGCAGAGACAAAGCTATAGGTCAGTTTATTCATGAATACTGCATGACAATACGAAACTTTCATTCTAATATCCATAAATAATTTAACCAGGGCAACCAACCAAAGGACCTTTTCCGTTTTTGTCCCTCCGCCCGCCCGACCGATGCTGTGTGCGGGAATAAACAGCCCCCCCCCCCCCCCCCCCAATCGATTTCGACTTACACACCACTCCCGCTTTAACGCACCCAAAGCCAACCAAAATCGCGTGGGGGCGTATTGGATCGGTGGGGTGGGCGGGCGGAGGGACGAAAACGTAAGAGGTCCCAACCAAAGCCAGGTCGTTTTACTTATTAGTTAAGGTACAGATAGAGAACTCTGCAATTACAAAAAGATACATTCACCCTCTGAATACAAAATTAATCGAAAGAACCAGAGTTCAGCCCAACAAGACAGTAGCACTAGCAGGGTCCGCACGCAGTTGGGCACTTGTGGGGGTGATAGTGAATTTTATAAATTTTTACAAATTTAAAAAAAAACAAAAAAAAAAAACACTAACATCCTTACATTTACCTTATTGTAACCAACCAGTTTGCAACCACCAATAGATCACCCACCGCGTCAGATCTGCCATCAAAGTGTTCTTGATAAAGACCCCTCCACAAATGCCAACACCGGCAAACAAAGGCATGCTCCTCTATTGCCCCCGACATGAAAGAGTACAAATATAAAATGCTGTATACATCAGTCTGTAATTCTTCCAAGCTAATTCTTGAGGGAATGGCAAAATATAATCCCGAGCATTCGACAGGTACTAGGCAGTCTACCTCATCATATAAAACATAAGACTAGACCACACTGGAATAAAATATAAATGTAAATGAGGTTATCCTCGATACCATAATTATTTTTCAAGTATGAATATCATAAGCTCTTGTTCATAATTAATGAGTGAGTCAATTTTTGTCAATTACCAGCTAACAAAAATCATGTAAATGAAACGTTAGGTGGACAATCCGTCCCTGAAAAAGCGTATAAATAGAAACTAAAAGATTTGAATAGCGTAACAGACGAGTGAATTTAAAATACGAGCTCCTGCAGCACCATAATTGGTGCGTCTCTCACGCTACAAAACTTAGATTCGAAAAAAATTTAAAAATCTCAAAAATTCAACAATGGACGCGTATTTTATCATTTCTACGACGGTATCACAAATATTTCACAGATATTGCTATGAGACTTGTAAATAAACTCACCATTCAAGTATAATTAGTTTACTGAGGCTAGTCAAAGGGAATGTAAAACCGCATCACGTTCTTACAGCGTGAGTGTTGTAGCCAGATGAAGGAGTCGTTGGAGAAATGAGAGCAGATCTTTCTCCGTCACTCGATCGACTAGATTGGCTGCGGCCGAAAGGTCTGCCCAGCGAGGTACCTGGGAAAAAAGTAACGGCCTTCATCACACTTTTGGTACAATCCGTCCGTAATCGGTTGTTAGTAAATTGTCTAAACACAAATAACTCTAAATCACACTGGGGTAACCCGCACTCACCGACAGCGTCGAAATAATCAGCGAAATCAGCCTCAACGTCAGAAATGTCCCACATGGCCATGAAAGCGTCGTACAGAGTCCTTTTCTCGACAAGATCGTTTACAAACGGTTCGTGACTGAAGCACCATTTATGCGCAATTGCAGCAATGAACATCTCGATACATATCAAAAAATTCTGTAAAACACCGTAATGAACCGATTATAATGCTTCCATGTTATATGTTTAGGTTACATGCCATTAGGTTCAGTTTTCCTGTCAAATACTATACTCAAAGTACCATGTTTTTCATAGTTTCGCATAGTAATGCGTTATATGTCTGCCCAAGTTCGAATCTGTCCTCTTTTAGGTGGCAACCCAACATAAGACACATAATAGTTTTATTATCAAATTGTTCCAATGGTATTGGGTAGTGGTTCAACAAGGCCAGTCAGCTATTAATTCCGTTTACTCATATTCCCGACGTTTCATAAACTTGAAAGTTTCCATCTTCAGGGGAGGACCTGACAACAAGCACAAAAGGGGATATAGGGGATAGCGGGATTTTTTCTTCATCATCCTAAGAAATTTTTTATCCAGGGATAATCTCCATGATGTACAATGCGTATGTTTACAGTATTCTAATTTATGGCATAATAATCTGGGGTGGTGCCTACTCAAGCAATTTTCGTTGCATTGAGGTGGCAATTCACACTGTGCTACGGATAGCAACCAAATCCGATCAGCGCACACCAATAGAAACTTTGTATTTCAAGCTCGATGTCCTACCACCAAGGGCAACTTATGTTTATAGACTAGTAAATTACGTTTTCAAATCTCGGGACACGTTTAGGCAGCATGACGTGGTAAAAAATACAAGGACTAGTCAGACAACCATTTTGCGAATTCCTCATCCAAAAGTTGACTTCTTCACTCGGCAGTTACCCTGGCTTGCGCCTGCGCTATTTGAAACCCTGCCTTTCTTGTTAAGGACCACGAGGTCAACGTCAATTTTCAAAAAAGAAGCGCTACTTTATTTTAAGAATTTAGAAAATACAAATTATAGTTTACGTCGCTATAAATTGTAATTTTAATTGGTATGTAATATTCAAGAGCTATTAAGGGAATTACAGGCCTGGACAGGTCAGAGACCTATAGGCCAAATCAAGAAAAATTGGTTCCTATGTATACAAATCATGACTCTCTTCCTTATTGTGAAAATGTTTTTTGTTTTATGAATAAATAAAAAAATAAATAAAATTAAAAAGGGTTAAGCATAACCCATTACCTAACTACCAGAAACCCTTATAGTACATATACTACCCAATACCATTGGAACAAGAAGAAGAAGAAGAAGAAGAAGAAGAAAACACGTTTATTAAACAAAAAGTACAATGTCATGTACAAAGATATGTACTCTCATGCAAAAAACATGGTACGGCATGGATTTGACATCCGTCTGCCGGGGTGACCTGAGCCGTAATTTTTAAATTGAGAAAAATAGCATTGGAATTTAAACATTGAAATTAATTTGATTTTAATTTATTTGAAATGGATCGCGTTATATACGTCTGCGGGGCTTCACCAATTGAATTCGGCAACCAACGACTCTCTATACTTCCAGGCAAAAAACCCAAGCTGCGCCACCCTCATCCAGCGCTCACTAGAATTCAGCAATAAATCCATCTGCTCCATGCTCAGGGTGTGCTCAGATAGGTACGAGATCTAAGACCTCCCAGCACCGGGCAGATTCCAAAAAAATGAACAATGTCCTCATTCACGCCCAGGTTGCACATGGAGCACGCCCTCCTGGAACTGTCCGACCTCACATAAATCCCATCGTTCAGGGCCAGTAGAGCTCCTCTCAGCTTCAGGACACAACGTCGCACCCACATGGGGTGATCGATACTTGAGTGCAACGCGGCCGGACTCGCCCCCTGGTTCAGCAGACTTTACAGCGGGTTCCTAGACTCCATAGCTCCTGCCCGCATGTCACTGGACCAACCCAAACTAACCGCCTCCACCAAAGACCCGAGCTGCTTTTCCCAGTCACTCAGCCTAGCCAGATCACCATGAAAGATTCAACTGTTACGTTGCGCCAAATCCCTGATCGCTTTATACCACGCGGTATTCGACCGGACCACTTCCCGCGCAATTATATTGGGATATCGCTCCGAGGGCATCCTCAGGTACCATTGGAACAATTTGATAATGTCGGAGGCCACCGAAAACCAATCTAAAAGTGTTATTATATTATAAAACTACAAGAAAATGAGACCCACCTGAATTTTGTTTGAAAGAGCATTGGTTGTATCTTCCCCATTTCCACTTGGATTACGAAGAAAATTGAGCAAGCCGTAGTACGCAGCAAAAGAAATAATGACACTTTGGCTGAAAGAAAAAGGGAATAGTGAGTAAAATCGAAACAGTACTTAAGTCGGCTAAACATTATTATCTTTGGAAACAACGCATTTTTCAGTGGAGGCTGTGGCTATATTGTTGAAGCCACAGCCAAAAAATACCTTCCCAAAAAGTATTTATCTTAACGTTACCCCACATTTGAAAAAAATACAGGAGACAATGAGACATTTGGTTAGAGAATTACATAATCTCATTTCTAAGCAGTTTAGAAGTTCTAGGGAAAAACATTCGTGTAAAATTAGTCAGTATTGCCCATACTAGAGCGAGTGCTTATATTAGAGTGAGTTGATTCACCTGAATTTTTAAAAAGAAATGCAAGTACATGTCAAGCTTATTGATAGAAATCCGGAGTCTAAATAAAATTAGGCAAACATAATAATGTCAGATAATAATTTCTTACATTCCTACAAACAGATTCCAACAAGCAAAACTTCCTCAATTAGAGAAAGAAATGAAAAAAAAAAAAAAAAAAAAACCACAAAGTTGGTAAGTATGCGAAAACGATTTACTCACAAAAAAGAGAAGAACACAACGGATTTGATGCAAAGGAATTTCCCAACCGGTTGCATGGGTCTTAACTCTTCTTTGTTCGCTCGGTAGAACATGTAAAGGCAGTACATCGCCAAGAACTGGGAGAAGTTGTTGATGAATGTGATGTAGATGTAAGCAACGTCAAACCGAAACTCGGATTCTCCATAAACTCCGTACTCTTCACAAATGCTGGAATTTATAAGAATATGCGAGACTTAAAACACAAGACACAAAAAATAGCATGTTTTCAATTTTTGGGAGATTCTCCGAAACTAGGGGGTATAGTTTCCTTTGGGTATGGGCCATTAATCAAGAGTGTGAGAAGTGGGTCCCAGAGCCATTCCTGTAGTAATTTCAGTAAATTAGGGATTTAGTGTTTTTATTGTTGCCAACTAATCGACTCAGACTTAGGCCTTCAGAAGTGGTCATAACAACTTATTAAAAACGGGCACAAAAATTACCATAAATGCCTCGAAATTCATTCCCCTGGCATGTCCCCGACCCTAGGTAGTGACTTTTGGAAATTCATATCGTCACAATGGAAACACTTTTTGAAACATTGTGTTCATCAGGTGTCTGTTGCAATGATAGTACAGTTATGAAGAAGACTTTTTCCATTCACTTAAACAGCGAACTTATTAACTGTCCCCTACATCAATCCCATGCCAGTTTTGGTTTATTATTCTTGGAATAATACACCTATGGAATCGCGACGGAGGTCGACTGAATTAATCCAGAACATTTTTCATCTTCATCTTGCACTCGTCATTACAATAGCTCTAGGATCATTTTACCGTTGTATCGTAGAAATTCTTACACCTCTGCTCTCGGATTATCTTATCAAAAATGCATTAATGTTAATTTGGTTAGTGATATTTCACATTTGAAGAAAATATTAAGTGAAGATCTACAGTAATGAAAATTCCTATAAGTTTGTGTTTTTTCACTGTTTTCTTTATTCAGTCTTGTTGGTCTGTGTGTATTAGGACATAATAAGTTGTTCATATCTATATAATAAGATGTTCGTATCAGCTGAAATAAAGCATTGTTTTAAATGTTGCGACTCGTCCGGGGAGCACAAGTTCCTTGAACTAATTCCTCGGTGGGCAATTATGTACTTTTTACTTAGCTATCTTATATACTTTTGGGTACCTTTTATATAGTTCTTTGGCTTGTATGGTTGTTTTTGTATTATCAATAAAAACTATTGATGTAGAATTTATTTATTTTTATTTGGAAAACATGTTCCTTGCTCCCTCACTTTGAACCTTAATCTAAACTGAGATAAACCTGCGGTCTGGGGGAGTCAACCAGAAGTCGTAAGACAATACAATGTGTTCATTGTATTATACTTACTTAAAAGTATGTCACGTACCATTATGAACACAAATCACAGGCGGCAACTTTTTTTCTCCTTTCTTCTTTTTTAACATATATTGTAGGCATGAACAAGGGGGTTTTTCTAGACAACTTTGCCAATAAAACGGTAGGTACTTGGGTGAGAAGAGGATATTCTATGAAGTAGAAATACCTGCTTGAAAAATGTAATGCCAAATCTGACACCTTTTCAGAAATAACCCACAAACAAAGACCTACTCACGGATTTTATTCAAAAATAATTATTTTTAGCCTAAAGCAGGGATTCCCAACCTGGGGGGCACGCCCCCCTTGGGGGGGGCGTGAAGGGTCTCCAGGGGAGGCGCGATCAAAGCCCAAAAACTGACAAAAAGTCTTTCAGTAGTTTATAATCATTTAACGTGCCGTCACCTATAGTGGTTCCGGTTTCCAATCAAAAAACACCGGAGTGCTGGTCGATTTTTTCTTGGCTCTGATGACACTGGAGTTACGCGAAAATGGCTGTGTTCGCTTTGGTGTGAATGTGATCATGCTTATTGACTCAACTTATTTGTGATATAAATTAACTTAAATCTTAATCTAGTTTTTAGTTTTGTAATGGTGGCCAACTCTTCGACCAATAGGAGCTGACCTCGGGTTTCCGCCAAAATTCAAATAGAAATTTTTCCATAAATTTTATTAATTCATACGAGCTTGCAGTTTGTGTTTTAACCCCATTTGTAGTATTATTTGGACGTCTTCTATCGATTAAAAAAAAAAATAATAATAATAATCCAGAAACGCTTCCATTCCTAATTATTTAGGTAGGCTGGAGCGTGAGTGTTTGTCAACATGAATACAACAACAAATAAAAAGTTCCGTTTGAATTTGAATTTACTCATTAAAATTATACCATGATTATACTTATACTTAGCATTTTTGACGAGGGGGAGAGTATAATTACATAGAACAAAGGGGGGGGGGGGGCGCAATGGTGTTCACACCGACCTAGGGGGGGCGAGGTAAAAAAAGGTTGGGAACCCCTGGCCTAAAGTAATTGTGTACTTTTTTTTCAAGTTATGTACAGGTCTACTCAATGGAGGAAGAAGGAAAAAGCTGCAAATTTTACACAACGGTTTATTATTATTTGATATAGATTAATTGTGCAACAATTAATTCTGTTTCATTAATTCTTAGGTAAAGATATTTTTGAAAAGTATAAAATAAAAATGTTTTCTTCTGTACGATGTTCGTACAGATGTGAGACCCCCAAAAATGGATTCTACGTCCAAAAATACTTCAAAAACGACACCTAACTCGACTCCATAGCCGAAAACCGTCAAAAACCCCTCCCGTAGCCCCATGGCGCACGGGTTGGGGAGATCGGGCTGAAAATATTGCGGGCACAACCAGATGGTAAACCGAGCATTTTTTCAAAATTTCAGATTTGTAAAAAAAATTCCTACTGCCCAAAACGGCTCGGACGGCAGACGGATATTTCGTTTTTGTAATCTAGACATCTTGAAACGGATAATGTCACATTTTGAAGCAAATCTGAATTTTCGACCTCCGTCGCGATTACATAGGGTCTTCTATTCCAAGAATAATAAACCAAAACCTTACTTTAAATAAAACCTAAACAAACGTGAAAAAAAGTCGGAGCTAAACGCCTATCCCTGGTTTGGGGGAATCACCCTATGGGTTTGTATAAGGAATTCAATTTGCATGAACGTCTACACAAAGTTAAGGGGCAAAAATATTCATACTTTTGAAAACTATTCACATATCGAACACTGGCGGATCAAAAGTACTTACAACGAGATTAAAGCAGTTACTGGCCTTATGACTGTGTATTGCAGAATTCCATGCTTGCATTTGTACACCAACTCCCTGCGAACAAAATAGGTAATCAAGATCCTGAATAGACATTACTCAATACCACAAAATAAAAATCGCCATACAATAGACGCAACGTGAAAATCCAATACGTAACAATTAACTGAATAAGGCACGAAACAGGTGGAAACAAGTGATAATAGTTACTATTGTCTTACCTGCCCATTTTCCAGTTTGGCAACCAGCAAAGAGGGAAAGTGTGCTTTATTGGGGGCTTTAAAGCCAAATTGATTTCCAGATCCATTTCAGCGTTCAAGTAATTCAGCAAATACACCAGGAAATTGTAGATAACGTAGGCTTCGTAGCATTCTCGAGCACAGTTAACGAAAATCCCTTGATTGGGCCACACCAAGCCCAGCCACTAGACAAGAGAAAATGTTGTAAGCAGAGGGTTTCAAAGACGTAGGTAGTTTTATTCTCGAAGGACTTCTTCAAAAGTACTAGTTATGAACAAATACTTACTCCATTCAGAGCGTAAATGGGTACCATCCAGAGAATCCTGTAAGAATCAAGAGTTTTCATTGCCAAGAACACAGAGCGCAAGGACAAGGTCGAAATTCCCATACAAAAATTTCAGCTCACATTAAATTACTTCAATAATAAAGTGGTAGGTACATCATGAACAAGCGATTGGATGGTAATAATTACCAAAGCCTATGCCTAACTAGAGCTCTCTTACATTTTATACTGAGGAAAAATTCATTAAAATCATAGGGCGCGATGGATTTTAAAAATTTGACAAGTTTTTGCCTAACGTTTGTAGTAATAAATTTCGCTCGCAACTCTTCAGGGATAGTTTTGAAAAATTGAATAGAATTGAATACCCCACCATGAACTGCTGATAACAGATGTTTTCAAGCGATGATAAGGCATCAGCAAGTCACTCCCATGCCATGTTCTATACCCATGAGTGGAGCGTAAGTTGCACGACTCAAAAAAACAGCATGGAACTGCATTTTTGTGTAACTTCTCCTGTAATCTACGCAGGAGGAAAAGAATTGAATTTAACTTAGATTCAAGGTTTTCACGGTGTTGCTTCCATTTCAGTGTTGGATCCACCAATACTCCAAGAAATCTAACGCTCGGGGGTTTTTCGACCAAGGATGACAAGTCTCGCAACCCAAAGTAAAGAGTCTCAGTTTTCGTCTCATCAACAGAGAGTCCATTTCTGGCGAACCACCGCGATATCTCTTTGAAAGGCCCTTCGATTGTCAGAGTCACTGACACAAGAGATGCGTTTTTCGTCAGGACAGAAGTGTCATCCGTAAACAGAAGGGTCTTGAGAGGATTTAGACCTGAGGGCAAATCAGTGATGAAAATAAGAAAAAAGGATGGGACCCAAAACTGAACCCAGAGGGTACACCATAGCTGACTGGCAAGAAACTTGATGAAAAATCTCCGTGATAAACAGCCTAACTTCTACCAGTGAGATAGCTTGAGATGAGCGATAAAGCCCCGTCCGAAAAATGATATTTTGCTAACTTGTCGATAAGGGGCGTGTGAGGAATGCCGTCAAAACACTTGGCTACGATTACAAAAGTAGCAGAGGCATATTCCCCACATTCAAAGAAATTTGATACAAATTCGGCCAACCTTATAATGGCCTGCTTTGTAGATCTACGCCGCCAAAAACCGAATTGCTGGTTCGAAGATAGACTATTCATTTCAAAGAACCTCGTGATGTCACGCCTAAGTCCTTTTTCAAACACTTTTGCTAATGAGTAGAAATACATTATAATATAATGTACATAATGCTAATGAGTAGAAATACATTATAATATAATGTACATATTATGTACTTATACATAGAACAGATGGGAACCGTTTCACGTTATAAGATCAAGCTCTTCAAAGTAGCACTGCCACAATTGGTGACAACTCGCCTAATTGGTCACCATCATTACTACGATTATGCAGGCGCCTACTAATTTCATTGGTTTAAGGACCATGCAGATAAGAGAATGATCAAGTAAATACTTACCGAATTATGTGTTTCTGCAAGTTTGGTCTCGAATAGTATATCATATGCTGGGTGATGCCGCATAGCGAAATAGGGAGAGCTAATATCACGAAAACGCCACCTAATAGGGCAGTTTTCTCCTTGTTTTCGAGCTCACGTTCCACAGAAATGATAATCAGAGCTGGGAGGACAACCACAAGTAGAAAAATGTACAGAACTATCAAGTATTTTCTACACTGACAGGCAAGTTCGGGCATCGTGCTGAGATGTCGTCCAGTCTGACTGCTGTCCAAGGAAGTTGTCGTACGATGAGTAACGGGAGAGCAAATAAAGTAGGCAAGAGATAAAGAGAAGACACGGAATAGAATGTTCTATTCCGTGGAGAAGATTTCAAATGAAGTAACTGGCAGCGAGCATATAAACACAATTGACAATTGAGGACTGACTGATCGATGTGATACATCGATCAACTCGATTCCTGGAACGGGAGTATCGATTCTTCGGAAAAGACGATTTTGGTTTATTATTCTTGGAATAATACACCTATGTTTTCGCGACGCGGGTCGACGACTCCGATCGGCCTCAAAATTTGACATTATCCGTTTCAAGAGGTCTACATTCAAAATCCGAAATGTCCGTCCGCCGTCCGCCGTACGCCGTCCGGGCCGTTTTGGGCAGTAGGAATTTTTTTAAAAATCTGAAATTTTGACAAAATACTTGGTTTACCATCTAGTTGTGCCCGCAAGGTTTTCAGTCCGATCGCCCAAACCCGTGGGGCGCTCTGGGGCTATAATGGGGCTATGGGAGGGGTTTTTTGAAGGCTTTTAGCTATGGGATCGAGTTAGGTGTCGTTTTCGAAGTATTTTTGGACGTAGAATCCATTTTTTGGGGTCCCGGAACGATCCGATTTCACTGGGGCGATCTTTAGGGCTTTCATGGGGCTAAAAATGGGATTTTTGAAGGATCCCAGGATGTTAAATATTTTTTGAGTAAAAAATACAGAATTTTTGAAAAAACACATTTTTGAACAAAAAAATCCAAAAAAAAATTTTTGAAATAAAAATCAAAAAAAAAAAATTTTAAATTTTTTCATTGACAGAATTTAATTTCTGCACAAGTAACCTATATCAAAGAATAATAAACCCTTGTGTAAAATTTGCAGCGTTTTTCAGTAGGATTCGAGGACAAACTTGGTTTCAGATTTCATGACAAACCGGCTGCCAGTTCAAGAAAAAGGTAAGAAAATTTAGAAATAAAACTCGTTAAATGAGTTTTATTTACAGTTATTTACAAATTTTGTAAAGAACTGTAAGAAGAAGACCTCTCTTAAGAAATACGCAGGATAGGATACTTACATGGGGTAAACTTACTTGTATGCGCAATTTAAGTGCTAATTTATCTATTTGTTCATTCCTTTTGTCCTGGTACATATTTTATTTTAACCTAGATTTTCAAAATCTTGGTGGGTATATATAAGTATAATATACTTATATGCATATATAATATACTTAATTGCATATTATGCATTAAATGCAATTTTGTTTAAATCCTAAAAACAAATAGGCACAATATTGCACAAGGCGATAAACAATCGATTCAGAGAAATATGAACTTGGACAGCTGGTAAATCGATCTTTGTAAAAACTATTCTTTGATATCACCAGCTGTTATCTGTAAACAGTATAGAACGAACCATCCTAAACTAGGTTTGACACGGCCAAAACAGTTCGCCAACATTTGCCGTATGGCAGCGCTGGATTCTTCCGATTATCACATCAAGAGAGACAGTTAGGCGCTCAATTTTGAACAAAATGAACAATGTTTTCATTGTGAACCAGCATCAACTAAATTTCAGTTAACTAACTAAACGCGCAGGTACCTACTTCTACTAGTACTAGTAGAAGAAGGTACCTGCGCGTTACCTAAGATATTGCCCACCCATAAAAAAAAAAAATTAGAATTTAAGGTCTGTTCCACCAAGGAGGATAAAATCAAAGTTTGAGGGTGATTTAACTAAAGGCAAAGTCATCTTTAGGCGAAAGTAGCCGTAAATTAACCCAACTCGATATCATAGCCGAAAACCATTTTTTTTTTAAACCTCCCATAGCCGCGTTTAGGGTATGGGCGATTGGGCTGAAAACCTTGCGAGCGCAACTAGGTGATAAACCGCGTATTTTGTCCAAATTTTTGTTTTAAAATTTAATAGACTTCCTACTAGGTACCCAAAACAGCTCGGATGGCGGATGGTCATTTCGTTTAATAATAATATAATTGTTTTTATGCGATGTTATCTAAACATCTTAGCATAGAATTTAGAATCTAGACATCTTGAAACGTATAATGACAATTGAATTGAATAATTCACAACAATTATTGTTGTGAAATATTAAGTAGGTATTTTAAATTAATTAAATTAACTTATTACTATTTTTAAGTATTCATAGATTAAAATTTATTTTGGCATTTAGGCCCTTTGGTCCCAAAAGGCTTCAATTTTTGAGGCCCTTCAAAGATTGAATCTAGAATTATTACAACAATTTGGTGTTGGACGGTCTTTATTTCCGAAATTTCATGAATGTTCTATACCTATCCAAAATCTTAAAAGATAAGCTTCGATGTTAAAAAATTGATATAATATAATTGTTTTTATCATCGAAGCTTATATTTTAAGATTATTGAACCACCACAATCTACCCATAAATCGTTTAGCAATATTTTTACTTAAAATCCTCAGTTATAAGTAGGTAGGTACTAAAAAATATAAAAAAAAATGATACATTCAGTGCGTTTTTTCAGATTTTAATGGTTTTTGCGAATTTTCTCTCTATAATTATCGATCAATCTCACATCAATTATAGCTGAAAACGGGTTTAGTAACTTTGGAATCTAGTGGAATAAATGTATGTACCTACGATGTTGCGCGATCCCTGGCGGAAGGCGGGAGTTTCTACCTCGAAGAGCCACACGTTTCCATGCAAAATATGTGTCTATGGTAGTTGAGTGATACTCTGTCGGCCAAACCTGGTACTCGTCATTAGTCAAATTCGTTTGTTTTTGTCTCAACCTTCGAGTTTGCCGACATCTATTCGTAAATTCTATCCATCGTTCCGCGAATTCAAGTGTTTACGTCAACGAAGATTGTCATTAGAGCTTTGAACTCTGGCAAAAATACTTCAGCGATAGTTTACATTTTCGTCCCACCCGAATGGTAAGTCGGCCTTAGCATGTTGCTCAATTCAACGCTCTTTTTCTTGAAACCCATGCTCTCAGCACGGGAAAATACTAGTTTTCCTAATTGTTGTAGCCTCTTTTTGCCTCTTAAAGACTGAAATACACATCATCTGTTGTATTCAAGACAACTATCTATTATATCATTACCCGAAATGCGCGTTTTCCACATCTTGCCTCTTTGTGTTTGGTTTAGCTCACCTGTTTGGTTTAGCCGTCCAGTGATTTTATTCTTCTTCTTATCTCTTTAATTCGGCTTCTCTTATTATTCCCAACCTCTCTGAAAGGTGACGATATTATACTATGCAGGAAGTCACAAACACTATTAGGTACATTAAAACAAATGTTGTTTTATTGCTTAAGATCGTAGTATACGTGCAGTGTAATTGTTGAGCTTGTTTGATATATTCATGTATCGATTATGTAAACAAACGATAATCTGCAAGTATTGTGAAGACCAGTTGGAGGAAGTGTTGTTTGAGGCACCTGTTCAGGGGAACCAAACAGTTTTCATTTTATCGATGCGGAGGAGTGTAAGTACGGTAGACAACTGAAGACAAATGCATTTTAGGCCGACGTTTTGACATTTTTCAATTTCTTCTTCTGGGCGTGGCAATTCTTGTCGTGTGATCTAATCCATTTGATGCAGGATGGAGTCAGTTTCGGTATCATAAATACTGGAGTATCGGCTAATAGATTTTATAAATTTGTACAGAGGAGGTAGCCCTCGCGGCGAATGCTATAGCGAGTCCCATCTGTTGGTAGTTGAGGAGTGGAACCCAATAACAAGTGGCAGAGAAAACCCTATTTGAAAACTGGATACTCATGTATTTTGAAGTGTTGGGAGATACCTTGGTCTCATGGTTGTCACCTGACGCTGTGGGTGATTCATCACCACTGCACCAGCAATTTTGCGAACCCCACGGGACCATTTCTAAGAAACTGCTGATCAGGATGCCGTGAACCTCCTCCGAAACAGAAAGCTGTTGGGGGCTGCTATGAAAAGAGCCAAAAGCCTGCTCATTTGGCTCTTTGACATACCTCACTGATGACCGATAACAGGGATTGGCTTTTTTGACATTTGCCTCTTTTTACAATCTCCCCATGTGACATTGTGCTCAGTCTCAACTAGATGTTTCCAAGTTTCCCAGCTGCAGAGAATGGCTCCATCTCACTCCCTTCAATGCATTTATTTCCTAATATTAAATTTTGTTCAATTAGCTCTAAATACAATGTGGTTTATTATTCTTGGAATAACACACCTCTTCAATAGCGACGGAGTCGAAAATTTTGTTCGGCCTCAAAATTTGACTTTATACATTTCAGGATGTCTTGATTCCAAAAACAGAATGCCCGTCCGCCGTCCGAGCCGTTTTGGGCAGTAGGATTTTTTTTTTAAATCTGAAATGTTGACAAAATTCTGGTGTTACCATCTAGTTGTGCCTGCAAGGTTTTCAGCCCGATCGCCCCAACCCGTGGGACGCTAAGGGGCTAAACTGGGGTTTCGGGAGGGGGTAGAGTTAGGCGTCGTTTTCGAAGTATTTTTGGATGTAGAATCCATTTTTGGGGTCCCAGAACGATCCGATCCTGGACCTATGGGGCGTTCATGGGGCTAAAATTGGGATTTTTGGAGGATCCCAGAGGTCAAATAAGGTGTGGTTTTCCGAGTAATTTTGGACGCTAAATACGTTTTTTGAGGTCCCACATAGATGTTAGACAGATCTGTCCAAACATCTCACAGAAAATAATTTTATTAGGTATTGTTTTTTTTTTTCAAAAGTATTTTCTTAATGACACAGAATTAATTTTTCCGTAATTAACATATATCTAAGAATAATAAACCCTTGTGCAAAATTTGCAGCGTTTTTGGTGAAGAAATGGCGTTTTTTTTAAGCAAAATTATTTTATTAATTACAAATAGTGCGGGATTGGGCACCTAATGTCAATGGAGCGGGGGGCCTGTGTGATGTGAATACCAGGGTATTTAGTTTTCTCGAGGGTAAGTGGTCGGGTAAACACCCGATTTGGGTTCCTCTTATATCGGGTATTTTAACATCAATGAAATAATATCACCATCAAATACACGTAAAACGATCTTATGGCCTGTCACCAAGTTTCAAGCATTTTTGGGTTCATGATCTTCCTCTAACCCAGTGTTTCCCAAACTTTTATACGCCAGCTCCACGCGCCTCTACCAAGCCCCCCCCCCCCCCGTCAGAAATAGGGAAAAATTTCTTATTTTTGACGCTTGGTTGTGGCTAAACGGCTGAACCGATTCCAATGTGTAAGGAGGTCATTGGACGTAGTATGTTATGCTCTTTAACAATGTATTTGGAATGTTTTATCTGCGATGATTACTTTTCGAGTTATCGGTGAAAAACTCGAAAATGCCCGAAAAAAATCGAGATTTTTAGGCCGCTAAAAGTTCTCCCTGCAAAAATATTTTCTTGTTCAGACCCATTACAACGCTATAAAAGCTTCTACACCATTTCTTGCTCGAGTTTCAGCGCCCTTTCAGTCCTCTGGCGACTGGCCTACCTGTGAGTCACAGACTGTGACTGATGAGAAACAGTTTGAAAAACACTGCTTTCACCAAAGATAATCTGAATCTGATGGTGATTTCCCCACAAATACATCTCATTATCGTGAAATCATCCGCTGGATGCCACTGGGCTTGAACAGCGCTAAACTTTACTCCCATTCTAATATTATCTTCTCCAAGACCTTACAGTTTTGGGGGAAAAGATCGCTTTATTGTCCAGAATGGCTATTACTGGGAATGCTTAAATCATTCATTATTATTACCTAAACCGTTCATAATATATTTTATTACAAAAATGATCTGAGCTCAGAGATGTAAAATACCCGGGTATTCTTTTTTAAGGGTAAATACCCAGGGTAAATACCCGGGTAAATACCCATTTTGGGTATTTAATAGGGTATTTTATCTTCAATGAAACGGGATCGCAAAAAAAACCACGTAAAACGTTCTTACTACTCGAGAGCCAGCCTCTACCAAAGTTTCAACAATTTTCGAGTTCAGGATCACCCTCTAAATGAAAAAAAAAATACTCATGTTCGATGGAAATCACACAAACAAACTGCTATAAAATCATATGCCACTTCCCACTGTACTTAAACAGCTGTAAAATTGACTGCTTTCATGGTCATTAAGTGCCCAAAAATCAAGATGCAATTAAATCTTTTCATCAACCATGTTTTGTGGTAAAAATAATCGTAAATTAAGATGATAATGTTGGAAATTATTTATTTCCAGCTTTAAAAAACATGTACATTTAAAAAAATTGCTCAAACTGTTTTTTGCATTTAAATACCTAGCAATCATTCCCTCATCTCATCGGTCTCATCGAATGAAAGTTCGCTTGTAGATGAATCTGATTCTTCATCCTCATCCGAGCTGGACTCATCGTGAACTCGCTTCTTGGCTACATTTGTAGGTTACGTTAAGTACCCTTTTTCTTCCTATCAAGTTGGACTCCTTGTTACAGTCATGGAGGACACACTGTATACAGTACCTATAGGTACGTAACAATCGCGTCGTGAGGTGGGAAAGGGTAGTAAGGTGTGCAGAAATGGTCGTAAAACTGACCTTTTACTTGACTTTTTTTTGCAAAACTAAAAAAAAAATGAAAAAAAAAAAATTTTTTTTTCGGTATTTTTTTGGTTGGGTATTTAATGGGAAGGTATTTATTCGGCAATTGGGTAAATACCGGGTAAATACCCTACCCACTGGGTATTTACCCCCTTTACATCTCTGTCTGAGCTGCAAGTGAACATGACAATATATTCAAAATTAGGTAAGTACTAAATAAATGGGAAAATTAAAGAAAAGAAAGAAATCTACAAAACATTGGGATTATACGTTTAACAAAAAATTGGGATGGTGGGGTGTATGGCAAGATATTTATTCGAGGCTTGGGTAAATAAACCCACTTTTTAATTACCCTACCCACCCTTTTACATACCCAGGCGTTTACCACAATAGTATTTCCTTTTATCAAAGAAAAAATACAGATACTGTACTGTAGCATCTACATGAATGAGTTTGGTTCAGCTAACAGGGTGTCTAAGCAGCTAACGTTTGGTGGCTGAGCAGAGGAAACTCGTACCAAACCAACGTTACTCTCTTCTTCTCCTCGGGGTATGAGCCCAGGGAGTCATTTATAGGACAAGCCAGTAACAGGCAGTGATGGATCGGGTGCAAGTGCGCACAAATGGACGTTTGAAGCCAGCTTCCCTGTTTGTGTTAAATGGTTGAGCGAAGCGAGGCCTCCCTGTCTGCGTGCTAGTGGGGAGGTGTTTAACCAAATCACTCAGTTGGCATATGTTTGTTTGTGCTTGAGCTAAGAAATATATGGCAAGCCTAGTGTCTGTATGATAAGACTTATGTCTCTGTGATGTCTGTAAGAAAAATTGTTTCAAACGAACTAGTGTCCATAGACTGCGTCCAACATCTCAAGGTTCTATTGGCTCTTATTTCGCCCCTTTTCGAAAGCCACAAAAACCACTCACCATCATCTACTACGCACTCATTCAATAGCACCGTCGCATAAAAAAGATTTAATATCAATCCGTTTACTATGTTCTTATAAACTGTACAATTCGTCATTCATGTGGGTCTTTTTTTTTTTCAGATGACGTTGATCGTTTTACCCCTCGATGGCGGTGGATCTATAGAATTTTGCATCCCAAGATCACATCGAATTGAAGTTCTCTCTATCTGATAGAAAACCATCACCTCTACGTGGTCTCCATGGATTCTTCAGTCATGGAACGGCACTCTGCTCTGATGGATCCTGCAAGCATTGAGCAGAGGTTGGCTCAGAACCAGAAAATGAACCCCAGCACGGTTGTGGTCACTGAAACTCAGGAAACCACGGAATTAATTGAAACGCAGTATATAAACCTTCACCGGCTGCCGGAAAACCTGCAGAAGGTACAGCTTGTTACAGATTCATTGTCAAACGACTTACTGAACCATCAGGTTGTCGAGCTGGCCTCGAGCAATGATTTTATTGCACAATCTGGTCAGTATTACGAAGATGAATTTCTTCATCATGACTTAACAGAAGAGGATAGGCGGTTAGCTGCCGCTCTGGTTGCTGTGCAGTTGGTTCAGCAGCAGAAAAACTCTATCCTCACTCCGGAACTCCTTAAAGGCAATCCTTTACCACCGCTGACCCCGATACAAAACCTCACCTCAGAGAAACAGCCAGTTACATCAGCAATGGTCACTAGCTATTTGCAGGAGTTTGATGACGAGTCTGTCCCCGAACAGTTGATAGACGCTTCACAAAGCCCTGAGAGAATGCTCAAAATTTATCAATCTCAGCCGGTGACAGCTACGTCTGCCATCAATGTTTCTACATCCACATCATCAGCCCTCAACGTGAGTATCTTTTTCTTCAATGACGCAAAGATGAGTTGTTTAGTTCTGTTAATAACCTACACTGTGCAACTTATTTACTAGATTTCCCTACAGGACATCAGGCTCCCTGCCCTGCCACCACTGAAGAAAGTGCTGTCAAATCCATCCATGTTGAGAAATCGATATGATCGAACTCTAAATGACCAGACAACAGTAGACACTGATACCAAGGTGACTAGCCAATCAAGGTTCATGTCAATCTAACCAACAAAAAAAAACAAAAAAAAAAAAAAAAAAACGCAAAGTTGCATGTAACTGCGGATTTTTTATATGTTGTTAGGGTTCCTCAGAGGAAAAAGTGGATATTGTTTTTGCTCCCAGGCGGACTCAATTGGTCCTCAGTGCAATAAGAACTCTGGATAGCTCGATAGGAACTGACTTGACCCTTTCCATATCAGTAATAATCAGGAATGGGAATGCACCCGAATTTCGGGTTAAATCATCCTGTACCATGTTGTTAGAAGTCAAAAAGGGAAAAAATACATCACTTTTGTGACAAAAAGTCTTTCACGTAATTTATAATCATCTTAAGTTGTTCTAGCCGTTTCAAAAACCTGTGTAGGTGACGTCACCTACACCGGTTCCGGTTTCCAATCAAAGACACCAGAGTGCAGGACGATTTTCAAATTTTTTCTTGATTTTCTTGGTGGTTGGCACTAGTGTCACTGGGAGTAACGCGAAAATGGCCGTGTTCGCTTTGTTGTGAATGTGATCGTGCATATTAACTCAACTTATTCGTGATATAAATTCACTTATTCGACGTGACCGATCCTTCAGTTTTTAGTTTTTTAATGGTGGCCAACTCTGACCTCGGGTTTCCGCAAAAATTCAAATTGCAATTTTTCCATAAATTAAGGGGGGGGGGGGGGGGGTGAATATGTGAAGCTTAGATTAAATCTAATAAATTTTATAGGTTGAAGAAGGTTACATTGATTGAACCGAAAATTCCAAAATGATGAATAGATCCCACCAAGTTTGTCGGGTGTGGCTAATTATTTACTCTTGCTTCTTTGTTTCAGGAGTTGATAATGAAAACTTCTGATAAACTCGAAAAAATCAACAGCAGTGATCACAGCGGGGAACTGATGGACAACGAGGGGGATTCGGACTTTGAAGGGGACATAAACCTTAAGTCCTCCAAGAGAAGCTTACCCCACAAGAAAAGGATCCCCCGTAAACTCAAATCCCAACCGCTCCGAGCGTCTTTGAAGCACAAATGCCAAAAATGCGGCGATTCTTTTGCCAGCCAGTCTGCTTTGACCGTCCACCGAGCTTCTCACCAGCTACCCGTGAAAAGAACTAACGTGTTCAATTGCGAAATATGCGGGTTCCAGAACACTAATCAAGTCCGATTCTTTGAACACCTAAAAGGTCACTATGAGCCCAACGTACTTCAAGTTACTGACGTACTTCAACCTCAAGAGTCTTTCATTCAGTACGAAGGTGAGGCTGACTCTAACTCTCACCAGATTATGGAAGAATCTTTCACCGACCCCTTGAAGGAGAGTTCTGATCAGGTAAGACGCTTCACGATACCAAAATGTTCAGTCTATAATTTCCTCACTTCTATGGACTGCTGGCGCTCGTGTTCACCAGTTTGTTGCTATTTAACAGGCTAATGTTTGTTTTGAATAGCCGTCTGCATCAAGTTTCAACTGCAACCAGTGCGGCAGGACCTTCCGACGTCAAAAGACTTACGACATTCACATGGCCACCGCTCATCCTCCTCTGGAAGAATTCAGCGAGCCTGAAGACATGATGGAGGGTATCCGCCATGTTGTAAATATCCAGACAGATGGAGACGAAAAGGAAGACAGGTATATTCTATGGTATATTTTATTGTTTGTTATACTGAAGTTATTCTCAAAATTGCTTAATTCTAATACAGTAAACTGAAAACTGCGAGAAAAATCACGGAATTTCATCAAGTGAGAAGCCTCGCCAAAACATTCGTGAATGTATCACCAATATTACGGGTTTCAGCAGGAATTGGCGGTTGTCTGACGACCTCAACAGCATCAGCCCCGACATCGTTCTGGACTCAAAAGGCACATCGACTGATAGTCTTAACGATGAAATGACGGAAATGGACGGTGAGAAAGGAAAAAAGAAGAAAAAGGCAATACAATGTCAACACTGTTCTAAAACGTTCGTCCACCGTAACTCCTTGCTGTACCATGTTCGGTCACATTCAGGGCGGCGCCCTCATCAATGTGACGTTTGTGGGAAAGGTTTTTTCGCAGCCAACGCTCTAAGGGTAAAGATTAACACTTTCCCATCTCCTGCTTCGCGGAATTTCTGGATTTCATATTGACTTGTGATATCTAATTTCAGGTACACATGCGGATGCACTCAGGCGACAAGCCCTACACGTGTACTGTTTGTGGAAGGAATTTCCGGCAGTGGGGTGATCTCAAGTACCACATGACTTCTCTGCATTCCGACACCAAACAGTATCAATGTGAATTCTGCGGAAAGGACTTCGCCCGAAAGTACTCTCTTATAGTACATAGGAGGATTCACACAGGCGAGAAAAATTACGTTTGCGAATTTTGTCGCAAATCATTCAGAGCCTCGTCTTATCTGGTGAACCATCGACGGATACACACAGGTATGTAAGGGCAATAAGGAATGGACATGTTTCTGTTTTTATTTTCTTTTTTTTCGATAGAAGGCTTCCAAATAACGCCGAAAATGGGGTTTAAACACAAATTGCAAGTTCTAACAAATTTATAGCATTTATTGAGAAAATCACAATTTGAATTTTCGGCGGAAAACAGCGATCAGCTCCCATTGGTCGACGATTCCGCCATGGTGCCAAGTTGGCCATCATTAGAAAAATTAAAAACTCGGGTCTCTGAGGTTAAACTATTGTGAAGCTTATACGTGACACAAAGGCGGTCGTTTTGACTCGTTTGTGGACATGGAAGAGGAAAAGGAAGCCCCACTCTGCGTTACAAGACGTGCCCGTAAGCTCCCCTCCTTTTCAATGAATCCCCCCCCCCCCCCCATATGGTCCCGCATTCGACCGCTAGCAACACCTCCGGAGAATATCCTCGATACTAATAAGGGCCAAGAAGTTTGCCTTTACGTCCACAGATCGCGCCAGGTGACACCCACTGCTGTCTTACCGCTAAATAGAATTTAATATCCATAAATATACATCTCTGGGGTGTTGTGGGACGGCGGCGTCAGCCAGCCGCCTGAGGCCGTCTGTAGGGAGCAGGCCTTATTCCCCAAATATTCGCAAACTGCAAATGCCGAGAACTTCAAACCACAAAGCCGGACTCTACCTAGCGGGCACCTGGTAAACATACTAGTGACAAAGGCATGGAGGAATAGACTCTCTATTCCTCCATGTGACAAAGGATACCCACACAGATTGCGTTACTCTCGGCAGTCTTTGGCGGGTAGCCCACCACCTCCTATGAACTGAAACTTCCTTTTCCCATATGAACTGAAATTTCCTTCTTCCATGGTTTGTGGGCTAAGGTGAAGTGCAGAAGAAAAAAAAAATTGTTTTTAAATTAGTTCAAATTAGTTAAATTTGCAAAAAATGTCAAGAGATAGTTTAAGGGAACAATCTACGGAAAAAGTTGTTTTCTGAGTTGTCAACCCTGGCCGTCAAACCAGAAGGTCCATTGGTGACGTCATGCACGTACTTTTTAATCAACCAGAACAACTTGAGATGAATAATATTATAAACTCGTGTACTCCTTGTCTCAAAATTCAAAATTTAAGGAAATTCCAGTCTGCACTACTCGCTTTTAATATTATGTTATTTTCCAGGTGAGAAGCCATACAGTTGTGACGTCTGCCTCAAACCCTTCAGGGTTAAGTCGGACATGAAGAGGCACCGCAACACGCATAATAAAAATGGCCGGACTGAAGCCACACCCACCGGACCGCCGCCAGGCTCGCCTGAAACAATCTTGCCGGACAATACAGAAAGCGAGAACCTTTTGACTGACACCCCCCTCCCTTTGAACCTGAACATGAGACAAGACTGTACTGACGAACTTACATCGTACTCCAGGGATGCCCTTGGTCGGGAAAGCACGTTGTACGTGTGGATCCCAACCTCGGGTGAATCGATCCTTCCTGATTGAATGGGCTGTTCGCGCATTTCACTTAATTTAGGATAATTGCTCCAATTGAAATTTTCATCGATTGTGGTAAAGTTAAGTTGTATAATCTCGATCTTTGAATCTCAAAAGCAGATAGGGCGGTCTGTGGGTGGGAAATGGAGACTTCATCTCGATAAATCGGTGTCAACGATCCGCCTGGGGTGCGAAATTTTCATCGGCACTTTTCATCTCAGAACCTCCTAATAGGTTTGGGTTTGTGTTGGTCTATCTGTCCACTTTTTTTCAACCTCATCAACGTTTATTTGCATTTTTTTAACCTGTCGGTAAAAATTCTTCTCCTGAATTCTCCCACATTCGCCGAACTTTCACCGCCAGGTCGCGGGGTGCCCACACGGCGGGCTCTGGAGATCAAGTGGCGCTCCAGATCGATTCCCATCTTTTCCTTGACAATCAAACAAACTTTTTCGTCATCAAGGGAATCCTTGTTCTCAGAGACGTAAGTATTACGTTAAGAAAGTGGAGCGCCTCAACTAAGGTGTTTACCATACGGCGGCCTTGTTGGAAATTATATCACTCAACTGCCAAGTTTAATAGCAAGCGAGAACTTCATTAAATCTGTGGAAGGGAATGTACGAACGTGACGTTTAGTTGGGAAATCCGAGGGTTTGATCGACTGACACACACCACAATATAAACAGAACTAAGTTCTTGTACACTACTCTTTGGAAGTAAAATTTACATTTAATGCCCCATACATTGTCGGCCTGCAGATGTTGAAGTTGACTGCGCGCAGGTTCGCTGATAGTGTTAGGGGCCCTTTGGACTTGAGGCATCGCCTTTCGCGGACTATACGGGGTGAAAAAGTAACACCAACTCTTCTCTTTTTGAAAAAATGAAGCATTAAATACTTAAAAAGGTGTAATTGTTTTGTTGTTATTTTTTCGTCCAAGTTTACTGTTATTTTTCCCTATATGCCCATATTGTACTACGTAATTTCGATGATTTAATGCTTCAAATAAAAAACGTTCTGTTTGTTTCCAGCTAGGCTGGAGTTTGACGTATTGATTGATTAGTTTTTATTAGTTGTTCTTGTTCTCGTTTAGATTTATCAACGAAAAGATTGTCGAGATGCGTCGTATTGTTATTGTTCGTCCACATGTCAATTTTGGAGCCAAGTTATGTCTTGGTTCCCCCCCAAGTGCATGCAACAATTCTAGTAAATTCATGTCTGTAAGATACGATATTCATCACACAAATGGTCCTTCAGCTCCCGTTTCTTCCTCTTTCGTCCGTCAAAGGGAGGGGGAAGGGGGGTCATAATGCACCCCTTTTGAAAAGCTCTTACCGCTTACCACTTCAAAAAATGAGCTCGGACAGCATCAATTTCATATTAGGCATTACCGCCGCTTAGATACTACTTCCGTCTCCTGAGAACTTGAGTGACGACGAGTCAATTCCTGGAACGACTCATCGTGGATGATTGGATTAGGAGTTCGGTTACGAATTTCACTGGTGACCTTTTTTTGCAGCTACCTGATGAATTTCGACAAAATGAGTAGAGTCGGCCCAACAATTGTATGTATTTGTTCTGAGGAAAAAGTACAAAATACGTGTTAGGTACTGCCTCCTTGTGCTCCCATGACGTACCAGAATATCAAATTTTATCACAATACCACCAATATCAAGGGTAAATGTTGTTGTTGGAATAACTAAGCCAGTAAAAATGATAATATGTTCCTATTTCTAACTCTTCGTCCAGTCAACATCGGATGTCTGTCTTGAACTTAAACTTCTTTGGCTCTGCATTTGTATTTGTCTATGAAGAACGTCGTCAATTTTGAATGGAACGCATAGCAAAGCAGGTAGATGTCGTCACTGTTGACTTGTGACTTCTTGATTCAAAATGAACCGAGATCCGTGTTTCCGGTTGTATTGGTTTTTCAACGAACTTGTAATCCTTGGGAAACAAAACGAACTACACCTTGTAGAATTATGAATGTTGTATTTTCGAGCTGTTACTTAGAATTTTCGCACTCGAGCTCTTTCACGGACTGTCGTTGAATCGTGTCATAAAATGTAAATTCAATTAAACAAGATGAATTCCCTGTGATCAAAAGTTAGGGTTTATGTTTTCAATCTTCTTAGAAAGTGTGTATAGTACATGATCTGAAGATGTATATATTTATGAACGGATAATTTTTTTACGAATAAATGCATTGCAATATTTCTTCTACAGTTATTGCTCACTCAGTCTTACATTATATCCTGCTTATGGCGCGGGGGACAGGTAATAAACCATCACACGTAATAACGCGTTATCTTGAGAGGGAAATTTCCCGCTGATGATGCGATTACGAGAGCTCATTAAGCAAAGAGGCTGGGAAAAGTGGCGAGGATGGTATTGTAGTACAATATGATTAAATGGGCCCCCGACTAGTTTTTTTTTTTTTTTTTTGTGTGGGACCGAAATGGGTCCACCGAATTTGACTAGGCGTTTGGGTGCGACTGAAATGGACTCTGGATTCCAGTTATTCATCTAGGGGAGATTTGGAGGGGGGGGGGGGGGGGGGGGAATTGAAAATTTCAAAAAATCGAGTATTACTGTTGAAAATCATGTTTTAATCATACTTGTACAATAATTGTACTGATGATGGTCTCGTCAACCGAAAAGCGTCAATAAGTTATTTTATTTATCGTGGAAATAGATTACTTCGTCTGAAATCGTCTTTTTAGAAGAGTATTGCTCAATTGCGCCCATCTGAAGGAAAACAAAATGGCTTTCGCGCCCAAGACCTGAGATTGTGAAGTCGCACAGGGTCGTATCAACGCTAGATCATGATGTACGAGTCAGGTGTTTCCGAAATTGGCTCCATGAATGAGGCATGCAGACAAAATGGGCCCCCGACTAGTTTTTTTTTTTTTTTTTTTGTGTGGGACCGAAATGGGTCCACCGAATTTGACTAGGCGTTTGGGTGCGACTGAAATGGGCTCTGGATTCCAGTTATTCATCTAGGGGAGATTTGGAGGGGGGGGGGGGGGGGGAATTGAAAATTTCAAAAAATCGAGTATTACTGTTGAAAATCATGTTTTAATCGTGAATGAACTATGATCAGACCATGTATTGATAACCTTAATGCATGTCAATGTGTTACGTAATGTGTAACAGAGGAATTTGTGTGGAGCCCACTATGATCCTCAAGTTCTAAATGCATGGGTTCAAGTAGGTGTGAAGTTGTATTTGAAACATTTTAGATATGATTTTCCAAGTTCTTGGTTGGTTCGGCAATGGATTTCACGAGCAGTCGATTCCAAGGTGGATGCTGGAAGAAGACTTCAACAATGGTTACAACGTACTCAACTGCCTTTGGATGTTTGGAACGTTGTAAATTGCTCCTTGTCCGACGTCTTTGTCGATTGAATAAAAAATTAAACAACTCTTTTTTCTCAAAGTGGTTGTTTGCCGATGGTGCAGAGGTCTAATCCAATGAGTTTGGTTAGGGAGAGAGAACGACTCCTCTGCTGAATACTAAATTGTTTATTCAGGTAAACAATTATAGCGTGGGGACCGGTTTCGAGCAACTAAGCTCATCTACAGCCCAGAGTGACTTGAGGTGGTTGAACGTACAATTAGTTCTGAACCAATTAGTTCAAGTCCATCAATTAGTCAAAACAATTAGTTCAGAACTAATTGTACGTTCAACCACCTCAAGTCACTCTGGGCTGTAGATGAGCTTAGTTGCTCGAAACCGGTCCCCACGCTATAATTGTTTACCTGAATAAACAATTTAGTATTCAGCAGAGGAGTCGTTCTCTCTCCCTAACCAAACTCAACTCTTTTTTCTTTTCGGGATATCAATTTGGGCTGAATGTCTAAGAGGTTAGGGTGGGCTCGCCCACTACCAGAGCTATGCCTCTCCCGCCGGATGCAAGCAAACCGGCAAAGCCCACCGCCGGAGGTCCGTAGACGTCCAAACGAGGGAGACCCAGCACCATGAAGGAGCCAGTACTGGTACTACTGAGCCACAAGCGATACCGAGTGTTCTAGCGCACTCTACCAGCTGAGCGGGCTGGTACCCGACCAAAGTCACATAACTCACATGCCGCCAGGTGAGCAGACCCGTCCGCCCACCCAGCTACCCCTGTCTCTTGCGAGAGTGGGTTAACATCACGACCAACCTCGAATCCAACGCCAATTGAGGGGGCCGGCCGGTGGCGCTTTGCGAGTGCCGGACACCGAAGTGCCCAACACCCACGGCGCGCTTGTGGCAGCGGGGGCTCCCCCTCTCACGAGGATTACTGGATTAGGAGTGTGGGAACGCCACGTACTCCACTTTAAGGCCGCTCTAGTCGGAGGCCCGAGACCTAGGAAATTTCGATTTGAGCTTTGATAAGGGAGGGAAAGAAGAACGTTTTCTGAAAAACATGGTCGTAGATGGTCAAATTTCTTGTTTCCACACTTTTCGACGAATACTAACGGCACTTTTGTTGTTTCAATAGACATGCAATGTGCCGTGACTTATATAAAATTTAATAAGCTTTCTGATTAAAAAAAGAAAAGTAAGATCGGACAAACCGTTCCCAAGTTATAGGCAGAAATGTGAAAATTTCTCAGTTTTTTGCAATTTTCTCCATGTTCCGTCACGAAATATTGTTGGCAAACCTCAGATTCGGATTCAGCACCCCAAAAAACATAGAGAACCATAGAAAACATTTCTGACCCAAAATATGTTTCTATTTTTCACCTAATGACTGGACTCGGCCCATCACCACCCCAACATCCTGTCAACTGCTCCAGCCCTTTTTGCACCACTTTTGGAGCAACTTTTTGGTGGTTTCAGATTTTGGTTTATTATTCTTGGAATAATACACCTATGTTTTCGCGACAGAGGTCGACGACTCCGATCGACCTCAAAATTTGACATTATCCGTTTCAAGAGGTCTACATTCTAAATCCGAAATGTCCGTCCGCCGTCCGCCGTCCAGGCCGTTTTGGGCAGGAATTTTTTTAAAAATCTGAAATTTCGACAAAATACTTGGTTTACCATCTAGTTGTGCCCGCAAGGTTTTCAGTCCGATCGCCCAAACCCGTGGGGTGCTATGGGGCTATAATGGGGCTACGGGAGGGGTTTTTGAAGGCTTTTATCTATGGTATCGAGTTAGGTGTCGTTTTCGAAGTATTTTTGGACGTAGAATCCATTTTTTGGGGTCCCGGAACGATCCGATTTCACTGGGGCGATCTTTAGGGCATTCGTGGGGCTAAAAATGGGATTTTTGAAGGATCCCAGGATGTTAAATATTTTTCGAGTAAAAAATACAGAATTTTTGAAAAAACACATTTTTGAACAAAAAATCAAAAAAAAAAAAAAATATTTAAAGATAAAAATCCAAAAAAAAAAATCTTTTTTTAAAATTTTTTTATTGACAGAATTAAATTTCTGCACAAGTAACGTATATCAAAGAATAATAAACCCTTGTGTAAAATTTGCAGCGTTTTTCTCATCTACTCGCCAAAACTGATTTTTTTTTTTTCAAATTTTTAGAAGTTTAATATCATGACATGTTTTTGCACTTTGTTGTTTTCTCCACGTTTTGCACATTGTTTTCTCCACTTTTGGAGCTTACATGCGCCACGTGGAGCACCTTTTTGGCGGTTTCAGACTTTTCTTGTTATCTACTCGCCAAACTGGATTTTTTAAGACCAATTTCAGATTTTTCCGACGTATAGAAGTGCCCTAGAATAAATATGACCAAAATCGTGTCACCTCCTCTACTTGGAGCTTAAATATAGTAGACCAGGGGGCCACACCCTGCTGCCTACGCCAGCCAACCTCCGACCGTATCCCACCAGGCCTCAGTCAGAAAACTCGTTTTCCCGTATTGTGTAGTTTTTTTTTTTTTTCTCGTAAAAAATACAGATGTTTGTGGAAGGCAAGTAGTTTTCTTCTTTCTTCTGTGGCCAACTCTCTCCATGGATCTTTGCTAAGATAAGCGGTCTTTCCAGAGATTTCACCCTAGTTCTATCACTAGAAGCACCCGTGGATGTACTTAGGTATCGAATTAACACTCGATTGCTTCAAGGAAACTAACCCTACTTTGTACTTGCATGACAGTTAGGAATTGCAGAATTTCTGGAATCGGAACTTCATTTAGCCCCACGAAGCCATGAATGAGTTGAATGAGCCATCTCTACAACAGCCAATTCAAAAATGCCCAATTTTTCAGGAGAGAAAATATGCTGAACGATTGGAATCAGCAAATTTTATTCTCTCTTGAAAAATTGCGCCTAAGTGGGTAACGCCGTTGTTGAGATAACCCGTTCATTTCCTTACAAAAATCCGTAACATTATTCGAACCCGTGGTCACATCAGAATGAATGAAGTGACAAACGCAAAGAATCACTCAGCCAATCCGGTTGCCTTCAAGGGTTGTTGAAATAAAGTCAATATCAATATGAAATTGCAATTTATTTAATTTGCTCAATACAAAACTCTAAATTTTGGTAAAAAATTGTAGAACTTCAGTACAAATCTTAATTTCAGTACAAAACTTGGGAACTTCACTAAACCTGTAATAACTGTAAAGGTCGATCCACACATTTCACTGATATCAGTGAATCCTCGGCCATCAGTGCTCTGTGCCCATCAATTGCATCGATGATAAATTGTCCACACATCATTACATGCCGCCCGGAGCACTGATGGCCACGGATTCACTGAAACACTGAAATGTGTGGAACGACTTTAATACATGGAACGTGGAAAGTACGAAACATCTGAAATAAATTATAGTAAACATTGCACAAATGGTGGGAATGCGTTAGATAAATAATTGGAGCAGGTTATTATCAATTTATGACTCATACGCGAACGCAATTTAACTTGTGCGATCACAGGACTTGCTGAGTAGATGCTAAAACTATTCATTGTAGAGTTCATTCATAAGTCTGTCTGCTGTTTGCTGGTGCGAAGCTACAAGCCGCATTTAGGGGGTGCGGGAGGGTTTCGCATTTTCAAGAGCAGCCCCCCTAGTTTTTAAGCGGCTTCCGGCCGTAAACGTTCCTCGTATGATCTTCCCAAACATTCCGACCCCGATTTTAAAAAAATTGGTTTAATATTACGGGAGGCTATTCAGGAAAACGGCAGAATAATAATTACTCTGAAAAGAGGTAGTTAATTCAAGAAAACGAATCATTCCTTTCCTTGATTTACCTCTTTTCACATTGAGCCGACTTTGATCAAATTGGGCTAAAAATGTTAATACTTCCTAATACTTATACCTCAAATATTGGACTTATTCCACACATTATGTGCCTCACTCTCATGGAGCCGAGTAGATACTAAAGCCCTCCTCTTGAAATGGCGGAACCCTCCAGCACAACTTCAAGCAGTAGAATTTTGAACGGTTTTCATGATAACTATTATGACGCCAGTTGGGTGCGGCGCCAGCGCCACAACCCATCGTTCCGACGTAAATTCAGAAATGCGTGCAATTCGATGTTTAAGGTCTTAGACGCCCAAACACTATGACGCCAAACCTCAATTAGTTGGCGCGAACTGTGGGTATACGGCACGAGTGTCCCCAGAAACGTGAAAGTGGGGCCTGAGGTCATTAGTGAAATGGCAGGAGTGTCCCCGCCACAGCAGGAGTCCACACTGCGTGAATGGTATGAGTGGCCCCGGGTGTTGCTTTACTAGGACTTGTACCGTCCCAACTTCCCTCAGATGAGCTCTGGTGGAAGGGTCTAGCTCCCACAGGATCAGGAAGCATGGCCATTATCATCCTATAAGGTCAACTCAGAGCTCACTGAACTCAAAGACTCTTGTCACTCTCTTTACCACCTGCAAAGGCAACCCGTGGATCCTTTGGATGGAGAACCACTCAATTTATAGGCTGCAGCCGAAATTTCCTTTCAACGAACCAAACACAGCTGTGAGGCTTTTCACGCCAAATTTAATAAAAAATTCTCAACTGCGCATCCTCATATTTTAGTTCAAACTGGTGGAGGATAATAAGTCGGAAACGAACAGGGTCTACACCCCCCCCCCTGCCTACGCCTGCAACGTCTTTCACACTGACCCAAATCCCAAAATGCCAACAGCTGATTTCTAGATGGGACCAGGACTACGCCTCTTCATCCCCATTCCGATGGCCTGGTTGACTTAACCGGTCCATAACGAAATACCTTGGGATGTTCGTGGATGCCAGCCAGGACGACTGGGATGACAAATTCCCTTTGTTCCTCCTACCAATCGGGGACACTCGTCCCAAAAGTAGAGGGACACTCATACCACCCAGGGCCACTCGAGCATATCATTCGTGGGGACACTCCTTCCTAGGTGAACGCAGGCTGGGGACACTCCTACCATTACCGGAACTGTGCGCATCCTTACAGCGCAAATGCTTGACATTGACCGCAGAATTGGCACACCTGTACGCTAAAGCCTTAGTCAGAAGCACCCACCCTTGAGGAACACTTGATTCGATGGAAAGACTATAAGAAATCTATCTACCGTCCTTGCGAAAATAGATTCCTAGACTTGGCGTACACCTCTTGCTATACCTATTTTGGAGGCATTCTCCGACTTTTCTTGCGGCTTTTGACCATCAAGCTCGCGAGATCTCAAGAAATTTTCTTGAATTCAACTGGAAACGATCACCATTGGATTCAAGTACATGGGAGTCAGCCTTTTGCCATTCAACTCTATCAGAGTGGGCAAGTAGATCCTTATTTTGGTGAACTTGAATGCCTGGAACAGACAAACCATAGTATGGTTATATTTTTTGACATTATGAAAAAAGCGGACTAATGTAAAACAGAGGAAGGCAAGAGGAGAACAAATGGGCAACGTAACATGGGGGAAAGGTTAAAAGTTTCCCAGAGGTTTCTGTAGGTTTCCCACAAGAAGCTTGCGCTCCGACCTTGAAGTCTGGTGGCCACAAAAGGAAACACCGATGTGGCATCCTGAGCAGAGGTCAAGCGAAGGGATTTTCAGTGTTTTCTGTTGGCAAAATTGTCTCAGCTTGCTCGCCGTTGTTTAAAACTTTAAAATCTCCCCGGGGGTGTTGTTAGTTTGTGACGATATTTTCAACAATGCAAGAAATAAGTAGAATTTCTCAAGGGAAGCCATTGTGGAGTCACACAAGAGAAATTATGTAGGTTCAACGTTGCCCAGTTTTGAAGAAGTACGTAGGTATGTGAATATTTAAAATACGAGTGAGGACCTATATCAAGAGAGAGACTATATCAAAGCTTGATCCAGGGCAACTCGCTCAGTACAACATTAAATTTGAATTTGCTGGTCGCTGCTCTCTACTCTCTTACATTATCCTAAACCAGCGTCTTGTTATATCCTCCCAGTCACCTCACGGGATCCAAACACTTCAGAAATTCCTTTGCAATAATCTCAAATTAAGGCTACATGAGTTAGCCACATCCAGCCAAAAACACTACATGTATCCATATTTTTGTCAATTTTCTTCCATGCAATTTTGTTGTTATTTGAGCACAACAAATATCATTCTAGTTTTTTTTTTTGTGGCGTGTACGTTAAATTTCAGCTATAAAACCTTTATAAGAAAAAAATCTTTTACTACCTACATTTAATTTTAAGAAGTGTTTGAAAAACTAACGAAATTTCAAAACTTTTAAATCTTCTTTCTTGCAAACTTTAATTTTAAAGATGAAGTAATAATAAAAGACATGTTCAACTAACCATCTTTTAAAAGATACTTCCTTGAATATCTTTGGAACTTGAATGGATTATAAAAACCAACACCGTTTTGCTAACACTCCATCCCTAGTTGAATGGTCCCTTTCTCAGGATGCTAGTTTCCAGGTTTTGAATTCGGAAACCTTGAAATATTGAACTGTAAGGCCAGGAGAAGATCTTACTGACCAATTTAATCAATATTGGAAAATAAACGGGATGATTTCCCAATTGAATGTTTTCAAAATTTCATTCATTTTGTTCATTATTTAGAAGTACGTGGCGCTTAATATGAACTTAGTGATTTAGTTGGATGATTTTTGAGGGTGGCGCTTTCGAATGATTTTTGACTTTCTCTGGAGCTTTGAATGACATTGTGATCATTCAACAACTCAACCCGAGAAAAATTGAATATCCAGGCCACCACCACGAAAACATGACACCACGAAATGAACAGTGGACACAAGTTATGAATGTTTACCTCTGGTTTTCATCGTATGTTTTCCAGCGGAGGAAGTCAACTAGGTAGTTTTTTTGGTTTTTAGGTTTCTTATAGGTTTTTGTCAATAAAGTACCACAATATGAATACCCAAACCTGTAAAAGCGACATACATGCCCAAAACTCCCAAGAGTAAAACGGCTCATTGCGGCGGCCAACAAAAATGATTTATTTATTATACACTACAGGGGGGGGGGGGGGGGGGGATTTACCGCTGCTGGCCTTTCAAATTTTGATAATGAATCAAACAAACCTCATACCTTAATTCCTTCGATTGTGCAGCTAACTGAGGGTTGTCAGCGTAAGTAACATTCCATGGGTGTTGGGGACAGAACGTGTACATTTCTTTAGATCTAAGGCTCGATATGCCTTTCATTACCCCCGGATAGAATCCGAGTACGATGTCAGAATCCCGAAATTCCGACCATCTCAAGGAGCCCATAGAAAAATGTTACAACACACGGACAGCGTCTTTAGAATAGTGGATTCAACACTATCACAGAGGGAATTAATAATCTGGTAACAACAAAAAGCACTTACGTCTTCATTAATATTGAAATCAACTACGCTCATAGTCTCCAAAGGAAGGCTTATGGTATCGCCAATTTTGAAGCCTTTGTCTCTTCTTAGGTTAAAGACAGTCACAACGCATACGTCTTTCCAACCAGTCAGCATTCCCAGAGTACTAAACAAAAACAAACCTCACGATAGCAGCAATAGTCCAGTCAAATAAGGTCCTGACCACCAAAAAAACTGTTGGAAAGCTGGAAATCGTTCTAATCGCTTTAGTAGGTGTCTGTTAGATGTAATATGAGTTTGCGAATGTGCAGACCCCGGGCTCGCTGTGGGGCATCCCGAAAACCACGAAATTTTCGGACTTGTTGCGGTTTTCCGCCTATAACTTCTAAACTAAGCTTCGGACAGAAAATCTCTTCCTGACAAAATGAAAGAGCATTAAATTCTGCGTCGAATGAGTACCTCAAAGTTTGAATTTGCTCCAAGGGTATGGTCACAATCCATGGTTGAAAATCGACCATTTTTCCCAACTTTGCCAAAATTTAACATATGTCAGTTTTTATTCGTCTCTGATGTCCAAACGCTACTCCAATTGAAAAAATGAATATAATGAAACTTGTAGGGCATTAAACGCTGATTTCAAAAAGCACCTCAAATTTCAATTTCGGTTGGAGGTACTCGTAGAAATTCAAGTTTTCTGAAATTAGTGCCAATGCGAAAATGGTGATTCTGAACAGAACCGTGAAAAATTCACAAGTGCTTGCTTTTGTGACCCCCAAAGTGGCAGGCTAGGTATATATTAGTTTCATTGGAGTATCAGTGTGTATCCCATCTGCCGAGACAATGTGCTCTAAATAGTGAACCCTCCTCTTGAAAAATTCGCACTTCTTGGGATTCAAACTCAAATTGGCCTGCTCGAACCGTTGCAGCACCCGTTCCAACTTCCCACAGACAGTTTGAAAATCTGGCCCATAGACAATTACATCGTCCAGGTACACTAGTGCCAAGTCTGACGGCAAAACAGCTTCCATGAGGCGCTGGAAGGTTGCTGGGGCGTTGCATAAGCCGAATGGCATCGCCTTGAATTGTCACAGGCCTTTCCCATCCACGACAAACGCAGTTTTCTCTTTGTCTTCTTTGCGGAGTCCAACTTGCCAATACCCACTTTTTAAATCGAGAACACAAAACCATGCAGCGCCGGTCAATGAGTCTAGAAGTGACTGGATTATGGGTAAGGCGTTGGAGTCTTTTTTTGTGACACTGTTGAGCCTTCGGTAATATATGCAAAATCTTGTAGAACCATCTTTTTTTGGTACCAGAACAATGGGTGATGCCCATGGGCTCTTTGAGGGCTCTATCACTCCCTGCTCTAGCATCTCTTGGAGAATCTTGCTTACTTGGTCTCTTGACGAAAATGGAAGCCTACGGGGTCGCTGCTTGATTGGTCTTGCATCACCTGTATCAATAGCATGCTCAACCACATGGGTTTTCCCCCATGGAAACTCATCTTGAGCAAATACCCCTCTGAACTTCTGGAACACACGTAGCATACTTCTGTACTCCTCAGAGCCATGAACCAAATCCGATTTCTTGAGGAGGTCCTTCCAAAGCCCATTTTCTTTGGCCAGGAGATGCATCTGCAGCGACCTTGAAACACATTGAAACCTACTTAGCAAGGGGGTGTGTTTCCCTCCCACAACATGCAACAGATTGGCTTGTAGGTCCACATTGGCTTCAAATTCCTGCAGGATGTCCATGCCAAGAATGCCTTTGTCCCGGACAGGTACTACCACAAAGTGATGTGAGACGGTGCGATTACCAATAGTCAACTGAGCAGTGCAGTCACCTGAAATCTCCAGCTGAGTATCCCCCGCTGTCTGAAGAAACCTGTGCTTAGGTGCACGGAGATGCACTCTAAGAGTCTTGGCGATATCCGGGCGTAACAGTGATACAGACGCCCCACTGTCTACTAGCATGCCCACCCTTCTACCGTTAACCCTGGTCTCAACAAAATTTGTGACTTTAATACTTTAATTGTGTTATTTAATACTGCCTCATTCCCAGTACGGGCTGAATTAACTTGAGGACACTGATCTAAAACTAGCTCCTGACACTTGGCCTTGGCTCGTGCTTTTTGGACTCGCAGCTCCCTGGGAGTGGGCTTGCTGCTTCCTACAGGGTTTGTAGTGCTACTTTTGCGAGAGCCAGGTGGACGGCTTGTTGCCTCAGCTTGCCTTAGTCCCTTAGACTCCTCTGAGATCTGCTTCGGGCACTCGCTCTGGTAGGGTCCAGGCTCTCGCCCTTGCGCCTTCCCCAGCGCTTGCCGTACCGTCTTTGGTGAGGAGATGCTGACGGGCATCCTCACAGCTGATTGCACGAATGAAGGAGCGCACTGCTATCCATTCTACGGCGTGGTGTGGGCAATCGGGGAACGCCCCCCGAGCCAGGCGTTCGACGTCCGTAGCCAATTCGGCCAGCGATTCACCAACTCGTTGGCGCCGTGCGTCCAATTGGGCGTGGAGCATCGAGGGGAGGTGCTCTGAGCCAAACCGCATCTGAAATGCCTCTGCCAGTGCCGCAAAACTGTGCCGGCCATCCTTCGGCAGATTGTGGAGCACTGACAGAGGAGGCCCTGACAGACAGGCAACCAGGTGCTCCCCCAACACCTTATCTGTCACCCACTTGTTGGCCCCTGCGATAACGAGGAATTGGGCCCGGTATTCCTCCCATGGAATAGACCCGTCAAAGCTGTTCGGCTTCAGCTCACTTGTGGGATGAGGTGGTGGGGCCGTCGAATCGCTCAACGTCGCCGAGGCCTGAGACCCGAGCAACGACAATACCTCACAAAGGCTCTGCTACAATGCGTTCAATGTCGACTCGACCGCTGTCATTCGCCGCGCCATCGGCGTTTCGTCGTGGTCGCGCGCAGCTGCGGAACATTGCAGAGCGGCTTCAATTTCAACTCCGTCGGCGATGGCAGGCGCGCGACGCGTAGAGACGGTCCATGGTGGCTGGGACCGAGACATCCAGAAGCAAATGCAAACTCACGTTGGGCGCCAAGTTGTAACAAAACACTCTTTAACAATGTTTTAACAAGACTGTATTGCTTGACCACCTCCTTTTTCAAACGGGACTGACTCACATGTTCTAATGTTCTCCACGTGGCAACTGGAGTTGCTACAGTATTTTTATAGTTATATATTACAAATTATATAACCTTTTCATTATATTATTAGCTTGGTACACCATTTCCAAACTCAAGACTAGCATTTTTGAGAGGAACGACTTTTCCAGTAGGAGCGCTTATGGCTGCAGATTTGAATTTCTACGAGTAACTCCAACCGAAATTGAAATTTGAGGTGCTTTTTGAAATCAGCGTTTGATGCCCTACAAGTTTCATTATATTCATTTTTTCAATTGGAGTAGCGTTTGGACATCAGAGACGAATAAAAACCAAATATGTTAAATTTTGGCAAAGTTGGGAAAAATGGTCGATTTTCAACCATGGATTGTGACCATATCCTTGGAGCAAATTCAAACTTTGAGGTACTCATTCGACGCAGAACTTAATGCTCTTTCATTTTGTCAGGACGAGATGTTCTGTCCGAAGCTTAGTTTAGAAGGTATAGGCGAAAAACTGCAACAAGTCCGAAAATTTCGTTGTTTTCGGGATGCCCCACAGCGAGCCAGGGGTCTGCACATTCGCAAACTCATATTACATCTAACAGACACCTACTAAAGCGATTAGAACGATTTCCAGCTTTCCAACAGTTTTTCCGAAAAACGGGCCCCTGGAGGGCTAATTTGACTGGACTACAACAGATAGACGTTAGCAACTGGTTATTAGCATTTTAGTACCATGTAACACGATCGTGCAGAGAGCAAACATTCTACAACAAATTCTTGCAGCCCGTAATGACGGGTGTAAAAAAACTCACTAGGGGTATGAGCCGTCAGGGCTCAGGATGAAGATTATGACACCTGTGATCGTTTTGGCGTCACCTTCAAGTCCGGGAGTGGGGGACGTGGATGTGGACGGAGTGGGGGTCGAGGAAGTCGAGGGAGTTGGTTCACTGGTTTTAGGATCACTTCCCTTCAAACGCTGAAAAAAAATAGCACTCAGTAAATAAAACCGTTCTAAAATTTTGAAATGCAATAGGTACAAATTGGTGGCTCTCTCGCTACAAACTAAGAAAAAAACAAGTTCAGATTACCTTTGCGAACTGGTGAATCTTTTTCCCGCGAAGCTTTCCTTTTTTGTCGACGAGATCTTGAACGTTCCTCAAATAATCAAGCAAATTTTCAAAGTCCACTCTTCTCTTTCTCCAATCGAGTTCCGGCTTGCTGTATGCAGGCAAAAGGGTTTTAAGTGCTTCTTCGAAGTATTCCAGGAATTTCAAAGCCTGGAAAAAGAATATCACGTCATTGTTGGACACTCAACACAATTCCCATGAGTACGCATATTGATACTCACAACAAATTTGTTAGCGCAGACGTCCACATCTTCAGGAGCACCTTTTTCCTAAAATGAATTTAACGTTAACACCACATGAATAGAATCAAATATTATACACGACATGCGCTCAACAGGCCCTCATGAAAATGTACTTACTGCTTGTCTGTAAGCGTACAATGCTTTGGTAACGTATTTTTCATCTTGTAGAGTAGCAAAAAAAGCTGCCATGTAAGCATTCCCGAGGATGGTCCAGGACTTGACATTGGAGAAATCAAGCGCCAACGCCTCCTTAGCATATTTTATACCTTCTTCAATGTCACTTTGTTCTCTATTTTCCTTCATGCGGCACCACATTGACAAATTCTGGAGGGACACAACATTTTTTTCCTGGAAAATTAAGCTAATTAGAAAAACTTCAAGAACGTGGTGCAGTTTAACTAGCATTCCTCGTACATACGCTAATGTAAACATCCTGCTAAGTGCTAAAGACAAAGAAAAGTGCAACTTAGAGTAGAGAAACAAACCTATCTGAAGCGTGCGAACAACTTACGTGCTCCAAGGCTGACAGGAAACACTTTTTACTAAGTTCCCAATCCTTCAAAACACAATAGGCGTCGCCCAGGTTATTCCAATGCTCAATGACAGTAGGATCCAATTTCACCGCCTTACTCAGAGCGTCCACAGCTTGAGCAGCGAACGTCGTTGATTCCATACACATAAGTCCTCTAGTCTTCCAATAGCGTATTTTATCTTCTCGTATGGCAGCTTCTATAAACCGGCCATGAAAATAATGAAAAAATAAAAGAATCTTACACGGATCGAATTTGCTCAAATGAACCCTCGTTCGTTCATTCCATCCATAAGAAATCATCAAACGTACCTTGATAGGTGCTGAGGATTTTCAAGCTTTCCTCAATTTTCTCGTCAATTTGTGACTGGAAAGACCTTTCGTCAGGCGCTGTGTTTTTGAGTTCATTACGATGATTTATCACATCCGCGAGTTCGTCCTGGAAAGTAGATTTTCAAGTTAAACAAAATTACGTGAAATCCAAGTGAACCAGCAATATTGTGATGTAAAATTGCTCAGCTGAGTTTGGGGACTGTTACTGTGCGGTCACTGTTACTTCTAGATTCAATTTCCAACTTGGAAAATATGGATACGTGGAAGGATTAACTCACTTGCACTCTTTCAATGGCAGTTCTTTGTTGGTTCGCCTCCTCCTCGTCCATCAGATCTCCCCAACTCTTCGAAAAGAAACTCTGTAAAAAGTTCAATAAATGCAGACAAAGATAGGCGGATTGTCAGCCAAGCGGGGGTAGACAAGCCTAGCAGGGGTGAGATCGAAAGCTACAACTTTCCTTCCTCAATGACCCAGACACAAGAAGCTCTAGTCACAACCAGGTAGGTACCATACCGATCTCTTAGTAATTTATACTAAGGGTAGTTACATATGGAGCACCATCACAGTTCATCATCAATGATCGCATCCTCGCAATACTTGCCTCGTTGATCGACCATCGATGTGTGTTCATAGTGGCTCACCATTGATGTTTCCCGACTCTTTTTCGTGGTTTTCAATGTTAACGTCGTCAAATAGGTAGATGCTTACGCACCTGAGCCTTCGATGGAAATGTGAAAAAATGTAAATGGAAAGGAGTGCAGTGAACTCATTTAAGATCAGAACGTCAATGTTTTATGGCTTGACTACACCACAAAGAAATATTCGTACACATTTCATTTCACTGAGAAGATTCAGTCCCGTTTTGGATTCGGAGCAGCTTTGATCGACATTTGAAATGATCGCTGCTCCCAGAATGGATTTCCGCGATCGTAATATTGGTGGCAGCGGTGGGATCCCCATGCTTACGGAGAATGGACGTTCCGGATTCTTGACGCACCAGCACACTCTTGTCGGCAAGCAAATTGCCTGTGTGCAGTGGGACGACGATCGCGTTCAGGCACATTTGGCCGCTTTCCAGAACCAATTGGATGAGAGCATCAGGTGGATAACAACCTGAATGATGAAATCTGGTTATCCTCAATGTTGTTTGCCGATCGCCAACAACGACAGCAATTGGGGGTTACAAACCCGTTGTGGACCGAGAGCAATCGCCATCGTAAATTCGAAGGTAAAGATGCGGATCATCTGGAAATAGAGATAGTTGGGCCAGGGGAGGGTGATGATGTATTCCAGGGTGCGGAACCCATTCCAGAGGAAGTTGAGTCTAACGTTCAGGAAGTAATCAAGTTAGAGACGGTTGAGAGAGAAGAAGATGGAATGGAGGATGGCATTAGAACGTCAGGTGTAAAAGAAGACATTCGAGCAGACTGGTTCACCAGGATCCTGCTCAGAGTCTGCCATGCTACGCGTCGGTTTCTTCAGATGCACAATGTCTTGTTGGAATGGAGTCGAAACTTGAATAAAATCAAGGGAACTGCAAGAATGAACCGTTTGAAGTGTGTATGGGGGGGTGTGAGAGTGAAAGTGAAGAATGAATTAAGGGCGAAGTATGATAGCAAGGAAGAAAGGAGAAGATACCAGCGAGAAAACGGTGAGGAGACACAGAGTGAATGAAGAGCAAATGACGGATTGACATAGATACGGGAAGGTGTTGAAACATGCGGAGAAAATTAGTGTTGATGAAGCCAAGTTCGGTTGTTGATAGTTCGTTGTCATGTCCTTTTTTGGGTAATTATTCTTGGAATAATACACCTATGTAAACGCGACGGAGGTCGACGACTCCGATCGGCCTCAAAATTTGATATTATCCGTTTCAAGAGGTCCAGATTCAAAAACCGAAACGTCCGTCCGCCGTACGGCGTCCGAGCCGTTTGGGACAATAAAAAAATATGGAGAGTACAAAGCGATCAGTAGTATTACAAACAAGGATACTTTCAGAATTAGCATCACCCAAATGGTTTTTTTTTTAATGCGTCTTTGGATTCTTTAATCGGGAATTTTCGTTTTCAATATTAAAGTACACACTGATCATCTCTCTCAGGCCCCAACGGCGGCCTGCATCTTTCGGCAATGCCCTTTGGTCACGACAGCGTTGGGAACCACTGAATGTGCTGTGGTTGACGCCAGAGCTGCAAAGAGGTGGCCATTCCTCAACACCCTCTGGTCGATACAGCACTCCCTCATGTCTACCATGTAATGTTCAGGACATCACCTAGATGTTGGAGGCATTTGAAGCGGTAGTGGGGACGCGACATCTGTCCTTCAGGGGTCTCTTACTGGAGCGGCCTTAAAGTGGAGCGTACTTGGTCCACTACTGTACTTATTGTACACCAGAGACCTCCCAGAAACAGAAATGAACACCATAGCAACCTTTGCCGATGGCACTGCGGTGTTGGCGATAGGAGAAAACAACATGGAGTCAGTCACCAATCTAAACCGGTCAATCACCCGCATTCAGCAATGGAAAGCGAAATGGAAGATCAAGCTGTACGAATCCAAGTCGGTACATGTTGATTTTACCAACCAAAAAATCAAGTACATACCTACCTACTAAAAAATAAAAAAAAAAAAAAAAAAAAAATCAACTACCTACCTACATACCGGCTTACCTCAATGAGAAAGTAATCCCATACTCAAATGAAGCGAAGTATCAAGGTATGATGCTTGATGCTCGTCTCCGATGGAAAGCCCACGTCAAGGAGATGAAAGAAGAACTTTTGCTCAAATTCAGAAAGATATACTGGCTAATGGGGAGACGGTCTTAACTGTCCATCCAGAATAAGCTTACCCTGTACAACCAAGTCCTCAAACCGGTGTGAACTTACGGAGCCCAGCTGTGGGGCTGTACGGCTCAATCAAATCGAGAGCTCATCCAGCGATTCCAAAACAATATATTAAGAAACGTGGTCAATGCACCATGGTACTTTCGAAATGAACGTCTCCATCACGAGCTTCAAATCGAAACAGTCAACGAAACCATCAAGCGGCAGGCCGTGCATCATCTCCAACAGCTAAGATCTCACGTCAACGAGGAAGCTGCCCGTCTCCTATACACAAGTGATATCGTCCGAAGACTTAAAAGAACCAAACCACTCGATCTTGCTTACTCGTAAAGCAGCGCGCAGTGTCGGCGTATTATCAATGAAAAAACAAAAAACTAAGTGCTATACCTTAGTCTTAAATATCTATCACCTAGTCTCAAATCAATATTGTTAATGAGTTATTTACTTGGAGCAATAAAATTCTCAAGAAAAAAAAAAAGTCATGTCGTGACGATCACATGTCGGATGAGTCATTCAAAAGTTGTGGTTGTTATATTGTTAAAGTTGGTGTTAACACATTTGGCGCCCAACGTGAAAAAGGACCTACCCAATGTCTCGGTCCTGACCGCCGAAAAGGACAATGTCTACTCACTGAGACGCCAGCCATTGTTGACGGCGTCCCGCAATTTCCTGCGCCTGCGGTTCCCAGCTAACCCGTCAAGAAAAGGTGTGAGCATCCCTTCCATCCCTGGCTCAGGTGCGGAGAGAAGATCCGCAGGAAAAGAGCAGAAGATCTGGAACAAGAAGGACGTGACAGATGCCGCTCAGGGGTACTCCACCTGAGCACACTACGGACTACCCCGGTTTGGGGCCTTGGAGGGTGTGCCTGGCTAATTGGAGGACTTGATGGCATGGGAGTCAGGCGACACATGCTGCTCAAGAGAAATTCACCTGACCACACCATGGATCACTCGGTTTTGGGGCCTTGGAGGGTGTGCCAGGCAGAAGAAGAACGGAGGATCTGGAACAAGGATGGAAGAGCCCCAGCAAGTGCAGTAGAGCTTGGAAGAGAAGAGGTCTGACTTCGCCAGGAAAGTTGACGTCTTCTACGAAGACGTTACAGATGCGCTCAAGGAGTATTCCACCTGAGCACACTACGGACCACCCCGGTTTTGGGCCAAAACCCCCTGGCATCTGCCCGGTGCCAGGCAGATTGGGGAACTTGAAGAACACGGAAGATCCGCGGAAGAAGAGCAGAAGATCTGGAACAAGACACTTCCAGCTGCGTCAACAACAGAATCTGATGCAGGGTTGCATCTCAACAAGACTTGAGAGCAAGGCGAACCCTAGGCTGTACCGGCTGGGAAAGTAACTGTTAAGAAGACGGTCCACGTGAACCGGCTGGTTCTCGCCGACGTAGAGGGAGACAGTGTGATGGCAACCATCACATGTCGGATGAATCATTCAAAAGATGTGGTTGAGAAATACGTGGGGTTGTTAAAAGTTTAAAGTTAGTGTTATCACGTATTATATATAGATACATTACAACACGTCAAAAGATTATTTCGTCGGCTAATCGGCAACAACGCGTAAATACTTTTTGGCCAAAATCAGTTTGACGACTTCAAACTCACACTTAGTGTGGCTTGACTTGTTCACGCGGAATCCGATGAAACCATCAGATTCGTTGTTTTCTCAACAGCCCGATCAAAATAGTTGAGAAAACGACGAATTTTGATGGTTTCATCGGATTCTGCATGGAAAAATCAAGCTAGTAGCACTTCAAACTCATTTTGGCCAAAAAGTGACTTACGTGGTGTTGCCGATTAGCCGACGATTTGAACATTACATTATTCCGTATTGCATCGCACCAACCACAATGTCTCCTACCACCCTGATGTAATAATTCACCTACCAACCGAATTGGTTTGCCAGTCGTTTTGTGGGCAACATGTTTTGGTCGTTACACATTTTCCCTAACCCTCGGCCCAAAGACATAATATGGATATTATCCATGTCAAAAGCGAATGTGCTTATGGGTGCGCTATTGCTATTGGAGCCCAAACCAGGTCACCAAACCAGGTTACCTGAGAACTTTCCATGTTGCAAGCTGCATCGCTCATCAACCCTAAATAAAAGGTTTGTTCCAGGTCTGACTGCGTCTGTCGACAGAATTTCGACAGCTGTCGACAGAACCCGACCGCACATACTCGAGCTATGGGTTTCCGTCCAACTTACGATCGACCTGGAACAGCAGTTTCTAAACTGCGCATGTCTCCGGCGATTTCGGTTAACATTCCGTCAAACCTGGAACAAACCTAACATAAACTGAAGGCAGTACTCACCATTTTCCTAGCCTTGGAGGGTCCAAAAGAAATTGTGCAGGAGCAAGAACCTTCAGTTCAACCACAACGCAATCAAACCACCAGCGCACCTGAAAAATAAGACTAACGGTTGTAGATATTCCAACCCACTAGGGCCACTTCCTTCCAACATTAGGAGCAAGTTACTAGCAGTACAAAAATAATCACACTATTATAATACGTGTATTGACAATTGGCAAAAGTTGTCCGAAAGTACGAGAGGTATACACGAACGTCAAAATGGGGGTAGCGAGGTTCAGTACTGCTGTATGAGTCGTCTGAAAAGCTGTGGGTTGGCTGGGCTGGCAGGGTCGCGTATTTCCAATCTATACACCGTTTGAGCCCCAAGGCGGGGTCGAAATCGTTAATGGTTTGGAGTGCGCTTTGCCTCTTTTGCCTCCAAACTGTACACTGATTCAGCCCAGAGCTGGGGAGGTGGAGTCGAAATGGTGGAGGGTTTGTGATGCGTTTCTGCCCTCCAAAATGTACACTGGTTCAGCCCCGAGGAATTCCAAGACATACCCTCCTGCCCTCCAAAATGTACACTGGTTCAGCCCCAATAAGAATCAACATCAAAAATCTTACGCAGCATTGTAACTCACAAAGCTGTTACAATCAGTCAGTTATTCACCATTAAAAGGAGCTAAACTTACGGAACGAACATGATTGTACAGCAAAATAACCGGATTGATTCAAAGCCACGTGCTGAAATTTGAGCAAACATTTTTGAATGTCAATAAGTTGTGTACATACTTACTAGTTTACAGCATAGAAGGCAGATGAATCTTCGTTGGTATTGGAATAATTCTATTCTATTAATTGGAGGCTCTAACTATTAGAATTATTCTCATACCTATGGAATTACCTTGCAGACTTATTCTAATACCTACCTTGTTCCTAGAACAAGGAGAATTCTCGAAGAGCGAGTAAGCGAAGGGGTGGGTGGAGGGATTTTGAGAAATATGTTGGACCAACATATTTCTCAATTTCACCAACATTGTTGGTGATGGGGAGGAGAGTAAGTCTTGGAATTCCTCGGGGCTGAACCAGTGTGCATTTTGGAGGGCAGAAACGCATCACAAACCCTCCACCATTTCGACTCCACCTCCCCTGCTCTGGGCTGAATCAGTGTACAGTTTGGAGGCAAAAGCGCACTCCAAATTATTAACGATTTCGACCCCGCCTTGGGGCTCAAACGGTGAATAGATTGGAAATACGCGGCAGGGTCTGACTGAACTTCGCAACCCCTAAGTATTTAAATAGAGCAGTCGAGACACACCTTGATTGCAGAGAATGACATTAATACATACTTTATACGACCCTAGGGGAACACAACTGGTTTTTACACTGACGGTAGGTAATATTGTTGATTGGTAATACTCAAGTTGACCAAGTCAACTCAGGAGCTTGATTCTCCGGCGGAGAATCTCCGCAGGAGAATCCAAAACGCAGAAACCAACAGAGGCGGCGAAATGGATGACACAATGTTGCCAGATGCAACAGGGCAAAAACTAGTAACTCCCCACCCGTGAAACGGGGAAAATGGAGAGACCTGACAACAATGAGGAATGAGAGGAACTGGAGAAGAGCCGATCCTGAATTTTCTGTCACCATGGTAGGCACAGCCAATTTTCAACATTGCAAACTAATTTTTAAACGTGTAAACTAATGTTTTACAAAACATAATATTGATAATACTTCCCTAGTTGAAAGTATTAAAATTATTTTATTTTCGGTAGGTACCTAGTTCGTTTTGGCTCATTATTCTTGGAATACTAGGTACACCCGTAGGGTTGCCAGACCTACTAGGTATACAATAATATTGTATAGTTGGTCTAGCAACCCTAATACTATTATAGTATTCTACTATATTTTAGGTCCGAACTACTATACACTATATTAAAAAAATATAGCAGCAAATCTACTATATTTTTAGAAAACGGAAAATTGAAGAAAAACGCTGCAAATTTTATACAAGGGTTTATTATTGTTTGATATAGGTTACTCGTGCAAAAATTATTTCTGTGTCAAAAGAAAAAAATTTGGAAAAAAAAACATTTTTTTCTTCATTTTTTGGATTTAAAAAAAAAATCGTTTTTTCAAAAATTCTTTATTTTTTACTCGAAAAATATTTAATCTCCTGGGATCCTTCAAAAATCCCATTTTTAGCCCCATGAAAGTCCTATAGATTGCCACAGTGAAATCTGATCGTTGCGGGACCCCCAAAAATGGATTCTACGTCCAAAAATACTTCGAAAACGAAAGCTCGAAATCGATCATTTAATATATCGATTAGATTATTATCTGATAACGCAAGTATATCAAGAATGCGATACACTTCTCTACTTTAAATAAACAGTTTTGCTTCCGAGTCTGCGAAGCAGCGGAAGCCTTGTGTTCACTTTCGGGAGAAAAAAAAATTTTGTTGTCCGAATTCAAAATTTTCACTCGCATTTTGCGTTTCATAGCCTACTGAACAAATTTGGTTCCGTGTCTGTCGGTCTGTGGGTCTGTCCGCATTTCCTTGTTACAGCCATAATTTCCACAATTTTGAATGAATTTAGCTCAAATTTTGAGGGATTATGCGGATAAGGCTCCTTGAGGTCCCATACGAATTTCATCACAATAGAATCAGCGGTACGCTCTGCGCATGCGCTAACGTGAAATTCTTGAAACAGGCATAACTTTCACAATTTTGATCGGATTTCAATGAAATTTTCAGGAATTGTGTGGGTATAGCTATAGATTGTCCCCTATCAGTTTCATTAAGATTGAATCAGGGGTACGCTCAGCGCATGTGCGAACGTAATTTCCTTGCCACAGCCATAACTCCCACAATTTTGATCGGATTTCAATCAAATTTTCAGGAATTGTGTGGGTATAGCCCTAGATGGTTCCCTATCAGTTTCATCATGATTGAATCAGTGGTACTCCCTGCGCATGCGCGAACGTAATTTTCTTGTTACAGTTGTTACGTTCATTTTGAACTTGGCACGAGGAAGCTCATGTGCCATTGCCTTGGCAGTGTATTTTCAATTGTGATCCCGTGTTTCATTAAGGGGACAAAACACGGCATTACAGATAGGTAGCTCAAAGCCTTAAAAAAAAAACTCCTATAGCCCCATTTTAGCCCCATAGCGCCCCACGGGTTTGGGCGATCGGACTGAAAACCTTGCGGGCACAACTAAATGGTAAACCAAGTATTTTGTCAAAATTTCAGATTTAAAAAAAAATCCTACTGCCCAAAACGGCCCGGACCGCGCACAGTGGTCCAGATCGCTGAACTAGCGAATCAAAAATGTTAGCGCCCCAGGTTTTTCATTTTGATACGTTTTGAATACGTCTCTAGCTAGGTTTTTTCACGCTGAATCCGATGGTGAAATCAAATTTTGGCTATGTTGAGCCGTTCAGGAAATATAATTACCTAAAAGTGAGGATACCAAGCGGAATGAAGAAAACAATATTTTCTAACGATAATAAAATACCCTACAATTACCATTAAAATACCCCTACCATTAAAATACCCCTACAATTAAAATACCCCTACCATTAAAATACCCCCACCATTAAAATACCCTACCATTAAAAATTGAGGACCTCGGATTTTCGACTTTTGACTCGCCAGATTAGCGATCTGGACCACTGTGCGGCGGACGGACATTTCGGATTTTGAATGTAGACGGATAATTTCAAATTTTGAGGCCGATCGGAGTCGTCGACCCCCGTCGCGAAAACATACTTAGGTGTATTATTCCAAGAATAATAAACCAAAAATTACAAAAATTTTGGTTTATAAATGCCTATTTAATAGGCATAAACCGCTTTGGAAATTAATTCCCAAATTCAAGCCTATAGGCTATAGATCTATAGATGATAAACAAATTCCCTCAAAAAATCGTAAAACGTTTCCCCCACGAAAATCCCTATGCGTGTGGGGCATTCTGCGTGGAAGCGCGGAACACCAACACACCTCCCTACCTACTTCGGCCAGGACTAAGTTGGACTAGAAATTCTTATCTTATTGTCTTAAGATCACTTTGACGTTTTGTACCGGAACCGAATGTTTTGTAGATGTCACCACTTTTGGTTTATTATTCTTGGAATAATACACCTATGTTTTCGCGAGAGAGAGGATGAAGAATGAAAATGCCTTCACCATTTTTTTTTCTCCCTATTTTGAGCTCCCCAGTTTCCGTAACTGTCTCCCTCAAACTCCGCGGAGTGGGTTCCCCGCCTTTTCTTTGTCCTGCGTGTCCCTCATTAACCCTCACCACCGTAGGAATCCAGTGAGGAGCCGTCCACTCCAACCCTGCCCCCTTTCAATCCTGCTTTCCCAAAACCTGGTCCCCAAGATTGTCCCTCATCCCCCCCCCCCCCCGGCCATCCCATCACCCTGTCAGGGTGACCCTGTTTGAGGAGCTATGAGACTCCCCTCAGCCAAAAAATGGGTAAACTTCTCAGGAGAGCCGCCCCCTTTGTCTTCCCAATGGCCTCCCGCCCTCCTTTCCTCCCTCCGACCCTCCTTCAATCAAACTTTCCCCAACATTCTTGTAAACTGAGCCTTTAAACACATTTTTGAACCATTTTGAGCGATCTTTTTGGTGTTTTCAGACTTTTCTCCTACTATGCTCGCCAAGAAGAATTTTTTAAGACCAATTTCAAATTTTTGCGACATCTAGAAGTCTTAAGGTGGGATTTCCCTGAAGCGTCTGCGGCGCGGGGCGGCGGCTCGCGTCTAGACGCTCCCCACTCCTTCAGTGTTGTTCAGATGGAACCGATTTCCCCAGCGCGGCTGCGGCGCGCGGCGCGTCTCAGCGGCTACATGGGGTTGAACCGAGCTACATGGGAGACGCGCGGCCGGGCGGCCAGACTCCTCCCCCTAGCAGTCAAGCCGCGCGCCTTCGCGGCTGGGGTATGCAAACCTTCACAATGTCCCCAGTGGTTTTCTTTGACTGTGAATCACAGAATTGTCACAGCTTTCTTCTCCCGCCTTGTTTTGACTATTATCTCCAAATTGATCCACTGTTTTCATAAGTTATATCACTGCTACATTACCTATTGCTGTTTCTGGTAAAATCGTTCCTTTTCTTGAATGTATAAGTTCCGGTAAACACTGAATTGCTACTTTTATTATGCTGTTGTAAATTGGGCTTGCCCGTTAATAAATAAATAAATAAAATAAATAAATAAATTGAGCCTGCTCATGACGCAGCAAGTAAAGTAAAGAGAGGCGGGGGGAAACGAGTGAATTTTATCTTTCCGTTTGCGTTCGTGTGCTTGTGTGCTTGTCTGAAATGAAGTTCACAAACGAAGAGGACGAACTTCTCATCCACATCGTGGCATTCCTGTATGATACTGAGTCGGAAGACTACAAGGACATTGGGAAGAAAGAAAAAACATGGGTAGCTGTAGCATCTTTCGTCCGGTCTTCTCTCACCAGTGAAACAACGTAGGTAGTCAAATTGTTGGAAATTCAACCGAAAGAACGATCTGAACCGTTTTTCGTTCTTTTTCAAGTGGCAGTCGATGAGAATGTTAAAAAAAAAATCCCTCTTCTGTTCGTCTTAGGGGCGTGAGGCTCCCTATCCATCAACAATAATCCCTCTTCTTCGTCCTTCTCTGACAATAAAAGGGCCACAACAATAACCTCGCTCGACTGAAGCTGGGGCCAAGGTAGGCGGTCTCTGGCCGCCGCCGCGGCCGCGCCTCTTTGAGAAACCACTCTTCCATAGCGCGGCGCGGCTGGCGGCTGAGTAGAAACATGACAAAATCGCGAGCCGCCGCCGCGGGCCGCAGACGCGTCAGGGAAATCCCACCTTTAGAATAAAATCATGCCTTAGAATAAAAACGCTGCAAATTTTACACAAGGGTTTATTATTCTTTGATATAGGTTACTTGTGCAGAAATTAAATTCTGTCAATGAAAAAATTAAAAAAAAATTTTTTTTGGATTTTTATTTCAAAAAAAATGTTTTTTGATTTTTTTGTTCAAAAATGTGTTTTTTTCAAAAATTCTGTATTTTTTACTCAAAAAATATTTAACATCCTGGGATCCTTCAAAAATCCCATTTTTAGCCCCATGAAAGCCCTAAAGATCGCCCCAGTGAAATCGGATCGTTCCGGGACCCCAAAAAATGGATTCTACGTCCAAAAATACTTCGAAAACGACACCTAACTCGATCCCATAGCTAAAAGCCTTCAAAAAAAACCCCTCCCGTAGCCCCATTATAGCCCCATAGCGCCCCACGGGTTTGGGCGATCGGACTGAAAACCTTGCGAGCACAACTAGATGGTAAACCAAGTATTTTGTCAAAATTTCAGATTTTTAAAAAAATTCCTACTGCCCAAAACGGCCTGGACGGCGGACGGCGGACGGACATTTCGGATTTTGAATGTAGACCTCTTGAAACGGATAATGTCAAATTTTGAGGCCGATCGGAGTCGTCGACCCGCGTTGCGAAAACATAGGTGTATTATTCCAAGAATAATAAACCAAAATGAGCATTCTCCTCCTCCTCCTCCTCCTCCTCCTCCTCCTCCTCGGGCTGGAGCTCCAATATAATACATTTCCCGGCGTGCCTTCGCCGGGCGGGCGATTAAATCACACCCTATCAAAACAGGGGCTCTTCTTGATTACGGCCAACACCAGCAACAAGTTAAAAGAGTCATCAGGGAGTGCAATAAGAAACATGCTGAATTAGATCAACGGGTCAGCCATCAGCTACTGAATTCCCTGCAACCTCGACAGAAACGAGTCCTTGACCGGATCATAGGGGGCTCAGCCCCCCCCCCCCCCCCCAACAATGACAGACGGGCTCGATCTCTCAGCTGGCCAGTTTTGGGATGAAGTGGCCCTCAGATACGGCCATGATGCAACCAGGTACAAGACGGCCATGCTGGCTGAGGCGGACTGGGTAGGAGTTGCTCTTGAACGGTACTGCAGGAAGGGGCCGAAAGGAGCCTGGCATTGGTGGCTGATTTCAAAGTGGAAGTAGTCTGGGAGAGTGGGAGACCAGCGTTTTTCGGCAACCACATTACAAAATGCTGACGCCGACTCCTATCTCTCCCAGGACTGGCCACGAACGGCAGAAGCGGCGGCCAAAGCCAAACACCAGAAATATGACCGAGCAGCAGAAGACGCAGGGGGATCGTTCACCCCGATTTGCTCAGCCGAGTTGGGCAAAAATGAAAAATCGAACTATTATATTGACCAGAGATAACCTTTAGATCCTATTCAGAGATGTTTATATCAACACGAACAAGAGGCAGGAAGGCGAGAATACGTCAGATTCATGTCCCAACAAGTTGTCGAAGGTGTAATGAAGGAGTACTAGGAGTCACCTCCGCAGAAAGGAGGTCGCACGTTCCAGGAAGTGAAACGATTTCTTCCTCGTTGATTATGGAGCAACAATATGAAGGTACGTATGTACACTTAAAAAATAGTCCCATTAATTTTAATTCAATTTGAGTTACCGAGCCATAACACACAGTACAATTTAATGATTTTCCTGCAATAACAACTTTGAATTGACTTTTTTTTAAGTCCCAAAATGTCCTGTACTTTTAGTTGCTATGGGTCCCACAGATAGTATAATATAATATTATTATGAAGTGGTAAAGGTCTCACGTGCCACTTTTTGCGACTTTCTTTTTGTATGCAATTTTTTCTAGAGACTCGAACCATAGTGAAAAATCACGATTTCATAATATAAAACAGTACTATCAAGGTGTATTAAGTTGGCCTAGTAGATGTAAGGTCATTTTCGTTTATACGAACTAGGACCTACCTGCTACTTATGTTAGAAAAAAATCATTTGGCTGCTTTGGCGAAAAAAACGTCTTACATGCGAGTTTTAGGCAGTAACTTCTGAAGGAGGCGTTTTAAACCCTAAGCTCTGAGGAAAGTTTTTGTTAAGCGTCAAATTTCCTATAACAATATAATGTTTTCAGATTTTTGTCCGGAAAATGGCCATTTGGCTGCCCCCTTCATCCTGAATTCCAGGCCTTCCAGAGAAGAATCGCCATGACCCTCGCCACTAAATGGAAAGCGCCCTATTCGCAAGTCCTTGGGGGACAAGGGGTTGTCTGCAGGTGGCACTCATCAAGGCGGTGTCCCTTAGACTAAGGGGGGGATGGAAAAGAGTGAGATCTTTGGGTATGGAAGATGGCGAGCCCTCCCATGGATTGAGGAGTGAAGAAATCAACTGATCAAATCTTCTTCAAACCTCAAAGCTACAAACGTTCACGGAAAACCTAGGTTCAGGTTTATCTTCACTATGTTTGCTCACGTGAAAATGAAAATATGATTTTTGATTTATTAAAAAATAATAATAATATTTATATTATGTTTCATGATGTGTAGATAGAAAAAATGAAATTCCCGTCCGCCCAGCGCCGTCTACGTCGTTTGGGGAGGCAGTATTTTTCATTTTTTATTTTTTTAAACTGGAATCAAAATATGCCCATCTAGTAGTGGACGCAAGGTTTTCAGCCCGATCGCGCTTGCAGGTGGGGCTAAGATGGCGCTATGAGGGGATTTAATTGGGACTTTGATTGGGGTGCCGTTTTCGAAGTAGTTTTGGGCGTAGAATCTATTTATGAGGGTCCCTTATCAGTCCTAACACCCACAACTTTATCTTCAATTTTTAATTATTTTAAAATGATGCGTTCTTAAAGAATAATAATAATTATTACAATCTGACATATCGGTTGGACTACGGACGGATGGACACTCTAAATGAAGGATATTGAGGGACATTTCAAGAGATTAACGGCCTTTTTTGGCCAGCCTAACATGCCCGGAGAGGACCCGGATGTCGGTAGAATTTACCTGATAGATTTTCGAGCAGGTCCACCAAAACCACGAAGGTTCCACTGGGGAAAACAGTTCCAACACAGCAGCAACACTCCCAAAACAGGCAGGCATTCGCGGCACGGGACACTCCGAAACAACACAAATATCCGAAAAGACGTAAGTAATTTAAAACGAAGAACTCGAGACCACCCGTTATATCGTTATGATACCCTTGCTCTACAAATCAAGCCTGATACAGATACATTCCCTAAATCTCAGTTCATTCACAGTCATCATGCTGCGGCTAATCAACTTGTGAGCTGCATCTCTGAACAGCTCTTTTCCAAAACATGTCACGGTACAGACCCAACGTAACTCGAGATAACAGATTGTTTAAATGGTCGAAAATAAGAATAAGGCAATAAGGGATTAGGCATAATCAGCGACGGCTACTGTGTGAAATTACTGTGTCTACCTACTTACGGTTTCAAAAATCAATCTCCGGTTATTGACAACAAGTTTTGCAGTTCAACTTGAATCATAACAAACTCTCAATCAAATCATCTTCACGGCACACATTTTGAAAAGTAATGATGGAAATTTTCAGACGCCGGCGTAAATTTAGGACAACAAGCAATTCAAATTTCACGTCGCGAGTCCTGCGAAATTGACAATTTCCGCCGACAACACAAACAATCAGAAATTGTAACCTCGTCACGGTAGAACCTCCCACATTTTTCTTCACATCGTGGAAGAAGAAGCTGGAAGTTGGCAAGGATGTTTGAGGGATGGACAGGCGGTTGTTTTATACGCGTTTTTTCTTGCCGAAATTTCGCGGAGAGAGAATGGTAGGGGGAATTTAATAATCGGAGAACCTTACATCAATTGTGTTTATTTTATCTACCATAAAATTTAATATCATCCGGAAAATTGTCAACAAAGATACTCGTTCGTCTGTCTGTAGTCCTTGGATGTGAATGGAATGCAGCTCTCTCTGCTAGAAAATGAATAAAGTTAAGTTGATGCCAACTTTCGATAGAGAGCGCAGCTAGTGGTGTTCGTTGTCTTCGTTCAGAAAAAGCAAAACTTGGACTACACGGGTTTAATATTCATTCAAGTACCTACGTAATGAATAATAATATTAATTATTATATTATTATATTTTAATTATAACTACCTGTATTATAATAGTTATAATATAATAAAAAGTATAATAATAATAGATAATAATTATAAGAAATAAAGAATCGTTTTTAGAGAATGACAGACCAGTCAAAAATAATTTTTGCATTATTATTATTTCATAATATGAAATAATAATAATGCAAAAATTATTTTTGACTTATTATTATCTCATAATATTATTATGAGATAATAATAATGCAAAAAATATTTTTGACTGGTCTGTCATTCTCTAAAAACGATTCTGCGCCCAATATTTCGGAAACTACTTGCCATTTGACTCTCTTGTCAAAATTCTACTAACAAACTCCCCATAGGTACGTACCTTGGGTAGGTACCTAGTCCCATAGGTAGGTAGGTTACCTACCGAAGGTACCCCCTACCTACTTACGGGAGCGATCGGGCTGGAGATCTTGTTGGCCCAACAGTTGTAGTTACTACAATGAGAACCGAACATTTTTCTCTGATTTTCACTTTTAAAATAAAATTTATTTTAAAAAGTATTTTAATGTTTATGGACTCACACGAGGAGGTCCTCTGCTAAAATGGCGAAGGATGGCGGTTGGATTCAAGAATGCTTTGAAATTTACCTAACTTAGGGTTGCCATCTCCTTTTCTCAAAATAGGGAACTTGTCGAATAATACGGATTTTTACAGTCACTCAGGTAAAAACAAACATACCTACCGACTATTTTTTCTGTCTTTGTGGTATTTAATACAGACCCAAACATTTAATGTTTATCCACTTCGTGAAAAAACGTTGAATCCCTCTGTTTTTGGACACTGTTTTTTCATATCAGATATGAAATTACAATTCAAAGGTTGATTCTACCTTTGAATTGTAATGATTTTCCATAAAGTGTGGAAAAGTAGAACAATAATAATTATTGTACTTTACTTGTTGTACAATTATTGTACTTAATTATTGTATTTACAATTATTGTAAAAAAATATTTGATTCCACTCTAGATCACATTGAGAACTCCAAACGCCAAAAATATCAAAATAAGGACAGATTCATCTATAAGGGCAAAGGAAACAAAAAACATTGGTACCTACCTACCTACCTACATTTTTTGTACGTTTTGACTTCTTTTTCTGGACGATCCACACAGAAATGTACAGAACTGTGTCAACTGTGATGTCTGGGACAGTTAGGTCCTATGAGGCCCCAATGATGATTTAAGAGCTGCGGAAGGTCATAATGGAATACCATAGTTGAATGTCGAAGGAGCTGATTTTCCAAGTCCAGGAAAGCTGATTTTGAAAACTGTAACATTCCAGAAATATTGAGCTCCTTGAATGATTTCTGGTCAACATAGCAGAAAACCCGTCTCCAATATTTATAGGGTCTTAGGAAAAATGAAAATTTCATTTCGAATTCAATTTAATATTTGAATTCCAGGGCCAGGGAGCGTTTTTGATTAGTCTGCAAGATCCACGTTAGACAACCTTGCTGCGGGTCAGGACATTTTTGGCGTAATCAAAATTGATTAGGTACCTACCTAAGTAATGCAAAATCATTGGTCAACAACTTTCCTACGGAACGTTCTCAAATTCTCGTATGTCAACTCAAGGGATTTACGTAGCAAACCGTAAATCTTGGAGACGTGAAATTAATAATTAACATAATAATATTATGTGAACATGGTGTGTCGTGCGGGTTTAGTAAAAAGTTTGCGAAATTCTGACCTTTTCGAGGAGCCCATTGAGCCTTTTGCATTTGTTGAACCTGTGTTTAGGGAGTTATTTGAGGATGAATGACAACTTTAATTCAATTTATTCTTTAAAAAAAATTTTATCTGAGGCTTTTGTCTACGTCCATTTCATTCTTTTCAAAGTTACTTTCTTTTTAAAGGACTTACCCACGTTGATTCCTTTATAAACAATTTACGTACTAAATATACCTAGTCAAATCGTCATCGACCAATCCTGCCCTGTTCTATCTTCCCAAATTTGTTTTTGATGGTATGATTATTTTTTTATTTCATAAGAGTCCGAGGAATGTTGCTTTCGAATAGCGTTGTATAAAGTAGGTAGGTAGTGATAAACTTGAAATATATCTACATAGTCCCTTGGCTGGTAGGCACAATGAAACACGAAGAAGAAGGTGCAATCAACGGTTGCACAAGCACCAATAGGCCAGTCGCCAGAGGATTGAAGGGGGGGGGGGGGGATTTACAAGAAATGGTGTAGAAGCTTTTATTTTTTTAAATGGTTTTAATGGGTCTGAACAACAAAATATCAAAAATGGTAGCAAATTTTTGCTGGGAAAACTTTTGCCAAAAAACGTTGATTTTTTCGGGCATTTTCCAGTGCAAGAAAACTCACCCAAAAAAAAAAAAAAAACCGCAGAGAAAACTTTCCAAATTCAAAGAGCATACAATTTTGCGTCGAATGACTAGTAGGTGGTCCACCCTTTCCGACGTGTAGTCTTGAAGGCACGTTTGTTGTTTCAATAGAAATGCAATGTACCTACCGTTCCTCCCTTATATAAAATTTAATCAGCAATCACGAGAAAAGAGAAAAAAAACTCGTGAATGCTATTTCGAGCTACAGCCAAAAACGTCCTGAAAAACCCAGCGGTGTCAGATTGGGCGTTTCATATTTTGGTAGTTACTACCAATACTACTTAGTATTTCTCTGGTTGGTAGTAGTATTTTTATTTTATTTCAGGTGCTCTCTGAACAGGTAATTTGATGCTCTAAAACATAAATTTTGAGCCAATTCATTTGCATTAGCCGTTCATAGGTTACAGGGGTTGAAACATGAGCGAATCCTATTTTTTCAGCCAAGTTAGAAATTTTATTTTATTTTTTAGGCTTGGTTGTGGCTAAACGGCTGAACCGATTCTAAAGTGTAAGGAAATCATTCGACGCAAAATTGTATTCTCTTTAACTTTGTATTTGAACAGATTTCTCTGCGATGCTTAGGTTTCGAGTTATAGGCATGGGCGGTGACAGGGTGGGGCAGGGGGGGCCCTAGACTTTTTGGAACAAAAAATAAATTGTGCTGAACTTATTTACCAGAATCACCAGATTGAATGCGTATGTAGTACTACCTACTTAGGGGCATGTAAAGGACCATGTTTCCAAATTACCTATTGGAATTTGGAAACATGTCTTTTATGATACCTATCAGATTTCTTTTGTGAGCCAGAGTAATAATTCATAGTAAGAGAAGGTTCTGGGTACGTAGTATTGAAAACATTCTTGGGATTAAACATAAGACAGGAAAGAGCGCGAAAGGCGGAGGTTAGTTCTGAGAAGCTGATACTAAAATCTATCAAGATAATTATTTCTCGGAATTCAGAATTTGAAGATACCTTTATTTGCTATAATATGCATACGCATACTTTTAATTTATTATTCTAGGAATAATACGCCTATGTACTCGCGAAGGAGGTCGACAATTCAGATAGGCCTCCAATTAGGCCGCCTATGACATTATACTTTTCAAGATGTCTAGATCCAAAAAACGAAATGCCCTTCCGCCGTACGCCGTCTGGGCCGTTTTGGGGAGTAAGATTTTTTTAATCTGTAAATTTGACAAAATAGGTACCTACTCGTTTTACCATCTAGATGTGCCCGCAAGGTTTTCACCCAGATCGCCCAAACCCGTGGGGCTCTGTGGGGCTAAAAAGGGGCTACGGGAGGTTTTTTTTAAGCGTTTCGGCGATGGAGTCAATACAATACACCTATGTAATCGCGACCGAGGTCGAAAATTCTCATCGGGCTCAAAATTTGACATTATACGTTTCAAGATGTCTACGTAGATTCCAAAAATGAAACTTTAATGAAAAATTAATTTTTTCAAAAATATTTTCATAATGACCCAGAATTAATTTTTGCACAATAACCCATAACGTAGAATAATAAACCCTTGTGTAAAATTTGCAGCTTTAAAAGAAAAATAATGTTGAAATTTACGTACCTAATAATAACGCTTGTTGATGTAACATAACATAAGATTCTAGTCAGTAACTTGTCTATTTTTTGACGATACCAACACTTTTTTGGCGTTGCCAATAAAGGATAAACCCTCGGAAATGGAATTATTAGTTCATTTCGTTCATTTCTTTAGTTCACTGGTGGGGCGAGTTTTCCTTTTGCCATTTTGGTCATTAACTGAATTGGTCCGAGTTTTCCTTTGTCGATTGATGCTGAGCAAGGTTGTAAACGGGGCAGGGCCGAGTCTTCCTTTCCTCGGAATGGTTTGCCCCGAGTTTTCCATCGCCCATTTTCCCTCTTATCTGGATCGTTCAACAATTTGGGAATGGAAACGTGTCTGGATTATTTTTTTTTAGCGATAGAAGGCGTCCAAATAATACTGAAAATGGGGTTAAAACACAAACTGCAACTTCGTACGAATTTATAAAATTTATGGAAAAATTGCAGTTGGAATTTTTGCGGAAACCCGAGGTCAGCTACTACATACTTGTCAACGAGTTGGCCACCATTAAAACTCTAAAAACTGAAGGATCGGTCACGTCGTTTTCTTGGTTGTCAATACGCACAATCACATTCACGACAAAACGAACACGGCTATTTTCGCGTTACTCCAGTGTCACTAGTGACAACCACCAAGAAAATCAAGAAAAAATTTGAAAATCGCCCTGCACTCTGGTGTCTTTGATTGGAAACCGGAACCGGTGTAGATGATTATAAACTATAGTTAGTTGAACGTGAAAGACTTTTTGTCAAAAAGATGATGTATTTTTCCCTTTTCGACTTCTAACATGGTAAGGGATGATTTAACCCGAAATTCAGGAGCATTTCCATTCCTAATTGTGAAACTCATATGAGAAGATTTGATGTCAAGATGAAAAGTTTTGGTACCCTTTTGAATTTCCTTCATTAAATTCTACGGAGAGGCTTTCACTGGCTTATTACTCAGGTCGCAAACCTCCATAATTCGAGCCATTTGTATGACCCCATTTTAAGAACCTTGATATACGCAAGATAGGATAGAATATTCTCTGAAACGTCGGTACCTATATTAAGCGTATTTTGACCAAAACTCAACAATTTCATCACCCATATAAGTAGGTACCTAGGTGAAATTTATACATACGATGAATTTAAAGCATACCAGGTATGTTAACAGAAGGTACAGTGTAAAACTAGATAGTGTTGACAGTACAGAAAGGACAATGTCTCGAATGTGGAAAGCCTGATTTGTAAATAAGATGAGTCAGCACTTACAATCGAAAAATAAGTTTTCCTAGTTTGTCTAATGAATTATGTCAAACCACCTAGGACGAACTCAGACGTAAGAGTTTCATCATCCTATTAAATAAATTTAATATCCTGTAAGGAGATTGTTTGTTAAATACATTAAGCTTTTTTTTTTTTTTGGAACTAATTGAAAACGTGGTCCAGATGGCGAAAACCCTGGTTTTATGTCTTCCGCCCGGACACATACTGCGTTTAATTCTTGGATTAGCAGTTGTAGCAACCGGTTGAAGAGGGTCGTTACCCAATCCTGTCTTGTTATAATGACGCATCCCTTGATCCTTCCTCCTTTCATTCCTTTCTTTGCGGCTTGTCCTCCCAACAGCCTCTTCCTTATTATTAGGTTGATGCCCAAGTACAAAAAAAGTTTGACCCTTGATGTTGCAATCGATTCTTTATATTGTAAGGGAACACCACGGCCTTGCGTAGTTTAAGTACAACAAGCTTAAGGAACGTCCTCCCTTTCAAAATTAAATATTCAATTCTGTAGGGGGCCAGTTTCACAATCTCTATTTTATTCTTAGCCATTGACCAACATTAGGGTTCAACTGGTTTTGTGTCAAGGCCCATGGTTGTTTGACTTGAAGCATGATTGGATACTTTTAATTAAATTTATTATTAATTGGGGGTTTCAAAAGACCATCAATTGATCTAAATAGTGAATGACAAAAACGAACTACCTACGTAAGTAATAATGAAAATAATATCAATGATAAAAAGTTATGTAAAATAAGACCACTGGGTCGCTATTAGACTAAGTCTAATTACAAGTTTTGTAATTAGGCACCTAATGAACAATAATTAGGTGTGTACCTATTTACTTGGATAGGTTCCTAGGTTCAATCCATTCAGGCGTTAGGGGTTTATGTTAGGTAAGAAAAGAAAGAAAAAAAAAAAAAAAAAAAAAAAAACGCTGCAAATTTCACACAAGGGGGGTATTTTACAAGGGTTATACAATTCATGCCGATAAAAAATTGAAATAAAAGTTTCCTGTACACCTCATTCGCCGTCTTGGCATCAGAAAAAAGTCCCAATTGACCTACAGCCACATACATCCTCACGGTGAAATCACATGGTTCTGGGACCCCCCAAAATGGATTCTACGCCCAAAAATACCTCGCAAACGGCACCTAACTCGATCCCACAGCCGACAACCTTAAAAACCCCTTCCAGTACCTAGCCTCTTTTCCACGGACGTAAGCGCTCGAGCATTTGAGGGCGATCAAAATTTTCGACTCCCTTCACGAATACATAGTCATATTATTCCATGAATAACACACCAAAAGCTATATATAGCCTTTTATAAAAGGTTTCATTGGTGATGTTTGAATCGTATGAAGTTTCCCACGTAATAATTACATCAGGAATGCAAAGAACTCGCGTCAATACCTCAACTTGCATATACATATCCTCCCCCTATGCCGATTGAAAAGGCCCTTTGTCTACGGCTATTGGACGAAAATAGGTAAACATAAATATAGCCTTTCACGGTGTGGTCTCGTAGTCTCTTATTAGAGGGCGATATTTCAGCCCCATTGATGTTTGTTGGCAGCTGCACTCCTTTCGTCCCGGAATTCTTACAGCAAACTGAGCCTATTATATTTAATACACAATTAAATCCTGAACGCTTGCAGTCCCCCCCGAAACAACGAAACTATGCAATAAGTCAACAGGAGTGAAATGAGCGGCAGTTGGCATATCTCCATTCAAAGTCAAGTTGGCGGAAACGGAGTTTACATTTATGACCCACTCACGGAAGGCACATTGTACCTACGTAATGCTATGAATGAACACAATTCTTTCTTTTTTAATCCATTCACCGAGGTTGTACATAGTAGATGTACTCCCTTTAAAAACACCAAGTCGTTGGCAGGTTATCGTGCTCTCACAATTCGAATGTTTACTAATAGGAATTATTAATCCTTAGAAGAATTTCAATTAATTTAACCTAATTAGAATTATTCTCATGATGTTCTTGGGAAAAAAATTTAAAACCTCAGTAAAATCAATTCTATACGCTGTAGCTCTATTTGACACACCCTAATTATATACCTATTATACATTGGTCCGCCTCAATACCGGGGAGCCTATTAAAAGCACAAAAAATAGATAGGTAGCGTTTCAACCAACACGGTAAGATTCAGTACATTTTGAGGGTCTTGCTGAAAAGAGCTCCGTTCTCTGTTACTCTGTGGTCTTGCTACAGGAAAAAAAAAAAACCGCTGCAAATTGTACTTTGATACAATGTCATGTCATGTCATGTTAATTGCGCAAAAATTAATTCTGTATCATTTAGAAAATATTTTTGAAAAAATAAAATATAGGTAGGTAAGGTAATTGTGAAAAAACTCAATTCTGCGTCATTAAGCAAGTATTTTTGAAGAAAATTTTTTTTTTGTAGGTAGGTACAATGTTTGTACAGATGTGGGACTTCGAAAAATTGATTTTGCGTCTATACTATTATAATCAATCAGGGATTGACTAAGGGTTATTTGACCTGTTCACCCCTCAAAGCAGTGATAAATCTCAGGGAGATACTGGGGATGAATTCAAGTACGTGTAAAAGGCGGAAAGACGTAGTCGCTCACTGGTCCGGAATGGGCACCGGTTCCTTGGGGCTCCACTTTCAGAACTTTTGGAATAGAGAACATCCCAAGGCCGAGGGTTACAACGTTGGCCTCCCCTGACAGCAACGCAGACGAATCTCCTACTTCCCCACGTACATCAACAGAAGGCCTGCATCGTCACTGCCGTCCCCAAGCAGTAGATTAAAATCAATCAGGGATTGACTAAGGGTTATTTGACCTGTTCACCCCTCAAAGCAGTGATAAATCTCAGGGAGATACTGGGGATGAATTCAAGTACGTGTGAAAGGCGGAAATTCATCCCCAGTATCTCCCTGAGATTTATCACTGCTTTGAGGGGTGAACAGGTCAAATAACCCTTAGTCAATCCCTGATTGATTTTAATCTACTGCTTGGGGACGGCAGTGACGATGCAGGCCTTCTGTTGATGTACGTGGGGAAGTAGGAGATTCGTCTGCGTTGCTGTCAGGGGAGGCCAACGTTGTAACCCTCGGCCTTGGGATGTTCTCTATTCCAAAAGTTCTGAAAGTGGAGCCCCAAGGAACCGGTGCCCATTCCGGACCAGTGAGCGACTACGTCTTTCCGCCTTTTACACGTACTTGAATTCATCCCCAGTATCTCCCTGAGATATACTATTATAGGTATAATACCTTAGTTGACCTCCTGGGATTTTTCAAAAATCCTATTTGTGCCCCCATGAAAGCCCAATAGATCCCCACGGTGAAATCGGATCGTTATGGGACCCCAAAATATGGATTCTACGTCCAAAAATATTTAGAAAACGACACTTAACTCGACCCCATAGCTGAAAACCTTTTAAAAAAATCCCTCGTAGCCCCATTTTAGCACCATAGCGCCCCACGGGTGTGGGCGATCGGGCCGAAAACCTTGTGGGCACAACTAGATGGTAAACCGAGTATTTAGCCAAAATTTCAAACTTGAAAAAAAATTCCTACTACCCAACACGGCGTACGGACATTTTGTTTTGGAATCTAAACATCTTGAAAGGGATAATGTCAAATTTTGAGGCCAATCAGAATTTTCACCACCGTCGCATTATTCCAAGAATAATAAACCAAAATATCACGAATTTCATGTGATCATAACTACATCGTTCATTATGGCCAATCCCTTTACCCGAGGTCGCCCTAATCGGTGTTTGTTATTTTGCAAAAACCATGGATTGACTGCAGTCAAACGTCGTATTCATCTCACTGCGATACACAGAGGGATTAATTCAAAACGCTGCAAATTTTACAATAGGGTTTATTATTCTTTGATATATATAAATACATGCCGGGCACAAAAACGGCTCGCGCGCACCCAGGGCACGAAAACGGCTCCTCGATTTCTGAGTATTATGAGCCGGTTTCGTGCTCTGAGTTGATACATCTTACATACACATATACAGACAAAAACGGCTCCTTCACTGAAAAAGGGAAAAAAGGGCAAAAACTCCTCTAACCAAGGGGAACTTCCTCAGCCTCACAGCCTGATTCTAACATTTGAGGGTACCTACCTCCACGCGTTTTGAAGAAGTTATGAAATCCCGATTTTCTCCACGTGAAAAATCTTGAAAAATCGCCCAGAAACCAGGAAAAATTTGGCGGAATATTTGATTGATTCTAAGTGGTCGTAAATTGCAGTTTAACCTCCAGATGAATGAAATTCAATTCGCGTTACGCCACGTGTGATTTAGCGTTAGCCCACGTATTTTATTAAAATGAAAATGATCCAGGCATCTAAAAATTCCTGCAATTTTTCCTTAATTTTTCAACATTTTTCTTGTATTTTCCATCAGGGTGAATCCAGGATTTTCGCCACTTTTAACAATAAAAATTTACCTACCTACTTACAGAGTAGGTAGGTAGTTTTTGAAATTGGTCATGACCACTTCAAATTTATCCAAGAAAATTAACCCCGCTTAAAAGGGTTTTCAACGGTATTTGAGCTGTTTTTCATGAAGCAGATCATTGAATTTTACCCCCGAATTATAAAATAAAATTTACCAAGTAGGTATCTTTCAACTGTGGTAATCCGGAATTTTGCGTCTTTCAAAAATAGAAATTCACCTAACTATGGAGTGGGTAAATACTTGGTCAAAAACAGATGGAATCAGCTCAAAATCTTTTCTTTTTTTTAAATTAGTATTTTACTAGAAAAATATTTGAGCTCCTGGGACCCTTCAAAAATGCCATTTGTAGCCCAATGCTCGCCACAATTAAATCGGATAGTTCCGGGATCCCCAAAAATGGATTCTCCGTTCAAAAAAACTTTGAAAACGACCCCTAACTCGATCCTATAGCTGAAAGCCTTTTTAAAAACCCCTCTCATAGCCCCATAGCGCCCCACGGATCCATCATCCTAAGCGCTTAGACGTACGGTACCCTACAGAATTTTTCACGCTGAATCGAATGAGACCATTTTCAAGCCGCTACAGTGCATAGTTTCAGGAATAGAAGCTGTGAAAACATGGGCGTACGCAGCTCTTCCTTTAGGGGGGGGGGGGGCTCAAAAATATTGAAGGTAGACATGCTGCCAGCAAGGGTACCTAGTTAAATTAAAATTTAAAAAGCTATAAATTTTACACAAAGGGTTATTATTCTTTGATATAGGTTACTTGTGCGAAAATTAATTCTCTGTCTTGAAAAAAGAGAGTTAACACAAATTATTATTACTTACCTATTTTTTTTCAAAATCTTTTGTTCTTTCATTTTTTTACTCGGAAAATATTAAATATTTTTTATAAAGAGATCAATTTTTTATCTCTTGGTATCCTTCAAAAATCCCATTTCTAGCCTCATGAAAGTCCTATAGATCCCCACAGTGAAATCGGATCGTTCCGGGACCCCCAAAACTGGATTCTACGTCCAAAAATACGTCGAAAACGACACCTAACTCGATCCCATAGCCAAAAGCCTTCAAAAACCCCTCTCGTAGCCCCATTTTAGCCCCACAGCGCCCCACGGGTTTGGGCGATCGGGCTGAAAACCTTGCGGGTACAACTAGATGGAAACCACGTATGTTGTCAAAATTTCAGATTCTTAAAAAATTCTTACTGCCCAAAACGCCCCGGAGGGCGGACGACGCACGGTGGTGCAAAACGGCCATATTTGGGGGGGGGGACTCTGAAAACCCCATACTTATAGTATTCGTAAATTTGACGCTGATCACGAATATACCCCATGACCCTGTACCTAAAATGGATTATGAGCCTTTTTTTCCCAAAATACATTTAAAAAACACGTTTTCAGTATATTTTCCAGTGTGCGAGCCAAGTAAGGATTCTCCCGAAGTTTGTACACAAAGAAAAGTTGTAGAGCAATAATTTTCGCGTCGATTGAACACCGTAAAATTGAAAATTACTACAAAAATGAGGAGGTCGAAGATGATTTCGATCGAACACTCCTATGATTTCTGATGGAACCCCGTAACATTGGTGAATTCCATTGAACACCCTAGAATTGAAATTTTTCTACTTGAAGACGGAAAATTGCTGAGCCAGATTAGTTATTTTCATGACTTTGTTAGGTAAAACAATGTGGCCTTTTAAATTAAATTTTGTTTCGAAGGTTCGAGCCAGAAATATCTCGCTGTACCTAACTTATTATTTTTTATCCACTGCAATGACCCTAAATTACTTTCTTGTAGCTGAGTAAAAACTGAACAAATTCTGTCTCGAATTTTTTCACGTGCAAAATGAGTCGGCTTCGATTCTCCGTAAATAGGTCTAATACTGCTCCCGTCAACTCACAATTTTCCAAAATCGAGATAGGTACCTATGCTGCCCGAGGCAGGTCTACAGTTACTGTACGAGTCAAGCTGATGACTTTTTGATCCGAAAACTATTCATATCAACCCTCCAACTAATACTGAATGGAATATAATGATTTTGAAAGGATTTAAAAATATTTTTTGATTTTTTTTTTTTTTTTTTCACCTGTGGACCTCTTGAAACGAATGATGTCAAATTTTGAGGCCGATCCGAATTTTCGACCCCCGTCGCGATTACAAGGTATATTCCAAGAAGAACAAACCAAAATGATCGTAACTTTGCATGTAGGTATTTGGAGTGTGGAGTATAGCGTGATAGGTACCCTATATCGTAAATAATATTACGTAGGTAAATAATATTACCTACACCGCTTGAGTCATAATACAAAATAACATACAAATCATTTTTACAAAATCAAGTGTTGTAGTGCACTTTTTTCCTCTCTTAATATAAAACCTTTACACAAAATTTACACAACATAAGTACCTACCCAGCAATGTCAAGTTGATTTTTTTCAGCCACTACTTCCTCTTTTTCTTTATTTTTATCTGAAAGAGTATATATATTTTTCGTTTGTCTAGGGGGGGGGGGGGGGGGGGGGCTAGCACCCCCTTGCGTACGCCTATGTGTGAAAATCATTTTTACAGTAAAAAAATGGTATTTTGCGATGGAACGTATATTAGAGCACTTATAAAGGATCCCGAATTTGCTGATGTATTGGAAGGTAATGAGCTCCAATCTTGTAAGTCCTTCGTTGAAGTAATACAAAATTTCCTCGGCAACCGAAAAGCAGAAGATTACGAGGAACTTGTTGAAAATATGCTCATCAATTTTAAACGAATTGGGTGCAACGTGAGCATTAAAGTTCACCTCCTCTTCAGCCACATAGACCGCTTCACTTACAACCTGGGGGACTACAGCGAAGAGCAAGGGGAGAGGTTTCACCAAGACCTGAAAACTATGGAATTTCGATACCAGGGTCGATGGGATGAGAACATAATGGCAGACTACTGTTGGAACATTCAACGAGACAATCATAGTGCTGCTAACCGAAGAAAATCCTGTACTCAACTGAGTAAGTGGGTGCGACATTGTGATTTTACTTGGACTTAACTAGATTTTGATATGAAGAACTATAATATAGCATATTATGCTATGTAATTAGAAATGTCTCTTCTGTTGCTTATTATGTTATTACCTACTATATATGTTGTTCTGCAGACTAAGATAGAGCAAAACAGTTGCAAAATACAATTTTTTTTACTGTAAAAATGATTTTCACAGCTTCTATTCCCGAAACTAAGCACTGTAGCGGCTTGAAAATGGTCTCATTCGATTCAGCGCAAAAACTTCTGTAGGGTACCGTACGTCTAAGCGCTTAGGATGAATACTTAGATGAGCCAGAAAATTTTGTAGTTGGAAATGGGAAAAAGGGAGACTAAAATTTCTCATATCTTTGAAAAATCGCCAAAAATCGGCTATTGCATTCACAGAGGTGCAGTTGGCGGCATTTGACGCAGAAATGTCCACAGTTTACTTTGTAGTTGGAGCCGATTCCCCCGGACCCTTATTTTTTACTGTGAAGTGCAGAAAAGTGCAAAAAAACAGTGGGAAAAATAGCGTTTTCCGACCTAAAAAATGACTTCTAGAGGTCGTATCTCCGTAAGTAATCATCTTAGCGACTTGCAATTGGTCTCATTCGATTCAGCGCAAAAACATCTAAAGTATAGCGTACCTCAGAGCGCCCAGAAAAATTGCCTACAGAAAGCAGACGACTTAGAGTCGAAATTAAGGGAATTTTCGCTTTTCTGGATAAACGAGGGTGTACAAAAAAAACTGGACGTGATGGCGCAAAACGGGCTTCGGATTCGTGTTCAGCAGACCCAAAAACATGGAGAGCAACCACCGAAACCTCTCGAGCCCGAAGTGACCTTTTTTTGTAGACCTGTGTTATTCTTGGAATAATACACAGGTGTATTAATACATAGGTCTATGTTTTCGCGGCGGGGGTCGACGACTCCGATTGGCCTCAAAATTTGACGTTATCCGTTTCAAAAGGTCTACATTCCAAAACCGAAATGTCCGTCCGCCGCCGTCCGAGCCGTTTTGGGCAGTAGGAATTTTTTGAAAAAATACCCGGTTTACCATCTAGTTGTGCCCGCAAGGTTTTCAGCCCTATCGCCCAAACCCGTGGGGCGCTATGGGGCTACAGGAGTCCTAATTAGGACGTAGAATCCATTTTTTGGGGTCCCACAATGATCCGATTTCACTGTTGCGATCGGTAGGGGGGCTTTCATGAGGCTACAAATGAGAATTTTGATGGATTCGAGGAGGTCGAATAGTTTTTTTTTTTTTTTTTTTTGCTTGAAAAATATTTGATCTGGGATCCATCAAAAATCTCATTTTTAGCCCCATGAAAGTCCTACCGATCGCAACAGTGAAATCGGATCATTGTGGGACCCCAAAAAATGGATTATTCGTCCAAAAATACTTCGAAAACGACACCAAACTCGATCCCATGGCCAAAAGCCTTTTAAAAAAACTCCTCCCGTAGCCCCACAGCGCCCCACGGGTTTGGGCGATCGGGCTGAAAACCGAGTATTTTGTCAAAATTTCAGATTTGTAGACTCTAAAAAAGATACCCTACCGCCTAAAAGGGCTCGGACGGGGACATTACATTTTTGGAACCTACCCATCTTGAAACGTGAAACAACAAATTTTGAAGCCGATTCCAAAAAAACTCCCGAGAATTATAAAACAAATTCATTAACGGTAGAAAAAAGCTCAACAAGAGAGACGGAGAATCAATATGAGGCCATACTAAATAAACCAATCAGGAGGGTTTGTAAGCTCCACGAATAGAGAATACCGCGAGTGAGAAACAATAATTATTCGTAAAAGATGAATTGTAGTCATCGGTTCTTACCAAATAAGTCACTACGCGATATTCGTCTAAAACATGGCAACGCCACAAAATTTCTTACAATTTGTTACTCTCCCAGATGATATATCACAATTTTGCGATAAGTGGAGGTAATTTCAAATGAACTGGGCTGAAATTACATTTAAATTTGAAAAATTCCCACACACAACCTCGCCGCCGAGCTGATGGGAGATAACTACTGTCAGTCATCACTGATGACGAGGACGGGCCACACCCTTCGGGGCATATCGCGTGTTGCACGAACCTCGCTGGCGTTCGTGTAAGGTCTACACGTGTAAGTCTACTGCGTGTATGTCTACTGCGACACAAACGTAGACCTCTCAAAGACTCTGTGGTTCCGCGAGAGGGCTTCAACTTAGTAGGTAACAATGAATAAAAATAATAATTATGATTATTATTGTTAGTTGAGTACCTATACTAAATTTTTGACCCCCCTGGGACTCAACATTGCCCTTAAACATCTCATGATGCGAAAATTCCATGAATAAAGTGTATAAAGTGAATAGTGTTACTATTCTTTGATAGGTACCTATAGGTTAATTATGAAAAAACGCTGCAAATTTTACACAAGGGTTTATTATTCTTTGATACTTGTGCAGAAATTTAATTCGGGTCAATGAACAAATTAAAAAAAAATTTTTTTTTGATTTTTTTTTGTTCAAAAATGTGTTTTTTCAAAAATTCTGTATTTTTTACTCGAAAAAGATTTAACATCCTGGGATCCTTCAAAAATCCCATTTTTAGCCCCATGAAAGCCCTAAAGATCGCCCCAGTGAAATTGGATCGTTCCGGGACCCCAAAAAATGGATTCTACGTCCAAAAATACTTCGAAAACGACACCTAACTCGATCCCATAGCTAAAAGCCTCCAAAAAAACCCCTCCCGTAGCCCCATTATAGCCCCATAGCGCCCCACGGGTTTGGGCGATCGGACTGAAAACCATGCGGGCACAGCTAGATAGTAAACCAAGTATTTTGTCAAAATTTCAGATTTTAAAAAAAATTCCTACTGCCCAAAACGGCCTGGACGGCGGACGGCGGACGAACATTTCGGATTTAGAATGTAGACCTCTTGAAACGGGTAATGTCAAATTTTGAGGCCGATCGGAGTCGTCGACCTCCGTCGCGAAAACATAGGTGTATTAAAAAAAAAGACGATTTCAGACGAAGTAGTCTATTTCCACGATAAATAAAATAACAACTTGTAGACGCGTTTCGGTTTACTAAACCATCATCAGTACAATACAGAATGAGGAAGTTGTGAGAAGTTCCTTATATACAAAAGTGAATGTGCCTTCTTATGGGCGTGGCATTAGAAAGGTGGCAAGAAAAGAGAATGTGAAAGGCAAATAGGTGAAAGGAGAACTCACAGGAAAATATCGATTAGAGGGGAACGCCTAATTACATCCAGGTCATTTACTGATATTCCTAAATTGTAAACTTTCTGAATTTCCAAAGATTCTAAAGCATCTAGTTTTGGACCTTTTTGGCAAACATGAGCTATCCCAATGGCTGGATTATTATTACCTATCTCATAACTGATTCTATGGTTTTCTTCTGACAAATGTTTTTCAAAAGCTTCCCTACCCCTTCCCAACCTAAGATCATCACTATGTTCCTTCAATCTAATTTTAAATTTTCTTCCAGTTTGTCCTACATATTGAATCCCACAATCACATTTTAATATATACACACCCCCTTTATCCTCTAAAGGAATTTTATCTTTCACACCCCCTAGTAATTTCTTTGTAGAATTCTGTGAATAGAATCCTACTCTGAAACCCCTATTTTCTAAAATGCGACCCACTTTCTGAGTTACATTTCCATAAAACGGTAAACTAACCCACTTCCTATTATCTGGTTCCCTATCTTCCCTTTCCAAATTTGTGACTGCTAATTGAAATTTCTTCATACCAATCTTTCCCCAAATTCTATCTATAGTAGCCCTATGATAACCATTACTCTCCGCTATAGAGTAAATTACTTCTTTTTCTTTTTGAAAAGCTACTTGATTCATTGGGACCGATAATGCCCTGTTAATCATACTGTAAAAGGCTGCAAATTTATGAGATGTTGGATGATTGGAACTATTATGGATAACCACATCCGTATAGGTTGGTTTCCTGAACACAGCAAATTTATGCCTACCCCCCTCCAATTTTATAGTTAAATCTAGAAAATTCAGCTCATTCCCCCCCACTTCCTTAGTAAATTGAATATGCTGATCTACAGAGTTGAGCTGATTAAAGAAATTAGCTAGTTGCCTATCAGTCCCATTGAAGAGGACAATAACATCATCAACATATCGATACCAATAAACAACATTATTTTTGAATTTTGTTTCAATGATCCCTTCTAAATGGTTCATATAAACATCTGCTAATAGCGGAGACAATGGCGATCCCATAGCTACCCCTGGTTGAGTATAACAATCCCCATTAAATTTAAAATAATTTTGATCTATACATAAATTCATCATTTGGGATAGCTCATCTTTCCTTACAAAATCTAGTTGAGAATTTAAAATTAATCGGTTAATTACATCTTTACATTGTTGAACTGGAATGTTAGTAAATAAACTAGTAACATCAAAAGAAACTAATTTTGAATTATGTGGCACATGAACATCTTTTATTTTACTTATAAGGTCCAAAGAATTTTTAACGGTAAATTTTGGAGTGAAATCAACAGAATTTTTAAAAATAGTATTCAGTTTTTTGGCTAACTTATAGGCAGGCGCATTTATATATGATACAACAGGTCGCATAGGTATTCCTTCTTTGTGGATCTTGGGAAGACAAGTTAGGAGAGGAGGTCTAGGGTTCATTTCAAATATGCCACGTTTCCAAACCCCTTGAAAAATACTACTGGAATTATTAACTATCCTTCTCACATCAGCCTGGAATTTACTAGTTGGGTCACTTCTTAACTTTTTTTTTTTTTACAATCATTTTTACGTTTTAGGTGTATTATTCCAAGAATAATAAACCAAAAACAGGAAAGCGTCAAGAACAGCACCAAATAATGCACCCCCTGAACGGGAATAGGTACGATGTTTTTTTTTTAACCTGGAAACCAGTTTTAGCGATGGTTCCCCCCATGCGAGACGAAAACGTGAGATGATTTCATGTCACGAAAAAAATGAGATGTTTTCATGTCACGAAAGTAGAGTAACGATTGAAGATTGGAAACCGGTTTCCAGGTTTTATTAATTATAGCCGATATAGGCTCTGAGCAGAGACATCCCGGGGGGTCCAGGGGGCGGAGCCCCCCTGGCGGGATCAAAGGGTGGCAATACACCCACAAGCGACAACGCTTTAAAAAAAATTTGTTTATTGACCGAATTAATAATAATAATTATTATTATTTTATATAATTATAATAATAATTATAATTATTATTTTAGCCACACTGAGGATGACGACGCCCATCACACCTTCTTTGTGTGCCCCCGCTGGCAAAGGATGCGGAGAGGTCTGATGGAGGAGATCGAAGACTTCGAGCCAGAAACAATTGTAGCAAAGATGCTGGCGGCGAAAGACAATTGGGATGCCGTGAACACTTTCGTCATAGCAATACTGAAGACGAAAGAGAGAGACAGGGAGTGGGAGGGAATTGGTGCTGTACCAACCCTTCCATCACCCCCTCTCTCATCTGACGAATGACCACCCCATGAAAAGGAGAAGAAACGGCAGAACAGAAGATCAGGACTGGTGGAGGGAATCTATTCCCCTCAAAAACAGGAGACACGGACTTACACCGGCTACAAGGAGAGGCCATACAAGGCCAACCAAAGGAACTGCCCTGAAGTAATACTAACTATGTAGTCCCGGGGCAGCTTCCTGAGAGATATCGAGGTGTTTTTTAGTGGGTAAACTGAGGTAAGCAGGACTCCCACACGAAGGGTGGGGACTTCCCCGCTGACAGTCCATAAAGGATTTTTCATCTCGTAAAAAAAAAAAAAAAAAAAATTATTTTAGCCCTTGTTAAAAATTGCATCGTATTTTAAAATGTAAAAATATTGGTGAACGATGAATGTACAGCGAAGCCCTATTTTTTACATTTTCCTATTTTTAATGTCACTTCTAACCGTAACTTTACAGGTTGTTTGTTCAGTACGCTGCAGTTATCCAGCTTCCACTTCACATTCATAGGTGAAGCTCTAAGCGTGAAAGCCTGTACTAGTTTACACCCCTTGGATTACCTAACTACTCCGGGCAGAAGAGCAAAAACTTGCTTTGTGGTCGTATACAGAGTAGTAGGAGTGGTGGGGTGGTGAAGGAGCTTCCTGAATTGTACACTCGCACCACGCACTGTAGGCTAGCGCGTGGAGCAGTTGATGAGCAATGGAGTTGCTGGCTACTTTCATTACGCCCATAAAAAGTTCGAGAGTTGTTTGTGGTGGTGGTGGGGGCTGGACGGGACGAGTGGGAAAAAAGAAGATGAGACAGAGACGAAAAGAAAACAAGAAAAGAAAAGTCCGATGTGGAGAATCGAGTGGCAACGATGATGGGGCGCGGGTTCTAAGCCGTAGGCACCCATTACCTCAGTGCCTAGTGAGTTTGAAGCCTGCTTGGACTGCCTATCCCGGCCAAACACCTTCTCCCACTTCCACAACTCTAGAAACTAGTATTAAATTGATGATAGAAGCTTTATACCCCCTCTCTGGGTCGTCTGGCTACCCTCTCAGGGCCAAACAAAGATTTTTTTCGAATATCCTTCGTTGGCCAACGAACCCAAGCACCTCCTTCCCAACTCCTTGTTTATCAACTCCCTATTCCTCCTCGTCCGCGTCAATTTAATTTGTTTCATCATTTTTTCCTCGAGTAATTATTCATTCTGTTTTGAAAGTTCTACCGGAGTTCATCTCTTATCTTAATTCGTATCTTTAGCTAAATGGTCGTCCAAGGTCAAACGACGTGGAGTTAAAATCCGATCTCCTTCGTGTGGGAGGGCATCGACTGGGCCTCTGGCCAATGAATTCAAATAGCGTCCCACATTTCCATCTTATACACAGTTGCCCTTAGGCGCCTTAAACATATACACACTGAATAACACATTTCAGAAGACGATAATGTTGAGTGATCTCTTGTGACCTTTTTTTACATACCTACTATGACAGTCTCGCGGAAATTCTGAAGTGAGACACAAGAAATTTTAACAGGAGTTGTAAGTGTATTTTTATTAACTTAACTTATCCTATATTAACTTATCCTATTATTAACCTCTAAGCTCCAACATGAGGAGGACATTGACATAATAATATTATGTCAATGTCCTCCTCATGTATTATATTACCTATATCGCATCACCTTTATTCTAAGATGCTTCTAACGGTCGGAAGGATTTGTAAAAAAAAAAAAAAAAAAACGAAATAAAATCGATCACGAAAAAGTACGAAACTACCAACCAGTAGTTTCCTTTGACGTATCTATCTGAGTGCCGAAAATTTGCGGATAATCGGATCCGATGTGACTTTTTGGGGTAGGTAGGGGAAGGGCGGCTACCTTCAACCATGGGGTACCTTCAACCACTGGCGATTTGTCCGCCATGATGAACGTTTTTAGGGCTGAGAAAATTACGAAAGGAAGAAGAGTGAAGAAGACATTGTAACCGTATTTTGGAGGTTTCAGCTTATTTGTGTGGCTTGCTGCAGTTTAAAACGTGTTTTCTCGCGATGCAAGGTTTGTAAAATCACAATTTTTGTTGCTCTGTTGTACATGTCAGGATATGTATTTTGGAATTAACTCTGCATCATTAGATTCATAATTTACTCTAGTTTTAGGAACAACTTGAGTTTTTCTGATTGCATGCTCTCTTTGGAGGTCAAGTCACATTTAGTTCAAAAAGTGAGGGTGGGGTAGATTCAACCAGAACGAAGTGGGGTACCTTCAACCACTTTTTTGAGTGGTTGAATCTACCCCATCTATTGGTACCTTTCAAAATTGCTTAGTTATTCTGAATTCCTATTGTTCTTTGTGATGAAACTAGTTATTAGTCAAAGCCGTCATGCAATAAAAGAGAGAGTGCACTTCTGTGCACAGAAGTAATGAAGAATGTTTTCAAAAGAGTGGGATATTTAGTTTTAGAAAAATGAGAGAAATAAATTATACAATGAGCTCCTTGAATGATTTTTTAAAAAAATTCCTGGGAAGCTCATGCTTCAATAGTTTCGAAAATGAGTCAACATTGCAGAAAACGCGGCTCTATTATTTATAGGACCTTTGGAAAAATATAATATTTGAATTCCGAGGCCTGGAGGGGGTACAATGTAACACTATCATGTCATGATGTCGGCTGCTGGATCATTTTTTGATCTCCCTCTCTCTCGCATCTCTGCAAGTTAGCCAACTTTGCAATGCGAAAAGACGACCCCGAAATTCAAAAATCATCAGAGAAGGTCATTCAAAATCGAGCATCGAGTTATCATCAAAGAAGGTCATTCAAAATCGACCCGGGTCGAGTGTTTTTATTCAAATTCCGTTTAGATTTATTATTCAGCGCTCTGGTTGCTCTGTGCCCAACTACCTGGTGACGTCACGTGCCCTCCGCTTTCATTTCAAAATCTCCGACATTTCTAAAACAGTTCTGCACGTAATTATACAGATTTTCGAACTAAAAATTTATGTAGGGGGGTTTTATAGGGTGCTGAATCCGAATATGTTGTTGGAAATTGTGAACCTTTTAAGACCTTTTCAAGGAGCCCATTGAGTTTATTTTTGAAGCTGAAATATTTTGTTTCATTATTGTGATGCAAAAAAGCACCTTTATTAATACCTTCTAGAGAAGAAATGAACTCATTTTACCAAGGCTGATTTAATATTTTATCAAAATTTGATGAAATATTATATATAATATATTTAATATAAAAATATTCATGCGTTTTAATGGGTGTACTCGTTCACCTACCTACCCTATGAAAGTGGTTGAAGGTACCCCACATCATGGTTGAAGCTACCTCGCTGGTGGGGTAGCTTCAACCAAAAAACAATTTTTTATGGACATAAAATACGGGTATTTGCCTCTGTTTTTATAAGGATTTTACTATTTAATCGTTCAGGGCAATAGTTAAACTGATTGTAGAAGGGAAAACCAATTCAAATTTCGCTAATGCAGAACAGAAATATCAGAATAAGCAAAAAGTGGTTGAAGGTAGCCGCCCTTCCCCTACCTAGTGTGTGCGACAATATTAAATATTATTTTATTTTTAATCATTTCTTTTTTTTTTATAGCGAGGAATCCGAATTTGCTATCAGATTGTCAAAATTGCGCTTCGAAGTAAAACAAATCGCTGCAAATTTTACACTAGGGTTTGTTATTCTTTGATACAGGGACCCCAAAAAATGGATTCTACGTCCAAAAACACTTCGAAAACGACACCTAACTCGATCCCATAGCCAAGAGCCTTAAAGAAACCCCTCCTGTTGCCCCATTTTAGCCCCATAGCGCCCCAAGGGTTTGGGCGATACGGCTGAAAACCTTGCGAGCACAACTAGATGGTAAACCGAGTATTTTGTCAAAATTTCAGATTAAAAAAAAAAAAAAAAATTCCTACTGCCCAAAACGGCCCGGACGGCGGACGGACATTTCGGTTTTGGAATCTAGACCTCTTGAAACGGATAATGTCAAATTTTGAGACCGATCGGAGTCGTCGACCTCCGTCGCGAAAACATAGGTGTATTATTCCAAGAATAATAAACCAAAACGGGAGAAAACGTAGAAAAAAAAAATCAACCAAATGGACCAAAACACTTCCAAATTCTTAGTCTATCCCAGAGTTGAACAAATGGTACTTACAAGTACTAATTACAAAGTACAAGTACAAGTAGTTGGAAAAGCAAGTACAAGTACAAGTACATTTGTGTACTTGTACTTGCAACAAGAGAAACAAGTACAAGTACAAGTACTTGTAATTGGAATTCCAAGTACAAGTACTCGTTCTTGTACTTGCACCATGAGAAACAAGTACAAGTACAAGTACTTATACTTGGAACTCCAAGTACAATTACTCGTACTTGTACTTGTCTACATCCAAGTACTTGTACTTACAAGTACTAGTACTTGTACTTGTGCTTGAACCTTCAATTACAAGTACTTGGACTTCCAATCATCAATAATAAAATCAATATTGGCTGAAATCCCCACTCCTTCCCTTCTTTAGGGAAGGAGAGGGGGTTGAAGGAGGGAAAAACGGAAAAAATCCTTGAGGGCGCTCAACCTATCTCAGAACATAGATCATTTTTGAATTTCTCGAGATTTTCAAGGTATGTACTTGGTGTACTTCAAGTACAATTACTTTCTACAAGTACAAGTACTTGTAATTGTAAGTGCATGTAGACCCACTCAAGTACAAGTACATGTACTTGTACTTACCCTTACAATTACAAGTACTTGCACTTGTTCTCGCTTTAGTTAAAGTACAAGTACAAGTACTTGTACTTGTACTTGGCAAGTACTTTTTAAGTACTTGAACCATATAAATCACTGGAGTAGCTTTTTCTCCATTTACACATGTTTTTGGAGGGGAACATTCCTATTTTTTACTAATGTACTTTGGATAAGTACTTAAGTACAAATGTAATTAAGTACTTTCAACTCTGGTCTATCCCAATGTACGAATTTCAAATTTTATTTCTTCTATTTTGGTTTATTATTCTTGGAATAATACACCTATGTTTTCGCGACGGGGGTCGACGACTCCGATCGGGCTCAAAATTTGACATTATCCGTTTCAAGAGGTCTACATTCTAAATCCGAAATGTCCGTCCGCCGTACGCCGTACGCCGTCCGCCGTCCAGGCCGTTTTGGGCAGTAGGAATTTTTAAAAAAATCTGAAATTTCGACAAAATACTTGGTTTACCATCTAGTTGTGCCCGCAAGGTTTTCAGTCCGATCGCCCAAACCCGTGGGGCGCTATGGGGCTATAATGGGGCTACGGGAGGGGTTTTTTGAAGGCTTTTAGCTATGGGATCGAGTTAGGTGTCGTTTTCGAAGTATTTTTGGACGTAGAATCCATTTTTTGGGGTCCCGGAACGATCCGATTTCACTGGGGCGATGTTTAGGGCATTCGTGGGGCAAAAAATGGGATTTTTGAAGGATCCCAGGATGTTAAATATTTTTCGAGTAAAAAATACAGAGTTTTTGAAAAACCACATTTTTGAACAAAAAAAAATCCAAAAAAATTTTTTTCATTGACAGAATTAAATTTCTGCACAAGTAACGTATATCAATATCAAAGAATAATAAACCCTTGTGTAAAATTTGCAGTGTTTTACTATCGTTTTCCCATACATTTTTCACGCTTAAACAATTATGTGTTATGCGCTTAAACAATTATAATACATATATGTGTTATGCCCAGGAAGGTAATGTTCTCATACTCCCTTCCTGTTCCTCCAAGAAGAACGGCGGCGAAATCGTGGATTCACACTACAGGCCTTCCGCCAAACACACAACACATTGTCATAATTTCTGTGCTAGGAACACAAACGCAAGTACATCTCCAACAACCGTTATTGGGGTGTTCCACACTCCCTTATCATGTTCTTTAAAACCATCAAGTTTGATCGATTCGCCATGAGAAGATGCGTCGAACGGTACCTACCTATGCATAATTCATTTTGGGCGGTCGTCAACTTGCTCTCCATACCAACTCGCCCCCCTCCAGAAAAAAATCTACTTGCCCCAACAACGACAGGGCAACTCAAAACGGCAATCCGACTTGGACAGCTCTTCAACGGAGACTTCTTGTCTTCCCGTCTTGAGGTTCGGCCTCCCGGAGCTCTTGGGGCTCCTTCTTCGGGCCTCTGCCGGCAATTTTCAATACCTATGCTCCTCTCATAGTATACTCTCTTGGGCTGGTGTCCAACGATCCGGAAATCTCCCCCGACCTCTCCCCTAAATTTAAAGGGGGAAAAATTCAACTTGACATCGTTGGGTACTTATTTTGTGTAAATGTCGTAAATTAACAGGAAAAATAGATGAACTACAACACTTGATTTTTTGTAAAAATGTTTTGTATGTTATTTTGTATAATATTATTTACAATATAGGGTACCAACGTACCACACTACTTTTTTTTATAAATTTCATTTTGATTAAATAAATGCAAAGTTATGATCATTAATGATCATTATTCTTGGAATAATACACCTTTGTAATCCTGACTCCGATCGGCCTCAAAATTGCACATTATCCGTTTCAAGAGGTCTAGATTCCAAAACCGAAATGTCCGTCCGCCGTTAGGCAGTAGGAATTTTTTTTTAAATCTGAAATTTTGACAAAATAGTTGGTTTACCATCTAGTTGTGCCCGCACGGTTTTCAGCCCGATCGCCCAAACCCGTGGGGCGCTATGGGGCTGAAATGGGGCTACGGGAGGGTTAAAAAAAAAGGTTTCAGCTATGGGGTCGATTTAGGTGTAGTTTTGGAAGTATTTTTGGACGTAGAATCCATTTTTGGGGCTACCTGAACGATAATTTTTCACTGCGGGGATCTATTGAGCTTTTATGGGGATTTTTGAAGGATCCCAGATGATCAAAAATTTTCCGAGTGAAAAAAAAAAAAAAAAAAAAAAAAAAAAAAGTTTCAAATTTTTTCATTGACGCAGACTTAATTTTCGTACATGTAACCTATTTCAGAGAATAATAAACCATTGTGTAAAATTTGCAGCGTTTTAAATTTTAATTTAACTATCCTAGCTGGCAGCATGCCTATCTGCAATATTTTAACCCCCCTCCTCCCACCCACGAAGGAAGACCTGCGTACGCCCTTCTCTCGGGCGGGATTTCCGAGGAGGAAACAGTAAACACGCAGGAGCCCGTTGTCCAGGAGTCCATGGACTCCTCAAGTATACTTGACAAATCAAGATTGGAAGCTGGAAAAATGGTCTCTTGCAAGACCAGGGGTGTCAACTAGGAGTCCTGGTGCTGGTTAAATCAGTTTTCTTCCGTTCATTCCGAGGATCTGCTGGACTTAGGAAAACCCGAAACTTTGGGAATTCCCAAGGAACCCAGATCCTCCATTTCTGCAGCTGGAATATTCTCAGTGCCAGCAGATCAAAACAGATTGTGTCATGCCACTGATGAATATCCACCTGTACTCCCTCCTACATCCTCCAAAAACACTGGAGGCGTAACCACGGACGCTGCGCCGTACGTATGGCAGGCGATATTAGGTAAACAAGTCTCTTGCGTAATCTTAGGGGCAATTCACAACTTTTGGTTTATTATTCTGGTTGCCTTGGGATTCCACCCCGGGGCCTCATTAACTGAAGGGTAATCCTGCGGGGCTAATCCCTCCGGGTCGGCCCTTCCTTGGGATTCCACCACGGTAGAGAAAGAGCGAGGAAGGACCTTCCGCACCTCGTGCGTATGCAACGTTATGAACGCTGCTCTTCAGATCCAGCCAATGTAGTTACGGAATCACACTAGTTGAGAAATGCAGAGATCGTATCCGCATCAATTCGGGAGTTCGGTGTGTTACTCCGCTATCGAAGTGTTGACATTTAAAATTACGGAAAGTGATCATGGGAAGTCAAGCAGATGTCGACTGCTTTGGTTCGATCTGTTGGTTGGTTTGGCTCTGCTTGGCTCATGTCCTGTTGGAGTTACGTCTCAACCTTTCGGTTATGGCTCATGTATTTGTACCGTGTCTCATAATAATTATTTCGATTGGAATCACTCGGTTCCAAGAGATGCGGCTGTCTATCCAGAATCCCAGAAAGTCCATGGAGTTGTCCGCCCAATCATTCAAATAGAACCAACAGATCGATCCGATGACCGATGATCCTGCGTCTTGTCGAAGTTCAGTTTAAGAGAATTGGATGTCCACTAAGCTTGCAAAATTTCGTCTGAAGGTTGGAGATGGAGGGATAGGTACGGCGTCAGAAAGGGAGCCATTCTCTTGCACAGTCGTATTTTCAATAACACGCAGCGAAAAAAAAGAAAAAAAGTCGCTTTGTCGTTGTTAAATTGGTACCTAGCTAGATCGTTTACGTACAGCAAAAACAGGGCTGGTCCCAGTACAGAACCCTGCTTTACCCTGCTTTCCTGCTTGTCCGGGCCGTTTTGGGCAGTAGGAATTTTTTTTTTTAAATCTGAATTTTGACAAAATACTTGGTTTACCATCTAGTTGTGCCCGCAAGGTTTTCAGCCCGATCACCCAAACCCATGGGGCGCTATGGGGCTAAAATGGGGCTACGGGAGGGTTTTTTTAAGGCTTTTGGCTATGGGTTCGGAAGCAAAATATTGAAGAAAAAAAAATTTCCAAAGTTTTTTCCTCGTTGACACAGAATTAAATTTTTGCACAAGTAACCCTTGTGCAGCGTTTTTGCCTCGGGTTCGAGTCAATGTGTCGAAAACAGATATCTAATGAACAGTAGGATCGACAGCCTTCATTTTCGCCAAAAATGACGGTGTGAGGTATTGCGTGAGACCCTCGATATTATACTATTCTTGTTAAAACAAAATAACAAATTGGCCATACTGAAGGTAGATTAGTACACATGACAAAATGGTTATAATGAAGGTAATTAAACAATAAATGAGCAATTTAGAGTATCAGTAGAGGTGTCATATTTCTCCCGAATCTTCCCATTGGGTTGGAACTCTGCACTTTCGGACAAATGCATTCCTCCACTATACTTTCTGTTTTGCTTCACCTCATGAATATAGCCAATGCTCTCTTTGCAAAACTACCTACCCTAACTTCTGAATCATTAAAAGTTCGAATTTCATATGAGGCTCCCGGATCAGTGCTCTGTTTACAAGATGAAAATGCAGAACTTGATTGGGAAGGGGGAAGTCACTCAGATCTTTTTCCACCAATACAGCGAGCTTCTCTCTCTTCCCCCTCCTCCTTCCCTGCCTCTTTTCACGTCACCATTGTAATTACTACTGGAGTACTAGGCGAGGCTGCCAGGGTCATCAAACTAACTGGTTGTGGGGTTCTGGGATGCGTATTATCGTGTTAGTTGTGTACTCACGCTCCTTCGAGAACTGGTCTCTTTCTCTTTCTATTCCTTCAACCTCTCTTTATCTTTCGCGCTGATGGTTTTTAAAATACTTGTTTGTTGGCGTGGAGTGTCCTCCCTCTCCCCCCTCCACACACCCGCTCGGGTTCTTGTTCGTATTCCTTAGCATCGCTAGAAGAGGTCGATAGGAGGCAACGCTCTGGAGTTGGGGTTGAGGGACCTCTTCTTGGGTACCTCCCCCAGACAAGACCACGCAGAGTACAGATAGGAGAACCGGAGGACGTCGTCGGGGTGGGAGAAGTTTGAGGTTGTTACTCCACCATGCGATGGCCACTTCAAAGGTTGGTTCATCTGGACGAACTCCACCAGGTTTGCTGGTCCGGTGAACTTGGACGTGATGTATTACGTTACTTGTATACAAGAAAAACAGTTACTTCCGAGTTTTTCATTATTACGATTTCACCTAGTAAACGAGATTTTAAAATTTCTATTGAAAAATTCGAATACCTATCATAGGTATTTAAACCCACCAATTTGTTATAGGTACATAATGTACCCATAACAAATTGGTGGGTTTTAAATTTAAAACACTTTCCTTGAACAACTAACATCTTGACCTCAAAATAATTTTCTCTTCAAAATTTTAGTTGTCAAGGAAAGAATTTAGTTATCAGCAACAAAATTAAGGTTTTCTTACAGTTGGGGAATAATTCTTCCAGGTAGTGGTTCTCAGTTCCAACTTATGATCCAAATGAAGGAACATGTTGGGTAAACCAAATCCTGACTTGCTAATAAATTGCCGCTGCTTTTGAAAAGAGGCGCTCGCAAGGGACATTGGAGTGGGCTATGCTAGGACTGTGCCATCATTCCGAGTTATCATTCCAAGTTCACTACCTTGGTCAACCAACGTCAATTCACAAATTTCAATGTTTCAGTGAATCCTTGGCCATCAGTGCGGCATGTAACGCTGGTGTGTGGACAATTTATCATTGATGCCATTGAAGGGCACGAAGCACTGATGGCCACGGATTTACTGATATAACTGAAATGTGTGGATCCAACTTTAAAAGGCGTTTTTATTCGATTAAAAATAAATTACTAAAAGAAGCCACCACCTGACGTAGAAAACATCAAAGATGGTTTTCATTTAGCGAGATTATCCTAGGCTGGGCATACCAGGCCAATATTCACGACTAGATTCGGAGCTCCAGGACTATAATAACGCTTGGATAGTTTCAGGGAGATTTCATCCTGTGGTACGCCGCAAGCTGGATGGAGTCCACGGTTGGGCCGACTCTAGTTTTCAGAGCACGCCCAAGTCGAGCCTACAGACCTCAGCCTACAACACTACCACTCCTGTAACCCCCACTACGCATCTCCAGGGCTCTGATAACAATCCATTTAAAAACCTACAGTCAAGAATCTCGAGAGAAACTGCGCCGATTGATGACGACAACAAACACGTAGTTTTCAAACTATACACGGCTTTTTAACTCTGCACATATGCCCCCTCCCCCAACCGTTCCTATTCTTTCTCTGATTAATAGGTACTATCGGTACAACACCCAATAATAAATGCCGAAGAACCAACTCATTTCAAACAAAAATTAATTTGTGGTGATGCGATGACACCTGTAATTTACGGGGGGGATTAAAGGAAGAGAAAACACCCACACATACCTAAGTGAAAGTTCCCGTTGGAGAATCTCACGTTTTACCTACTTCTTTCTTCCTCTCGCTTTCTCCATTCGGCATACTTAAATTAACGTTTTGCCAAGACTTAGCACAACGCACTTAGTGTATCAGGATGTAGATTATGGAATTTGTCCAGAGATACAGGAATGTCCTAAATTTTGGTCGTGGTAAACTTATATGATTTTTAAATAAAACTAGTAGATACCTCTTCTAATCCCAACGATTTTTAGGTTTACGAACAAAAGTTTGAAAGTAGAAATATACCTAATATAGAATAGAATAGTATTCAATTGGGGGGGGGGGGGGGGGGGGGAAACACAAGTAGAAATATATTTGTTTTATCCGAGGATACAAACCCTGAAAAGCCTTTTTACTTATAGTCCAGTCAATAAAGGATTGTAGAGTGCGTTGTCTGAAGTCCAAGGTTTTTCTTCGGAAACATGTTCAGGGTAGTTAGAAAGTAAACATACTAAAAGTCCCCAAGTTTCCGGGCAGGGGAAAGGGAGGGGAGGGGGTTAGAAAGTCCCTTTTTGCGCTTTTTCGCTCATATCATGAAAACGGAGCGTCGTACGTAAAACATCACTATTTATCAAATTAAAGCTTATTAAATTCTCTATAACTTTCATATCATACGTTTTTTCATAAACCGTACCGTTTCCGAGATATACGCTTTTGAAAAGTGACAATTTGCGAAAAAGTTATTTTCACCTCACGTTTTCTGTTAAACTTCCGTCCATATCTTCTAGAATGTTCATCCTATAACAAAAGTCCTCATAATCAATGTTGTAGAGCACTAAATTTCCTTCTTTTATATATACATATATTATTATTTACCATCAACCCGTCAAAAGTGACACCAATTTCAATATTTTTGTTAGGAAATTTGGTGTTTCGCAGTAGTCCTATTTTTCAGAACTTATGTCCTTTCAAGTTTTTTATGTACTAGATATGCATTACGTACTTTAATTCACAGTATATAATGAACCTAAATATTATTTTAGCAGTATATAATGACTCATTATGGAACTTCGCACATCCTTGATGAAAACATGGTGGTAACGAATAATATCCAGGCTCATCATTAGCTGTCCACTGTCACAGACTTGTTATCCACTTTCCATGACGATCCTCCATCGTTGAGTGTGATTAATGGAAACGCAACCATCCATCGGTTGGCCATTAAATTTGGAGAGAAGCTGGTCCAGCTGAAAGGCAATGGACCCACTGCTTCGCTTTGGATTCAGTACCACCCCAACCATCAAAGATGTCACCTGAAGAGTACGACGCACTCTACACCCCCTTTTGGGGCCTTCGTTGACTGGACTATTAGATCAAAGCCCTTATACATAAATATTATTTATAAGAATTTCCGAAACGTCGGCATGACTCTCATTGTGATCAAACCTCATCCAATAATTAATTGAAATACCTACCTACTTGAAACAAATAGAAATGTACAACGTAATGAAACGTACATATTATACGAGAACCTGGATATAGTACATATAGCTTATTATATGGTATATAATACGATATATTATATCCCGGTATATAATACGATATATTATATATTATACCTAATAGTTATAATAAAACTCCCAACATCATGTCCATATTTAAATATGGTTGTGTCTGGTTGCCTATTAGGGCACTTGCGAAGGTTTACTCTTGAACTTTCTTTTGCAAGTGTAAAACTTGATAATAATATTATTATGTCTTTCCGTTGCAGAGATCTATGGTGAAATTCGAAAGTGAATCCTCCATTGAATCCTACGTAACACCCATTTCAAGTCGAGAGTCTCCTTAATTTTGTCAAACATACCTTTTGGTTTATTATTCTTGGAATAATACTCCTATGTTTTTGCGACGGGGGTCAACGACTCCGATCGGCCTCAAAGTTTGACATTATCCGTTTCAAGTGGTCTAGATTCCAAAACCGAAATGTCCGTCCGCCGTCCGCCGTCCAGGCCGTTTTGGGCAGTAGGAATTTTTTTAAAAATCTGAAATTTTGACAAAATACTCGGTTTATCATCTAGTTGTTCCCGCAAGGTTTTCAGCCCGGTCGCCCAAACCCGTGGGGCGTTATGGGGCTAAAATGGGGCTACAGAAGGGGGTTTTTGAAGGCTTTCGGCTATGGGATCGAGTCAGGTGTCGTTTTCGAAGTATTTTTGGACGTAGAATCAATTTTTTGGGGTCCCGCAGCGATCCGATTTCACTGTTGCGATCTATATAGGTATAGGGCTTTCATGGGGCTACAAATGGGATTTTTGAAAGATCCCAGGAGGTCAAATATTTTTCAAGTAAAAAACAAAACAAAATTTGAAAAAAACATTTTTTGAAAAAACAAAATCAAAAAATCTTTCTGAAAAAAGAAATAATAATTTTTTTCATTAACACAGAATTAAATTTCTGCACAAGTAACTTATATCAAAGAATAGTAAACCCTTGTGTAAAATTTGCTGCGTTTTGAGTTTTATATTGGCTCTTTTTGAAATGGGCTTAAGAATCGATCGAGATCCTTGTTAAATATCAAATTTTAAGTGGAGTCTGTCCCTGCAATAAATAATAGTGGATCGGTGCTCAGGCCTAAATCTTGCCCAAAATGTCGGTCGCAAATAGTTACCATTGGGAACGGAGACAAAGGAAATGACTAGAATATTAACACCGGTGAAGATGATGACGACCCTCAAGCACGAGTGATAACTGTCGTGGAGATTAAAGCTGGTAGGTATAAGAGAATTGCGACAGTATTTTATCGTCCTCAGATGTTGACGATAGCGTTTTCTCAGATACTTACTGAAAGTGTAATTGCCGTCGAATCAATGCGCGAGCAAGGGCAAGTTACGCTCAGAACCAGTTAGCGTAAGTTTTAAGTGCGCACTTAGAATTGATACAATGCACCATCAGTTATAATAATAATAATTATTATTATTATTGTGGGTGACGCCCCCACCGTCTGGACAAAGACGAAGTTGGAAAAGAAAACGCCAGACTGCAGTCATTTCCAATTCTAAAAGTTACACAGAATGACCCAGTCTGTTTTTTTTTTGTTTTTTTTTTTGCAAGCTCACAAAACATAATTAGTATTCCTGTAGCATACCCTGGTCAACGGATGTCACAGGTGTACCAATACGCACAAAATGAGTTCCTAATTCTCAATTGTAATGAACGTAAACGTTCATCATTAATTGTGTTGTGTGCCTGGGGGAAAGTCTTCAAAGTAGCTGGGATTTCGCCCCTGGAGTCTTTAGAGGAAGATGAAGGGAGTACCTGAATATCCCTGCCTATCTGCTGACCTCGGAGGCGGTATCGAGGCAGTAATGGGAGACTCGCGATCTCCAGCATCAACACTACATAGTTCGTCCTGAATCTGCAGCTAGTACGGGAACCAGAAGGCTGGCTTCCCTAGACAAATTGTCGCCCACTGACACCCTTGACAGCACCATGACACCATTTACCCAGCACCATGACACCATTAATGCTCACGAACAGAAATGCTTGGGCAGTGTGAACACTTGGTCCTTTTGCGTTCGTATACGGTTTTCAACAAGTATACTCGTTGAAAACCAGCGAACAACGATTTAAAGCCATTTAAGAAAATCCGCTTTCCCGGTGACCACAGATGAATTGTCAACAGTGGTGGCCAAGGTAACGGATTCGCAAGCGTAATAATTTGGTCCACTGACTTGGATTCCCAGACGAGATGTCGATAGGGGAAGCCCTGTCCTCGGTCCCAATCGAAAATGTACTGCGTTGAAATACTCTTATTGTGCAATAAGAATTAACGGTCAGTTAATTTACTCATTTATGATAAAGTTAGCGGTGTAGACCACACCGTCTGGTTGGGACCGTCCGCGTAATTAGCGGTGCTCCCGCTAACGAGACAATTTACCTTTCCTCATTCGTACCGCCGATGGTGGCACTTCCCGTGGCTTGTGACTGCACCATGAGCAGCGGCGGGCGGGCGAATTGACAATAGAGTTTGGCCCATCGGCCCAAATTCCTATTGCAATAAGACTTATTCACACTTAGTGTGAATAATAAAAATAATAAAAATTAAGGTAATTGTTTACTATTACTTTGTCACCTTCAACTTGTTTGCTACTTGAATATGTTATCAGCAATGGCCTAAAAACGACAGATAAACATGTTTGTTGGCCCGGAAAAGTAAGAAAAGTAAGATACTGACTTTAGAAGTCGTCTTCAGATGAGGTACCTACTGGCGTTGGAGTCCGGAGATGTTTCACAAGGTGGCGACAATTGGGTATTGTCTTCGCCGTTGTACAAGTGGCCAATGGCTTTAAAAAGAGCGTGAATACGGCTATTGTAGTCTGGATATGTTCTTCTAAAGATAAATTCTGCAAGGTGACAACTAGATGATGTTTCCTGTTCCCGTACCGCGGCACAGTACCTCATTTGAAGACGACTTCTAAAGTAAGTATCTTACTTTTTTCACTTTTCCGGGCCTTAATAAATGTAAATTCTTTATTAACAAACATAAATATGTCAAATGTCTTCATACTAAAAAAGTTAGAGGTGACAAAGTAATAGTAAACAATTACCAAAATTAATAATTAGAATCGGCAATTTAATGTTGTCAGGGCAAAGGGGAGATTTTGAACACCAACACACCAGGCTCAGGATTCAAATTTGAATGGAACTTTTCATTATGGGTTCCTTGAAGAATGTACGATCTGTCTTGATGTTTTTGCCTGAACAACAAATCTAACAGCAATTTTACCGAAAATCTGTGGAGGGATTTTTCAAAATCTTCACACACATTGCCACGCATTTGTTGTCCGTAGAAGCCTGTTAGTATCATCAGTGAAATAGGCTGTGCTTCTTTGGACCGTCTCACCGCGTTCCAGGCCGACTAACGGTATCCCTGGCGAGTTCAGAGATGGGATTCCTGCGACATCAGGTCATCGTTAGTCATCGTGGTGCAACCCTACCTTTTGTCGCAAATTGTCTTCAGTTAGGATAGTTCAACATAATAATCTTACTGAGGATCATTTCCCACGAAAAAAAAAACCTGCAGATAACACGTTTTCGGCAAAAATATTTTAATGTAAAAGGGCGAAGCATCCAAAACAGAAAAACGTCAGATGATATCTCTTGACGAATTAGCAAATTTGGACACAGTGTCTGAAACTGAAGTGATCTCCGCAATTTAGAGAGATACCAAGATATCTGTCGACCTTTGATCCTCTAAGAGGGGGATAGGAACCGCGTTTTTCGGCAACCCTGTTATTTTTCAAGACTTGAAGCCGAGCCGAAATCCACAGTCAATCTCCGCAGATTGCGGTCTACAATCAAATCTTCCCTCTTCACAGTCTAATCTCCCGAAAATTGGGTTGTTTCAGTGTTATAAACAGTGGGAATTTTCGTTGGTTTCATGCGACCTCGAAAGGAACTGCTGGGTGTCAGCCTTGAACTTGTGATTGGGATCAGGTTTTCTTGTTTTTGTTTTTAGTGAAGGATTTTCCAGATTTATTCATACATAGTAATAATTTACCCAAATTGCCCATGATTTGGTGAACCTTTTCCTATTCGCAGTTTATTTTTTAATCACAATTTGAGCGTCATCTTTGTATCACGTTCTCCAATCACTATTTTAGAGGCATCTCTTTAAACACTTCTGGAGGTGGTCTTTTAATTCAAAAAGTCATGAGTAATAATAAGAAAATATGAAATAACATCCCTCTGGTTTCCCTTTCTTGTACGTTTTCTTTGCTGAACTGTAAGCGGTGGATTCTATTTCCCCGGTGTTAACATTTTTGTTGACTTTCCCTTGAGAGGACATTTAAACAGTTCAGCGAGTCACATTTCGTGAACGTTATCTTGAATCTCGCCCTCCTTCGCTCGGTAGATGATAAGAACTTGCAGGAGGAGCAGGGTCTCCACCACCGCTACGTAGTCCTTGGGTAGGATACCCTTTCCTTGATATTTTGGAATGTAGAGACCTCGGGGTCAACGACTAGGAGCACGTTAGATCCTGAGCCTGTGAGCCGGTACCTACTCGGGCTGACGACCTCTCCCTGGGAGCGGCGGCGTGAGCAGAGAGGCCCCCATCTGATCGCATATTCCATGTGAATGATGGCCTTTTTCTCTGCAGATATACCATCGCTACGTGTGGTGCGAATCATCACTGTGACGCTCCTACAAAGAATTGTTCACGGTATCTGCGGGTTCTATGCATCAATTCTGTTGTGGGGCGAGGCATTAAAACGATGTTTTTTACGGGAAAGTTGGGTTGATAATGCTCTCAACGTTCTTATTTTCAGCCGTTCTTTGATTGGTCCAAGTGATGCAAGTTTGCCAACCTTTGCATCATGCAGATCCATTCACGAAAACCAACAAATTACTTGTCAAAAACCTTCAAATTCTTACGGACCGTTCTCAAATTTTTGTCAGCGAACACAAAGAACTCACGTTAGCGGAAAAAAAATCTGCACCCTCTCGCGGCTCAAAGCGTGAAGTAATAATATTAATGAAGCATAATATTATTATGCTTTCAGTTCAAAACCTCGAAGATTTCGATGAATCGCAACATTAAGGGTTAACCCTTACGGCTACCTATACGGAATTTCGAACTGAAATTTGGTATAATGGAGCTTTAAAGGGCGCAGAATTCGAACATCGGATTATCATACAAGATGTTAGAAATGCGATATTCTGATCTTTTCCGCTGAACAGACCGCCTCCACCACCCAACCATAGCGAACATGAGGGCTCTTTTCAAATTTCAATAAAGCGAGAGCAGTGGCCATGTTCGAGTAAACATGTTTACATGTTTAGCTGCAGCTCTGGTGTTTTGAGTAGCTTTCATCAAAGTCGAGATATTTGAAAATCCGGCAACCCCATGAATTTTTCTCGTTTGAAAACAGCAGGCATGGAATGCAGGGAAAACTACTATTAGAACTTCACCAAAATTGAAACCTACCTTTTGGTTGAAAAATGTGGTGTGAAAAACCTACACACGAAACGTACGTAATCCTTTGATGTAATCCTATGTAATCCGTGATGTACCTAATCCTTTACAACTGCCATCGGGACGTTGAAACTTGATGAGGCACTTCTTTTCAAAATTAACGAACTAGAAAACAATCCACGCAACAACTATCTATTCTCGATGCGAACCAGCAAAAAAACCGAGATCAAAGCAATCTGAGAGACGTCGAGAGGAAACAAAGTACAGAAAATATAACCCTTCTTCCAACTCCTATAACAGTCGATAATATTGTAACAAACACCTAATATTAAAAAATGTTTCAACAATGTGTGTTCATTGACCACAACTATTTTGAATGAATCAACTACCCACATGTGATGGTTGCCATCACATTACCCCCTCTTCACGTCGTCGAGAGCCAGCTGGTTGACGTGGACGATCTTCGTCACTTTCCCGAGCCGAACCCGCTAGAGCACGTCCTGCTCTCCATCACGACCCATGGGCCCGTCCATTGCGGCTGGAGTTTCGGGCAGCACCTCACCGTTCGTTTCGGGTCATGCAGCCAAACCCAGTCCCCAGGCTTGAACTCCTTCTGCTGGGCCCGACGGTCAAAACGCTCCTTCTGCTGCCGCATCTGGACCCCCATGATTCTTGTAGCGCACTCTCTGGTTTCCTGCATGTTCTTCCGAACAGAGAACATACGGAACCGAGAGTGACTCTTCCCTCATGACGGGTCTGACCAAGTCCTCTGGTAGCTGGAGCTCGCGACCATACACCATCGATGCTGGCGAGAAGACGGACGTGACATGGGGCGCACCTCCTGTTGCAGGCCTACAGTAGGCCAGCAGGAAAAGTGGTAGCAACCTGTTCCAATCATTCTGCTTCCGGTTGACGAACTTAGTCAGAAATTTGGTTATCGTTCGATTGAGGCGTTCTACCAGCCCTCCTGACAGTGGGTGGAGTGGGATCGACCGAGTGTGGCTCGTTCCCAGGAGGTGGCTCATTTCCTTAATCAACTTTGATTCAAAGTTACGCACCTGGTCAGAGTGAATTTCAGACGAAACCCCATGCCTGCTGAAGACGTGTTCGACTAGTGCTGTGGCAACTGCCTGTGCTTCTTGGTTGGGGATGGCAACACCCTCTGGCAATTTAGTAATGTACCTAATCTGAGGCTACAAGGACAAACCGATTCCCTTGTCTTGCTTTTGGGAATGGTCCCAGGATGTCAATGCCCATCCTCTCAAACGACCCTCCCGGACGGAGCAGGACTCCGTTGTTAAGGTCCGTTGGCTTTTTGACAAGTGATGCAGGATTTACACCACACCCTCACATCTGACGTCATCCTTGGCCAAAAATAGCGTTGACGTACCTTCCCCAGCGTCTTCTGGAACCCGAATTCATGGTTACAGGTTTATTTCATAGACTAGATGTGATGATTTGTTAACACCTTAATATGTTTTCATTTGTGTGTTCATTTCTGTTACCAATTTTTTTAATCCTCCTCTATTGAAGTAAACATAAATTTTAATAATTTAAAGTGGAAAGAAAGAAAATATCGCGTATCCTTCTATAATGTGAATAAGTAATTTTATTTCCTACTTAACACTAGAAATCAAGTAATACTGGGCTCATTTATATTGAAACCCTTGTTAACAGCCGCGTTAAAGTGCATTTTGATAGTAAGAAGACAAATCAGAGTTTACTCTAACAAAGTGGAAATTTCTGAGTCGGAAATGCAGATATTAAAACGAATAACGTGTCAAAACAGATACTAGATCATCCCATGGCTTCTTTTTGACCTCGTTTTGGGATTCTACGCACCAAAAAACATTAACGTGCCGATTTTTAGCCCGATATGTTGTATCGCTTAGATGCTATGATTTTCCCTCCCCTAAATTGCCGAAATAGCGCACTGTGCGGCGGCCCGACGCTACTTTTTTTTTGGCGGCTGGCGCCGATTTCCAATTCGATTTCGCAGACTCCGCCGACGTCGGGCCGCCCAGCTTCCGCCGTGTTGGGAACTGGTCGTTATAGTTAGAGCAGACGTAAAACTCCCGATGTTGGCCCGACGTATAATACGTACAATACAATAACTGTGCTATTGGGTGCAACATTGGTGGGGATTTTGGGATTAGTGTTGAGTAATTTTTTCATGTAGTGAAGGTACATTAGGAATTGAGCACTAAAAATTTTTCTTTCTATGCATACATTTTCCTTTAGAATTAGAACCTCATTCCTCGAACCTTCATTCCTATGTTCATTGCGTTTTATACCAGGAGCTCAGCCCAGAATTCTCATCATTCGGATTCTATACGAGTTGATTTATTTTTAATTAGAGTTGGTTCTAATCATAAATTCGAACCTTGGTATTTGATGCTGACCGTTTTAATGAAATAAATTTAGTGGAAGTGTTGAGGATGGTCGAAGTTTGGCCAGAAATAATTACTAATAGTCGTACATTCAAATTAAAATTTTCTAGCAGGTAGGTACTAAAAATATTACTTTTTGCAGGACTTGTTCAAATCAACATCGGTCGTAAGCCACCTGTTTCGAACTTTGAGGTGACGGAAATGACCGCACAAGTGAACAAGTCGTCTAGTTTTCGAAGGAAGTCGGTAAGGACCTGATGGGATCTTTTGTTCAGTTATGCGGTGAGGGTGAGGCTTGACGTCTAGAGCCGTAGATGTGGGAGTGTAACACAAGTAGCCGCCACACATCTCCCTCAGACCTCTGGACCATCTCTATTGTCACATGAATCAACCTTTATACGACTGGATAAAAAACCGCTCGATCCGTTTTCTTCTTTTTCCTCTTCTCCCTTCTTTTACGATCGGCTCACTTTACTGTACTAATCTATTCGATGCTTTATGATTCTCAATTCATTCTTGGTTAAGGATATAAGATGTTTCTTCTAACCATAGTACCTACTTATATTGGGAAGTAAATATTGTAGTCATTGTTGTTGCTGCTAATTAGTTGGTTACTTACAACGACTTCCGCATTAAATGCCACTTGAAAGAGGCAAATTTTGCCTCTTTAAGTCAACCGCATGAAAGTGAGAACAATGACAACTCGCAACATAAATATATCAACGCATTCCCCAAGGAAACCTGAAACGGTGGACACCCGTCTATTTAGATAACCCGCCAGTTGGCAATTAGTTGTTACGGTTATCTTTCAAATGTCGGTTACTGTCCAAACATTACATAAAGCGTGGAAGAGAGATAGTCAACTCGGCTCTCCTTCCAATCGCTTATCTTTCTCCAACGGACTATTGTATAGCAGCCGCACAATAGCTACACGAACGAAACCAATTTTAAACTGATCCTGTGCTCAGGTACCTAATGAGTGAAGACTGCGATATAGGTAATATAATAGATGTAAAATATTATGTACCATCCGCCGGATACTACTATGAACTATCCGGTACTAATCTTTTGGGAAAACAAGAGAGGAGTATAATAAAGAAGTTCACTTGATCTTAGCAAAAGCTTCATTAAAAATCACGTTTGCGCCTGCTCACAGCGTTCCGCTGATTCAATGGTCATAAAATTTATATAGGACCTCAAGTGGCTGTACCTTCCCGCATAATCCCACAAAATTTGACCAAAATCAGATCTACATTGAGGAACTTATGGCTGTAACGAGGAAATGCGGACAGACCGACACATAACCAACTTTGCTCAAGAGGTTCCGAAACGCAAAATGCGAGGGGAAGTTTAAATTTTGGAGGACAAAAATTTTATCGATCCCCGAAATTAAAACAAAGCTTCCGCTACCTACGGTAGGCTCGGAAGCAATACCTAAGACTTAAAATAATTTAAGTCAATTATTGTTGTACCTAATGTTGTTAGTTTAGGCCATAACATTATTATGGCAAACTTATATTATGGCAACATAGTATGTTGCCATGTTGTAATAAGAAACATGATATTATCATGTTTCTTATCGGCCGATAAGAAAAATAATATTATTATTGTTTCTTATCGGCCCTTAGTATTCTCCAGTTTTCAACATTCCACTACCAATCCAACGTACTGGGTATAAGCCTAGAATCAAGACGGTTTGCGTATTTAGTTTGATCACAAAGAGACACTCGTTATCGAGTCAACACTGGTGTTTATTAAAGGCAACCTCAAGCCAGGCCCTCAGACTGTCAGACTCCGTAATAAAGTTGTCGTAGGTCAGGGGCGTGCCGTGGCCTTGTCAATTGCGTCACATCATTGTGAGCGAACATGAAGAAACAAAATAAGTTACCGTTGGGTGATATTATAGTTCAGGTTAATTCGAGGAGCACAACAGCGAGTTCTTCAGCAGCAACGAATCTCAGGCAGTTGTGGCAACAACATAGTTTTTAAACGAGTACCTAATCTTTGCTATCAAAAGAACTGTCATCGTTTCATTTTTCAAATCATACCTTTTCTAGAACGTGAGCAGTTTCCCGAATCCCTTCACCAGACCATACCATACACGTACCTATGGATGAAGAAAAGATGGATTTGTGTATGCTAAAAAGATACAACTCTAAGAAAATAGGCACTCTTATCATCGTTGATGATTTTGATTATAATGATGATGAATCCTTTGATAATAAAATTTATTATCAAAGGATTCAAGTTTGATATTTAATATCAAACTTTATATTCATAAATTGGCAAAACAATTGATTGTACAGTAGGTACAGTACTGTAACTGTGTTTATTTCCCTTGACAACTTCAGAGGTGCAAAATTTTATTTTCAAGTAGCTGTAAGAGAATTTCTTACATATTTAATATTGCTTAAGAAAGAGGTTTGTCAAGATTGATATACGTTTTTTTTATTGTGATTTTCATAATAATTATGAAATTATTACAATTATTGTATCAATGTGCTCCGCATATGGGGCACATTGATACAAATGACTTTCCAAAAAAACCTCAAGATGGGTTTTTTAACTCATAAGTTATAGCTATAGCTTTTAGCAAAATCGTTCCCCATTTTTACCCTGTTTCTATCGTTCCCATTTTTTACCCTGTACTTAAAGGGTTAAAAACAAGAACGTCCTCCAAATCCGTCCGACCAAAAACTGTAGTTTTAGCCAGTATACTGGCTTCCCAAAAAAAGTGTATCAATGTGCCCCACTTTCCCCTACTTTTAAAGTTTATCTGAATTTGTATATTCAAGGTGTAGATAGTCCTATCTATACCTCACGTCAGTTCTATAACACCGTTGAGGTTTTATCGCAGGAGTTGAAGCAATGCGGTTGAACGACCCACGAGGAACAATGAAGGAGCAAACCGAAATATCTATGTAGATAAGTCTTCGTGTAAACCACGTTTCCGGCTATTAACCAGAGCAAGGTTTCTTTTCAGACTTTTTTAAATTATACGTTAGAAAAGTATCTATTTTCATTAGGAAGAGAAGATGTTGCACACTTGATAAGGGATGAGCAATAAAGTAGAGGTGGCGTGTGCGCTGTCCCTTTTGGGGCCTCGTCGACATATGGCCCAGGGGTTATTACCGCTTCACAATCACTGGGATACCCGTAGCTTAGAAGTATTAGTGAAGCATATGCGTGCCGGAGCAGTGGCATATGGTCGTCAAACTGCGACATCCACACGACTTCTTCGACTTCGGGTAACATGAGCGACCTGAACCTGCCAGGGAGGTCCGTCACAGCTTCCCCTCCAGACGAACAAAAACTCCAAAGAAGTGGGAGGTAAGCGTCTTTGCCAGGGAAAAAATGACAGGACCTCCACACGTTTTCCGTATCGAATTTTTTAACAACGTCTCATAAATTCATCGGATAAGAGATCGATACATGATTTTACGCCTCCGCTTATAGCTGAAATCGAACCCCTTACTTCGAGTTCCTACTGCATGTGAGCCACGTGGTAGGAAAAATAAAAACTTGACTTTTACGAGGGTGATTTTTTCGGAAGTTGTTCATATAATATATATTACATATATGTACATAATATTTATATATATTACATATATGTACCTACAGCCAATACCCCTACATATTTGCAAATCGAGCCCCTGAATCAATAATCTCCCCATTTTCCCCGCTCGATCTCTCAAGTGTTGAGATCACTTTAGATTGCGTTTTGATCAAGAAAGTTCGACACAATTACTTAATTAATTTGTAATGAGGTATATTGAAAAAACGCTGCAAATTTTACACAAGGGTTTATTATTCTGTGATATAGGTTACTTGTACAGACATTTAATTCTGTCAATAAAAAAAATTTAAAAAAATTTTTTTTTGGATTTTTATATTTCAAAAAAAAATTTTTGGGGGGGATTTTTTTTTCAAAAATGTGTTTTTTCAAAAATTCTTCAATTTTTACTCGAAAAATATTTAACTTCTTGGGATCCTTCAAAAATCCCATTTTTAGCCCCATGAAAGCCCTATAGAACGCCACAGTGAAATCGGATCGTTCCGGGACCCCCAAAAATGGATTCTACGTCCAAAAATACTTCGAAAACGACACCTAACTCGATCCCATAGCTAAAAGCCTTCAAAACACCCCTCCCGTAGCCCCATAGCGCCCCACGGGTTTGGGCGATCGGACTGAAAACCTTGCGGGCACAACTAGATGGTAAACCAAGTATTTTGCCAAAATTTCAGATTTTTAAAAAAATTCCTACTGCCCAAAACGGCCTGGACGGCGCGGCGTACGGCGTACGGCGGACGGACATTTCGGATTTAGAATGTAGACCTCTTGAAACGGATAATGTCAAATTTTGAGGCCGATCGGAGTCGTCGACCCGCGTCGCGAAAACATAGGTGTATTATTCCAAGAATAATAAACCAAAATGCTGAGAATTTTACGATCGTCAAATCAAATCAAATCAAATCAAGTCAAATATATTATATCTTTATTGCTTTGGGAGTAAATACCCATACAATGCTTTGGGTTTTCCAACATACAGAAAAGAAAATATAATAATCGCCTGTTTCAATTTAAACTACGTCAATGAGTGCAGTTGTACAGCGCTTCGATAGAGAGCAAAAGAGACATCCAAACGAACAAAAAAATACACATTTCTCAAAACATACATACTTACATAGGTTTGAGTATACTCAAACAATAAAAAAAACTCAATTTCCAAAATACTGATTTGTTATTTCAATCAAATTTAATTTATTTCAAATAGTATTTGGCTCCGAAACCGAAAAAAACCATTAAACTATGTTTTTTTGGGGGTGCTGAATCTGACCCCCGTTTTCCAGGCCACATCCAAATTTTCGAGGTATTGGCGATTTTTTCGTTTTTTCGGCATTTTTAAGTTTAGAAAATCACAGCTAAACGAGCAGATGCCCAAAAATTTCTCAAAAACTCTCTTCTTACTGACAATTTATCGCTGATTCCAAATATATACATATATGAGTTGGGGTCTAAAACCACGAGAAATGTGTGATTAATTTCCCGATTTTTTCCACTTTAGGAGCTCAAATACACCACGTGGAGCTACTTTTTGGTGGTTTCAGACTTTTCTCGCACTATGCTCGCCAAACTGGATTTTTTAAGACCAATTTCAGATTTTTCCCACCGCTAGAAGTACGCTGGAATAAAGATGGCTAAAATCGTGTCACCCTCCTCCTCCTCCTCCTCGGGCTGTGGCTTTAATATATTAGACTATTATAGTCTAGTATAATACTAGGGGGCCATCCCCTGCTGGCTAAAGCCAGCCAACCTCCCTCAACCCCAACCTCCCCCACCTGGCCTGTGACCACTTCTTCTAACTTTTCGAAAATGAATAGTTTTTTTTTTTTTTTTTTTTCTTAAAGAAATAAGAGGATGATGATGATTGTTCTAGAGCGTTCGAGTCCCTGCCTGCTAAGCTTTTTCATAATTTGGTATTAAATAACGAATTTTGTTATTCAATGTTACATGCGCGATGCAAAATTTAAGAACAAGTAAATAATTTTTTTAATGGAGCAGTGATAAAAAACTAGCAAAAATAAAATTTGTTATTTTCGTTCAGTTGCTGACTGCTTGCCACAGAGTAGGTGATGCCTATCTAAAGTAATGCTTGTTTTCTGTAAAGTATGCTGCTAGCTTGTAGCTAGGGGTCGGAATCCCGCACGATTTTCAATCCCGCGGGATCCCGCAGAATTTTGTAATTAATAAATTAATTTTGTTTAAAAAACTTAATTTCTATTTTACAAAAACGCTGCAAATTTTGCACAAGCGTTTACAATTATTTGACAGAGGTTAATTGCGCAAACATTGTGCCATTAAGAAAATACTTTTGACAAAAAAAAAAAATAATAATAATAATAATAATACCTACCTACTAATAAATAAATAAAAATAAAGTTTATTTTCTGTGAGATCTGGACAAACGTCCAGATGTGGGAGCTCGAAAAAGGGATTAAGTACTCGGAAAATCACAATTTATTTGACCTTCTGGGTTCCTTCAAAAATCTTATTTTCAGTCCCATGAAAGCCCCGCGGGTCTAAATTTCTGATTTAAAAAAATGCCTACTGCCCAAAACGGCTCGGACGACGGACGGACATTCTGTTTTTGGAATCAAGACATACTGGAACGTATAATGTCAAATTTTGAGGCCGAACAGAATTTTTCGACTCCGTCGCTATTGAATAGGTGTATTATTCCAAGAATAATAAACCAAAATGTATTTAAAAATATTTGAACAAATATAAGGAAATAAATGCATTGAAGAGATTGAGATGGAGTCATCCTCTGCAGCTGGGAAATAGCCAACTTGCTGAAAGAAAGACCACCAGAGAAGGTCGGTGAGTTAATAGTTTCCCTCACCCAAATTTGATCGGCGCTGATTGCAGAAATAAGTTCCCATGGGAACCTACAGCTGCAGCTGTAGAGAATGCTCTCTCTGACTCTACTTGTTGGAGGAATCGTCACACAGAATGTATAATGTTGTTGGAAACTTGTTGAGGGTCAGTCAAATAAGACGAGATTTTTTGCCGACGTTTCAAGAGATATATTCTCCTATCATCAGGGCCTAATGAAATGAACAAAACACGAATTTAGACTTTGAATTTAACAATTGATGAAACTATATGATACGATACAAAGTGTATTAGATACGAAACAGTGAAAAGTGTACATAGAACAAATGAATATGATATAAAAAATTTGGAAGGTAAGTAGAGTAAAATGATTGAGTGAGCAAGATTTAAAAATATACGGAGGTACTTTCAAGTGCAGGGAAAAGGGCAGCACACGATGTGAGCCGTCGCTGTCGTACAAATATACTATTATTGTACTATATTATACTATACTGCATATTATGCAAACGAGAGACAGCGCCCTCTCTTTCCCCTCAGATAGGTTAGATAGTCTCTGGATCTTGAGCAGGATCATAGATACCTACCACAATAATCGCAAAAATATTGTGAAATACAGCACAACAGGCTTGAGTAGTACTTACATGAATCACAGGCAATGAGAATGTGATTTACAGTGTGCAGGCTGTGATTCACACCACAGAAAACGCGACTTTTTTAAACAAGAGGAATCCCGCAAAATCTCGCAGGATTGCGACCCCTGCTTGTAGCACAGACCCATAACTGAGGGACAGGCAGCGAAGACAATTTTTCCAGGAGAGCCGAGGGAAAATGTCTAGTGGAACTGTTGACACTGAAGTATTAATACCTAGGTACTCTTAATTAAGATCAAATCTGCTCAGCGTCGACCTTCTTGGCTGTCAATCATGCTGACGGAAATGGTACGACCCCTGACATCACTTTGGGTCATTTCCGTTGCCGCAAAGTAAGGAAAATACATGGAAATTAACTGATGATGGAGAGGAACACGGGAGTTTAGGATAATCATTTGATAACATGGCCCGACACTAAGTCTTGATAAGACGCAATGGAGTCCACAGAGTAACAGAGAACGGCGTCAATGATGGCGTCGCTCCGATTCCAGACATGCGCAGTGACTCCATGGGAAAAGGTCAACAAGGACACGCAGTGTTTGCATGACGATCCTGCTCTTTCCTCAACCAGATAATCATGGCCCAGATGAAAATTATTTCGGAATTCTCCCTTCTTCAGCTTATGTTGTTTCGTTGACTACCAGCCCAGTGCTTCCAACTAGTCATGCACAATGACTTTGAGAGTTTGATAACCTCCACGAATTCTGAGCAGAGGGTTAAAATTGAGAGCATTTAATGCATTTAATTAATTTAATTAATTAAATTTAGAGCATTTAATGCTCTGAGCGTCACATTAAATGTGTAGGACAAATTTTGTCCTAAAAAATCGGGATTTTCTTTTTGTAAGATGTAGCAGTTAGGCATTAAGCTGACTGTGCGATATATATATATTTTCCAAAAATCAGTATGTACCATGCTTAGATATCCCTAAAAATTTGGCCAAAATCGGATGAGAATAATTCTAAATTAGAATTATTGTGAAAGTTGCTCTAATCGCTGTAACGAGGAAATGCGGACGGGCAGACAGACAAGGAACCAAATTTTCTTAGGAAGCTCAGAACCGCAAAATACAAGTAGGTAGGTACGCAATGAGGTACGTTTGGAGGACAAATATTTTTTCGATCCCGAAAGACAAATTTTGAGGCCAATCAAAACTTCCCCCGTCGCGAATGCTGAGGTCTATCATTCCAAGAATTACACACCAAAAAACCAAGTTCAGTTGTCATTAAAAGGGGAGTAAGTGAGATTCAAATCCTACGGTAAATGATAGCTAGCGCGACCGTTGAAAAAAAAAAAAAATTTTAGACAGAAGTGTGGTGGTTCGTAGTCAAAGGAAGGATAACTACAAATCATGTGCAACGTTACGGCTTGGCGGTACCTACTGGCGGATTTTGTCCGTATCCTTCCTGCAATATGTAATTCGTGACAGGAGGGAGTTGCTCTGCAGGGTGTAAGTAAGGAGTTGCACGTGCGCCCATATCCGCTTCCTTAGCTAAATATAGTCAACTTGGGGGAAGATATGAAAATCTGTGAGCACCTGGGCTCTCGAAGACAGACGTCGGTGTGTCTGACTTCCTGATTTACAAAAAAACTCATGTCCCTCGGCCCGCTGCAACCGCTTGCCTTATTCAACGATGGGAAGAAAGTGGCTCAGTAAGAACCTTATCTAAAGTGAGACTGGCAGAGTTGAAAATTCGATTTTGCACTTGGTATAAGTTTTTCTGGACAGACTTGGATCGGTGATCTGTTTCGGATTCATGTTTTCCAAAGAGTTCAAGGATAAAATAGGGGTGTGAAAGTACCTTGAAATCGTTTTCTTATATTATAAGAAAATATTAACTTATATTAACTTATTAAGTTAATACCTATAGGTAAAATTGAACTGATTTGTTCATAACGACATTCTCAAGAAGCTATACACCAAAATTGTTCAATATTGCACATTTTTGGTATTATTGTTTTCGCGACGGGGAAGAAAAATTCAAAAAGCATTTGTGCGTCCTCCGTCCAGACCTTTTCGGACAGTAGGCTCTTTTTTTTTAACCTGAAATTTTGACAAAATACTCGGTTCTTCGTCTATTTGTGTACGCAAAGCTGTCAGTCCACGATGTGGCCTTCATGGGGCACTTCGAAAGGCGCCTAGAGGTCGAATATCGTTTTATTTTCCGGGTAATTTTGGACGTAGTATCCATTTTTTGAACATCACATGTCCTGACTGTCTAAGCACTGTACAAGAATGAAGTTTTTGTTGTTGTAATTTTCTACAAATAATTTTTTATAGAAATTGTATCAATTTTGCACCAAGGAGTAATAAACCCTAGCGTAAAATGTGCAGCGTTTTTTGCTCGTTTTCCAGGATTATCTTGGGCTATAGTGCTTCAATTTTCAAGAAATATCAATAAATGCTGTTTTAAATTTTGTTTTTATCACGTTCAAAAAGCTAAACCTGAATAACTCTGGAAATAAATATTGTCACCTTCAAAAATCTACCCATCAGCCTAGTGACGAAGGACAGTGAAGTGATTTTTGTAAGAAGTGAGACCCGCGGACGCGTACGCGGTTCCGCCGTAGAATGGCCTAATTAGGATAACTTATCAACTTCAAACGTAGTTTTCGTTATATTGGAATTTTCCTGAGGGTTTGGGATTAATTTTATCTTAACGGTCGTGGCTTGTAGTTCATTTCCCACGGCCGAACATTTCAAAACGATGCAGGTACCTGGAAATTCATATATTTTTTAAAATATGGCCTGATCCTTAGCTATTACCCCTCCTATTACCCTCCAGGTTGGGTATTTAGGATCAGTTGCGGTTTTTCGCCCAAAGCCCCTATTAAACGCTCTGTATGTAATAGAGATACTCTTCAAATATCACTGTTTCATTGGAATTCCCTAAACTTGAGTTTAACTTTTCAAAATCTTAACTTCAACCTGCTAGAAAACCGAGGCATTAGAAAATTTCCTAAAATCTGTTTCTAATAGAAATTTACGGTTCACCACTTCATTTCTGGTTCAGAAATTCTGAAGCCGTCTTGAACTAGGTCAGTTACCGCTTTTATAACCTATAGTGTTGCCATAAAGAGCTATTTTTGTCCATCTTTTAGTTCCCAGAGAGGAGAAACTAGTGGGGACAGCAGAAATGATTTGATCAGACATTTATAAAAGAGGTGAATATACCTACCGAACAGTTGACCTTTTCTCAGTAGGTAATGACAAGCACTCCGTTGCAGAAAATTTGGTGGACTACATAGCAACTTTTCGTACCATCTCTTCGCTCTGGTTTTGTCACACCTTTACTCCCGCACACCCTTAAGAATGGAAAAACCAATGTTGCTGCTGAAAAATTATATGGTTATTGATTTTCAGGTCGATGGTAAATAAAATGTCCTTCCTTCGTGTTAATCATTTTGATGCGCTGTCAAATGCCTCAGTTGGTACGATGACTCATCGTTTGTGAAAGCTAAGGGCTCTGTCTCCTTACCTTAGCATCTCGAGTTTTTTCTTTTTCTCAACTTCTTATCGCTGAGCTGGCTCGATAATTCATTCGGTGAAGGGTAAAAAGAAGGAATCGGTGACTCATGCGTTCCATTGCGGTCTTAACATCGTATCGTATTGTGAGGGGATTGTTATGAAACGAAACCATATTATTGCAGACGTCCGGCATAAAACATTTCTTTTATTCCATCATGCGACGGATTTCATGGCTCGGCAAGTTACGACCGTTTCCTCGGAGGACACACCACGTGAGGTATTCATGTGGCCCTTCGCCGCTGCGTCAACATTATTTTTGTGCCCACGTACTCTGAAACGTGATGTCGGTAGTACACTTTTTATGAGCTCTGCACATCCAGGGATGGAGAAAAATGGTTTATTTTTATACAGCAAAAACTCAAAAAGTAAACCCCAGTCTTTAAGAGGAGGCCGTAAATATTGATACGTGATGTCCTTTCGGGATTGTTTTTATGCACGGCATTTTAGGATGAATTACAAATCCACAGACTGTTGGAAATATTCGGCTAGTAGAACCCTTGAGCTCGAAGGCATCAATGAACAACAGCTTGTAAGTACGAGTATAACCATCACCTGGTTCCATTCATAATGTCATTATGTAGGGAACCAGGTTTTTTGTTTGATTGAGAAAGGACCATAAAATTAATGAAAACTTTCAAGTATATCAGAAATAATATCAACCCATATCATTTAATTAGCCGATGTAATCAATTTCGTAACTGAATTCAATACTTCTATAAATTTATAATCTTTACTTTTTTTTTTCACTTCTGCTTTTTGTAAAAAAAAAACAAAAAAAAAAACGCTGCAAATTTTACACAAGGGTTTATTATTCTTTGATATACATTACTTGTGCAGAAATTTAATTCTGTCAATGAAAAAATTTAAAAAAAAAATTTTTTTTTGATTTTTATCTCAAAAAAACTTTTTTTTGTTTTTTTTTGTTCAAAAATGTGTTTTTTCAAAAATTCCGTATTTTTTACTCGAAAAATATTTAACATCCTGGGATCCTTCAAAAATCCCATTTTTAGCCCCATGAGAGCCCTATAGATCGGCACAGTGAAATCGGATCGTTCCGGGACCCCAAAAAATGGATTCTACGTCCAAAAATACTTCGAAAACGACACCTAACTCGATACCATAGCTAAAAGCCTTCAAAAAACCCCTCCCGTAGCCCCATTATAGCCCCAGAGCGCCCCACGGGTTTGGGCGATCGGACTGAAAACCTTGCGGGCACAACTAGATGGTAAACCAAGTATTTTGTCGAAATTTCAGATTTTTTAAAAAATTCCTACTACCCAAAACGGCCTGGACGGCGTACGGCGTACGGCGGACGGACATTTCGGATTTAGAATGTAGACCACTTGAAACGGATAATGTCAAATTTTGAGCCCGATCGGAGTCGTCGACCCGCGTCGCGAAAACATAGGTGTATTATTCCAAGAATAATAAACCAAAACCTAATTTATTTCATGGCTGTATGTAAAGTAACATTGCACTCTAACACTGACTAGTCTTCAAATATCACACAGAAACACAAAAACGACTAGGGGAAGAATAACCGTTAAATAAAATCTTCGAAATATTACATGGAGGCACGAAACAAAAAAACAAAAAATAAATAAATAAAAAAACTAGAAAAAGTTGGAAAGGTCTTCACAAAATTTTAAATATTATTTTAACGTATTATTAATAATTATATTATTACTTAACCCACACAGCGTGGTAATGTTTTTTGGCAGTTAGGTCAAGGCTAATGCAGGTTATAACAGAAATCATTTGAAGGGTAAGTAGGGAAAAGGAGTACCATTTTACAAAAATGTTCAGGATCGCAAAAATAAACGTTATTTACTCGTGAGGTAAGTAGTTTATTCTCACCAACGCCGTATAACCCCAAATGCAATAAAGAACATTTTAACTTGAATATAGTACTTACCACGACTTAATAAAGTTTAGTTTTGCGTTCCTGAGCATTTTTGTAAAATGGAGTCTTACCCTTTTTATTTGGTAGTCCTCTCATAATATGAGAGCATATTATGCTATCTACCCCGCGCTCCACTGGTCTAGTACGCTATCTACATCTCTACAGTGGTCTAGTATGCTATGTACGATTTGAAAATGGCAAGTTATTGTTAATTAACTATATCAATATTAATATTGAGCAAACATGGCATAAGTTCGTCGTTCGTCGCATATTATTGCATGGGGGATGTATGCCTCACGTCGTCGAAAAAGGCGTTGAAGGAGTCGTCTGGATGAAGAGAACGCCACCGTTCCTCTTTTAATTTGCGTTCCAACGAGTTACAAGCGCCGTGCTCCTTTATACCATAGCGATTTTTGACTACTCGCCGAAGGCCTTCAATAGTCCGAGTGTGAGCTTTGGTTGTTGGGTCGATAAAATTTCCGGAATGGTTGACTGTCAAGGGCACGTACAATTGAGTGCCTAGGGATCTGTATGTTGCCCATCTATCAGAAATACGTAAGTATTCACATGAAATACCAGCAACGAATACAAATACCCAGATCCAAGGTGCAGATAGCAAACACGCTGATGTAGATAGTACTATAGTATAGTAGATAGTGCTATAGCGTCCATGTAGGTCCATAAAACTGTTTACCCCCATCAATGCCTCACATGAGCTTACTGTGTTTGGTATTATACCTAACTGAAAACCTTACGAGCATAATTCTGACAAGTGCCAAGTATTACACACCTACTCGGCACTTGTCTTTATAGTAAATTTTATTTTAATTGCAGAACTTTAATTGCCGAAAAATTCCTTCTACCAAAAAAGTACGACGTACATCAGGCGGGCAGTGAATTTGTGAATAATTCTATAATATATCAAGATATTATCTAAATTTTGTAAAACACAAAAACTCAGTCTTCTGAAAAAAAGAAGAAGACATTCCAACTTCTGAACTGTATCGTAAAAAATAAATTCCCCCTCCTCTCTTAACAATAATTGTTAAAAGTTTGTTTCTTCTTCTTCTAATAGCTAATAATAATAATTAAAAATAATAATAAAAATAAAATAAAATAATAATAAATTTTAATAATAATAAAATGATTAAAAATAATAAATTTTTTTAATTATTAAAAAAGAAAGTCAAACAATGGAATGAAATAGATTACAACCTGCACTCGAACTACGACTGAACAAGCCCTAAAAACTATAGGTTTTGTAGGGGGTTTCCCTGGCTGCTTGGTATTATACACGAAGAGGTTTTCTGGTGACGTCCATTAGATCAGCCATGTTCTTGGAAGTATGTATTTTTCCAAAAATACATTGGTTACGTTTCTGCCCAGACTGGGAGGGCCCTATTCATACCTACAGACAGAGCATGGCATAAACTAAGGTGCAAGGTCTTTACAAGAGGATTATGGAATATAATATATCTGATATACTTATTTAAAGCTAGGTACTAAATATAGATCGAACGGATTGAAAAATATTTACATAGGTAACTAGAGGAGAATGACACGTGGTATCTTACCATGGGAGAGGTAGATCACAAAATGCAGAAGAGATAAAATCACAGTGTAGACTATTTACAAACACCGACTGTAGAAAGCACAGTGCATACTATGTACAGATGAGGGTATTTACAAATATTTTCGGAACTGTAGTAAAAAAGGAATCAGATGAGCATGTGGGAATCGAGATATGGTTATCAGGCTGCAGGTTACAATAGACACGTTTCGTAAAGGTTACAAGTGAAGGTTATAATGACATGATGTTGTGTTGGTTCTATACAATTTACTTAGGCAGAATCACAATAAAATTCACAAAAAACAATACAGAATGAAGCAATGATTTATTAAAGAAGAGCTTTATTTGGTCATCTTGATCCTAAAAGACTGTAGTAAATCCTACTCAAGCCATTTGTGTCTCTCCTGTGGTTTACTGCTTTTTCTTTATTCTGGAGAATATGGCATGCCTCTTTAAATTCACGTTTTTTCTTATTCTTTTCAAATCCCTTAATTTCAAAATCACTAAATTGAAATTGATGGCTAGTTTCAGCTACGTGAGTGGCAAGTGCTGTCTTTTGGTTTGTTTGGGGTTGCGTTAGTGCCTTAGCCGAGTCACGGATGTGTTCTGACATTCTGACACCTGAAAGCCTACTAGATTGTCCTATGTACATCTTATTGCAGTTAGTTTGACAGGGAATTGAATATATGAAATTGGACTGTTCTTCCCTCCGTAAAGGGTCTTTTAATTTGGAATAGAATTTTTTGTTCGATTGAGGACCATCTGTATCTCAAAGCTCCACTCAACCGACTCGTCCTTACTATGCCTCTGTTCGGTATTGTGGTGGGGTATCTAATAAAATTGGAAATAGATTAAAACAATTTGATCCTAATGTAAAAGTTGCATATAAAAATCCTCAATCGAACAAAAAATTCTATTCCAAATTAAAAGACCCTTTACGGAGGGAAGAACAGTCCAATTTCATGTATTCAATTCCCTGTCAAACTAACTGCAATAAGATGTACATAGGACAATCTAGTAGGCTTTCAGGTGTCAGAATGTCAGAACACATCCGTGACTCGGCTAAGGCACTAACGCAACCCCAAACAAACCAAAAGACAGCACTTGCCACTCACGTAGCTGAAACTAGCCATCAATTTCAATTTAGTTATTTTGAAATTAAGGGATTTGAAAAGAATAAGAAAAAACGTGAATTTAAAGAGGCATGCCATATTCTCCAGAATAAAGAAAAAGCAGTAAACCACAGGAGAGACACAAATGGCTTGGGTAGGATTTACTACAGTCTTTTAGGATCAAGATGACCAAATAAAGCTCTTCTTTAATAAATCATTGCTTCATTCTGTATTGTTTTTTGTGAATTTTATTGTGATTCTGCCTAAGTAAATTGTATAGAACCAACACAACATCATGTCATTGTAACCTTCACTTGTAACCTTTACGAAACGTGTCTATTGTAACCTGCAGCCTGATAACCATATCTCAATTCCCACATGCTCATCTGATTCCTTTTTTACTACAGTTCCGAAAATATTTGTAAATACCCTCATCTGTACATAGTATGCACTGTGCTTTCTACAGTCGGTGTTTGTAAATAGTCTACACTGTGATTTTATCTCTTCTGCATTTTGTGATCTACCTCTCCCATGGTAAGATACCACGTGTCATTCTCCTCTAGTTACCTATGTAAATATTTTTCAATCCGTTCGATCTATATTTAGTACCTAGCTTTAAATAAGTATATCAGATATATTATATTCCATAATCCTCTTGTAAAGACCTTGCACCTTAGTTTATACCATGCTCTGTCTGTAGGTATGAATAGGGCCCTCCCAGTCTGGGCAGAAACGTAACCAATGTATTTTTGGAAAAATACATACTTCCAAGAACATGGCTGATCTAATGGAATTCACCAGAAAACCTCTTCGTGCCTAAAAACTATACACGCAGGTAAAATGATCCAGCAGGAGAAAATAGAAAGGGGGAAAAACATTTGACAAAGAAGAGGAAATAAATATAATAGGACCCTCAAAGAAAGGACGTGGCATTTGGCTACCGAACGTTATTACATCCCTAATTGGTTAGGTTGGCACGCGACACGGAGTTGGAGCCCGAAGAACATCACCGTGCGAAATTGGGTGATTCAAGGAGTGACAGATATTGTGACAGATGGTATAAGGTGATTGTAAAAATCTTACGAAACCCGATGTGCCATGAGCCAAGAATGTTGCAATACTTAAGATGACCAATGGTCATTGACCATACAAGGTCGCAAAATGATTTAATGAGACTATGTCCTGATAATCGTAGGCTCCGAAGGAATTACTTTCCATGGTTAACAATAATTATTATTGTTCGTGTAGTATTATTATATAAGTACTCCAAGAAAAATGGGAAATCCTGAACTCTTATTTGGTGAACATACGAGGGTGTATCAGTCAAATCGTGACGACCAATTAAGTTTTGAGCACTAATGCGCTGGAGGAAAAAAATCTCTTTCGATATGGTTCCAAACGTTCATCTCCAGGAAGTAAATCCTAACCACTGAAGTCGAAAATACCCATCATTAAGATATTAAGAAGCAGTCATTTAAAGACGATTACGAACAAGTTTCACTTTAAAAAAACCTCCGGACATCGAAAATAAATGGGCAATGGTATTCAGACTTACTGGCCCTTCAGGGGGGGCTCAGGATTATAAGTGTGATGGTGGCGTACCGTATAGCTGTAGGGTCTGGTCGTGATCGTGACGGAATTTTCCCATAGAAGTTTCAGGGCGACACGGATCTAATTGCGGTCACGACCCCAAACTCAGTTACCCGCTCTTCACCCAGTAATGACCATCTTCTTCTACAGAGAACAGAAAAAACAACCAACTGAAACGCCGACTTCAGTGAAGGATTCTCACTGAAGACACTGCTCAACATCCTTCAAGGAAGTTGTTTTTTCTTTGTTTTTGTCGACCATCTTTGACGAATACCAGCGATAAATCTACCGTGGCCATCTTCCCTGCCATGGGCTAATTGATTGAACGATTGAATAGCCAAAACACCAAAACTTCGTTAACTTGTGAATGTGTGTTCAATTACCACATCTACTCCGATTTGTTCAACCGATCCAATCGCCAATTTTAATCAGGCATTTAGGTTGACGAGGAATAGGTCTGATAAAAATTTCGAGTTGATTTTCCTGTTGGGAGAATCGCTGGAGGGAAATTCTGTGTAGAGAATCAAGTGCCCGATTTTTAGTTGTCAAACTTTGAAAAATTGTAGCCCCCTTACTTTCAATTTTTGAGAGTCGCGGTTGGTATCATTCTGTTCATAAAGGTCTAAGCTTTCAAAAGGTAATCCCCGATTTTTTTCCAGGACTTTTTGGAGCGAGTAGAGAGACGAATATAAGAAAGAAAAAAAACGGTGTAAAATGTGAACTTTGCTCATTTCCCTGCTAACCAGACAATCTCATGTGTTTTCGAAGATCGTGAAGTATCAAATTATCTAGCCTCGAATCGAAGGCTCGCAAAATAAACTCGTACCCACCTACCGACGATCTTCGAATAACTTCCGAACGGGTTATTGCACTGAAATCGTTTTGTACTCGTTGAAATTAGCGTAAAGAGCTCGTTTTAACCGACGTAGTTCCATTCAAGCCCGACGCCAAAAGTGCTACCGGGTTTTGTCGTTTCGAAAAATGTTCTAGTAGGTAGGTAATTCCTAGTAAACGAATAGTATTGTTTGCCGTTTTTTGAGGTTTTTGATGGTTTTAAAAGGTTTTAAACTAAATGTAAGTAGGTATATATTCGGAATCTACAGTAAATTTGCTATAAGATGAGTGTCTTTTGAAGAAGTTGGGTTGAAGTCGGCGATTACTGGAAAATTCAGTGTATAGGAAGGTCTCCGGTATTTTGCACAAGAATGCATTTATATAATGCAGCTATTTATTTTGCTCAATAATACAACAAAGCACTACTTTTTTTAATTCTTCATGAGATTAACGTATTTTTCAAACGCTGTTCAGAGACCAACCAAAACCAACCGCTGGCTTGTGTTTTTCGGTAGGTTTGAAAGAATCAAATCACTGAGGTAGAAAACAATATGCTTCATGGCCTACGGTGAGGAGGAAGCCCGTATCCGGGCGAATCATCGTTGGTTCTGCCAGACCGTGAAATATATGGTAAATAGTGGAGCTTCCTCGACCTTCTGTTTGACCGCTGTTGCCCCCTCGTCGCCAGGAATGTGATTACTTCACCAACTGGAGCCCTTACATGAATGAGGAGAAGGCAAGAATTTACATAAAATTTGGAGGGAAAGCCAAAGCCACTCCATATGCTTTGAGCGATAAGCACGAATTTTAAACATACCAGGTGCCGAACGTCATGTTGAACCAATATGTTTCATCGAAAAATCCATTGTCATGGTTAGAATAGAGGTTAATTGAATTTCAAATAACGCCCGAAAAAGAATAATTAGGGTAATTATTTTTGGAGCGTCGCTACTCAGAGTTAATTGTCATAACTAATAACTGTTATTTCATTCATCTTCTTTGATAAGAGCTACCTACATGTTCTTGAGAATGGATTAAATATTTAAATCGTCGATATAGCTTTTGCCGAGAAAATTTATGTTCTGCGAGGCCGCCAAAATAGTGGATATTTCTTTAGTAGGTACCTATATTATAGTATCGGGACAATGAAAATCACCCAAGTCAATCCAACAACTGTCGAACAAACAATATTCATTCCAGTATCGGCAGCTCATTATGTGGCTAGCCGCATACAATGCGCTGCCGGATGTCCCGAGGCGTCGCAGACTGTCTAATCACCGAAAAAGCTCTGGCGATGATTGTCACACCGGTTTTTAGTTGTCACGTTATTATTTTCTTTTTCCTATTGAGGCTCGCACTCGTTCGCACGAAGCGGTCAAACCACCAGCACGCTCCCAATCTGTTGCCGAAGCCGAACGGAGAACAGACGTAATTATGTGGGCATCACGTCTTTACATTGGTTTTTTATGATTTTGTGTTGGACGAAAAAAAAAGTCAGACACAGATGCAGTGCGTCTCAGGAGTACAGATGCGGGTTTTGTACCGTTTTGTGTGTTTTCGACTGCAGTGACCTGCGGATGTACTCCTGCTGATCTGCTGAAGATTCCTTCTCCTTTGAGATTTTGCTAATAGAAAGAAATCATCAGATCGTTGATTGATTTTTTAATTTACTTTTTTGCTAATCTTGAATTTTTGGGTCGAAGCACCTGTGGTTCGTATTGATAGTGCATTCGATCAAGTTGTAATCCCCGCCACATCAAACAATAATTGAATAAAGGGCAACGCGACCGTTTGAACCATTCTGATATCCGGTGCTATTAGTGTGTCCAGACGAGAAAATGTGGCAATTCCCAATTAGCCAATAACGCTGAATAGCAAATGGCTTGGACGGGCATAAACATAACCTTCGGTCTTATCTAATCAGTGCAACTGGCATCAAGTTGGTCTAGAAACGGAGGTTATTTCGATTTCAATGTCCCTCACACGTATCCGTTGATTAGATGAGTGAGATGTTGTTGGAGGGCCAGTGATATAAATAAATAAATTATAGCAATACTGAATACCTACACAATAATAATAATTTGATTGAAATTATTTCAATGATTGAAAACTCAAATTCTTAGCAAATATAATGAAATAGTGAATTTTATTTCTTTGTTAGTGCTGAAGGATGGTAAGATTGATGAAAGCGAGGATGTTCGAAAGTTGCCGTGCGTGTTTTTCGCCATGCGTGGCCCCTCGTCGGAACGAAAAGTAAATTGGCCAGGGAGGAATCGGTCCTCCCACCTGGGGTCTGAGGAGGTCATCATCCTACGGTTTTCGAGGGTGCACCTGCCTCTCATCCGGAACCACTCGGATCATTGCAAAGTGTATCATGAAACAGGAGAAATTAGCGTAATGTAAGATAAGAGTTCATTGTCCTCTCGTCTCTACAGTAGGTCAGAGCCCTTTGTTGCGTCGGTACTTATTATTACCGGCAACCCGGAAGGGGTGGCACCTGTTTGTTCAAAGGACTTCCGCTGATGGAGCTGACAGGTCCTAGCTGAGAGAGATCGTGTATGATCCAAGTTTGTTGGATCTCACAAGTTTAATTATTATTAGATAAAGCAAAAATTAAGTCAATTTCACTTACCAAATTCCATAACTTCTGAGCTCACTTTTTACCGTTCTGAAGAGGAACAATAAAATATTTCCATTTTGTAAAAAAAAGAAACTCAAGTTCAATTTACACATTTTACGCATGTCATGTTTATTATATTAAATTAATTAAATTTATCCTACTTTTATTTTATTAAATTGCTTTAGACTAAAGTAGTCGATATATCGGTTTCCCAGGGGTAAACCTAACTTATTTTGGGGACGACGATCAATTAACACAAATTATTTTAAACTTTCAAGATTCTGCAAAAGTAGTGTTACATGTACCTTCGTAAGTACTTTTATCTAATTTGTATTTACAATTATTAATTACTCGATATTTACTCAACTTTTCTCACTATTTATTTTATTACATTGTGATGAGAAAATGGAAATTTTTAGTACAGGTAGGTCTACGCTCAAATTTTAAACTCACATTGAACTCATTTTGCTTGAACGAAGTACCTAGTAGGTTGGTAGTTCTTCTGTGTGGAAGAACCTGGGGCCCCCAAGGTCTCACGGGGCGAAACTCAATTCCGAAAGAAGTTGTAGAAAAAGACGAGGAGAATAAACATGAAGGAAGAAGAATCAATAACGATTTAACTTCTCGTTTCTTTCATACTTTGAAGAGAGTTGAACTTTTTCAATTCCGCTTTTAAGGGCACGATACATTTAAAGAGATGACAGAAAATTATACAGCTGCTTGTCGCCGAATAATCTTCATAAGTGACGATCACAACCTCAAGTTGATGGAAAGGTTCTGTTTTTGAAAGACAAATTTCTTCTCACTTCCTTCTGTCGATGATAGCCTTCTGCGAGGAAAGAAGAGAAGAAGTCTACTCATCTTCTGTCCAATTAGGGATGCGAGTGATCGCTCTCGTGTTCACCGATTTCATTATCGGTTTTTCGAATCAATTGGCGAGAAAGAACGGGAATATCCGGCTCGGTCCGTGTAACCATTACGTTCTGACAACGGAAGATCGGATCACGGCAGGCATTTATGGGAAGTTAATTAAAGTCCTGAATTCCCTCGCAATTCTAGAGATGGTTATTTTCTTGTAATTGTTACAGACATTATTCATTTTTTGAAATACCTATAGGTAGAGGCACGTCTCTTACTTGCTCAGCTCAATGGTGGTACCACTGCTTTAATTCGAAGTTGGGGATAATCCTCTTTTACTGAGCAGTACTTTGGTTTCATTTTCCATGTGCCCATATCGTAAATTCTGTGCGTTTCGTAAGAAATTTCCCTGCTTCAATCACCTCGAACTGAAGTTTTTTTTCGTCTCAATTACTTCGCTTCAGTAAATTTATTAGTTTCTTGTTCATGGAACAATCTTCAACCTCCACGAAACGGACGACACTTGGCTTTCGGGATAATTGGATATTGAAAAACATTGGAAACGAGGAGACCGATTTTCCTAGGAAGCCATTTGCCGAAGACTAAAATCTCAGTTCGACGTTTCTTGTTCCGCGCCACATGATTGACCAAGTTTAGTTTCATGGCTCAGCAGACCGTGAAACAAGCTGGGCGGATGCTTTGAGTGTCCCAATGGTCCAAGGAGCCCGTGTTATTCCAATCGCCTTCTCATCAGGACACCATTTTCGTATATTATTCCTAATAATCCCTCCGAGGAGTGTCTGAGCGAGCTAAGGCGGCATGCCACAGAAGTGTTTTTTCGTTTCATTTTTGTTTTTATTTCTGATTTGCAGTTATTCAAAATGCAGACTAGTTGCAGATATTCAAAATGCAGACTAGTTGCAGATATTCAAAATGCAACTATTTCTTAATGGCTACTCAATAGGCCAGGGGCCTATTTTTAGCAAGAGGGCCCATTTCCAAACTGATTCCTCAATCCCCCACAGCCAAATTACTTTAAAAACCCCATCTCCAGTTTTTCCCCCTATTGATACAAAATACTTACCAATGATTACTTATTACAAAACGTGCAGTTGGTTAAGTGAGCAAACATGACATCATTTTTTTTTTATTCAAATTAAATTTAATATAATTTAATAGTAAAATTTTTACTAAATAAATATAGGTACCTACATAAAAAACTTGTGCTTTTTATTCAAATTAAATTAAATTAAATTTAATAGTAAAATTTTTACTAAATAAATATAGGTACCTACATAAAAAACTTGTGCAGGCTTTCCACTTGTTGAGCTTTTTAAAAGTACAACTATGATACATCCTTCTAAAATATTAGTCATTCTTATAACATGTAACACAACGATAATTGCCAGTTTGAAATAGCAATTTGTGTTAATTAATAGGGGTCGTCGATATGTAGACCTCGTCGACTACAAAATACTTTGGAGTTTCTCGGATTTATACGGCAGCAATCGTAATAATAAGTTGCACTGTCAGGTAGGGATGCTTGATCCACCTGTGTTAAAGACATTTTTTTGTTTGACAATGAAGTTATTGCTTTGCAAAATGTGCCCGTGAAAGCCCCATAGATCCCCACGGTGAAATCGGATCACTGTGGGATCCCCTAAAAATAGATTCTACGTCCATTAACAATTTATTTGGTTGATTAATTCAGTACAACGGTAGTTCATTTTACAACGTAATTGGCATTATAGGCGGCCGGGAACTGTAGAGTGCCCTCTAATCTTCACCAGGTAATGGGGGGAATGGATCCTCCTCAAGAGGCGTTGCGTTCTCCTCGTCAACCGGAAACAGAGACGAGCACATTAGTACATTTTTCGACAGCGTACCGCAGATAGGGTACAGAACAAACACACTGACCTAACGGGGGCTCAAGGAGCCCCCATTGTGTGTCGCCGTCTGAAAGCAGCCCATATGAAGCCGCTACCATATACCGTCCTCTTCGCAGCCCATTCCAGGATGAAGGAGGGAAACAGTTGCTGGACTCTTCTCGCAGAGTGCCTTTCCCACAATCCTCGCCAGTGGAGGATGGCGGGCAGAACTCGCACCAACGTCGCTCCAGTCATCTCCTGCACAGCTGCCAACACGTCTCGTACTTCGCTGTTTTCGTCTGCCGGAGCGTATCCATCGGGAAGGCAGTGCTGTTGGTAGAAATAGCTACTTCGACGATGTAGGCCATTCTCTCTCTTCACAATTATATCAGGTCTTAGTCTCCGTTCTCCTATTCTGATGAGAGTCTCCGACCACACCTGCCATCCCTTGCGACGGGAGTATTCGCTGAAAAGGCCGCATACCGCGTTGTGGCGTTTACACCGTGCCTCTCGCATTGCAGGGCGAATTTGCAGGGCGTGGTTTGCCGTTTCTCGTTGTCCGCATCCTTCGCGACAGGTGGGATCACCTAGTCGGCCTCTGGTCATCCGTGCTCGTAGGGGTATTCCTGCTGAGAACGTCTTGAGTGCTGCTAGGGCCCTCCACAATTTTCATATCGGCGCCATCGGTGGTCCCATGCCAAGCCAACGCTCGTGTGTGGCGTCTTTCCTGTGCAGTGGAGGTATTCTCCTCGTTTTCCTCGCGGAATAGCACGTTTCGGGCATCACCAATTCGAGTTTTTTTCAACTCGGGTATGAGGGTTGCAAACTCCATGATTCTTATTCCTCCATCCGCCATCGTTGCATAGAAGAAGGCATTTGGGAGGTCGTGGGGGAGTTTTAGGAACGTGCGAAGTATGGTAGGTACGTATCCTCACGTCGAGCCACCAGAGCTGCTTCTTTGTCACTTCTGTCAAGACTAATCCATGGAGTAGGGAGGGCTGCCAGTGTGTTCGAATTGCTTCCAACTTGTTGAGCGGTTTGAGGGGAGCGGCAATTATCCGTCGGAGATCAGCAATCACGTTGTTGGGGTCTGGTCTGATTGGTCCGTAGGGGGTGAATGTGACACCGAGGTATTTCCACGATGAGTCCGACCGTGCCACAGGTACGCCCTCAAGATGTCCCAAGCTAGAGGCCACCCACCACAAGCCTTCCTCCCCTGGGTACCAGTGGGACATATAACGATTTGGTGGCGTTGATGCTCAGTCTGCAATGGCCAAGGGCTGTCCGGAATTCCTGTAGTAGCAGCTTGATTCTTGCTGCCGATGTAGCCAGCAAGCAGACGTCTGCAAAAGCGATTGCACGCCAGCGCTGCCTCCGGTAAGTGATTCCTACTCGGCTCGGTGATGACATTAGCACATGGTCCATCACTATGTTGAAAAGGGTGCCAGACAAGGGGTCACCTTGTTGTATACCTGCCTGACAACTAACCTGTTGACCACCGAGCATTGTCCTGGAGGAGCTGTACAGGTTTGTGATGTATCACACCAAGGGTGGTGGCCAACCTCTTGCTATCATTATCATTTTGATCGCGCTGTGGCTCACGGAATCAAACGCCCTGGCTACATCAACCACCAGCATGTGGAGTTCTTTCATTTTTAACCGTGCAGTTTCAGGATGCTGCTTTTCAAGATGATGCTTTGTCCAATTCCATCTACGTGGCTAATAAGTCCCCTCTGATCTCTACAATGTTTTACGTTGTGCATCATTCGTGCTGCCAAAATTTTGTGGAGGTGGCGGAGGATCACCGATGGGACCGTTATGGGGCGGAACAGGTCGGGGCGCACAGGATGAGCAACTTTGGGAATCAAGGTTGTTCGACCAAGTGACATCCAGCTGGAGGCTTCATTTTGTTTTAGGACGGCGTTAAAAATCAGTCTCTTATACTTGTAGGGCAATGCGTTCCATTGGGCTGGCGTAATACCGTCATCTCCTGCAGCTCCTCGTCGCAGTCTGTTATCCCCAATTTCCCGGTCTGTGACCGGGTTGAAGACGGTAGAGAGCGTGTCTGCACTGGGGTGAACGGTTGCGTCAGTTGGCCATTGGGTTGATCCTTGCTCAAACGCCGTTTCCAATAATCAATCTGGCTGTGCTTGAGTAGGCAGCACTCAGTCGGGCTCGTCCATCAGTGAGGATGTCGTCCATTACTGCTCGTCTGTCTTTTTTCCACAGCTCATTGAGTGGGACTGTCGGACTCTCATGACGCTCACCTGTACGGTGGGGATTTCTGCGATGTGGTTCCCCAAATTTTGCCACGATCCATCGGTGCACGTCCCCCATTCCATCCTGTGCGCCTAAAATCCTTCGCAGCCCGGGAATCAGGTGTAACGAAAACCCCTCCCGTAGCCCCATTTTAGTCCCATAGCGCCCCACGGGTTGGGGCAATCGAGCAGAAAAGCTTGCGGGCACAACGGGCACAACTAGATGGTAAACCGAGTACCGAGTGACAAATTTTCAGATTAAAAAAAAAAAAAAAAAAAAAGCAAAAAACTGCCCAACGGCGTACGGCAGACGGACATTTCATTTTTTGGAATCTAGACATCTTGAAACGGATAATGTCAAATTTTGAGGCTGATTTGAATTTTCGACCTCCGTCGCAATTACGTAGCTGTATTATTCCAAGAATAATAAACCAAAAATAATTTACAGCAGTACAGTCCCTCATTTCCATCTCCCTAACCCTTATATTTTCTTAAAAATTCTCTAATGAAAATCACATTGGATTTTACGAATGAATAAATTTATAAATTGTCCTGAAGCACAACTTCTAGGTGAGTTTTCTTGAATTTAGTAACGTTAGAGATACATGACCCACCATCCAAGAAAGGGAGGGTCAAACATCACGAGGGTGGGGTCAAACCTCCCTAACTCTAGGGATGATTGACCCTTTTAGTAATGTGTGAAAAAAACGTTGCTAATAAGGAGATCCTTTACAGTTTGTAATCAATTTTTCTGTTCCTAAGTGTAGGTACATAATATGTACCTACAGTCATGAGTCGATTTATGGGCTCCAACGGCGTCAGAATATTATTCTGACGCCGTTGGAGCCCATAAATCGACTCATGACTGTAATATCTGGGCAAAATTGAAGGGGGGGTCAAACATCCCTTGTCTCCCCTATACCTACATACATAAGGATACATTATGTAACAGCAAATGATGCTCACAATAATACTAAAGAGCATTATATTGTTAATATAATGTAATAGTATTATATTATGGATCATGGATATTGCAGTAATGTTGGTCGAATATCTATGAATTGAATCCCCTGAAAAGTAGGTACGTAGTTTCAAGCGCCAATAGCGTCACTAGTTCCTTGAAGATAGTAAGCGTTGTCAACGCAATCGGAAGTTTTAAGGTTGAGATTCCCGAGAGAAAAAACGACAAGTAGAGGCGGCCTTTGAGAAAAAAAAAAAAAAAGAAAAAAAGAAAAAGAAAGAACGGAAGGAGAGGTGCACAGTAGCCCAAGAGCATTAGGAGGTAATGAAGATCCCCTAAATCTCCGACCTGGGTGGGCTGGTCTTTAGAAACTCTTTCATGTATAGTGACGAGTGTGGCGACTGTAGGTTCATGTTGCGTCAGTAGTTTAATCTGTGGCCGAATGTTACGTCCGATTGGTGAAAAAATGCTCATGAGCATTTAACCTTATATGAATATAAGGTTAAATGTTTTTAACCTTATATGAATATAAGGTTAAATGTTTTTACTGAAGTAAAATTTACCATAAGGGTAAATTACATATTAAGGGATACTAGCACTCAGACATAAGGCCTCGCTTCGCTCGGCCGACCACTGTATCGGGCATCAACACCACGTGACATAATACGTATATAATATGGTATCGGTAAATCCGCTCGATAAATTTAGGAAGAAAAAAAAAAATCATGAGTCGTGTAGAGTCAAGATGGACTATCTCGTGATAGGTCAAATATGATTAGCGGTCGTGGGTGACTCGTCAAACATAAGATCATTTTCTCTTCATGGTAATGTTATCGTAGTAGTGGTGAGCCCTTTACGTTGTTCTAATGCCACTCAGTGGAAGTGAGCCAATCCGTTTTTGCTGACATTAAACAAATACTATTATTTAAACTTTTATTTTAACATTTTTAAGATTTTTGGTTTATTATTCTTGGAATAATACACCTGTTTTCGCGACGGAGGTCGACGACTCCGATCGGCCTCAAAATTTGACATGTAATGTCAAACGGTCAGGTCTGACATAAATCCGTTTCAAGAGGTCTAGATTCCAAAACCGAAATGTCCGTCCGCCGTCCGGGCCGTTTTGGGCAGTATGATTTTTTTTTTTAAATTTGAAATTTTGACAAAATACTCGTTTTACCATCTTTTACCTAGTTGTGCCCGCAAGGTATTCAGCCCGATCGCCCAAACCCGTGGGGCGCTATGGGCTAAAATGGGGCTACGGGAGGCGTTTTTGAAGGGTTTTGGCTATGAGATCGAGTTAGGTGTCGTTTTCGAAGTATTTTTGGACGAATAATCCATTTTTGGCGGTCCCAGAACGATCCGATGTCACTGTGGCGATCTATAGGGCTTTCATGGGGATAAAAAATGGGAATTTTGAAGGATCCCAGGAGATCAAGTATTTTTCGAGTAAAAAATTAAGAATTTGTGAAAAAAAAAATTTTTTTGAAAAAAAATAATTGTTCAAAATTTTCCTTATTGACAGAATTGCACAAGTAACCTATATCAAAGAATAATAAACCCTTGTGTAAAATTTGCAGCTTTTTTTTCTTTTTTAAACCACTTGAAGATCTCAATGCTGTTTATCTATGAACTTTAAAATTGACGTGGCTCTAGTTTTGCATTTATGGCCGAATTTCCTTGAACAAGCATCACCCATGCCAAACCTGTACGTCTTAGAATGAGATTGTCATTCCATCATATTATCGGTGATAATCCTAATCAATCTCATTATTGATATGAATCTTATAGGACTACTTTCGGAGAACATAGGTTGTCCCCATTTGAAAATATCCTTATGCAATAACTCAACTGCTATACGTTTTAATCTGAACTGCATTGGCAGTTGTAAGTGAAGGTTGACCGATATGCATTTCCAGGAGAATATAAGGTGACCTTGAGGTTCCCAAAAGGGTGGAGCATTGTATTTTGTAAAGGTACTTTTGTCCTCAGATGTCTTTTGTCGTTTCGAACCGTGACACATTCACGGTTTAATAATAATAATGCTTTCCATAGATCAGGATGGGGTGACGAGAGAACGAAGACCGAGGATTTAAAAAAAAAGATACGGACAGTACAGCAAAGTATAAAAAATGTCCATTGTCCATAAACGGCCTTGATACGCTAGACATGGAGCAGGCACACAATATTGAGGAAACCTTGGATAGATTACATCGTATCGTTGGCATTCAAGAAGAATTACTTTGATCGAAGGAGGGGGAAGTTAAATAAGTCAAACGGAGAACTAAATAAACGTTAATAAATATGATGATAATAAGTAATTGGAAAAATGGAATCATATTTTTAGGTTCGCTTATTTAATCAATAATTTTATTCAATTATTCAATTTTTTTGTAATAACGCATTTAGTTCATAAAAAATAAAAAACGAAAAACATAGCTACAGTTCCCTTTAGGAATAATTCTTGTACTGGGAACTGGAGCGTCTTCCACCTAATAGATGCGTTTTATGGTTAACACCGTGGAGAAAGGGTCCCTTCCTCTATGGGATAACACCAACAAAAGAAGATTAACATAAAATCATAAAATTTTATTTTTATTTACTGGGACTTTTTAATATACTCAAAGGTAGTTTTTGTTTAATTAACAGTTTATTAACATAAATGTGGTAGTGAGCTGTATAAAATAACTCCTTTTATTGAAAGTACTATTGAGGACTTAAGAGTAACTCTGTCTCCACTCCTTGTACCAATCTTAACCCTTTCTCAAGTATTTAATCCATTATCTAAACACTATCCAAGTATTTTTATTTGGTGTCTAATAGCAGTTTAAAAAAAAAAAAATCAATTTATGCAGATCCTGAAGTTTAAATTCACTGAACTGGCTGTCCGTTGGAAACCTTATCGGTTTCGTAGCAAGATGTTGATTGGGGTTTTGGGGGTTATTAAAAACTCAGGTTTGTCTGCTGTTTGAAAAATTTTCAAACATACATTTAATGTATTCCAAATTTACAACCTTTTTATTCCTATTTCATTTATACCCTTTTCTGTATTTTGACAATACTAAGCACAATTATATTTTTGCGAGCTTACATTAAGCTGCCTCGTTTAATGGGCTACGAGCATAGAAGGACGTCAATCGGTGCTTTGTTTCCCCACACAGCTGTGTTGTAATCTCTGACGTTAGGTGCATCATTTTCGTTTGCCTTAATTACACCACACATCTGTGATCGAAAAGTGATATCAAGTGACGTTTGTCCAAATGATCCAAAACAAAATTTAATGCATAATGCGATAGGTAGAGAATTCTCTGAGTTCAACCAGTGTAGACCATGGTAAATTGTGACTTGGCTTTGGCACTACATATTTTTGGTTGTTGTTCCGGCTGTCTACGCCGCACAGTGGTCTGAGGGTGGCAAAAACCCTCATTTTTCAATTTGATTGACGATTAAATTTTAATTTACAACTAATGTTAGGAGGAGTAAACTAGTAAGTACATTCCATGGTTTTAATAGTGAAAACAATGATTTTACAACGTTACTCAAGCTTGAAAAGACGGGAAAACGCCCATTTTCCGAAAACTTATGTAAATGAAAACGTAGAAAAATGGAGCGAAACAGCGTGCGCCAAAGTGCGGATGGTCTTGAAACACTTAGTAGGGCCTGTTGAAAAAAAGAAATGCAGAAATCGGTTCTGGGAACTTGCGGCTTTGCTCAATATCTTACTGGCTTCGTATAGTTTTTGCGTTTTCTTTCGACCAATAGATACGCTTTAGGCCAGTCGCCAGAGGATTGAAAAGGGGCATTGGTGTAGAAGCTTTTTTTAAATAACTTTTTATTCAATTTTATAATTATTTTATTTTTTATATAAAAAATGGTTTTCCCGGCAAAAAATGGATTTTTGCCGGGAAAACTGATGGCGTCCAAAAACCTCGATGTTTTCGGACTTTTTTTTCAGTTTTGGTTTATTATTCTTGGAATAATACACCTGTTTTCGCGACGGGGGTCGACGACTCCGATCGGGCTCAAAATTTGACATTATCCGTTTCAAGAGGTCTACATTCTAAATCCGAAATGTCCGTCCGCCGTCCGCCGTCCAGGCCGTTTTGGGCAGTAGGAAAGTTTTAAAAAATCTGAAATTTCGGCAAAATACTTGGTTTACCATCTAGTTGTGCCCGCAAGGTTTTCAGTCCGATCGCCCAAACCCGTGGGGCGCTATGGGGCTATAATGGGGCTACGGGAGGGGTTTTTTGAAGGCTTTTAGCTATGGGATCGAGTTAGGTGTCGTTTTCGAAGTATTTTTGGACGTAGAATCCATTTTTTGGGGTCCCGGAACGATCCGATTTCACTAGGGCGATCTTTAGGGCATTCGTGGGGCTAAAAATGGGATTTTTGAAGGATCCCAGGATGTTAAATATTTTTCGAGTAAAAAATACAGCATTTTTGAAAAAGACACATTTTTGAACAAAAAATCCAAAAAAAAAAATTTTTGAGATAAAAATCCAAAAAAAAAAATTTTTTTTTTAAATTTTTTCATTGACAGAATTAAATTTCTGCACAAGTAACGTATATAAAAGAATAATAAACCCTTGTGTAAAATTTGCAGCGTTTTCACCAATACTCAAAAACTAAGCATGGCAGAGACAACGTTTAATAATTAAACTTTGTAATTATTACAAAGTTGAAGATCATAAAATGCCGTGTAGAATGACCTCCACAAACAACAACAAACAACAGAACCAGGGCCGTACCCAGGGGGGGGTAAGAGGGGTTGGAACCCCCCCCCCCCCCCCCGAAATTTTCCCAAAAATAAGCATTTTCGAACACATAGGAATTAAATTTACTCAAGTTATAATTGATCTTCATAGGTAAATAAGGAAGAGTACAAAACAATTTCTAGTTAAAAGTATACGTAAATAATTTATAAAATGTATTACAATTTTACAAACCCATTCGCGTACGTGGATGGACGCGGTCCGCCGCTAACGGCGTAGACCCAAACGTTCCATTACGGAAGTTGCCGTAAAGCATGTAGTTGGGCGCTATGTATTACGATAGGTAGCAGCACGAAAAATGACCGCCATTCGACTTTGCAAATCCCTGACTATATTCTGTAGGTTGTTTTTCTATGTTCAATATGTTTTTATATGTTAAACAATGTTGGGTCTATTTGTATTGTCTATCTATTTATTTTCCTAGTCACCAAATTAACAGGGGAAATTATTTTTATGTTATTATTTATATACTTAGTGACACTAAGTTAGTGTCGTTCTAACTTTTGTCAATAAAAGCTTAAAATGGGTTATTTGACAATTTTTTAAAAAGTTTTATTGGGTAGGGCCTCCGGACCCCGCCTGGTGCCACAACCCCCTTTATATACTTGTGTATAAGTGTCGTTCTAACTTTTGTCAATGAAAGCTTAAAATGGCCTAAAAATGGGTTACCTATTTGACAATTTTGGTTTTTCTTGGAATAATAGGTACACCTATGTTTTCGCGACGGAGGTCGACGACTCCGATCAGCCTCAAAATTTGACATTATCCGTTTCAAGAGGTCTACATTCAAAATCCAAAATGTCCGTCCGCCGTACGCCGTCTGGACCGTTTTGGGCAGTAGGAATTTTTTTAAAAACCTGAAATTTTGACAAAATTCTTGGTTTACCATCTAGTTGTGCCCGCAAGGTTTTCAGTCCGATCGCCCAAACCCGTGGGGCGCTGTGGGGCTAAAATGGGACTACAGGAGGGGTTTTCTGAAGGCTTTTAGCTATGGGATCGATTTAGGTGTCGTTTTTGAGTATTTTTGGACGTAGAATCCATTTTTGGAGGTCCCGGAACGATCCGATTGCACTGTGGCAATCTATATTTCTTTCATGGGGCTAAAAATGGGATTTTTGAAGGATCCCAGGAGGTTAAATATTTTTCGAGTAAAAAAATTAAGAATTTTTGAAAAAACACATTTTTGAAGAAAAAAATCCCCCAAAAAATTTTTTTTTGGAATATATAAAAATCTAAAAAAAAAATTATTATTTTTTTTTTCATTGACAGAATTAAATGTCTGTACAAGTAACCTATATCGAAGAATAATAAACCCTTGTGTAAAATTTGCAGCGTTTTTTTCTAAAGTTTTATTGGGTAGGGCCTCCGGACCCCGCCTGGTGCCACAACCCCCCCCCCCCCGAAAATTTTTCCTGGGTACGGCCTTGAACAGAACAACAAATTAAAGACCGAATGACCGATGTTTAATGAACGATTAAACATTAAAATCGGTTCAGCCGTTTAGCCACAATCAAGCGTCAAAAGTTTCAGCCCAGATAATTGATTTTTCGGGGAAGCGTCCCGCGGGAGTAAACGCTAACCCCCGCTCCAACGGGTTTTGGAGGGAAGAAAACGTTGGGAGTAAACGCTAACCACCGAATCCGTCACCGGAGCAAACCCTAAAGCTCCCCTGTTAAATCCTGTTCAATCATTTCAGTTATCTATCCTGATTTCAGGATACCTATTTCAGGAACCTATCATACCTGCTTCAAGTATCTATCATACTTATCAGGTATCTATCTCTCGTACTAATTTCAGGTACCTGTCATACCTATCATACCTTCCGACCTATTTCAGGCACCTATTCAGCACCCCCCCCCCCCCCCCCAAAAACAGGAGTATACGATGTTTTAGTCAATTAATCCACTTATTAGGGGTTTTTGCCGTTTTATGGGTTTTCAGACCACTGAGCGCCGCCCTTGCCGTCGTTCCATCCAGACGGTGCTGTCGATACAACGCGGAGATGGAGGTGCGTTACGATGTTCTGAAATAAATCCAGTTTTGATGTTCCCCCTATGCCCTCCAACTGCACCGTGTAACTAATCAGTGTTAAGCTCCCGTACTCGATCTGGGAAAAAGTCAGTCGAGCAGGTCCCACGAATGTGGAAGGATGCGGTAAGAGATGGACCAAGATGCGGTCTAATGCCTCCATCCCACCCCCACCCCATCTCACCAAACTCCGACTCAACCTCCAACTTCCCATCCCACAACCCTCAATCACTCTTCTAAAGTTACTTTGGGTAATGAAACGCTAGAATCGGTACTTACGAGATGGCGGAGGGGGACATAATAATATTATGTTTTATATTATAAAACCTTCACTTACGAACTCTTGTGGCCGGAGGGTGAATTTTAATAGTAAGCGACGTGGAGGTACCTAATTCAACAATATTTTGGGATTATTAGGCAGGCTTACGGAAAATGTGTGTTTATTTTTTAAAAACGATAAAATTAAAAAGCAGCAACCTACGGTAGGTTTCAATCGATTAAGCAATTAATAACATTTCAAAAACGCTGCAAATTTTACACAAGGGTTTATTATTCTTTGATATAGGTTAATTGTACAGACATTTAATTCTGTCAATGAAAAAACTAAAAAAATTTTTTGGATTTTTTTTTTCAAAAAAAATTTTTTTCGGGGTATTTTTTTTCAAAAAAAAAAATTTTTTTGGGAGGGGATTTTTTTTTTTTTTTTTTTTCAAAAATGTGTTTTTTTCAAAAATTCTTTATTTTTTACTCGAAAAATATTTACCCTCTTGGGGTTCCTTCAAAAATCCCATTTTTAGCCCCATGAAAGCCCTGTAGAACGCCACAGTGAAATCGGATCGTTCCGGGACCCCCAAAAATGGATTCTACGTCCAAAAATACTTCGAAAACGACACCTAACTCGATCCCATAGCTAAAAGCCTTCAAAAAACCCCTCCTGTAGCCCCATTTTAGCCCCATAGCGCCCCACGGGTTTGGGCGATCGGACTGAAAACCTTGTGGGCACAACTAGATGGTAAACCAAGTATTTTGTCATAATTTCAGATTTAAAAAAAATTCCTACTGCCCAAAACGGCCTGGACAGCGGCCGGACATTTCGAATTTAGAATGTAGACCACTTGAATGAAACGGATTATGTCAAATTTTGAGGCCGATCGGATTCGTCGACCCCCGTCGCGAAAACATAGGTGTATTATTCCAAGAATAATAAACCGAAATCAGGATTCGGAAAAGTGGGTACACATAACGCTGCAAATGTTACTTACGCTAGGCTTTACAATGAAACACTAACAATAACAATTATTGCTCTTTGGTTCAAATTGCGCAACAATTGATTCTATGCCAATAAGAATTATAGTTTTTTTTAATTAATAAGTGAAAACTGTATTCCAGTGAGAAGGTATTGAGTTTGGACAGAAGGGGGATACCGAAAAATGTAGTAGGTAGGCCTATTCTACGTCCAAAAATACTTTTAAAAAGGCTGCAAATTTTACACAAGGGTTTATTATATATATATATATATATATATAGGTTACCTACTTGCGCAGAAATTTAATTCTGTGTCAACGAGATTTTTTTTTTCGGACGGACATTTCGGTTTTGGAATCTACGGTGAACCAGGAAAGCGCCAATCGGCTTAAAATATAATAGGAAAGCGCCAGTTGAGACTTTGCAAAGTAATAGGAAAGCGCCTGGTGAAGATCAAGGAAAGCGCCAAACACGAAACTGAGAAAGTCTTATTAATTAGAAAACTTACATGCTTACATACCAAAAAAGTAAAATCTTGTCGCGCAATGAAGATCGGTCGTCAAATGTAGTTATACCGGAGTTATAGTGGGTAGGGTAGGCTAAGCACAACCTACCAAATTTAAGAAATTCAAAAATGGTGATGTTGCCATTTCTGTACTCTTCGTATTGACTTTGGATGCAGTGAATTTTTTGCGCCTTCTTCTTAGTCTCTTTTTTTCCTTTAGTTCCCTTCATTCTTAGGTAGGTTTCACTCTGAAGTTTTGTGAGCGTTATTATCAAAGTATGTATTGAGGGCTTTGGGCTGTAGAACAAGTCCTTTAGGTGGCGATGGTAGCTCTCAGCTGCATTTGTCGTTCTTGGATCGTGTGAATCTGATACACGTGCACTCCAAATCGCCGGTGAGAAGGCAGCCGCTTCCGAAATGTAGTTATCGTGGACATAGTCAGCTTATTTGAAGATGGGTTTTCCTACTGCGTCAGGTGCCTCAGAGATGAGACAACAAAATGCATCCTCGACTTCGGAATGGTGTAGGAACGCCCGTGAAAAAAATAGTTTGAGCCACCCACTTTTTTCAGAAACGTTCTGTTCGTATTCTTTTTTCAAGCCCAACTCTACAATTTTTCTGTGCCATGCTTGGCCTAGGTGGAATCGGCAACCTTTCATGGTACTCCCTGGAAATGTGATCCGAACAGCCTTGTGAGCAGCAGCTTCGAAGTCCAAGCTGATCGTTTCTGGGCTTAACTCCTTATTCACCATTGAACGACACATATCTCGAATTTGGTTCCACATTATCGTACACAACTGGTAGGTACACAACAACTAATCTCACGATCACGTTTATCAAGTGACTGAGAGGTAGGTACGATGTTTGACGAACGAAGGGCACTGGCGCTTTCCTTACACTTCCTATGACTGGTTTCTTAGGGATTGGCGCTTTCCTATTACAGCCGGAATCTAGAACTCTTGAAACGGATAATGTCAAATTTTGAGGCCGATCGGAGTCGTCGACCACCGTCGCGAAAACATTGGTGTATTATTCCAAGAATAATAAACCAAAAACGACAGGTAACTCGACCTCATGGCAAAAACCTAAAATCTCTTCTGTAGCTCCTTCACGGTGCTTGAGCGATATGGCAGCAAAGCTTGCAGACGCAACCATAGGGAGAACTGAGTATTTTGTCAGAACTTCAGATTATTAAAAAAAACAAACAAAAAAACAAAAACCTACTGCCCAAAACAGCAATCGGGCAGAAAAGCTTGCGGGCACAACCAGAACCAAGTATTTTGTCAAAATTGCAGATTAAAAATATATATATATATATTTTCTCTCGTGAGAGAAGTTATATCCCAACTGCCCAAAATTTAAAAAAAAAAAAATATTATCTGGAATTTTCTTGTCATTTAGGGATATTTTGAGGCCGATCAAAAGTGTTGACCCAATGCGAAAACAATGGGGATTATTCAGATAATAATAAACCAAAATTTAATTATGTATTTTCAGAAAACCGACATTTTTGACCTCCATCACAACAACATGATTTTTTGTCTTGATCAGCACTTTAAAAAACTCAAAATATTTACACAGATCTTCTTCACAAGGCATGACTGTTTGATTTTCCCACACTTTGGCTTCGGCTGATCCCGCTGGAACTGTGCTTTCGGTTTGAAGTTGACAAACCCGTCGTCATAGGTCCAACCGTCGATCGCATGGTTTACCAAGAAGAACGAAACTAAAAACAATTACCTGAGCGTCGGCCTCAATATCCGGTTGGGGCAGGCCACGTTGGAGAACTTGCGTCCCTCGTTTGGTGACGGGGAAATGATTACCTCACTTTCGATATCATAACGGCTGCCAATTCAATTGGGTGTCATTATATTATTCATATTGGCTCGCAAGGTGTACCTGGGACTTATGCTGCTGGCTGCCAATCAGACACGCTTTCTGGGCATAAAGTGAAATCAATTATGAAAACCTTTCAAACCGATAGGTACTGCCGGTATAACACACCTTGTGTTATTGCTGCGCCAGGGGCACCCAATTCAGCAGAAAAACTCTCGAAACGGCTGCCGTCCTTTATTTATGTTTTATTTTTACCAAATCGCCTCTGCCGAAACCCGCACCCGGAAATTCCTCGTGAATGATGTCGACTTCTATAAATAAAATTCGACGATGAATTCATGAATCATTGAAATAAGTGAGAATACCTATCCGTTCCGGATTTTTTTTTTAAATCGATGGTTATTTTTAATTGGTAGTCCCACACCAAGTACAGTAAAAACAAGCGTGATCATCTCAATTATGAAACTATGTTTTAGGAATTTTAGGTACTGTCTAGAACATTTCGATAATGTTTCAAGTAATGAGTAATTGTACTTTACTTACAAATTTGCACTCCCCTCGTAGTACAAATAGGCGGATGCTCTTTTTTTTTTTTTTTTTAAATTTACCCACTTTGTTATTCAGCACATAATAATATTATGAAGGTATATTTTACCAACAAATTTTAATTCGCAATTATAATAGGTAATTATAATTTTGTTCTTGCAATTATAAGAATTATTCGTTTCTGATACAAAATTTGTGAACAATAGGATTCCAAAATGCTGCAAATTTTACACAAGGGTTCATTATTCTTTGGTATTCATACAATTATATTATTTGTTATTTTAAGGATTTTTTTTTTTTATCTTCAGAGTTTAAAAAATAATTTTTTATTAACTTAGAATTAATTTAAAAACTCTAAAAATTAAAAAAATTATAATCCTCGTGTTTGGATTACCTATTGTGAAACCAAGAGAAATATATTCTACGTCCGAAATCACGAAGAAAACGACACGTCATTTGACTTGCTCGCATCCTTTATAGCTTTGCTCCACCCTCGTAACCCATTTTTAGTCCCACAGAGGCTTAAAAGCTTGCACGAATAACTGGATAGAGAACCGAGTATTTTGTCAAAATTTTCAGATTAAAAAACTTTCTACAGCCCAAAACGGCATGTATAGGTTTTCCAAGCTCAATGGAGAATTTTTCAAACCTAATTGAGAATTTCACAAACTGAATTGAGAACTTACCATTTCCATTTGAGAATTTTCTGTTGCAATTGAAAGAGAAAATTCACAAACTTAAATGGAAAGTTCTCAATTCTGCTTGGAAAATTCTCGATTGAGCTTGGAAAACCTATATACGTCGTCGGATATCCATATTTGTATACAGGGAATTCAAAGAAAATCAACTTCTCTCTTCTGCGGATCAGTTACGTATCAATTACGGGAGGCAAAACCATTAATTACGTCAGGGGTCTTCAGGTCAAATATAATAAATTTCTCCTTCTAATGAACTTGGGTCCCCTTCATCGATAAATTAATTAGGTTTGATAAATTTTACCGTTTCGAATAAAACCGACTGAGAGGGATGAAACCATTTTAGTTGTAAAGAAAGAGAAAGATAATCGTAACGGATGTTTATATACGACTGTGTGAGTGGGACGACACATCCTGTTCCTTACCTTCGGAGGTGTCGTGCACACCTGTGCCCCGAATATTTGGAATTTCACCTGTTCCAACGTACGAAAAACACCTTCCCTTTCGGTATCACAATATTATAATGCATTATGTAACGGGGTACCGGTAGCCTTGGCCTATTCGTGGAATGTAGGCTCAAGCTACAGACGTCTTGGAGCGGTAATTCTGTCGATGAACAGAAGGAGATTCATCGCCGTGAAACTTTTTATTTTAATTTCCTCCTTCATCTAAGTATAGGCCTGAATACACTCCAGTGTTACCTATAGTAATACCACAACAGTTGTGGTAGTTACTACGGTTACCATACTTACGAGTTATTATTTATTACACTACCACATTATACACTTATTTTTTAACCATGAAAAGAGAGATAATGCTTAATTATTAAGCATTTAAGAAAAGTTTGAAACGTTTCTATTTTTCAAATTTGTAAGTAGGTAATACAGTATCTATATTGCGTGTATTTATTGTAATATATTAGTTAGATTATTTAATAATATAACAAATTTTATAAGGCAACAAACAAACATAGTTGTGTATTTCTCAGAAGGAAATTCTCCTCTTTTATCTCAAAATTATGATCACCGTTACCATAAAAGAAAAGTTAGCTGAGGTGGCTATATAGGTAAACTTATTATTGTTATTTTAATTGTATGTTCATTCTTAGCTCTCGAAGTGGAAACAACTCGACCTCGAGACTGTATTTTCAAAACAACTCTGCTCCGTGCAGGTGACTTGTGCGGGTACGTGTCCCCGGGACACGAATCACGGCAGCTAACATAGTGACCATGGATACAAGTTCGTGGATCAGGACTATAGCGGATGAGGTGAATTATTGAACCTAGTTGATTGGAGCCCAGTCTATAGTCTATAGACTATAGACTGGGCTCCAATGTATAGATACATCGGCTAATATTAACCAGGCGTATGATATGTTTCAATCAATTCAGAATAGCTCCATTGAATTATGCACTTTTGTAGTTAAGCCAACTAATCACAAATCTCGTAAACGCAAGCCCTGGACAACCGCTGCTCTAGCGAACTCAATCAATCGACGCGATTCGATGGCCCGATTAGCTAAGAGGAATCCGCAGAATGCACAACTTCATAACCAGTAGGTGCGGTAAGTATAGAAATATACTGCGAGCTGTTCTCTTCAAAACAAAAAACGAATACTTCCGTCATCAAATCACCTTGTCAGATACTCTCTCGAAAGTATGGAAAAATGTAACATCGCATTGGGCCGTTATACTGAAGCAGGGTGGCCGCCAAGCTGGGAAAAATTAATTCCCTGACTTTTCCCTGCAAAAAATACCTAATTTCCAGACCCGAAATGATTCAAAATCTGAGATTTTAATAATTTAATTATTAATAATAATAATTTAATCTTACATTTTATTAATTCTGATAATTTTAATCGCTTGATTTTTTTTTTTTTTTTTGTTATTGAAAGTTGATTAGAAAATACATAAATTTTTACACCAAACAATTAAAACCCAGGGAAAGTAGATAAGTAAACTGCGTTTTAAAAACTATTTATTTGACAAAAATAGTCCGAATGGCGCATTGGGCAAAAATTTCCGATGATGGCCATCACCTCACGATGTTTTTTTCCCCCCATGTGGCTTGTGAGAGCTCTCACACCCATGTTGCTAAGGGAAAACTTCGTTCGACAGTACCAGGGGCGGATAGGCAGGTCGGGCGATCGGGCGTCGCCCGAAGGGCCGACGGTCCTGAGGGGCCGGTCGAAACTGGAGAAAAATGTATTCCTACAGTACTCGAGACAGAAAAGAAAAACTCAGACGTAAAAGAATCTAGTTGGCTTTGTTCCTCGTAGGGTGGATTGCAAGTTCAATAAATTAGTAGTTTTTGCCACAAGATTTTACAACCTCATGGCCTCATCGTTTGCAAGACTTTTTTTAAAAATATTTTCAACAAACTTTTGGTAAGGCTTTTCACGACCCAAGTCGAGTGTTGGAGGAGTTTTTCAAAATTTAAAATTATCAAAACAAGGCTGAGGCAAACTCTGACTGATAACAATCTGGAGGATCTTATGTTGATGGCTTGCAAGCAGGAGCGTCTGGCTGGAGCACTGAGCCAAGGGGCTTTGTCCATTGTCGGCCCTCCTCGCCATCGCCTACTGCTTGGTGCCTATTCCCTCACCAGCATGCGTTTTGTGTGCGAGCGTTATGTGATCCCGTATTCTTGGAATAATACATTTTGGTATTTGCATACAACAGGGGTAAAAAATGTTGATCATACTCAAAATTTGTAATTATACCTTTCAAGATGTTTGGATTCCAAAACAGAAATATCCGTCGGCCGCCCACGACGTTTTGAGCAGTAGGAATTCATTCAAAAATCTTAAATTTTTGACAAAATACTTGGGTCTCCTTTTAGTTGAACTCGCAAGGTGTTCTACCCGATCGCACAAACCAGTGGGGGCTCAGTGGATCTAAAAGGGGGCTACAGGAGGGGTTTTTGAAGAGTTAGGTATCGTTTCCGAACTATTTTTGGACGTAAAATCCATTTTTGGGAGTTCCAAAAGCAGTTCCTTGGATCCATGGAGATTTTGAAGGATGCCAGGAAGTTCGAGTACCTAACCTTGATAATTGATTTTCCGGGGTCCTTCATCCGTCCAAACACTTGACATGAAAGTTTTAAAAATAAAAAACAAATTTACCATGGGCCTAAGGTTGAGCCTAGAATTCGAAAGAAATTATGAAGTGGGGGACATATGAGAGAAGGGGTGGAGGGGTGAAGGTGAGGAGGGCCGGAAATGCCCAAAGCCTCTCGGCTCATCAGTGCTCCAGCCAGATGCTACTCTTGCGAGCCTTCTTTGTTTATTGATGATAAGCTGTGATTATGAAATGTGCAAAATGCATCTTAGCTTGAAGCGCTATTTTGTTTGCATTTATTAAACAGTACCAACTAATTCCCATACCAAGCGCTACTTTTATTTGTTCTAAATATAGGCACTGTTAGTTTTCTCTTTCACCTAAGTGTTAGATTCACCTAGGTATTAAAAGTAAGGTCTTTGGATAGGTAACTGTGAGTGGTGGTGGAGGGGGCGGGGTAGGGCCGGTCAAATTGAATCGCCCGGGCCGGTCAAAACCGCCTATCCGCCCCTGGACAGTACTTACACTTCGCACTAAAAATATTATCTTCGACAGCCTCCAACCAATTGGCATAATATGCCAAGGAAATATTATCTTGGATCCTTCTGCCAACGCGGGTCGAATCTGGTATTCTTCCCCATCTTGGAGGAGACGCAATATAAATACACTGCCAAGGCAATGGCACATGAGCTTCCTCGTGCCAAGTTCAAAATGAACGTAACAACTGCGCAGGGGGTACCACTGATTCAATCGTGATGAAACTGATAGGGAACCATCTAGGGCTATACCCACACAATTCCTGAAAATTTGATTGAAATCCGATCAAAATTGTAGGAGTTATGGCTGTGGCAAGGAAATTACGTTCGCGCATGCGCTGAGCGTACCGCTGATTCAATCGTGATGAAACTGACAGGGTACCATATAGAGCTATACGCACACAATTCCTGAAAATTTGATTGAAATCCGATCAAAATTGAGAAAGTTATGCCGGTTTCGAGAATTTCACGTTAGCGCATGCGCAGAGCGTACCGCTGATTCAATTGTGATGAAATTCGTATGGGACCTCAAGGAGCCTTATCCGCATAATCCCTCAAAATTTGAGCTAAATCCATTCAAAATTGTGGAAATTATGGCTGTAACAAGGAAATGCGGACAGACCGACAGACCCACAGACCGACTGACACGGAACCAAATTTGTTCAGTAGGCTATGAAACGCAAAATGCGAGTGGAAATTTTGAATTTGGACAACAAAAATTTTTTTTTCTCCCGAAAGTGAACACAAGGCTTCCGCTGCTTCGCAGACTCGGAAGCAAAAAAATAAAACAAAAATACCTATACGAAACGAGCGAACGAGTGGAACGAAAAAGGAACAACGCTGATAAACATACGAAGCAGGAGCAAGGTGCAACTCGGCAGTGTTGCAGTGCTGCCGCCTGCCGGTGCTCCCAACCCGGATTTCCCCATCATATGCTCAAAATTTTCCCTACTTCCCCTTCAGTTTTTTAACGGATTTCCCGATAATTTCTCCCTACATTTTTTCTAGCTAAAAATAGTTTTCGAGAAGCCAGATTCTGCGAATAAAAGCAGGGTTCGGGTACGTACCCGAACAGAAAAAAATAGTTTTAATTAACTAGTAATGATTACAAGGACAGAGATCTCGAACCAAAATACCAAGTGAAAGATTGATAGGTTACTAAGTAACCGTCTTCGTGGGTGAAGTGGAACATTCCATTATGAAGAGAGGGATATTGGTGCATGAAGTGGGACTTTTCTTCGAGTGAATGGGGATATTATATCTGTAACGGGAATTCCGCCAACTCATTGAACTTGTGCGGGCAACATGGATGAAGAGTGAGGGGAAAACAAACCCGGCAAAGTCGCTCCCACCAAAATTCAAAAATTATCATCATTTTCGGGACGGAAGAGAGGGACAAACTTGTCACCAAACAAAATTCGTATTTTAATACAATTTTTGATTTTTTTTTTTAATCAAAAATTTTTCCCTGACTTGTGACCGATTTCCCTGACTTTTCCTGAAATTTTTCATTCCCTGACTTTTCCAGGTTTTCCCTGACTTTTCCAGATGGCGGCCACCCTGTGAAGGAGTGACCGAAATTGAAAAATTAATTTGTGAAGGGGAACAATGTTCCCGTCATCTCCCCGATCCTAGTGATATCGCAAACCGATTAAATGCATTTTTCACAACCATCGGAAGCAAATTAAATTCTCAATTCAAGAGCAATGAACCGAGCAAAGATCATACCGAGCCATGTGGGATCAACAATGAGCATGAACAGATTTAATAAAAATAACTTCACCACTAACCCATTTAATTAACCTCAGCCTACTGAATGGAAAATTCCCAGATGCTCTCACAAACTGATGCGAACCTATTATCGAAAAGCACTGTAGAAATAATAAGTTATGGACTACCTCAAGAATCAATACTAGTCCCTATTTTATTTCTTGTATTCGTTAATGATCTGTTTGCTCTGGATGTCTCAGGCAAATTCGTTGCCTTTGCAGATGACATAGCCATTTTATTGAAAGGAAACTCATGGGAAGAGGTCCATTCAGAGGCGGAACGAGTTATGCTGAAAGTGAAAAGTACGAAAAAAAACAACGAAAAAAACGAAAACAGAAAAGGAAACCGCAATTCGATTGATAGAACCCAATGCTTGAAAACGAAATTGAGAATTTTGTAATAGTAAAGAAAAACGTAGGTAGAAGTTGTAGTAGTAACCACTTATTAAATAGGTAAAATTTTTACCAGTAATTTAGGTTTACTTTCCATATTAATACATTTTTTGCCTCCCCGCCATCTTCAGTGCATCATGGAATTGAGGGGCTTTTTACAAGAACCGAATAAGTCCAAAATAATGAATGAATTAATTAATTAAATAAAATTTATAAAATTAATGAATAAGTCCATAATAATTATTATGGTACTTAACCTGAGGTTAAGTACCTTAAGGTGCTTCATAATTTAAAAAAAATTAATTCATTCATTCATTCATTATTTTGGACTTATTCGGTTCTTGTAAAAAGCCCCTCAATTAAAATGTTTTTGACGATTGCCCTTCTATAGTTAAATGTCCGCCCTATACTAGAAAGTTTAAACCGCCGTTCGTGAATATATCGATCTGTACGTCACTAACCATCATGACCTCCCCGAAAAAAACCGTTACCGGCTACAGCAAAACAAAAGCAGATGCAGATGGTCCCTATCGATCGCGTGCGTGGGCTCTACAGCTTACCCCATCCAAAGTCACCCTAATAAAACTATGTGATCGAAGAGATGTGAACTGCGGAGGGCATTCTAAGCTACGGTCCGAATATTAGTATTGTACCGACTTCAACGAGACAAAGAGGAGGGGAGGGGCAGATGTTTCTAACGCCTAACGTATCTTCTGATTCATCAATACATTTCAAAGGGGGTTCAATGCGTGTGTCCTCCCACGATGGCCTGAGTCACCGTGGAAGGTCCTCAAAATGCAGGACACAAAGCCGTTTCCAAGCGCTCCAGCGCATAGGCATTAGTCATAAGAGCATATTGGGTAAGTACTGAAGTGTCGAACGTGTTTAATGTAAAAATTGTAAAAGGGGTACCTACAACGAGCCCTTGGCATAATGTCCCGATATTAAATTTTAGTTGTATAATATTATAATGGTTTTTTGGTAAGTTTTATTTCAAATGAGAAATATTTTAGGGATTAAGTAGTAAAGCGACTCTTGTACTCTACAATAAAATGTATTGAAGAGTACGCTGTGGTTTTTGCCGACGGTGCAGAGGTCTAATCCAATGAGGTGGTTAGGGTGAGAAATGAGAAATGAGAAATATGGTAGAGTGTTTAATACTCTACTTCATTACAGCCTCAACATGAGGAGAAGGAGGAAAATGTTGAAAAAAAAAAAAAAAACACCAAAAAGTAGATCCGTTTGGAGTGTTTGAGCATATCATTCGAGAAAAATGGAAGAATAAGAGTCTGTAATATAGACTCTTATTCTTCCTTATGCATTCCATAATGTGGAATTAAATTTGGAAAAATAATGGAATTGAATATGGAAAAAATGTACCAAAAGGTACCAAAAAGGTAATCCAAAGTTTGATAATATCAAACTTTCTAATATAGAATCTATAATATAGATTCTATATTATAGAATCTATATTATAGATTCTATATCAAACTTTGGTTTAAATTTTTTTGGAGTAGGTCGGGTCATTCAATTCAATCAAATTCGGGTCAAAAGAGCGAGGGAACGCAAGAAAACATTATAATCGGGAAAATCACCGCAAAATTATTAGTTAAGGAATGGACGTGCCCCGAATTTTGGGTTTAATCATCCAGTGCCGTGTTATTAGAAGTCAAAAAGAGGAAAATACATCATTTTTGTGAAAAAAATTCTTTCACGTAGGTAGTTTATATGTAAACTATAATATATTATATTTTCATTCTATCATTCATCCTAGTCCTGATCCAAAAAGTACGTGACCTCACCTACAGACCTTCCGGTTTGACGGCCAGGGTTGCCAACTCAGAAAACCACCTTTTCCGTAGACCGTTCCAATAAACAATCGCTAGACATTTTTAGAACTAGGTAATTTAAATAAAAAATACAAAGTTTTTCTGCTATTCGCCTTAACCCACGAAAGAATCAAAACAACGGCCATGGTGTCACGTTTAACCTCCATTGTGGTTTAACCTCAGACTGATCCTTCAGTTTTTAATTTTTTTTTAATGGTGGCCAACTTCGCAACATGGCGAAATCGTCAACCAATGGAATCTGATCGCTGGTTTCCGCCGAAAATTCAAATTGCTATTTTTTCCATAAATTCGTTCGAACAATTTGTGTTATAAGTTATAATAACTCATGCAATTTTCTTGCAAGTTTCTTGCAATTTGTGTTATAAGTTATAATAACTAATAATCCCATTTTCGATGTTATTTGGAAGCCTTCTATAGATTAAAAAATAATCCAGAAACACGTCCCTTCCTTATTTACGACTCTCCATTAGTATTTTATAACGGGAAATCGATTCCACTGCTTCAAAAACACTTGTGTACAACATTAAATGTTGTACACTAGTGTTTTTGAAGCACTAAATGTAAATTTTACATGTAAATTTTACATTAAAAACATGATCCATTATTATTCTAATTTACAAAAAAAAAAAAAAAAAAAAAAAATACGAGTTACAGAAATGTATGATTTAATATTATGATAGGAATACTATAGCTATAGTATCCCCAACATAATACTAAAGCGTGGGAACCAAAAATGTTAAATTTTATACGCATAGATTTTTGTCAATAAACCTTAATTTTACGTACCTATACATTTTTAACGATGTATGGACAGATTGAAAATTTTAATTTTTGTAAATTAAATAATAGTTGGTAAATCTGTTGAGGTTCGGTGAAAAATACATTGAATATACCAACATTTCAGAAGATTATTCACCTGGCAGCGACGAAAGCAGCACACGAACTGTCAGTCGTCGTACAAGTAATACTAAGGGTGGGTATGTCAAAAGCACCATCACACGATTTTCAAATTTCAATTACTCAGCGATAGGCTTACTCGGCTTCAATCGAGGTAACAAAAGATGTTACCTTATTAAATAAGGTACAACAAATTTTGTTGTACCATTTAATGCATTTGATATAGCCGCCCCTAGTATAATTAAATAATACTAGGTGCGGGTATACAAATTTTGTGTGACAACGATTGACCACTTCAAATAATTCTTTAAAATTTAATGAATTATTACAATATAGGTACAATACATGTATCTAGATACATGTATATATAGATACATGTATCTACATGCAGCTATGCATGTATCTATACAGCTCTGTGCTGTTTTCACCGAACTCAAGATGAGGATTTTGAAGGGTTTTCGAAGAGTCGATGGAGTGCTGGGTTAACAAAATTTGTCACAATAATTTATGACTTGGGTCTACCCTATGACCTGGCAGGTCATAGATGTCGCGACTATGACTCATACTTGAAGGTACCTACCAACCTTGAACGTTAGAAGACGACCCTTTGTATATATTGTCTCAGGGTGCAGCAAGCGGTGATATTCTGTTTTCAAGGTACATATTTGAAAGCATAAGGAAATCAGTTCCATGAGATCCCATGCCGCCCGGCGGTGTTTGGAAGCGATAACGAATGTGGGGGTTTCTTTTGGCAAATCGTTGTTAATGAGCAGGATGAGATAAAGAGCGGTTGTGTACATATGTACAGGCCAAAGAAGGGTACACGATACCTTCGTATAGGGCTTGGGTTGTCGACAGAGGAAGTTCTTTGGACGGAAGTGAAGGGGAAAGGGGCGCAGCTGAGTCCGGTGAGGACAGGTGCATCGCAAACAAAATCACGGATCCGGTCATCTCCTATTCATGTTCAAACAAAATCTCAGAACTTGGAAAACAAAAGAGGGGGATTTAATTCATCTGAGGCCATTCTGCCATACAACGTGAGCCTAAAAAGAGCAGGTGTGTATTCGTTTGACTGAGCCCAAAATATAAAATAGTACTCTTCTTGTAAATATGACCGAGTGACCGTCATTTCTACGATCATGGGAAATATTTTGTGTCAGTATCGCCCAATCCAAATCAAACAGCCGGCTCCGCCGTCCGGGCCGTTTTGGGCGGTAGGAATTTTTTTTTAAATCTGAAATTTTGACGAAATACTCGGTTTACCATCTATATAGTTGTAAGATTTGATAGTGAACCCCTGAAGCGCAATCTTTTTGGTTTATTGTTCTTGGAATAATTATTATTCCAAGGTGTATTATACACCTATGTAATCGCGACAGAGGTCGACGACTCTGATCGACCTAAAAATTTGACATTATCCGTTTCAAAACGTCTAGATTTCAAAACTGAAATGTCCGTCCCCCGTACGCCGCACGCGGTCCGGGCCGTTTTGGGGCAGTAGGAATTATTTTTTAAATCTGAAATTTTGACAGAATACTTGGTTTACCATCTAGTTGTGCCCGCAAGGTTTTCAGCCCGATCGCCCAAACCCGTGGGGCGCTATGGGGATACGGGAGGCGTTTTTGAAGGGTTTTGGCTATGAGATCTAGTTAGGTGTCGTTTTCGAAGTATTTTTGGACGTAGAATCCATTTTTGGGGGTCCCGGAACAATCCGATTTCACTGTGGCGATCTATGGGGCTTTCATGGGGCTACAAATGGGATTTTTGAAAAATCCCAGGAGGTCGAATATTTTTTTTAAAATTTCAGATTTAAAAAAAAATCCTACAGCCCAAAACGACCCGGACGGCGTACGGCGTACGGCGGACGGACATTTCGGATTTAGAACGTAAACCTTTTGAAACGGATAATGTCAAATTTTGAGGCCGATCGGAGTCGTCGACCTCTGTTGCGAAAACATAGGTGGATTATTCCAAGAATAATAAACCAAAAATGCTGCAAATTTTACACTAGGGTTTATTATTCTTTGATATAGGTTACTTGTGCAGAAATTTAATTCTGTCAATGAACAAAATTGAAAAATGTTTTTTGGATTTTTTTCGAAAACTTTTTTCAATTTCTTGTTTGTTTTTTTACTTGAAAAATATTCGACCTCCTGGGATTTTTAAAAAATCGGCCTCAAAATTTGACATTATCCGTTTCAAAAGGTTTACGTTCTAAATCCGAAATGTCCGTCCGCCGTACGCCGTACGCCGTCCGGGTCGTTTTGGGCAGTAGGATTTTTTTTTTAAATCTGAAATTTTAATGAGGTGGTTTAGGGTGAGAAATCTGACAATCTGAAATGATGACAAAATACTTGGTTTAACATCTAGTTGTGCCTGCAAGGTTTTCAGTCCGATCGACCAAACCCGTGGGGCGCTATGGGGCTAAAATGGGGCTATAAGTGGGGTTTTTTGAAGGCTTTAAGCTATGGGATCGAGTTAGGTGTCGTTTTCGAAGTATTTTTTGACGCAAAATCCATTTTTGGGGGTCCCGGAACGATCCGATTTCACTGTGGCGATCTACAGGGCTTTCATGGGGCTAAAAATGGGATTTATGAAGGATCCCAGGACGATAAATATTTTTCGAGTAAAAAATAAAGATTTTTTTTAATCCGAAAAAAAAAATTGTCCAAATTTTTCTTATTGACACAGAATTAAATTGTTGCACAAGTAACCTATATCAAAGAATAATAAACCCTTGTGTAAAATTTGCAGCGTTTTGTTTATCATTCTCAGGTAGACAATTTTGACTACCCCCGATTTGTAGATTTCAAAAATCAAATGTACGTCCCCCGTCCGCCTTCCACTTTGTTTTTGGCAATAGGAGGTTTTAAAAATCTGAAATTTTGACAAACCATTCGGTTCTCTATCTAGGTGTGCCCACAGGCTTTTCGGCCCGATCGTTCAAAACCGTGAGGCTAAAAACGGGAGGGGTTTTTGAAGGTTGTCGGCTATGGGGTCGAGTTAAGTGTCATTGTTGAAGTACTATAGGACGTATAATCCATTTTTTGGGGTCCCAGACCCATCTGATTTCATCATGGAGATCTATAGATGGGGCTTTTTAACAAATAGGGCTCTTGAAGGTTGCCATGAGGTCGATTATGGTGCCCGTTTCCACCAACAATTTTTTTTTTAAATTTTCAATTTGTTAAAAAATTTTTTTGTTTATCATAGGAATCATTTTTGCAAAATTTATACCTACCGAAGAATAATAAACCCTTGGTGCAAATTTACAGGTTTTATGTATGTTTTATTCAGTTCGTTTGAACCCTTGGTCGAGTGGGTTTGCCGGAGTGGTCAGTCATTCAGTCCAACGAACCTGCCACGTACCGATTTTGCGCAAACATTCGTCGTATTTCAATTGACAATAGTACATCAACATTCAGCACTTAGTTTCAATTCGCCATTGAATAATGCAGCCAGTGTCATTGCACCTGGGCTTATTTTTCATGAGATACACCTGCACATGATGAAAAACCCTGCTTTTTACTACTTGCCGCTGATTGATGGCCATCCACAATGTATGCGGTGAAATATCTTTCATTGTTTAGGTTACTTACAGTTGAGGTCCTCAAAACTGAGATTTAAGGCTAAGACAACGTGAACTAAGCGGACCGTGCTCCAGGTCCACAACGCTAATTTGGTTAGGTAGTCAAAAATTAAATAACTGGGGCGCTTAGATTTTGCTATAGCAATCTATAGAAACCAGTTTGCGACGTCTCAAGCAGAAGCGAAGGCTATTTTAACCCCAGTTTAAGTAGCGGTTTCAATCCGAAAAACTGCTCATAGTGGCCAAACTGTTGGGAGTCGATTTTTTATTTTTAGGCGTTATAGTTTAGGCGCAGTATGATTATTTTACTTTGATTCTAAACTAAAAACTTAACGTATTTTTACTAATGTGGTGATGCCGCGTTTTTATTCAGATTCCCACGATTCCGACAAATCAACATAGCTGTATTCCCCTAATTCCTTTTGCTAGAACCCCACCACTCGACCTTCCTGCATACCGGTAAATCCTAACGTGTGACTCCTCAAGAGTGCATGAAAAACACGACGTGAGAGGGTGTGAAGCTGGATGGCTCATATGATGGATACCGTCAACGTGATGGATGACAGTCTACAACAAAAGAAAGTCGCTGAGGAGCTTCAAACGGTCCGTGGGAGGAATGGAAGTGCATCAATATTCAACAACACCTTTCACGCTATTGTTGCGCTACCTTGTAAACTTGTTACACCTCCTAGAAAATCCTCCTGTGGTCGTACTACTAGGGCTGCTCCCTGCCACTAGGGTAAACGGAGGGAAGCAAAAGGGTGAAGACTAAAATCTGACAAGAACTCCTACCGTGGGACTAGGTATTAGCCGAACCTGAGTGAGAAGAAGAAGGTGAATCCTGAAATTTTGATTAACGAAAGCTAATTTCCACTCTTTTTATGTGGCTCTTTAGAATTGGTGAGACCGCACGAGAAATGGTGGAGGCTGACAGCTATAGGACCTATTGACCTTTTCTGTTCCTTCGTAAATTAGTTTCCTATTTTTTTTTTTTTTTTTAATCCTAAATCTTCAAGTAGAACATTTGAGGGAAAAGTAAAGCAAAAAGAACCAATTTTATCTCAAAGTACGATATTGTTAAAATCGTTAATCACTGACGTTGAGCACTGACCGACTGGGAAGAAACTCGTGAACATACTAGCCGCAAAAATATACTGTAAAAAACATGTACCATGTTAAAACCAGGCAGAGCGGGGCTGATCTACGTCGCTTCTGCGGAAAGAACTAATGCAAGCACTATTGCTCTGAACAACGGGTTCTATGGGATGGAGCTCCCAATACTATGCCTAGACTGCTCCTTATCACCGACTCGATGTGGAGCCGTCTGCAATGAGCAAGCTCTTCCACGAAGAGCAGGACCTCTTCTTAAAGGCACTGAAGATGATATAAATCAGCAAATGAAACCTGGCGTCTACCTTCCTCTTGAGCCAGTATTGATGCGATAGGGTAGCACCCTACCCTACCTGCTGCCTACATGGCTGGAAGCAGTGTTGTACCTACTATGCTAACAACATCGTCGGTATGGGTGCTGTGCTGAATTCTCTGCAGTAAGATTCGAGCTCAATTAACAGGGCAAAGGTTGCTATACAAAATCCAGCCCACAAGACGTCCCTACAGTATAATAAGGGATATTATCAAGAACTATTTTGGAGGCACCTTTTGTGCTACCAGGCTGTAGAAGTGCGACGACGATGTCGATTAGGCTAATGCTAAGCAAAATGTATCAACTATCACAAAGTGGTTGTTTGCCGATGGTGCAGAGGTCTAATCCAATGAGTTTGGTTAGGGAGAGAGAACGACTCCGTATTCAGCAGAGGAGTCGTTCTCTCTCCCTAACCAAACTCATTGTATCAACTATCATCCTGTATCCACCATGTACCTACCTAGCTACCTAATAGAATATTGAAAAATGGTAGGCCAAGTAGTTTTTTTTTTTTTGTGCGTACCTACCCCTATTTTTACACTGTTTTAGGATTTCAAATCTCATAGCATGAGATTGATAGGATTTGAAATCCTATTATTCAATGACGTATTTTGCAAAAATAAATGACATGTAGGTCTGACTTATATCATACAGTATGATAAAAATATACCTACCGTAGGTATGACTTTTATCGTTTGACATTCTTAGCAAAAACCAATGAAATAATATGTTATCAACCATAAGTTATCAACCAGAGAGATAAATTAGGTATGGTGCCATGAGTGTCACTCTCCTCCGTTAGTAATACTAACGGAGGAGAGTGACACTCATTTACTATCCGTATAGCTGTCCTAACTTCACATAAGACTCGCATAGAAACCACAGATTAAACTACTGATAGAAACTCACGTTTTTGAGAAATTTGACCAACAACTCCTTCAATGCATTGGATTGGGCTTTAGTATGTAGTCGAACATGTAGGTACTAAAAAATTAGTCAAAGTTGTAGTCGTCATCTGGGGTATGGCCGCACCTTCTGATTTCAAATAAATGTCACACCATTTTGCATGAATAATATAATAGATCTCTGTAACGGGTGTTACGACACAAATGCCGTATTGAAGGCGAAATGAAGGCCGGCGTATTGATGCCAGATAACATTCTAACACTCCCATCTGCTTGGCGAAGTTTTTCATCGGTCAGCCCCCCGCTAGAGTTTTGATTGAATACTTTCGATTGAATATTTAAAATCAATGGACTGCGAATGAGGAAAGCAAGCGTGTGAGCAGCGACAATATTGTACCAAGATGTCTATCAGTTACCCAACCCTCAATTCATGTAAAGGTCTTTCTTTCACGATGAAGGGTTGAGCGGTTTTGTAAAGAAAGGGCCCGTGTTTTTTCATTGTCCGTCACCCTTTCCGAAAGCTTTAAACATTCAACTATCACTAATGCTCCGTTATTCTACAATATACAAATTAGTGCCCACATGTACCTATGGGACCTCACATTAAGAGGCTGTTACCATGTGGGGCGAAAGTATCAATTGACCCGCATCCCGTATATCACGTGTGCGCGACTGCTAACATCTCCGTAATAGTGTGGCGATTATAATTTTACATTATGAACAGCTTGAAAATATTCGATAATATAAGACTGCACCGGCGCTTCAGCGACGAAAAAGCGTAGTTTGTCGTTTTCTGTGGGAGTTGGTTTCACGGCCTCTTTTGGTTTTATTATTCTCGGATTGATCGATTAAAAAATTTTCGACACACGTCGCGAACACAAAAACCGATCATTTAATGTTTTTAAACCTCAAAATTTGTCCTCATGACGTGTTGATTTTGAAAATTAAATATCCGTTCGCTGTCCAAGCTGGTTTGGAAAGAAGAAATTTGTCTAAAAATCTCACGCAAGCTTTTCAGTCCGATCGCACAAACCCGTGGTGCACCGAGGGGCTAAAAAGTTGCAACGGGAGTTTTTTTGTTTTTTGTTTTGTAGGTTATGGGGTACCGTTTTCTCAGTATTTTTGAACGTACAATCCAAGTTTGGGCGTCCCAGAACCATCCGATTTCACAGTGGGGATTTATGGGGTTTTCATAGGGCTAAAAATGGGGCTGTGGAAGGATTTCAGGAGGATGAGTGAGCCGTCGTTTTCTGACTAATTTGGAACGTATAGTCCATTTTTCGGGGTCACACATCTGTTCAAATACTTTACAGCAGTTTTTTTCAAATAATTTTTTATTGACCGACTAATTTTTGCTCTATTTATAGGCCGGTACTCAAGAATATTAAACCCTTTAGCCTAATCAAATTAGACAAAAAACCACTGTTCAGCGGAACAAATTTCCGGTGAAGGTTTTATTGGTTTAACCGCTTCCTTTCCACTTCAGGATGATGGGAAAACAAAGTCCTGGTGGGTGGGGGGGAGGCTCGAGGGAGGGGGAAGCTCTAAATGTCACTTTTTTCAGTTTTTCGGGTATATCTCGGGAACCGTAATTCAAAATGAAAAATTGTATACATGAAATTTGTTGCTGACTAAATTGCCTACAAAATTGGTCCTGTGTGTTTTTTCTGTAGGACTAACCGTTGACGAGCTATGAGTGTTTTAAGTTCCAACATTTTTATAATTTGCCTAAAGTGGTGTTCTTCACGCTCATAAATGCAAAAATACCTGTTTTTGAGACGATTTGATGAAGGCAAAAAGGAAATGGAAAGGTTTGGAATGATGTGATGGTGATGGAGCGGCATTCGACGGGAGAAACAAGAGAAAGGAGCTTGATGAGGTAATAAGCTGAACTTCACTACTAGGGAGCCCATTTCCACCCTCGTGCGGCCAAGGGGCGAGATAGGTACGTACTACCAGTGGTGCCAAGTAAGGGGGTTGGGAAACCCACTACCACCAACAGATTGGGGTTGGGTGCGGAAATCGGATGGGTATTTGCAGCCCCGCCTTTTTTTTTATAACAGCAATAGACGCCACTGCAGTCCCTGATGGGTCTGATTGTGGCTGCAGGCAGCGACACACGCCCCTGCCTGCTAGGCTGCCTCCCTGCTTACGCAGGCACTAGCAGCTGCTGGTTGACCAAAAGTGGATTTAACATCCAGTAAGTTGGGCTCCCGAAGGAACCCTTGGATGGGACAAGAGCCCCTCTATCTGGTCCTGTTAGTGTTTAGGGTTTGGACACTTCGCCCGTCCCTTCAATCTCTCCAAGTAGGACACACGCCCTACCCAGAGATCCGTGACTCGGTGTGGATTTCCATCCGCACCATTAGCTATTTATGAGGATCGGACTCCAGCCCTTTCCATTACCTACCTAAAACTTAGCTTTTATTTCTAGGTTGGCCCATCCACCAGCCTCCACCAGGACTTTATGAAACCTAGGAGATCTACCAACCTTGTTTTAACTATGTCCCCAGGATAACAAGTAACACACCTCAGGGACAGGAAACGGAGCCGTGCAAGCGCACTGCATGTGCACAGTACATGCTCCGACTGTGGTTCGCTCTGGACTCTGGTTCGGCATTACAGAACCGACATACCTCAGTGTCTGATAATCCTAACTTATGGAGATGGTACCGGAGCCTGCAGTGGCCTGTAAATAGGCCCACAAGTATCCGCATATCACCTCTCTCCAGGTGAAGCATCTCCCTTGCTCTTGAGCTGGAGAATCCAATGAACAACCTCGCTTGTTTCTGACCAGGGAGTCTTTGCTAGTGCAGCGCTCTTTCCTTTGTCTCCCACTTAGAGTTTTCATTCAACAGAAAACTCTTTGTTGTCCCGAGAAATGGCTCGGGACCTATTGGGAGACATGCTGAGCCCTCCTTTGCAAGGATGTCAGCAGCCTCGTTACCCTCAATGCCCTGGTGGCCAGGACACCATGCGAGGGTCACTCTATTGCCCCTTGCGAGGAGCTTGAGTTTGTTCAGACAGTCCCAGAGCAGCCTCGATGTAATAGAAAACGAGGCCAAGGCCTTCAGTGCAGCCTGACTGTCTGACAGTATATAGACTCGGCCGACATCGCAGCTGGTGCACACAAGTGCCAATGGCGTTGACTTCCGACTGAAAGATGCATCCATGGTAGCCATTGCCCCAAGGGGCTCCGATACCCGGGTCCTTGGTCCGAAGACACCTGAGTCGGCTCTACCATCCATGACAGATCCATCGGTGTAGAGGACCATAGCCCCATGTTCGAACTGGGGTCTCCCCTCCCTCCACTTCAATCTCTCATGGATGAGGACCCTGAAGGGAAGGTCGAAGTTCAACTTCTCTGTCATGGCATCAGAGACAGCTGACGCTGCCTCATTCACTGGTATTCTATCCAGAATGCCGTGAAGTGCTTGCCTTTGAACTTTACGGAAATGGTCCATGCTCCTCATCCTCATTGCCTGCAGGTATGCCAGCCTCTGCACATGGATGTGGATGGGTGATAGGCCCAGTACGACCTCCAGCGCAGCAGTAGGGAAATTCCGGATGCACCCAGTAATACCAACACATGCCAGTCTTTGCACTTTGCAAAGCAGTTTCTGCGCTGTGGACTGGTTGGTTTTGTTCCACCAGATGAAAGCACCAAACGTGAGGATAGGACGCTCAATGGCATTTGCACCCCATAAAGACCCTGGACTCTCCTGCTCCTCCTGAAATCCTCTCATCAATATTCTGTTCCTGCAAGACCGGCTGTGGAACACGGTGTGGCTGTCGGAAGGCAGGGATCTTCTGCTCAATAGTGTGTGGGGATTGCAATGGTTCCTGCACAAATAGCCCTCCTGCTGACGAAGACTTGATGGATGGCGACAATGAAGAGCTTCTGGACCCCTTGGACGAACTTGTGTGAGGTTAAGTTTACAATTCATGAAAATAAACAAGTTCCATTTACTCAACGAAAAGAAAACTCACTTCTATTAATCGATTTGGCGAATAAAGTTCAATTTTCGGCAATTGGCTACTTTCATTGCTCTGTACCTCAGTAACGGTTAGTCCTATAGAAAAAACACACAGGACCAATTTTGTAGACAATTTAGTCAGCTACAAATTTTATGTATACAATTTTTCAATTTGAATTACGGTTCCCGAGATATAGACGAAAAACTGAAAAAAGTGACCTTTAGAGCTTCCCCCTCCCCCGAGCCTCCCCCCCACACACCAGGACTTTGTTTTCCCATCATCCTGAAGTGGAAAGGAAGCGATTAAACCTATAAAACCTTCACCGGAAATTAGTTCACCCGATTTGTCTAATTTGACTGGGCTACTTGTGTACATACAATTTGCGGTCTTTTTCGTGTTGTGTTTTATAATCAGAGACGCCGCGTTTATGACTTCTATTTTTTCATTTCATGACTTTGATGACTTTTATTTGCCTGTTTCATACACTTGCTCATTTCATGACGTTTTACCCAAAAACGTATGTCCTTTATTTTACCAACAAATTAAAGCTCTACCTCAACATATTCTTCGTTTATATTATACGATATATAAAGTTTATATTATAAACCTCCTTTCCAAACTTGCTGTGAATGCTTTTTGAAAAAGCCAATTTTTGGCCCTTGAAAAGCTCTTAGAGCGGGGCGAGCGGGCTGAAAATCGGACTACACACGGGTTTATTATTCTTTTAGATAAAACTATATTCTATAATGATTGGACAGGACTGGGACCTCTTTAAATCGATTAAATTAATTCTAAATTTAAGGACGCGGCCAGCTGTTCATGTGTATTAGTCCAAGAATAGGATAATAATAAACCAAATAAACCAAAATTTAGAACATCGATCAAGAATACATTCAAATTGGCCGAAAATCAAGTCGTTTACTCTGTAAAGTTGCATTTCATGAGCTTTTTGACAAAAATGGATATTTTATAATAAAAATCCTATGGCTAAGTAAGACTCTTATGACTTTTTACCGACTTGGTTCTTAAAACTTGAAATCGAAAATGCTCGTCCATCGTTCATGCCGTTCCTGGTAGCTTGTTATTATTTTTATTTAAAAAATTGATAAAATATTCGGTTCCCCAAAGTTTTCAGCCCGATCTCCCTCCTTCATAGGTTTTTTGTTATGGTAGTACAAATCATGTTATTCCGAGGTTTTCGACGATTGAGCCGAGTGATTTAGTCATCGAAGTGACTGCTCTCTTTCGCTGCCTCTATATTGGCGAATCCATTTTTTTAGGGGGTGTTACACGCAACCCACCAGGTTTGAGCTCTTTGCCAGCTCTTGTTCTCCTGATCGATTTGACGATGTTTTCCCCTCGAACCCATTTCCCCGCGAACCCCGTCAAGTGGCACATTCTGTATGCCAAGGCAACAACCACCCTCGACAATGAGGTTGTCGGCAGTTCCCATGTGTATCTCTGACGGGCCCAACTTCCCAACATCTATACTGGATTTGGAGAGTCTCCTCCTCCAGGAAAATTTAGAACGGCATCGGCTTTACAATAAACTGGATTGTTGTCCAGGTTATGGTTTATTTTAAATGCAGATTGAATTAGAGTAGAAGGAGGGAGGTCCCAGAGTTGTCTGATCTAAAACTCTACTCTACGTGTACGTAGAAAGAATGAACTCATGTGCAATCAGATTTTCATCGTTTACAGATAAGTTCACGCATATTTCATGAACAAAATTTTTTTTCGTTTCACAGCTCATCAATATAATATATATTTTTATAAAAGTCAGATTTCATTTACTATGTATCAAGTGGGGAGATTGGAGGGAATCGAGGCTGCAGTAGATGGTCTGCCCGCCATTTGGAGCCTCCACGGCGGACCCTTGAAATCTCTAGTGTAAAAAAGTAAAAAGTAAATTAAAGTTGTTTTTTTTTGTTAACCAACTTGGTTTTCACAATTGGGGCAGGATCCTGCCCCGTCGAGCCGACCCCGCACTGTACTTAGATAAGCTTTAGAAATTCATGCTCCAGAGAAAGAATTTACATAAACTTTCGTTCAGAGGTGAATTTTCTGCCGACAAGACAGGTATTACTTACAACACACGATTGACTTTTGGTGAAACAATGGTGTTCGTCCCCGGATTCGAACCAGGCTGATCAGCGCCCCTCCGACTGATTGTAATCAGGCGTTTCACTGACGCCTTAGTCCAAGGAGCCACCCTGTCCCCTGAAATCTCTTGAGTGGACCCTGGGAAAACCAACTTGGCCCAACACGACCCAATTTCTCCAACCACAAACAGCGGCGTGATTTTGGACATAGCGCCTTCAGACCTCGCCCTATCACACCACACCACACACAAATTAATTGTCAGGAACACACCCACACGCGGGCTAACTCAACACCTGTGCTGTGGAACAGTGCTTGGATATTCCCCCCCCCCCCCCCCCCCCCGCCAAGAACCGTAAATCCTTCTAACCCCTCCACTCAATGTCGAAAATCCTTTTTTATGTCAACTTTAGGAAGCGAATGTCAACATGCGAAGGGCAGTTGATATCTACCCCAAAATGTTTTTTTGTTGTTGCGATATTCTTGTTTTACGGTCATTACGCTTCCCCCCCACCAACACATGATGGAGGTAAAAGAACTTGATCCGCCTCTACATTAAAGTTTGTCATTAAACGTTTTGTGATGTCATTCATGATTTAAGAAATATGTTTGACAAAATAAGTGCCTACTCGGTTCTCCATCCAGTTGTGTCCAAAGGTCGCTGACTGTTTTCAAATTCGTTTCTGGGTCCGCTGACCATGGGCCGCATTTTTCAAATCAGGCGTTTCTGGGTCTGCTGATCCAGGTACTGCAATTTAATTCGACCCCATAGCTAAAACTCTTCAAAAGCGCTTCCATAGCCCCTTTTAAGCCCCACAGAGCCCCGCGGGTTTGGGCTATCGTTAAATGCTAATCCTTAGTTGTGTGTGCGTTAATGTAAGTATGGCTGAGTGATTACTAATTACTGAGTGATTACTGATTACTTTTAGGTGCCTACAATTCCACCAACCCTCTGTGGAACCACCGAAAACATTTTTAAGAACTTCTTCTTCGAAGCAACCACCAAAAGTCAAAGGCCCCAAAAGGTGAGAGGGTATATTCTCCAAGGTTTTTGACTGTGTGAACAAGCAGTCAACGTGGGTGTACCTTTTGTGGCCAATTTTTTCTCCTGCCTTTTGGTCGGGCTACGTGGGGTGGTAATAACTATTTTACGATTTGAAGAGGTCTAAATCGTCCGAGCGAGCCAAGTAAGGGGATTATTGAAGGGGTGAGCTGAACTTAAACGAACAATCGACAATTTGTCCGCAGCGCAACACCTGTAAGAACGGGTGTTCCGCGACGTTTATAAACGATTTTTTTCAAACGGAACACCGCAGTGTCAGGGCATCTATTATGCACACAAACTTGACCAACAGTTGGTATCACAATTGGTCTAAATTAGGAGGTCACCCAAAAAAGGGGGGAAGATCGGACAATACATCGGTGATTTCACTCCTTTACGGTTCCTCTTGCTCCTCCCCTCGAGGGTTTGTTGTTACCCCATTATAGAGCGTCTGAGACCTTCTTGAAACGTTAATACCCGTGATTGCTTTAGAAACTAGAATTAATGGTCACGGATCCTGGAAGGGGAAAAATAATCGAGACACGCGCCCCCTTTCCTATTGCAGCTTTGATTTAATGATCTTCGGGGGCTTCGCGTAAAAAACGCTGGCAGATGTTTCGAGGGGTCTTCGCCTTCTCGCCACATCCTGACGACCAGCCGATGGTCTCCCACTGATCGTCGTCTTTTTTCCTTAAAACAAAGAATTTCCCACCTGGTTTCAAAGATTTCTCAACTCTGGACAACCAGTATATATACTGGTATATATACCTCTGGACAACCAACAATATTGTTCATTTTTTTACATTTGAGGGGGTCCTATGTCATTACATTTCGTTACTTGATTCCGAGAGCAGTGATCGTCAAGTGTCAAATGTAGAACAAAAAACAGGGAATCCAAAATGAGACCGTACTTTTTTTAATTTTACGAGCATAGGGACATACCTAAGACCGATACATGAGAGCAAACTATCAACAAATGAAGACGAAATCTTAATTAGGGTAGTATGCGGTAATTAAAGACAGGAGGGGGTTATAAGAGTCAAATAATTTTTTTCCAGCCTAAACAACAACTTTTCGCCGTCGATAATTTTTTATCGCGTGAAGCCAAACAATTCGAAACGCCATATTATTAATTTTTTGTGGGCCCACACCGTCATCCGGGGAGGAGACAAAAATCGTTGAATTTTCACGTACCAGAGTCGCTGTCTCCTATTTCCCCACACAGGGTTTATAAGAGGCAGATGTAAAAATCATCAATGGGCAAGTCTGAAACACTTCCAGGGAATTTCTGGTGTTATAGGAGACAACTGGCAACGTGTCTCTTAATACCCTGAAAGTTTCACCCCTCCAGGTTCATACCAAAAATAGTTTCAAATTTTCAAAATTTGTCCAAAAAAATGTCAGCAAAAACTTTCAGTTCTGCACTGATGCGCTGATGCACTGATTTTGAGGTTAGTTATTTTTTTACATTTTCAATAAATCATCGGCAATCACGTTTGCGGATTTTTAGTCAGCCTAACTTTTGAATTGCTGAATCAAAAAGGACTAGAGCACAGCGGGACAATTCTGAATATAATAATATTATAATATTATAATAATAATTATTATTATTAAGTATATATTATATTAATATGATCTCCTGGGATCCTTCGAAAATCCCATTTTGTAGCCCCATCAAAGCCCTATAGATCGCCACAGTAATATCTGATCGTTCCGGGACCCCCATAAATGGATTTTACGTCCAAAAGTATTTCGAAAACGACACCTGACTCGATCCCATAGCCTTTAAAAAAACCTCCCGTAGCCCCATTGTAGCCCCATAGCGCCCCACGGATTTGGGCGATCGGACTGAAAACCTTGCGGGCACAACTAGATGGTAAACCAAGTATTTTGTCAAAATTTCAGATTTAAAAAAAATTCGCACCCCAAAACGGCCTGGACGGCGGACGGACATTTCAGTTTTGGAATCCAGACCTCTTGAAACTGTTAATGTCAAATTTTTAGGTCGATCGGAGTCGTCGACCTCCGTCGCGATTACATAGCTGTATTATTCCAAGAACAATAAACCAAAAAGATTGGACTTCCGGGGTTCACTATCAAATCTAGTGGCTCCGCTTTTTCCTGCTTCGTTCCCTATCAAATCTTGTGTCCTGCTTTGTTCACTATCAAATCTTGTTCCCTGCTTTGTTCACTGTCAAATCTTGTGTCCTGCTTTGTTCTTTATCAAATCTTGTGTCATGCTTTGTTCACTGTCAAATCTTGTGTCCTGCTTTGTTCACTATCAAATCTTGTGTCCTGCATTGTTCACTATCAAGCCTTGTGGCTCCGCTTTTCACTATCAAATCTTGTGTCCTGCTTTGTTCACTATCAAATCTTGTGGCTCCGCTTTGTCCGGCCTTGCGTAGTGTTACAAGGTAAGTGAGCCTGGCAAACTACCGATCGGAGGAAATCGGCAAGAACCGGCCGTGGGTAGACCCAGACGAGTTTCCATATGGTCAAAGGGAGTGGTCCCTTCTATTTTTATTTTGTGGATGCAAATAGTTCACACAAAGCGAACGCAAGATCCTTGTCGCCGTTTATTCCGAGGTACTCACCTCAGAGGGAATATTGGCGTCATGCCAACTCTGCGCACGTAACCGAAAACACTTAACTTTGGATAGAACAGTAGGTAACTGCTGCATGTTCTGAACTTTTTTGATATGACTTCTTAAGATGTTGATTTTTCTACTTTTCCCCTTTTGGATTATTATTCTTGCAATAATACACCTATGTATTCGCGACTGAGGTCCAAAATTTTGATAGGCCTTAAAATTTGTCATTATGCATAATGAAAAATTTTAAGGCCGATCAAAATTATCCATGGATACGTTTCATGACGCGTAATGTCTCTAAAATCAAATGTCCTTGCGCCGTCCAGGCCGTTTTGGGTAGGTATACCTAACAGGATTTTTTTTTTACATCTGAAATTTTGACAAAGAACAGTTGGATCTCCATCTATTTGTGTCCGCAAGGATTTCAGCCCGGTTTTCAATCTATGCTCTATGGGGCCAGGAATGGGGGGGTTTGAAGGTTTTTGGCCATGGTGTCGAGTTAGGTGCCGTTTTCGAAGTGCTTTTGAGCGTAGAGTCGATTTTTGGGGGTCCCAGACCCATACGATTTCACCGTGGGAATCTATGGGGATTTTGAAGGATGCCTAGAGATCGAGTTAGGTTTTCCGCGGAATTTTGGACGTATAATCCATTTTTCGGGCTGCATGGGAAGGAAACTTTTTATTTAATATTTAATTTTTTTGAAAGTAACTAATTATTGGTAGAATTAATTTTTGAACAACTTGTAACATAGACCCCCTCCCTCTTGGCCCTTCAGTAAAATTTGCATCTGTCTAAGTGCCTCATTTGGTACGCTGGTCGACTTCTGACCCTGGAACAGTGTAGAACAGTTCAACATCCTCTGCGGATACTTTAGGAAATACAGAATAAAATGACCCCAATACGAATCACGAACAAGCTTCCTTCTTATTGATGCGAATCCCTGAAGTCCTCGCGGCCAGAGCGTCTATGTAAATAGATGAAGGTGAAGGCTCTCCTCCTTTAAGAAAGTCCATGACATAACTCAGATTAAATTTGATGGGTTGAGCCTTTTCAAATTTTGGATAGTTCAACCCATGCTTGTTAAAACGGATGGTTTTGAGATACTAAGAAAAAAAAAATATCGATCTACTTGGATTTCAACAATAGGCTATTTTAGCAGCGGTGGATCCAGGATTCAGTGGAGGGGGGGGGTCCAAACTCCACTGCATCAAGTGAAAACTGGTCAGGGTCGGGTAGTTTGTGGAGGGGGGATCCATCAACGATTAATCAGCAACGTAGATGAGCTCACTGAAGGGAGTCTTTTCATACTTTTTACTCAAACAACTCACGAAGATGAATTTTCCAGGAAGAAGAGTTTTAGTGATGGTAAGGCTTGAAACAATGAGGGAGAGCTACGAATGAGAAGCAGCAGGTGCATGGGGAGTTTTGGCGGGCTTTGATTCCCAATCTGGAAGGTAGGGAGATGGAGCAGGTGCTGGAACCTGGAACCAAGAAATCCCCAACCCTGGCCGGTGATGCACTTGGGATACGATAAGGATGAGAACGAAAATCAGTACATCATCCAGGTTTTATCGGCTATTGATACGAGGATGATAATATTTAAATGGGGGCGGGTTATTGCAAATGCCCTCGATTTATCAGAAATAAAGCGTGAAAGATGTGTTTACCTACAAATTTAGACTTTTACATACTTTGTCTCCCTTTTGATTTATTATTATTAGAATAATCAACCTGTTTTCGCGACGGGGTCAAACATTTTGATCGGCCGCAAAATTTGTCATTATCCCTTTCACGACGGGTAGATTTCAAAAATCAAATGCCCGTCCGCCGTCCAGGCCTTGTGGCGTTTTCATCCCGAACCGGTGTCGTTTTCTAGGTATTTTTGGGGGTCCCAGAACGGGCGTATACAAGCTCGTCTAAAATATGGTTTTGTTGACTCGTCTAAAGTGTAAACTCGTCAACCTAACTTCGCTGTAGACAGATCACCGTTGTGTAATCTCGTCTAAAGGACAATCTGGCCAACCGTTATGAGATGGAGGTGTCTAATCAGTATTCTCCGGGCTCAAGCTCAGTTACCATGCCATTCTCCGTCTACCATGCCATGTTTCCGAAATTACCAGTCAACGTGGTCTCATAATGCTGGTCATGAGCAATTTCAAATTCAACCGTTATCGTGACACAGTCTATGGTGAAGTTCAATGGAGGTGTGTCAAAAGAATATGCAAGGCCTACTTGAACCACAATTGGTAAGTGATTGTTGGTATCAGGCAGTTGGGTAATATGTAATGATAGATTTAGCGCTTTTCAAACCAAATTTTCAAAAAATACCAACGAGTGAGAGTTTGGTAGTAGGTGACGGACCCGAGAGAAACATTACCGACAGTATGGTTGACCATAACCATGAGGCCTACTCTGACGACATACTAAACCGTCAACAACTGAACGCAACGGCAAAAAGGAACGCGGTCGACAGCATTACTGAGAAGCCTTCAAAAATTCTGCTGATGACGCAATCACAACTTGTTATTTTTATTGACAACTTTTTTCTTCGAAAATGATATTAATTGAATGACGATTTTTCTGGACCATTAGAACCAGTATAAATAAGTACGCTTTTCATGACCAGTATTTTTTTCGGATTTTGCGATAAACTATAATATTATTGTGACACGAGTTCACCTACTTATCTATCCTAGCAAACATTCTACACGAGATTACACAAGTCATTTGTAGAGCCTGGAATTATATGCAAAAAAACGCTGCAAATTTTACACAAGGGTTTATTATTCTTTGATATAGGTTACTTGTACCGAAATTTAAGTCTGTCAATGAAAAAAAATTAAATTTTTTTTTTGAATTTTTATATTAATATAAAAATTTAAATGAAATTTTTTTTTGGGGGGATTTTTTTTCAAAAATGTTTTTTTCAAAAATTATGTATTTTTTACTCGAAAAACATTTAACCTCCTGGGATTCTTCAAAAATCCCATTTTTAGCCCCATGAAAGCCCAATAGATCGCGACAGTGAAATCGTATCGTTCCGGGACCCCCAAAAATGGATTCTACGTCCAAAAATACTTCGAAAACGACACCTAACTCGATCCCATACCCCAAAGCCTTCAAAAAACCCCACCCGTAGCCCCATTATAGCCCCATAGTGCCCCACGGGTTTGGGCGATCGGACTGAAAACCTTGCGGGCACAACTAGATAGTGAACCAAGTATTTTGTCAAAATTTCAGATTTTTAAAAAAATTCCTACTGCCCAAAACGGCCTGGACGGCGGACGGACATTTCGGATTTTGAATGTAGACCTCTTGAAACGGATAATGTCAAATTTTGAGCCCGATCGGAGTCGTCGACCCCCGTCGCGAAAACATAGGTGTATTATTCCAAGAATAATAAACCAAAACGCTGCAAATTTTACACAAGGGTTTATTATTCTGTGATATAGGTTACTTGTACAGACATTTAATTCTGTCAATAAAAAAAATTAAAAAATTTTTTTTTTGGATTTTTATATTTCAAAAAAATTTTTTGGGGGGATTTTTTTTTCAAAAATGTGTTTTTTCGAAAATTCTTTAATTTTTACTCGAAAAATATTTAACTTCTTGGGATCCTTCAAAAATCCCATTTTTAGCCCCATGAAAGCCCTATAGAACGCCACAGTGAAATCGGATCGTTCCGGGACCCCCAAAAATGGATTCTACGTCCAAAAATACTTCGAAAACGACACCTAACTCGATCCCATAGCTAAAAGCCTTCAAAACACCCCTCCTGTAGCCCCATTTTAGCCCCATAGCGCCCCACGGGTTTGGGCGATCGGACTGAAAACCTTGCGGGCACAACTAGATGGTAAACCAAGTATTTTGCCAAAATTTCAGATTTAAAAAAAAATTCCTACTGCCCAAAACGGCCCGGACGGCGGACGGCGGACGGACATTTCGGATTTTGAATGTAGACCTCTTGAAACGGATAATGTCAAATTTTGAAATTTCCAAGAATAATAAACCAAAATCGCCCCAAATATGCAACAAGAAGTGGAAATATATGCAAAAGACCCCCAAATTTCTCAAAGATATGCAAATCCTCCGTCATTGTACAAAAAATCATTAAATCTGTGGCATATGGGTAAGGTTGATGTAGCCAATCAAAGTAGGTACTGCCCAGGTACTCAAGTCTTTATTATTCACATCTTTATTCAAAATAAGTCTAATCAAAATCAACTTCATTAAATTGAACAATCATGTGCTGCTCAAGATGCTCAGGTGTTAGTGACCGTCGACTGCAGCGCGACCTCTTCGAGATGTAGTGAACTTTGACCACAGATTAAACTATTCCTCCATGCAACGAACCCTCCGATTTGGGCTGAGTGTTATCCTGGTCTCTAGATATGGGGCTCATTATGGGAACCCTTTATCTGAGCTTGACTGTGGTGGTTGGCCACCTGAACTTCAAGCAACACTTTCAAACAAAGACAGGTGGCCAAGACATAGGGCAAAGACTCACGCTTTCAAAATGGGAACTTTTTGTGAAAAACATGCCTTTTTTCCTCATTTTCAATAATTTTTGGAAAAATGCAGATTTCCTGAAAAACTCCAAAATATGCATAAATGCAAATTTAAATTTGAAATTTCGAACCGGAGATGGGTGGAAATGATCCAGAACGTCGAATCCCAACGATATACCTACTAAAAAACAAATATGCAAAATTCCAGGCTCTAGTCATTTGGTTCTCAGCCAGTTACTGGCAGTAACAGACTGACAGTTACATAATGTAACTCGTAGTCAAAGAGACGAGTTTACATTTTGGAATCGGGGGCGTTCAAAGAGTAGGTAGACGAGTTTGTATAAAAAAAATATCCCTCCTTAGACGAGCTTACAAAGCCCGCCCAGAACGACCCAATTTCACCGTGGGGATCTAAGAGACGTCCGTGGGGCTACAAATGGGGCTTTTGAAGAACGCCTAGCGGTCGAATGTGATTTTGTTTTCTGAGTAATTTTGGACGCAGTCCCACATTCGATCAAACAGTGTACAAGAATGCAGTTTTTTAATATATAATATTATTAGGGTATTTACATGGGTAGTATTAATTCTTGCACTACCTATGCAATTCTCGGGAGGTAAGAATGATATGGTCTTGGTTTGTTGTTCAAAAAAACTTTTCTTGCACTATTTATACAAAATAATTGGCTACAAACCCTTGTGTAACATTTATAGCGTTTTTATCAATAATCGTCTCTATTAGGTACTATTTAAATCCGATGTAGCACCCGGCCTGACGCCAACAGTTTTTTTTTTTACCGACTAATAAGTCTGCACTGTGGCGGCACGTGGGGAATGTGCACAATGGTTCGCATTGTGATTCTATCTGTTAAAAAGTAAAAAAAAGAAAAAGAAAACAACCGAAGTTTCAAATAGGTATTGTAATCTATTCTAGGGGACAATAGATGGCTCTCAAACCAACACGGAGAACGATGAGACAGCTTCGATAAACTCGCTTCAGTAGGCTGTGTAGAAGACGTGCTAAGATCAGCTCCCTGTTTTTGCAACTCAATTTCCCCTCAACAAAGGTGCCGGCCGGACATGCATGTTTGGTGCATCTGTTTCAAACAGCGTAGAGTAAATTTTAAGTTACCTAGGTTAATAATTTATAATTATTGTGCAATAGTCAAATCCATCACCAATTCTAAATCATTTTAAAACATTTAAAGAAGATTGATTCTTCTTTAATTGTTTTAAATTATTATGAGTTGGTGATGTGTTCCCCATCATCTGTAGGTGCCACATCTGTCCAAACATTGTACAGGGAAAAGTTTTTCCTGTACAATGTTTGGACAGATGTGGTACCCCCAAAAAATGGATTATGCGTCCAAAATGACTCCGCAAACGACACCTCATTCGACTTGCTGACATCCATCAAAACCCCAATTATTTGCCCAATTAGCTACCCCATAAAGCCCAATAGAACATCACGTTGAAATCCAATGGTTCTGGGACCCCAAACCATGGTTTCTACGACCAAAAATACTTCGAAAACGACACGTTACTCCATGTGCGTCACACCCGAAAAACCCCTCTCATAGCCCCTTTGTGGGTTAAAATCCTTTTGAGAGATATATCTCTGATATATCAAGGACGTTTTCAAATTTAAGAGATACCACTCATCCTATCCGACCACCGTAAAACTAAGCTCAGCTCTTTCCTTTGGAGGTTTTAGGTTTTTAGATCTAGATTTTCAAGACGTTACGTACCTAATTGATTCTGTTTTTTTTTTTTTTTTTTTTTTTAACGCTGAGGATTTTGCGCCTTTGTTTGACTGTCTCAGGTGTGGAAGGCTAAAAGTATACGAGTTGGCAGAATCCAGTGATGGCATGACAGAGAGGATATTGAGAAGGCTTCACCTCTGTTTTCTGAATAGTCTGAAGGATTCTGAATCATCATGATTAGGAGTCGCCGACTCCGAGTCGGCCCCTCATAATCTTAGATCGCTCTGGCTTTCCGAGTGACATTTCAACAATGAGGGAGGCGACATTATAAACGGGATGTCCTCGACAACCTTTGACCCAGCTATTCCTGCACACCCTCTGATTTTCTTCTGAAAGTAGTCAACAAAAGGGTGGAGCATGAAGGTAACAAAGGCAAAGAATAAAGAACATTGTAAAGACCTGGGGGAGACAACATCGCTCGTACAAGTGTGCGACCAGCGATGAACTTTCCGATTCGTGCGGACCAAGTACGAAATAAGGTCGGGCTTTTCACAATGAACGTGTCTCTCCTAGCATACTTCTGCTTATGTAGGTACATAGAGAGATTACATAAGAACAATACCCACCAAATCTTGGCGTTCAAGACGGAGCAATCTCCTAGAAAAGGCGGCGAAGAATGTTGGATCGGGGGTGAGATGGTGTCTTGAGGCCAAGATTGGACAGCTGTGCTCTACACCTGGACCCAGCCACCTGCTCAACTCCTTACCAGATTGGAGAATCAAAGCCCGCCAAAACTTTCCCTGCACCTGCTGTTCCTTATACGATATACCTACTCTATGTGAGAGTTCTAATAACCACTTCTGCTTTTCATCCGTGAAGTCATACACTTTCATTAGGGGCAAGGTCATCATAACACTTGTTGGTACAAAGATGAGCCCAGGAGTCACGTCCCCCCTGAAAAGAGTTTGGATTAAATAAAAAACGGGGTTTTAATGAATTGTTTGAGAATTAGGCTAATCAACTTATAGGGGAAGGGGGCCTACCTAGGGCACTTTTTTTGGAGCACTTAAACCATAGTTTTGCATCAAAATTAATTCAACTAGGTATTTATTAACACTACAACAGCTTTTGGTTTACTATTCTTGGAATGTAATCGCGACGTGTAGATGTCGAAAATTCTGATCGGCCTCAAAATCTGGCCTCAAAATACCTATAGTTCTAGCCAGGCCTCGTATACCGCTACTTTCCTTTCTATTTTAGAGTATCGGTTTTTAGCGAATTGTAGCAGTTTTCGGGCTCCACCCACAACCTGAAACCGCTACTTGGCTCCTCCACAACCCAAAAACTGCTACTGCTAAGTATCAGTTTTCAGTGCTGCCGAAAACTGATACCTGTTGAAAATTCCCCTGTTTTGCTTGATAGTTTTGCTGACTCAGGAGCCGCGATTTAAATGAAACAAATAGTGTGGGTCCGCTGACCATAGACGTATACGTTTCAAGATGTCTAGATTCCAGAAAAGAAATGGCCGTCCGTTTTGGGCAGTAGGAATTATTTCAAAAATCTGAAATTTGGACAAAATACTCTCTGGGGCTAAAGGGCTCTGTGGGGGGCAACCCAACAAAAACGGGCAACAGGGCGGATTTTTTGAAAGATTTCGGCTATGGGGTCGAGTTAGGTGTCGTTTTCGAAGTATTTTTGTTGTAGAATCCATTTTTGGGGGTCCCAGAACGATCCGATTTCACCGTGGGGATCTATTGGGCTTTCACGGAGTATGGAATAATACACCTATGTAATCGCAACGGAGATCGTCGACTCCGATTGGCCACTAGTTCGGCATCCTCACTTGTCTTACTGTTAGGCCACTAGTTCGGCGCCCTCACCTGTCGTACCACGCTCCATGTTTCTTGAATTTTAGCCATAGGCTCCAAGCAAAAAGCATCTGGGGGTCCAGGAGGTCCGTTTTTGTTTTTGTTTGTGTGTGTTTTGTCCACCCAAAAACGCGACATTCTTTCCGGTGCCATTTTCACCTGCAATCTTTTAATTAATGGCTGGAATGGGAGACGAAACGAAAACGACAGGATTTCCCTATTTGCTATCGTCAATCAGGAAGCATAGCAAATTTCGAAATGGGAACGGAGGCATAATAAATACCTTTAGTTGCGCTCGAGAAAGCAATTTTACAGTCTTAGGCCAGAGCGGTCGTACGTGGTCCGCTCTTTGCGCAAACGTGCCGGTGGGGATGGCGGCGTTTTCCTGGAGCAAGCAAAGATTCCACGACAACTTTTACGATCTATACTTTATTTTCATGGTAGACAAAACCCTTGCGTGTTGGCGACGTCCAGTCACGCGTTTTCGATGGCGTGATTGGAAACGGCTAATTTCGTTACGCGCCACGCCTCATCGGACCACCGGTAGCGTCGCGGTAGTGTACTGGAATTGCAGTACGATAGTATTGATAGCTCTTATTAATTATTGTGAGTGTCATTATATTTCAAATGTTCAAAAATAAAGGTTGTTGGAGTACTTTTTTCGGCACAACCTTGAATTTCCCGCCAGATTCAACAAACGACCGTTGAGAGATTTCGCCCATCGTCTCGTAATTCACAGACAGGACGTGGGTCTACGGGAGTTGGTACGAGCGTGAGCGGTATGGAGGGGGGGAGGTAGGTACAATTTTTTTGTACCGACGGTGCGTCCCTCGTCACCAGGTCCTCTTATTTTTCCAACGAGTGAATAGCCGAGTTGAACGGTTACGATCCTTCGTCTGGAAGAGCAACACAATTGTGGGAGAGGTTTTTAAAGTTTAAAAGACTTTGTCCTGAAGGATTGACAAGTTCAATGGAAGGTGGAAGGTTCTTCGGAGAAAAGGTATTTCCACGGAGGACCAGAAAGGTCAAAAGTACATGGCCTACTACGATCGCCGATGGAAAAGAATGCATCCGGGCCCTGTACCCTCGCCAAAAACGTTGTCACCCGATGCTACAAAATTTGTTTGATGACCCTATGCAAACGAAATTTCGGAATTTCATGTTTAAACCGAGGTGTTTCAAAGAACGAGGGGTGTGACCAGGGTAGTGATTTTTATTGCAATTGCCTTCACCGGAAAGTTTCGCCCTGGACGGATAGTTGTGAACCCGCCTATCCGAAAAAGTTTTTTTCCGATATTCGGCGTGGGGCAAGCCTCCTTCAACTCAAATCAAATCAAAATCTAGGGTACTCAAAATGCATTTTTTGCCACTTACTACCTTTTTTTCTCGGCATTAGACAGTCGTACAGTCAGGTTTGGTGTGAGAAAGTGCCTTTTGTGGGTTCGAAATTGTTACGATCAAATAGAGGGTTATTGGAGTGGGGGTAAGCGGAAAATCGCAATTAACTTCCCTTCCCAATTCACTTCCCGACAAGAGATTTCGATGATACTTAGTGTCGGTGGCAAACGATTCGTCGCATTCTTTTGTTCGGTATACCCATAGGTACCTATGGGGCGAAAGATACTACGATTCGTCGCTCAGCGTTAGTCGTTGAACATCTTACAATTCGTCGCCTAGGTACCCATCGGTGGTTGTTGACAGGCAAAGTTGCCAGGCCTAGATGGCAGGTTGCGATCTGCGATGTCGTCCCTCAAGATCATTTCTACAAAACGGGCGACCGCGATTTTGGTCGAAAATTACAAATTCACGCGAATGCGCCAATGAGTTCAATAATTGGCAATAATGGCGCATTCGCGTGAATTATTTGTGACGGTGTGTTGCTGACGATCGCAAAATTTACATTTAATGTAATACGTAGGGGAAAGTGGGGCACATTGATACTAGGGGCACAATGATCCAGTGACAGTATCTAGGTAACGGACCAAGTGATAGGTTCATTGCTATGACGAGAGATAGCACTAGGGGAAAGTGGGGCACATTGATACAGTGACAGTATCTAGGCAATGGACCAAGTGATAGGTTCATTGCTATGATGAGAGATAGCACTACTGGAGTGAAGTCTTCCAGCGAAGTTTCATCCTCCACCAGTTGAATACAAGAGGTAGGGAGAATGCCATGTGATTTTGTTGTCATGAAGTAATTTTTTTGCGTTTTGTTTGAGTATACCCAGCAAGTGAGAAGTACTGATTATCAACTGGAATTAAATGCACAGGGAAGAACATGGCTATAGTGAAGTAAATGCCGATTTTGGTTTATTATTCTTGGAATAATACACCTATGTTTTCGCGACGGAGGTCGACGACTCGGATCGGCCTCAAAACTTGACATTATCCGTTTCAAGAGGTCTACATTCAAAATCCGAAATGTCCGTCCGCCGTCCGCCGTCCGGGCCGTTTTGGGCAGTAGGAATTTTTTAAAAAATCTGAAATTTTGGCAAAATACTTGGTTTACCATCTAGTTGTGCCCGCAAGGTTTTCAGTCCGATCGCCCAAACCCGTGGGGCGCTATGGGGCTAAAATGGGGCTACAGGAGGGGTGTTTTGAAGGCTTTTAGCTATGGGATCGAGTTAGGTGTCGTTTTCGAAGTATTTTTGGACATAGAATCCATTTTTGGGGGTCCCGGAACGATCCGATTTCACTGTGGCGATCTATAGGGCTTTCATGGGGCTTAAAATGGGATTTTTGAAGGATCCCAAGAAGTTAAATATTTTTCGAGTAAAAATTAAAGAATTTTTGAAAAAACACATTTTTGAAAAAAAAATCCCCCCAAAAATTTTTTTGAAATATAAAAATGCAAAAAAAAATTTTTTTTTTAAATTTTTTTATTGACAGAATTAAATGTCTGTACAAGTAACCTATATCACAGAATAATAAACCCTTGTGTAAAATTTGCAGCGTTTTTATTTCTCATTGCTGGTTACTTTTCGTCAAAAAAGCAAGGTGTTTTCAAAATGGCGTAGTGGGATAGATTGATACACTCAATGGTGGGGCAGATTGATACGCATCAAAGTGCCCCACTTCCAAGAATAATAAACCAAAACCCGCAGGAGTGACATCGATGAACCTGCAATGTCTTCTGCAGTCCAAGCTGTAACTGAAGGGTTGATGTCCTTAAGTAAGGCGGCTGCATTTTATAAGAAGTTGATGAAGCATGTGTAGTAAGTTTATTTCCATTGACAATTTGAGAGGTGCAAAATGTTATTTTCAAGTAGTTGTAAGAAAAATTGCTTAAGAAAGAGGTTTGTCAAGATTGTTATACCTACGCCTTTTTGTTGTTATTTTCATAATTGTATCAATGTACCCCACCGTGTATCAAACTGCCTCAGGGCCCGTATCAATGTGCCCTGCATATGGTGCACATTGATACAAAATTTGTAAAAGTCATTAGAATGAATTTTTCCAAAAAAACCTCAACATGGGATATAGCTTTTAGCAAAATTGTTCCCCATTTTTCCCCGGTTTCTATGAAACATACTTAAAGGGTTAACAACAAGAACGTCCTCAAAATCCGTCCGACTAAAAACTACTGGCTTCCCAAAACAAATGTATCAATGTGCCCCACTTTCCCCTACTTATCTCACAAGGAGAGGATTGACAGAAATATCTACTGGACTCTAGTAACTAGAGCCGTAGGAATTTTTTTTTAAACTTAACTTTTGACAAAATACTCGGTTCAACATCAGATTCTAGTTGTACCCGCAAGGTTTTCAGCCCGATCGCTCACACTCGTGGGGCGCTGTGGGGCTAAAATGGGGCGACGGGAGGGGTATTCGAAGGTTTTCGGCTATGGGATCGAGTTAGGAGTCGTTTTCGAAGTATTTTTGGACGTATAATCCATTTGTTTGGGGTCTGAGAACGATGCGATTTCACCGTGGGAATCTATGGGGTTTTCATGGGGCTACAAATTGGATTTTGGGAGGATCCCGGGAGGTAAATAAGTTTTCCGAGTAATTTTGGACGCAAAATCCGTTTTTCCAGGCCCAAACATTGTACAAATTTTTTTTTTTTTTTCTTTTTTTTCAAAAATATTTTCTTAATGATACAGAATTAATTTTTGCACAATTTTTCTATATCAAAGAATAATAAACCCTTGCGTAAAATTTGCAGCGTTTTTTTTTTTTGTTTTTTTTTTTTAATAATGAAAGAGGAGTGATACCTTCCGAATATTTGAATTTGATATTGTTCTGCGGCATTTACGGTGAAAACGTCTAAGCAACTAAACTACCAGATTGCTAAGAATTATTAGGATGCCGAGCGAAGCAAGCCCGCTTGTACCAACAGTAAGGATATATTCAAGACAACATTCAGGCTCCGGGCATCACTCCAAGCGTACGCAAGCTCCAGTCTTGCCACTCTGAAGGTGGATTATAAATCGGTGTTCCCGACGACCTTTGACCTACCAGGCTCTCCGACATCCCCCTAACAAATGCGAACAAAAGGGTGGAACGTGAAGGCGACAAAAGACAATGCCCTTAGAACACGTTGAAAGGCGTTGGGGGAGATGAGACGCGAAGGTTTGTTGATGAAACGTAAAACCTGATACCCTTTACCTCCGAGAGCCTTTTAAGAGATGATACGATGTTATCTTTTCACTTTTGACGCCAACTTGAATGCAGCTATTCATTCGAACCGGTTATTGTTATTGTGAACTCCAAAGACACCCTCATTCTCTATTATTCTAAGAAAAATAATGCCGCTCGACTTGAGTAAACACCTGGAGAACAATGTTGAGGGTGCGAAGGAGCATATTTGGAGGATAACAAGTCAGGAAAATAAAGGCCCGGCAGCATGTAATTCCTTTCATTATTCAGCATTACATGCCACCTCATGCGAATTTCTGCCGTGTTTTGAAAACTTCAAGAACCACAGGACCTATTTTAACACAAAATGTAATTTTTCCAGGGAACATCTCGTATTCCTCAGAAGTAGTTTCCAAGAAGATGGGTTTCTTTTGAGCAGGGAGTTATTTATAATAATTATTCATTAGGTATCAATTCCTCATTTCCGCTTCGCCGAGCTGATCACGTAAATTAGCCCCTTTCTCTTAACACGTCGGTGGTGTTCCATATATTATGGAAATTTTTGTCAACAACATTACCAATAAACGGTACTTACAATGCGTCATATCGAAAGGATAACCACTTAAGATACAATCTGGAGTCCTCTCGCGATCGCCGTATCGTATTTTAACATCTTCCGGTCAACGGGATGAGGTGAGATTAACAAGCGAGGAGAAACTCCTATCAGGCGTGACAAATTGCTAGTTTATATTGCCTTAATTTAGATCCTCGTGCGGTGACGGATCGTCAAACGGACTCACCATCGTGTCTTGAACACCCGTCTATAATTTTCGCGGGGTGAAATTAACATCATCAGTGGAGCTCAGCCGACGATTAAATGAAATGAAATTTTCATAGCTCCAAGATGTGCTGTTGAGGATAAAACCTTCGTAGAGCGCGATTGAAAAAAATAAACGCCAGAAATTGTCTGGAAAATTTCTTAAAATTCATATATTATAATGTATTTTAATAAGTTTAATAATAGCTTTATTAAACATTTTTTATTAAACTATATTTAATATAGTTTAATAAAAAATGTGGCATTTAAATATTATCATAATATTTAGGAGTACCTAGCAACCACCGTTAATTGCTGTTGGAATTATCAACCTATGAATTCAAAATTATTTCGATCGGCCTCAAAGTTTGTCGTTATAGGTACGTTTCATGATTCCAAAAATGAAATGTCCGTCCGCCGTCCAGGCCGTTTAGGGCAGTAGTGTTGTTTTTTTAATATGAAATTTGGACAAAATACTCTGTTCTCCATCTAGTTGTGTCCGCAAGCTTTTCAGCCCAATCGCTCAAAACCGTGGGGTGCCAAAAAAAGGGCTCCAGGAGGGGTTACGTGAGGGTTTTTTGGGGGTAATAAAAGGTATGGTATCGAGTGGGGTGTCGTTTTTTACGGTATTTTTTGCGCCTAGAATCCATTTTTGAGGGTCCCATAACCTTCCGATTGCACCGGGGGGATCTATGGGGCTTTCATGGGGCTACAAATGGTGCTTTTGAAGGATGCCAGGAGTTCGAATGAAGTTTCGTTTCCCAAGTAATTTTGGACGTTCCATTATTTTGCTTCCGAGCCTACCGAAGGGTAGGGGAAGCTTTGTGTTCGTCAGAGTTTGTCCTCAAAAATCAAATATTCCTCTCGCGTTCAGAATTCCTAACGTTTCAGGACTTCGTGAGCAAATTTGGTTCCCTGTCTGTCTATCTCTCCGGATTTCCTTTTTACGGCCATATTACCACAATTTTGACCCGATCTCATTCAAAATTTTCGTGATCATGCGGGTAGAAGCCCTCAACGTCCTATAATATAATAATTGGAATAATAATGTTATTATGAATTTCATCATGGTGGTATGGCATGAATCAGTGGTGGGTGAGCACTAAGCATGCGCTAATGTGAAATTCTTCAAACCAGCATAACTTATGTACTTTCGATTCGAAGGCGGTCGAATTTTCAAAGAACGCGCGGGCTAACGTGGAACTCACTAAATTTCGTTAATGCAGCCTTAACGAAAATATTATCATATTATGATATGTATCATATTATGATTGCATGAGGTATGGACTCTGCCCATGCGAGAATACGTAAGTATATTCCTCCTAATACGTAAATTCGGTGACCTAATAATCCAATTTGGCTGAAAATTGGGGTAGTCTTGAACGCGAGGAAGGTATTTATCTCTTGGTATTTTATTTTTGAGCCCACATCTCTCAAAACACTGAACAGGAATAGTTTTTTTTTTTTTTTTAATTAAAAAATTTAAAAATTATAGAGACAATTAATTTTTTCACAATTTATACCAAAGAAAATTTATACCCTTGGGTAAAATTTGTAGCATTTGCAGCTCGACTTCTCGCCGCCCTTTAGCAACAATTGAAGCTTTATGAATGTGTCCTTCACCTACTAACTCACTGGCTGATTCCAATCTGCATCATCACGCAGAGTTAGGAACGGCTGGGATGAATATTTAATATATCGAGAGCCCAGCTCGTAAAGGGTATTAGTAATATTGCACAGGATTAATTCATGTTTTTACCAACAAATTAGGTCGATATGAGGACACATACGCTAAAAAAAAGGTTTGTCGTCATGTGAGCTTTGGAATAAGTAACCCAGTAGACGGAAATGATGAGTCGTCCCTGAAACCTATCAATGGAACTGCACTTGTGCTCCTCTGCCCGGTGCAATCAAGGTTATCTTAAATTGTAGATTGTGCTCAACCGAAGGCCCGGACGAACAGATGTTATCATAAAGGGCCGAAATCCCATGAAGATTTTTCCCGCCAAACATCAGACACACCTGTTGCGCTCTTGAGCAGGTAGTCCGAGGTACGAACACATTCAGGTTCAGAATCTACTGCCTAATAGGATATCCAGCAGACCCATCTGGGACCCAACCAGTTGCAGCTGTGGTCCGGATGCTGACAGAACCGTCCGATTTGACCCAAAACTGGAAAAAACCAACTTGAGACGAAACCACCGGGAATTCGGCAGAGTGCGATACGAAACTGGCTCGTTCAGCTGTCAGGTGTTAATGAGAAAGGTAGATTAAAATGGTAGAAGTGGCACCTAATATTTTAATACAATAATTGTATTATTCATATTCTCGAGAAAACGACACCTCATTCATCCTCCTGGCATCTTTCAAAAGCCTCACTAGTAGCCCCAATGAATCCTCACCGTGAAATCCGATGGTCCTGGGACACCAGAAAATAGATTCTACCTCCAAAAATACTTCGACAACGACACCCCACTGGATATTTAAAGCCAAAAACCTTCGAAAACACCTCCTGTAACCCCTTCTGAGCCTCACGGGTTTGAGCGATCGGGCTGAAAAGCTTACAGGGCAAGCGTACAAGAAACCGAATATAGAACCGATTATTTGTCGAAATTTCAGATTAAAAATGCTGCAAACTTTTACACAAGAGTTTATTATTCACTGGAAATTGGGCGAAAATTAATTCTGTGTGATTTTTTTTTTTTTTACGCTGCAAATTTTACACCAGGGTTTATTATTCTTTGATATAGGTGACATGTGCAAAAATTTAATTATGCTCAATGAAAAAAAAAAAAAAATTGGAAAAAGTGTTTTATCAAAATTTTTATTTTTTACTCGAAAAATATTTGACCTCCTGGGATCCTTCAAAAATCCCATTTGTAGCCTCATTTTAGCCCCATAGCACCCCACGGGTCTGAGCGATCGGGCTGAAAGCCTTGTGGGCACAACTAGATGGTAAACCAAGTATTCTGTCAAAATTTCAGATTTGTAAAAACTTCCTACTGCAATATTGCAGGCAAATAGAGTCATCGGTACCTACCATATCAGTGAACAATGTGTTGCCTGATAGGTAAACATCGTAGTCTCTCCTCTGGTTGGTAGCCGTTCCCAAAAATCTTCTAAAAAAGAAATGGATGTGGGACCTCGAAAAAATGGATTTAGCGTCCAAAATTACTCGCAAAAAGACGCCTTATTTGACCCCCTGGGATCCTTCAAGATAACCATTTGTAGCCCCATGAAAGCTCCACAGATCCCCACGGTGAAATCGGATCGTCCTGGTACCCCCAAAAATGCATTCTACGTCAGGAAATACCTCGAATACGACATCTAACTCGACCACATAGTTGAAAGCCTTCAAAAACCCCTCCCGTAGCCCCTTTTTAGCCCCACAGAGCCCGGCGGGTTTGGGCGATCGGACAGAAAACCTTTCCGGCACAACTAGATGGCAAACCAAGTATTTTGTCAACATTTCAGATTAAGAAAAAAAAAAAAATCCGGCGGACGGACTTTTCGGTTTTGGAGTCTAGACATCCAGAAATAGATATGAAATGTCAAATGTTGAGTTCGATCAGAATTGTCGACCCCCGTCGCGATACATTATGTATCGCGTATGATAGGTGTATTATTCCAAGAATAATTTATTATTGGTTTATAAACCAAAATCAAGAATGATGCTTTATCACATTTTGAATTTTGGCTTATTATTCTCAGAATAGGTAAATCAACCCATCTTTTCGCGGTGGTGGTCAAATATTTTTCTTTGTAGCCCTTCGAAAGCCCCATCGATCCCCACAGTGCCGCCGTTCACCGTCCAGGTCGATATGGGCAGGGTAACCGAAAAAAAAAACAAACTCCCGGATAAAAAAACTCGGGAAAAAAACTCCCGCGATTCGGCATTGGTTGAAAAAAACTCCCTTCGTCCAAAAGTCAAAACCTAATAATCCTTCAAAAGTCCCATTTGGAGCCCAAGAACATGATTCTTCGTCCAAGAATACCTCAAAAACGACACCCCACTCATAGCCTAAATCTTAAAAAAAAACCTTTCTGTTTATGTGTAAGGACAAATTTTGAGGTCGATACCCCTCCCGTAGCCCCATTATAGCCCAATAGCACCGTCGCAAATACATAGGTCTTTTATACCAACAATAATAAAACAAAAACTTACGTAATTTGTGCTGAACTCACGTATAATTTGGTGATGACATATGCCACAAAGTTAGGATTTCATCAGATCACAGCTTGACAAATTACTGCATTACTTAAAAAATTGCCGACGACTCTCAAATTAGTCATTAATTTCTCCTATCTTACATTCGTGGCCCCGGGAGTTTTTTTTTGTTTTTTTTTTTTTCGCCTGTTCCAAAACGGGTGTTTTTTTTCGGGAGTTTTTCTTCCTAGAACCATTTAGGCAGTAGGTTTTTTTTTTTTTTTAAATTCTGAAATTTTGCCAAAATACTAGGTTCTTTGTCTATTTATGCCCACAAGGCTTCCAGCCCAATAGCACAAACCCGTGGGACTTGTGGGGCTCTGTGGTGCTAAAATGGGGCTGCGGCAGCGCTTTTTGAAGGTTTTCGGCCACTGGGCCGAGTTATGTGTCTTTTTTGACGTATTTTGGAACGGAGACCTCACTTTTGGGGGTCTTCAAATCAATTGATTTCACCGTGGGGATCTTTGGGGCTTTCGCCGGGCAACAAAGGAGGCTGATGCCAGGAGAATAAATGGTGTGGTTTTCCGAGTAATTTTGGGCGTCCATCCATTTTTCGATTCACGGAAAAAAAAATCCCCGGAAAGAAAGTCCCGAAATAAAGAGCCTGGAAAAAAAATCCCCAATATTATCCGATCCCGGAAAATAATCCCCGGAGAAGAAATAGCGTTGATTGAATGAATGGAAATGACAGGAGATGATTTTGTCATGTACATATTATGTTATCATGTAGTTATGATGTTATCTTGTACATATTATGTAGGTATTTGTAGGAGGTAAGCAGTTGGTGCCGTCGAATCGGGTGAATAGTCCTATACTGTTCCTGAACAAGTTAAGCTCTGGCTAAACCACTCATCGTGCACTATGTATTTGAAAATTTTAGTGGCCCAAAAGTTTGGTCTTGACGTCTACTTTAAGCCCCCGTCCACTCTAATTTTATGGGGGTTAAAAAAATGTATTTCCGCTTGTTCCTGTTTACGAATTTACTAGTACCTTTTGACCCCACCCATGCAAGGTGAATGATTTTCAGTCATTTTTTGTTGTACGCCGCTCCCCGGTGACAGGTACAGGTACAGGTTTTATCTTTTTAAAAACGTTTTCAAAGGTTCCGGGTCAAATTATGGCAGAATTCGTATGTTTGCGTTTTTAAGAGTTCATGATTCCTGAGTCCGGGTGAAAAACCAGATTTGGATTTTATTTGTTGTTGTTATTATTTTTATGAACTATTGTATTTTATAGTTACTGATTTCCGCCCTTTTTCCAATTTTCCCTTTTTTCAATTTCCGTTTTTTTGGATTTTTCCCCGTCCTTGAATATTCTTAGGGGATTTTTTTCCGCCCTGCAGGATTTTTTTCCGAGGATTTCTTTTGCGAGGACATTTATACGTGGATTTTTTTCCGATTACCCCATTTTTCGGAGTCCCACATCTGTTCAAACACTGCACGAGAATACAGTATTTTTTACTAATTTATTGAATTGAATTAATAATTAGGTATTGCAATTTTAATTGTTTAGTATACCTACTAATAATTTTTAACAAAAATCATTAGGTAATACATAACATGGTTAATGATTTTTAATAATATTATTATGTATTACCTAATGATTTTTTATAACAAAGCAGCAGTTTTGGCACAATTAGCACCAAAGAATAATAAACCCGTGTGCAGCCCTTTCAATTTTATTCATATTTACCTAATGTGAAAAAGTGGAAGCAAGTAGACGAATAATAATTATTCGTTAAAATTCTTTTAACTAAGAGCAGGTAGTTATCCCGTATGTTTCTGGCACAATTTTCCACGCCCTGGACAAAAGCAATTTACACGATATACTTATGACAATTATTTTAGATGACAACGCGAGTCCAACGGACAGTCTAGTGATGGAGGTCGTGAGAAGGTTGCAATTTTATTGTGCCGCACAAATCGGTAGACGTTTCTTCCTATTGTCCAGTTGGAATATTATGGGATATCAAGGCGATGAAAGTGTTGACTGAACAATAGGAGCAACGGAACTGGTTTCTCCATCTCATGCAACAACGTTCATTTCCATATTTTATAGGCCGAGCTTTTAGTTGAAATAAGTTTTACGACCTTGAAAATCTCTAACCGAAGCCCTCAGGCGAAACCCGTGGACTAGAAAAAGGGGATCCCTCGAGTTATGGACATTTCCTGCTCTGCCACGACCTTGCCTTTTAACTTAGTGAACGCCCTTTATGGCACCCCGAATGCCCACCTCAGGCTGATCCGGGGCCCCAAAGGGAGAAACGTGAAGGTTGAAGGAAGGGTGGACGTTTTTATTGCTGGAGCTCACAAAAGTAAAGCCGGTTTACCATGAGAAAAGGGTAGCAAGGCCCAGAGGGTGTGAGTTTGAATACATTAGGCCTTGCTACTGAATCGTTAACGGACGCTATGGGGAGAACCCTGATCGTAATCCTATGTTTGTTGTAAAACATGAATGGCCATGATTCGTCCCATCAGATTGTTTTCCATTGCACAGCGTAAAGACCGCAACTACGATCAAAAAAACCCTACCATCGCACACAACTATGGAAAATTTAACCAAAGCATGTCACGAAGGAGAGCCACAGAAGGGTACCTGCTTTAAAAGAGTCGAGTGAATTGTCCTTTTCGAAGTAGTTGTGGACATTGATTCATGCAGTACTACGTACCTAGGTATGTCAAGGATAGTGTAATTTGCTGCTTCTTTGTATTTAACCTTCTAGTACATGATAGTCTAGCTGAGATTCACTTTTGCAATCTTGCCATCAAAATCCTTTATTACGGAGTCGTTATAAATTATAATCCTTAATAAATTACGGAGTCGTTAAAAATTGAAAATAACAAAATCCTTTTTATGAATAAGTAGAAAAACGTTCCTACCCCCAAGATTCAAAATTGTAGTGTTTGGACGGATGTGAGATCTCGTTGAATGGATTATGCTTTCAAAAATACTCGGCAAACAACGTTTATTATGGTTTATTATTCTTGGAATAATACACCTATGTTTTCGCGACGGGGGTCGACGACTCCGATCGGGCTCAAAATTTGACATAATCCGTTTCAAGAGGTCTACATTCTAAATCCGAAATGTCCGTCCGCCGTCCAGGCCGTTTTGGGCAGTAGGAATTTTTTTAAAAATCAGAAATTTTGACAAAATACTTGGTTTACCATCTAGTTGTGCCCGCAAGGTTTTCAGTCCGATCGCCCAAACCCGTGGGTCGCTATTCGGCTATAATGGGGCTACGGGAGGGGTTTTTTTTGAAGGCTTTTAGCTATGGGATCGAGTTAGGTGTCGTTTTCGAAGTATTTTTGGACGAAGAATCCATTTTTTGGGGTCCCGGAACGATCCGATTTCACTGGGGCGATCTTTAGGGCTTTCATGGGGCTAAAAATGGGATTTTTGAAGGATCCCAGGATGCTAAATATTTTTCGAGTAAAAAATGAAGGTTTTGAAAAAAAAAAATTTTTTGAAAAAAAAAATCCAAAAAATTTTTTTGAGATAAAAATCCAAAAAAATATTTTTTTTTAATTTTTCCATTGACAGAATTAAATTTCTGCACAAGTAACGTATATCAAAGAATAATAAACCCTTGTGTAAAATTTGCAGCGTTTTTTCTTTCCTGGCATCGTTCAAAAGCCCCATTTGTAGCCCCATAGATCCTGTACCGTACTCTGGTTAACGGATGTTGCCGGGGAGGCCGGGTCTGCTGACAACGTCTAACGAAAATCTGATCTCTCGGCGACCACAGAGGAATGATTACGAGCGACAACGAATTCGCGTGTAAATATTGGGTCAGCTGACCTGGCTTCCCAGGCAAAATGTCGCCAGAGGCTGCCCGATCCTCAGTCCCAATCAAAAACGCTGCAAATATTACACAAGGGTTTATTATTCTTTGATATAGGTTACTTCAGCAAAAATTTAATTCTGTGTCAATAAAGAACATTTTAGAAAAAATTATTTATTTTTTGGGATTTTTTTTTTTTTCTTTCAAAAATCCTTTATTTTTGGTTTATTATTCTTGGAATAATACACCTATGTTTTCGCGACGGGGGTCGACGACTCCGATCGGCCTTAAAATTTGACATTATCCGTTTCAAGAGGTCTACATTCTAAATCCGAAATGTCCGTCCGCCGTACGCCGTCCGCCGTCCAGGCCGTTTTGGGCAGTAGGAATTTTTTTAAAAATCTGAAATTTTGACAAAATACTCGGTTTACCATCTAGTTGTGCCCGCAAGGTTTTCAGCCCGATCGCCCAAACCCGTGGGGCGCTATGGGGCTAAAATTGGGCTACAGAAGGTGGTTTATGAAGGCTTTTGGCTATGGGATTGAGTCAGGTGTCGTTTTCGAAGTATTTTTGGACGTAGAATCCATTTTTTGGGGTCCCGCAGCGATCCGATTTCACTGTTGCGATCTATAGGTCTTTCATGGGGCTAAAAATGGAATTTTTGGAGGATCCCAGGAGGTTAAATATTTTTCGAGTAAAGAATAAAGAATTTTTGAAAAAAAAAAATCCAAAAAGAAAATTTTTTTTTTAAATCCAAAAACTTTTTTTTCCAACTTTTTTTTTGACACAGAAATAATTTTTGCGCAACTAACCTATATCAAAGAATAATAAACCCTTGTGTAAAATTTGCAGCGTTTTACTTAGGTACTCGAAAAATATTTAACCTCCTGGGATCCTTCAAAAATTCCATTTTTAGCCCTATGGATCGTCTATACAAACATAATAGTGACTGAAGCTAGGATGGATTGAATTTTTGCACATTTCTTCAGCTTCATTATCACAGCGTACCTATTGGTGAGGAGCATTCAATTTTGGCTGGAGCACTGAACCGAGTGGCTTTGGGTGTTTCTGGCCCTCCTCGCCATCCCCCCTCCTCCCCTACTCATATTTGTCCCCTGCTTGTTCATTTCTTTCGAACTCTACGCTCAACCTGTCCCATGGTAAATTAACCTTTTACAGCTGTTTAAATTCAATTACTAGAAAAGTTTGTCATGTTAAGTGTTTGGACGGATGAAGGACCCAAAAATGATTACCTACTCGGAAAATGAGTCCTCATTCGACTTTCTGGCATCCTTCAAAAGTCTGATGGATGCATTGAATGCCAAGGCGAAATCGGACGCTTCTGGGACCCCCAAAAATACTTTGAAAACGACACCTAACTCCTTCCCATAGATGAAACCCTTCAAAAACCCCTTATGTAGCCCTCTTTAGTTCCGCAGAGCATCGCTGGTTTGTGCGATTGGGCTGAAAACCGTGTGGGTACAACTTGAAGAAAAACCAAGTATTTTGTCAAAAGTTTCAGATTTTTGAGAAAAATTGCTACTGCTCAAAACGTCGTGGACATTTCAGTTTTGGAATCTGCTCATCTTAAAACGAAGATATAATTTTGAGGAAGATCAACATTTTGGACTTAGATAACAACATAGTGTATTATTCAAAGAATATTTAACCAAAACGTGATCACATAACGCCCACAGACGAAACACTTGCTGATGAGGGAAAAGAGACCAAGCGGTAGGCGATGGCGAGGAGGGCCAGAAACGACTGAAGCCACTCGGCTCAGTGCTTTGGCCAGACGCTCCTGCTCGCAAGCCATCAACATGAGATCCTCCAGATTGTTATCACTCAGAGTTAGCCTCAGCCTTGTTTTGATGATTTTCAATTTTGAAAAACTACTCCAACACTCAGCTTGGGTGGTAGAAAGCGGTAGGTAGGTACCTTCCTACCAAAAATGGGTGAATCAAAAAGAGAATTTCATACAATGAGGCCATGAGGATTTAAAACCTTGTATGCAAATTACGCATTGATTGCACTTGACATCCACCCTGTTAGGAACAGAGCCAACCAGATCGCCTTCATTGTGTCTGAATTTTCCTTTTCGGTCTCGATTTCATATTTCGGGTAAGGTCAAATTTTGTTTCCAGCTTCGACCGGCCCCTCAGGACCTTCGGCCCTTCGGGCGTCGCCCGATCGCCCGACCTGCCTATCCGCCCCTGATGGAAAACATGGATTTGTGATGACTTTTTAAAACCTGCGTTATTTATTACTGGAGTAGAGCTATAAAGAAACTACTACTATAAAGAAACTTGCTTGACCAGAGTTAATATTAATATTAATCCATATGGATATGACCCTGGACCCAACCTATGTTCATATTCGAGGGATTATACATGTCGTAGACTACACATGACTAAAGTAGGTACGGGAAATGAAGGTGGCGCTTCAATTGGTGTTTTCCAACTCTTTCTTTTATTGTGAACAGAACATTCACTGAGGGCTGAAGTTATGTTGCCCGGTTTTAACTATAAAACGCCATTTTGCTATAAAAATGGACGTGATTAAGAAAAAGAGTAGATCGTGTTTGTTTAGCGAGCCTGAGTGCCAGATAGAGATCGTAAAATAGCCGACGGTTCTTTTTCATGTAAGCTTTTACTGGTGTGGTAAAACCTTCGGATCATTTTCCTGAGCACGTCCGTCCTCAGACGAATAGGCACATTTATTTACATTGAAATTAAACGCATGTAGTAATTTGAGCTTGACGGTGCATTTTGAAAGTAGGTACCTACTCCAACATTTCCTAAACTTGTGAATATCACACTCATTGGGGCTCATCCGAACAGAAGGTATTGAATAAAACTATTCAACTTGCCTAAATATGGACCTTCTTAAAAATTATTAGTTATGTCAGGGTTGGATGGGTATTTCAAAAAAGCATGATCCTACCTACCAAGGCCTGCATCTAATCACCATCGCCTACAAAGAGACAAGAAAATGAATATCTGAAGCACCTGTACCATTTTTCACACGACATCCAGGTAGAATTGCATGTTAACAAACTTACCCTTCGTCAGTGAGTCCACATGTTCACCAGATTCCATCAGGGTGCCCCATTTTTTTCCAAATCAAATTGAGGATTCCCTCACCCCTCTAGCATATCCGCTCGTACAACATTACCACTGCAGGAAAGCAGGTAGCGGAATGCTTCGTCTCCAACCCCCTCATTTCCTTCACATTCTTCGCCAATTATCATAATATTTTTATATTCACTGCAACCCTCATTTTAGCTGCCAGGCTACTGTTGGCTCCCATCCTCCTCGGATAAGAAACAACTTTTTCTTTTCCAAGTCGTCTATAATCTGCATACCATTACAGTGCAGCTACTGTTCTGAATAAATTAATATGATCCAGACAATACACTTACGATTATTGATTGTGAAGGTTGGTTTCTGAAGCAATCAGGACAAAATTTTCACATCCTCATTCCCATGGCATGGATCATAATATGATTGTTTATTATATTATAATAAACAATTCAACGACTAGAAAATTATTAAGACTCGACTCAAACGAAACAATAGGAGGCAAAACTGTTGGCAACATTTTCCTAAACAACCTGGCAACACGCTTGTAAGGAGGGCGCTAGTTGCCAGTATAAATTCCCTCACAGACAATTCCCTTTTCTTTATCTTATCTGTTATTTCCAGCATAGTGTTAAAAAAAAACCCTGCGATTATAACTTAGACTCTAAGTTATAATCGCAGACTCTAAGTCTTAGAGCAATCATTGCTCCAATTGTTTTGATTTATTTCAGGAGGATTTGACGATTACAATCCGAATTCACTGGGAATTATATTCGATTTCTCCTACAAAAAGTCTCCTTCCCTTAAAAATGTGAGTTGGCAACACTGTTGCGAAACTGAGAAACAGAGAAGCTGCTCTTCGTACCCGTTCCTAATCTTTGTACCTGTGGAAATAACAGATGGTTCTGCCAAGTAGCCAGCCCAAGCATCCATTAGCGGCCTATACACGAGCAGAAATCCGCGGCTGATTTGGTCGGCCGATCTCATCTGACAGATATCGCCAGGGCCATGGAGAGAAAATCCGGGCCCGGGGCAAAATTCATCGGGCCCCCTAAAAAAAAAAGGTATAAAAATTCATCGGCCCCCTAAAAAAAAAAAAGTATGAAAATTTTTCCTATATAATTGATCTGTCCCTTTTCCCATTTTGCCTCTCCTACTTACCCCTTTTTTTACCAGAAAAAAATAAATAAATTCACAAGAAAATCCGGGCCCCCCCTACGAAGGCCGGGCCCAGTTCCCCCCCCCCCCCCCCCCCCTCTCTCTACGGGGCTGGATATCGCTAACGATCTGGAGTGCCCCTTAACAAGAAAAACTTTTCGGCCGATCTTTCGTGCCCGAGATCCGTCATCTGTTCGTTAGTGGGATGAAATCTGGCAGATTCAGGTCAGTCACCGACGTTCGTCTGGCAGATTCGAGTTTTCGGCTGGATCCGAAAATTGTTGAGATCGGTGGCCGATTTGCAGCTCCATAATGGTGTTGATGGTGCCATGGGGTTAGTGACTGTCCGTGATAACAAACGGAAATTAACCGATTTTACGGCGGGAATTTTTTCAGTAGGTACCCATAAAATGCCAAAATAATAGAAGTTTGGGAGAAGTCTCGGGTTTCGGAAAGAAGAAAGTTCGGACACAATGTGTCAATGTCATGTTGGTTACCACGTTTCTGAAAGTCGTCCTGAGGTTCTGGTAAGTGAGCCAATTTCCGCCTAGGTACCCTAACCGTTTTTCCTCATATGTAGCAGCTCGGTTTAAACGTAAATCCGTCCGGAAAAATTCTAACAATTACTCACCAGCAGTGTCCATCTTTATCCCCTGAAGACCAAATGGCTGTTGAAGAGGTTATACTGAGAAAACCCAAATTCACGGTTTCCAAAAAGATGTTTCCAATTCCGCCCATCAGGTGTATACGGGGACTCTTTTATACCCCATTTTTTGAAAAAACGCACCACGGAAAAACACCGATAAAGGAGATAAGGAGATATCTCAAGGGAGAACTAGCGGACTCTGACCGATCCGAATCGAACAGTTCTAAGAACCACCGACATCGCTTCCGAGAAATCTGCATGCTTAGGGGGGGGGGGGGGGGGGGGGGACGGACGGCCGACTTCCGTCTGCCAGATTTGAACTCTCGCAGACATCGCTTAGCCGATTTTAATATATTTCGTCTTTTCAACGCCCACTAACGCACAAATATTTCCCACAGATATCGTTTAAAACCGCCAAATCTGCCGCGGATTTCTGCTCGTGTATGGCCTCCTATTATAATAGAATTATTAATAATAATTTGGTCTCCTATTATTATTAATTTGGGGTAATTTCGCCCAGTCACGTGCACGTGATCTCTCCCCCCCCCCCCCCCCCCCCCCCCCCTCATCATTCTTTTGCCAGCTGAGGTTCAAAACGGGTTGAACCCAAGTTCTGACGTCACTCCCCATCCGAATGGAACTGTTATCAAAAATAGTAAGAACTAGTTACCAACTTGCGCCAACAGTGACACAATCGGAAGCTATTATTGCTCTTTTTCAAACTGATATTAAATATGATAATAGGTAAATAAAAATTTTCTCTCCTCTCGCTCACAGTAACCTTCCCTCTCTCTTTCTAGCTCTCACTATCTTTGAGGGTTCTCTGAACCAGTGAACTCCTGGACGAACCGCCATGGTGGCGCGCCACCTTTCAGTTGAAAGGACTGCATTCGAGCGAAGGCTGGCGGGCAGTGGTGGGCAGATAACAGGAAAGATGGAGCGTGGCGCGCAGCTAACAGGAAAGGTCCAAAAAAAGCGTATGTGTAATATATATAAGTTTAAAAAAATATTATTAAACAAAATTTGATTTAATCAAAATAATAGTAAACAAAACTCAACCCATGATGCCAACCCAAGATTGTGTGCTCAGATCCCGTCACGAAGCATGAATTTTTGAATGAATACACATCATGCCTGACGGAAGCTTTGGAAAAATTTAGGGATGACGTACCTAGTTGACAGACTGTTGTGCTTATTACTATTTTTTACTGGGGACTGGTTACAGACATCACCTGTATAACTTATAGTAGATAGTAACGATTAGGTAGGTACTAATTTACGTAGAACCATTTTTTCCTATTTGTTTGAGTTGTGAATTACGTTCGCACTTTTTTTTCTACTTCTTCTTCTTCAACTCCACGTTTGCAGCCCTGAAAGGGCTGTTTATAGACCCCAGACAGGGGCCAAACCTCTTTTACTGTTTTCTTCGATATTGTCCGGCCGGAATTCCCGTCCGTCTGGCCCCTCCGAGGTCAATCAGGCTTTGAAAAACTGCAAAATTGTGTACCTATAAAAAATCCGACTCGGGCGTAAAAATTCTATTACCCTTCACTAAATCGTCCCGAATCGTGCGTTGGCAGGTTGAGAGAAATTTATGATGGAAGAGGTTTTGAGAGTGTTTATCTTGAGGTATTCTGAAACTTAAGATTGTATTTCTGACAAAGAACCATAGGGATAACGATGATGAACTAATGAATGAACGTGGGTGGTGTCGACCGGAAAATATACGGTGAATGTGCCGACGATTCAGAGTAGCCTATACGTTAAAAGAATTCTTTTCTGAACAAGTATTTTCTATTTTTCTTACAATTTTGGATTTTTGTAGACGTAACTCTTAGGTGGTCGTTCCCTCCTGGAAAGAGCCGGCGAACAGATCACAAATTCTCTAGGCAGAATTCTGCACTTTAATGCGTACATGTTAGATGACAAGGCACCGAACTGTAAGTGAGCTCCTGTATAGGTACTCTGAATCGTCGGCACATTCACCGTATATTTTCCGGTCGACACCACCCACGTTCATTCATCGGTTCATCATCAGTTATCCCTATGGTTCTTTGTCAGAAACCTGACTAATACTATTACATTTAATATAAACTCCCACCTGAACTTGTAGTATGGCCTTAAACAGTGGCATAGAACGATTTTGCAAAATGCGAATGAAAAGATTCGCATGAATTAGTAGTTCGCAGCAAAGTGCTAGAATGGGCCGCCCACACAGTTGGTGGAAAAGTGGCATCCTCTGAAATGTAGGTGTCAATAAGGCAATCAGAAAACTGGGTGACTGCTTCATGTACGGGTTGAAGGGAAATTAAGTCAAATGTGAAACAGTCAGCCACTGGTAATTTCGGTCACGCCCGATGACTATAAACACACTGCAGCTATTGGGTCACTACTAAGTACCTACCTACTAGATAAATGCGTGGTGAGAACGTAAACGGGGCAACGTAAACAAGTGAAAGGTAAACATGATCATAGCTGAGAGGAAACCTGCCATAGGCTTAAAGCAATTAAATCTGCTCATAGAGGAATATCAGAGAGGAATCGTGAGGAAGAGAGGGTTTGGAGAGGAATCGTGGACCTCCCGAAACAAGAAATCGTCGTTGCCGCAGTAATAATTACTAGGCATACCTATCTCACTGGAGAAGATTTTCCAGGAGAGCCGATTTAGTGGTTTCCAATGCATGTTTACAAGGAGATGTGTTTGTTTACAATAAGTAGTGTATAGTGTGTTTAGTGGTTTCCAATGCATGTTTGGAATGTGTGCAATTTACTGCTCTGCTGTGACAACTGTTGAGATATGCATTATCTTATTTTACTTCATTTTCTCCGTCACGCTCACTTCTATGGCCTTCACACCATTTTAAATCGAAAGAACATCGATTTTTACATGTAGGTACGCAGCCCCGTAGAGGGGGGGGGGGGGGGGGGGGCACTGGACCCGTTGCCCGGCCTTCGTAGGGGGCCCGGATTTTCTTGAGATTTTTTTTTTTTTTTTTTGTAAAGAAAGGGGGGAGGAGAGGCAAAATGAGAAAAGGGACAGATCAATAATATTGATCTGTCTATTGGTTGAATGAAAATTTTTCCTATATTATAGGAAAAGTTTTCATACCTTTTTTTTTTTTTTTTTTTTTAGGGGCCCGATGAATTTTGCCCCCGGGCCCGGATTTTCTCTCCACGGCCCTGTAGGTACCTAACTCAAAACGCCCAAAAAATGAGATATGCTGTGGCAACGACGAAATGTGAACACCTACGACCACGTTTTTCAAATCATTTTCTTCTCTCCCTCCAGAACTATTACTCCGATCGAAATTTCATTGTTCCCATGCGAATGCTAATTAAATTTCCTTTCAGAACGGAGACCTCAGGAAAATCCCGTAAAATGTCTCCCCAAATAGGTATTCAGAGGGGGAAAAAATCAAATCAGTAATTGGTGGAAGAGCACAGAGACGGGGGAAATGTTGCGGGGATTTTTTAGCTAGGACTCATCATTTCAAAGTTATAGCTGTTATAACTTTGAAATGGTGAGTCCTAGCTAAGAAATGCATGGAGTGAAAGTTGTAGATCATGCAATTTTACATTGGGTGTTCAGCCTAGTTTTCAAATTACCTGTCATAGCGGCCGCCGGAGCAGCCGTTGCGGCAAATGTGATCACGTTGGTGGAGCAAACCGCTGTTTTTCAAAACGATGTATCTCCAAGACCACTGGTTCAAACATCAATTTTGACCACTGCTTTTCGAGGGAAATTTTGTCTACATTAATTTTGAACGTAGTGTTCAGCTTCGAAAAACGCTTAGTTACAGGTAAGGTACCTATTATAGGTAAGCGGAAAACAGAAAAAAAAGTGCTAAAATGTTGAGGTTGTTTGTATGTTATGATGTGACGCCGACTTCGGAGAAGAAAGAAGCAAACTTCATATTCGGATTCAGCATCCCAAAAAACCTATACATCCGTTGAGAAAAAACTTCCCTAATTTTTTTACGGATACGGCACTTTTGAACACCGATTGACTGGACAACGAACAACAAATCGAGTACCGGTAGGTAACGCTGTATTTGCGTCGTTTTTCGGTGTGCCAGAGTCAAGACCTGACAATCCTCATAAAACAGTATTCAGAGAAAAACATAATAATATTATGTCAATCATATTATGGCCCGTGTACTGCTTTATAGGAGTCAATTTTCGGTTAATGTGCCGGAGTCAGGTCATGAATTCTGCAGTAGCGGGGTTTTCACGTGACTTGACTTGAACCAGTCAGCAGTTTTAATCTGTGACTTGAACGCTGTTTCCCTCGAGACAATTTAGTGAAACATCGTGAATTTTGCCGACGGCGGTGAGGTGGTTAGGTGGTTAGGGATAGAGAATGACCCCACTGCTGAGTAGGTACTCTGCAGAGGGTCATTTTCTCTCCCTAACCACCACCTCATTAGAGGCACATTCATAATTTGGTATATTTTGCAAAAATCTTGGCAACCGTTTGGTTTTATTTGATTTAATAATCCATTTCCGTGGGATTCTGCCATCAGCTACGTAGGTTACCTACTGACTTTCAAAGGTTACCGACTATGCTGACGGAGTCCCCGGAAGATTTTCTTCTGAAAAACGTGGTCCGCTAGCTAAAAATATTTCGGAGCCCTGGGCTGAGATCCAATCCACTGCCCACTACGGTGTATTTATGATACAAGGCTGAGCAGATCAGTGGGATGGACATGGATTGCCCCCAAGGTCTAGAATACGCCGCATATTGTTCTTCTGTCACCTAATTGTCCCATCCCAGCAATCCCGAACACGTGTGCGCTCCAGGGGGAATGCCTCATCGCCACGTACTCCCTCCCTTTGCCGTCACCCTGACTATTTTGACGTACTACGCGTAGAAAGTTGTTTACAAACGCAGATGAGATCAGGGTGGATAAGGAGTGCAGAAGCGAGAATGTAGAGCAAGTCCGCAGGGTGGGAGACCATCGACCGTGGGAGGAACATCTGCCGAATTTCAATTGGGACGAACAAGAAGGGAGCACTGAGTCCTTCTTCCCTGTGCCCCCAAATCCCCGTATATCTTATTGTGCAACAAGATAGTTTTTTTATCAACCCCTCCTCCCCTCATCGTTTCCTTTCGCCTTTCAACTTTATCTCCGGAGTTGCACCGTTGCGAAAGAATTGAATAACTTACTCGAACACTCGGAAGGGTTAAGGAAGAAGCCTGATTGTAACCTCAGGCCCACTCGTCAGAAAAATGTTTATACTTAACACAAATCAACCATTCTTTCTATCACCCGGGTCATTCTTTGCAGATTGTCATAGATCAGTAACCGGCTTGTTGTGGCTTTGTTCTTGAATTTTGGGTGTCGGGAAAAATTGCTCCATGTAAGTATAAGGTATTTGGGACTATTGAACTGCTCAATTTTCGTAGCAAGAATACAAGGGAATCATGGGAAAAAATAAAAATAAATAAATAAAATCCGTTTATGGTCGTTTTTTCACAACCCTGGGCTGTAACACATCCAGATTTCTATTGAGTTGGAACCTTTCTTCCTAATACGTGAAGTAGGATGACGTGAAGGCGTTCTATCGCTTTCACGCCATCCTACTTCAACAGATACTTTTCATCGGAGTTAGGGTAACAACAATAACTTCAAGTGAATAGAATAAATCTTCATCTTCCATGAAATATGGGGGCTTCAAAGTCTGTAACTTACTGTTGTTTCAAAACCCTGTCCAGTTACCTGCTGAGTTTTGAAGTTGGCGCTAGGCGAGTGATTGAGGAAAAAATGAATTTGTTTTTGGTTGGTAGCACGGGGAGGATCCTCAGGAATGTTCACTTCATCTCCAAGTTCTCATAATATTATGTACTTTGTGGAGCCCTGGTTCGCTCTTCGCAAGTTAAAGTGTTGTCCGGTGCTCCAAACTATAGTCTCCCACCATGTCCTCAACCACAAGATCCAGGCAAGTAATTAACTGTTGTTATTTGCAGCAATTAATGCGAAAAATACTTCAAAGTTTACATAAGAGTTTATTATTCTTTGATAATATCAACTTATATTATAAGTTACTTGCGCAAAAATTAATTCTGTGTCTACGAAAAAAAAAATTCAAACTTTTTTTTATTCGGAAAGTTTTTTATATTTTATATATTAAAAATCGGAAATATTTAATATTTTACTTCCTGGGATCCTTCAAAAATCCCATTTGCAGCCCCATGAAAGCTCCATAGATTCCTACAGCAAAATCGGATCGTTCCGGAACCCCCAAAAATGGATTCTACGTCCAAAAATACTTCGAAAACGACACCTAACTCGATCCCATAGCCAAAAACCTTCAAAAAACCCTCATGTAGCCCCATTTTAGCCCCATATCGCCCCACGGGTTTGGATGATCGGGCTGAAAACCTTGCAGGCACAACTAGACGGTGAACCAAGTATTTTGTCAAAATTTCACGTTTTTCAAAAAAATACCTACTGCCCAAAACGGCCCGGACGGCGGATGGAAATTTTTGTTTTGGAATCTAGACCTCTTGAAACAGAAGATGTCAAATTTTGAGGCCGATCGGAGTCGTCAACCCCCGTCGCGATTACATGGGTGTATTATTCAAGAATAAAGTTTAATGAAACTGCGGGGAAATGCTCGAACTCCTAAGTTTACCTGTGCCAGCCACGAGGTCTTTTCCTTAGTTTTTTTTTTTTTTTTTTTTTTTTTTTCACAACCCTGGCGTTCACAACCCTGTCATTTCCATTTTCTCTGGTGTCAGGGTTGTGAAAATTACCGTTAAATGTGGTATTAAGTTCAAATTACAATATTTTTGGGTAATTAGTTATATGGACTACTTAAAGATCTCAAATTTGATTGAATTTGTAGATTATTTGTCTAAAAGATTGATGTTTGAGATATTTATTTTTCTAAGGTTGTTTCTGTTTGTTGTCTAGTTGTTTCTAAGGTTTATTAACGTATAAATACAGTATTAAATCAATACAATGTATTTACTCATGTCATGAGTAAATACAAGTATTTGAGTAAATATCAGTGTACTTTCTGAAAGTGCTAGGTACCTTGAAGTTTGAGACGAATTTTGTTTTATTTATTATTCTTGGAATAATACACAGGTGTATTATCGAACTCCGTCGCGAAAACATAGGTCTATGTTTTTACACTTCGACGATTCCGATCGGCCTCAAAATTTGACATTAATGTCAATGTTGAGGCCGATTAGGTAATTACCTAATCCATTTCAAGAGGTCTAGATTCCAAAACCGAAATGTCCGTCCGCCGTACGCCGTCCGGGCCGTTTTGGGCAGTAGGAATGTTTTTTAAAATCTGAAATGTTGACAAAATACTCGGTTTACCATCTAGCTGTGCCTGCAAGGTTTTCAGCCCGATCGTCCAAACCCGTGGGGCGCTATGGGGCTAAAATGGGGCTACGGGAGGGGTTTTTTGAAGGCTTTTGGCTATGGGATCGAGTTAGGTGTCGTTTTCGAAGTATTTCTTGGACGTAGAATCCATTTTTTGGGGTCCCGGAACGATCTGATTTCACTGTGGCGATCTATAGGGCTTTCATCGGGCTACAAATAGGATTTTTGAAGGATCCTAGGACTCCTGGGCCAGGAGGTGAAATATTTTTCAAGTAAAGAACGAAACATTTTTGAAAAAAAAAAAAAAATCCAAAAAAAAAATCTTTTTTTCTACAACTTTTTTCATTGACACAGAATTAAATTTCTGCACAAGTAACCTATATTAAATAATAATTAACCCTAGTGTAAAATTTGAGCGTTTTCAATTAAAAGACTGAATTTGAAATACTAACAATAATTTATTTTCACAACCCTGTCCTGCTGAAATTTTGAATGGTTGAATCCATGAAACTGGACTCTTCTATTAAGCAAACCTCTGGGAACCCAAATATGAAGAAACAAAAAGAAAAAAAGATTTGAGAAACTTTTCTGTAAATTTCTGAGAACGAAAAATGCGTTTAGGCAGAGAATGATGGATCCGTCATTTTGTATACATTTTAATTTTACAAATCTTCCGTGGATTTGGTGAAACACGCGAATTTTGAATCATCAACATATTTTTCTCAATATGAGGTTTACACAAGTGAAAATGGCGGCATTTTGGTTCTGGTAAACGAAATGACTCCAATTAGGCAGAATCCTCGTTCCAAGAAACGTGAGAACACTCCGCCCAAGATGAGACAGTGACTCCACAAAATTCTGTGGCTTATAAATGGGAGAAACACGCGATACATTAAAGTCTTCGGCAATTGGAAAACGTGACCCACATTTACCCGGGACTATTAGTTGTACCTTTTCATGCAAAACCAACCATAGTAGAAATTATTTATGATGAGTAATTTAAGTGAATCATTAATGTTTGTTCAGCATGAATAAGTAACAACAGCAATTAGATTTTCTGTTACAAAACGTTATCTGCACTGATATAATAAAATTAGATAAAATTAATTGCCAACTCCTGGAAGAAAAATCAGACGAATGGCTTGAAAATCGATCGAAAAAAGGAAAGTTTATATATTTAAACTATACATTCATATTATGGTGGACACAGTGAGAGACCCAAGTTCAGGAAAGCAAAAATTCTTATTCCACCACCTCACCGGTTTCATGCCTGCAGACTACCAGATCATTTTGTGTGCCCAGTTTATCAAGCAAGCTTAGTTCAAGACCCTACCACAAAGATAATTGAGAACAACGGCTGCTATTTAGGCTTCAAAAACCAACAAACAATAAAATTTTCCCCTTCGAAGGGAAGGCTCGAATTGCAAGGTAGGCATATAAAGACGGCCGAGAAACTTGATGCAAACCAAACATGAATGATTTTCAAGCTTTTATGGACGCTCTTCTCTTGAAGACTTTTGTGAAGCGCCCACTTATGTTCTCCCACATGTTCGCTCACCTTCTCCAAATAAGTACATAACGGATAAACATCTCCGGTCCCGTGGGTGTCTACCGTGGCCGGAGATTACTCGGTTCACCTTGAAAGGTATCGATGGAGAGACTCAAGACTGCAAAATAATACGGCGACCTCACCCTGGATTTATCACCTTATCGAAGTCTGTGGGTTCCCTCGCTTTTATTTCAAGCTACACCACCATGATAATTATCCAACTTATTGATAGTATCAAAAATTATGCAGCACTTGAACGCAAACATAACAAATATTAATAGCAATGTTTGACCAAGTAGGATCAACAAGGCGTATTTCCATAACATGTCATAATATAGTATAATATGTCATATAAAACGTGTTGGAAATACGCCTTGTTGATATATTTGTTATGATATAGATATTATCAGTACCATTATAATAATGGTATATTATAATATCATGGTATATAATAATATAATGGTAATTATAATAATTATAATGGATTTTAAAAAAATTAAAATTATTACCTCTTGTGCTAGTCTAATTCATCTGACTATGTGAATTCTGCAATAATTGCAGCAATTCCAGCAATTATTGCTGGAAAAATTACTAGCCTAACGGTGCATTTAGACGGACAATTTTTTTACGGCAATTATTGCTTAGGCCACAGTTAGGCCGAGTGTTATGTAAGTAAAACTCTTGCTGGCAAGTCTGCAAACGTGAGGGGCATTTTCTTTTCCTGTGGCTGTACCTCAACAAGACTTAGGAGTACATCCGTACATTCGTTCGCGCTACTAACTAAACAATTACATAGGTAACTAAAATTCGGATTCAGTGGCCGAAAAAGTAAGCAAATCGGTAGGTTATGTTGCGCCAGAACGGTGAAAATAATCCAAAAAATTCCCTTACGTTAGCGCCAGTCCTACCTCAACATTGAGCCCGTTGTAAACCCTACTTTTACCCCGAAAAACAAATAATAATAATAAAATTAAAAGCTAGGGACTACCATCTCCGCCAATTCTGCTCCAGTGAACGTCCTCACCTCGTCGACTGGGGTTAGCTAGAGAATACGAGAAGAAGGAGAGCGAAATAGGTGAATGGCTTCACTGGACCTTTGGAACAGAAATCCCAAAATCTAGAGATCCAGAAATCCAGAAAAATATCCAGGGATCTAGAGCTCCAGAAATCCAGGGAAGAACCAGCGATCCAAAAATTCAAAAATTTAGGAATCCAGAGATCCAGAAAATCCTGTAATTTAGAAATCTATAGCTTCTTCCAGAAAACCAGAAAAGATCCAAAGATAAAAAAAAAGTCCAGAAATCTAGGAATCCAGAGATCTAGAAAATTCTTTAATTCAGAGATAGGTATAGAGCTCCAGAAATTCACAGATCCAGAGATCCTCGTATCCTGAGATGCAGAAAATCCTGAAATCCAAAGTTCTTGAGATCCAGAAATCTGGAGATCCAATAATCCACAGAACCACAGATCCTGGAATCCAGAGTTCCAGGGATCCCGTGGCGCAAATTTGTGTGAAGCTCCTTTCACTGGCGGAGTTTGACCCATTCTACTGGCGGATTTGATCACTAGCGGAGTTGGAGGGACCCGCAGGGCTCTAGGTACCTACTGAAAATTAGAAAATAAAGGACTAACAACAAAACAAAAACAAACTCTAATCGCATATTAAATTTCTTCTAATGGCAAATTTTGCCAAATTGTGGCATCAAAATATGTATAACCTGATCGGGTGAGGTTTATCTAAACCTCTATAAACTTCATGTCAAAGGAACTCCCTCACCCGCCATGGAATTCGAACCTCCGTAGTGGGAGTAGACATAGTCAGCCTCCTCCAGAAAATTCTGCATTTGGCACGCTTATTGCTCCGCCGGCTTTTGCGACGATTTCTTCTCGTCGAAAGTGAGGAGGCCTGTGTTCAAGGCGATGTAGGTAGGTTTCCACCTGGAGCTTGAACGCGTTCACCAAGATGTGGACGTGATTAATTTGCCCATGAAGCGATGATACGATTCTGGATCGTATGTCACCCGAGGTTCGAACGTTGGTAAGTGGGCCCACATAGCTGGTGGATAGGTTTCTGGCTAATAATGGACTTTCTTACCTTCGCATCCATTAATAACGGATTTTCTTACCTTTGCATAGGCAGGAACCGTGGTAAGGAGGTCCAGAAATTCGTCCTGCCTCGCAAATTTTTCTCCTCATTTTCTCTCATGGTACCTATTACAGCCTTCCTTCAGAAAACAACGAGAACTTTGTCGAATATGACTGGAGCAATCATGGTTCTAGAGCTGACGGAAATATAGGGAAATTTTTTCCAAGAAATTACCAAGAAGAATTTTCCAGTTAAGAAAATAGGAGTTTGGTCAAGAGTTCTAATCTCTCATCCGGTAATGAGGTTGAAGTGGGAGTTAGTGTATCCAAAAATAAATGTAGATGAAGTTTGTGTGTCCAACATTTTTCTATTAGTTGGAGACAACTCCTCCTCACTGTAGAGCTGGTGTAGTCGGCTCCCTGAAAAAGCCTTCCGTAATGTTAGCTTTTTCTTGTCAACTCAAAAATCAGGCGCATCTCTCGTATTGATTCGTCGATCTTCACTCGACGGGCCACTCAAAACGTAGATACCTACTGCAGGCTTTTGTTTGCACCGGAAGGCCTTGAACAGCCGTGAGATGCACGCTCCTCGTTTTGTCGGGCTGTTTTATTTGTAGGTGCCGAACTCATTGTCAGTGCACGAGGTGCCGTGCAACAGCGCGGACGTCATTGTTAGAGCTCCCGGCCATCAAGTTGAAAGAATCTGCAGTTTGCTGAAATTCATAAATGCAACAGTTATGGAAGGGGAAGCGTGAAAAATACAGTTCCTAATGGAAAACGCTGCAAATTTTACACTAGGGTATATTATAATATTAATCAAAAATCAAAGAATATATTCTTTGATATAGGTTACTTGCGCAGAAATATAATTCTGTGTCAATGAAACAAATTTTAGAAAAAAAAATCGGATCATTCCGGGACCCCAAAAAATGGATTCTACGTCCAAGAATACTTCGAAAACGATACCTAACTCGATCCCATTGCCAAAAGCCTTCAAAAAAACCCTCCCGTAGCCCCATTTTAGCCCCATAGCGTCTCACGGGTTTGGGCGATCGGGCTGAAACCTTGCGGGCACAACTAGATAGTAAACCGAGTATTTTGTAAAAATTTCAGATTTAAAAAAAATTCCTACTGCCCAAGACATTTCGGTTTTGGGATCTAGACCTCTTGAAACGGATGTCAAAATTTAATTTTGAGGCCGATCTGAGTCGTCGACCTCCGTCACGAAAACATAGCTGTATTAGGTATTCCAAGAATAATGAACCAAAAGCCCCTGCTAATGAAACTGGAATGCTTTCTTGATATGGGAAAAGAGACTCTGTCCCGTTTGAAAACTAGTGATATTTCTATGTCTCGGCCACCATAGGTACTCGTTGAGCGACTTGCAATTCGCAAATTGCGTTGTTGTTCGTTGATGGGACTGGGCCGACCCAGCGGGGCGTGACGTAATAAATGGACGGCCCTTTACCTGCGATTTGAAATGCTGAAGATGTTGTCTATTGTTTGTTGGTAAGGAAGGAAGAAGAGCTTAGCGCATAGTCTAGGGAACAGGTGTCGGGCTGCATGCTCAGTTGGAGAGCGAAGGGTAAATGGAGTGTTCAAACAACACATTGTTCACCGTGACACGGCTTCCCATAAAACACCGTCAGCTCATCAGAAGGATTGTGGTGGAAGGGCCAGAAGGAACCCTCGCGATAACCTTTATTCTACCTGTCTATGACAGTGTTATCAAAACATAACCATCTTACCACCTGCTATTAAATCTGACTGGCAATATAATAGGAACAGGATTCTTTTTCAACGGAAATGTACGTACTTAATCGCATATATGCGCATATATAATATATCTAAGCTAAATTGTATGTATTTGCATTTCCAACCCAGGGATCACCCTCCAGTTTACACATAGGGTTGCTAAATGTTTTTCACCAGTAGGTACATAGTATATTTTGGCCGAGACCGTAAAAAATATAGTATTTTCATAAACTTTATAGTAGAAATGTATGCTATCCGTATGCTATAAATAGACTCCGTATGCTATAAACTTTATCCGTATGCTAATAAATGCTAATAAATCCATATGCTTTATCCGTAGCTATAAACTTTATAGTAGAAATGTATGCTATCCGTATGCTATCTACGCCGACACGGGTATCTGTCGAAGCTGCGTCAATATCTAGGCCTGGGTTCGGTTGTTTCGATATTATAGCATATTATGCTATCTATAAGTTGAACGGGAGCAAAGGTCCATGTTCAGGTTCAATGAAGGATATGAGTTCTGTTTCACTGAGTCTGCGAGAGAGTTTAGTTCGTGATCGGGCAAGAGCTCCCTGCTACATATTTTACGCTATGATAGTTTATGTGATATTTGTGTCCCGTACGGGATCCAAAATCGTCTCAGATGAATGGAAAGACTACAGCTCACTGGACAGGGAAGGCTACGTCCATTTGACAGTCAACCACTCCCATAACATTGACCCACAGACCAAACCATGGAAGGTATTAAATACCTTCGCCAAATTTTGGCGAATCGTCAAATCCCGCTACGGCATCAGGCCCTGATGATCAGGGTGAATGGAGCAAGCCCTCTGTTGGACCGACCCAGCAACACGACGTCGACAGATTTCTCTAGAGGTGAGCTTTTTTAATTAAATGCTTAAGCATTTTCTTCCAACATAGATACGGAATTCGACGTAGATAGCATACCGAAACAGCGGCAGACCGGGTAGATAGCATACTGAAACAGTGGAGGGCTGGTAGATAGTATAATAATATTATACATAATATGGAATATATTATATTCCATATTATGGAAACGGTACCAGAAAAAATATAGTATTTGAAAGAAAAATACACTGCCAAGGAGATGGCACAGCAGCTTCCTCGTTACAATCAAAGTGGCACCATTATAAAATGGGCCTCAATGGGCCCTACCCACATAATCCCTGAAAATTAGATCTAAATCGCATGAAATCTGTGGTTATTAGGGCTGTAACAACGAAATTTAATTAATTCCACGTAAGCGCATGCGCAGAGCGTACCGCTAGTTCGATCATGATGAAATTCATATGAGACCTTAAGGGGCCTTGTGCGTATAATCCTTTAAAATATGAGCGAAATTGAATCAAAATTGTTAAAGCTATGCCTGTTTCAAGAATTTCACGTTAGCGCATGCGCAGAGCGTACCGTTGATTCTATTGTGATGAAATTCGTATGGGACCTCAAGGAGCCTTATCCGCATGATCCCTCAAAATCTGAGCTAAATTCATTCATAATTGCGGAAATTATGGCTGTAACAAGGAAATGCGGACAGACCGACAGACCCACAGACCGACTGACACGGAACCAAATTTGTTCAGTAGGCTATGAAACGCAAAATGCGAGTGGAAATTTTGAATTCGGACAACAACAAAAATTTTTGGCTCCCGAAAGTGAACACAAGGCTTCGCAGACTCGGAAGCAATATAGTAGGCTATAAAATGTCGATTATTGATTTTTTCGGCATAATTTTGCCGAAGTTCCCCGTTCTTTTTAATTAGTGATTTTCGTAATTTCTTCAAGTCTTTCGTGTTCTCTTGATTGCACTACTAGATCTCTCTAGAAAAGTGCAATAATTGCACTTTTCTAGCGAGATCTTAAATTATTAAAACAATTTTTTTTTCCAAGGTAAAAAAGACTGAAGTAACAGTTTCCTTTTCTTAATCATGTCCTTAATTAGTTACCTGTATCTAGTGATTATAAAACCATATTCAGGGCAGAGAACTGATTAATTCATTGTTATTATTATCCTAAAGACGTCAAAACGTATTAACAGAATTAGGGTCGTATTAACAAAAGGAATATGGAACTGGTGCCATATTAGGGACCCCTTTTTGTGGAGAGTGAGAAATGACTTTTATTGGAAAATAAATTCTTTCTCCGATTTGAAGCAATTTGCAGACACTCTGATTTCTGATACTGTTAGAGTAGGGGTATAACTATCACCAGTAATTTTTGTTTGGATGTTTGAGACAAATGGGTGGTCAAAAATGTGATCACACAACTTGAGGTCTCTGGAATACTCCATGCCACACATCTTAACTCACCAGCTAGAAGCAAGCTGTGTAATTTTCATGTTAGGTATTATGCAACGATGGCGTTGAGCAAAAAGGTAATAAATACTTTCAGGAAATAATTTTAATGTTACTCATCTGGAGACCAAAGAAGTTGGATGGTGAGGTTAGCGTTGTGGTGGGGAGGTTCAACGACACACAGGAGAGACCCAACTTCCGCTTTAGAGCGTGAGAGATGCCGTCTCTTCCGGAAGGATCACATGTGACGAGTCGCTTTAAGGGGTTCCCCAGTGGACCACCCGCTCAAATTACAAGCCAGGCACAATGGCCCGTGACGTGAAGTTCCATCCTATCTGTATCCTCCGAGCAGCCTCACATCCGCCGAAGTACACTCACACCCGCGTTCGGATGTGCATGCCAAATTTGTGCAAACGTATACGTATATATGACTTTACTCAACTATGGGAAACGAAAGAGGAATAGGTGGCGAATTCTGGCAGGCATAGTTTTCTGTCGTTCATCCTTGATAAATAATATTATTAACCAACAATCAATGCCAAATTATTTTATATGTATTCGTTATGAAGTTCATTTTCTTCCCGAATACCACCGAGTAAGTCGCCACCACTATGTCGCCAAAACGTTTCTATTATAGTTTCAATCTGAGAGACTAATAGTACAAAAACATTACGTGTAGGTACGTTTTTTATATGAAATATCAATAACTTAAAATTTTAAATAACGTCAGTGCCTACATTGAAAGAGATGAGTTTGTTTTGTAGAACGCTGGAAATTTGGTAGCTTTTTCAGGGGATATGAGTAAAACCTTTTAAATAGGTGTTACTTATTAATAAATTTCATTTGAATAATAACATATAACTGGAAAACAATTAGGAAAACTATTTCAATTTATTAAATCTTGTCCAAGCTTCCAAAAGTTTGGCGGATCCATGCTCTGGCCTCCGGGCTGGATAAAAAAACGATGCAAATTTTACACACGGGTTTGATATAAATTGCGCAAAAATTAATCCTATGTCAATAGAAATTTCGGAACCCCGAAAAATGGATTAATAATATGCGTCCAAAATTACTCAAAAATGACACCTCATTCGACTTCCTGGAATTTTTCAAAAGCCCCATTTGTAGCCCCAAGAACGCTTCATTGATTCATGATGAAATTGGATGATTCTGGGACCCTCCTAGAATGGATTCTACGACCAAAAATACTTCGAAAACGACACCTAACTGGAGCCCATAGCCGAAAACTGGGCGATCGGGCTGAAAACCTTGTTCAACAAGTTGTTTTGATAAACTTTCGAACCAACGTGGAGGATGTCTCCTGGGGCCCAGATTCGTCCCTTACTAGCCCGCCTTCGAGGGGTCATATCTAGATGCTCGCTAATTATAATTCGGAAGGGTAATCGCAGAAATCCGGATTATTATGAAATCCTGGTTGGCCAAAAAGAAAAATAACTCGTACCTCGAAATGAACGATTACGGCGATGTTTCCAAAGCAAAGACGGGCTGGAGAGGAAACTCTGGAGACGAGGAAAAGTCCGTAGAGAAGGGACCCTGTACGAAAGACGCTGCAAATTTTACACAAGTGTTTAGTATTCTTTTTATTACAAAATTTGTTCGTTTTTTACTTGAAAAATAGTTGACCTCCTGGTATCCTTCAAAAATCCCATTTGTAGCCCCACGAAAGCCCTATAGATCGCAACAGTGAAATCGGATCGTTCCGGGACCCCCAAAAATACTTCGAAAACGACACCTAACTAGATCCCATAGCCAAAACCCTTCAAAAAAACGCCTCCCTTAGCCTAATTTTTGCCCCATAGCGCCCTACGGGTTTGGGTGATCGGGCTGAATACTTTGCACAACTAGATGGTAAACCAAGTATTTTGTCAAAATTTAAGATTTAAAAAAATGCCTACTGCCCAAAATGGCCCGTACGGCGCGCCGCGGCGGACGGACATTTGGTTGGTTTTTATTTTTTTAATCTGATATTTTGACAAATTACCTATCAAATACCTTGGTTCTCCATCTAGTTGTGGCCGAAAGAATTTCAGCTCGATCGTCCTAATCCGTAGGACTCTGTGGGGCTAAGAGAGGGGTTTTTGAAGGGCTTCGGCTATGGGGTCAAGTTAAGTGTCGTCTTTGACGTATTTTTGGAAGTAGAATCCATTTATTGGGTCGCAGAACGATCCGATTTCATCGTCGTGACCTATGGGGGCTTTCATGGGGCTACAAATGGGATTTTTGGAGGATCCGACGGATGATTTTGGAGATTGTGGACGCATAATCCATTTTTTCGAGGTCCCACATCTGTCCGAACATTGTTCAGGAAAATTTGTTTCTTAATATTTTCAAAAATATTTTCTTATTGACACAAGAATTAATTTTTCCACAGTAATAATTATTGTATTAACCTCGTATCGAAGAATAATAAACCCGTGTGTAAAATTTGCAGTTTATTATTATTATTATTATTTTTTTTTTTTTTCTAACGAATTGGGTTACAAGAAGCTGGCATTCTTTTCACTCTCCAATGCCGTAGAAACCGTCTGAAGCAGAACATCCCTTAAGACCTTCGGGAACGTGAAACCTCACGATCCACTGACCATTTGAATGGTACCAATGCCTAAATGATGACGTGTCTGAAACGTACGTTGGCTCTTTAATACATAATAGGAGATGTAGGAGGGAGGAAGAGAGAGAAAAAAGGATTTGGGGGGGAGGAAAGGAGGGTGTGTAAAAGGAACATTAGGCTTTTGTGTAGAAAAACCGTTGGAAGGGGCCAACAATGAGAAACCTGCACCTACCTGCCCTGTTGCACAGTTGGGGGTGTCATCCTTGATAAGGAACGACAACACCCACCAACTGGTATCTTACAGATTGGTAAGGCACAGCATTCTTTCAGGAACTATAGTAAACAGTGGAGGTTGGAAAGGATGAAACCCTATTGGGGTTTAAATTTACCCGTTCAACCGTCACGGTACGAGAATAAATACGGGGGTGTCACTTAACTTGTTGATCATCACATTTCCTCTTCTTAACGACGAGAATTTAAAAAAAAAAAGTTTACAGGCCCGATCACCAAGGCACCTCGGCAGACCTTGCATAGCAAGTTTAGCTCAGTTTAAAAAAAAAAAAAAAAAACAAGCAACCGGGAGCCCAAGCTATTCCTTTCAGAAGAGTTCCTAAAAGACTTAGGGCGGGCTTATTAAATGCATTAAATGTTGCTACCTCGATTAAAGTCCGAGTAGGCTAATAATTAATTAAAATAAAAATCGTTCGATATCTACTCAGATAAGGAACGACATGGGTAGCTTGTGTTAGACTGGTAATTTATAAAATCGATTGTATAAATTCGGATTCTACCTAGGATGAATTTTATTCCGAAAAGAGATCAATAATTATTGAAGGGCTTTCTTTCAAAACTGTGTTCATCCACTTTCGATTTTTTTTTTTTTTTTTCGGGAAATGGCCAAAAACGCCTCCCGCTCTCAATAAAATTTTTTCGATTGCCTTATTGGGTGGATCTGACTTCAATTAGCAATTACCCCAATATGTAGATTTCAATCAAGTTTAAGCACGAAGTTTAAGCAGTTTTCATTTTAGATGGTACTGAGTTTTGGTGGGAAATTTGGATAAGTTAAGTTTTGGTGGAAAAAAGGCAATATGATAGAGAAAAAACGCTGCATATTTTACACAAGGGTTTATTATTCTTTGATATAGATTAGTCCTTGTACCTTGGGACAGTTTTTTCAGTCAAGTTTTTTTCGAGTATAAATATTTTTTAAAAATCAAGCAAAGGGTCTATAATTTACTCTTACGCGTAAGGTTTAATAATATGTATCAAACATAATTATCAAAACACTTTAAACACGTCAAAACTAGATTTTTCAAATTTTCAATTTTGTCCCAAGGTGCAAACTGGGTATGCACCTTGGGACACATCAGTTTGAACCTTGGGACAGGAAGGCAAATTTAACAGAAACACGTCTCATTAGTTCATAATTTGTAATTTTATTCAAATATTCTTATTAAAATATTCTCCACATCACATTTTGTCTCTTCTTTGGGACTTTCTTCACAAAAATCACATAAAAATTTTCACTGAAAACAGTTTTTATCATTTTGGATTGCGATTTGAAAACGCTGCAAATTTTACACTAGGGTTGATTATTCTTTGATATAGGTTACTTGAGCAGAAACTTAATTCTGTCAATAGAAAAAATTTTAGAAAAATCTTTTTTTTTTTGGGTTATTTTTTTCAAAAAATTTCGTTTTTTACTTGAAAAAAATTTGAACTCCTGGGATCCTTCTAACATTCCATTTGCAGCCCCATGAAAACCCTATAGATCGCAACAGTGGAATCGAATCGTTCCGGGACCCCCAAAAATGGATTCTACGTCCAAAAATACTTCGAAGACGTCACCTAACTCGATCCCATAGCCAAAAGCCTTCAAAAAACCCCTCCCGTAGCCTCATTTTAGCCCCATAGCGCCCCACGGGTTTGGGCGATCGCGTTGAAAACCTTGCGGGCAAAACTAGATGGTAAACCGAGTATTTTGTCAAAATTTAAGATTTAAAAAAAATTCCTACTGCCCAAGAATAATAAACCAAAATGAAAGCAATAAAAATACAAAAAATATAGGTATTTAGGAAAAAAGATATTGATCATTGAATAATAAAATGTGATAAATCAACTTGGAATTCCAAAAGACGACTTTGCTCCCAGAGCTCCCTGCAACTTTTGGGGTGGGAAGCTGTGCTTCGTAGCAAGGTGAACTGCCTTTTCAATGAGTGGCCCATGATGGGCCGCCCATCCACCGTCCACTGCTTCTATCTTCCTTTGATCCGAGTATCTGCAAAGGAGTGAACCAAAATTCCTCTTAGAATGGACTAGAAATGGAGATTTGCAATATAACTTATTGTCCCAAGGTACAATTTTCGACCTGTCCCAAGGTACAAAAACAGCAAGTTTTTTCAAAAGTGAAAAAAGTGGCTTTGCATGAAATTGCCACACCTTGAAAACCCTAGAATCATGAAAGCAACCCTTGAATTGATGGGAAACGGTTCAAAGTAAGAGAACATTCATCTTACCGTCCTGTCAGAAGAGCGTGATGACTGACGAAACAAAATTTGGGCAGCAGATGAAAACAAATAACGCTTATCACATCCTCATGGGCTGAGATAACGGGAAAAGCGGCATGTACGTAGCGTTGCCACTTCATCCATCACTGAATGAAGGCCAGTCCGAATAGTTCACGCTTTTTTTTTCTACATTATTTGACCACTGTCCCGAGGTACAAGCGTCCCAAGGTACAAGGACTTCCCTACTTGTACGAAAATTAATTCTGTGTCAATTTCTTTTCAAACATTTTTTTTTTTTTCTTCTAGCCAAACCCCTTCAAAAAACGCCTCCCGTAGCCGCACAGCGCCCCACGGGTTTGGGCGATCGAGCTGAAAACCTTGCGGGCACAACTACATGGAATGTCTCTTCTTCGACGCAGTAGCGCGACTCATTCGCGTCTTCTTCATGCTTTCGCTTTTCGGGTTCACCAAACAGTACATAATATGTAGCCTTCCCTAACTTCAGTGGTACTTTCCTATATTATAGGAGAGTACCACTGAAGTTAGGGAAGGCTGTCCTCACGCGAAACGAGGAAACAGTTAGGTTTCCTACATGAGCGCAGACGGTCAAAATTCACCCACTTTCTAGGGTTACTAACGTGCACAAAACTTGCCAACCAAAACTACCTGTTTGCGAAAAAGGCCAAAGAAGGCGACGCTTCCTTCCAGCGAGTGCTGCTCCTAATGGGACGAGAGTAAATAATTCATATGTTCATTCCTGTATGAGTACTGGATGAGTGCACTTTTGTTTCAAAAAGATCTGGTAGTATTACCGGAGGATGCGTGCAGTTTTGGTGCAAAAAACCTCCTAAGATGGGATGTACTTACACTTAGTTACACAGTTATGGTGGACATCTGAATCAGTTGAACTGATACTTTGAGTCGCTCTTAGGATAGGATAAGATCGTTTTTGTTTCGAAACCAATGTGTAGATCGATGTGTTTCAGCCTAAAGATACGAAAAATGAAAAAAAAAAAAAAAAAATGCAAAACTGGATGTACGCAGTTTCTTCTGTCTTCTAGGAAGATCTTCTATTGTGCAAAGGAGAATCACTTTTTTTTACGCCGATTGAACAAAAATAGAAGTACATATATGTACTTCTATAGCTAGCTCCTATATAGCTCCTATATAGCTAGCTTCTATATGTAGCTCCTATAGCTTTTTAATTGAAATGATTTTCTTATGTAGGTATAAATTTTCCTTGGAAGCCCTGAAAATCCCATGAGCACTTTAATTAGAGTCCACTTTTTGGATCAAAATTTGTTTATTTAATAAACAATAATGGCTTGTCTCCGGGCGACCACAAGCATACCTACCTAAATGCCGCTTGCAAAACTCTCTGAGGCTGTAACAATAATTTCAAATGAGGGTCGTCAGGTTGAAAAGTGTCTAACGTGATGTGCTTCTCAAGTCGTAACAAATCGTAAAATAAGCCGTCGAATGTGTTGTTTGGAAAAATTATTCACCACCTGTCTTGCGTAAGTTGGTATCCAAGGTAATTTCCAGAAGGCACCACCTTCCGTTACGTCGTTATTGGATGATTTGAGGGAGTTTGATCATGAAAATCAATATGTTGGTCCACTTTTGATATTCTACTTTATGTAATTTGTTGGCGGTGAATCTTTTCAATAAAGTACCTAATGGGTCCGACAGGAAAGTTCCTCACATAAAATACCAAAATTTACTATGCAAAATTTGCATTTTAATCTGATGTCCGTTTTTCTGTAATAGCTTTTGACTGTGAGTTATTCAAGTTTTTAATCTTCTGCATAGGTACTCAAAATCCCAACTTTTTCTGCACTAAACCCCCTTTTGGTTTATTATTCTTGGAATAATACACCTATGTTTTCGCGACGGGGGTCGACAGCTCCGATCGGCCTCAAAATTTGACATTATCCGTTTCAAGTGGTCTAGATTCCAAAACCGTCCGCCGTCCAGGCCGTTTTGGGCAGTAGGAATTTTTTTAAAAATCTGAAATTTTGACAAAATACTCGGTTTACCATCTAGTTGTGCCCGCAAGGTTTTCAGCCCGATCGCCCAAACCCGTGGGGCGCTATGTGGCAAAAATGGGGCTACAGAAGGGGGTTTTTGAAGGCTTTCGGCTATGGGATCGAGTCAGGTGTCGTTTTCAAAGTATTTTTGGACGTAGAATCCATTTTTTGGGGTCCCGCAGCGATCCGATTTCACTGTTGCGATCTATAGGGCTTTCATGGGGCTAAAAATGGGATTTTTGAAGGATCCCACGAGGTTAAATATTTTCGAGTAAAGAATAAAGAATTTTTGAAAAAAAAAATTTTTTGAAAAAAAAATCCAAAAAAAATTTTTTTGAAAAAAAAATCCAACAATTTTTTTTTCAACATTTTTTCTTTTGACTCAGAAATAATTTTTGCGCAACTAACCTATATCAAAGAATAATAAACCCTTGTGTAAAATTTGCAGCGTTTTTCATTTTTAACATGTTGTTGACAACAAAAAGTATAGGAACCTACCTACCTACCTACCTCTCTTACCTACTTTCAATAATTTTTTATATTAGTGCTGGTGCACTTCAACAATAATTAAGTCCTTTTTTTTAAGCGTTTGCGCCAATATAGCGATTTTTAACAAATAAAAGCACAGTTGTACCAATGGACACCAAATAATCAGACTATGTAGGAATGACGGAAAGAAATTTTGCGATTACGATTTAATTCAGGGTAGGTAGGTATGTACGTTATAAATTTTTTAATCCGTTAAGAACGGGAATAATGAACAATAAAAATTAAATTATTATTATTTAACAAGGAAAATTTAATAATCATTACAAAATCAATTGGAGAGCTTCAGCTCCTAGGAAGAGATTTTTTTTTTTTTACTTAGGTCTTAAGCTGGTAATGAAAGAGTCTGATGAAATCATGAGCTGGTGAAAAACGTCCTCATCATTCGTGGCCAGAGGAGAACATTTCCGAGCGTGATGGATTCTAAAGTACCTACCTACTTGTAGTGCTTGTTCCTACACTCTTGGTCTTCTTCTGACAATGACCCACTGAGCTAAGACAAACAAAATTTGTTCATTGAACGTCTGTGTTAAGATATCGCCTTCGATGCTCAGTCGTTATCAAGGCTTCAACAGACAGGTTCTTTATTCAATCCCCGACACCGGCGGCGGAGGGCGGCGATGAAACTTATGCTATAAGAAGATGCTTCAAAACATGCACTATGGTGGGAGATTGCTCCCAGAGAACCTAAAGCTCTTTAAAGCTTTTTTTCGTGGTCCATGAAATCCAAATGTAAAAACTGATTTTGGAACTCGTTTGTGCACTATGAACAAATTTGTAATTAAAAATATGGTCATATTCAGCGAAAAATGCTGATCAACACTAATTATTAGTCTACAGTAGACTAATAATTAGTCTACTGTAGAAGGAAAATGCGAAAAATGTTGATCAACAATTATTGTTGATCAACATTTTTCGAATTTTCCTTAAGGGAATTCCTCGGTCGAATTTTTTAATTTTTGGGCAACAAATTGTTTTTTGGTCAAATCAGTGTAGAATATTGTAACGATTGTAACGATTGCATTGACCTATGCAATCGCGACGGAGCACAGTAGTCGAAGCGCCTCAAAACCCCCAAAATGAAAGTGGTCAAATTGGTGTTCTGGGTGCGATAAACCACTCCTGTGTATTATTCCAAGAATAATAAACGCCTGTCTATATATTCCACTCCTGTGTATGTAAACCACTTGTGTATTATTCCAGGAATAATAGAAGTTTTTCCACCTCCAATTGCTCTCACTCCCAAGCATGAAAACAGCGAATTCATTGCGATAGGTAGTCGCTAAATATGTCACGGCTCAAGACAATAGTTTAAAATACCTACTCGTACTAAATACGTTTTTAAATTTTAAACCCGTTCCGACCGTTAGATTCCACTTCCTGCCGCAATGACGTTCTTTTGCTCAACTGGGTACCTATTTTGAATGTTTACGATTCCGAGTTTTTGTTCATCTTGTTTTTATCTACCGGTGAGGTGACGATTGAGTGAAAGTGTACCACCGGTAGCCATGGTAGCTATTAATGTCTAACGCCTAATCGGACGGAACAAACCGGTTGAGGGTGGAGACTCGCTCGGTGATGACACGCACAGTTAATCGCGTCCCTTCAAGTTCACATGGCTCGCCCTTCGATGTTGCTCGTTTCAACTCATCACAACTTATTTCACTTCCTCCCTTTTAAATTAAACTGAGTATGAATTTAATGCTACCGCCACCTCGAGCGTCAACCATCTGTGTCAGTTCCCATGGGAGGTTCAGCTAGTGGAATAAACATTAATCCAGGAATCCCAGGACCTCAGAGTTATCCCATCCCACCATGGATCATTGGTTACAGAAATAATATTACTGTCAAACTGGTAAGCACCCCTATCGTCTAGCAATTGAGTGTAGAGGCTTCGTATCTTCTCATGGTAAATAGTACCTATTTTATTCAACACGCAAAAGCACCTTGGAAGTACAAAAACGACCTGTACCTACCGTGAACTGTGCATAGACAGAGGAATTGAAGTAATAATGATAATCCCTGTAAGAACTGATCTCGACTCGGATGTTTTTTTTTTTTTTCTTTTTGGTACCTACGTGAAAATGTGTTGTTTAAATTTCAATTGATTTTGTATGCTTGGTGGAGATCCGATGTTCTCACCGCCGTTCTTTTTAGAGGATGTGTCTGGTAGCTCTGGAGTGTAGGTTTAAAGGGTCGAATTAACGAAGTGGTTCTTTGCCGACGGTGCAGAGGTATATACCAGCAGAGGAGTCGTTTTTATTTTCTCCCTAACCACCACATTGGGTCGAAGTAACATGCTGTATTCCCATCTCCAGAGACAGTGAAGGCGGAGAGCCTGGTCGGTGTTTTCACAGGAGTTGTACGGATTAGGCACATAACACCTCCCGAGCTCTCGGCGGGTCAGTCCAGGACATCCACGGTTTCACTTGCAGCAGCAAGGTAGGCAGTGGTCCTCTTAGACTCAACCGAATGAAAGGAGTCAGATTTCCCCGAATCAAAGACACTAGATGGTGGAAAAGTGAGGGGTCTGCTAACTTCCTGTGTCGGTTCTGAGGTTGCCCTGAGATCCAACGAAAAATCGCGTTAGGACTTGACAGAAAATCCTACTTGTGAGAATTGATAAGACTGAGGTGCCACCTCGGGGACCCGGTGATTTCTCCCGCCAGCTGGAAAACATGGATTGATCCCACTTTAAATTTCGGCGATTGATCCCGATTTGCCAACTGCTCCCTTTGCAATTTCTCCCAGTATGGCGATCCCCCCCCCCCCCCCCGGAACAGTTGAGGAAGGAGGGGTTTGTGGTGGGATGATAGGAGAGGAACTCTTCTGCGAACCTCAGCGTTTCATTAAGTTCCTTGATTCCACTACCAGCAACGGACAGACTCTAGTGACCAAGAGGACTGATCGTGGCAGTTGCCTGGTGTTGACAGAGAAGGAGACGTACGTCCCACTGGTGTGCCACCATCAATTGTTAATGCAGACGCTCGTCTGTGGAGGATTGGAGGGCTAGGAGGGCAGTATAATCAATAAATACTGGGTACATTTGTAGTCATCAAGGTGGATATTACAATAATTGTCACGAAGATGTTTAAAGAATTCAACAATAGGTAGTGAACTATAGTTCACTATACTGTTCAGTGTATACAAAGTATCTTATGTGCCAACATCTATTTCGAAGAACTCATTCAATTCATATAGTAGCATCTTAATCAGTTTCGTTTTCAATATATTAATGACTGCACGTTAGTTGGTCGCTCGAATCGTTGATGGAATGGGGTGGTTGTACTATTCCAGTCCTGGGTGTACCTGCGTTGTGAGCTGGTCAGTCTTGCACGAGGGATACTGAGGTTGGAACGTGACCAGTTGGGCCCTAGGTCTCGTGTTGGTGAACGTTAGTTGAATGCCGTGAATGAACGTTCGTTGAATGCCGCCGAGGTTTGAGAGAGTATGCTGAAGTGATAGCAATGCATGGATGCTATGGATAGTGAGCAGTCCGAGTCTAGTGAAAAGAGGGCGTGCATGATCTGTGCTTCCGGCGCCTGCTGCAATTCGAACTGCTTTTCTCAAACCCTGTCATTGATCTGTTGAGGGATTCCCTCTAGGTCTACTACGCAGGATATTCTGGTTGAGGCAGTCCATGTAGAATACACCTTTTGCCCCTGCCTTGATGCCAACATCCGTCAGATATTTCCAAGTAGGATCGCCCAAGGGTCCTGGCGGCAATGGTGTCCTAGATTCAGTCCTGATTCCCCAGGATCCTGCCCCCTCTCGATGGGGATCGATGGAGCTTTTGAAGGAAGCCTTAAGGTCGAATGTGTTTTCGTTTTCCCAAGTTATTTTCGACGTAAAATTAATTTGATGGGGACCCAAAACTGTCCAAACACTGGTCAGGAAATAACAACCTGACAACTCTGCGATCGTGCTTTCCACCGGGATCAACCGCCACTTTTTAATAGACACAAATGGAACTTTCACTTTTTCGGGGATCGCCTATTGCCCGTCACCTCTGGAACCACTGATCCCGCGCTGAGAAGGGCGACTCACGCCATAAGCACAAAATTCGTAGTGTGGCACCGAATTGGATCACAGTACTAACTCTCGATCGTTTGTAGAATTTGAATCACTACAATACCTACCCATTATTCTGGGATGGCAACCCCACTGCCACCAGTTCCATCCAACGCGTGTTTACACCACAATTAGACATGGCATTTTTTAATTTTTGTTTTATTTTAATGAAATTTAATTAAAAACCAAGATTAAAATATGTACAAAGATAGTTAAATTTTTTGTTTTTATGCTTCTTTTCGTTTCAATACAAATTTGGGAGTGGGTACCTAATTGTTTTGGTTCATTTTCAGGCAATTGTTATGAAGACGTTCTTTACTGCAAAAATGCAATTTGACAAATTGAAGTTAGTCGACTTCGACCAGGTCGACCAAGGTCAATCCGAGGGTGTGTAATTCATAAACCGGCACTGAAAATATTTTTAAACGATGTCTCTACAAACAAACAACATCCAAAGGAAGCAAACTCAACCAAAGCAACTTGCTACAAATTTATAAATTTGTGGGAATTTCAAGAGAATGCAACTCAAACAAGGCAAGAAGATTGTAAAATTTAACGATTTCGAAGCTATATAAATGATAATTTCAAAAGAGAAGGTGAAATGGCCTCTTACCCTAACAGACCATCAAATGCACTTGACTGGAAACCTACTTCACAGGAACCTAAGGAAGTTAATGAACCGTGTGGCGTTTATCTTGGTAACCCACTACACCTTCTGTACCGCTACCAACCACCGATTGTTCCCTGAGTGCTTATGAATTTGGAACTATAGACTATCGAAAGAGTGAATTCAGTACCATGTTCGGAAAGAAACGGAAGGATACGAGGGATGTTTGGGCGTTTTCGCTAACAGGATCCTTCCTAAAACGCTATGCTCGTGCTCATGAGACCTTCATTTACACCTTCATAGTGGTACAAAAGATCACATGAGTTACGAATACCCTAAAATAAATTTTTTCGTTAATAAGAACTGAATAATATTGATTATATTATAATCCATCCTTTCTCTCGACCATCACTCTACTCATTCGACTGTTGCTGTTCTTTCAGTGAAATGAAACTGGAACAGGGTCAAAACCTTATCGAAATCGTTGATAGTGAGCGATTTCCTACTACACTGTTAAAACACTGTCCTTGAAAATTCTGAAGGTTTTTAGGTACTCGTCACCAAAAGGTTGGTCACATCGAGACAATAGATTACTTCACTGAATCGAATCTATAAGTAATTATTTCCACCTCTAAAAGCCTCTTGAAGTATATAACTTATACGTGAGAGATATATTATCTCTCTAGTCTCAATATTAGACTCAAAGTTGCCCGAAACACAGGATATAATAATTATTATCTTGTAAGCTGGGTGTAAGTATTAAAATGTTCTCCGCAAACATTATTCAAAAGAGGATCAAAAATTATTATCATCCTGCTTAAGACTTCTTGTTAGACAGTTTTTTCCCCTCGCCCCTGAAGCCTTTCCCAGTCTTTCCCCTTTTTCGCCAATATTTGCTCATTGTTTTGCCGCATCACCCGTGCAATTTGAAACTCATTCCCTATTAGTACAATTCACTTCAATCAATTAGCCAATTAATTGCTTCCATTTCTGTGTCCTTCCGTTGCCTTAAGGGAAAGGGGCATAAGGAAAAACTCCTTGATGAAATTGAAAATAACGTATATTTCTTATTGCTGAAATTTTATCGAAAAAGAAAACAGGAGGAATTCCTCGTATTCGCCAAATGAGTGGCACCAAAGATTATAGAGCTAGGTACACTTAACTTTCGAGTTGTGCTAAGCTCTCAATCAAGCAAAGCTCAATCTTAGTCAAAAAATCATATCTTTTTACATAAAAGTATGAGATCAGTTAAAAAGAAATTCTACATCACAGTACATTAGTAAAAAAACAAACAATAAACATAAGGGGAAAAAATTAATATCCATGCAACCATGAAATTTTTTTTAAATTTTTGAAAGAGAGTTGAGACAGGTTTTCTCAAATTTCAGAAGGGTTGGTTAGTTCCAATATTAATTGTGATGTTTTTTTTTTGTTTTTTGTTTTTTTCAGGTTCGAAAAAGAAAATTAGTGTGATGTTCGAAGTTGAAAAACTTTGGTGTTAAAAAAATCAATATCTTTGGAGAACGTTAGTATGAGATCGAATAAGCATATGCCACCTGAAAATAACAAACAGCAAGTCTTAAACCTTTTCTCAGAAGCGAAAAAATTAATCGAAAATCGGCCCTTCATAACAGAATAAGAGAAAGCATTAAATTCTTATTCATAATCAAAAAAAGAGTTAAACTATGAAAGTAATTCAGCAACAACGGAATAACTATCTAATGAAAAGAAAAGGAACATAACATATATTTTTTCAGAAGGGGTATTTTCCTTTTTTCTATACAAAGATTAACTTCGTTTTCGTTAACCAAACATTAATTAATACTGTATAGATTCAATTTGGGAACGTCGGACTGGCAATAGTGACTCGCCTAAAGAAGAAAAAACAAAGAGTCCGTTTCACATCAACGGGTACACCAGCAAAATCTATACAGACTCACAGAAAAACATGCCTGTCCGGAGATCACATCTTCTCCAACACAAAAAAAAAAAAAAAAACCACGAAAAACAGGAAAAAATATATTGGAAAAAAAATCCAACGGATAGAATAGATTCTCCATTTAGAATTACTCTAAAACATTCAATATATATAATCATTAAACAAAATGAAAACTTCTGATAAACTCCCGTAAGCTCTTGGATAGTAGACTTTTTTTTAAGGGGAGTTTGCCCTCCTAGTAATAATAGTGTATGTGGAGGTTGGGGAGGGGTTTTTTTTTTTTTTTGTGGAGGTGGGGTCCAGCTGAAGTTACTGAGAGACCGGCTTAGGAGTATTTTCGTTGTTGTTTTTGGAAACCTCTTCTTTGATGCCTTTGACGAGCTTGGTCCTTTTGCGTACGGTCATGTAGTCTGTAACAAACAACAAAAGAAATTATGTTAATGGCGTAGTAAAATTTGGAACAGCTCAGTCTATGAGGAAATTCCTTATCAGCTTGTAGTTGTCCCTTAAAAGGATTTTCCCATTCCACCAACAGTCCTGACATGCCCGTATCTGACCCTGTCATATCGACTGCATCCACACCGGTGAAAGAAAAAGGTAGTCCACGGTCTGTCTAAATAACCGGATCTTGACTGTCCCAGCTTCGTCTCCTTTCCTTTCCTTTTTGACTAAGGAGTCATCCGACCAAACCAAAAAGGTCTCTACGCAGGAGGGGTAGAGCCGTTCTAGGAAGGAGAAGTGATGAAGGGTGTGGCAGCCCAATAATGGACCAGTAACTGGTACCTATTGATAAACAATACAACTGTTGTATTGTTTATAAATAGGTAGGTTTTTTCACATACAAGAGCGCTCAAAATTTACGCGGTTTAGCAAGAATCTTGAGACTTTCAGGAAGACACAGCCAAATCCACATGATGAGGAGGTGTACTGACTGCCCACGAGCCTTTTATTCAAGACAGCACGAGACTGAGCCGGACATGCCACCACACGCATTCGAATTTTCTTCTCAGGGGGCCGACCCGTTAGACCATTTATATTCAACAGCCCTCAATACATGACATAAGCTTAGCTTCTCATCCTGCCCGACTGCAAGTCAGAAGAGGATTTCCTGGTTGTGAGACGACATCGTCAAAATCAGTGACGCAAACCACACAGTGGTGGTTTAATGTTCGGGCTATACGGGCAAGAATTTCACCATTGCCTATTTAGTCGACGAAGCATTGCATTCTAAATTTTGGCAGAAAAGAAAAAACGCGAAAAAATCCTGTTGGCCTCATTCGTTTGAGAGAGAACCTGTTGTGAGGCGGATGTAACGGGGAGAACCAAACCGGTAACTCCACATCGGCAAACATTTTTGGGGCTGAATAGACATCAGGATGAAATCATCCACAGAAAACGTTTCCAAACGGATGATTTTACGTTTCGAAAAATCATAGTGAATCACAAAACTATTTTTTTACAACTTGAATAGGTCAATAATCATAACCCGTATGACTTCAAGTCTTTTTTTCTGCTCCTAATTCTCATTTTTACTTCGTCTTTTGAATTATCCTCTTTAGTTTAAAAAAACAACAAAAGGTGATGGTTTATTCATGAACTACTGCAGATTATTTTCGTTTCCTATGACGCGGCCTGTGTGCATTACGTAACCGCAGAACTGCAGCTTGACTCAACCGAGAACAGAACTCAACGCGAGCCGCCCGACATTTTAATAGATCGTCGAGTAAAATCAGCGAGGTCGACCAACGTTACTACGTTGTAGATAATATGGGTCAGATAACATTTAGGTCGTACCATTCCAGGCTTCCACCACATGAAAAAAAACGGCTTTTTAAAATAACCGAGCGAAGATAACCGTTTAAAAACCACCGAGTCATAAATATTATTCTCTCGAAAGATTAGCCGTTAAAAATGTATCTTTAGTCAAATACAAAATGATTTAGAATCAATTAAGGATAATTTGACAGCCACGTTAGAAAAGTGAAGGCAAAATACTCGTTAAAAGGGAAAATGCTGCGTTAAAAATTCTGTCATTCCCATTGACTTGAAGAACTGTGGGGTGATGAGAAATTTCTTGATTCACCAACTCTGAATAACTTTGGAGCCAAACTAGGCCCAAACGTGCTAAACAATAAATTTATTGTATCCAAGTCAGATGGAATATGCAGCGTTCTACGCGTCGGACCAAAATGACTAGTGACGTCATTTTCAACCCCTTGTAATCGCGACGGAGGTCGAAAATTCAGATCGGCCTCAAAATTTGACATTATCCGTTTCAAAAGGTGTAGATTCCAAAAACGAAATGTCCGAGCCGTTTTGGGCAGTGGGATATTTTTTAAATCCGAAATTTTGACAAAATAGCCGTAACCCTTCAAAAACCCCTCCCGAAGCCCCTTTTTAGCCCCACGGGTTTGGGCGGTCGGACTGAAAACGTTGCGGGCACAACTAGATGGTACACCGAGTATTTTGTCTAATGTTTTAGATTTTTAAATCAATTCCTACTGCCAAAAACGGCCCAGACGGCTTACGGCGGACGGAGTTTTCGTTTTTGGAATCTACACCTTTTGAAACGGATAATGTCAAATTTTGAGGCCGATCTGAATTTTCGACCTCCTTCGCGATTACATTGGTGAATTATTCCAACAATAATAAACCAAAACGAGCAATTTTGAAGAGTACATACAGTTCGCCTAAAAAGATCCCCCTCCGTCCAAAAAAATCTCATGTAGAAAATAAGGCTACCCTCCAAATTAACTCAAAATTTAATCTCAAGATTGCCGTTTCACCTACAAGCTTTACTTAAATCGACGTCAAAAAAAGTGTTTGTGTGGTTTAATTTAATTAAAAGGAGGTCGAATTTTGAGGTTCATTCGGTCAACCCACGTCAGTTTTGGTGAAACCGGGCTCGAGATTTCCATTTTTAATGACCGAAATTGCAACAGTCCAAATTACAAACTCTGACAAAGTTGACGTCACGGCAGAAATTCGAAATTTACTCGACAAACAAACCCGCCTTTAGCACTTTGCAAAGGAGATTGATGCGGGTTCAGTAGCACTTATCACTGCATCCTGACCTCAGGGGAGTTGACACGATACGGCGGTGGGGGTTGACAACCCGGCCCCAACCAAGCAACAACGCTAGGTAATGAACGTGGTGTAAATGATGCATTTTCACATCACGGACCTGCACAATACGGCAGAACCAACATGACCTCTGCATGAAAGCGACATGTACCACCGTAAAACTGAGTGTCGAGCATAAGCCCGGGAAAAGAATAGCATATTGTTGGGGAATAGAACAAAAAACCTTGACCAATAATATCACTCCTATCCAATGCTAGGTGTTGCTAGGTAGCTCATGACACTACTGGAATCGGAGCGGGTCAAGACCTAAAGCAATTGGTACTCAATTGGGTCAGTTCAAACTCAAAATTTACCAATGCATATAAAAATTGGCAGTCAAAGAGTAAATTGATAACATATCAATAATTCCCATCAAACCACGTATAATACATAGCAAAGAAATAAAATGTACTTTATTTAAGAGTTGCAAAATGTTAATACCTACTTCTGGCCGGTTAGGATTTTGTCATTTTTTCTTTTTTTGTCGAAATTTGCATGTTCAAAACGAGTGATTTGAGTTGTGTTGTAAAGAATAAGGGGAGACAATGCTAACATATTGCATAATAAACGTTGCCAATAATAATAATAGAACATTTCTAATAGGTACTTACGGGTTATCTTCTTCTGAAGCAGTTCGTTGGACGAACGTTTGCCAATTTTGGCTCGCGTTGAAGAGCTGCCGGAAGACTTGGGAGCCGTCGTGTTTGGGGTCGGAGCAGGAGCGGGAGCTTGAGTTGGAGCCAGAGCTGGTGCCTGAGAACGAGGAACATTTTTCTCCCAGCTCCAGTTGTGGTTGGGGATGCCTGCCGGGGTCCCGCGATGGAAATCAAAGTTCCAAAGCTGTTTTTTGTTTTCGGCGATTTTTCCGAGTTCGCCGTCGATCCATGCTTGGAGATTGATGTCGGGCTCAAAGAGAACGCGGCGGCATCGGTCGGTCGCGTCCAGGATTTCGGGCGAGACGAAGATGGGCCGGAGTTTTTCCCTTCGTCGCCGCTCGAACCTCAGTTGCTCCACTCGGGAGAATCGGCGGATGAGGTCTTCGTCTTCACCGTGGCGTTGCACCATTGCTTTCAAAAAGTTAAAAATTGAAACGAGAGAGAATTTTAAACCCTGACGAAAGGGGACACTACGAACTGAAGAGAAATTCGATATGAAACGCGGAGGGGACAGAAGGTAGCGACACACTCAACGAGAGTAGTACGAGTTCTAAGGAGATGACGCTATAAAAGTTTCCAAACAAGCGTCCCCCTCTACATGGGAACTCCCCACCACTGACGCCACTCGCCCCACCCTTTACCTTGAAGTCCGTCCTCTGGAGCCTCCCGAAACACGCTCCCGACGACGATACTACCTCGCTTGACACATCTAGACGCTATACATGGACGTAGATATAATGGAAATATCGGACTTACTCATGGAATGAAATCCGGGGTTCAAGAAATAAGTTCGAAGCAATTCTATAACCTGTACGTTTTTTGCGTATTCAGATCGGGCTTAAAATTTGACATTACCTATACGTTTCAATAGGTTTTCCACGCTCAATTGAGAATTTTCCTAAATGAATTGAGAATTTTCCATTTCAATTTGCGAATTTTCTGATGAAAAAAGAGAGAACATTCTCAAATCGCTATACATGGACGTAGATATAATGGAAATATCGGACTTACTCATGCAATGAAATCAGGGGGTTAGGGAAATTCTCAATTCATTTAGGAAAATTTTCAATTTAGCGTGGAAAACCTATAGGTGTCTAGATTCCAAAAACGAAATGCTCGTCCGTCCGAGCCGTTTTGGGCAGTACGATTTTTTTTTTTTTTTAATCTGAAAATTTGACAAAATATTTGGTTTACCATCCAGCTGTGCCCGCAAGGTTTTCAGCTCGATCGCCCAAACCAATGGGACTAAAAAGGGGCCACGGGAGGGCTTTTTTTGAAGGGTTTCGGCTTTGGGGTAAGGTTAGGTTTCGTTTTCTAAGTATTTTTAGACGTAGAGTCAATTTTTGGAGGTCCCAGAACGATACGATTTCACCGTGGGGATCTGTTGGGCTCTCATGGGGCTACAAAGGGGATTTTTGAAGGATCCCCAGATGTCAAATATTTTCCGAGTAATTTTGGACGCATATCCACATCCCTAATCCATTTTTCGAGGTCCCACATCTGGTCAAACGATGTACAGCTTTTTTTTTTCTTTTTTTTTTTCAAAAATATTTTTTATTGATAGAATTAATGCTCGCGCAAGTAATTTATAGGTACCAAAGAATAATAAACCATTGTGTAAAATTTGCGGCGTTTTTAAAAGAGGATAAGTTCAAAAATACAGCATTTTGTTTTATTTTATTTCTATATTTATTTATTTATTTTATTTTATTTTATTTTATTTTATTTTCATTTTCCTGTTCTACAACCCTAGGCGCATCATTTGCAATCAAAACGGCAGTCGAATGCGATTCCTAACGTGGTAAAAACCCCTCCCATGGGGGGACTATGGAGCCCCTTTTTAGCCCCACGGAAAAGAAAAAAATCAACCATCCCGATGTACTGACTTTGAAGTAGGTAGTTAGGTACTAATGTAATACCGCAGAGTTAACCGTTAATAACGTAGGTAAAATCAAATCTCTGCAACGCAGCAAAAGTAAGGAATTGGTAAAACTTAATTGCAACATTTTCGTTTCAAAAATCTCAAAAAATATCAAATTTACATACAAAACTTTGTAAAAATTTACCTTAAATTAACAGATAAAATAATTTAATTGCATCACCTGTTAATTTCAAAAATTTCTTGTAATAAATAAATAATAAATAAAGCAATAATACATTATAAAGTAGTACCTAATAAATAATAATACAGCATGTTCCTTGTTTTTTTTTTTCTTTTTTTTTTTTAGCAAAAAGATGGGAGGTACTACTTTCATTTTATTACTTTCATGTTATTATTTTCGTCAATGCTTGTGCTAAAAAACGTTACACACTGCCAGTTTTTTTAGGGGTATCGTAAAAATGCCAACGACGTCCGTGAAGTGACAGCTCCAAAATTTGGATTTTTTAACGGACTGGAATTTTCTAACGGACTGGATTTTGGATTTTTTAACAAACGACCTTTTTAACGGACTGGAGTTTTTTAATGGACTATATTTTTTTTTAACGGACTGAACTTTCAACGGACTGGCATTTTTATGGCCTGAAAGTTAGGAATGATGGAATAATTATCGAGCTCTCGAAAACTAGTTATCGAGCCCAATACCGAGCCATTACCTTCTTCCACCAAAATGTTCACGGGTTAAATACCAAAATAGCGACCATCCACCATCCACCATCCACCATCAGGCTCCCCGTATTTCTTTCGACGTATTCATACCAAGACTTGGCTCCACGCTATAGCGAGCTCCGAGCTCCGGTTAATAAACTTCAACATTTGTCGAGTTGATCGCTCTCCTTCGAATAACCACCAATAAAGCTACTGGAGGTGGGGTCCAGATCGCTGTCTCTACTAAATTTCGCTCCTTCGAACACAAGTTCTCCAATTCACTTGAGCTAGTGTCATCGACTCCGTCTACTTTCCCGGCTAGTCTTCTCTCTCTGCCTTCGCCTCTCACTTCGAGGAGCTCGAGGCCCTTTCTGCTTCCTACCCCGGCTTTCACATCTTCCTTGTTGGCGACTGCAACCTTCCTGTGTGATCGAGTGGTCTTCCTGGAACCTCGAAACCTTTGTGAACCTCAAACCCCCGAGTTTGCTACGTCTTTGACTCTCTCCAGCTGCTTGGCCACCGTAGGCACAACCCCTTGACAAACATGCTGGTACCTAATGTCATGGACCTTCTTCTCTCCGATTTCGGGGCGATTGACGTGAGGCAGTGTGAGCCGTTGGTAATCCTGGATGTTGCCCACCCGGCCTTTCATTTCTCCATCCCAACTTCCACATTGGGGCCGTCTTTCCATCGTACCAGGCGTTTCATCTTCAACTTCAAGCGTGGGAATTACGATGCCATGGATAACACTGCTCTACAAAAAAAAAAAAAAATAATAATAATCGATCTCATGCTTCAAGAGGTCTGATAATGGTCCTGGGTGTTTTTGAGCGTGCTGAATCCGAATCCGAGATCCGTTTTGCCCCTAGACGCAGATGTTCCGCTGTACAGTACCTCAATGTTAAAAAAACTCTCTTAATTTCCAACTTCATTCTTTTACAACGAGGAGGTGCTATTCTTACAGGAAATTTAACGCTGGACACGCCCACATTATAATATAATCTTATACCCATCAATTTTATACCCATCAACATATTATGTTGATGGGTATAAAATGTTTCCTTCATGTGTTTTTTTGTCGAAAAAATACCAAAAACCGTGGTTTTTTCCATCAATCTTGACGATTTTTGTTCACTATTCTGACGATTCTGCCAAACCTACAATACCTAGACGAACCAACAAAATCTCGCCATATAGGTATAATATACCTACTTGGTACATTTCTGCGTCGAATGCGACCAACCGCACCTCCTCAAGTGCAATATCCGATTTTTGGCGACTGTTTAAAGTTTTAACCCAAATCGGCAAAAACACCAAATTCCCATTTTAGACCTAGTTTAGAAATTCTCAGTTTTAAACTTTAAACAGTCGCCAAAATTCGGATCCAGGAATAGTGTGGGAATAGTGGGAATAGTGGAATAGTGTGGGTTTCGCCCTAGATGGTCCCCTATCAGTTTCATCACGATTGCATCAGTGGTACGTAATTTTCTTGTTACAGTCACAACTACGTTCATTTTGAACCTACATTTCATACAATATGCGAGGAAGCTATGGGCCATGTCCCACTTGGCAGTGTACTTTTATTTGTTATTATTTTTATTATTAGTTTTTTACCCCTTTCCCGAAAACCTATTTACAAAATAAAAAGGTTGTTTCTATAGGTAGGTAACAGTATTCATATGACGTGTCCAGTCCTCAGACGTGCCCAACCACTCTACAGCAGTATTTTAAAGAATAATAAATTCACGTGTAGTCCAATTCGCAGCGTGTTCTACCATTGTTATGATGTATAGAATAGCGGAAATACGACTTTCTATAACTTCGAATGCACAACCATTTCCCATACGTTCTCCAGTATAGTTGACGTCCATGAGTGAAGTTTCTTGTTGCAGCCTCAACTTTTGACCCGTCGTTCCACCCACCACTCCGCCCACCCTCTTTGTCCTTCCACCCCCTTTGTATAATGGACAAGCCCCCACCCTACCCCCTTCCAGTACACCCTCAAACGCATCGCTTGACAAGTCAACTGAGTTCGAACACAATTAAATTGTGTGGATTTGAAAGTGAAATCAAGTAAAATCAAATTTTGATTTTACTCAATTTCACTTTCAAATCCACTAACAGCTGTATGGTATCTATATTCTATATATATATCCTACTACATACTAGGTACGGCTAGTATACATAGATGTATGTATACTACTAGTATGTACATGCATGTACATGTACTCTCTAGGTCTGGAGGTCAAGTGTCGATATTTAAAAGTATTTCTTTTTATAAAATATTAGGTAGGTAGGTAACAATAATTGTTATAGTTACGTATCTAATATGTAACATGATACTATCATGTAACAGTAATAATTACTATACAGTAATAATAATTAGTACTATTACTTTTAGTTTACTATTCTCTGAATAATCAACCTACGTTTTTGCGACTGGTTCAAGAATTGTGATTGGCCTCAAGAGAGTCGCCATTTGTGGGGTGTGGGAACCCCCCCAACGGGTTAAAAAGGTGCCAAGCATCAAAAGCCTTGATAATATCAATATTGATAGGTTGGCACAACTTTGATATTATCAAAGTTGTGCCAACCAATCGATTGATGATATGAACCATAACACCCCAACTTTTCCATTCCCTCCTGATCCCAAGTTGGGCCCCCGCTGCATCACCATCCATTCCTGCTTGGCTGGGGAGCTCATATAAATGACATTAGCGTTCGAAAGTCAATTCAAAAACGTAAATAATCTGGGAATGAACTTTAAATAGGTAAATGAATAAATTATTCATTCCACCCTCAAAATTGATCATTTAAAAAAAATGTATTTAACAATAATTGTTAAATTTGTTAAATTATTTACAAATTTTTGTTACGTATTTATCATTTTTCTACTTACTCCTCATCTTGTGTTCCATTCATTCTTCATTAATTTATTTCATACTAAAATAAATTCATTCATTCATTGAAACAGTCAACATCATCATCAACAAATTATTCACGATTGGTCACGTTAGGTCACCTAATTGGTCACGAATGGTACTAAAACCTCTCCTTCGCATCAAACCTGACTCGCATTCCAAATTTCATTGAAATCGGGCCATTGGTGAAACTCACCTCCCCCCACTCATCCACAGCACCCCCACCCTAATTGGTTAATCAGGACTTGAAAGCCGACCCACACACCAAGTTTCATAATATGAAACTGTATTTTCATAGTATGAATTTATATTATAAATCTTTTGACGGTAAGTGATATTAATTATGATTTTCTACTTATCCCCACCCTCATAACCCCCTTCCCTTTTGGTCGTAAAAATGTGAAACCCCCATAGGCACTTCCATACACAAAACCGGACTCACATGCCAAATTTCAATGAATTCGGTTGAGCGGTGTGACCTGTACGAGTGTCTAATGGCAAGAAAAAAAGAAAAAAGGAAGAAAGTCCCAAAACATGCATTTTGAGCACCCTGGATTTTGATGATGGAAGGTGCTAACCCCTCAAATTTGGTATATTTCTGCTCAGGGCACTCGCTTATCGCCGAATATCGGGGGAAACAAAATTTTCGGATCGTCGGGGTGATTTCGGGAGGGGGCGGAAGTTGGCCCGATCTTCTGTTCTTCTATTATTATAGGCGCCGCTGATTACATAGGTGTATTATTCCAAGAATTAAAAACCAAAAACAGAAAAGAATGACTGCCTCAATATGACTGCCTATGGTAGCTGCGAAGAAAACTGCCCAAGGTACACGCCTTCCCCTACTCATTGGCTCAGTAGAGCAGCGATTCTGCCGCTAACAGGTTCTTAGAATCTGCCCTCCTGTGATCAACCTGTAGGCAGATATAATTTATAGGTAAAAATAATTTATAAATTAATATTTATAATTAATGTATATTTATAGATAAATTTAATTAATAAAATAAATAAAATAAAATAAGATAGCTACAATTTATAGATAAATTAGGTCTCGCTTGGCTCTGTCCATTTTGATCAGCGACTTCATTTTGGCACAATTCCACGGACTTGGCAGTTCCACCATCGTCAGAGCTCGCGAAGCAATGTGCTATGGTTCCAAGTTCATTACAGAGTGACGGAGTATTTTTATAATTTAGTGGGGGATATAAGGCTTACAAAATCTATCGAGAATCACAAAGAAATCGACATTTTTCAGCTCAGTTCAGCGACAAGTTCCAAGGACTTACGTGGTTAGTATCAACTAAGAGCGGAACTGATCAGTCAGTATTGACATCTACGTGCCGTATAAAATACCATTAAATGATATTTTAAACGGCACGTTTTGCAAATTGTGCTGCTAGAGATGCAACGAGGATTCCTGGTGACAATAGTGACCATTGAACAATTTAGCCTGTTTCGTTGCCGACGAGTGAAGTAGCAAACCATTGTTTTATTCTCAGAAGAAGAAGCAACTTTTTGAGTCTGTGTCGATGGATTGCGTGCCCTTTGAGTGGCAGTGGTGTGAAGTCCGAGTTAATTAGTTCTTGTTGTTTGCGATTGCCTGAAGGTGTCTGCAAGACCTTTGTCTGCGAAGTTGGATCCCCCTTTGGCGACCATCAGCTACCAAAAGGCGGACTTATCCGTCAAAGACAAAGCCTTCAATGTGGTCAGACTCGCATTAACATGAACCAATCCTGTGGGCGTAGACAATAATGACGCCTCCGTAATAACAATAGGTCACCTTCTCAGCCGCTGGCGCCTTCGTAATGCAGTTAGAAATCCAATTGCGTTTGCTGGGCTATTGATGATGAAATTCTATTTTGAGCCCATCGCAATCAGTTGTTACCCAATCATACTGATTGTCAGAATAAATAGTGAAACATGTAAAATACAATCTTTCTGTGGTGATAATTTTTCCAATAGTAAGTAAATTTAAACCACTGGAAAATATATCGGGAGTACCTTTTTCCGCAATGAAGTTGCTCCTGCCAAATTTTGTTATTTAATATCAGTACTTTACCATTTTATGGACACCTCCCGTCAGACAGATCGCCATTAATTGGTGGGTTATGCAGCCCGCACCGCTCGTAGGATTGGCGGGTTACTCCTAACGTACCTATTTGTGAAAAAATACGCTTAGAACGGCTCCTATGTTATGTTTACAATAATTGTTATGAATAATAATTCATAATTATTATGAATTATGCTTATGTTGGGGAGGAGGTGAGGGATTACGGCTTTGAATCCCACAGTCATGCCCACTAATATTAGCATTTTTTGTGGTACTATGTCTAGTGACATCAGACCACCGTAGCCTAATTATTTTTATAATCCTATTTATCTTCAGTTGTTTCCTATTGATACAAAATAAGTACCGATTTGAAATCTTTGCGGCTGGTTAAGTGAGTAATCCTGGCATCATTTTCTCGTCAAAATTTAACAAAATGAATAGGTTGAAAATTCAGTAAATATCAAGTTATTTATGTTGTAAGAACAATGTACAAAAAGTATAACAACGGAATCAAAACCAAAACATTTTTTTTAAGTATTTATCTGCGTGTCAAGATCGCCACTGTTCATTCACCCCACTGGTCAGCGCAGTGGATGGACTTTTGGCACCCCAGATGACCCGGTTCGTCGATGTCCTAGGTGAACGGCTGGCAGACAAATGGAAGAAGCACCAAGGGATCGTCAAGGGGTGGCTCAGAGCACGATTAGCGTTCGCCATCGTACGTGCAGCCTCCATGTGTGTGAGGGGGACTCGGCAGAGATGGCGGAGCGCTGATGACCTGCTAGGGTTTGACGATGGGGCGGCGCTGCAGCTGGGGCTCCAACTTCGTTGATTGACAGCACCTTGATCCCACGACTTCGACGTTTTCTCCAGGAAATTTGACCCAGAACAAAAACCCCACAACAAACTCGCCTCAGAGCCGAGGGTCTAAAACGCCTTCTTCAGAAGTTACTGCCTACAACTCAACTCTAAAATGTCCACATGTGGTGTTGTGATTTTTGCTCATATTCCTTGAATAAAGTTTTATTGAATTGAAAACATTTTTATTAAAATTAAGGATTAAAATTGAAACCAAACTGAAACCAAAACCAAAATATGTATATACTAAACGGGCGCACCTCGGCGCACTTGATTGTTTCAAAATCATAATAATTATGATAAAAAGTAATCACAATTATTGTGATTACTTTTTAGTCACATTTCCACCGCAGAGAAAACGTGGAAAGTGGTGCAATTTTTTGTAGAGCTCAGTGAATACAAGTGAACAAGAGATATTTCTCCCTCTATGGTTAGATTAGTGCTAAGGTTACTAAGTAACCTCTTCAGGAAGTCTTCCTGAAACAAATTTCGCTCAAAATGAAGAGAATCCATCATATTACCTTGGTGTGAGTCCGCCATTTCACTTCCGGCTTGGAGAAAAAAATTCACTCTTATTGGGAAGCTTGACTTCGACTGGACTATATGGACACTCCGTTTTGTTAGCTTTCATTTTCTCTAACGTTTTAACTCTAGCCTTACGAATATAAACAAATATTTGAGGGAAGTAGTACTACTAGTAGTATTACATAATCAGGTCAAGATCCCAAAGATGTTTACTATCGCTCGAGATACGCCCCACTGCTTTAGAAGCTGAGACGAAAATTACATTTTTTCGCACCAATTTCGCAGAATAACCCACAATGCGCCATACGCCGTCCGGGCCGTTTTGGGCAGTACGAATTTTCAGCCCGATCGCCCCATCCCGTGGGGCGATATGGGACTAAAATGGGGCTACGGGAGGGTTGTTTTTGAAGGCTTTTGGCTATGGGATCGAGTTAGGTGTCGTTTTCGAAGTATTTTTGGACGTAGAATCCATTTTGGGGGGGGTCCCGGAACGATCCGATTTCACTGTTGCGATCTATAGGGCTTTCATGGGGCTACAAATGGGATGTTTGAAGGATCCCAGGAGGTCAAATATTTTTCAAGTAAAAAATGAATCATTTTTGAAAAGAAAAAAAAAAGAAAAAAAAAAGTTCTTTTCTATTGACACAAAATTAAATTTCTGCACAAGTACCTAACCTATTTCCAAGAATAATAAACCCTAGTGTAAAATTTGCAGCTTTTTTCTCCAGTAGGGGGATCTTCATAGCGACGCTGAACCCACCATGATAGCTGCAAAATGCCGTTATACTATCCACCACGAACCAATTTTAGTAAACTTCTGTGTTTATACATTAAGTAATAATTGTCTGATTATACAAATTATTTGCCTGAAAAAATCCCTACGTCCTTCTCACATCCAAAAGTTCCTACGAGTAGGGAACATCCCTACGTAGGTAATCACATCATCACTGGTGTCATAATCTAAATAAGTAGGTAGGTAATCTCCCTCCTTCCTCTTCAGCTTGATTCGTTTTTATTTCCCCCAGTAGCTGTATTTTCCCCGCATTGAAGTTGGTAGGTACTTGCTAGTGCTACAAAAAAAGTTTGTCCTCGTTGTCTGGCAGAAGGCAGCTCCGTCGAATTAGGTAAATCCAGTCTAGCTGAAAATCGTTATTTTTCGAAAGCGATTTTTTTTTTTTTTTTTTTTTTTTTGCTTTTCGATTTTAATCGATTAGTCGATTTTATGCCCACAATAATCGAAAATCGAAAAGTTGAAAAAATTTTGCAGCACTAGTCTGCTTGCAGCCTGCTTACCTAGTTCCTACCGACAGGCAAAAAGCGGGACACTGGACTTATTCACAAAAAGCAAGACATACATTCGGGAGGTCTAAAAAAAAAAACAGGACTATCCTGCCAAAAACGTGATCGGACGGTTGGTAGCATGTCCATGGGGTCGAGGTCTCGAAATAGTGACCGCCATGATATTGACGAAACCTCGGTTTCTAGCAAAGAAGAAGAAGAAGCTGTTATCAGCCATTATCAGACGTCCTTGTGAGTTGGTTTCTGCAACCGATTAGAATAGTTCTCGATTTATTTATTGCATATCATCAACATCTTAGGTAAGTGCACCTCGAATCATTCACGTTTTCGCGTTGAAATGGTTGTATGATTATGTTTTTTGTGAAGATGTTGTTGAAACTTCCGATCATTCATCTCAGTTTGTCCCGGCTATGAAATTGTATCGACTTGAAACACCCTGAATTCATACTGGCAAGTCAACCACTCGATGTCATTTCAACATTTTTTTTAGGTCAATCATTTTGAAGCCTCTTATTCAGTCTGATGATCGTTGCCGTCGTAAATATCGAACTGATGGTTTCTTTTGGCGTTTGGCAGTTCAGCTGTCACTTGGAAACCAGTCAAAACCAGCATATTCTGGAATCGGTTTGTCACTTCTGAAGGACGTGGTGTTTTGGGAAAGATCAACGTGGTTTATGAAATTCTTCGTCTCATAACTACTCTAGTGCTCTATTATGTATAATATGTTATAAGGCTAACCCTTAATCCTCGTACCTTGTTACGTTAGTGGCCAGACTGGGTGAAAACATTTTGGTAGGAATTTCCGTCTTGTAAATATTACGTTAACTCCCAGAACGCGGTTAGAACAGTCAGTGGTTCCTTGTACAACAACGCTTGTACTTAGTAATTCGCTTGAAAAACTGTTACGATCTGGATCTTCCTCATTCGGGTACTTTATCAATGGCACTTCAAAGCTGAAGGTTGACAGATCAGGTGGTTTTCGTCATCTACTCACTTCTTTCGTGCGGTACCTCTCTTTAAATAAATGTTTTTCGTTCTTGTGCCTGATCTGTCAGCATCGTGTATTTTTCTACTTTTTACAGGAATCATCTAAGATGGGCAACCGTTCATCCCTGCTGCTGAGGGAAGAAGAAATAGCCCAAATTCAAGAGGAAACGGGATGTAGGTGACAAGTTTATTACAGCATGTTTCGCATTCTTTATATTTTGTTACTGTTATAACAGTCACTTTGATACGTTATTTTCGTAGGCCGTTTGGTCCAGAGAACGCATTCATTTCATTGCAAGAGTTCAGTCGTTGTGGGAGGACATCTAAACGGATTTGCAATCTGTCATCATTAGGCTTTAGGGCTGTTTTGAAGATTACTTCTGAACGGCCTAATGATTCACTTACTGGCTGACTTGAATACCTCCAAGATTCAGTCCCTGTTGGAAACAGCAGCTTTGCACCCTACTACCCCATTTTCGTCCATTTTCCTTCTTAATGACAGGATTCCTGACCTGTTCGGTGGCGCTAACCATTCTTCACGAACAAGTATCAGATTCTGCCATGGTTCAAAATACTTGCAGCTAAGGAGCAGAGCAGGAACCGTAGCTAAACTTTCTACCGCAGAACTGAACTTTTCGGCATATTTCCCATGTAATATTTTATCCCGGACTTACCAGGAATGGGGGAAATAACGACGCATGCATTACATCATGGGTTTTCCAAACTGTGGTCCGCCGACCCTCACTAGGGAGTCCGCGACGAACGTTGAGAAAAATTTATACATTCTTGCACAAAATAACGTAGCGTGAATAACTACAATTAAAAACTCAGAAATTCTTTATACTGCAAATGAAAAAATGAACAAAATAATAACAATCAATACTGAAAACAAAAGTTGATGGGTTGTGTGGAGGGTGGGGGGATTTTTGGTTTATTATTCTTGGAATAATACACCTATGTTTTCGCGACGGAGGTCGACGACTCGAATCGGCCTCAAAACTTGACATTATCCGTTTCAAGAGGTCTACATTCAAAATCCGAAATGTCCGTCCGCCGTACGCCGTCCGGGCCGTTTTGGGCAGTAGGAATTTTTTTAAAAATCTGAAATTTTGGCAAAATACTTGGTTTACCATCTAGTTGTGCCCGCAAGGTTTTCAGTCCGATCGCCCAAACCCTTGGGGCGCTATGGGGCTATAATGGGACTACAGGAGGGGTGTTTTGAAGGCTTTTAGCTATGGGATCGAGTTAGGTGTCGTTTTCGAAGTATTTTTGGACGTAGAATCCATTTTTGGGTGTCCCGGAACGATCCGATTTCACTGTGGCGATCTATAGGGCTTTCATGGGGCTAAAAATGGGATTTTTGAAGGATCCAAAGAAGTTAAACATTTTTCGAGTAAAAATTAAAGAATTAAAAAAAAAAATTTTGAAAAAAAAATCCCCCCAAAAATTTTTTTTTGAAATATAAAAATCCAAAAAAAAAACTTTTTTTAAATTTTTTTTATGACAATTAAATTTCTGTACAAGTAATCTATATCAAAGAATAATAAACCCTTGTGTAAAATTTGCAGCGTTTTCTTTGTCCAGTATTGTAGGTCACATTAGCCCAGTTGCCGAACTTCAGTAAGTAATAAATTCCTATGAAAATCGGTCTTTACCGCCCCTCTCGCAGTAGATACTGTTCTGTGAAAGGGGTCCGCAGGCCAAAACGTTTGGGAACCACTGATAATATCAGGTATATTATAGTACCTACATCCAGTAGTCGAGTGATGAATGTAAACAAAAAGAAAAACGCTGCCAATTTTACACAAGAGTTTACTAGGTAGGTAGTATTCTTCGTTTAGGTTAATAATGCAAAAATTAATTCTGTGTCAATAAGAACATTTTTATGATTAAAAAAAAAAAAAAAAAATGGATTATACGTCCCAAACTACTCGAAAAACGACACTTTATTTGACCTCCTGGGATTCTTCAAAAGTCCCATTTGTAGCCCCATAGATCCCAACGGTGAAATCGGATGGTTCTGAGACCCCAAAAAATGAATTTTAGTTTAAAAAAAAAACTTCGAAAACGACACCTAACTCGACTCCATAACCGAAAACCCCTCTCGTAGCCCCTTTTTAGCCCCACGGGTTTGGGCGATCGGGCTCAAAACCTTGTGGGCACAACTAGATGGTAAACCGAGTATTTTGTCAAAATTTCAGATTTAAAAAAAATTTCTACTGCCCAAAACGTTTTGGACGGCGGACGGACATCTCGTTTTAGAATCTACGTGTCTTGAAACGTATACATAATGTTAAATTTTGAGGCCGATCAGAATTTTCGACTTCCGTCGCGATTACATATGTGTATTATTCCAAGAATATGAACCAACAAGTACCTGTACATCTCTAGTCAACGCAGTTAATCCACTAACGTTGAAGGTCCTGGCACAGGACGGAATAATTTTTCCCCGGGACGCGGGTAATAATTTTTCGCTTCTATGTATTTACGAGACGAACAGCGAGTGATGACAGATTGCAAAGCCGTTTTGATGTCCTCCCACAACTGCACTCCTGCAGTGAAATGAATGCGTTCTCTGGACCAAACGTCCTGCGAAAACAAACAAACCAATGTCATGCCGAAGACACGAACGGTCCAACTCAATCTGACCAGAACCCTCATCATCGAGCCTCAACCCTCGCTTCAACGATTACATTTTCCTTTTCAGTTACTCCTAATCAGATCGAAAGGCTGTACAGCAGGTTCACTAGCTTAGACCGAGGAGATTGCGGTACTCTAAGCCGCGACGACTTTCTCCGCATCCCTGAACTGGCTATCAACCCACTCGGCGAGCGGATCGTTCACGCATTTTTCGACGAAAGTGGAAATGACCGCGTCAACTTCCGCCAATTTATGCAAGTCCTGGCCTGCTTCAGACCTATTAAAGCTATGACAGACAACCGCTTGAACTCCCGCGAGCAAAAACTGAAATGTGAGTTCACAAGCATTAAATTTTGTTATGCTGTTTATCTCTCTCGTTCAATAAATTTATTCTCATTTAATTGACAACAGTTGCCTTCAAGATGTATGATCTTGACAATGATGACTTGATATCTCGGGATGAACTTCTTGCTGTGCTGCACATGATGGTTGGAGCCAATATAAGGTATTGTCTATCATTATATCGATAATATAATATATTATGTAAACACGATGATTCGTTTTATTTTTTCAAACAACACGTAAAGTGGTTTGGTGTCCCCAGTGAGGAGCAGTTGACTTCAATCGCAGAAAGAACCATTCTCGAGGCTGATCAAAATGGAGATCAGATGATATCCTTTGAGGAATTCTGCAAAGCCCTCGAACGCACTGATGTTGAACAAAAGATGTCCATCAGATTCCTCAATTAGGTCTTCCATCTTAATGTTCCAGGTATGAAAAAAAAAAAAAAAACTGTTCCTAAGTGTAGTTAAGTAAAAATTGGATTATGCTGTGTTTTTGTTCTCACAATGGGGCAGGAGCCGACCGTGCTCTGTACTTGGAAGTTATTAAGAAATTCCTTGCTCCAGAGGAATACCTTGACTACACCCTTTGATTTTTTTAAACGCAGAATGTGTTTTTTTCCGAGGGTCTTGCGGTTTGAAAATGCTTCCGTCTGTCCATCCCCGGCCCAAGCATACCTGCTTCTCCGCCCTCCTTCACATTCCTTCGCCCCCTCAACCACTCCTCTGCTCGACTGTTTCCCGGCTGTATGACTGATTGATTACTTTCAGGTATTCCACCAGCCTTCGGCGGAATTAGGTAGGTACTTACCAAAAAACACATTCTGTTTTCCATTGGTTTGATACTCGATCATTTAGAATCCGAGGGTCTGGGGGTGTCCCCCAGTACTAAAGTAAAAACGCTGCAAATTTTACACAAGGGTTTATTATTCTGTGATATAGGTTACTTGTACAGACATTTCATTCTGTCAATAAAAAAAAATTAAAAATTTTTTTTTGGATTTTTATATTTAAAAAAAATTTTTTGGGGGGGATTTTTTTTTTCAAAAATGTGTTTTTTCAAAAATTCTTTAATTTTTAACTATTTAAATATTTAACTTCTTGGGATCCTTCAAAAATCCCATTTTTAGCCCCATGAAAGCCCTATAGAACGCCACAGTGAAATCGGATCGTTCCGGGACCCCCAAAAATGGATTCTACGTCCAAAAATACTTCGAAAACGACACCTAACTCGATCCCATAGCTAAAAGCCTTCAAAACACCCCTCCTGTAGCCCCATTTTAGCCCCATAGCGCCCCACGGGTTTGGGCGATCGGACTGAAAACCTTGCGGGCACAACTAGATGGTAAACCAAGTATTTTGCCAAAATTTCAGATTTTAAAAAAAATTCCTACTGCCCAAAACGGCCCGGACGGCGGACGGCGTACGGCGGACGGACATTTCGGATTTTGAATGTAGACCTCTTGAAACGGATAATGTCAAATTTTAAGGCCGATCGGAGTCGTCGACCCGCGTCGCGAAAACATAGGTGTATTATTCCAAGAATAATAAACCAAAATATAGGTAACCTTACCTTGATAGTCACAAGCGGCTATACACCCCACAAGGCCGGAAGGTGAACCCTAGTTCCCAAGGCTTGAGCCAACTACGGTATGACGCCTTAGCTCGCTCAGTTAAGATACATGTGCCTCCCACGTGCGAATGGGGAATTATCATGGAATTTTTTTCAATTTTTTTTCGAAAGTAAATCCTACAAGAATAACAAAAACGACAGTCAGCCGTCTGGAATCGCTTCCAAAAATTATTATAATTTAGAGAAAGTGGAGACGTTTGAAAATACGCGGAAGTAGAATCGATCAGCTGGGTCAGTGACGTCGTTTGGTCAAGAAGGTGCTACCACCTCAGCGAAGTTGTTACCAGTGTTGCCATCTGACAACAAACGCTATCGAATCACCGTCAATCTGATGTAATAAGACGTTAAACTATAAGTATAATATATGCTGAATTATTTATTCACTATATCAAATGATAAACCTTCGTAAATTCCTTCTACAAGCTGTTGACACTAGCGCCCCAAGTGAGAGCTTTGCCTTGTTTGTGACGGAGATTTTCAAGTCAGCCTCGCGGTCAGACCCGCGAAAATTCGAACTGCACCCATTCAGGCTCGGAGAAACTCGTCTCAACTGCCAAATCTGTCTAAGAAAAATGTCCATAAAATAAGGCTGAGGTGCACCTTGAGCAAGTTCGACTATGAATAGCTTGAGGGGCCTCAGAGTCTCGTTACGCGCCTCCTCCACACGAAGGCACCTGAACTGTCCTCTTCTGTCTTTTATGAATGTTTCTAATACTCACTCGAGGCCATATTGAGGAGATCCTCCACCTCAACCTCAAGGAAGGACTATGAAATTGCCCTAAGTCTGAGAACCTTTGTCAATCTTTCTTTGCGTCATTAATATGGATTAAGAGCATAAAACGACGATAGAATTCGAGTTTAGGTTTAGTCTCTTGTATGTTTAATAATCGAATAAATATTTTTGGATCGCATACTTCTAGCGAGCATTAAGTATTCTTGTACTTTAGCGTTCATATATTAACCTAATACTAATTGGTATCTTGATGTTTGGCTTGTAATTCTTGTACTTCAGCGTTCATATATTTACCTAATACTAATTGGTATCTTGATGTTTGGCTTTCAGACTTGCTGCCGCTCTCCTTCTTCATCTCCTATCGCTCGATTTCTGTTTGGTTCTGATTTGTAAAAAAAAATCTAGTTCTGTCTACTGTTTTCTTAGTTGCGTATTTCCATAAGTGAGAAAGTTTCAAAGTATGACATAATTTGAGAAGGATATCTGTTTTGGGAACCGGTGCAAATATCAGCCGGGTTATAATCCTGAGTTTGAGGGATTTGACGTTAACAGCGCTTTTATGTCGGACCAAACGGGTAAGTGTTGAGCCTCAAAGGTTAGGAGTACTCTGTGATTTCTACGTCTGGGCTGAAATGGAAGGGCTCGTCTGCATCCATGGTTTATAAACATATTTTGCTTTTCAAGTACTTATCCTATATTACATCTCGGTTAGCAATTTTTGCAGTTATCCTTAATAGAGAGTTCTATATCCTTAGAACGTTTATTCATCGTTGTTTGTATTTAGGATGATTTTTGTAGTCTTATGTGTATTACGGTAAAACATTTAGCACTTTGTTATTTCAGGTAACGCTACATCAAGATACTCGTTGAATCATTAGTTTTGTTACATTTGGTTGTATCTGTAACTTATTTTGGTCGTTTTACTGATGTGGGCAGTGTAGACATTTAAATTAGCGCCATTATGTGTTACCTAATCTAAAATACGGCGGAATAGAATATGTTGTAGCAAATGAATTTACAGTCCTCCCTCGTGATTTTTAGTGATTACAGAATGAGGTTGAATAATTTCGTCCCGCGTAAAACATCCCTATTGGGGTTAGTTTGGATATGATTATTTTTAGTACTCTTTATGTCATACTGCCACCTCGAATACATCCAGAGCAGTGATATCCTCTTTCCCATGGCTCAATTTCCCCTTTGTCCGTACATAATGGGCTCCTTGAGAAGGTCGGAATTCAACATTTCTAACAACATAATCGGATTCTGCACCCTTTTTATAACCCCCCTTCACAAATTTGTAGTATGAAAATCCGTCGAACGTTCTGAACTGTTTTAGAAATATTGGAGATTCTGAACTGAAAGCGAAGAGCCCGTGACGTCACACGTTGCATCGCTGGGCATCGAGTAGTTGGGCACGGAGCCACCCAGAGCGCCGAATAATAAATCTGAACTGAACCAGAATGAAAACACTCGGCTCGGGTCGATTTTCGTTATTTGATGATAACCTTGATGCTCCATTTTTTATTTACCTTCTCTGATGATTACCCCAATTCTCGATTTTCGGGGTCGGCTTTTCGCTTTGCAATGTAGGCTAACTTGCATCTTTCGGCCAATCAAAAGGTGTCTTACCAGCCTACGTCATGTACCCCCTCCAGATCTCGGAGTTCAAGTATTATAATACTTGATATAAAAATATAAATATTTTCCTTAAGGCCCTATAAATGATAGAAACGGGTTTTCTGCAATGTTGAGCCTTTTTGTAACGTTTGAAGCATGAACTTTCCAGGAAAAAAAAATTTAAAAATCATTCAAGGAGCTCATTATTGTATTTCTCATCTTTCTCAAATTGGCTATCAAATCGAGACACACCTCCTGCTAATACATAATTCTAATTTTTACTTTCCCTGACAAGTTTGCTTAAGCATTTCATTGACAAACTATGTGCCAAACACATCTCAGACATTCAGATATGGAGCTCTTTGATGTACAAAGGACTCAGCTTATAATGATCGCTTTAGTAAATCCCCCCCCCCCCCCCCCCCTAAAAATTAAGCAATTGAATAATAACCTTTTTTTAAAGATCAATTTTACACTAGATGATGGAGATTATAATATAAACTATAACTATAGTATAGTCCCCTCTCGAATTCTTCCCATGCTTCTCCTACGAAGGGTGTTGTTCCCGTTCTAGAGGGCGAGATTCCTCCCTTTTTTTGGATACATTAGCCATGTTGGAGACATCAAGCATTCGCCACGAGTGGTATTTGAATGATGCATTCATAGCCGAGTATTCATCAATTCATTAATGGCAATTTTCATTAAGGATTTGAATCAATAGCTAAACTCCCCAATAGGATGAAATGTGGTTTTTTTGTGTGTTTGTCATTAGCGCTTTAAATAGAGGAATTACCCTTCAGCCACTGCCTATACTGAAGGGACGATAAGATCGCGTTTTGTGCATTTAGATATTTTTGTAATACTTCTAACATTTTGTGTGGGGCAGGTAAGCGTGATTTGTTCTGATGTATAAGAGAGCTTTTGACTGACGTGCTCCCTGATGCTAATTTTCGGCTCTTTTTTATTGCTGGCAATAATTTCGAGAAAAAAAAACCATGCAATCCTCTGACAATGTACATCTGTGTGATATAGAAGTTAAGGTTTAGGTACTTCATTTATTTTCGTCTTTATTTTGTTATACTGTGATTAGTAGTTGGCGTTAGATGGGACAGCTGTTTCAGGGTGAACACACATAGAGCATTTGAACAATTGTGTAGGCTAGGATATTTTATTTATCAAGATATATAATTATATCACTGTATCATTTTGTTATCTTGGTATTATTCATAAAATGTGCTTTAGCGACCAAAAAGCTCCCTGTAGTGGTGTCAAATCAGAAGTATGGTGCTGGTGGCCCCTTTTGTCTTCTCTCTGTCCTGCTCTCTTAAAGTAAAGCTCTAATGTTTCAAGGGAGCACTTCAATCAGCCTCTCAATTTCGGAAAAAGGTAATATTTATACTCTGTGCCTTATTATATTAAGCCTAGAAACAGTGGTTTGTGAGGATAAGCTATTTTTCAGATATTTACCCGCTTACTTGTATGTTGTACTAATGATAGCTTCCTATATATTTTTCAAAGTACGGATGAAGTGTTGTTCATAGTCATGATAAGATCATAATGTGAGACCTACCGTACCTTACGTTTCCGGAGTCGAATGGTAGAGAATAGTTATGTATTTTGGAGTGAACCTCCTTCGAGTTTCTTGCCCCAATTGGATTGAGACTGAAGTTGGAACGTTGGTTGGTTTTACCAAATTTTGTAACCACTCAGTGTTAAAAGCCGATCTCGATTTCATAACAGCAAAAATCATAACACTATCTGTATGAGATAAACAAGATTGACCTCCTCAAAGAAGGATGAAGACGTCGGTGACCTAACACAGCCTAATTCACCGTAAAAGGTCACCGACGAAGATAGCTTTATAGTTGCGGTAGACATCAAAATGTTTCTAAGAGGTGACAATTTGTAATAGTTGGTAACCCTGATATATCTCAAGGCATAAGACTTATGCATAAAATAATTGTTATTGATCTCGCAGATCCTGGTTTCGTCAATTATTGACAACATCAGGATCTGCGAGTTCAATACTTTGTACCTTCGAGATTACTGTTTTCAGTAGATCTAGTATCTATACTTAACCTCTACAAAAAAAAAAAAAGACCTTGATCACTGTGAACTATTTGGTGTTGTTTCACCATAAAGAGCGTGTTTAGTATGAATTGAGTTTCGATCAACTGTTGGCACTTGATTTTTAGATTCTAAAATCCTCGCAACCGCCCTCAATTGGGTTCCCTTATTACTACAGAAAGCCTGCTGCTCTCAACTCCTGGATGTTTTGTACACGACCCGCTCCATTACGTCTTAGGTACCTATTTTTTATAGTGGATTGTCTAGTCATTCTGTGTAGAAATTACTGTAGTACGTTTGAATGCAGATTTTCATCTAACTACTACCTACTTAGCGTTGCGTACTGTATTGTTACACGGAATATGCAGCCCTGACTTGAAGTCACTTGATTACCTACTCTACGCCATCAAGTTGATTTTCTCACACGCCTACTGATTGGGGAAAAAAGCTCTCCACTTCTCTCCCCGTGACCCCCATCCCCTTAGTTGGTTTACATTTTCTGGAAGACTGCTCGTGTTTCTGATGACTATAATTGGAGCGTTTGAGCTGGACTACAATAAGTGTAGTTAATTATGAAATGCCTAATATTTGTACTAAGTCGTTCTGTACTCACATCGCTCTGTACGTACATAGTAGCGCATGCAAAAGTGTTATATATTTTTCTTGTACATTGTACATAGACGCCCAATAAATTCGTTGCAATATCTGTCATATAACTGATCATTTTCACTTTCTTTCCCTGCTCTGCATTTTTCGCGTTTTGAGAAAACGAGGTTAAAGGTTGATCCACACATGAAATTTTCAGTGTTCAATGAATCCTCGGCAATCAGTGCTCCTTGCGGCATGGAACGCTGATGTGTGGACAATTTATCATTGATGCAATTGAAGGGCACGGAGGAGGCCGAGGAGGATTCACTGAAGTCGCTGAAATGTGTGGATCGATCTTAAATGAGATTTTTCTAGCAATCCACCTCGTTGAAGCAAGCAGACTGAATTTTTAACGGGCGGAGGAAGATTAGGCGCGGAGTCTGAGGAGTTCATGTTTCAGCGTTCATTATCTGTAATCAGATCCCTTCCCTTGGGCGCAAAGAGATAAGCGGAAGGGAATATTCAGCACAGATCGGTCAATCTAGGCTGTTAGTTCGAACTAGGGGCCATCCCTACTGGCTAAAGCCAGCCAACCTCCGACTTCTCCCACCTGGCCTCAGGCCCCGTCTACTCGCTTTTCGTTAATGACCAGTTTTGTTTTTTTTTCTTAAAGAAGTACAGCTGTTCACAAACTGCTCACACCAAGAATTCGCATGTCTCGTAAACCACTTCTTTGCATGTCAGGAATAATTTTTTCTCCCCAATTTTCTACTTCATTCTTCCTTTAATTACTTCAGGTAATTTTTGGGTTGCGGCGAGTTTTCTACTTGCTACAACTGGCTGGGTGAAGGTTTGCGCCTAATTTTTCAGTGCTCCCCCTGGATTAGCACCCAGTCTTCCGTCGTCCATTTCACCCCACCAGCAGCCCATTTCAACAGCAGCTCCCTAACATGATCCCACAACTCGGTGTTAAAGTATCGCACCTTCAAAATCAAGCAAGACGTAATTAGAGCTTAAGAGGTCACACTTAGGACTATACAACCTAGTGAACTCGCGCCATGACATGGCGTTGTGTTTCCCATTGGACGTTTCCTAGTAAATCCACAGGGGTAAGGTTAAAGAGCCCAATGTACTCTAGCTGAATTTCTTTTCCAGATCTTTCATTCATGATAGAGAGATTCTTGTAGTTGTAGTGGGTAACTACTGTGATGTTATTTGGCACAATTCATTATTGAGAATATCTACAGCAGCGACGGTGCGGTTCCCGCACTCATGGGTGTCTTGGGGGCTCATGGGGGCTCATTAACTGAGGGCCCATGAAAGAAGGAAAAAGAAGTTTCAGTTCATAGGAGGTGGTGGGCTACCCGCCAAAGACTGCCGAGAGTAACGCAATCTGGGCGTGTATACTTTGTCATCAGTAAGTTTACCAGGTGCCCGCCATGTAGAGTCCGGCTCTGTGGTTTGAAGTTCTCGGCATTTGCGGTTCGCGAATATACGGTGAATAAAGCCTGTTCCCTCTAGACGGCTTCAGGCGCCTGGTTGCCGCCATCCCCCCAACACCCCAGAGATGTATATTTATGGATATTAAATTCTATTTAGCGGTAAAACAGCAGTGGGTGTCACCTGGCGCGATCTGTGGACGTAAATGCAAACTCCTTGGCCCGTATTAGTATCGAGGATACTCCCAGAGGTGTTGCTAGCGGTTGAATGCAGGACCCAATGGGGGGGGATTCATTGAAAAGGAGGTGAGCTTTTGGGCACATCTTGTAACGCAGAGTGGGCCTTCCTTTTCCTTCTTCCATGCTGAAGGCCGATACTGCGGGGCTAAGGGTTGGTACGTGTGTACCAGTGAGGTGAAAGTAAGGTCGCTAGTACACCCAAGCACTACTGCAGTACACCCGAGAAGAATCGGTCTGCGGCGCGCCATATGACGCGAGTACACCTGAACAACTCTGAGCTGCTTCGGTTGAGAGCCACTGCACTCCCAGCGCATCGAATAGGTTAAGGCAGTCCATCCGTGGACGAAGTCTCAAATCATCCCCAGCGTGGCAACAATAATGCAAGCCTTGGGCAGGTCTGGAAGCTTAAGACCGTCTTGGTAAACCTTGGAAACTCTTATCCAGCTTGGCACCATATTGGCATGTCTAGAAAATCCTTGATTAGCTTGGGACGAGTTTCCATTTGGGGAGTGTTGTGGTATCGGGAGTGCTGTGGCCTCGATCCGCTGGGGAGTGCAGTGGTCCCATTCTCTGGGCCCAGGAGTGCAATGGAATTATCTGGAATCTTTGCTAATAATAAAAAGACTACCTAACGTTTCTGTGTAGTTTCTCTTATATAATGAAGAATGTTGACTAATATAGATGACGAATAAATATGGCTGAAATTTAACTCGTCTTTCGCGGATGTAGTCACTTCCTTTCTGTCTGGGGTCCCGCTACGATCCGATTTCACTGTTGCGATCTATAGGGCTTTCGTGGGGCTACAAATGAGTTTTTTATGGATCCCAGGAAGTCAAGTAAAAAACAAAACAAAAATGTGAAAAAAAAATCCCCCATAAAAAATTTTTTTTTGAAATATAAAATTCCGAAAAACTTTTCCGCCGACTGTTCCAGATCTGGCACGGGGGAAGAGGCGACTTCACAGATTTCCCGTTCATTCCTCCACGATCATGATCGAACCCGCGGTGTGTCCCCGCTTTCGACATGACCTTGTAAACATCTTCTCAAATTTTCATTCCATTATCAGCAGTTGTCTTGGGTTCAGTGAATTTCTAGTGATTTCAACATTTCGTCCTGGCAAAAATCTCGACTTCAACATGATGTAAGTGCTCTGGTTTATATAAATACCTACTTAATTTTAAGTCAATGATTTATTAACTCAATGATTTATTCCTATTATTTAGTTGTGTATACGGGCAATAAAACCTTTTTTGTACCTCAAACATCATGCCATAAGTAATGATGCCCATGGAAAATCGTCCGTGCCAGATCTGGCACAGTCGTCGTACAGAGTCTAATTTTAAGAACTTCTTTGTTTCAGGCAAGTAGTACTACAGGTCTACTTGAGAGTGGTCTCACCGTCCTAGAACCCAAGAGTTTTGCCAAGGAGATACTCTGGAGTGGAAAAGAAGATAATTTCTGTTCCCCAACCCCATTGCATCCTTCAGTACAACCGTAACATGGGTGGGACTGATCAAATGGATCAGGATATAAATCTGTACAAAATAAATCTGTACATTTTGGTATCAGTCTGATACTATCAGAGGGAAGAAATGGTGGTGGCCTGGCTAATCAACGCTGGGCTAGAAAACGCGCGTATACTTTCCGGTACCTAGCCTAGGTACCGGAAAGTATACGCGCGTTTTCCTAGGTAACCTAGGACAAAGTGATGCCAGATAATTTTGGGCTGTTTCCCCTAGATCGACTTCGAATATCCCTAGATTAAGACAAAAATCCGTAGATCAAGTTGGAAAATTCCCTGAAAAAATCAGTAGATTTTTTTTAAGCAAAAATTATTTTAAAAAATTAGTATTGATATTATCACTCCAAAAACTAAGGAGTGTTTGATATTATTACCTATTTATTGACTAAATTGAGATTATTTGGCGGGGTTTTTGTCTTCTGTCAGAAGATGTAGGTAGGTACCTACTCGTTTCAGTGAAAATTATCTCCATCTACTGCCTACACCTTATTATTTTTTATTTTTTGATTTTAATCTTTCAAAAAAAAATTTTTTTGGTTTTTTTTTCAAAAATTCTTTATTTTTTACTCGAAAAATATTTAACCTCCTGGGATCCTTCAAAACTCCCATTTTTAGCCCCATGAAAGCCCTATAGATCGCAACAGTGAAATCGGATCGTTTCGGGACCCCCAAAAATGGATTCTACGTCCAAAAATACTTCGAAGACGACACCTAACTCGATCCCATAGCCAAAAGCTTTTTTAAAAACCCTCCCGTAGCCCCATTTTAGCCCCATAGCGCCCCACGGGTTTGGGCGATCGGGCTGAAAACCTTGCGGGCACAACTAGATGGTAAACCGAGTATTTTGTCAAAATTTCAGATTTAAAAAAAAAAAAAACCCTACTGCCTTTCGCATTTAGCATTTCGGATTTAGAATTTAGACCTCTTGAAACGGATAAACCCCATTATGGGGTCAAATTAATGTCAAATAATGTCAAATTTTGAGGCCGATCCGAGTCGGCGACCTCCGTCGCCAAAACATTATGTTACCTACCTACACCTATGATAGGTGTAGGTAGGTATTATTCCAAGAATAGGTAATAAACCAAAACAAAAAATGTTGAAATAACATTTTTTGAAAAAAAAAAAAATCAAAAAAGTTTGAGACGATGTAAAAAAAATTGTTTAATTTTTTACATTGAAGAAATAAATGTTTGCACAAGTAACCTACCTATATCAAAGAATAATAAACCCTTGTGTAAAATTTGCAGCTTTTTTTTTATAGTAAGGGCCCGAAATATGCGAAAATGGGCAGGACACGTTGTAATTCCCTAGAAATCTGGAGAAGTGTGGAAAAATCCCTAGATTTGGGTCATTATCAGAAGATCCCTAGACGCTTCTGAAAATCCCTAGAAATCGGAGAAATCCGTAGATCTGGCATCCCTGTGTAATAGTGATGTGTTGTTCTGTATCAATCTGTTACAGATTGATACAGAACAACACATCACTATTACACAAATTTTGTTGATTTGATCGAGTAGGTAGTAGGTAGTAAAGTATCGAGTCCACAGAGTAACAGAGAGCAAATCGAGTCCATTTCCACGCATGCGCAGTGGGATCGCGGGAAAACCTGAATGGAAGCGTTTCTGGATTATTTTTTTTATCGATAGAAGGCGTCCAAATAATACTAAAAATGGGGTTAAAACACAAACTGCAAGCTCGTATGAATTTATAAAATTTATGGAAAAATTGCTATTTGAATTTTGGCGGGAACCCGAGGTCTGCTCCTATTGGTCGACACGTTGGCCACCATTACAAAACTAAAAACTAAAGAATCGGTCATTGGAATAAGAACGAACCTAGTCTTTTCGCAACCTCAACCCGCGCATGCGCTTCTTCACTTTTCCATTTAATGGTCTAATGTAATTCAAAATTTGTATTGTGTGCGTGATTATCGAGGGATGAATACCTACCCGTCTCAAGAACATTGCCCTCGGCACTCTACCCTTGGAAGAGAAATTGGAAATGGACGGTACGTACCTACGTCGAAAGTGAGTCAGAGAGGCTGACCATACATTCGTATTTCGTACGAACTGTTCGTATTTCAGACCCGCTGTTCGTGTTCGTATCGTACAAAGGCAAAAAAGGCAAAATGTTCGTACTTGGTTTATAACTCGAAGCTGTCAGAAAAATAACGACTATAGAGTCGTTAACCTACCTAGGTACTTCACGGATGATGAGTGAGGGAGCGCGTCCTCCATACTTGACGTTCACCCCACACCTGTAGTCCCCCACCTTGCACCCCGAAATCGACAGTGGCGCGGTCATGCGGTGTGTAGGTACTCTTCGTTCCCTGTTATCGGTATACGTTATCATTTATCAATCGTTGCCAAATTGTCAAGTTCAAGGTGTTTAGTTGACAGATTAGTAGGTATGTAGAGAATTTTTGGACGAAATGCCTACCATAGGTTGCAAAGTCTGTGCAGTCGTTCGCCCATTCCGCTTCTGTCTTGAAGGTCTTGTGTTCTACTCTTAACTCGAAGTCATGGGCCCGTCGATGGTGTAGTGGTTATGATGCCGGGTCCACACTCAGGTGTCTGGAGTTTGAGGCTGTCTCTAATAAGGTTTTTTGTCCTTTTCCTTTTCACAGCTCTCGTTGAACTTCCAGACAATTACAACAATAAAAAGTGGCAAAACATGCAATTCCGGCGGCTCTATCTCATGTTGACATGTGTATGAGATAAAACCTGGCCTAGGGACTTAGGACATCAACACATGGATGCGTCGAATCTGAGGTTCAATCGCGTACAATCAGTCCACTTGAGGACTGCAGTGCCGTTGGGGATCAAAATCCTGTCAGGATGAAGGGGCACCATCGTCTAGCCATGACGGTGGGCTTGTCCCCCCTGCTTCGGGATTGTGATTCCCAAGTTTGAATTTCAGAGCTTTTTTTTTTTTAGAAAAAAAAAAAAAAAAAAACTCGAAGTCATGTTTCTGTTGGAGATGTGTTTCAAACACGTCGATGCTTAAAAAAAAAACGCTCCAAATTTTACACAAGGGTTTATTATTCTTTGATATAGGTACGTTACTTGTGCAGAAATTTAATTTTGTCAATGAAAAAAAATTTTTTTTGTGTTTTTGTAAAAAAAAAATTATTTTGGATTTTTTTTTTCAAAAAATTGTTTTCAACATTTTTTATTATTTTTTACTTGAAAAATATTTGACCTCCTGGGATCCTTCAAAAATCCTGTTTTTAGCCCCATGAAAGCTCTATAGATCGCAACAGTGAAATCGGATCGCTGCGGGATCCCAAAAAATGAATTCTACGTCCAAAAATACTTCGAAAACGACACCTGACTCGATACCATAGCCAAAAGCCTTCAAAACCCCCCTTCTGTAGCCCCATTTTAGCCCCATAGCGCCCCACGGATTTGGGCGATCGGGCTGAAAACCTTGCGGGCACAACTAGATGGTAAACCGAGTATTTTGTCAGAATTTCAGATTTTTAAAAAAATTCCTACTGCCCAAAACGGCCCGGACGGCGGACGGCGTACGGCGGACGGACATTACGGATTTTGAATGTAGACCTCTTGAAACGGATAATGTCAAATTTTGAGGCCGATCGGAGTCGTCGACCCCCGTCGCGAAAACAGGTTGGTTTATTATTCCAAGAATAATAAACCAAAAGTCGCAGCTCAGGTTGCTAGCAAAGTTCCCTTTGAAAACTTAACCATTGAACCTGGATCAAAGAATAATAAACGCTTGTGTAAAATTTGCAGCGTTTGTTAGTGATTTTTGATCGCTAGTCTAGCTACCGACTTTTTGCGTAATCTACTGAATTTATGTGAACGATCTACGGAAAAGTGGTTTCTTGAGTTGGCATCTCTGAGTTTGCGGGTTTGATTGGTTGACGGGGTGGAGGCCTACAGGTGTGGGGTGAACGTCAAGTGTCCTCCATCAATCGTGAACCGCACGAAAGTTTGTGAAGCAACAACAGCAATTCGCCTTTCAAACTTGGTTTGTTGCAGTTTCAGTTTTTCTCTGTTTTCTTTCTATTTGAACTGGATATTGATTCGCGTTGTTCTCCTGCATATTTACTTTTCTGTCATGTCAGCCAAAAGAAAATGTTCCAAATTCGTGTTCCAAGTTACTCTAGTCAATATTATGCTGAAAAAAATAGGCGAAGAACATTAAGCAGGATCAGAGTCAGAGATCGAGAGCAGCCAACTCTGGAGAGCGCTGCATTCGACTGGCACAAAGTGTCCAAACTTCGAAAAATCCGTGGAATTTGCCTTCAGCCTCCCGGGAACATCAGCTCCAATTGAAAAACTCTTTTCTTTGATGAAAACGTTTGGTCTCCTGATAAAAGTCGCTTCGCCATCGAGAAAGTGAAGTCACTACCTTCAAATAAGGTTAATGGTACAATTATTGTTCTCTCGCGTGCCAAGAATTTTACGAAGCCATCAAGACAGACAACAACTTTCTGAAAAAAGTCATCTCATCTAAAAAAATATTAATGGTACAGTGCCAAAGAATGATCAGCCTACAGCAAGGAGTCAAGCTGAGATGAATCGTAAAATGTGATTTTCCTTACCAAGTTCCTTGTTCGCTGTGATGAAAATTATAAATATTTCTCTTGGAGTTTTACTTTTAAATGAAATCTAGGTATTTCATATTTCATATTATTTCATATTTCATATTATGAAATACCTAGGTATTTCATATTTCATATTTCATATTATGAAATACCTAAAATATTTAAAATTTTCATCACAGCGAACAAGAAACTTGGTAAGGAAAATCACATTTTAATATTATTATACTATGGACTCACATTTTGTCGATTTTTCTCCATAACTAGAGCTGGAAAAAAGGTAGATACCCCTAACCTAGATAAAAATAGCCCTAACCTAGTTTTAACGGCTATAAATTTTTATATATATATAAATTTTTGAAAGTTGTCCGTACTTGAGCTGAAAAAGTTATGGTCACCCTAGTCAGAGATCATGTCCTTTGCTCAAAGTTGGGAAAATTTGTCATTTTTAAACTACGAATTTTTATCTTATCACTTGATCTAATTATAAAGTTTTGGTAGGTACTCATTCGATCCAGAATTTAATGGGCTTTCATTTGTTATGTAGTGGTCAACATGCTTGATAATATCAAGGTATATTTTACCTTCGTGAAAAACCAAAAATACTCCCAGGGACCGTGCAAAACTAGGATACTACTCATAAGCACCCAATAAACCGATTCGAATCATAAAACGTTTGCCTACAGTCATTCAAATGTGAACTGGCCTAAAGACTTCAATGCTCTAAATCTATACGAGTTTCCTGCAGTTAGGACATTTTATCTTGGGCTCATCCATTTACGATGTTCTTAGGTTAGCGTCCTAGGTAAGGGCAACTACCTGTAGACAACAATGTTGAAGAATCATATCTAACTGCATAATATTATAGGACAATGAGGCTGAGGGCCGGAGGGAAGGGACAATCACTGACACCTGTAACTATTGTATTACACCACACTCACCCCCACTAAAAAGAAAGCTCACTCCACATAATCCTGACGTAGGACGGCCTCTGGCGCTGGCGGGGTGAACTCCGGCAATCGGCTGACAGCGACGGCAGCAACGGAGACTGTAGAGGAAGTTCACAAGAGCCTGCTGCTCGGGAACCTGGACAGGTACGTGGAGTAGGCCCCGCTCCAGGTGCCTGTCCAGATTCCCGAGAGCGCCGGCGTGATCCTCAAGCTGGAACACCGGTGAATGGAATTCCCCTTGCTGGGTTGGTGTCGAACGTGATCTGCTTTGGCACGAGAGATGCCACGAGCTGGTGGGTATGGCGCTTCAACGTGCGCTCTGAGTCCTACTCAACGATATAGTGGGTATCGTTGTTGTTTGACGTCGTTTTTTCATTCGTTAGTATTTCATAGTACCTATGTATTGGGTTTAATAAATTGAGTTGAATTTTTGTTGATGGAAGATGATTTTGACTTGTTTAAATTCTTTTTCGAGAGTGTTTGAATAGTACAGACGCTTACGGTGTCCCTCGATGAACCCGACGAGTTTGTAAATGTCGACGTGCAGATTGATTCAGCAAGCTGATGTTGAATATGAATATTCACGAATTCGTGAATTCGTCTTCCTGGCAGGACATTCACAAATTTTTGCCCTGTTTGCGACAATCTTTATCGTGCACGGTATGCAGTTGGTAACCTGCTAAGGAACACTACCCACCGACTGTCAACAGCTGCCGAGAGGATGAAGCCCAAGCCCTCGCGTTCCTGATCCGAAATCTACTAAAACTACATGGAAAACGTCCTTAGAACTTAGACTATATGCTTGTGTTGTCAAGCGTCCAAATTCTCCTTTTCGAATACCTAATGCACTCTGCGCTTTTGTGTGTAATAAAGGTAAAATCGAAGTTAGCTTCATTACACTCTTCTAAACTTGAGAATCCTCGAAAAGGATATAAAGATAAACTGTCATTTTTTGCCCCAATGCTCTTCAGTTTTGGTTTATTATTCTTGGAATAATACACCTATGTTTTCGCGACGGGGCTCGACGACTCCGATCGGCCTCAAAATTTGACATTATCCGTTTCAAGAGGTCTACATTCAAAATCCGAAATGTCCGTCCGCCGTCCGGGCCGTTTTGGGCAGTACGAATTTTTTTTTTAAATCTGTAATTTTGACAAAATACTCGGTTTACCATCTAGTTGTGCCCGCAAGGTTTTCAGTCCGATCGCCCAAACCCGTGGGGCGCTATGGGGCTAAAATGGGGCAATGGAAGGGTTTTTTGAAGGCTTTTAGCTATGGGATCGAGTTAGGTGCCGTTTTTGAAGTATTTTTGGACGTATAATCCATTTTCGGGGGTCCCGGAACGATCCGATTTGACTGTGGCGATCTATAGGGCTTTCATGGAGCTGAAAATGGGATTTTTGAAGGATCCCAGGAGTTTAAAGATTTTTCGAGCAAAAAATTGAGAATTGTTGAAAAAAAATTTTGTTGAAAACAAAAAAAAATCCAAAAAAAAAAATATGTTTCCAAAATTTTTTCCATTAACAGAAATAATTTCTGCACAATTGTTACTTAAGTAACCTATATCAAAGAATAATAAACCTTTGTGTAAAATTTGCAGCGTTATTATATTTGCCATGGGTACAAATGATTGCCATGTATGGATATATCCATGGATATTGTGTATGTCCATATTTCGGAATATCGAGAGAATGTTCAAAAACGTATATATCGATATCCAATCCGACACTTCGAAAAGAATCGATACCTAATTTTTTTTAATGTAGACCTAAATTTCGTCTACCGTCTACATTTCAAGGTCAAAAACTTCGTTAGTTAAAAAAATTCGTACAATATTTTTCCAAACTTTGCTCATAATGCTTCACTTAACGGGTGACCTTTTTTCAATTTTTTCAAACCCGTTCAGACAGCTGAGCGTGATTCGATTCATTCAAGTAACCAGCAAGCGAAAACTATATCACATTTTGAGTCACTCGTCATTGCATGGCAGACCATGGAGGATGGATGGTAGACACACTGAAACGATCGTTCATATTTTCTGACCGAACAGTGTTAAAATGTTTTAATGTCGAAGTTGCATTGGGGTCGCACGCAAAAAATTTACATATGTAGTCAATTTATGAATTTCAAAAATGAAAAAATACCTTTGTTAAAAAATATCACTTAGGTACTGGGAAAATAGTATCGATATGTAGGTAGGTACACACAAAGTGGTTGGTTGCCGATGGTGCAGAGGTCTAATCCAATGAGTTGATTAGGGAGAGAGAACGACTCCTCTGCTGAGGTCGTTCTCTCTCCCTAACCAACTCATAGGTAGGTACTCTTTTTTTCTCTCATAAATATCTATATATACCGATAGTTTTCCAATGATGTATCGATACTTTTTTTACATCCCTACATTTGAGTACTAGTAGTACTTATGTTTTATTATTCTTGGAATAACACACCTTTGTAATCGCGACGGAGGTCGACGAATCCGATCGGCCTCAAAATTAGACGTTATCCGTTTCAAGAGGTCTAGATTCCAACACCGAAATGACCGTTCCGTCGTCCGAGCCGTTTTAGGGAGTTGGAATTTATTTAAAAATCTGAAATTTTGACAAAATACTTGGTTTTCCATCTAGTTGTGCCCGAAAGGTTTTCAGCCCGATCGCCCAAACCCGTGGGGCGCTATGGTGCTAAAATGGGGCTTCGGGAGACGTTTTTTTATGGGTTTTGGCTATGGGATTGAGTAAGGTGTCGTTTTTGAATTATCTTTTGACGTAGAACCGGTTTTGGGGGGTTCTGGAATGATCCGATTTCACTGTGGGAATCTATGGGGCTACAATTGGGAGTTTTGAAGGATCCCAGGAGGTCAAACATTTTCCGAATAAAAAAATTGGAAAAACAATTTTCTGAAATTTTTCTAAATTTTTTTAATGGCACAGTATTTATTTTCGCCCAAGTAACCAATATCAAAGAATAATAAACCCGTGTGTAAAATTTGCAGCGTTTTATACATCGAACCTTATCGTATTTTTAAGCTTTAATAATCAAAGTAAATTTTCGAATCGTTGTCAGAACATAAGTACGTGTTTAGGGTCAAGTTCGTGCGGTTTGAAGGATTGTTGCCAACACAGCCAATTGTCAGCAGCCACCAAAAAATCAGGTATGAATCTTAGTTATCTTAGCCAAAGATGGCTTAAATTAAATTTTACGTTTCACTTGCTTGTACTTTTATGACAATTCACCTTCTTATAGATACTTTTTACTATTTCTTTTTCCAATAAATTTATATTTCTTCTCTCGCTATCGTGCTGAAAACCTTCCCGAAAACAGGTGGATTATTCTAGGCCGTCCGTTGTGGCGTTGGGTAAACTTTGCTCAACTTTTCCCTTGCTTTACAATAAGTTTTATACGTAAATTTAAATACCTATAGTCATAGGTATTTATAATATATTATATTTCATATTTAATCATATTAAATTTCATATTATGGAATTCCCCTTTCCACTTAGTTGGGACATGCTCGGTGTTGAGTGAGTTTAGGAGGCGATTTCTTGGAAAGAGCGCCTTGAGCTCGGAAAGGATTGTTGAGAGAGAGAGAGACTTTTTTCCAAAACATCTATTTTTTTCTAAAAAATAGGTAGATGTTTTGGAAAAAAGCGTTTATTAAAAACTCAAATATTCCTGAAATAAATATTTTTATTTATGAAAATGAATATTTTAAAAAAAGTTTATTAAAAAACTCAAATGTTCCTGAAATAGATATTTTCATTTAATATCTACTGAAAATTCGAGGACACTTGCTGAGGATGGCACAGGGTTCCACGCTTGGAGATACCGAGTGTTTTTGGTGGCCGAGTTCAATTGATGGGCGGGTGTAGAGTGGGCCCCGAGTTCGAGGGGCTGAGGGCAAGGAGATAATGAGGTGTGTAGGCTGGGCCCCCTCCTCTACTTGGATGGTACTTTTAAGTATTGCCCTCAGTTTTTCTATCAGTTGCTGACGATACACGGTTACTTCAGCGGGCATTATATTCCTCTTGTTTTTTGTTTGCTGAAAGACAAGGTGGGGTCTACGTACGAATTATGTTTCAACGTGTTAGTGGACATCTGCAATGAACATTCGTTGATGTTGCTAACGACGACCGTCGTAACCGATCTGGAAGTAGGCTTGAGGAACGCCTGTCGAGCCGCATGGCCTCTCTGTGAGTTGTTCTGCTGCCGCTTTCATTTATGCCAATCTTGGTGGCGAAAAATGCAAAACCTAGGTTTGGCAGCAGACTACAAAGAACATAACGACAATGGGAAATGGCTCAAGACGATTTTCGGATTGGTATTTCTGAAGCCAGAACACGTCGAACACTGCTTTAATATTATTGCTGCCGAACGGTCTCGTAGGACTAAGCCTCTGAACTTGTTCACGGCTTACCTACGCGAAAATTACGCCAACTTGACAACGAACGCCTGCGAGTCATTTTACGCCCAAAATCAATAGTACTTAATGCAAATGAATCAACCCTAAAAATTCGCACACCCGAAAAAGACAGCAGTTCATCGACCAACACCTCCAAAAATACCTCGCTGGTGGCCTATCTAGCCGTGGCTTTGTATCTATAGTCAGTAATCACGATCTCTCACAACGCAATAAATGTATGCAATGTATACTTTCACTTTTTCGTCATTAACGATGGCCCAGTCTACAACTCCAAACTGCGGAAGGGATTAGGTGGTGAGATGTGTGGGCCCAGTCTACAACTCCAAACTGAGGAAGGGATTAGGTGGTGAGATTTGTGGGCCCAGTCTACAACAGGGGGTGAGGATTAGGGCCCAGTCTGCAATCGCCCCAATGGGCCAAGGAACTAGGTCAGAGAAATGGGAAAATTCGGCCGAACATAGTTGAACTAGTAATGAACAAAGTACTCAGTACAGTTAGCACTGAGAAATTAGGTGTCTGAGCAGAGGAAATCACTAGTGAATATTTGGCGTTTTGAATTTTCCCACGGTCGCACTTTTACTAATCCGCCAGAGTGCGCTAGCATAAGAAGGGACCGACGGGAATCTGCCGGAGGTGACGGCGGAAATGGCGGCCGTGTAGCAGCCAATGAGAGAGTAGCGCCACTTTTCCCTCCAGATTCAAAGTTGACATTTTCGACAGTGCCCTGGAAATTTGTATTACACCGTAGGAGCCCAAAACTCACTGCTATGCCTTCAAATGATGAAGTTCTTTCAGAAAAAAGTATTAGTCGACGGTCGGTTCCCGGGCCCATTGATGAGCCTGGAACTCTATGAAAATATACCGGAAAGACTCTTGTCACTCCGGCAGAATGACGTCAAGTCCACTGCTGATTAAATGTTCTCATTATTTTAAGTTTAATAATACACAGATAGGTAGCGTAATAATATGTGTATGTACATAATATTATTAGGTAGGATACAGAAGTGATATTGTATTGTTGTTATTTTTTCTCGGTCATTATTACACCTGCTCTTATTCTTCTTATAGCGACTTTAAAAGGCGGTGAATTATGATGAAAGTATACTTATTATAAGAGAGAATGATTTGACCTATGGTTTGAAGAAAAAAAAAGTTTCCTCATCAATCGCCTGTAGCTGAAGAGACTGGTAGCAGAATTCCGTGTGATGATTACCTTCCACAAGCTGGTGGATTTCCAGGTGGGAAAAACAAACGTTCCACACTAGGCTTGAAGAAATAGGCAGGTTTTTAAAATTAGAACTTGGAGATCTACGTTCGTGGCGGCCGTTTAGCACTCCAGTAAGAACCACAGATTCCTGTGTGATGCTGACAACAGCCGATGCAGATGACGTCAATAACGCAAGCCAGTAATCTAGGGTGGCCTCCATTCGTAGACCTGACAAATATCTCTATAAGGTCGGTGCTGCCCCCAACCGCCTCCACCCTTGTAGAATTTGAGGGGTAGTTACAGCCACCCCCTTTATATTTTCAGTGTTCCAAACGATCTCGAAGCAGACTCGTCTGGGATGTTGACTTCCCTTGCGGTCCTGTTCCCGTATTCACTTGACGAAACAGATTCCCTGTCGAAATCCATGAAATAAGTTGGCTCCGTCTGCAGCATCTCGAGAAAACCTGATCCGAAAGACCTTGCAAAGGTAGGTATCCCTACTATATCCCACTCGATAAGTAAAATCTTTTCTCTGCAAGATTCTCATCTTCTGTTTACTTGAGTCATGAAACCTCCAAGTCAAATTCAAATAGGCAATCTCGAATTGACCTCCTCAGTATTCGCTTTCCGATTCATTGAAGTGGATAATTGAACGCTTGAAGACACCCATTCGGAATTTTTGTGTAGTTTTATTTACATTTTAATTCGTAACCCAAGTGTCCCGAGTAGTATGTTGCCATAATCCTAAATTATGTAGTAGATTAATGTAATTCCTATTGATTCCTATTGATATTAAAAATTTTGTAATGAATCCAGTCATTACAAACATTCCCCTACAGTCGATTTCCAGGGGACCGAGGAAATAGTTTTTTAAATTGTATAATTTGTTCTTTCGTTTGTTCGCGAAATCGAGGTTAGTGAGCCCAAAATTTGCTAAATCGATGTCAAGGTGTACGTGGGGAAAAGGCGTAAACTTAACAGTTTATTCACGTGTTAAAAGTTTATTCACTGAATTAAAATTTAATTTTCGTTATACATATATTATAATATTCTTATATTAATATTATGATCTCATGTTTGATAGATATTACTATTATAATATTATTATTTTAATTTTATAATAATATTATTATAGTATTGTAATAATAATAATAATATTATTATTATTATTATTACTAATTATATTATGATATATATTATGTATATGTAGGAATTGTATTTTATTTTGTAGTTGTAGTTTGTTTTAGTTTTTTCTTTGAGCTTTTCTGACCTCAGTTCGTTAAATCGTTACAAAACATTTCGTTATCCCTTTCGCGACTGCGTCTTCGTGGGAACTGAACATTTCATGAACCATTAAATGGTTCGGCAAATTTTGCCGTAATATCATTGTACACATTGTAACGATGTTATTATATGTATTAAGGATACTACTTACATCCGTCCACAAATTTTGACGTTATTGACGCGCGTTTTGACGTGGTTGTTTTTTGGTTTTGGCCTTTTGATTAAAAAAAAAAATTATCTCGGTCTCTGATCTAGGAAGGCCATTTCTTGTTGCTTGATATCTCGTTTCTGGCCAGGCAGGTCTCTTCTTCTCATGTGGCATCTCTTGTCTGGTCCAGGGAGGCCACTTCTTATTGCTTTATATCTCGTCTTTGGCCAGGAAGGCCACTTATTATTGCGAGATAGCTCGTCGCTGGTCGTGAAAGGGTTAAATCGCGTTAAAACTCTCGGAACCATCACTTTGGTTCGTTAAATCGCGCTTCGCTAAAAGTAGGTTCGTCGGTAAAGTGATGACTATTACTTGGAACTTCAAACGGTCGTGTCATTGTCACTGGGTCCGATGACAAGGCGCCTAAAGCAAATATTGACTAAGGTCTGCCGCGTCAAGCCGATTCTACCCAAAAGTGGTCCCATTCAATTCAGCGTATACAATACAGGCTACAAAAACTTTAATTTAGTTGCATGCAGCCAGCAAAAAATTTGTCGTTGCGACATTAAAAGATGCTGAGGGTCTTTCATGTCGTCATTATGGAACGATTGCTCATCAAAGAGCTATAATAGCAGTCCACCTTCTGCCATAGCAAATTGATATAAGTATACCTACAATTGTACACCGGCCTATTTACTAGGTTTATAGGCCTACTGGGCGGCTTATAAAGGATGGACCGCCTTTACGGCCTGACTGCACGTTTACAAAATTAATCAAAATTGCCCTTCTGTTTAAAATACATTTGAAATGAACATTGTTGAAAGCTTTTTGATGTTTCTAATGCCCATTAGAAGCAGAATTTAATCAATAACACTAATTGCCAACATATGTTGAATCATCGATTTATCATTTTCGACCTCATTTTCTGTTTCAACTATCCTAGAACGCTCATTTGCGGGAAAATCTCCAGTCTTGAGTCATCCTGTCAGTTCCAAGGATGAAAATTTCTCGGTGTATTGAGCGAAACGAAAGTTATCCAGCATGGTACAATGTTATCCAGATGCTCCTCGATGCCTTCCTGTGAAGATCAAGTGTAGCGTGAACTATAACAAAAAATTGAACCGTCGGCAAGAGTTAACCTTTTCCCAAACGCCTGAGAAATAGAAAGGCAACAATCGCGAGCATATTCCACGACTACGATCTCTCTTTGCCAATCCACCTTTCGACCTGAGAGATGAACTTTCTACCTCATTCAACATTTTACAAAGCACCTTCGTGGGTTCAGTCGTTTGTCACGTAAAGTTGAAATCAAAAGAGAACAAGAAAACATACGATGGGTTTGGTTAGGGAGAGAGAACGACTCCTCTGCTGAATACTAAATTGTTTATTCAGGTAAACAATTATAGCGTGGGGACCGGTTTCGAGCAACTAAGCTCATCTACAGCCCAGACAAGAAAACCATTTGTCATTAGCATCAGAGGAAAAACCATATTATTATATTAACAATGTAAACTCGAAATTATATTATACTGAAGGTATATGAACAAACACAATTGGTGAAAAATTATAACTGACGAAAAAGGTCCAGAATGGTGGTACATAACTTGACAATAGTAAATTCGGAATATGGACCCACTGTTAAAATTGGCTCCATGACTGATGGCCAGTGAACCATTTGAAAACCAGTTATGGTATACTACAGGTACTGAAAGGAGAATTGTTTATTATTCTAGTGGCAAAACATCTACTTGATATGTGATTAGTGACAAAGAAAAATTAGAGGTAAGAAAGTCAGAGATAATTTTAAAAATGGACCCATTTGACAAAGTTATTAATTGGTACTAGGAAAGATGAATTTGGAATTATTCGTTTTTTAAAAAACAATTGATAAGTTAAAACTACAGAAAATGATGACATACCTAGGTGACCTAGTTGACATGGTGAATTTTGAATTTATACAGAAGGTAAATTTGAATACATACGAAACCGGTCCCCACGCTATAATTGTTTACCTGAATAAACAATTTAGTATTCAGCAGAGGAGTCGTTCTCTCTCCCTAACCAAACTCATTGGATTAGACCTCTGCACCATCGGCAAACAACCACTTTGTGAAGAAAACATACCACCAGCTGACTCCCTCAATTGCCGATTTTGTGGCAGGCTTCAATCGAACAGGAAATTTCGTTTAGATTCGTTGGTCAGGGAAATGAGAACTGTACGGAAATGATTCCAACTTCGCTAGAGTTGAGAATGTCATTTATCGTCGAGTGGAAATTATTTCTCGCTCAAAACGTCAGGAATGTAGTCATAAGATCTGCGATTGGCCCTTCCAAGCCCACCAGATGCTACCCGACCAAAAATATCCTAATTACGTCAGACCTCGCCCAAACGATATGTAATCTTACTCCGTTTTAATCATCACGCCAGTGGCGGATTCAATGTGACAGTATGTGATTGAGTTCACGAACAAGTCAATGACGCGTTTTTGAATGGTTTTGGCCATGGAGGTAGTGGATGTCATTTTCGTAGTGGTTTTGGAGGAAGAATTTCGTATGGGGGATCTCGACAACTATCGTTTCCATCTACTTAATGTAGGTAAACCCCTCAACTATTGTCATTGGAAACGTCTGTTTCGAATATTAAGAGATACCTAAACATTTTATATCTACTCTTAAAATTTAAGAGTATAAAATATTTATCCCTCAATATTCGAAACTGAGTATTTACAATCACAGTATTTAATACTTGGGCAACTGTACAACCTCTTCCTACAGCCAAGATACATGACGTTTGGCTACGGTGTCCAGGCCTTCCTTCTTCTCGTGCAGGACGGTTGAAAGGAAATTTCAGAAAACCAAAAGCACTTCTATGTAAGAGGGTGATTAAAAAAAATGCAATCTTCCAGGCTTGTAATTAGATCAAAATGTGACTGTTGCAAAAAAATGAAGAAATTTCATGGGGCTAAAAATGGGATTTTTGAAGAATCCCAGGAGGTTAAATGTTTTTCGAGTAAAAAATACATAATTTTTGAAAAAAAATTTTTGAAAAAAAATCCCCCCCCCCCCAAAAAAATTTTTTTTGAAATATAAAAATCCAAAAAAAAATTTTTTTAATTTTTTTTCATTGACAGAATTAAATTTTTGTACAAGTAACCTATATCAAAGAATAATAAACCCTTGTGTGAAATTTGCAGCGTTTTTTTTTTCCTGTTATGGCTGATAAACTTGTATAAATAATTGTTTTCAATCTGCTTGCATACATCAAGAGTTCTACGGAAAAACGCTGCAAATTTTACACAAGGGTTTATTATTCTTTGATATACGTTACTTGTGCAGAAATTTAATTCTGTCAATGAAAAAATTCAAAAAAAAATTTTTTTTTGGATTTTTATCTCGAAAAATTTTTTTTTTTCGGATTTTCTTGTTCAAAAATGTGTTTTTTCAAAAATTCTGTATTTTTTACTCGAAAAATATTTAACATCCTGGGATCCTTCAAAAATCCCATTTTTAGCCCCATGAAAGCCCTGTATGTCGCCAAAGTGAAATCGGATCGTTCCTGGACCACTAAAAATGGATTCTACGTCCAAAAATACTTCGAAAACGACACCTAACTCGATCCCATAGCTAAAAGCCTTAAAAAAACCCCGTAGCCCCATTATAGCCCCATAGCGCCCCACGGGTTTGGGCGATCGGACTGAAAACCTTGCGGGCACAACTAGATGGTAAACCAAGTATTTTGTCAAAATTTCAGATTTTTAAAAAAATCCCTACTGCCCAAAACGGCCTGGACGGCGGACGGACATTTCGGATTTAGAATGTAGACCTCTTGAAACGGATAATGTCAAATTTTGAGGCCGATCGGAGTGGTCGGCCCCCGTCGCGAAAACATAGGTGTATTATTCCAAGAATAATAAACCAAAATACGTTCATTTACAAGAGAACTCAAAAATAAGTGAAAGGACCCTTGAAGACCCTTCCAGGAACTCTTGATGTAAAACGCTGCAAATTTTACACAAGGGTTTATTATTCTGTGATATAGGTTACTTGTACAGACATTTAATTCTGTCAATAAAAAAAAATTAAAAATTTTTTTTTTTGGATTTTTATATTTCAAAAAATTTTTTTTGGGGGGATTTTTTTTTCAAAATTGTGTTTTTTCAAAAATTCTTTAATTTTTACTCGAAAAATATTTAACTTCTTGGGATTCTTCAAAAATCCCATTTTTAGCCCCATGAAAGCCCTATAGAACGCCACAGTGAAATCGGATCGTTCCGGGACCCCCAAAAATGGATTCTACGTCCAAAAATACTTCGAAAACGACACCTAACTCGATCCCATAGCTAAAAGCCTTCAAAACACCCCTCCTGTAGCCCCATTTTAGCCCCATAGCGCCCCACGGGTTTGGGCGATCGGACTGAAAACCTTGCGGGCACAACTAGTAGTCCAGTCAAATAGTACATCCTCACAAACATTAAATCAGGTAGTAGCGATTTTTTGACACAATGTTCGGGGTGACGTGGGAATACTCTGGTCAAGTTTTCGACCTCGGGGCCCCTGCGGAACCTAGTTTTACAGGCTAAAAACAGCCTTTTTTCCGCATTTTTTTCAGTTTTTGCCCATATTGACCACGAAGAAATGGTTTTTCGACCATGATTACTCCTACCTTTTTTAAAGTAGATAAAATTTGCTAAATTTTGAATTTTGTTGTGTTTCTGTAGACCCAATAGTTTTTCAGATACAGCCTTTCGAAATTTGGTGTTTTTTTCAAATTAGCAAATTTTTAGCAATGTCTCATGTTAAATTTCGTAAAATCGCCCTGGTATCATCAAAAAATGTTCAACGAAGTAAATTTTCGTTAAATTTACGTCTCAGGAAGAGGTGGGGGTGGTCAGGGAGGTGGGGGGGGGGATAAGGTGCGTACGGGGGGGGGTGTCAAGGGGTGTTCAGGGGAGGGGGGGGGGGGTGCTCTAAACTGTCAGTCCGCGAGTTACTTGCTTCTGATCCTGTACAAAACAAGTCGATGAGGTGTGAGCGAAATCCCCCCCCCCCCCCCCTATCCCAGCAACCCTCTTTTAATATCAGTATACCTACCTTGATTTGTACACATTTTACGTACCCAGGAGATAGGGGATGGAGTTGACAACCACTTTGTGCTTATATATGTTTTTAATCTATGCAGTGAGGGAAAAAACCTTATGTACAAGTTTTCTTTCCCAGGCCCCTTTGGAAAGTCCTGGGCCATGTAACCTACCTCGGGATCTCGAGTAGCGCGCGGGCATCAGTGTTGTCTTCATCAGAGAGCGGCTTTTCGTATTGTAACAATACTATTGTTGGTTGTCTTCCAGTTGCTCCGACAGATGGGGGATTGACAGCTCCTCGTCGTCGAAGATATCGTCCAAATCGTGGGCTTGCACGTCGACGTCAATCGTGAAATCTGGGAGGTTTTCACTTGACTGCCCACTGCACTGTGGGCATATGATCGAGCACTTCAGCCGGTTTTCCTGCAGCTGCAGGCGTTCCCACACCGTTTCAGGCAGTTGCAAGATATTATACGTAGATGTGTGGATGGGGCAGCTGCCTGTGTCATCATGCCTGACCCTGGGGGGTACGTTTCCATCCCCATTGCGTCGGGCTCAGGTCCGGCGCCATCCACTTCTGCACTTGGTGGTACACCGGGAAAGATTGCAGCATCTGCAGTGGCAGGTAGCCAGGCTAAATTGAAGGCGGTCTTGGCTGCAGCTTTTGAAAATATGTGGTAGCGAAGGGTGTTAAGTGTTTCAACATTAGGATTGCCGCCATACAGGGCCACTGTTATCTTCTCCCCTGCAGCTACTATCTCGGCAGGTGTCGCCATTGGATTGGAAAAAGTTGCAGCCTGCTCCTTAAGCTGGGGGTTCACTTCCAGTGCAGTGAGCAGTTTCGTCTTCCCATGTCCCTTCGCTACCAAATGTTTTCAAAAGCTGCAGCCAAGACCGCCTTCAATTAAGCCCGGCTACCTCCCACTGCACATGCTGCAGGGCTCCACTCTTTCCGGGTGTACCACCAAGTGCAGAAGTGAAGTGGATGGCGCGGGACCTGAGCCTGACGCAATGGGGATGGAAACGTACCCCCCAGGGTCTGGTCCCCATAATGATGACACAGGCAGCTGCCCCATCCACACTTTTACATAATATAAAGGCAGTTACAAGATATTATATTGTAATATCTTGCAACTGCCTGAAACGGTGTGGGAACGCCTGCAGCTGCAGGAAAACCGGCTGAAGTGCTCGATCATATGCCGACAAAGCAGTGGGCAGTCAGGTGAAAACCTCCCAGAGATCACGATTGACGTCGACGAGCAAGCCCACGATTTGGACGATTTCTTCGACGACGAGGAGCTGTCAATCCCCCATCTGTCGGAGCAACTGGATGACAACCAACAATAGTATTGTTACAATACGAAAAGCCGCTCTCTGATGAAGACAACACTGATGCCCGCGCGCTACTCGAGATCCCGAGGTAGGTTACATGGGCCCAGGACTTTCCAAATGGGCCTGGGAAAGAAAAGTTAATAAACGTTTAATGTACTGTACATAAGGTTTTTTCCCTCACTGCATAGATTAAAAACATATATAAGCACAAAGTGGTTGTCAACTCCATCCCCTATCTCCTGGGTACGTAAAATGTGTACAAATCAAGGTAGGTATACTGATATTAAAAGAGGGTTGCTGGGATAGGGGGGGGGGGATTTCGCTCACACCTCATCGACTTGTTTTGTACAGGATCAGAAGCAAGTAACTCGCGGACTGACAGTTTAGAGCACCCCCCCCCTCCCCTGAACACCCCTTGACACCCCCCCCCCCCCCGGACGCCCTTGACCCCCCCCACCCCCCCCCCACCCCCATGACCACCCCCACCTCTTCCTGAGACGAAAATTTACTTCGTTGAACATTTTTTGATGATACCAGGGCGATTTTATGAAATTTAACATGAGACATTGCTAAAAATTTGCTAATTTGAAAAAAACACCAAATTTCGAAAGGCTGTATCTGAAAAACTATTGGGTCTACAGAAACACAACAAAATTCAAAATTTAGCAAATTTTATCTACTTTAAAAAAGGTAAGAGTAATCATGGTCGAAAAACCATTTCTTCGTGGTCAATATGGGCAAAAACTGAAAAAAATGCGGAAAAAAGGCTGTTTTTAGCCTGTAAAACTAGGTTCCGCAGGGGCCCCGAGGTCGAAAACTTGACCAGAGTATTCCCACGTCACCCCGAACATTGTGTCAAAAAATCGCTACTACCTGATTTAATGTACGTGGGACCGATTTTGAGGTACAATTTGACTGGACTATAGATGGTAAACCAAGTATTTTGCCAAAATTTCAGATTTTTAAAAAAATTCCTACTGCCCAAAACGGCCCGGACGGCGGACGGCGTACGGCGGACGGCGGACGGCGGACGGACATTTCGGATTTTGAATGTAGACCTCTTGAAACGGATAATGTCAAATTTTGAGGCCGATCGGAGTCGTCGACCCGCGTCGCGAAAACATAGGTGTATTATTCCAAGAATAATAAACCAAAAGAGAAACGGTCTTCAGAAGGGCGTTCAGAATGGGTTGGTTCCAATTCCACCAGAGTGCGCTTATTAGTCGACTTTTGGTTTATTATTCTTGGAATAATACACCTATGTTTTCGCGACGCGGGTCGACGACTCCGATCGGCCTCAAAATTTGACATTATCCGTTTCAAGAGGTCTACATTCAAAATCCGAAATGTCCGTCCGCCGTACGCCGTCCGCCGTCCGGGCCGTTTTGGGCAGTAGGAATTTTTTTAAAAATCTGAAATTTTGGCAAAATACTTGGTTTACCATCTAGTTGTGCCCGCAAGGTTTTCAGTCCGATCGCCCAAACCCGTGGGGCGCTATGGGGCTAAAATGGGGCTACAGGAGGGGTGTTTTGAAGGCTTTTAGCTATGGGATCGAGTTAGGTGTCGTTTTCGAAGTATTTTTGGACGTAGAATCCATTTTTGGGGGTCCCGGAACGATCCAATTTCACTGTGGCGTTCTATAGGGCTTTCATGGGGCTAAAAATGGGATTTTTGAAGGATCCCAAGAAGTTAAATATTTTTCGAGTAAAAATTAAAGAATTTTTGAAAAAACACATTTTTGAAAAAAAAATCCCCCCAAAAAAAATTTTTTGAAATATAAAAATCCAAAAAAAAAAATTTTTTAATTTTTTTTTATTGACAGAATTAAATGTCTGTACAAGTAACCTATATCACAGAATAATAAACCCTTGTGTAAAATTTGCAGCGTTTTTGAAATACTGTTGGGTGATGGTAGATGATACTCGTCTAAGATCAAAATCAAATTTGGGTTGTGAAATTTTAATTTTCATTGGGACATAGGAATGAGAATACGGCCATGGTTTTGAGACCAGAGACGACTGTGTAAAGAAAGGAACACAAAACGGCCTTTATTCATCTTGGCAATATACCCATTCTTAAGAAACCATAATCGCCTTGTGGCAAGTGATAAGAAGTTTTGAAAATCAGAAGGAATATAAACCTAATAAAAACCCTACGTTATCGTCAGTCTTATTTTGTAACTAGGTACGTATTATTGAACGCAATGTACAACGGAAGTTATTGCGAATTCTTCCTGTTTTGATGGCGAATCTTATCCCTTATTCTGTTCCCAGATTTCCGCGGTAAATTTTTGTTGGAGCCATGACGAAAACTGAAAATTTAAAATCATGTTGCATCATAAATTTTAACGTACCGTATACTGCATAGCTGAGAGTGACTTTCAAAGTAGGAGAGCTCCACATTAGGTAGGTACTTACATGATATTTAAATCTTAAATTATCAAGTTATTGGAGGGTAATGACTTGTTTTCAAAAGTAGTTGTCTTGGGTATTCGATTCACGAAACAGAGTGCACCTACCTTCAATAGATAGCTAGAGTAGCTACCTACCTACTTTTGAATTGATAAAGTCAGTTTTGAAGAACTCGGTCATTTTATTGATTTTCAATTCCCTTCTTAATCCCATGGCTTCATCAAATCTTGGATAGAGAAACAAGAATTTGGAAGCGTCTCTAAGGAGAACAGAAACTTTGAGGATAACAAGCAAAATACCATAAGGTTCAACTAGAATTAGGCAAGAAATGTAAACCAATAAGCTAATTTTAGGATAACAATTAATACTGAAGCATTGAGCCATGGGCATGAGAACAATAAACATGTATTGTTCCAATAATGGTGCGTATACGCACCATAGTACAAGGGCGGCTAGGACGCCATGAAGCAACTGTCCTACCCCCGCGTCACCATCTTTTGGCGTTGGGCTCACGTCTTCCCAACCCAATGGGGAGTATTCCCCAGAAATCCCTCTTGGCTAAGTTGAGGAGTGGTTAACCATGAGCTATGGGGATGAGGTCAAAGTCTGGAACAAAGTTCGTTGTACCGAAACAACCGAACAAACGTCTTAAATTCAAAATCATTCTTAAACGCACTCACAAATCCTCTTAACGTTACAAGAGTTTTTGTGAAGATCCCACTTACCTCAATTGACTGGGAATCCATCAAATCTTCAAATCCATGTTTGGGACAGGGCGGCGGCTTTTTTACTGTTGAGCGTAAAACATTAAACATTAATTAATACAATGTATTAAAACAAAAGTCATTTTATTTACTTAGTTCGAGTTTTCTTTGATAGGTGTGGAGGGTGAACAAATCGACTCAAGAAAGAAAAAAAAATCCCAAGTCAACCTCAACAGGAGTTAGGAGCTAGGCTCAGTCTTTTTTTTTTAATATTATAAACATCCTTATACTTATAATACTACCTAGCCTACGTATAATCCTTACCTATTTACCCTTCAATACCCCTCCTCCTGAACTTAAACTACCTTGCGCGTACACTCAATCCTCACCACTTGGCTACTTCAACGTCATCCCTCCTAGTGAACATGCCTGCCTACATGCCTCCTGTGCTTACCTTTCTATAGCAAAACGTTTCCCCATGTACTGAGAAACTCCGATTATTCATTTCCGACTCATCTTGTGTACACATTTTCCGAAACGAGCAGCTTGGAAAAGGAACCTTCCACTTTCTATTCATAAACAGGCGCCCATAAACTGTCTTTGTTTCCCATACAGCGGGAAATCGGTAAGCTTCGTCAACAATTACCGAGTTCCCACAGTTATTGAGAAATGGGAAAAGAACACGGCTATTCTCGTGGCAACCGAGGAAACAGTCCTGGGTGCCGTGTAACATGATGGCCACGATGGAACTTCAAGGCATTCATGACCCATTGAGAAGTCGAGGTTCAAACCTCAATCTTTTCGTTTGCATCGTGAATGATTATTCCCCTCACTCTCATATTTGGGTATGTCTTATGTAAGGGAATATCCCACACGACTCGAACTGCTTGGTGGAACGTGTGGTCTATGATTTTGCTTCCGAGTTTGCGAAGCAGCGGAAGCCTTGTGTTCACTTTCGGCAGCCAACAAATTTTTGTTGTCCGAATTTAAAATTTCCACTCGCATTTTGCGTTTCATAGCCTACTGAACAAATTTGGTTCCGTGTCTGTGGGTCTGTCCGCATTTCCTTGTTACAGCCATAATTTCCACAATTTTGAATGAATTTAGCTCAAATTTTGAGGGATTATGCGGATAAGGCTCCTTGGGTCCCATACGAATTTCATCACAATAGAATCAGCGGTACGCTCAGCGCATGCGCGAACGTTATTTCCTTGCCATAGCCATAACTCCTACGATTTTGATCGGATTTCAATCAAATTGTCAGGAATTGTGTGGGTATAGCCCTAGATGGTCCCCTATCAGTTTCATCACGATTGCATCAGTGGTACTCCCTGCGCATGCGCGAACGTAATTTTCTTGTTACAGTGACAACTACGTTCATTTTGAACTTGGCACGAGGAAGCTCATGTGCCATTGCCTTGGCAGTGTATTTTCCCTCTCTTTCTCATCGGGACTTTGTAAGTACCCTCCCGCTGAGGAAAAAACATGTAAGTACCCTCCCGTGACTTCTCCTCCCGATGTAAGTACCCTCCCGTGACTTCTCCTCCCGATGGCCTGGATTCAAGAATGAAAGTATCCTCCCAGGGTTGTAATAAAAACAAGGTTGGTACCATTGCACGGCGTTTAATTTCTTCCCCTCTTTTTCCCCCAAATTTAGTCATATCGTAAGGTCAATCAATCGACCTAGTCTCGGGTACATGTAAATGCTTAATAAATACAAATCAGGTAATAAAACGGTCATTTTTTTAATAGATTTTCGACAATATGCTGGTACTTGTGGGACATTATTTTCAGAAATGAATATAATGACAGGTCCCCTCTTTCAAATTTAGTAATGGTGCGTACTACCCACAAATCTTTCTTTTTTGTCCGACTTTCACGGAGACCGTGGAATTTATTTGACGAATTTATCTTGACGTAAATCTCACTTTGAATTGATATTAGTGCGTCCGTAAATTGAAAGATGTTAGGATGAGGGGTACTGAAATTTGAGTTGATATCGCGGGGAGAAGGTCGGGAGGGCACTTACCATTTGCCGGTACCCACATGGGAGGGTAGTTACACAGGCCGCCGCCGGATTTTCTCGAGCGGGAGGGCACTTACGTTGTGCCTTCTCATCTTACTCGGCTTGAAGGTCCTACAAAACTACAACTGCAGTCCCCGGTATTGCCAAGTTCTCTTATATTTATAATCTGTGCCATTTTTTCGGCTACAGCTGTAACTCAGGAATGGACATTTCCAAATGCAACAACTCAACCATTACCATCAACCAAATGCTATAACTCAAAATTATATTTTTCCCACAAGCTATAACTCAAGTGGCAAAACAACTGAACTGAATTTTTCACTGATTGATTTCAACGTGAACACAATTTTTTCAGATGTAACACAGTGCTTAATATAAAAAAAAATCTGATAAAACAATGGAAAAAAAAATCGTTTTTATTGCCTAGTATACGAGAAAAATCGAAAAACCCACCCGTGCCTCCATTTCGCCGGTGTATCGCACGCAAAACAGCTGAGTTGTAGCATGTGGACAAACGAAATCGTTTGTAGCATGTGGTCAAAACTCGCTGTAGCAGTGTTGCTTTTGGTTTTTTCTTTAATCTGGCCTCGGAAATGGATCCAGAGCAACATTTTACATAACTAACTCATTTTGGCCAAAAATTGAGTTGTAGCATGTGGTTGCTTCAGCGATTATTCCCCTCACTCACATATTTGGGTATGTCTTACGTAAGGGAATATCCCACACGACTCGAACTGCTTGGTGGAACGTGTGGTCTATGATTTTTTCCCTCTCTTTCTCATCTTACTCGGCTTGAAGGTCCTACAAAACTACAACTGCAGTCCCCGGTATTGCCAAGTTCTCTTATATTTATAATCTGTGCCATTTTTTCGGCCTCGCGTGTCTTATTTTGCATTTATTCATCACAAATAAAGTAAGGGCCGACCTGTAAGGGCCTATTCAGCTAAAAGGGACAGATATCTCGACACTTTTTAATTTATTTTTAGAAATGTACCTATTCTTGTTAGCCTCGTTGAATATTTCAGTTCATTTTTGTGTAGCCCCGAAAAGGGCAGGGAACCGAAGTACCTACCTAATTACTGTACCGTATTATGCCAAGAACGATAATACGATATAGGTAGTTTGATTGCGTTTTGCAATTTGAAAAACTGCGTTTCGTTTCCTATTGACCATGGTGGGGCTTCCACTTAAGAAAATGTTGCAAAAATTTACCTATTGAACAGTACTTACTATTATATGCGACTTGTTGAAATCGAAACAATTATGTCTTCGTAGTCGAGCGGGGTGGTAGCATTGTGGCGATTTCAGGGGCGGAAAAAAAAGAAAGTTTGCATTTTACATTCGAATAACTTGAACGATTTCAAGGTCAGTCAACATCACGTGAAACTAAATTTTTCAGGAACTATGCAAGTTAGACAGAACATTTTATGATCAGTTCGATGAGTGAATAAGCTGAGGGCTGTTCCCATGTGCTGTTGTGAAATGTAGATAATTTGAATATTAGGCGATCTCATGATCCAAGGATGCTCAATGTGAGAGATAGTTAAGAATTGTATTTCCTATTTCGGACACAATTGTTGTCTGTGTTTAGTTACTGCAATCACCCACAAACAATACATCCAATTGTTGATTTGATCTCAGTCATATTTACAACGAATAATAACAATTATTGTTAATCAAGTGATTGATCTAGATTTTCGGTGTATAATACAATAATAATTATTCTTGGAATAATACACCTATGTATTCGCGACAGGGGTAACACATTTTGATCTGCTAAAAAGGGACTACGGGAAGGGTTTCAGCTGTGGGGTCGAGTTTGCGAAGTATTTTTGTACGTAGGTTCCATTTTAGGGTCCCTGAACCATCCGATTTCGGCTTGGGGATCTACGGGGCTATAAATGGGGCGTTTGAAGGAAACCAGGAGGTCGAATGTGGTGCCGTTTTCGGAATAATTTTGGACGTATAATCCAGTTTTTGTCTTGTCTGTCGAAACAATGTTTGCGAATAAAGTTTTTTTTTTGTATCATAATTTTTTTATTACGTAGGTACTTTTGAAATGGACAAACCTTTGTGTAAAACTTGCTGCTTTTCTATTTTTATTTTTACAGAACCCGTGTTTTATCCTCTTTTTCTGCTACTGCGTGGTGTAGAATTTTTCTCAGCGGTTTTATATGTTTTTCGGGTTGTTTAACACCAATTCTAAACTTCCCAACAACATTTCTGGGACGCTCACAGTAAAAATCGAGAAAAAAAACTCGAAATTTCGGCACTTTTTTTGGTATGTGACGCATAACTTCGAAAGGGTGCGTTGTAGGTGAAAATATTCAATAGGTATAGTAAATTAAAGAGCACAATATCCTGCCTGGAATGAGCTACCTTAAAGTCAAAATTGACCCAGCCGCACCAGGCATGATGGGCCGTCAAAAATTTCGATTTTTCCAACTTTTCGAAAAATTAGAGATAACTTCAAGTTTTAATGTTTGCTTCTCCAAGATGGTAACTCTCATTAAAAACTTATATAATGGATGTTGTAGAGCATCTAATTCTGCGTTCAGAGAGCACAAATACTGTTACTTTTGGTCAATCGTAAATTTAAAAATGAAGAGTCCAGGGGAAAAACCCCGTCATTGATACAAAGCTGATTTTGAGAAAAATGAATTTTAAAGTTTACCAACTAACAGAAACTTCAAAAACGATTTTAAAAATACAAAAAAGTTTTATTTGAACCATCAACTATGCAGATTCACAATATGTTTCCCGAATAACCATTTTTCGAACTATTAAATGATATTTTATACATACTTCTGAACTTATAATGCGAAGTTTAACCCTCTTTTACTCCTAAACCAAACAATGGAGAGAATAAAGTATTTTGAAGAAAGCAATACGTATGTTAATATCCACAAAATACCAAAAAAAAATTGCTTTGTACAATTTGTACACTGTGTATTAGGTTTTACAAAACATTTACCAAAAAAAAGGTTTTTACGAACGAAAACTACGATTCAAAAACGCTGCAAATTTTACTCAAGGGTTTATTATTCTTTGATATAGGTTACTTGTGCAAAAATTATTTCTGTGTCAATGGAAAAATTTTGGAAAAAATGTTTTTTGGATTTTCTTTTTTCAAACAAAATTTTTCAAAATTTTTTTTTACTCGAAAAATATTTAACCTCCTGGGATCCTTCAAAAATCCCATTTTTACCACCATGAAAGCCCTATAGATCGCCACAGTGAAATCGAATCGTTCTGGGACTTCGAAAACGACACCTAGCTCGACCCCATAGCTAAAAGCCTTCAAAAAAACCCTCTCATAGCCCCATTTTAGCCCCATAGCGTCCCACGGGTTTGGGCGATCGGACTGAACCTTGCGGGCACAACTAGATGGTAAAACGAGTATTTTGTCAAAATTTCAAATTTTTAAAAACATTCCTACTACCCAAAACGGCAACACACAAGATGATGAGATAAGGAGGGGCGCACGCCGCAGCGTTGGTTGTGGCCTTTTAAACTGCAATGACGGGGTTCTTCCCTGCACGCGCTGTCGATGGCGGGGTTTTTCCCCAGTACTGCTAATATTCAACCCAATATTTCGCTAAGATGATGGGGTTATTCTCCAAAACCGAGGGCTTCGTCGGATTCTAAGCCTCAAAATCCTTTAGAAACCACTTCGTACCTGATTCACCCCAAAATGTCGATGACGGGGTTTTTCCCCTGGACTCTTCAAATGTATACATGTTCGGAAACACGTAAAGTAATTGTGTGACTTTTTCACTATCTCAAACGAGATTGGGAACTGCCTGATGGTGCAGAGGTGCTGATCCAAGAGAATCATTGCCCATTCGTTCTCTTGTGTGACTTTATTCTATAAATCTTCTATAACTAACGCACCCTTTCAAAGTTATCCGTGAAAAACCAACAATAAAAAGTGCCGGAATTTCGAGGATTTTTGCGATTTTGACTGTGATCTTCCCAGAAATTTTGTTTGGAAGCTTCGGATTCGTGTTCAGCGCCCCAAAAAATATAACCTTTGAGAAAAATTCTACGACACGCTTTCCATCAAAAAATCACCTAGTGACTGGACTATCAGGCCTGTCGATCTGGACTGTCGATTGATTTTTTTTTTTTTTTTTTTTTTCACTATAACTCATGTTAACACCGTTAATTCAATATTCCATAACTGCTCTTAGTAGAACGTTGTGTGTGTACCTACTGAGTCCAGTCGTGATACGCCTGAGTTGTACTCCTGATCCTCTGCCCTCCCCACTTGATCCGTACACTCCCCGAGCATCGCCGAGCTGGCCAACAACCGCTGCTCGCTCACAGGCAGTCTAAGGCTCGACCTCATCCAGCCCTTGTTGGGTTCTCCGCGACTATTTCGAGTTCTCGAATATATCACATTGCCGCGTACCTTCATGTTCGGTCACTCGGAAAAAACCCTGTGCGACCTTTGTGATTGACTCTAGTTTACCTACTCGGTTTCCAGTGTAATTACAACTGGGATTTTGTTTCTTACCGATCGCCTGCGTATGAGTTGCAACAAAGGTACCTACATAACTTTTGCATCTTTGGTCAATTTAACAATACCGTACCCACTCATGACAGTAATGTTTTCCGGCAATTACATAAAGCGGCTGAATTGTACAACCGTTAACTCTGCCATTACAACATTGGTAAACTTCCTAACTAAAACAAACCTAATTATAAGAGATGACAAACCTAATAAGATAGAAAATGAAAAGGATACATTCCTCTTAGATGTTGAATGAGCAATCCATTTTCTTTGTCTTTAGCTCGGTTAAAATAATGATTTCCCGCTAAATGGTTTTTTCTGTTCCCTTCAAACTCATCCTATTGAGGTTGTTGTGATTATTTATACACTTTATTTTTATATTTGCGTTGACATTTTACAAACTTAAGAATATGACATTGTATACTCTCCACAAATATTTGTATTTGTTGAACTTTTTTTTTACGCTGACTCGTTTCTTCAAGGTTGTGATCTGGTTCACAATGTATTTAGCCAACTTGAGAGGTCGACTTCCACTTGCTCAACTTTGGATTGATTTGGGATTCGGGAGGGTGCGAGCTCGAAACCGGCGAGCTAATAACAACGTTTCATAATGGTCATTCAATCCGGTTCAAGAGATAGTTCGCGTTCGGTGAGCGAGGGAGAGGTTGTCTCATTAAAATCGGAATTTCACTGCTTGATCTCATCTTACCACCGGCTGATCTCCCGGTCGAACCCGAATTGGACGTGGATGAAAATTTAACGGGATGCCACGAAAAAAAAAAAAAAAAATCGTAGCCATTTTTTAATCGACATTTTTTATCGACGCCGTTTCTGTTGTATGAGGAAAACGCTGCAAATTTTACACAAGGGTTTATTATTCTTTGATATAGGTTACTTGTGCAGAAATTTAATTCTGTTAATGAAAAAATGTTTTTAAAAATTAAAAAAAAAAAATTTATTTTATTTTTTTCCAAAAGATTTTTTTGATTTTTTGTTTTTTCAACAAATTTTTTTTTTTTTCAAATTTTGTTTTGTTTTTTACTTGAAAAATATTTGCCCTCCTGGGATCTTTCAAAAATCCCATTTGTAGCCCCATGAAAGCCCTATAGATCGCAACAGTGAAAGCGGATCGCTGCGGGACCCCAAAAAATGGATTCTACGTCCAAAAATACTTCGAATACGACACCTGACTCGATCCCATAGCCAAAATCCTTCAAAAAACCCCTTCGGTAGCCCCATTTTGGCCCCATAGCGCCCCACGGGTTTGGGCGATCGGGCTGAAAACCTTGCGGGCACAACTAGATGGTAAACCGAGTATTTTGTCAAAATTTCAGGTTTTAAAAAAATTCCTACTGCCCAAAACGGCCCGGATGGCGGACGGCGCACGGACATTTCGGTTTTGGAATCTAGACCACTTGAAAATGTATGTCAAATTTTGAGGCCGATCGGAGTCGTCGACCTCCGTCGCGAAAACATAGGTGTATTATTCCAAGAATAATAAACCAAAAGTGGTAACAATAATTGTTACCTAATTATTAGGTATGTGGGTAATGAATATGTTCGGTCGAAGAATACGCTGAATATGCCGACATTAAATGTGATTTCTGAAATTTTCAGAAGACATATTCTCCTATCATCAGGGCCTAATGGAATGTGCAAATCGACCGTATACCTGCAAAACCTCGTATGTCCGATGTTGTGAATCTATAAAACGGGCATTAAGCATGTTTAGGGTCTTTGATACAACATGTACCTACCTAAGAATAAGCTGTGGATCTATAAAATTTGAAATCTCAGCAAGTACCCATTAAAAGCTACAATAATTGTAGTAATTATTACTGTCTAATATGAACAGCGGAAGTGGGCGGGGATGGGGGAGAAGAAAATAAATAAGCAAATAGGGAAATATTAAATTAAACCAAATGTGAGGGGAGGGAGATAGAAAGAAAACAATAAATTATATTATATATAATTTAATATGTGAAATATAATATATATTACATTTAAATTAAATATAATATAATTTTTAGTAATTTAATTTATAATATAATACTTTAATATAAATTAATTAAAGTAGGTTATAATATTATTATATATTATGTTTCGGGCAATCTGCGAATAATACTTTACATTTAACGGGTCGAGTGGCAGCCCTACGACTTTTGGCTAGGTCATTTTGACTTATTACCTAACTAGTTTTTTACTAGTTGACGCTACCATATTTCGATCCAATCCCTGCAATGATTGTTCAATTCGCCTTTCTCGCAATCTTTACAACTAGTTGTCAGGGAACCGTTTACGGTAGTTTTTTTTTTTTTTTTAGCACAATACGACTCCAGTGGGTACGTTTTACGAAATCTGTAGATTCGTGCAGAAGGGCTTTAAAAGGCCAGGCTCTTTAACCCTTCAAGTCCGTGTTCTCTCTTGGTTGACGGACTCTCCCGCATTCCCCCTCCTTATCGGTAACCCCGATGCACAGACTCGAGTTATTTGAAGCAGCATTCCTTCCCCGGCAAAGCACACTGGCCCATGAACCTTGACCCCATGGAACTTACAGTACCAGAGCTCGATCCCCCCATCCGGCAACAACTTGCTCCACCAGGTTCAACTGCGCAACATTTTAACTCCGATTTACATAACCAGTGTCCTTCTATTTAATTGCCTACTGTGGGTCATTGCTTTAATTTTGACCTGGTGCCTCGAGAAGTGCCGTAAATTCGACTTGAATGGAGGGGGGTCTGATGAATTGATTCACCCATAATCGCATAGCTTACTATCACGTCCTGGGTACCTACTTCTCAGATAACTGGCCATTTGAAGTTGTCGAATTCCGAAAAAAAAAATTTTTGAATCAATTAGGTGATAGGTACCATGGGTTTTCCTAGTCTGTGGTCTTCCCTGGTTAGAAAAAATGGGAATTCTCTGTCAAATAATAATCTTAGGTATAATAATATAATAAATAATAATCATAAGTGTGGTGTCGAGTAACGGTTGTGTTCATGGAAGAAGGAGCTCCTCTCCTCTCCTTCTCCTCCCCTCTCCTTCTTCCATGGGTTGTGTTGGTAAATTTTTGATTCAAAATCAGAGGCTCTACATAATCAGTTTCCTACCAAAATGCATATAGATCATAAAAACCCTTCAATTTCAACATCACCTTCCAAGGCTCAATTTATTAAAAGGACACAAACCCATCCATTGGGGCTCTGTAAAGCTGAAAATGGGCAACATGAGGGGCTTTTTAAGGTCTTTGCGGTCGATTGGGGGTGTCGTTTTCGACGTTTTTCGCGGTCTCAGACCCATCGGCCCTCTCCGTGGATCGGCCCGTAGCGTCTATGGGACTACGACGCTTTTGAAAGATGTCAGGAGGTCGAATAAAGCGTCGTTTTCAAAGTAATTTTGAGCATAGAATCCTTTTGTGGCATTTTCATCTGTCCAAAAACTAAACATGTACCTATACATGTGTAGTTTTTGTGTAGTTGTTGTGAGTTTCTAATTTTTTGTTAAAACGATTTTTCATTGACCGAATTCCAAAACCAGACAGCGACGGCGATTTTTCCGAAGTGGCGGATTTTTGAAACTCAATTATTTCTTTTTTTGACTTACCACAGAGGTTGTAATTTTGCCTTAATTTTTTTAATCCCGAAAAATGCGTCCGAAAATTACTCGTGTGTCTAATCGGCATTTCCGTGACGGAGAGGAGGCAGCTATAATGAACAAATTTGGTCTTTATGCGGTGTAAAATGTATCTAAACGCAAAATTATTGGTACAGGAGAGTTTGGTACCTACATGAGTGAGAAAAAAAAACCTTCTTTTTTTCGATTCAGAAGGATTTAATAGATAACACTGAATTTTCAAACTCGAACTTACCACGAATTTCTTAGTCGAGATCCAAATTCTGGGGAAATTTTATGATAAAAAATCTATTTATACGAAATCCATTAGAATGTGCATTTATATGCGTTTATTGTTGAGACCGATGTTTTATTCATTATATGCTCGATAAATTTAGATTATGTTGGTCCCAGAGAGGTGAAAATACTACCAAAAGGCTTCTTTGGATGTTTACTATACAGGAAAAGATAGGCTAATATGCTCGAATCCGAGCCCTAGTAATGATATTTCACAACTTCAAGCTTCCAAAAACGTCATAATTTATAGTAATTTCGATCATTTTAATGTATTTCCTTACAAAACGACTTCCTACCTTGCAACCCATGACCAAAAATTGAGCTTTGCCCTTCAAATGGGAGAATTATCCATACCGGGCGCTAAAATGGCCAGTTATCTGAGAACCACCTTCCACCGTGAGTGTTCTACGGTGAACTTCGTCGAATGCCCAAAACAGGGAAGCCCCAACGGGAAGCTGGCTCAAAACGGGAGGGAAATCCCTTTCGGGGGAAATGAGGCGTCCGAGATTCGGTGGGAAAGAGCCGTTATCGTGCGGTGAATTCTGTTCTGGATATTCACGGGCGGAAATCGTTTCGGTTGGGGTGGCACGAGACCGCGCTTGACGTATGTCACTTCAACTATCAGTAGTAGATCTGCTGCTTTCTATAAGCGGAATGTGTACCTACTTTGTCCAATGAAGGATGAGAAAGAAGGTCGAGGAACTTTTCTTAGAATCATCTTTCCTCACCAAAATCTGGTTGCACGTACACACCTGATCTATCGCCACATGAAGGTTACCGATGAAGAAATTCTTTTTGATTGAAGATCTTGAATATGTTATGGAATTGTCGCTAGCGTCGATTCTTAAAAACTTTTGTGTCCACCTTGCGGTCGATCCTTTCCAAGAAGGGACAATAGATTCTATTCGCTTGGGCAGTTCGTGGATTTGGAGGATTATCATCGAGTTCCATACGCGGGGCCAGCAGGGGCAGTGAACCGCTCTCTTCCGTGTTCCGTTAGAAGAGAAACGGGCTTATTGGACACCAGCCGAAAGTAACAGCCATTCGAGTTCATTATATCACGCCATTTCTCCGCGAAGAAAGTCCTGAGGTAACCAGCCTCCTTCCTATTGCGTTTTTTTTTTTTTTTTTTTTCTAATAAAATTCCTCTTGAAATAACAACACTACTTACGGTAGGTAACGGTCACATTGATTTCAAAGACATAAAGCAGCATTTGTATTACAAGGTGTGGGAAACTCTACAATCCGACTCAGTTCAATCGATGTCCTTCCCGCTCTCTCAGGTTCGGGGGTCCGACGCTCAGCGCGCTACTGAGCACAAGCGCGCTGAAGCTCGTCTATTTCTCCCGAGATCGGCCCATCGCCGGCCGACTCGGGAGGCCCCTCGGAACTTCTCCTGGCAGCTGCAATAGCTCGTTACTCCGTGTATTAACACCAGTTGTTTTCGCTCTATTTCCGCCGATCCGGAAATTCTCGCTGACACTTCAGACGGGATTTCCGAGGAGGAAATAGCAATTTCACGAGGGGTCGATACTTGACAATTCAAGATTAGAAGCCAGGGAAGTTCCCTGAGGGAACCACCCCTTGGTATCAACACGGCTGCAGAAAACCTTACCCAACACGACCCTTCGTGCATGTTAAGTCAGTTTTCTCCTGTTCATTCCGAGGATCTGCCGGACTTAGAATGCCCCGACACTTCGGGAAATCCTAAGGAACCCTGATCCTCCACTTCTGCAGCTGGAGCAGCAGAAATTCTCGGGATTGAAATCAACCTGATTCACGTGATTTTACAAATTGTTGCCAGAGGACGCCACATTAATGTCGAAAGATTCAACACTTTCTGGTGGTAAACAGCCACCCATTTAGTTGAAGTATGTCCGTGGTACAGTATGCCCATCCCTGTACACGAACTGTTGATTTATGGCCCGACCATTGTAAAATCCTGCATTCTGCTCATTGGTCCTGGTCTGCCATGAACAGTTCGTTTAAAACGAATTACACAAATATCTCCAGAACGTGTTCGCGTACAACAAATTTGACTGATTCACTCAACCGATTATTGGTTTCCTCTTATCCTTGTGTTTCCACTTTGAGGATGTCCAATCCCTCACGTTCTAAAGACATGTCCGAAGAAGCCCTCAGCTTACTTGATGATGCAGCTAAATCTAAATCATTGAATGAAGATGCATCCAGTTATGACTGAGTTTTGGCCGCTTTGCTTCCGAAACAATACCAATACCAATACCAATAGCCTCAGAAACAATACCTAACAGACAAATTTTCATACCGGTTCAAATATTCAACCCGCGTCACGAAAACGTGGTGTGACTTTCCACAGATAAACCAAAGTGGATTGTTTCCGTTTGTTTAAAGCGAATGAATTTTCTAACAGTATCACTAAACGGTTCAAAGCTGCTCTTGAAAACAGAACTGGTGTTGTGCTTGAAAACAGGGCCCTGGTGTTGTGCTTCTTTTCCGCCACCCGGTTTTATTCCACGTCAGCGACCTTCAGTGGCCGATTCTGGTCAAAAGCACCTCGTACTTTCTATAGGGATGTCCAATTTCATGCTTATTCAGTTGGTCTATGCTCCAGAGATACACGCAGCGACCTCAAGAACGTATTTATTATCAAGCAAGTGCATATTTGAAATCAGTTTCCTATTATATTCGTTCTTTAAAAAAAAATAAAAAATAAAATTATAAAGATAGGAGTTTTGAGAAATTTAATGAAAGTTTAAGTATTCTCAGAAAAAGTATTTTCACCCATCAACGTCAAATTTTAAAATAGAACCCACGCTTCTCGTTAAGTTCACTTGCGCAAGGGTTCGTTCCTCTCCAGTGCTTATCATCAATATCAAGTCAACAGGTTGTTTTGTGCTCGGGCAACGGAAAGGCATTTTAAACGAGCCCGTTACGGTTTGGTAGCCACGATAGTCTTATCGAGGACGACGATGCGCCTGAGTGACGGTCTGTTCGTCTGTTTTGCTCAGCAGATTGAGCGTCGACGCGTATATTATACGCCTTTCGATTTTGTACCATTATTTAGGTCGATGATGGGAGTCAATTTCTGGAGCCCACTCGGTTTGAAATGAATTTCTTACATGTCGTGTTGGCTATGGAATGTTCCAATAATAGCCGACACAATTTTTGGCTAGTATGCGAAAAAGGGCATTTGTGCGACGTTTGATGACGCAGAAAAAAAACTCATACGGCAGAGGGTTACTGTAGGGCCAGGCCGTCTTTAGCGACATTTCCCTTGAGGCAGCTGCAACAGTTGATGCGAGCCCAGGGCGAACTGATACCAGCCACGACATATCGTGTTGGGTATCAGAATCCCTTCGGTTCCCTACCGAAGATCCAGCACCACCACAGTATCCTGACATATCTGTTAAGCCTGGCGAGTGTGGGTATTCCTTATTTGTGGCAGCATCTTCTGCTTAGTCTGCAGACTACGGCGCCTCGTACGATGCCTTAGTAAGAAATGTACCCACACTCCCTTCCTCTTCCTCCACAACAGAAATTGGCGAAATTGTGGGTTTACGCCACTGGCCCTCCGCTAAACGTACAACACAAAATTTGAGGAATTTAAATTCAAATTTAGGATCTTAAATTTATGTAGGCACACCTCCATCACCCGCGGCAGGGAGTATCCCACAGTTACTACTGGTCTCTTTTTTGCCAAGACCTTCTTCGACCAGGTTTCATTTGAAAGCCAGTCGGACCGCTTGAACCCTGAACCACCTTACCGTGACTAAAACGTATCAGCTTCGCTAGTTGTTTAATTAACCGCCGACCAACAGGTACCTACGGGAGGAAGTTCTCACGCGTAGGAAATGTTGAGACGCGCCCAAACCACAAGTGTCTTCTCAGTTGAGAATGAAGTGAAAGTTGTCAGGGGGAGATCGAGGCCTAACATAGCATTTCACTCACCGAGAAGGTCGTTGATAAATTCCAATACCAGGTTTAGACCTGGTCGTGCCGCACATATTGATTCGCTGCAACTACAACCCCCTCCCAGTCCTGCCGTTTTACAAGGAAAGTTTTTCTTCTTTCTGGATTTTCTCTGTCGTTTTAGCACAATTTCACGGTGACTTGCAACTCAGTTCAAGGCACTCTATGGAGGTCAACATTTTGGATTTGCCTCAAAATGTATCCTTTAATGTTTCATGTTGTGTAAATTCTAGAAAATATCCGCCCGGTTGTTCTTGACAGTAGGATTTTATAAAAACAATTTTGACAAAATACTCGGATCCGCTCTTAGTTGATTATACATGTAAATTTTCCTAATTTTTTATCCAATAGCGAAATTATGTTGCCTTTTCACCTGAAAAACACCAAGTCTTGGTAAAAATAGGAAATATGCCCTCTTGAGGAAAATCTCGAGACAAGCCCTAATCGCCCCAAATATTTTGCTAATCCCTCAGAATGCTTATGAAACACAGGAAGTATTAGAAGTACGAAGAATTTCAAATCGTAAAAACATCCAAAAACAGCAGCTGTATAATTGTACAATATTACATTTTATGGAGCCAGTTGATAGATAAAAAGTGCAAATGAGTCACTCAGTCAGACGAGATCCTTCCTTGAATCAAGCTTGGGATTTTGCCTTTGATACTCCAAGGTTTTTTCCTTTGAGACTCCAATATGTAGCCATCGTGCTTTCGCCTCCACACACCTTCTGTGTTGCTTCAGTTACCAGTTTAATGCATCTTTCCACTGCCTGTGTGTGACACGGTAAAACTCTGGAGCTCTTCATCTGTTAAGGCAAGGCACATTGATTTGGTCAGCGGAGGTTCCACGACGGGATCAAGTGCTTCTAAGTCAAAGAGTTCGGTGTAGTCATCTGCTTCAAAGTTTATTTGTTGGCACCTTGAAGCTCCTTGGCGTCATGTCGGGGTCTGTTGGCTCGCTGGATTATTTGAACCGCTCTTTGTTTTACTTCAGAATTACTGTCCATCAGTAAATTTTCTGGGTGAGCCCCAAAACCGTTGTACATTGGATGACTGGATCAATCACACTCTTGAGTCCGCTGGGGAGGTATCTTGAGAAGGTTATCATCTTGAACAAATATTTGGACTCTTCCTTGAATGATGGATTCATTTTTATGGTGAACCACACCAGGGCGTAAACTTTCATAATGTATTCAACCAAAGTCTTGACGAATCTGAAGGATTCATTGATTCATCTGAGCTGAAACTTGTATCAGGGACAGTTGAATCAAAGAATCAAGAACTTTTATTTGCAGTGGTCGAATTATAGACATTTCAAACGTCGGGAAACGGGTAATACTCAATTACATTACATAGGGAGGTACACATTGTTAGTCCAAACAGTTGGTGACACAGCACAATGAAACCGCACCACAAGCTGGACCGCGGCACTGAAAATCCCACACAATTCCAAAAAACTCGTCTAGCGAGTACAGCTCTGCCCTAATGAGATGAACTTTTATGACCTTAGTGAAAGACTTAATAGGCAGCTCTTGAATATTTTGGGGTAGGGCATTATACAGACGAGAGCCTACTTGGTCATTTTTCTGAGCTATACTTAGGCTGGAATCGCTACGTTTCTACGGGATCGGGTGTCGTGCTGATGAACATCGGAAACCACGGCAAGGAGCGATATGTTTACTTTAATCAGATTCAAAACTGCCAAGGCATATGCACTAGGTAATGTAAGGAGACCAAGGCGAGCAAACGAACCCCTACAACTCTCATTCCATGAGAGTTTGGCCAAGATTCTGATGGCACGTTTTTGTTGTTTAAATAATATTATGTCAATTGCATGACTACTGTTTCCCCATGCTACGATACAATAAGTTGCTCTGCTGGCAAAGCAAACATGGTAGACAGAACGCAGGACCTCATCAGAAACGACGCTCTTCAACCTTCCAAGCATAAAAATAGAAGATGATAATTTGGGGGACAACGCCTCAACATGGGCCTTCCAGGAAAGTCGGTTATCCACCGTCAAACCCAGGAAATTAACTGCCTGGAAATTGAACTGCTCGAAGGGCTTTCTTGTTGTCTGGTTAAATCCATTTTTTGCGGATGATTGTACGCTGGAGACTCACAGAAGCAGCAGTATCAACGGACCCGATTGACATTTTCCTTTCATTGCGCTTGTAAATTAGACTGAAGAGAAAAAATTCACTTGGTTATGACTTGGTCACCTGACCACTCTGCGGCTTGTCCCGATGACTTTTATATGAGAAAGATGAAAATACAACACTTTGCTCTCTTGAAAACTATCCGGAAAACTGATTTGTATTTCTTACAATCGAAAATCAACTGTTGATTGTTGGTTATAATAACTATTGGGAACAAAGTGGTTGTATGCCGATGGTGCAGAGGTCTAATCCAATGAGTTGGTTTAGGGAGAGAGAACGACTCCTCTGCTGGTTTGAATACTAAATTGTTTATTTACATAAACAATTGTATAGCGTGGGGACCGGTTTCGAGCAACTAAGCTCATCTACAGCCCAGACTCATGAGCCTCCCAGAACATGAGCTGAGTTTCTCGAAACCGGTCCCCACGCTATAATTGTTTATGTAACTAAAAAATTTAGTATTCAAACCAGCAGAGGAGTTGTTCTCTCTCCCTAAACCAATAAGGGCCACGCCAACGTACATGACTCGATGGAGTAGTTGAAGATGCTCTAAAACCCTTTTTTCTCCGGTATTCTTAACCTTACTTCTTTGCTAAATCCGCCTTGGTAGTTAGAAACGGGAGCCATGTCGGTCACCCTTTGTACTTGGGATCGGAAAAACCTTAGTCGGCGAAGGTGGTATGTTTCTCCAAGATGAGTTGCTGACTGTGAGAAGTGGGGAGGAATGCGGGCACTCGCCCATTGTGTTCTCCATCTCCGGCCCTTTTATCCGAAGGAATTCCCTCCTCGTCCCCCAACACTCCTCCGACTCCTGGCCTTCATTTTATTACGTCTTTTACACGCTTTTTACAGCCCAGCTAACAAAAGACGGTCTTACCGCGATGTACTCGAAGCATCTGAGCCGGCAACAAACTCTATGGGTATACAACTCGACTGTTGGAAGTTATTTTAGCATCTACCAGGAATTGTCGATTGCTCCTAACGGTCCTCCAAGGTGGTCCCCTCGACAAAAACTTTGCGGGCACAACTAGATGGTAAACCGAGTATTTCGTTAAAATGTCAGATGTTTTGAAAAATTCCTACTGCCCATAACGGCTAGGACGGCGGATGGACATTTCGTTTTTGGAATCTAGACATCTTGAAACTTATTATGTCAAATGTTGAGGCTGATCAACATTTTCGACCCTCGTCGCGAATACATAGGTGTATTATTCCATGAATAATAAACCAAAATTAATCTAGGACCCACTTACATCGATTCTGCATCCAAAATGACTTAGAAAACGACACCCCCCTTGTTGTAAAATCTGACTGAAGAACTGCGAAACAACTACCTACCTGCTATTTGTACCGAGTAATTTGTCGATATTTAATTTGATTTTAAAAAAGCCTATACCACGGACCTACCAAGCAGTTATTTTTCCATAAATAATAATTAGGTAGGCATCTAATATTTTTACTACGTTTACTACTAATAAAGTGGCTGCTCTCTACAGTAGAGAGCAAAATATAGTTGGTAGTAACTACTAACTATATTTTGCTACTGATGGTGCATTCATTAAACTTCTGTGAAAGTGGTGAAAACGACTCGTCCCAGATTTGATCGAATTAGGATTGTGAATGAATCGTACTCACTGGTGAAATCCGAAATGATCGATCATTAGAAACCGTTCAGAACTTTCAAGAAGTTTTAAATGTTCCAGGCGGTGTAGATCAGGTCAAGTACGGTGGAACGGTAGAAATTACTTTGAGAGGTTACTTAAATTTAAAACAGTTATGAAAATAGTTATTATGTTCACTTTAATACAGAACCAGGACTAATAGTTTTTAGTTCATAATTAAAGAAGTGTGTTTTGCTTTATAATCCACAATAAGCTTCATGATGTTTAAATTCCTAAAATGAAATATCCCTCTGCCGTCCAGGCCGTTTTGAACCGTTTTTTTTTTTTTTTTTTTTCTTCTTTTTTTTTAATTTGAAATTTTGACAAATTACTCGGTTCTCCATATAGTTTTCTCCGCAAGGTTGAAATGAAAAGGTTTATTTGTAAAAGCCTTCCGGCGATACAAGGACGAAACAAAACTGTAATACAGGTAAATAAATAACTACAATAACCCAAGGTAAATCACTTCAATAATACAAGAAAAATCACTATTATAATACAGGGTAAATCGCTACAATAGGTATTAACTATTAAAACAAATTCGCAAAACTTAGTAACTCACTCAAGTATAATTTGTACAAACACTCTTCATTAAGGAAAAAAGTTCTTGTTCTAATACAGTTCACTAAGAAGCAGTACATCTTACAAGCTAATAAATCACTGAAAGAGAACAAGGAGGCCAAGTGAGGCGTTTAGTATCAAAACCAGCTCGTTCCATAAATTTCCGAAAATCACTTTTTCTTTTTTTTTCTTTTTTTCAAGTCCAACACCCGTTTTACAACCCCCTAGAACGGTTTCCACCAAATCCAGCTCCTTCCCATTGAAAAAACGGCCTCAAAAACGCAGTTCCCGTCAAACTCAGCTCGTTCCAAGCTTAGATGAACCACCGCTAGTGGCGCAACTGGTTGCGGTTGAGTGATCCCCGCTCTGCTGTTGTCGAGAATTATTTTTTAGAATTCCAATATTGAACAAAACGATTGTCAGTTAAAAAAATTAAAATCCTCATTTTTTTGTAATGAATGTGTTCCATTTTATGCCCTTCTACTGCAAAAATAGTACCTACCTATTTTTATCATGACTGTGATATTTAGAAAGCAAGTGGATACTTCTTGGAAGCAACACACTGCACAAATAGCAGTTTTTCAGGTGAAAACACTGATTTCTAGGTCGACACTTGGAAAAAAACCAGCTCGTTCCAAGATTCAAGTTGAATTTAAAAATATGTACAAAGCCTTATTTCTAATGAAATGTATTGTAGAGCAATCTTAGGCCTCCATTCTTTAAAACATGCCTAATCCATTCATCTAAATCAAGATGCATAGACGTCAGACGTTTTTCGTCTCTCCTGTAAAATGTTCAAAAATGGAACCAGCTGGTTTTGATACTAAACGCCTCAAATCATTGTGGGACAATTCACTGAGGAGAAAAAAAAAGAAAACCGTTCACCGCGAACCACAGGAAAGTCACAGATGAAATGGAAGATTGAATTTTCCGCCTCCAAATTTCACATCGGACACTCTTCGGTATTATTGAATTTGGCATCAAAGCCTGGAGTGCACAGTCTGGCCAAATGATTCCCTGTCAGCCTTGCTTGAGCCAGGAGTCTCTTATCTGAATGCCCAGATCAGAGTTCAAATAAAAAGTAACTCATCTTCTGCTGGCGAGTAAATCCTGCAGACGCTCCTGTCATTATTTTTTCCAAAACGAGTCAATACTTTTTTACGATGCGAGTCAGGTTGAAGTCGATGAAGTTCTTAGATACTCAGGCTTGACCTTCGTCATATTTAGTGAAGGTAACCGACATTTGGGAACCAGTCTCCGCAAGGTTCTCTACCCGATCGTACCAACCCAAGTGGGTCTGTAGGGCTAAAATGGGGCTAGAGGAGGGGTTTTGAAGGATTTAGGGTATGGGGTCGACTAGGTCGTCGTTTTCGAAGTATTTTGGAACGTAGAATCCTTGCAAAATGTATACCAAATAAGAATAATAAACCCATGAGTGTGCAGCGTTGTCCGCCATGTAACAGAATAATTTGATCAATTCCGTGATTTCACTTACTGGAATTTTTTAATACAGTGGAACCTCGATAAGCGGGATCGCGGGGGACCTCCTAAAAATTACCACTTATGGAGGTTTCCCGATAACCCAAGTTCCCACTTAAAGAGGTTGTTTGGGCTCTCGTCCCACTAAACCAAGTTTTGTGGGGGAAAGAAGAACAACGAAGAAATAAAGAAAAAAAAATCATGATAGGGACAATCGCCAATGCAGAACTGAGGGCCAGATTAACTGAGTGAGAGTTTGTTTGTTTGATGTTTGACCATTGTAATTGAGAATAAATCCCACACATCCCACTTAAACAAGTTCGGAGAGGGAAGAGTCCCACTCACAGAAGCTGGGAGTCCCACTAGCAGAAGTTACGAGAGACCGAGTCCCACTCATGGAAGTTTGGCGCTTGGAAAGCGAATCCCATTTAACCAAGTTCCACTCGGCCCACTAAAGGAAGTTTTCACCCCAAAAATGCTCATTCCTTGAGATTTGTCCCTCTCATCGAGATTTCCCACTTATCCAAGTCCCGCTTATCCAGGTTTGACTGTAACTGAATAGGTAGTTGGAAATTTAAAGTAAATTAATTCAGTAATTTGTAGTACCTGGCAGGTATGGCAGCTGTTAACTTGTGATTTATCTCTACTTTCTGTCTGTTTTGGGTGTGTGACTGCAAATTTCATAGTGAAGAGACACATATTTTAGTTCAAAAAAAGTGAAGGGAGTTTGGAAATCAAGATTCTTGATGACAACTAAGCGGAAGCGGAAGCTGAAGTACCTAAGGAATTTCGTATCTGGATACAAAAGACAACGGCCTCTTGACATAAAAGACGCTCCTCAGACAAGCCAACCTATCCTGATTATCATCACCGCGTCAATAGTCTTTCGTTCTTGAAGGTGACAACTTGGAGGAACTTGAAGGTCAATACTCGCCCAATAGGATCTACCGAGCTCAAGAAAATCACGCGTATTCGGCTCTTCATGCCGCACGTCACTTTAGCGCAATCCACTTCTCTGAAAATTAGTGGGTCCGGCTCTGTTTCTGCAGTAAAATCATTATGGTAGTGGCTATAGTCTCTTCACGAACTGCAATTACATAATAATTGGCTGAACAATGAGTATCCGCAGGAAAAAGAGATTCCGGTTCCGCTGCCGATCTCATTGAAGCAGCTTTCAGTTGGCGATGAAATATGATCGAGGAGTAAACGTTAGCTCACTAAAAAATACACCTTTTTTCGATTTATATTTATTTAAAAAAAATACTACCTATTGTTTTAAAGTGAAGATAACAATAACGATTTACGGTTTATATTAACCACGAATTTCCTTCACGGTTCATTTCCCACTGGCATGTGTATGACGTCCCTCCAGGCTAATCAGCACATTCGGTTTGGTTCGGTCAGTAGCGGCCGCACGAGCAAATTGACGGGGGAAAACCCTCCATCTCGTCGCTACTAAGAACCAGTTGAATCTTCTTTTTACTTCGTGCATTCAAGATAGTTTATCTCGTCTCAGTCGAGAAAGATCACGGCCCCCTCGAGGTCTTCAGTACTCTCAACAGACTTTGGACTGTATCATTTACGTAGGTCGTGAATAGAACTCGAAGGATCTCGACTATTGAAAACTGCGGAGGAATTAAATTCCTGAAAATGCCATTGAAATTTCCCCACCTTTCCCCTTTTTTGGTTTATTGTTCTTAATAATTGACCTGTTTTCGCGAGGGGGGTCAAACACTTTGATTGGCCTTAATATTTGTCATTATACGTTTCATTTCTTCTTAAAATGTTGAGCGTTTTTCCATTTACTTGATTTTAAGAACACTTGAAACTGGCAACTTCCGTGTGTGACAGGTCTAGGGAGATCGAAATTCAATTGACGTTGAACTGATCAATTTGAATAAGTACTTAACGAAAACTTGTGGCATTAACTGGATGGAGGTGTTCATTAGAGTCTTACTGATAGCATAAATTTTTGAAAGAATTTTTGGAATAAACATTCTAGGCAGCACCATAATTTTATAATGACTCCTTTTATAATTTTATAATGACTCCTCATAGCGCGGACTTCAAAAAGAAAATGACCGTCAAGGCCGTTTTGGGCAGTAGGATTGTTTTCCTTTTTTAATCTCAAATTTAAAATACTATGTTCTCCATCTAGTTGGGTCCGCAAGGCCTCATCGCCCAAACCCGTGGGGCTAAACAGGGGCTACGGGAGGGCTTTTTGATGGTTTTTGACTATGGGGTTGAGCCATGGCCGTGTCGTTTTCGATGAATTTCACTTTGGGATCTATGGAGCTTTCATGGAGCTACAAATGGGGCTTTTGAAGGACGCCTAGGGGTCGAATGTGGTTTTGTTTTCCGAATAATACACATATCCAAATAATAATTTAAACGCAGAATCTATATTTTGGGGTTCCACATCTCTTCAAATATTGTACTGGAATTCGCTTTTTTAAACTTTTTATATTAGGTAGTAGTGGAGTACAAGTAGTTTACGCTCAAATAAAAACAATTTTTTAAATCATTTTTGCGCAATCTTTATCTACGAAATAATCAAAACCCTTGTGTAAAAATAGCAGCGTTTTTTAGCCTAGAGAGCTTTCATTTGAGACCGTGTGGCTTCACTTGGGGGTTAGAGGCTTCGATGTTGGCACCATTCTTATCCACCAGACCTTGCTTGACATTTGTTCTAACGTAGGCCTACTAGGCAGCCTGGCTTGGTTTCAACTACGATGCTGACGTTACTGGCGAAACCCAAACACCGGTCATATACCAATGGAGGTTGTCATGTCCGCAGTAGGGGCGTAAGCTAGTAATAAGGGGCGTAAGCTAGTAATAAGGGGCGTAAGCTAGTAAAGCTAGGTACACTATACTTGATTCATGGTCAATGTATCAACGATTGGCAGATAGGGTGCTATCTAACAGTTGACACTCACAGAACGAGCTGACAAAACATACATAATGGTTATATGGAACTGGGTCACAAAGAACTCCACAATTGTAACTGAGGAAGTACCTTGTTTCATTCGTCATGACCCCCAACTGAGGCAATTCAGCTGGTTGGTTCATAATAGACAAATGAGGTCAGAAATAAGGCGATCTCACAGATTCTCTTCGAGTCAACGAGATAAGCCGATAAAAATTTTATTGAGATGCAGAGTACGCATCCTGATACCAAGAAACGACCTCTACATTTATCATCTCTGTGATCCCTAAAATCGATAATATGGGAATGATAATTTTGACAAATTTACACAATAGGTAATTCAATATAATATATCAGGGCTTTCCAAACTGTGGTCTGTGTGCCCTCTGAGGGACTTCAAACAAAAATAAAAGTAGAGTGAATAAATTCAGTAATTGTAATTTTTTTTTACCCACAAATTCATTTTGCTGCAGTTGAAAAAAGTAAATAAATAAAATAATAACAATTAATACCCACTGAAAACAAAGTAGATGAAATAATTCTTCTTTTCAATTTTGCCTTTTTGCGTTTCCTTCTTCGTATAAAAATAAACAAATCAGTACCAATCTAAGTTGATGCTCGTTAAATCCATCCTCAATCCACTCCATCCACTTCATTTTTAGCACGTGGAACACTCTTTACACTAGCTTAAAGAGTTGGGCGCCTGCAGTGAAATGTAACGACACCACTCCACAGACATAGAAGAATGGCTGCAAAGCATTTTCTCCACACAATCCCCCAGATGGCGGTCCATCACCCCATCCTCATTACGGATCATCTGGAAGGAGCCTGAAAGGCCTTTTGCTCATATTTCGAAAACTAAGCGTTTCTCGTGGAAACACGCTATTGGCAAAATTAAAGGAAATAGAATTTCCTACAAAATGCATATACTACAGTTGACGATCAGAACAATAGTAAGGCTTCTAGAGTGCGCTGAAAAAGGCCACTTTTAGCTATTTGCCAAAAACTAGTACAACCCCAATTTCACTTACTTAAGCCAATTTTTTAGTACACACTACAAATTTAGTGTAATGTATGTAAATCAATAATTGTCAATTATTAGGGTAAAGTGCCCTAATATGGCATACAAAAAGATGTTCCGTCATAAAACCTATAAAAAACGTGATGTATTGTTGAAAATTGTTTACAATGCTAGGTATACTATCCCTCTACCACTTCCCATCGCTGAATTTCCTCGAAAGTGTCTAATCGCTGGTGGAACACCGATTTAAGAAAAAAGGTCGTGTTCATGCTTTGAAAAAAAGGTTGCCTAATATGGCATACAAGGGGTTAAAAACCAAATTAAAAATATGGCATCGTCGTTTTTGGCTCTTTCCCCATCTGTTTATTACAAAAGAAATGGATGAAAATTCGTTTGACCTGCTTGGTGAAAGAATAAACAACGAAAACCTAATACATAACTTCAATATGGCATAATATGCCATATTAGGCGTCCACAAATATGCCATATTAGGGAATGTTTCCTTGTAGACTTCACACAACCTGCTATCTGTTGAATGACCCACCCCTGTCGGCTACCAGGTGAAAATCTACTCGTTGATGGGTTTCCTGGTAGAGTGCAGAGCGCTAGTGTCCCCAAAACCTCACTATGCCATATTAGGGCACTTTACCCAATTGAGGGATAAATCTGTTTACGGGTGTGAGTGACGCGATATCATCGAAACTTGTCCAACTGGAATCAGTCGCTGAGGTTTGTCTCGCTGGTGGACAATGCCCTCAATTTTTATGCCTACCTAAGTTTTACGGCTCGGCTTGTCCCACGTTTAAAAAAATCTCTGGCGCCTGGTAGCTCAAGCATTTTTACAGCGCTTTTCTGTTATAACAGCCGCCCAAATCAGCCCTTCGAATAGAAAGAGGTTAACGAGCTATAAGGGCTATAAGAATCATTCGACCTCATTCTCCTCGCATCATTAATGTTCCGCGTCCCTACATACATCACTGTCATCCTCGAACCCTCGGGGCGTCTTGCAGCCAAACACAATTCCATACCTCCGTGAAAAAATAACAATCTTGAATAATTCATGAATGTGCTGGACAAAGGATGTCAAAGATTGATCCAGGGATCCGCTGTCCAGGTGGGTTTTCATTTACTTACCACGATAGCCAAAGATGAAAAACCAAGGTTGTAACCTGGTGTTCAAATGGTAGAAAAAGTTAACTGTGTTGTTGGTTTTTCATCTAGGTACCGAACATAATATGATATGAAGCCTGCCGCAGGTTTGCAATACGGCTAGTTTTCGTTTGTAACCCCCTTAACACCCAAAAGCGCGAAAAAATTGTTAGCAATTTTTTGCTACTTCAAATTCTACGGTCCTTTTAAATTTATGACGATTGCTATGTCATTCTCGGCTTTGCAATAGAAAACTGATTGATTGTGATTGAAATTGAGGGATCTAAAAATCATGACCGATGATTTCTGAACCCAACACTAGAAACTTTATTTTTCTTATCGTGGGAAGCTGCGTTTGGTCTCATTTGTCGCAGACCATTAGTAGGAAAGGGGTTAAGTAGGGCACGACGATAAGTATGATTCTGGGTGCCTCTGTGCGAGTCGTAACCCCCCCCCCCCCCCCCACTAGATTAAAAACGTTTTGTACCCAAGTATGATTATAACATTCATGAACACAGGTTCTGTTATACTTTTTATGTTGAACCTATCGTTTCGTAATCAGAATCAGAAGCGTTTTATTTGCCGTATTACACAGTGCTTTTGACAATGGTCACATGTTAATTAAAATTAGCCCGAATTAAATGTTTATGGTAAATTGAATGAGTTAAGGGCTTGTACACGTTACGGATGCTTCACTGAATTGATGTTGAGAAAAAAGTCATCTAATGAGTACGGCACCATTTGTGACAGTGGGGTTTTACTAAAAAATTTTACTGAGAGAAAAAATATTCAACTTTTTTTTTTTACTGTTCAGCCGTAATTTTCTTTCATAGTTTTTGAAAGTTTTGCAAAATGTACTCACCATTATTACCTATTTTATGTTAGACACCAAACCTTGCACGAGGCCCCGATCAGCGGACCGACTACCTTGTTATTATCCCAGTCGAATTGGTAATATCTATAATGGTTATGTTCCAGGTGACGTAAGAAATGAAGATCTGTTGCTCAGATGTTCGCTCGTAACTTCGTTCATCGTCCCGGGTGAATGCTGGAATCCAATTTATACGATCCAAACCTCAGGCATAATGAAAAATATGCAAGAAGGCGAACCCACGATCACTCAGTCGCACAATGTTTTCGTGATCGAAAGCGACTTCGCCTCGCCGAAGAAAACTACCTTGCAAACGAACCCTTTCCTCCAGGACGACGAGACCATCTTGTCCCTCAACAATCAAGTCAACGAGAAGAAATACGAACACCTGATCGGCTCCCCCAAACGCCAGACGGATTCCCGGGTCGACATAATCACCTCGCCTTTGACGGCTGGGTTGGCCAACGACTTTCAGGAATACGGCGAATCGGATGAATCCCGGAATGAGGACAGCGCCGAAGAACCGGCAACACCTGAGTATGTCGAGCATCCTGAAGAGCGTGAGTTGGACTTGGAGGCAACGAGGGACAGCGGGATGGAATCTGCTGCGTCCAGTTGGGACCGAACTATGGCCGAGGTACAAGAAATCGTATGAATCTATGAATTTATCATGATTTACAGAACATCACTGTCTTCCGCCATCAAGCTTTCCACTACCATAAAGTTGGACTAATTGAGAAATTTTTAACATTATAACTGTATTTTAGGTACTACAAACAATTATTTTTAACCTGCTTAAATTTTTTGGGGGGTAGAAGACCTCTGAGCTTCATTTCAGCGGTTTAGAAATTGAAATCCCTTGTTGAGATTTATAAGTCTTCACTCTTATAGAAGTTATTTATTAATAAAAATCTTATCACATTCAGTCAATACTACCCATCGATGTAGTAAACTAACACATCGATGATACTACCACATTTCCACATCTTCTAGGTTAGGTAGGTACATCATCACTGAGCGATTTTGACTCATTTTTAGGACCTTTCCTGTTAGCTGCCCGCCACGCTCCATCTTTCTTTGTGTATGTTTAATTTGTTGCTTTGACAGTCCTTGTTTATGTTTCATTAATTTTCATTATTATTGCATGACGTTTTATTAGAATATTTTCACCCAAAACATTGTAATTTATTTTCCCTTGCATATTCATCATTGGCAGGCAGTGGTGGGCACATAGGTAACAGGAAAGATACAGCGTGGCGGCCAGCTAACAGGAAAGGTTCAATTTTTAAGTCCAAACGTTTGAAAGATCAAATTGACTGTCACAGTGCATTTCTTACATTTAAAATGTCTTTACTTTGGCACATGAAATCGAAAATATCACAATGTGAACAAATTTAGTGAAACCAGCAAAATTTTATGGTTATAAAAACGTTAAATTTAATGGTTTATAAAAACGCTGCAAATTTTACACTAGGGTTTATTATTCTTCGATATCGGTTACTTGTGCATAAATTTAATTCTGTGTCAATGAACAAAATTTTAGAAAAAATTTTTTTTGTTTTTTACTTGAAAAATATTTGACATCCTGGGATCCTTCAAAATTCTTCTTGTAGCCCCATGAAAGCCATAATATGGTAATATCTATATTATAGATCGCAACAGTAAAATCAGATCGTTCCAGGACCCCCAAAAATGATTTCTACGTCCAAAAAAACTCCGAAAACGACACCTAACTCGATCCCATAGCCAAAAGCCTTTAACAAAAACCTCCCGTAGCCCCATTTTAGCCCCATAGCGCCGCACGGGTTTGGGCGATCGGGCTGAAAAACTTGCGGGCACAACTAGATGGTAAACCGAGTAGGTATCTTGTCAAAATTTCAGATTTAAAAAAAAATTCATACTGCTCAAAACGCCCCGGACGGCGGACGGTCATTTAGGTTTCGCAATCTAGACCTCTTGAAACGGATAATGTAAAATTTTGAGGCCGATCGGAGTCGTCGACCTCCGTCGCGAAAACATAAGTGTATTATTCCAAAAATAATAAAACAAAAAACCACCCTTTGGCTAAAACATCAATCAAAATAAAATTTCGGTTGGAGTACTTTCTTTTGTACGGCCGGACCATTTTCCTGTAATAAAAATGCCGAAAATTGTGGGAAAAATAAATTCTCAAATGCCCACTGAACTTGTTCTCAATTTGCCCCTTTTACAAAAAATGATATGGCGAGGCCATTTCTGGACCAAATTACCTACTTCAGATTTTGACAGGATCCTCACAGGACATTGCTTCAAACAATAATTGTCTGTACAATTATTGTACAGAAGAACTTACTTTTAGATAGTAGGTACGCCGGTCAGGTTGGAGACAAAAGTATGACCACCTTCTCGAAAAACTTGGATAAACCGAAAAATTTTGAACTGCTGCCATAATTCGGTGTTATCCAAAGATATATACCTTTTTTTATCTGTGGTATATATCTTTGGTGGTATCAGATAACAACTGATACGGGCGCTTATCGCTTTGGCCTATGATTGGAGCGACTGCTAAATTTTCGATCGATGCTATAAGATGCTTTTAGCCTTTTTAATGATTTATTATTTTATTTTTATTTTTTATTACTTTTTTTTTCGAAAAAAGTTGATTTCTCAAATAAACTTACGTTTCTCAAAGAACCCACTTTACGGTACCAGAATTAGTATGTTTTTCATTCGTTTTCGATCATTTGGGCCTGATTTCACCAAGGTGGAAACCCAACTTTTAACGCTATAACGGCGATTTAATCAGTGGCGAAGGCAACTAAAACCGTCGCTTTAACGTTGGATTGGTTAGTTATAGCTAGTGATGGGAGAAGTCGCTCCCTAAAAGGACTGGGACTGGATTCGCTCACTCCCGAGAAAGAGCGACTCCTTTTGACTCACTCACTCCTTCGCTCCCCCCACCCAACCCTTTTCCCAGTTTGGTCAATAACTCAACTCCTAACATACCAGTCCCACGCCCCCCTCAATCACAAATTGTCTCGTTTCGCTCTTTCGCTCAGTTTGGGCCAATAGGGTTCATTATATTCGACTCCTTCTCAACTCCAACCACACCCACCTTCCTGTCCAACTCCCTTCTTTATCAAAAATCGACTCTTCTCGCTCTTTCGCTCGTTTTGGGCCAATAGGGATCATTGTGATATATTGACAACTCCCAACATACCTGCCAGTCCCACGCCCCCCTCAATCACAAATTGTCTCGTTTCGCTCTTTCGCTCAGTTTGGGCCAATAGGGTTCATTATATTCGACTCCTTCTCAACTCCAACCACACCCACCTTCCTGTCCAACTCCCTTCTTTATCAAAAATCGACTCTTCTCGCTCTTTCGCTCGTTTTGGGCCAATAGGGATCATTGTGATATATTGACAACTCCCAACATACCTGCCAGTCCCACGCCCCCCTCAATCACTAATTGTCTCGTTTCGCTCTTTCGCTCAGTTTGGGCCAATAGGGTTCGTTATATTCGACTCCTTCTCAACTCCAACCACACCCACCTTCCTGTCCAACTCCCTTCTTTATCAAAAATCGACTCTTCTCGCTCTTTCGCTCGTTTTGGGCCAATACGGATCATTGTGATATATTGACAACTCCCAACATACCTGCCAGTCCCGCTCCCCTCTCTATCAAAAAGGAGCGATGACACGTTTGCTTTCGACCACTCCAACTCCTCTCAACTGCTGACATACCAGTCCCATTCCCCCTCTGTCAAAAATCGTCTCTTCATATCCGACCACTGTGGCGCGCCGCAACTTTCAAACAACTTTTCGGAAAGCATTTCAATTTGTAATAATTCAAGGTTACAATAATTGTAATTATTTTTATTGTTGGTAAAAAACTTAGTAGAGCCAAAGGGAGGAAAAATTGTTTTCCTGTAGGAATACCTACGAAAAACATGGTGTGTAATTCAGATAGGTACCTAATAAAAATCAGATGAGAAAATGAAATAAAGATGAGATGCTTGAAGAAATGTATTTAAAAATAAACAAAAAATAAGGTTGATTCAATGTTGAAAATAAAATACAAAGCTAATGAAAGGATTAGAATAGTAAACACAGAGGTTAAAAATAGGCAGGTAATAAATCAACAAAAACTTGCTAAGTGACTAGATGTACTGTACATACTGTAACAGTATGTACACCATATCATAATATTATATTATAATATAATATACATCATATTATGATGTATGACTAGGAGGCATACAAGTTTTCATCGTTGTCATCAAGCACAATTATGAAACTCATGGAAGGATTAGAATTAAAACCACAGATAAAAATTTTATTATTTAATAATCAGGCCGTAATAAATGAACAAAGAATCGCCAATTATTTAAACTTTAAATCAACAGTCAAACGAATACTACAACTAGATTCTCATTTTCCATCGGCAACTCCCCTTTACCGTCGCAGGTCATGGAATAAGGAAGATTTCCTTCTATTTCTTCCATGGTCGCAGGTATTACCTACTATTATCTTAATGAAGCGGCACCGACAAAGGGTCAAGCGATATACCCTCCATTGTGAAGCTGGGGATAGCGCTTGGCCGTTTTTACCTGTTGCGGTATGACGAACCCTGGGTTCATTGAACCAGGAGTCATTCTCTGAACTACCGCTCCTCTAAGGGAGCGATTTGGTGAACGAACTCCCTGAAAAGAATCGCTCCTTAGGAGTCGCTCACTCTTTCGCTCCCCATCTCTAGTTATAGCTACATTTTGGCGAAACTGGCGGTTTTTTCTCTCTCTCTCTCTCTCTTTTTCCTGTTAGCACATCCTCCAGATTCTACAGCGACAATTCTAATTCACTACAGTTACACTTAATTACTATTACTTGTTGTGAGTCCTTTGAGGAAAACCAAAACGAATAAATTTCACTCTAACTTCAAGCTAAACTACCAGCATCATGCTAATTACTCCGACTTGACGCCAATTTGACTTAATTTGTTCTTTTAACGGTTGGAAGAGACCATTGGTGACCTTATGGTGTGAAAATGGCATTGATGCTTAAGACAAACTAACAGTAAAAACTACAACACCGAATCGTTGAAGTTTACGAGCAGCTAGCTGCTCGTGAGTCCCAATAAATTAAAAATACAGGGATGTGACATGGGGCAGAAAGATACTACATGTACATGAAGGACATTGTCGAACCTATTTTTAAATAGGTTTAAATGCAGTTATGTTTATTGGTTAAAAAAAATTAAATATTAACCCAACGATGTCAATTATCCTCCTTACATGTAAGGGTCATATTCGGGAAGAACTTTCTTCATTAAAAGTAGAGGGTTCCCATTGAACAAATTCATTTCAACAAACTTTTCCATTCAACTGATTCTTATCTTTCAGGTGAAAGAACACGCGTTTGCTCGGCTTCAAGAGGAGTTGAAAAAAGCGCACAACGAATTGAAGTTGAGGGACGAAGAAGTTTCTCGCCTCACGAGAATCCGATCAGAGGTGGAATCAGAACTTGAAGAACTCACCGCCAGTTTATTCCAAGTACGTTTATCTTTTTTAAATTCCTCAACAACTGAAAATGTTACTCTTTTGCTGCTTCGATGAAAATATCTCAGAGGCTTACTACGTTCAATACTATCAGTTGAAAGTAGGCTTAATTTTTCGTCGTGAAATTTACAGGAAGCTCATAACATGGTGAGGGAAGCCAACATCAAACAGGCCTGCGCGGAAAAATCCCTGAAAGAGTCCCTGATGCAAGTGGAGGTTTTGAGTGCAGAGGTGGCGGCCTTGAAAGCTTTAGTTTTAACGTCAACTCCAAGCCGGCCTAATCCCCATCTTCATCCCCAAATCAAGGATGAAGGTAACTGATTTCATCGCATTAGTTAGCCAACATCTGATCAACCATGCCACTGGAAAGTGAGCTATTGAAGTTTGTTTGCTATTTGAACGTTGACATAATGTTTTTTAATCAATTGAAGGAGGCCTATTCAAAAAACATCGCAGATCGCCGTCTCACTACAACCTGAAATACGGAAGGGAAAATTCACCTCCATACTCGCCTGTGAAGGACAGCGAAAACCGTTTGGCTGACACAACTGACGCTAAAGACTCAGCTCTTGAGGTAATTCGATTGAACGTATACGTATACTGTCGACTTTACAGTGCTATATTAAATATAAATTTCAATATAGATCAACGACATAATAGACTATTCCACATCTTCCAAAGTTTAGAAAAATACGTGAAGATGATTCATTCCGCGAAAGCCCTGTACATATCTGCCACAAGCTGTTCTCCACTTTCTTGCGGTATTCGAGAGGAAACCACCTATATTGTAGAGAGACATTGCTACTAACAGACCATAGGTATTTAATGGCTTAATTATTACGCATCAAAAATCTTCCTTTCTCACTATTCTGCTTTCTCACAAGGTGGGTAACTTCCACAAGCACATTACGAGCGGGATGCAGGCTTCAGAGTCTTTTCACGTGATTTCCCAAGTCTCTCAAAAATGAAGATTGGATCTCTATTAGAAGAAAACAATAAATATTTGAATTATCAAAATTATTTTCAGCACCTGGGGGGGGGGGGGGTAGTCTTGTCATATAGGTTTTGTTACATCATTCTGGAAATTCTGTTAGAATTGAGCGGTTTTGAGTCAAGGAATTTTCTTCCTTTTTCGTTCGCACCAGTCTTGTGAGCGCGCCAACGCTATCGTCTTCTTGTTGCGCGAGGGCTTGTCAACCCCAAATATTTTTTAACATGGTACCTACGTTTTTCCGGTAAACTGGTTGAAGACTGGCGTAGAACCGTAAAAAATCCCTCCGGCCCCCGCCCACAGACTGATATCTTTGATGTTGGAATTGGGGGGATTCCCCCACTACCAACTATGTACTCAACGCTAACCCCCCCACATCGATCTCGAGACAGCTCCCAATCTGTTAATCGTTGAATAACGTTCTGTTGTGAGTTATGTTGTTACCTATTAAGAGTTGCTATTATTATGTAATTGATAGGTAAATTATGGACAACATCTAAAAAAAAGGGGGGTCTGGAGGTGTCCCCTAGGTAAGTCATACGACAATACATACATAATATGTACCTACCATGGTTCTTCCCAAATCACAAGCGGCAATACACCCACAGGCAGCTACGTTTTTTCCAATTTTTCAACTTAGCTATAGATCAATTTAATGAATTAAAATTGATTAAAAAAGATTAAATTTTAATTACCACAGCTTCTGAGAGAGGGGATCTTAAATTCCTTTTGGACCAAGAGGTGTAATTTTGTTGGGCCTTATTATCACTCTCCTGGTATTTTATACTTTTTATATTCTAATGACAGATTCAAGTAGTCACATATTATAACACCGTTTTGGAATTGTCCTGGCACAGTAACTACGAGTACCTTCGTACCCACTCCAACGTTCGTTGCCCATCTCCGTTACGTCTCTGTAGAAAGTAATAGTTTCACTCTCCAGGGGCATTCGAATTTTCTAAACCGCGTTTTTTATCTTATTGCCCTGCCATGTAAAACGTATATTGGGGGCATCTAATTTTATGAGTTAGAGAAATTCAAGTTCAATCGGTTGATTTTAAAATTTGTGAAACTGGACCAGAAAAGTGGTGGACTTTCGTGGAATGTACCATGAAGGCTTGTAAAGACTGACACTCGTGAAACATGCATGCATATGCGAGCATAATTTGGCATATATCGAGCAAAGATTATCAAATGCTCATAATTGATAGTACGAAAATTAAGAATCCCTGCGATAAGTTGGTATTCTAATGAATGAGCATATACTTGAAACTTTCTGTATTGAATTTTCCAGGTGGATCCCGTATTCCACAAAGAATTTCTCGCATGGAAGCAAGACCCAACGACAAATAAGACTGACCCGTTCATCGCTCGTATATACAGAGAGGATATAAATTACTGTTTAGATTTTAGTAACGCAGAGCTTAGTCAGGAAGTTCGGGAAGCCATGGAAACGGGGGACGTGTTCATCGAAGCAGTCAGTGATAAAACGAAGAACAACTTCCCAAAGTAAGATGTTGTTTACTTAATTCAAAATTAGGTACTCATTCTTCATTTAATGTAGAATTAGTCTTATTCATAGCATCATTCCTGTCAAACATGCAGTTAGTATGTTTGGTTCAGTTAGTAACATGAATACATGCATTGATTGTTTTTCTGACCGGAGTAGGTATGTACTTCTGGTACCTTTTTTTTTTTTTTTTTTTTTTTTTTTTAATTAATATTAGCTATATCACTCAGGACATCAACAAAAAACGCGGGCCCCACGCTCTCGGAAGATCTGAGTCTTCCATGATTGGAGATGCGGTCGCCAATTTTTGCCATTACATCAGGATCCATAATCATTTTGCTGCGAAAGAAAATTTCCAGTATCATTAAAAAATATATATTTTTAAAAAAATGGGGGGAAACAAGACTTGTTTTCCCCTTTTTTTTGGCTTAGTTTCAATCGATATTTTCTATCGATCGATTTTCAGCACATTTCAAAACATGGAAGACAACAGTTGTCTCCTGAAATCTTCCAAGCGCATTGTTTCTTTTTTTGTTACCGTGTGCAATAGTTGCATTCCTGCCATATTGTCTACATCACATAACGTATGGAATGTTTTTCCAATTTTTCCGTATCCATTTTCATGGTTGTTGTGTTTCTAGTTGTATCTCTAAAAAATTGATAATGTATTAATTATTTTTGTCTAGGAAATGTGCCCTATTAGACACTGTACGTCATTGCCATTACCGTTTGAGGGTCGGGGAGAGCGACACTTGGCATCCCATTTCCCACATGTGCCGTAATAGAGTGAGTACTCCTTTAGAGTTTCTAGTATAATTTGTGGAGATGAGTGTCCATTGAATGGAACTCGAATGGCCTTGTTCATTATCAATAATTGATTTGTAATTATTACAAAATTACGTAGGATAACTAGTACGTGTACTCCACTCAGGACTGCCCTTTGCTTTTGGTTTATTGTTCTTGGAATAATACAACTATGTTTTCCGATCGGCCTCAAAATTGTGCATTATCCGTTTCAAGAGGTGTAGATTCCAAATCCGAAATGTCCGTCCGCCGTCCGGGCTGTTTTGGGCAGTAGGAATTTTTTTTTAATCTGAAATTTTGACAAAATACTTGGTTTACCTTCTAGTTGTGCCCGCAAGGTTTCCAGCCCGATCGCCCAAACCCGTAGGGCGCTAATCGGCTAAAATGGGGCTACCGGAGGGTTTATTGAAGGCTTTTGGCAATGGGATCGAGTTAGGTGTCGTTTTCGAAGTATTTTTAGACGTAGAATCCATTTTTGGGGTCCCGGAACGATCCGATTCCACTGTTGCGATCTATAAGGCTTTCATGGGGCTACAAATGGGATTTTTGAAAGATCCCAGGAGGTCAAATATTGTAACAAAAAAAAAGTAACAAACAAACAAAATGTTGAAAAGAAAAATCCTAAAAAAATATTTTCCAAAATTTTTTTTCGTTGACACAGAATTATATGTCTACACAAGTAACCTATATCGAAGAATAATAAACCCTAGTGTAAAATTTGCAGCGTTTTTGCCTACTTCACCCATGGCTACGCTTCTCGAGAAACCACTAGGTTTTGATTAGTATGTTTTTAATAATTAAGCCTTAACCCTTATTGTTGTTGTTGATCATGATGGGAATAAATTAAACGCAATTAATGCAGGCACCTGAATGCCCATACACAACCATTATGAAATTGTTTATTCAAACACGCCTGAGTCATGAACTTCCACTCCCGCTCTGATTTGTTCACAGATAATTGCTGTTTGCGATTTCCTCAACTACCTGAGATATATTCAAAGGGGATTGGTGAAAAGCTCCGGTACGTATTCGATAATGCGTTGGTACAACCTTAACAAGCGTATCTTTTGTAAATTAATGTATTCGCTCATCTAGGCTCAGTTTTAGTTGGATAAAGATGAGTGGTCGGCCCTCTGACTTGGTCAAGAAATTTATTCTTGACTGTATCTATGATCTCATATGAAAGAGTAACCCTACCCGTAATAATGCTGAATTCTTTGATTTCTAGTTCACGATGTCTACTGGGAAGTTGTGCGGTTGAGGAAGGAAATGGTGCTTGCAAGGCTTGGTCTGATTCTCAACTCTTGAAGATTCTATCGTTCGCAAAGGCCAAAGAATTTCTCACTTTGTAAAATATATGAATTAATAAATAGGAAGCCAGTGACCGAAATGTGATGAGAAGTAATGTACGTAGAGGAAATAATGTTTAGTTTGCATCCATTGTTTATAAAATATTGTTCTATATTTATATGAATTTACTTTGGCAAAAGTCAATGAGTACCCAGCTGTGTGTAGTGATAGTGAAATACAATCCCTCGGATTCTCCTAGTTATGGCCATTTTATTGTGATTCAACTCATAACAATATTATTATCATTATTGAAATAAACGATTATGGTTTTTAGATTATGACTTGTCTCACATTGTGTGCTATTAATTTATTCCTTTGGAAAATTCCCAAATGCGTTGGTGAGAAGGTAGGTGGAGGCATCTCTAATTTTTTTTCTTTCTCAGTTTTCTAATTTTGTTCGGGTCGATTCATCTGAGTATACATAATATTATAGATAATATCTATTATATTAATGGTTCTGTACGAGCGATTTTGGTCTGTAGACCCTTTGAAACATAACAAATTTTGAGTGGAATCAAAATACTTGTAGAAGCAACATCGCCTAACCCACATCTTCACAACTTTACAGGTTACACAAAAAAAAAATGTATCGGTCATTAAAAAAGGGGAAAAAACGTCAAAAAATTAATTAGGTAATGTATATAACAGTTAACTGTTTCATTTAAAATGTGTTTCTTCTAAAAGCTGTTTCATTTCCATCCAACAGTGCGTTTGGCGGTGTTGCTTCAACAGCGACGATAATCAACCCATGGTATAAAAAAACGGCGATGGAATTCATTAAGATAAGATTTTCCTCCAAAAACCGTCTGCATACTCAGGCCACACCACGATTGCCATTGATGAAATTGGAAATGCACATTAGAATAGGTATTACGGTCCACTTCCACTTCACAAAATTGTAGCAGTACTTAGTTTTACCTAGAACAAAACATTTTGAGTCAACAGAATCACATACAAAATAACAGTTACTAACCCCCCACCACAGCGGACACCATGCTCAGTGAACCAATTGGGAAAAACAGCCTCACCAACGTTCATCATTGTTAAAAAGATCGTTTTCGATATCATCTGGCATGCTACTTGCGGAGAGCTGTGCCCGACCTATCTAAAGGTAAATGAAGTACCAATAAAAAAGATCCGTAAGTGGCTTTCTCGAGGTCTTATTCCTCAGGTAAGCAACAATGGACGTGGCCTATTTCTTCCTTCAAGCTTAACCAGAATAATAAATATTCTCCGAAATTGGCCATTTTCGACGTTTAAGAGCTAATGGGTCCAGACAGAAAAGGTGACCATCGAGTTTCCTCCCGTTCCTTCGCATGCTTCGGTTTGGAAAGGAACCGTTCCAAAGTACAGTTCGTTCAGCCGCTTATTATTTACACCCAGCGTTGCCCAGGATGCACCGCGTGGAAACGAACTGGCTCACACCCCAATAAAGTTTTTGCCACCATCACCATAGGCCAAGAGGGGTAAAATAGGGTGAAGCGAAATGAAAAAAAAAAAAAAAAAAACATTTTTTCTTCAAAAAAATCCCCCTTTTGGAAAGTGACAGAAGCTTGCCAGTGTCAGCGAAAGTTCTCTAGGGTATCCTCTATCTGATAACATAGCCCCACCCCCCCGAATTTTTACAGGTAATGGTCGTGCCTCTTCACCCCACGGTAAAGCAGTAGTTTAATCTGTGGGTAAAGCGGAGCGACCATTTTTTCTAGGTCAATTCCTGTTCTAGCGGCTTTAGAAGGGATTCGGTACTCCTTCTTCATTAAATGTATTTACACATTTTTTTTTTTTTTTTTTTTTTTTAATGTTGGATTGGCCATAGGATTAGTTTGAAACATGGAAACATACCACGTTAGTTATAAAAAGCCTTTTTTAAATCATGAATCACTAATTAATGATGTTTTCGGAAGGAACTCCCTCCAGCTCCTTCTCTAGGTACGTTATCAAAATTAGCTCAGAAGCTTTGGATCTGTTAATGTTTTGCTCAACGGTCAGACAGAGGGGCGATTCAAAAACTTGATGGCCCATTCCTTTCCAGGTCAATTGTCATTCAAAATTTCACCATTTTACCCAAGTGTTCGAAGTAAAGGTCGATCCACACATTCCAGTGATTTCAGTGAATCCTCGGTCATCAGTGCTCCGTGCCCTTCAATTGCATCAATAAATTGTCCACATACTAGCGTTACATGCCGCACGGAGAACTGATGGCAGAGGATTCACTGAAGCACTGGAATGTGTGCATCGACTTTACTATGTCCTCAATGTCTGATAAATCAGAATAAAATAAATGTATTCAATGGAGACCCCCATCCACCACACACAGCAAGGTTTTTTTGTTTTTTTTTTTTTTTTGTGTGAGGGTGTGTGTGTTTGTTATAAGTTACCTACTACAGTGCTACAGTGCGTTATCTAACTAACCAGTTACTGGTTTTCACGGGGTCACGAGCCGTCCCCGCTGTACCTACTTGAAAAAGCTTTAGAAATTCTCGCTCCATAGAAGGATTCACAGAAGCGGAACAGTTGCGTAGTAGGTAACTGTACTTTTGGGAAGGAACACAATGCTCAATACATCGGCACATAAACACCTGGAAAGGAAATCGTAGTCCACAACCCCATGGAATAAGGAAGGATATTTCTTCCATGACAAAACCCATTATCGGGAAGGAACTCGACATTTTCGGCGAGGAGTTTCCACCAAGTTACAGGCCGATTGGTTTCGTTCTTGCCGCTCCACAGGCACTCAAGTTCGCAAAAGTTACAAAAGTTCACTTCACCGGCTGCTAGTGGCCTATATAATATAGGCTATATTCCGCTACAATATGTATATATAATAGGTAACAATAATGAATAAATAACCAGTGTTTTGGATTTTAAAAATTCCACTTTTCAACGGTGTGACCAATAGGAATTTCAATCAAAATAGAAATTCATTTGGGAACACGATTTTGAACACAAAATTAGATAAAATTGTAAGGGCTTAAGCCCTTCTTTTTCTTGGAACGCCGTCTCCGAAAGGTTGATCAAGTATGTTACCGCCCCACTCAAGTTTTAAGACAAATTTGCCCTAGTCTTTAATGGGGTTAAATTAATAATCAATCAGTGAGTGCAGTGCGTGAAAAATTGAACTTCACCGCGAGAAAACCATCCCTGCCTCCTTCCTAAATCCCTTTTAATTTTCCCTCCTTGGGACCGCTACCGCTGTCTGTTGGCTATCAGCGGAGTAACATCCATCTCGAAGTAAATTCTTCAGTCCGTCCGTACAAAGCATCCAACGAGCAAGGTCTCGTCCACGGCTCCGTGAGGAGACACCGCATCCCGCGTCCTCACGTAAATCAACTCCATCGACATGATTCCGTCGAATCAATTTCCATCCTTGGATCCGCCGATTTCCACACATTGGATCGGCACCAACAATCGTGCGAGATTTCGCCATACCTCAAATTTCGTCATGTACCTGACGAACGCCAGAACCGTCGCCATCGCCCGCAAAGGTTGGCCAATAAGCGCTTTTCCTAAATTCCCAATCCTTCCCAAAATTCCTCAACACGAATTCAATTCTGCGAGGACCTAAATCAACTGTATCTACTTCTCTGCAATTCACCGTCTACATTTCGGTCTCAAGAGACAATTCATAGATCAGGTTGAATCGAATAATTAAGGGTAATTTTAACCCATACAAATTTTGGCCCCCTTTTGGGGCTTGTAACCCACCGAATGTATTGTTAGCCTAGAAATTTATACGGCGAGTACATTCGGTAATTTTAACACGTTTTAATAAAACCAAGCAGTGGGGTGTAAATTAATAAATTAATTTACACCCCACTGCTTGGTTGGGGAGAAGGTTCTGCTTAGGAATTAATTTTCTTTATTAATTCACAGTTTTCCCAGCCATTGGTTCCCAAATACCGTTAAATTTGGGTGGTAGCAGAGTTTTCCAAATTTATCTAGTTCCCTAACCCATCTTCATAATTCATAAAGTTCCCAACAAAAATTCAACCCAGCTCGAAATATTCTAGAGTTCAATTTTAATGAATCTCTAAATATAGGCGCGCAACAAAGTACTTTCAGCGAAGAGAAAGGCGGTTTTGGTTTATTACCTATTCTTGGTATAGGTAATACACCTATGTTTTCGCGACGGAGGTCGACGACTCCGATCGGCCTCAAAATGTGACATTATCCGTTTAAAGAGGTCTAGATTCCAAAACAAAAATGACCGTCCACCGTCTGGGCCGTTTTGGGCAGAAGGATTTTTTTTTTTAAATCTGAAATTTTGACAAAATACTCGGTTTACCATCTAGTTGTGCCCACAAAGTTTTCAACCCGATCCCCTAAACCCGCAGGGCGCTAAGCGGCTAAAATGGGGCTACGGGAGGCGTTTTTTTAAGGCTTTTGGCTATGGGATCGAGTTAGGTGTCGTTTAAGTATTTTTGGACGTAGAATCCATTTTTTGGGGGTCCATAGGGCTTTCATGGGGCTACAAATAGGATTTTAGAAGGATCCCAGGAGGTCAAATATTTTTCGAGTATAAAACAAAAACATTAGGTAGGTACCTATGAAAAAAAAAATCCCCAAAAAAAATTTCTTTTTCCAAAATTTTTTTCACTGACAGAATTAAATTTCTGCAAAAGTAACCTATATGAAAGAATAATAAACCCTAGTCTGAAATTTGCAGCGATTTTTATAATAATATTAGCTAAACGTTTTGATGCTTTTTTGGCGAACGTGACAGTCTGCGACCGGGAATTCGCTCTCCGCGCTAGTGGCAACTTCCCGTAAAATTGGAAATACGCTAATTTCCGACGATCAAAGGTAATTTTTGGACATACCATCATGTTCCTCACATTTCAAACTACCTATCTAAAATCACAATAAAAGTTTTTTCGAAAATTTGGTCATTTTTTACTTAAAAAAAAGAAAAATGTGTGCTTTTGCCGTTTGGGTTTGTGTCGCTTAGGCGGAATTGCTCCTATGGTTAGGTGGTATTCTTTTGTGGATTACCTAAGCGGTTTTCCCCGAGTGATGAACAAGCAAATAAATAAATTTTTTTAGGCGGTTTTGACAAATTCGTGTATACCGCTCATTCTGTTGGCGTTGGGTAGAAACTGATAGTTTCAAGCGCTCAGGCATGAGATTTCGCTTCGGAAGTCATAAACTCATTTTGGCCAAAATGTGGGTAAGGCGGTTTTAGAACTTTGGTGGCGAAATGTTCCTTGTTTTCTTGTAATTATATTTTCAAAAAAATGGAGCAAAAGTTTTTTTCACCCCTAAGTAGAACCCCCTTCAAGTTATGAAAATCGTGATTTTTTTTTCTGATCTCTCTCATCTGAGTGAGCCCCAACCACTTGGAGTCTCAAGATGCCCTATTACCTGGAAGTGTTGAACAATATTATGCATATTGTTGAAAAAAAAAAATGCATATTATGCATGTCTTCAAAGTAGGCAAAAATAATGCAAATTGAAAATGTCAGACAGGAACGCCAGAATACTAGAACTTTAAAATGTTCAAAGACGTTTTCCAAAGTGATCATTTTATTTTTGACGTTTCGGAAAGTGCTAACTTCTCAAATTTGAATGCCTGTGGAACAGCAAGAACGAAACCAATCGGCCTGAAACATGGTGGGAAACTGTTCCTCGTCGAGGGGTACAAAACCCTCAAAAATGGCATATTTCGGAGATCATCTATTTTTTGTAGATATTTTGTAGACCTTTGGCGAAGAAAGCCCCATGTTGTGTGTGAGAGTGTGTGTGTGTGTGTGTGTGTGTGTTCATTATTATAATATAGATAATAATTATAATATAATATTATTGAATACGCACCACTGATTGGTGCCATTTACTCACCTGAGTGAGTGACCTGAGTCCTATTTCGATATTTTACCTTCTCAGACGTTTGCGAGAGGAAAATAGGAGGAGTGGTATTAATTTTTCAATCCAAAGGTAAAATCTGTATCTGAAATCAGTAGTTGTGAATCTAATAATTATATATATATATATATGCTCTTATGAGCCATAACGATTTTGCTCCAGAGAATTGGAAGTGGATGCCTGAGGATGTTGTGGTTACTCTGCCGCTGTTTAGTACGTTTATCATTTATAAAGATAAAAGTGAGGCGGGCTATGTAGATAATGATGAACCTAAAAAATTCCTAATTGCATTTGTGAAATAATGAATAACTTGAAATGTTGAGCGAAGATATTTTAACCTCACATATGGCATGACGCGGCGAATAAGCCCCCGTATTTCATCCATTTGTGACAATTTCAGGGAATTGTGAAACGTCCTATTATTGAATACACCCACAGGTAATGCCTATGTACTATAGCTCTGAATGACTAAAAGGGTTTCTCCGTATATTAAATTTTGGTATCGGGCATACTGGCCAAGTGCTCTGAAGCATAATATTATGGGGGTTTATTGTTAGTTCACCCCCAACTTGCACGACAAATTTTGCTGACTATCAAACGGCGCACAGGGGGGGGGGGGGGGGTACGCTAAAATTAAAAAAATAAAATTTCACCTCATCGGCCTATTTCTTCATGAGGTTGCAGCTAATAAATTCTCAGAGAACGCCCTCACTCTTTTTTGCTGCTGATGAAAGTCTCATTGCTGTATGCGTATCGTTTGACTTCCTACCGCCTGAATCGACGTGCAATAAGCATAATCAGTTTCCCCCTATACCGCTCGATAGAAGTGTGATTGGTGGTCAAAAATGAATGATCGAGCATCAGGTAGGTGTTCACATTACAAGTATACGATTTTTAACGTTTTTAAGCAGCTTACATCAATTGCAGAGTTTATAAAGCTGAAAGATGAGAAAAATTCGTTAACCCGAGATATAAAATTAAAAACGGCACTGTTACCAGCTACGGGATAATTTTTCTCATTTTCTTAGTAGGCTTGTAGAAACTAAAGAAAAAATAAAATTTTGCCCATTGAGTTCTACCGATTATTTGAAATATCGATTTTAGAATGAATCAAGTTTTTTACGTGAGCTGTATTAATACAATTGCACTATGCAATTAAATTAGAGTGAATTTGTCATACGTTCGAGGCTGTTATAGTAATTATAACTGTTGCATTTAAAATGCAGTAAAGTTTGGTAGGTACAACTTAACTGTCTGGAACTTCTTTCAGGTTCTTGAAGTCGGGAATTATGGCTGATTACGCGATTTATAGAGAACACCATGCATGACTCATGCAGCATGAGTCGGGTTTCTATAAGTAAGCGACCTACTCAAATGGTTGACAATTTCATCTGTTGTGCAACCAATGATGATTTTTGTGTGATAATTTAGAACCTAATGATGCTTTTTCTGGGATTTTTTTAATTTAATTCTTGTTCCAAGATTCTAATAATTTAGAATTCTAAAATTATAATAATGTTTGTGGATTTCTCCTTCAAAACAAATTATTATTTATAATTATAATTATTATAATCATTAAATCATTAAATGATTATCAAATTTTGATTTACATACCAACTACTTGCATTCCCAGCGCACTGTATGAAACTCAATTTAGATGTAACCAAAAAGTTCTTTTGGGGAAAACGAAAGCATGATTCGATTTCGGTATTTTTGCCTTCAGGCGTTCCGTTCAAAATTTAAGACCACACATTGTGTGCAGAATTAAAACGGTAGCAGCTAGTCTCAGCTCACTCAAGCTACACGTCACCTGACCACGTATCTTGCATGTCCATTTCAGTAGCCACTGCAGAAGCAGTATGCATCCAGAATCCATAGGTAATATTTTTGGAAAAATTCTAGTTCAACCATTTTCTACTCATTCATTATTATTGGGTGATGAGCTTCATTGATATCAGTGGACTAACTACTTTACCGTTCCTGGTTTTAAGCACATTTAGATAATCTAGAATCTGGATTCGAATGTGCCCCATAAGATTTTGACTTGAAAATAAGTTTATGGTTTTCGAATTGGGCACTCTAGTGTGGCTCCAACTATTGTCAACCTGAAATTCAAGGTGGGGGTTCTGTCAACAGATGAAATTTCGCGGTCTCCATGTTATCACCTCCGACCGCCCTCAGGTCCCTTGCTCGTATTACATAACCCTCGGGAGGATAAAACTAGCAGTGCGGTAGGGTTGGTCAGTCGTGAAACGGAGTCGTCCAAATGGAGTCATCCGAACCCACCAACATGCCCAGGTAAATTGTCACGCGTATGCAGGTTTTGAGGCCAAAGCACCGGGATTGAAATTAGGTCATCGACCCACCGTTATAGGTCGATCCGACCGGACGAGTTCTCTCAATACCAATTTGGATATGTCAAATTAACCGTTCATTGACTCCCTTGGAAGGTAATATCTCGTCCTTACGTAACAACTCGCGTTAAATTCGGTCCCTTTGCTATTTGTTTACATTTTTTATACTATTTAATCATGTTTATATTGATTTGTTTCAATATCCTTAATTTCCATGTGATCATTCTATATTAATCGAAATTTATCCTGCTGTGTCAGTTTTCCTAGTATTTTTTTCCTTTTCACTATCTTGAAAGGGTATCATCCATCTCTGGCTTGTTGGCCGGCGGGGTTTGATGAGGGTGGTAGATGGGTTGTTAATTAAAACAGCAGAGTTTGTGTAGGCAGAGCGCTTTCGTGATCAAAGGATACATCATCAGTGCCTTATATGTGCAGAAGGGCTAGCAGCTCGCCCCCCCTGCCCTGGCCATGGGTTGTTATAATTTTTGTTCGTCAATTTAGCTTCCTCCCCCCCCCCCCCCCCCCCCCTCGCTTCATTTTTGCCTAAAAATTAAAGTTAAAGATCGATCAACATGTAAGGAAAACCCCCCGTAGCTTCAAACCCTCAACCTTCATCTTCAGAGCCCAAAACTATTGCCTCACAAGGCATACATCAGTTTAAAGTACACAGCACGGGATCCAGAAGCCCGATGCTCCAAAAATCGTCAGGGAAGGACCCTCCCCAATCCAAGTCGCTGATGCGAGGAGAGTGGTGAATGAGACGGAGGCCCCCTCTGCACATATAAGGCACTGATGATGTATCCTTTGATTACGAAAGCGCTCTGCCAACACAAACTCTGCTGTTTTAATTAACAACCCATCTACCACCCTCATCAAACCCCGCCGGCTTTTCACTATCGTAATTTACGTAAATAGATTACTGCCAAGTATAAGAATTTTTAAGGGATTTTTAACCGGGTTATTGTGGGACTAATGCACGTTCATTCGTTAGTAAAAGGGAAGAGTGCCCGCTTGGAGAACAAAAGGGAATGCTATACGGAGAATACTTACAACTTGACAAGATCTTATCAGCACAACGGCTGCTGAGTGAAGAAGACAACAAGACAGTACACGATGAGCATCTCTTCATTGTCACCCATCAAGGTTTTTTTTCCTTCTTTGCTTTTTGCATAACTTTAAAACCCCGGCTTGAGATCGCTAAGCGACGAAGCCAACTAAACTAACTAAAACAGTGCAAGTACGCATTACCTATAAATTATTGTCTGTCTGTGGCGCGCAGGGGCCGTTTCGACTAATCGACTTCACCCGTGTTTGATGTCCTTTTGGGAGAAGTTTCACATGTATTATAACATATTTGGTTAAAACCTGATAGGTACATCAGCTTTCCGAGCGATCCGCCTTGACCACTCGGCAAAACCTGCTAGGCAAGATGAAACAGGAGAGTTTCGACCGCGTTTCATCGAATTTCAATGCGCGCTCAAAATTCGCGTGAGGCGCCTGGTCAGTGGTTCCCTCGTCCGAAATGTCGGAGTTATTATTAATCACGTCTTTCATTAAATGATAATAATAATTATCATAACAATTGTACGGAGTTATGCAAAAAGGGGGTAAGCGACACTGACTAAATTTTCGGGAATCGCTGACTAAAGTTTTTCAGCGTCCGGAGGACGCTGTCGTTGCTGTGGAGAACGTCTCCAGTTAAAAAATGGTTTCCTAACATTTTTGGAGGTGCTCTTGCAGGCTATTGTGGTTTCAAAGCATTGCGAAGGGTTTTGGGGGTTACACCCTGAATGCGTATCTCATTTTCGAGTTTTGAATCTTCAAAAAGGGGGTGAGCGCCAAATTACCATTCTTTCCTATCTTTCCTATCCACTGTCACTTACACCCTTTTTGCGGTTCTTGTTGTCGCATACACCCGTATTGCTAAACACCTTTTTTTGCTAAACTCGAATCCTGATTTTTAGGGGTTGTCGCTTACCTTTTTTTAAATTATTTCCGCCACCCTTCACAATGTGGAGTTGACAATGCGATAAATTTGTAGAAATTGAAGCGACGAATTCAGCGGTACCAATAACTCCATTTTGGAAAATTCGACGCTTACACCCTTTTTGCATAACTCCGTCCAATTATCAATCATCATTATCAATAACAATTATTGTTCAGCCATTCGACTTTCCTTATTCTTTCTTTTTTTGCAGGCGATTACGTAATTATGTATTACATAATAATGATAGAATTGCATAATTTTGTAGGTAACATTTTTAAACGTAATACTTTGGAAATTGAATTGACCTCATTAACATATTAATGCGAATAAAAGGACCGGCACATCAACAATTCCGTGTCACCTCTTTTATAATATATGGACCAACAGATGGAATTTAAAAAACGCTGCAAATTTTACTCAAGGGGTGTAGGTATTATTCTTTGGAATAAATTATACAAAAATTAATTAAGTCAATAAAAAACTATTTTGGTGGGTACCTAAACAAAAATAAGAAAAAAATCTGTATTTCTACAGAGTTTGGACAGATGTGGAACCACAATAACTGAATTATAAGTCCAAAATTAGGTCCTTGGAAAACGATACCACACTCGACCTCCTGGCATCTTTCAAAAGTCCCGTCCCTGCAAGCCCCATAAATCCCCACGGTGAAATCGGATCGTTCTTGGACCCTCAAAAACGGATTCTTCGTCCAAAAAATACAATAAAAACGACACCCCACACGATATCATAGCCAAAACCCTTCAAAAAACCCCTCCCGTTGCCCCTTTTTGGTCCCACGGATTTGAGCGATCGGGCTGAAAACCTTGCGGGCGCAACTAGATAGTTCGTCAAATTTTTTGATTTTGAAAGAAATTCCCACTGCCCAAAACGGCCCGGACGGCGGACGGACATTTCGTTTTTGGGAGTCCTTCACATCTTGAAACATACTATAGTTACCTATGACAAATTTTGAGGCCGATCAAAATTTTCGAACCCCGTCGCGAATACAAAGGTGTATTATTCTAAGAATAATGAACCAACCTTGTAGACGCGTTTCGTTTGAATAGACCATCATCAGTACGATAATTTTTAAGTGCCAATTACGATTTTTTTTTAAGTGCCAAACCATGAAAAGTGAGATTATCATTCCTTTTTTTTAACCCAGTTCTAAGTGTCTTGGGAGGACATTCTATGAGGAACAAGGCCAACCAGATCGCCTTTTCGGTCTCGAGTACATATTTTAGGAAGGATGCAAAATTTAATTTTTCACAGCTTCGACCGGCCCCTCAGGCGTCCCCCTGGTGATTTTCAGAACCTTCGCACCTTTCCAGGGACAAGACTCTTAGAAGAAACTGGGTTTTAAAAGAAAAGGAATGATAATCTAATTTTTTCAAGATTTTGGCACTTAAAAATTCGTACTGATGGTCTAATCAACCGAAACGCGTCTACAAGTTGTACTTTTTATCGTGGGAATAGACTACTTCGTCTTAAATCGTCTTCGAAGATGGATTCGCCGCATCCACCTTACATTATTTTGGAACTTACCCTCACCTTTGTAGCGGAAAGTCCTTCCACTGTGAAGTTATAACTTCACGAAGGTATACCTTCCCAAGTCAATGACTAATTTGTGTGACTTTTTTGTTTCTTATCTTGTTTTCAGCTTACGAGCTTTGGTTCAAGCAAGTTATATTCGAGTTGGACTCCGTCCGAATGATTTTCAGCAATCACATGGTAAACGATTTTACACACATTATTATTATTCATTCGCATAAATAATTTCGCAATTATTGCTTTCTCCGCTCAAAAATCTTCGAAGATGTCACCCCCCTCCGGCGGATTAGGTTCCCCATGCGTCCCGCCGACCGAGAGGTGATTATCTGATATACCCGATGCGGCCCGAAGGTGATGAGAAAACGTAAGTCACTACATACCTTCCTCAGGTAGATCCTATCGCCCTATCTGCCTTCTCTCCGTCCTGGCGCCACAGCTTGAGCAATCTGCAGCTCCGAAGCAGTTTGGCTTTAGGCCAGGGTGATCTACTGGGACGCATTGGGTATTTAATTTTTCCTGACCGGGACGCATGGGGTACAACCCCCTCGGGGCCGGGACTGAAAACCTTGCGGCCACTACAGGATGAGGGACTCGATCAAAATTTCAGAATTAAAAAAAAAAAAACATTCTACTTCCGGAAACGAAAGTAATGAACCAAAATGGCTCAGATTGTCTCCGCACCCCAAAACCCATGAACGATTATGGGTCTCATGACCCTATGGCCTACCGGGCTAAGCCAAAATGGCCACCTAGATGCTCGTATTGTTAAATTGATCGGAAAAATCTGAAATTCGGTGGTACGCAATGAGGTGGTTTGAAATAATATTTTTTACTTGACTCCGGGGACATCAGAAGTGTTTCACGTTGACTAGTGTAGTGCACATTATTTTAAATAAGTATTTCAATTTTTCTCGCGGATACCATTTGTGAAAATCTGCTTGCACGATTATGCTACACAAATATTCTTAGAGTATTTCCATTCCCCTTTTATTTCAATTGATTTCGATTACAGGGTTTGGATGAGACTGAAACTTTGGAAGTTGTCAAGAGGCTCAACCGTTTAGTTTTAATTCTCAAGGTAATTGTATTGAGAAACAGGGCAATGAAATACTTGTACACCATAAGATAGATTCTATATTTTCTTCTGCGTGTTATCAGTTACTTGCCGATCAAGTGATGATTCTTGAAACAATGACGCCGCTGGATTTCATGGAGTTTCGCGAATATCTTTGTCCAGCATCCGGATTCCAAAGCGTCCAATTTCGACTAATTGAAAACAAATTAGGAATGAAACAGGTACCTAACATACTCCACCCTTCTACAGACTATGAAAATAATGATGGTGGTTGAATTAGGAATTCCCCCAAGCCGACTGCATTGCTGGGGTTTTCTCATTCTACAAGCGTCTCTTGTCGTTTCAGGAAAACCGAGTACGATTCAATCAGAACTATTTGTGCGTGTTTGGTCGAGACGAAAAAGCGCTAGCAGATATTGTCACTTCAGAAAAAGAGCCATCACTCGCTCAACTAGTCGAGCAGTGGCTGGAGAGAACACCCGGACTTGAAGAAGATGGTTTCAATTTCTGGGGAAAATACAAGCAGAACGTGGACGCCATGCTGCAAACGTACTACAATTCAGCTATGGTAAACATTCATTTTTTCTTCGCTTATTAAATACTATTTCACAACTGAGGTACCAGAGTCTGAAACAAGTGCGTTTAACTTTGACGCAAAAATAATTTGTAGAACACCATCTTTGCTCCAATGTAAACCAATTTAATGTTTTCCAAGGAATCAGACTCCGAAGTGGAAAAAAACTATAAAATGGGAGACTACGAGAAAAGGAAATCCATGTTCGACTCAGTTTTGAATCCGACTATTCACAACGCGCTTATATCAAGAGGAGAAAGACGATTCACCCATCGTGCACTACAGGGGGCCATTATGATAACTTTCTACAGAGACGAGCCCAGATTTAGCCAGCCACACCAACTACTCACCCTGCTCATGGACATAGATTCTCTCGTGACCAAGTGGAGATGTACGTTGTAGTATATTAATATTGACTTTTTATTTATAAATAACTAGGATGAGTATAAAATCAACTAGGTTAGCAAAGAGCGAAAATATTTTTGAAGGTTTTGAGTGAATACGAAAGTAAAATTCAAGACCAGCCAGGTGCCCTGCTGTCAACAACGTTTTTTGCACACAGATAATCACGTGCTGATGGTTCAACGCATGATAGGATCGGCACATCTTGGCACAGGAGGGTCATCAGGCTATCATTATCTCCGATCCACATTGAGGTAAGAGTGATTAAGATAATAGGTTTGTTCCAGGTCTGACGGCGCCTGCCGACAGCTGTCCCAATGCCTTCTGAATCGCTGTTGACTTCCGTCCAAAAGCGCACCAGCAGGCCTGGAACGCGAACCGCCAACAAACTGTTGTAGCGTTACTTCACGTGACAGTAAATTTCATACGATATTGTTTTAGAAGTATTTTTGGTCGTAGAATCCATTTTTGCCGGACCCACAAACCATCTAATTCGGGGATCTATGGGGTTTTCCTGGGGCTACAAAATTTGTAGATTATCATCATCCGATAGATCATGTCATGATCTTCTTCCACATTGTGGAAGAGATGAGCGGACAACTTGACACGCCGATCACCAAAATAAGGTGAGAAGGTTATGAGAGAGGTTTCAACTGGGTAAGGTTATCAATTTTGACAGCTCCCAACCAAACTCATTCGAGCTGTCGGTTCCCGTCCGAATGCAGTTAAACAGTTCAACAGCAGTTACTGCTGTCAACCTACAGATCGACCTGGAACAGCCGGTGAAGGCGACTGTTCGCCGACTGAGCGACCTGGTACAGCAGTTATCTCAACTGTGCATGTCTCTGTCGATTTCTGTTAACAGTCCGTCAAACCTGGAACAAATCTAATGATTAGGAGTAGAAAGATATTACTTCACCCTGTTCATACTCCATCTCAATTTATTGACCACTCAAATTTGCACCATCGCTCAATCGAACTTGTAAAAAACTCATTGCACAGATTGCAACTAATTGACAGAAATGTTATTGATCGAAGGACCTTTCACAATGTTTCAGTGACCGTTACAAAGTATTTCTCGATTTATTCAACCTATCGACGTTTCTTCTGCCGAGGAAATACATTCCACCACTCAGCCAATCTATGAGGACCAAACTGAACGCCTACTGGGGTCAAGATAAGGAATATCAAGAAGCTGACAGCAAAAACCGTCGGTAGTGAATCAGTCGAGCAACTTGGGCGGGAAATGTGTTTAGAATAATTATAATACTTATGGTCGAGTTGAAATTTCGTCCATTCCTGCTCAACTCAAGTACCCACCTGGTAATAATTGAAAATTATTTTCAATGAAAAAATGGAACGTTCTGTAGGCAGGAATCGTGATAAAAAATAAATAAAAAAATTTAAAAAAGTTGAACTAGCAATTGTGATGAAATTCTGCCATATTTGTTAAATTTAACAATTTGTCCTATACAAAATAAATGGACCAAAGAACTTGTTGGAGATCCATTTTGTCAGAAAAATTCAATCCAGGGGGAAACGAACCCAGTTAGTGGCAGTGGCTTGAACCAGAACGTAATAAACTATATAATTATATATATTATATAATTTAAAAGAAAGTTAAAATTGAAAAAATTCATAATTGGAGGTTATCACAATATGTACCAGAAAGTTCTTTTTCGTGAATTCGAATGACAACGACGTTAGTGTTATGAATATCCCTTGAGCGTGTAGATTTGTCCATATCTTGGCGTTAGGTATATTTAAATATTCGGAAAATAAATGTAATGTGGGTTTATTCTACATTTTAGTTTGTTCCAAATATACCTATACCTAGCCAATAATCTCACTCAATTGGTACATTTTTTCTGAAAAGTGAACATTTTCTGCGACAATCTTCATCACAAATACGTGAAATTCTTTGGCTTAGATCCAACCAAGTATTTTGGCAGGTTATCACGAAAGTCCTTTTTATTCCAACTCCAGTGTGAATACTATCGGACGCGATGTCTGGGGACTCCCTTGTTTTGACGGCGCCTCAGAAGAGTGCTGTCTGTGGAGCAGCCTCAAGGGCAACACAAACTAACCAACACATCATAAAATATCATGCGGGAAAATGAACAAAACGTACCAAATGATACGAAGAACTTAACTGATTTATTCAAAAGATTTATAAAATTGTGTCTTTATAATAAGGAATCAGGCGATGCAGACACAAATGAACGAATAAAAAAATGTCTGCCCACAGTTTGAAAATGAGGCCCTATAAAAATAGTGTCTTCAGAATAAACGTACACAACCAAAAGAATCGTGGCGGCAACGGCTCAACCCTGCAACATAAAAATATACAACACCAATTCAGAAAATTATCTCAACACACGTCGGCCAAGTTGTCAAAGTTGAATCATAACGGCTTGGAACATTTTGCAGATTGCGTACCATAATTTATATAATGTGCATTCGTGAACTGAAAAATGCAACGAAATGGAGCGGTGGAGTTATTCAGATTTCAGGGCGTCACCAGCAGCTTTGCCAGCTATAACAGAAACAAAGTATATCGATTAAAGAGGCATGTAGCTGATGTGTGTAGCTTGACGGCTATGAAGTATCTGTATCGATGTGCCCAACTTTTCTTCTCATCTCTCTGAATATATTTTCATAAAACGAAATGAATCGGCTGGTGGGTTCTCACCGGCTTTGGAGACATTGGAAATAATCTCGTCGATGGAGGCAGAGTGCTTAAGGAACCTCGGCCTGATCACGTAGTTGTACAAAATGATGGAACCGTTGGAGCTGATGGGAAGGAACAGCCAGATCATGAAGATGCACTGAAATACATCACAAAAGTCAAAATTTCAGGGTTTACATTGAAAAAAAAAAAAAAAAATTTAAAAAACAGCCAAATATTTGTTTGTATGAATGTTTCCCCATACCTTAGTCAGGTAATAGAACGGGAACCAGCTGAGGAGAACGTCGCCAGGGAACTCAATAATTGAGAAGAGAGCGAAAACTGTCCAGTAAGTGAGCCACTTGGTGTCGTCCATTTTGTTGGGGCTTTCGATGGCCCTCATTGAAGCGTACGCAGGGTATAAGAATCCGATGACATTGCAGAGCAGCTGTGCAGCATAGCCAAACATCAGGTACAGTGTGATGCAGAGGATCAAGCCTGCAATGTGAGAAACGCAATTAGCTCAGAAAATTATTATGTTTAATGCTAGCCCACTACCTATCTAGATTCCAAGTTCTGGAGGAGGGCCTCGTTCCAGAAAGAAATGATTTACAAACTCTGTAACTTGAAATACACTCAACCAAGTTGGCGTCTAAATAACAGGACCTTCGTTCCTCTTTTTCCCATGAGGATTTCTGCCAATTCTGGCTGATAGTGAGATTGACTCTGTTCATCGGTAACGCCTATCCAAAAAATTACCCAAGGGAGGATGGATTCCCTCAACAACAAGTGCCAATCTGGATCCAAGCCTGTTTAAGTGAGCGCAGTTCATCCACAACGATCTGACGGCCCTCCACGAAAGACGAAAACATCATTTCCATCTTCTTCTTTGAGTGGCATACCCGCTAACGAGCGAGTGACCTACTGTTTAACGCCGGCTCTGAACGGCAAATGTGAGAGGTTTTCCACGGCAAGGTACGGTTGTTTGCCAAACTCGGTGGTTTGCCATTTCCTTCCGAGAGGTGATTATCAGTATAAGGAAGATGTTTAGCGGCTGCTGCGGCACTGAGCCACTGATAACCACAGCCACCATTTCTTTAACGATTTTTAATTTTTACGACTTAAAAGGATGTGTGAGTGGGGGGGGGGGGGGGGGGGCTAATGACGACCAGCTGTTTGCTGATTACAAAATGTGTAAACAGCTGGGCGTCAGAAGTATCATTTCGAGGGATAGGTACTAGCGAAAAGGAGAGGAAAGTGGGGAGGTTCGGGACACCCATTGTATCCACCAAACTAGTAGCCTTGATCCACTGAAAATAGGCTACATCACAAGGTCTTGGGGGTTGGCACAACACAATCCACCCCTTGTTTTTCAGTCTCCAACTTGGCTTTTATGCGCCACAAACCATCTCTTTTTGGGAGCGTTTTCACGATTTCTGCCAGTTAGTTTTGGACCAATGGCATCTCCAAGTTGGTGCTTTAACGTCTGCAAGACAGTGAGAGGCTAGGAGAGTGAATGAAACCGTTGTTCAGTCACTTTGTTACATTCCAATCACACGTGGGTGTCCCGAACCTCCCCACAGCTATAAAATATCATTAAAAGAGCAGATTCCATTTTCTAGTTCGTGCTTCGAGACTGTTTGAGGCTATGAGAGCGCATAAAGCCGTTGTTCAGTCACTTAGTGTCACACTTTAAAACCATGGACTACTGCAGCAATAATTGCTGACAATTATTGTCAATTCCATAAACTACAGAGATGATTTAGCCAAGAGAATAAAGAGGGATCCAAGCAATCAGAGGCTGAGAGGTTATTATAGTAGATACAGGAATAAACTTAAAGAACTCATCATCAAGGCCAAAAATGCGTATTTTGCAGATCAGATCGCCAAGTCTGACTCGCAAGCTAAACTATGGAAAACGATTAACACCGCACTTGGGAGAAATGGGAAGAGTAGCATAATTATTAAGAAACTAGTTAAAGATGACTTGGAATTGACTGATCCATACGAAATTGCTAACCATATCAATGAATATTTTGCATCAGTTGGGGAGAAATTAAATGCACAATTTTCCAATAATTATAATTATTATAATCCCGAAAGTAACTTGCCCAGAACTGTTACGTCAAGAATGAGCTTCCGTGCTGTGACAGGAGACCAAATTTTTAGAATTATTGCTTCAATAAAAGGGGGGACTGGACCCGGATGGGACGGCATTTCGTCAAACCTAATTAAGGAATTTTCAATATTTTTGACGGCTCCACTCACACATATAGTTAACCTTAGCTTGTTGAATGGAAAATTTCCTAACGCTCTGAAAATTGCAGTAGTCCGGCCACTATTCAAAAACGCTGCAAATTTTACACAAGGGTTTATTATTCTTTGATATACGTTACTTGTGCAGAAATTTAATTCTGTCAATGAAAAAATTTAATAAAAATTTTTTTTTGGATTTTTCTCAAAAAAAATTTTTTTTTTTTGGATTTTTTTTTTCAAAAATTTTTCTTTTTTATTTGGTAAACCAAGTATGTATTTTGTCAAAATTTCAGATTTTAAAAAAAATTCCTACTGCCCAAAACGGCCTGGACGGCGGACGGCGTACGGCGGACGGACATTTCGGATTTAGAATGTAGACCTCTTGAAACGGATAATGTCAAATTTTGAGGCCGATCGGAGTCGTCGACCCCCGTCGCGAAAACATAGGTGTATTATTCCAAGAATAATAAACCAAAAGGGAACACGCACGTTGGCTAGTAATTACCATTGCGCCCCCCTCCCCCTTTTGTTCTATGTAAGTATTGTTAAACGCGAGTGAACAATCCACAACCAATTCCGAACTTGAACTGATATAATTGCCATTTCAAACCCAACACCTGCGGACTATAACATATGGGTGGCAACCCATAGTCTCTTGGAGGCGCCCGCACCACACTCGTTCCTCCCCAAAAGAAGAGGGACCCCCACTTCCTTGAGCCGCCTATACCTTCACCATCGTTTGATGACCAGCTCGTGGAGATTGGTGATGAAGGCCTTAGCGTCTTCAGTGGTCGCCATAGCCCCAAACCCGTAGTCACCACATCTTTCACCTGGCGTTTTCGCGTTGGAGACAACTTTCGCAGCCTTCCTCGCCTCTGGCTTCTTCCTCGAGCTCCTGTCCTCGATCACCTCTTTTTCCTCGTCGACGATGACAACCGATGACGACATCTTTCCCCTGCTGCAGGGGACGCTGTCCTCGAAGACTCTGCCATCGGACGAGCTGCTCCGCTCCATCGGACGTTTACTCCTCAGTGTACTCCCATTGGAGGTCGACGTGAAGAGTAGTGTCACTGTACTCGGGGCGCCCACGTCGATTTCTTCGTCCTCCTTTTCGTCGAGCAGATCGTCGCTTTCGTTGCGTTCCTCTTCAACGTCTTTTCCCTTCTCCTCAGTCCCAGCGTCAGTCTCGTCTATTTCTTCGTCCTCAGTCCCAGCGTCAGTCTCGTCTATTTCTTCGTTGCCCACGTCTATTTCTTCGTCCTCCTCGTCGTCGAGCAGATCGTCGTTTTCGTTGCGTTCTTCTTCAACGTCTTTTGCCTTCTCCTCAGCCTCTTGGAGCTCTTTTGCCTTCTCCTCAGCCTCTTGGAGCTCCTTTGCCTTCTCCTCAGCCTCTTGGAGCTCTTTTGCCTTCTCCTCAGCCTCTTGGAGCCACTACCGTTCACATTGGCGTCGAGGACACCTCCGAAAACTATGGCCAGGCTGGTCACAAATGTAGCACTGGAACTCCCTAGCAGAGTCTCTTGGGAGGTTGGTTTGCTGATGGCTCATACTCGGTAATCGCAATACCGCTTCCATCCGAAGGGCCACCGCCAGTGCTTCAGTCATGGTCTGGGGCCAAACCAACAGGACTCTCTCGCGCACACTGGGATCTCGAAGCCCTTCCACGAACCGGAGCGTCACCACTCCCTCTACCGCCGCTCCCCCATCCGGCCATGCTTTCCGAGCGACCTCCTTGATCTGTCTATGAAAATCGACGATGGTCTCGCCCGCTTCTTTTCGCCAGCTCCGAAGGAGGGCTTGGTACTGTTCTGAGCAAACCGAGGGAATTGGGGATATTCCCACCTCTTCCTGCGCCAGGTGATATACCTCTTCCTCTTCCTGCACGGGCGCCGCAGCTGGCGGCTGATATTTCTGTTCCACGGAAACGGAACCAATGCAACGGTTCGGCTGATATACGTGGCCCGATGGAGTAATCATCACATCCCACACCGCTGTCACCAATGTTAAACGCGAGTGAACAATCCACAACCAATTCCGAACTTGAACTGATATAATTGCCATTTCAAACCCAACACCTGCGGACTATAACATATGGGTGGCAACCCATAGTCTCTTGGAGGCGCCCGCACCACAGTATGTATAGGTACTCTCCCCCTCCTCAAAAATGCTAAGTATACGTATAATTATGTTATAATTTAATGAGTAAATTCAAATTCAAACGGAACGTTTTATTAACAGTAGGTAGGTAGGTACCTAATTAAAATATTGAATTTCATGGCTCATTCAATTTTTTTTTTTTTTTTTTTTTTTTTTTTTAAGCTTAATGTGACATTTGAATTTGTTTTTCGGTGACTAATTTTATTTTTATTTTATTTATTATTTTATTTTTATTTTATTTATTATGTGAACATCTCGATGGGCTGCAAGATGAACTTCATGCAAAGAAACCATAATATGTGAACATCTCGATGGGCTGCAAGATGAACTTCATGCAAAGAAACCATAATATCATTAATATTATATTATTATGGTTTCTTTGCATTCCAGGAATAATTTGCTGGGTGGTTTACCATCCAAAAGTTCATTCAGACGACGGAATGACGAGAAATTGGGCGTGGAGCCTTGCAGGCGTTGTTTCCACAAACGGATCTTTCCCAAAAAACCTTAAAAATTAATTAAATTAACTTATTACTATTTATAAGTATTCATTAAAATTCATTCATAGATTAAAATTTATTTTGGCCCTTTGGTCCCAAAAGGCTTCAATTGTTGTCAGTTTATGGGCCCCGATCGCGCCTCCCCTGGAGACCCTTCACGCGCCCCCCAGGTTGGGAATCCCTGTAATTACAATGTAAAGTGATCATGATGACATTGTAAAATTGTTTTAGTTATATTTGTTCGTCCATGCTTATATACATGTATACTGTGTGTCTGTGAGTGTAGTATTCGACTAAAACTGCTCGGAAAACGACGCCTCATTAGATTTCCAGGCATCCTTAAACCGCCCCATAGATCCCCACAGTGAAATCGGATGGTTCTGGTACATTTCGTTTTTGAAATCCAGACTTCTTGAACCGTATAATGTCAAATTTAGAAGCCGATAAAAATTGTCGACCTCCGACACGAATACATAGGTGTATTATTCCAAGAATAATAAACCAAAATGCTGCTCATGTTCTACCGTGTGGTGGCTAAAGAGGAACAACTTCACTGTTAAGACTAATCTTGGTATCTTTCCCTTAATGCCTATACTGTTTCTTCAGTTCTTTGCAGTCTCCTAATTTTATCTTTTCAGTCACTCAATTGTTGTTGCTTGTGCAATGCGTGGTTTTGGTTTAATTATTTTAATAAACGCCATGTTAAAAAAGAAAATAACTCAGAATACTGCTGGTGAAAATCATGTTTTACAGTCATATCGCACCCAGTCAATTGACTGTCGGATAACAGGAACGTTCCGAGTCTGTTCTCAAGTTCACTTCACTCCACCCATTAAAATCCCGACACGAGCCCCGCACAGGGCGGTCAAACAAAACTGACTCACTATGAAAGCCGGGTTCCGTACTTCTTGCATAATTTTCAATGACCCTTCCTACTACACCGATTACAGGTTTTCTAAAGGTTTTCATTGAACGTAAAATAAGTTCAACTTTTCAAACGATGCATCGTGCAGCTATAGGAAAAGTCACACCCTTATAATACGAATCTACAGTGATAACTGGGTAGTTAATGACAGATAAATATAGATTATTATTTGATGTTGTAGATATGATTGAGAAGAGCCTACAATATTTAGAAAGAGACTTCCAAGGATGGCAATTATGTCATAACGGACTGCGGACTCCACACTACCTTCCCCAAGGTCGCAGTTTCCATGAATACTTTCGGGCTTCCACAAGCAATGTTATGTAACAAAATCAATAATTGATTGATACCAATTATTGGTATCTCAATGAAGTCAATCCTAATATTGGGTATTATCTGTATGTACACGAACGCCTCTATTAATGAAAAGCTATATAAAAAAAAAGGTCATTTTCTCGCGTATCATAACGTTTGACATGGTTTGACTCACCCAATCCAAGAGCTACTCGGGGGCGGTAGTCGAGAGGTACCGGGGATAAAACAGTATTGAGAATGTCTGGCAGGGAGAAAAGAATCGCCAAAAATGTTGTACCGGACATGATCTTGACTGGCAATGAGCTGGCTATGAAGAAGACATGAAATAGGTGCACCGGTTTGAATGTAAACTAAGACGTCGCCACCAGAAACCCAGCTAAAATCGAAATTAAATCGAGCATTGCGCTCCCGGCTATATATAGGCCTTTCTGGCAGTACACAAAAGCTCATTATCCACCGGTGAGCTGCCGAGAGAAGAAGCCAGTCGACCACCGTTAAAAAATGAGCACACTTTTCAAACAACCAACATGAACGTAACATACATTACCTAAAAATATGTAAATCCTTTTGACTCCAGTCTTCGCCTCAATCAACTCGAACGCCTTCGCCCATGGAGCGTTGGGATTATTCAACGCGTCATCGATGGTCTGCTTGTAGCCCTTCATGTTTTCTATGTGCTGAGCCATGTTTTTACGATGAAAATTAAGCGGAAATTAGTCGACAAAGAATTTCACCAACACCACTTTCACATAAGAAAATGACCGGGAAGCAAGACGGGAGGCTACTAACTACTAACGCAGTAATCGCAGTTTCTGGAAAAATGTCCAGAGGGCGGCACACCCAGTTCTGGAACATGCGTGACGTCATTGGCCGATTGATGATTGGAATAACTTTATACAATCAATTTAAATTTGTATTAACTTATTTATTTCATAATTTATTAATAAAATTAATTTTAATAAAAGTAACAGTACAATTAAAGTTAAGAAAATGTGAGTTACATGTTATCTACTCCTAGGGGGTAGCCAGATTTTAAGGGTGTTGCGCTTGATTAGGGGCGCACTTTAGGGAAATCGCCAATTCCTAAACATTAACCGAAAATAAAATAGAGAAATATGATTCTGTGGGCAAATTATTCCTAATAGAAGGAAAGGCTAGGAATAATTTGGGACCATGTGAGGATGTCCAATCAACCCTGATTTGAGACGGCGACGCACAGTGGTCTGTGGCAAAGACCCCCATTTTTCTACTAGATTGTTGATTGAATTTGAAATTACAACTAATGTTTGGTGGAGTAAACTAGTACATTCCATGAGTTAAATGGTAAATAATCGATTTTACAGCGTTAGGTACCTACAGAAGCTTGAAAATGCCCATTTTCCGAGCAATTATGTCAAAGAATGTTTTCGTTCAAAAAACGCTGCAAATTTTACACAAGGATTTATTATTCTGTGATATAGGTTACTTGTACAGACATTTAATTCTGTCAATAAAAAAAATTAAAAAAATTTTTTTTTGGATTTTTATATTTCAAAAAAATTTTTTGGGGGGATTTTTTTTTTTTTCAAAAATGTGTTTTTTCAAAAATTCTTTAATTTTTACTCGAAAAATATTTAACTTCTTGGGATCCTTCAAAAATCCCATTTTTAGCCCCATGAAAGCCCTATAGAACGCCACAGTGAAATCGGATCGTTCCGGGACCCCCAAAAATGGATTCTACGTCCAAAAATACTTCGAAAACGACACCTAACTCGATTCCATAGCTAAAAGCCTTCAAAACACCCCTCCTGTAGCCCCATTTTAGCCCCATAGCGCCCCACGGGTTTGGGCGATCGGACTGAAAACCTTGCGGGCACAACTAGATGGTAAACCAAGTATTTTGCCAAAATTTCAGATTTTTAAAAAAATTCCTACTGCCCAAAACGGCCCGGACGGCGGACGGCGGACGGCGGACGGACATTTCGGATTTTGAATGTAGACCTCTTGAAACGGATAATGTCAAATTTTGAGGCCGATCGCAGTCGTCGACCCGCGTCGCGAAAACATAGGTGTATTATTCCAAGAATAATAAACCAAAATGGGGCGCGTTATGTAAAAATTAAAAATCCTTCTATTAAATAAATTTTATTTCAAGCTCATAATATGAACATGTATAATATTATTATACATCATAAAAAGTGAAAAATTATTATTAGGTACCTACTAATTTTCCAGTCGGTTTCAGCTTGTGTTTTTAACATGGTACATGTTTTTACGGGCGTTCTCTGGATTGGAATGTGAGTACACCCCCCGTAAACCGTCGAGCCCAGGGATAATATTCTATTATCCCTGGTCGAGCCTTATAGGCGCCTAAACGGCTGAACGGATTTGAATGGTTTTTTTTTCTAACGATCTCGGGTGAGATTGCCCACAACATAGGCTATATTAAAATCCCGCCCGACGCCCGCAACCCTGCGAAATTTCGAAATTTAAGAGTTTTGGGATGTGAGTACACCCCCCCGTAAACCGTCGTGCCTTATAGGCGCCTAAACGGCTGAACGGATTTGAATGGGGTTTTTTTTCTAACGATCTCGGGTGAGTTTTTTTAATAAAATATCGAAAAATACCATCTTTTTACTTTTCAAAAGACAAGGAAACACCGTGCGCCAAAGTGTGATTGGTCCAGATTCTAGTCATGGTCATGGTCATGGTCCCAAAGTCTGGTCCGCGGCGAACTTCGAAAAAATTAATAGGTACGTTCTTACAAAAATAAACATAGTGAATAAATATACTTACCTAAAAACTGAAAAAATAAACGACTAAAGTAAATATATTTATAATCATATTTTCCCCCGTCTGGATGTAATACCACCATTATTTCAATATTCTCTTGATAATCCACATTTTCCCTGGACGGGAACGAAAACTTTGATTGGCCTGCTAATAGTTATGAAATCATTAAAAGAATGAAATTTTGCCCTTTTGCTTATCCTTCTTTGGATAAAAATATACAAATCAGTACCTACCTGTGGGACACCCCATGTTGGAAGTGTACCTACATGCGTGTTCCTAATTCAAAATTCATATTCGTTAAATTTTGTGTTGTGTGAGTGGCGGAAGGCCTAAGTATAGCGTAAATATATGATTTCGCCGCCATTGTTTGTGGAGGAAGAGGAAGGGAGCATGGGAACATTACCGCCTTGGACAAAATTTGATTTGTCAAGATCTGCAACACAAGGGGGAGATGCAGCCACAGTTTGTCAAAGTTTTGTGTCAGTGCTGACTCAGCACTGCTGAGGGCCCGGAAGGGAGCCTAGGGGTTTCTAGAAACGAGGACAGACATCAGGCAAGTACGGACATGTCGGAATATAGACGAATAGTATACTCAACCCTATTACCCCATGTTAGTACAATTGTACTTAGTACAATTGACCCAACTGTTTGAAGATTAATCTTCAAACAGTTGGGTCAAACTTTGATAATAAAATTTAATTTAATAATATTATTCGGTTTAATATTTCATTTCTGTGAAACGTACAACAGTACATGTTAGAAACCACTAGGTCCACCTAATTAGTGGTTTCTTATAAGTTGATGATAAATCAGATAAATCTCTAATTTAGGCTTTGTATAAAAACATAAAACCACATACAATCAATTTCTGGTTTATTATTCTTGGAATAACACACCTATGTAATCGCGATGGAGGTCAAAAATTCTGATCGGCCTCAAAATTTGACATAATATGTCGGATATTATCGGATTCATGACACGTAGATTCCAAAAACGAAATGTCCGCCGTCTAGGGCGTTTTGGACAGTAAGAATTTTTTTGAAAATCTGAAATTTTGACAAAATACTCGGTTTACCATGTAGTTGTGCCCGCAAGGTTTTCTGCCAGATCGCTCAAACCCGTGGGGCTCTGTGGGGTTAAAAAGTGGGCTACGGGAGGGACTTTTTGAAGGGTGCCGGCTACAGGGTCGAGTTAGGTATCATTTTAAAAGTATTTTTGGACGTAAAATCCACTTTTTGCGGTCCAAGAACGATCCGATTTCACTGTGAGGATCCATGGGGCTTTGATGGGGCTACGAATGGAATTTTTGAAGGATCCCAGGACCTCAAATAAGGTGTCGTTTCCGAGTAATTTTGGACGAAAAATCCATTTTTGAGGTCTCACATCTTTCCAATTATTGTACAGAAATATTTTTTAAATTTTTTTCAAAAGTACCTACCTACCTATTTTCTTAATGCCACAGAATTAATTTTTGCACATAATACATCAAAGAATAATTAACATAATATACCATAGAATAATAAACCCTTGCGTAACATTTGCAGCATATGAAACGTTGATCAACGTACCTATCAATAGGTAGGTACTACAAATTTTTGTAGTACCTATTTGTACGTACCTACCTATTTGTACGTACCTATCAATAGGTACGTACAAATTTTTCGTATACTTACTACATAATATTATATAGGCAGTTCCTGCCGTGACGTCAAATCAGCTCCTCCTGTCTTGAAGTTCGAAGGCAGCACTGGTTATCAAGCGGCTTATCAAGAGCGTTGTCGTTGTGTATGCCTTCACATCACATTCCGGCAGCTTATTTCGCTTAAATTTTATAGTTATTCGCAGAATTCATTGTAATTAGGTGTTTTCCCCAAAGCGGGATTGTTCTATTATCACAGCGGTTCAACGTCAACTTGCAAGTTTGGACTTCGACATGGCGCAGGTAAATGTCATTTTCGTTGGTTGACATTCAAGTTTTGGATGAGATGTGTGCGTGTAGCAGGGAGTTTCCAATTCAACTTTCCGATTGTCATGCATTATAATTGTTCGGAAATTGTTTCACAAGTTGGCTGGGAAATCGCCTTCTATACTCAGCAAGACGACTCAGTCTGACAGACCCGATCGATGATTTAAAGCTTCCTCCCCACCCCGTGATTAGCAACTAGTCGAATAATTAATTTCTGCACCCAACGTAGTTCAACGTCTAATTAGTGTACCTACTCGATTTCATCACCTATTGATGAAAATCTTCATACTTGATATTTAAGATTAGATTAATTTCCTTCGATTTTTAAGGTCTAGCAGTGAGTAGTTAATTACGGAAGAATGAAAAATCTTTTTTCGTTAGGTAATCTCACAATAATTATTATTTGGGCTCTTCCAATATCTCCGCTGTAGGGTGGATCGATTTGACCTCCTAGCATCCTCAAAAAATCCCATTTGTATCCCCATGAATTATCCTGTAATTTCCCCATAGATTTCCACGGTGAAATCGGATCGTTCTGGGACGCCAAAAAATGGATTCTACGTCAACTAATACTTCGAAAACCCCGCTCATAGCTCTTTTTAGCCCTACGGGTTTGGGCGATCGGGCTGAAAACCTTGCGGGCACAACTAGATGGTAAACCGAGTATATTGTCAAAATTTCAGATTAAAAACGCTGCAAATTTTACACAAGGGTTTATTTTTCTTTGATATTGGTTGCTTGTGCAAAAATGCAATTCTGTCAACGATAAATTATTTTTATTTTTTTCAAACTTTGTTTTCTACTCTAAAAATATTTGACCTCCTGGGATCCTTTAAAAATCCCATATGTAGCCCCATGAAAGCCTCATGGATCCTCACGGGGAAATCGGATCGTTCTGGGACCCCCAAAAATGGATTTTCTGGGACGTCCAAAAATGCGTTGAAAACGACACCTAACTCAACCCCATAGCCAATAGCCTTAAAAAAACCTCCCGTAGCCCCATAGCGCCCCACGAGTTTGGGCGGTCGGGCTGAAAACCTTGTGGGCACAACTAGATGGTAAAACAAGTATTTTGTCAAAATTTCAGATTTAAAAAAAAAAAAGTTCTTACTGCCCCAATCGGTCCGGACGGCGGATGGACATTTCGGTTTTGGAATCTAGACCCCATGAAACGCGGATAATGTCAAATTTTGAGGCCGACGTCGCGATTACATAGGTGTAATATTCCAAGAATAATATACCAAATCGGCCTGAACGGCGGACGGAAAGGAGGGTCAGATAAACAACTTTGTGTTTTTCCCATCGTAATCAAAAATCACATTTCACTCTTGCTGTGAATCTATAAATCAACGGCCATTTGTTCATGTACAATTATACAATTTAAACTTGACAACATGAAATTGAGATAGTACCACTATAATATATATGTTATGTAGTACCACTGTCACTATCTATATCACTACACAACACAATTCTCACCGTCTCTGTCTGTATGTCAATCGCCTACTCTGACTAAACGGTAAGTCCTAAAAATACGCCGATTTTTCCTATCGTCTCTGCGGACCGTTTAAGTGTCCTTAGGGGGGGTCGCGGACCCCCCCGGCCGAGCGAAGCGAGGCCCCCCTGTCCGAATAAGCGCTCGTATATATTAATTCTATAACGTTCTTGGTAAGTGAGTAGGCTGAATATTTTTTGAGCCTCTGTACCTCGCAGAGACCCAAATAATAATGACATCGGAAAATATATAAATAAATGGTATAAACAATGAACCAAATTATAATATAATTATCATCATATTCTATGAGAGAAAAGCAGTTAACGTCATTGTAATCATTCGCGAGTTCTCTTCCCAGTATTCGTTTCCAGCCCGATCGCCCAAACCCGTGGGTGCTATGGGGCTGAAATGGGACTACGGGAGGGTTTATTTTTTAGGTTTTTGGCTATGGGGTCGAGTTAGGTGTCGCTTTTTGGACGTAGAATCCATTTTTGACAGATCCCAGGAGGTCAACTATTTTCCAAGTAAAAAAATTACAAAAAAAAAACTTTCCAAATTCTCTTTAATTTATATTTTAGCACAAGTAACCTACATCAAAGAATAATAAATCCTTGTGTAAAATATGTTTTTGATCCGTTTAGGTCATATTTTCAGGATTTGGTTTAGTTCAGTTTGATGTTAGTGCTAAAGTTGAGGACACGCCGGAAAGCTGCCCGCCAGGTTCACTTTGAACCACAAAGGCTCCTTCGAGGGTCCGATTACAATCGATAGACACGCGGAAAAGTGCGCCGACTTCCGTTGAATTTCGCATTTTTTCATTAGAATAATTCCTTAGTATTGAATTATTAGGGCACTAGCGGTGCCTTCTTGGTCCGAACACGGATAATTTGGTTCAATTTTTCTCACAGGAGGATGACAGAAAGCGCCTGATGATATCAATATTACACCACTTGAGAGGCGAGCTAAAATCGGGTCGGTTTGACTCTGAGCAAACTGAGGGCCTTGAAGTGGCCATTCAGTGCCTCGAAAGCATTTATGGGGTTCACGATGGTTTACTCGTTGAACCTTCACTGATGGAAATTTACAAATCATTTCTCATTACATCGGTGAGTCTCATTAATTTCATTTATCCACTTACCTACTATTTACTTCTTTTCAAAATTATATAATGTCGTTTTGTAACTTTTCAGATAACCAACAAACCAGAAGCCAGTCCAGAGGACAAGGCCAACGCCGAGAAACTTAAAACTGAGGGAAACACTGCCATGAATAATGGCCAATTCAATGAAGCTATCGATCTTTACACCAAGTAAATAAAAAGCTTAATTTTTAATGCAGTCTGTAATATTTGTTAATGTAATTAATTTCCGTTTTGTTTTTCAGAGCCATTAATTACGATCCCAAAAATGCTGTTTACTATTGCAACCGCGCTGCTGCTCACAGCAAATTGAGAAACCATCAGCAGGCTATAGTTGACTGCAAGATTGCCATAGAAATTGATCCTACATACAGTAAAGCTTATGGGCGATTGGGGTAAGTCTTGACTGTTTCGCTGATCGCTCTTTGTTTGCAGTTTTGGTTTTTGTTCTTGGAATATTACACCTATGTCATCGCGATGGAGGTCGACGACTCGGATCGGCCTCAAAATTTGACATTATCCGCTTCAAGATGTCTAGATTTCAAAACCAAAATGTCCGTCCGCCGTCCGGGCCGTTTTGAGCAGTAGGATTTTTTTTTTTTAAATCTGAAATTTCGACAAATACTAAGTCTTGGTTTACCATCTAGTTGTGGCCACAAGGGTTTCAGCCCGATCGCTCAACCCCGTGGGGCGCTATGGGGCTAAAATGGGGCTTCGGGAGGGATTTTTCGAAGGATTATGGCTATGGGATCGAATTAGGTGTCGTTTTCGAAGTATTTTTGGACGTAGAATCCATTTCTGGGGTCCCGGAACGATCCGATTTCACTGCAAGGATCTATAGGGCTTTCATGGTGCTACAAATGGGATTTTTGAAGGATCCCAGGTCAAATATTTTTCGAGTAAAAACAAATAAAATTTTGAAAAAAAAAAAAAAAATCTTTTTGAAAAACTAATTCCCAAATTTTTTATTGACACAGATTTAAAGTTTTGCACGAGTAACCTATATCAAAGAATTATTCACCCTTGTGTAAAATTTGCTGCGTTTTTATACTGATCAACATTGCTACATGTAAGATGATTTACTAAAATTGTTTGCAAACCATTCCAGGCTGGCCTATTGCGGTATGGATGATTACAACAACGCATTGATCAACTATAAACGGGCTTTGGATCTGGAACCCGCCAACGAAGGGTACAAAAAGAACTACGACTTGGCCAAGATGAAGGTGAAAGAAAATCAAAGAGACACCGTCAGTGATGATGGCTCTGTTGGATCCGCCGGCCCGACGAGAAACCCCGGCAGCATACCGACTGCTCCACCCAACCCGATGGACCTTTCTGGGATATTTGGCAACCCTCAGCTTTTAAATATTGCGTCCCACATGCTTATGGACCCGCAGCTGCAAAATATGTTAGTTGGAAGTTGTAAAGACCTTTGATGGTCGGTATAGAATAAAGCTTGGATAGTCAAAGTATCTTCCTTGAATTAGAATAGTCATGTTCGCAATTTTTCTATTGATAAATGAATTTCTCCTATCTTTAATTGTTCCAATTGAATGGTTTTAATTTTTAAGCTTAGTAGTTTTGGATAAAAGTATAACTTAATAATTAAGTTAACAATTATTGTTAAAATTCGTCGCTGTAGAAGCAACACCGCGTAACCCACTTCGGACGGAAAATAACACACCTTTTATCTGAAACGTTTTTTAATGAAACAATGTTTTAAACGAAAAACTGTTTTTTGTGTCACCTGTGAAGTTGGGAAGATGTGGGTTAGGCGGTTTTGCTTCTACACTCAACGCAACTTCCACAAATATAAAATGATTTTTTTTTTTTTTTTTTTTCAGGATGGCTTCGTTTATGAATGAAAGTGCTGCTGCCAACGCTGCTAACAGTCCAAACGTCCAACCGAATAACACGATGCCTGGTGGAGAAGTTCCTCCTCAAGGTGTCGGCTTTGGTGACCTGATGATGATGTAAGTCGAATTATATTTAAAAGTTCACCCTCACTTATATTGCACTTACCAATTATTGCACAAGGATTTTTTTAATTATTATTTATCGTAGTCTGCTGAAAGATCGCCCAAAGTTGCGAAGATTAATTCAATAAACCCATTGGCCCTTAGAACCTTTTTCTTCTTGATCCAACCCCGTAGCGCCGACTTTATGACTGTTCCCAAATTCGATATTTCCCACCAAAACCTTGTGTTTGTCGTTGCCTTGCGTTGTCCCTCGGGCAAGTCTTTATAGTTCTCATGCAGTGTTTCCCCACTGTCGGGTCGCATTCAGCAGTCACGTGGTTGGAATGTTTATGGTTATTTGGATGTTTGGTCTTCCTTCTGAAGGAACTTTGAACTACCCAAACTCAGAAAAACATTTGAGTTGGTATTTCTTGGTTTTCCTGAGATTTTTGATCAGTTTACGCCCAAAACTTCGTGAAGTGTCCTTTGTAGGTTTGTTCGTACAGTCAGTCCTGAACCATTCAGGACTGACCACGCCCCTTTTTGGCTTTGTGGACAGTCATCGAACTAGTTCGATCAGTCCAGGGTTTTTGTCAGAACTTGCAGTCCGAAGCATGCGCTGTAACCCCCCCCCGGTGGAGCAGCGTTGCCAACCTGCCGAGAAGAAATTTCCGTACCACCCCTCCGAAATTTCCCTTTTTTTCGATCCGTCATCTGTACGATTTCCATAAGTAAATATGAGCTCTATTTCCGTACAGCAAAATCTTGACCTACTTTCAGTTCTCCATGCGTACTGATAGAATTATCATTTACCTACCGAATGGATATTTTCCACTAATAAATAATCTAAATCGTAATGTAGGTGGTTTTGAGGGTAGTTGGGGGGGGGGGGGGGGAGGTAGCGCTTTTTGCAGACTTACCTCGTACTATGCTTGCCAAGACGAATTTTTTAAGACCAATTTCAAATTTTTGCAACATACAGAAGTGCCTTAGAATAAAAATTAGCATTCTCCTCCTCCTTGTGCTGGAGCTACAATATAATAGATACATATTGTACAGTATTTTTATATCAACGATATTATACAGTATTTTTGTATATAAAGATACTGTAGAATATTATTATTAATCTTTGGATGACTAGGTTGGTAAGTAGGAAGTATTAATAAAGAAAAATGAGCCGAAATTTCCAATTTGAAAATGTGGTAGGTTTACATGAAATCAACGTGATCAGAATCTGATGAGTGTAGGGTAGTGACTTCAATGCAGCCTAACCGTTTCCCTTTGGCCTCAAGTCAGGGAGCCAGCTCCTGAGTTCCCTCATAGAGCAGATTTTTGGAGACCTCCATGGGTCTTACCTCATTTGGTACCTGGATGATCTCCTTGCGTACAGTGAGGCGTCCTCCCAACCCCACCAGTACGATCCTGATTCGTGACTTGTGCGCATGGTCCACCCATTTTCCAGTATTTGGTGAGTCATTTCCAGATACAGTAGTCGCCGCTTATATCGGCCAATTCCGTTCCAAGGGTTTTTGGCCGGTATAAGCGGCTGGTCGGTATGGCCAATCGGATATAACGCCCAAATCATGAAGTATCCCTGTTAGCCAGTGTAGCCGACCATGGAGGAATAGAGAGGAGAGCTAACTCTGTGTTAAACCGCGTTCCCACACCGCCAACCCAGCAGTGGAACGGCGGGGGGGATTGCGACTGCAGCGCGACCCCTATGAGATGTAGTGAACTTTGAAGGTGGTAAGTTACCAAAATTGAACCAGAAGATGGCGCCCTGCGAATTCCGACGTGTCGTTTGCATTCACAGTGTACACAACTACACAATCAATTTCTTTATTCAGAGAATCTCTGAATAAACATCTGATGGTTCCTTCAATTTAATTGTAGTAGCACAACAGTGGAAGATAAATCCGTTTAGTGAGGTATTTCGGGCTTTCCTTCATAAGAAGGGCTAGTGGCTCACTCTAGTCGTGTTTGAAGGTACTATGTGTAGTTCACTACGTTCCGTAGGGATAGCACCACCGTCGACTACGGCACATGAAGTCCTATTTAGTGAACTCTCCTCTCTATTCCTCCATGGTAGCCGACGTAACCATCCGTCACTCAGGTCCGCGGTCTCCCCTAGTTTTGTGGGTGGTTCGTTCCCTTTCACAATAATTTTAATTATTAAAATTGACCAATTGATGGGTATGTTCATACTGGAGGCTTCGCAAAACCACTTCAACAACGCTTCATCCGTTTTGTGATGATTACATTTACGCTTTTTCACACGATTGTCAGCACGATCGGAGACACTTAGAGACGTACGTACGTTTTTTAAGAAGGTCCTGAAAACTTGACTGCAATACCAAATTTCTCAGCACCATCACGCTTATTCATCGGTGGCAGCCCGGCATTTTTTCAAGTTTTTTTTTCGCGTCCGACTTGCACATACGTTTTTGAGGTGCCATATATGCGACATAATAATATTATGATGTGCGATATATCGACAGACGACCGTTACAAACTGACTTATTAAGTATTTTCCAACCCCCTGTCCAGGACAGGTTACGGACAAGAACGCATGCGCACTAGAGTGTTATGACAAGCGAGCGTATTCCAACCACCGCGAGGACAGTTCCAGAACCAAGTTTTCTGTATTCCTACCCGCTTTGGAACTTGTACAAGACCAGTCCCAGGTTGTTCCGGATTTTTCTGAGGACTGCTTGAGGACAGGTTCCCCCACCATCGCTTGGGATGTGTAACTACGAAGTGGGGGGAGGAGGACGCGCCTCTCAGCCAATCAGGTTGCACCTGTAATCAATGTCTACGGGGACAGTTCCAAATCTATTCCAACCACGCTGTGTCCAGAACTGGTATGACACAAGTCCTGTCCGCCCATTCGCGGCACACGGTTGTCCATAACATGTTCTGGACAGGGAGGTTGTAAAACACCTATTGTGACAACAATGTTAAAAACGTAAACATTGGGCCCTATTTGACCGCAAAAGAAGTCGATTCACAAACAATCTGGCCGATATAACAGGCGAAAATCTTGTGATGGAACGCTCTTCGTTCCGTTCCTTGCGTTTTTAGCCAATATAACGGACAAACCGGTATAACTGGCGACTACTGTATATCCCCTTTATTATTCCCGCCCAAGTGTGTGTCCTGTGTTCCCATTTTTCCTGGGTTTAACGGGCACATTACATGGTATCAATGTTAAAATGGAAGAGAGCCTGATGAATTTGTTATATACCTAAGTCTGCAAAAAGGGGCACAAAACGGAAAAGTTCCGGAGAGGTTAGCAACGGTGCTGTAGAGTTGTGGAGGTAACGGATGTTTAGGTTATCAGTTCCAAATTGCATGAAAACGCGTATGTACTGCGAGTTCAGAACGGTTTGCATCCCCTCCTTTTTAGTTCAATCTCGAATCAAGTTCGATTTTGAACTGGTCCAGGACCCACTGTATATACAAGCCTTGTATGTCTGTAATGGAAGACCAAAAAACCGTGAGTAATTTTGTTAATCACCAGATTTAGTTGTCTTGAATGGGTTGTGCTCCAATGTCTCTGGTTCGGAATTGAAAGAAAATTCGAATCGGCTTAAAACTCTTGCAGATACAGTAGAGTGCGGAAAATACTTTCATTTAAAAAATAGCAACTAGGTTTTCAATTGGCTCGTTCGAGTCGAAATCAAATAACGAGCCGAAATTGGAGACATTGGAGCACTTCCCGTTCCCAACTCGGTCCTATCTCACAGGGGTCACCGGCTGGCGCAAAGGATGCACCAAGAAAACCCACATTTCATCGAAGAACTGAGGAATACGCTGAGCAACTCTGACAGGACCTCCAATCCTCCGAACGATCCACAAGGGACGCCTCCGCCCCACGACAAGAAACAGTAACCAACAACAATCGTTTATATAATCATAGCAATTCTCTTTGGCTGGGCTCAACTTTTCCTAACCAAAGCTCTTTTTTTCTATTCCATTTGAGGTTTTTTTTTAGTGTTATTAAAGCAAAAAGTCTCCGTGTTTGTTGAAAGATGGGTTCAATAAAACCACCAAAACAAAAATAACTGTTCCCTCCCAAATCATACTGACGCACAAACTTCTTTGTTCCAAACGGAAGGGGTTTGTAAAAAGTTTTACAGTTCTGTATCTTTCTCTTTTCTGTCCTGAGGGCTCAAAAGCCTCAGAATTCCATACAAAGTAAAATGTGTGCTTTGTACATTTTCAAGCCCTCGTGTAAGCTTCATAACTACGTCATTAAATTACAATGCAATTTTGTTTATACCCCGATTGCTGAATAGTTCATGTTGGTTATTCTAGAAGCGATGCGTTTATTTTTATATTCGTTACCTGTTTGGCGGCTACTAACTCGTCAACTGGTATATGGTGAAAACATGTTCTAGTTATTTCCTACAGGATTTGATATCATTTTTTACGCTGTCGTGTGGATAAGTAGAAGGAATAGAGCACTCGAAATTCGGGATGAATCTGCCTGCACGGTTCTAAGGGGCTCTGATCAGAGGCCCTCGAGGGCCTGTTTCGCCAAGAGGCAAAGGCAAAGGTAACTTGAATCACCATTTTACTCGGAGATTGGGTTGTTTAAATGGTAGACAAAGTGAATGTAGGAGATTTATTGGCGTTTTATTCAGAGCCTATTCATCTGCCAATTCAAACGTCGAAAAGAAACCGTGCACAGTTTACGGTGCAATAATCAAACGAGCACTAAACGAACACAAGTTGGTAAACTTGTATTAAAATGTTTGGTACTTTTCCGTTATACCCCCCCCCCCCCCCCCCTCGATTTTGGTTGGCTTTGGGTGCCTTAAAGCCATCGGGAGGGGCTCGAAATCGAGTTCGGGGGGGTGGGGTGGGGGGTGTTAGAACGAAAAAGGGCTCGAATTTGGGTGCCTTAAAGCCATCGGGAGGGGTGTTTATGAACACGAAATCGAGTGGGGGGGTATAACGGAAAAGTACCAAATGTTTTAACCAAATACTATTATCGGGGTCAAATCTCCCCGTATACCTCCAACATCGCCAGCTCAGTCTTTGTTAAATTTTGGTGAAACTGGCTGTAACGGTGAACGCGAAAGTGACGTCATAGGACAAATCTGACGAATAGTTTACCCCCAACCAACAACTGAGTACGCTTTGATCATCTTGTGAGCCAAACGCATTGGGAAGTGATATTTTAATTTTGTTTGATTATAGGTGCTGTTACTTTTTGAATACCTTTAATAATTAAAGGTATTCAAAAGCAATAATTATTGCAAATGAAGAGCAAATTTGCTGTCCTGGCAGGCACACCCTACTGTCACAATCCACTCCAGGCTTGAAAATATTCATTTTAACTTCATCAAATTTTGATTTTTAGATAAATTGTTAATTTTTAAAAAACGCCGCTTCACAATTCCGGTATAACCGACAACATTTCAAAATTGTACTGATGATAGCAACGGAGAGCAACACTCGGAGATACTGATCAGTGATCAGTGACGCGAATTACTGACCAGTTTACTTTGAGTCCTATGTAATTCAATGGGACGCCGCAGTGACGCTACTGATTGGTGACTGAAATGTGATTCTCAGAAAGCAGTTAGTAACTCGTCGCGACGAGTGAATGGCACGTCGGGTCGCCTGGTGATTTCAGTTGGAAACTAGAGCGATGGATTCCTCCACGGACTCCCTCATGTTCGTGTTTTCCTTCCGTAAAACAGGGCATTTTAACAAGCTTCAAATAAGTTAATTTACCTACTCATTCTGCCAGAAATTTTTTCATCACATAACTTGATCTCTCGAGACTCAACAAACAACCTATTCTGAAAAGCTTTTTCAAAGTGTGGATGCATCCAACAACTTCTGGCTATTGTTGTTCTCTTCCTCCTGAGGTAATTACAAAGATTTCGTCATCACTTGATTCTTCTGACATTTCACCTGCGATGTCCATGATTTTACTGAACATCGCAGAGATTTTTGTTGATGATGAGTAGCCTCGTGTGTGGAGCCATGTCACCAATCAGTCTGTAACTCGTCAGGAACCCGAGTATCCAACTGGTTGAGTTACCAACTAGTAGCTCCGTGTGTAGAAGGCCTAGAATCGATATTATTCTATCGGTTAACCATATACGGTCGATATTATCGACAATATCCAATTGAAGGATTGACGGAAGGAGTAAACCTCCAAAGTTGTGCATTTATTCTAGAATTGCGAAAAGGAATGTACGTGATTACTAGAAAAGTCGGTAGGAATCACTGCGATTTAAGCTTCTCGTTTGTGATATCATGAACTCAGCGTACTTCTGCAGGTCGAAATGATTTCTATTGGGACTGTACAGAGACGTGATGACTGCCAGAAATCCCAAGAAGATGGCAAGAGGCGCGGAAATTCAGAGAACTGGAGAAGTCGTCAAAATCTCTCTTACGACTGATATATTTTGGGTAATGACGATTGTTCATGGGGGGAAATTAGAGCGTTGTCGACGTTATATGTGGGGGGGCTGTACGAGTGTTACTGAATGACGGTCAGGTCGATTTAGCTATTTTTCGAACCATGTACCTACTTCGAGGCGTATCCTCCTTTTTTTTACACCATTTTGTATCCAATTGAATTGAAATGAAATGAATGTCGTATTTTGTCGGGTGGTAATAATGAAGCTGAAAATCGAGGTGCCTTGAAATGGATTAGGCTGTGTTTCGCTTAAAGCAATAGTGAGCTGGTGTTGTTTGTCCTCATTTTTACAATCAACCCAGGATCGGCTGGAAAGGTATGCGAGGGAGGCCTCTGCGTTCTCACCCACTAGTCCGACCCTGAACAAACCTTAAGACGTCCTTCTGACTTGACTTTTCTTCTCAATCGCTACCTGAATTCACCGTTTTGTATACCTACCTTCACAACTACTGACGTACTGACTTAGGCCTACGTATTCATGTGAGACTATTGTGAACTGAAGCTTGTTTATCTTGGTTCTCATATTTTAAACCAATTTATGTGGAATCGGCTGATGTCGAGGTAGAACTTTGATCATGTTATTGATGTTTTTCGTTGAGAAGCGTTCCTTGAGATTAGCATGACCTTTCTATCTTAGCAATCCTGTGTATGTTGGCAGATTATTTGTTTAATAAATGGAGTGTTGAAAAGAAATGAGTTCATCTCTGAAAATTCCCAGGTCTTCGGCCTCTCCATGTATTCTTATGTATTGTGTACCCCCTAATTCTAACGGTCCATTCTGGTATGTTTGATGTGGAAATAAGAATGGTGTACCTATTACCATCCTAGATCTGGATCCAATTCCCCCCCCCCCCCCCCCCCCCCTATAACCACTTGCGATAGGTGCAAATAGGCGTTTTTATTTTTTTTGTAGTTGTTTTTGCTCTGCTGCAGACGCCGCACAGTGGTCGGAATCGTGAATCTAGTTTATCAAAAGTCGAAAATCGAATGTAGCAATTTTTGAAGGGAATAGGCGTAGTCAAGTGCAAACATGCTTCTGAAGACGGAACGAAAAGGAAATCGAGGCCAAACTACGTTCCCCTCGAGGGTAAATACATGATTTCTGTATACACATAGTATACATTTTATTTCGTACAGAAATGTCTTATAGATAATAATTATTCTGGTTTACATAATCTGGGTTAAGGAAAACTCAAACCTCATTTTTGAAATGCTCTAAACTGTTCGGAATCAAAAGATTCCCAAAAACTATGTTCTGCCACTTTTATAGTATGCATTACAATTTAAAATATTGTCAGCTGTTCGAGAAATTCGCATTTTTCGTTATCAGGTCCGATTTTTGCTGTCACGCAATGGGAGCTGTTGTCGTCATTAAGGAACACAATCTAAATTTCCAGGATGGCATCGAAATTCTTCAAAGTTATTTACGTGAAACGTACTGATTATCTCATTAATTTGCTTATTAACTAGGCTTAGGTTCAGTTATGGCTGTGTTGGTTATCGTCAATTTCCTTAGAGATTCATTCCTTAGGTAGCATCTAAATGTTTAATTGTTCTACCTAATGTACATGGGTACCTACCAATTGTATTTTTACTATTCTACTAGCCCTTCTCTACCATGCTTAAATCAAAATGAATAAGGGTATAATTTTTAAACCAGTTGAGATATCTAAAATCTGATTTCACCATCGCATTCTGCATCGAAAATACTATAAAACCGCATATTTTCGAAGGGGGGAAAACACGAAAATAGAGGAAACAGGACTTTTGATAAGCTAGATCCTGATAAGCTAAATCACAATAGGGCATTTGGCCTAGCGTTGCAGTCACGCGAATGTGATTTTTTATTGGACATTGAAATTTTTTTCTCTATCTATTGACAAAAAATTTTAATGTCTAATAATAATTATTTTGTCTTAAGACAAAAAAAAAGGCTCTTGTTCTATAGTCGGTACTACATACACGTAGACTATATATATAGTATATTATACTATAGTACGACTATTTGTTTAATGTACTGCTTCCTCGAAAAAAATATCTGGCCACCCTATATACTGTATATTATACAAGCATTTACCACGACTAAAAGTGCTTGGAAAATACTAAAAATGTTCATTTTGGTTAATTATTCTTGGAATAATACACCTATGTTTTCGCGACGGGGGTCGACGACTCCGATCGGGCTCAAAATTTGACATTATCCGTTTCAAGAGGTCTACATTCTAAATCCGAAATGTCCGTCCGCCGTACGCCGTCCGCCGTCCAGGCCGTTTTGGGCAATAGGAAATTTTTAAAAAATCTGAAATTTCGACAAAATACTTGGTTTACCATCTAGTTGTGCCCGCAAGGTTTTCAGTCCGATCGCCCAAACCCGTGGGGCGCTATGGGGCTACGGGAGGGGTTTTTTGAAGGCTTTTAGCTATGGGATCGAGTTAGGTGTCGTTTTCGAAGTATTTTTGGACGTAGAATCCATTTTTTGGGGTCCCGGAACGATCCGATTTCACTGGGGCGATGTTTAGGGCATTCGTGGGGCTAAAAATGGGATTTTTGAAGGATCCCAGGATGTTAAATATTTTTCGAGTAAAAAATACAGAATTTTTGAAAAAACACATTTTTGAACAAAAAATCCAAAAAAAAAAATTTTTTGAGATAAAAATCCAAAAAAAAAATGTTTTTTAAATTTTTTCATTGACAGAATTAAATTTCTGCACAAGTAACGTATATCAAAGAATAATAAACCCTTGTGTAAAATTTGCAGCGTTTTTATTTTTATTATTTTTTTTCGCATTTTCGGACCATTGTGCGATGGCTTCCTGTGAATTAAACATTGAATTTCGAACGACGGAAATCTGTAAATTATTGAGAGCGTTTTACGACGAAATTCACGTTTTGGGGGAAAAAAAAAAACGGACGATCGTCGCGGGAAGGTGGTGTGTGGTAGAGGCTGTCCGGAAGGGGACGACGCTAAACGAGGCCATGCCCAAGTGACGATTGACAACTCTTTCAGGGAAAAAAGTCCAAGAACTCGAATGAACGTGAAATAATTTATTTCAATATAACAACAAAAAATATAAACACAGCCCATAGAACAGTTGACATTACAACCAATTCACGATAAAGAATGATACAACATTCAGTCACGGCACTTAGAAACGAAATTCAAGTTACGAATATGATTCTTTGAAACTTACAGCTAATTTGAAAGTTGCCACACAATAGATTAAGTTATATTAGAGTAGAAATATATATATATATCATGATTTCCGTTTTGATACAGTTGAAGCACAAAAACATGTAAGTATTATCTGGTCATCTCAATTTTTAAGTACCATAATATTACGTGCAGAGATATACGTTTGTTATTTAATATAAATTAATTGTAATGTATTTGAAAAATTCCAGACCATTAGTGCGAGCGTTTCGCGATGGTAAAAGTTTGTAAGGCTTCAAATATTCAACGATTTAAGGGCGCTGGCGCGGGTCATTAATTATAAATTGTATTAAAAGTGGAAAATATTATTAAATTATTTGCAGCGATGCGCGGACTTTTAGCTAGATGTTGAGCACTGCACATGACCAACGACCAGAATCAAACTTGTCAGCGGATGCATAAATGCTAATACGTGGGTTGTGTGGATGTAAATAGAAACAAGCAAACAATAAAGAAAAATACTACTTATAAAAAAAGTAGTGGGAACGTCTAACTACCCTTTCCCTCTAAACCCCAAACAAAACGTGGGAGAAGTGTACTGAAAAGAATAATGAAAAAGAAAATGCGTGATTGGCAAAACATTTCTCGCAAGAAGACAGACCAAAGAAAACATTTGAAACCCATCGTCAACGACATAATTTGAACCAAACCAACTTAAGGGAAGAGCATCATTTGCTAGGTCGATCGGAGTGGAAACTGCATCACAAGAGACAATTTTAACATGGTACATGTTTTTACGGGCGTTCTCTGGATTGGAATGTAAGAGTTTTGAAGTACTCCCCCCGTAAACCGTCGTGCCTTATAGGCGCCTAAACGGCTGAACGGATTTGAATGGTTTTTTCTAACGATCTCGGGTGAGATTGCCCACAACATAGGCTATATTAAAACCCAGCCCGACTCGCGCAACCCTGCGAAATTTCGAAATTCTGTACTCACGGTACATGGTTTTTCCTCTCCTCCTCCTAAACGGTAAGCGATAAAAATAAGGCGATTTTTTCTATTGGTTTGGTGGACCGTTTAAGTATGCTTAGGGGGGTCGAGCCCCCCTTGAGATGTTGAGCTTTCTGTCTGTGTGTCTGTCGTGCCTTATAGGCGCCTAAACGGCTGAACGGATTTGAATGGTTTTTTTTCTAACGGTCTCGGGTGAGATTGCCCCCAGCATAGGCTATATTAAAATCCCGCGCGACGCGCGCAACCCCGCGAATTTGCGCGAAACGTGTTGGACTGCGGATTGGAATGCGAGTCAAGTCCCCCCACGTAAACCATTCGCCGATCTACCCCCTTGTCACCCGATAACCTTCTATATATATAATATATCAATATTATATATAGGTAATATATATTCTTGAAAATCTCGAGAAATTCAAAAATGATGTACGTTCTGAGATAGGTTGAGCGCCCTCAAGGATTTTTTCCGTTTTCCCCTCCTTCAACCCCCTCTCCCTCCCTAAAGAAGGGAAGGAGTGGGGATTTCAGCCAATAGCTATTGATCCGATTTTGATGAAATTTTTTTCTATTGGTTTGGTGGACCGTTTATGTCTGCTTAGGGGGGTCAAGCCCCCCTTGAGATGTTGAGCTTTCTGTCTGTGCGTCTGACGTGACTTATAGGCGCCTAAACGGCTGAACGGATTTGAATGGGGTTTTTCTAACGGTAACGGGTGCGATTGTCCCCAACATAGGCTATATTAAAATCCCGCGCGACGCGCGCAACCCCGCGAATTAAATTAAATTCATGATTCGACACTGGCCTTTTAAATGTATAACCCCCTTTTATTAAATTTATGGCCTTTTTTAAATGTATAACCCCCTTTTATTAAATAAACTTTTTTTATCGCGAATTTAAATATACCAATCCGAAAAATATGTACCATGTTTCCTTGCTATGATCCTTGATAAAAACTTAGATAATCCGGGGGTCTGGGGGTGTCCCACAGGTAAGTCATAAGACAATACATGTACGATGATCTACACAAATCACAAGCGGCAATACACCCACAGGCGGCAATATTTTTGAATCGAGCGGGTGGAGGGGGGAGGACTACAAAAACAATATCAGTCATAGTACACCGAAAAAAATACGTTCGGCTTTAGAGTGAATCTTCTCAGAATGATCTGAAACCATCGGACGATCGTTTAATTCACGACCCATGGTCAGCAGACCCAAAACGGCCCTCGCGCTATCACAGGGAAACCCCCAGCCATTAAACATCCACATGACGGAAAAGGAAAAACAACAACCCACGAACTCGAATATCAAAGAGAAAATGATCAGCAATAATAATTAGTCTTACCCGATGCATTGAATACTGTATAGGTAGTTTTCTCAACATTGTCCAATATGTACACAAATCTAAGTAGTACGATGTATTAGAATTCGCCTGCTAATACCGCTCTGTTTAATTTTGGAAAACACAAGTTTCATAGTTACTTATCAACTACCTATTCAACATTTCTGGCGTTGACTAGGAAATTCGTCTTCCATTCATGCTCATAAATGCAAATTTATACACAAATATTGTATACATATAGCGTGAACTAACTTTGGTCAGAGAAAAATGGATCCCGGAAAGAGAAAACGACAGAAACATGTTAAACGACATGAAGTGTATGAGTTCGACATTTCCAAGTTGGTCCAATAAAATTCACACTGAGGAGTAAAGACAGGAAGCTACATTGTGTCATTTAAGCTCTTATAATCTTTCCAATTTAAAAGTAGACTGTGAAACCAGCCTTTAGGAAAATTCGGTAGTTTCTAAAACGATGGAATTAATAAGGGCACCTCCGAGGTTTCCGGTCGGAATTTGCGGGGAAACGCATCCGAATTGTGGAAGACCGAATCTTGTTTGAAGCTTGAAAAATTTGCTGAACGCGAGTAGAAGAAAATCCTTACATTATGAAGTCCACTTATTAGGTACTATTTAAACCAATAGGGACGATTCTGCCAGGATATTTTCAACCAATTCCAACGAACGTCTACAATACTTCGACAATCCCTGAAAAGCCCTTTTACGTCCCTAGCAGCACTGATATACAAGTGGTTCCCAGCAGGCTGGTGTTGAGACTTACGCTGAGATTAACGTTACAACTCAGTTTTAATAATGATTTAAGCTAAGGAACTGTGAGGAAGAAAAATAGGCTGATAAACTAGAAGTTGAGTCTTGAGAGGACCGAATTGAAATCTATAGATGATCGCAAAACTGTGCTAATTAAAATAAAAAAAATTAAGTAGGTACTAAAAAATTCAAACAAAGAAAACTATCAAGAATTAAAATGCACCATTATAAAACACAAAAAACGAAAATGGTAACAAGATTAAAAAAAAAAAAAAGATAATACAACTAAAATTTAACAAATTAAAAAAATGTGTGTATGACAATTTTAAAATAATAAAAATGCAATTGAAATATATTCTATCAAAACTCATTTAAGTACTGTAATTATCTGAGGCACAAAATAAGTCGGCAGAAAACTGTAGATTATGGGGTGTGAAACGAAAAAAAAACTCAAAATTATCGACTATTACTGGGTTCTGGTAGAAATGGAGTTGGGCACCACTGTACAATTACAACAGAAGCATAATCATTCAATTCTCACAGCTTTGCTGTAATAGCCGCACGACGTCACTTGATGAACGTTAGAAAAAGAAAGTTGTTGAAAGAAGAGGAGGACCTTGGCTTTGGTGGAATGGGAAGTGAAAGGTCGTTTGACAAGCAATGCGTTTGGGTTAAAAGGCAGCATTGCGTTTGGGTGATCGCATGGAGGAAAGAAAAGGAGATTCCTCTTCTGTGTTAACTTGCGTCCGCGGTTCTGGTTTCGAGACCGACGCTGCTGCGACCTGCTGGATCTCATTTGAGTGAACCATCTGATGGTGTTGACCCTCAACAACCACAGAGAGCGGTAGTGGAGGACATTTGGGAAACTCGCCACGCCCAATGACCTTCAAAGCAGTTATCCCGCGAAAATTTAAGATACCAATAATCAGTACCTACTAGGAATTTCGGGGTAGGTACCTAATGATCTCTTCATAGATTCACCTACTACATAAGCTTACCCAACCCGCGTGAATATTGAACTATCATTACTCTTGTTCTACACTTCTCTGTTGATTCAAAACATAAAAAATGTTAAACCAACTTTGATAAATGTGATATCCCTTTCCTACAAAAACAGATAATAATTCAGTTTTAGATAAAAGCTGATCAAAAGAGAATAAATTACAGTTGGAGAAATTATTACAGTTGGAATATTGCATAGTGAGAGCAGGGGATAAACAAAATAACTGTATGTACGAGTATTTCTTCACCAGTTATATTTACAAACGACTTATTAATACAAACAAAACTTATTAATACAATCCTTCACCCTGAACATAGATACATACATTATAATCCAAATCACACATTATTTACAATGGTTCATAAGCCTATTATAAAAACGCTGCAAATTGTACACAAGGGGTTATTAATCTTTGATTTAGGTTACTTGTGCAAAAATTAATTCTGTGTCAATAAAAAAATATCTTGAAAAAATAAGAAAAAACGAGGACCTCGAAAAATGGATTACTAAGTAATTTTCCGAGTATATTTGGACGTATAAGTCTTATACGTCCAAATATACTCGGAAAATATTTGACCTCCTGGAATCCTTCAAAAATCCTATTTGAAGCCCCATGAGAGCCCAATAGATCCCCATGGTGAAATCCAATCGGTCTGGGATTCTACGTTCAAAAATACTTTGAAAAAGACACCTAACTCGATTCAATAGCCAAATGCCTTCAAATAACCCCTCCCGTAGCCCCTTTTTAGCTCCACAGAGCCCCACGGGTTTGGGCGATCGGGCTGAAAACCTCGAGATTATACATGTATAATCTGTATATATACAGATCGAGATTATAATACAGCTACGTAATCTAGACGTACGACTTGCTCGTAAACTTTCTTTGAGATTTTTATGGTGTTAAAATTCTTTCTTCTCTTCTCTTGCAATAATACCACTTCTAGCACAAATCAAATGATTGGTGTGACCCGATTTCTACCTTTAATTGACATCGTTGTTAAATCCCTTTGATAACTTTTATCTGAGTCCTGAAGAAGAAAATATAAATTTTCGAAAACTCGGCGAAAGAGTGGAAATTTTCTTATGACCAAAAAACATTTTGTATAGGTAATAACATTATTTTCTGTAATAAGAAAATCGGTACTTAACCTACTAGAGTGTTAAAATATTGTTTCCATGGGAGCTTATACAGCTTTCAATTTGTAAGCAGCAGTTAATAATTAACTAAATATGAGTTTCAACGAATTATTCGTTGAAACTCATATTTTGTCGAGAACCCCGATGAAACCAACCCCCTATGGTAACTTTTCTCGCAGAATCCAAATTTGCAACCGGGTTCACGTGTGGACCTCTTGGCTTTAAGGAACACTAGGTACCTATAAGAACTGCGTAAAAACAGAAAACGCGGCCAAGTTTACACCAGGGTTCATTATTCTTGGATATACAGTATCTAATTGAGTAATTGCGCAAAAATTTATTCTGTCATTATTACCTACCTATTTAAAAAATTTGAAAGAAAAGAAAATCTGTACAATGTTTGGATAGATGTGGAATTTTGAAAAATGGATTATGCGTCCAAAATTACTCGTAAACCGACACCTTATCAGACCTCCTGGGATCCTTCAAAAATACCAATTATAGTACCACAAATGCCCCATGGTGAAATCGTACCGTTCTGTGACCCCCAAAAATGGATTCTACGTCCAAAAATACTTCGAAAACGACACCTAACTCGACCCCATAGCCGAAAACCTTCAAAAGCCTTCCCTTAGTACCCCACGGATTCAGTGAATCGGGCTGAAAACCATGCAGTCACAACTAGATAGTAAACCTAGTATTTGGTAAAATTTTCACATGTATAAAAATGTCTACTGCCCAAAACGGCTCGGACGTGGATGGACATTACGTTTATGGAATCTTGATACGTATAATATTAAATTTTGAGGGCGGTCAGAATTTTCCACCTCCATCGCGATTACATAGGAGTATTAATACACCTACGTAATCGCGACGGAGATCGAAAATTCGGGAATAACTATTCCAAGAATAATAAACCAAAAGTAGGCGTATCCCAAAAAATGGACGTAACCTTGACAAACGGTGGTCATTTGAATTCAGCACACCAAAATATCCCTGAAACTATGGTTTTTAGCTAATCACCTCGAAACTCACTTGTGTAAACCTGTGTAATGCTTAAAACTATGAGGCAGAGAACTGGGCTGCGAAGAAGTTGATGAACTTTACGATGGGGTTAAGGTTTCTTCGTTTGAATCTGGAAAAAATAAGTCACATTAGGATACGGACATCACAATTAGCAGGAAACGGAAAATCCAAAAATACAACAACAAAAAATTAAAAAATAAAATAAAGTCAATAAAACCTGGAATTCCGCCCCTTTGACATTCACTGATTCAATTACCAGGTATATAATGCTTAAAATTACCTTGCAGAGGACTGGGCAGCGGTGACGTTGAACTTGATGATTAAGGTGGACTCATTGATTAGTTATGTTTCTTCGTTTGGAACTGGAAAAAGATACCTACGTTAGATTAGGATAATATCATTTCCTACTAATTATGATATACATCACATCATCAATTAGCAGGAAGTTCTGCAAATCACAGGATGATCGAGTGTTCCATCAGATGGAAGCCATTTCCGGAGCTTTGAAGTAATAGATTCTATTACTTTAAAGCTCCGGCCCAGGCCACAACGACCGCCCCCGTCAGGGCGGAACCAGTGGCCCGCCAGGCCGCAACGACTGCTCCGTCAGGGCGGAACGAGCGGCCTGCCAGGCCTTTGCATGTAAACGGTTTTACCTTCCATGAAGATAATGAGCTGATGCTGTAATGTACATTGTAGGTCATACCAAGACGAGGCAAACTTTAATTACCTTGAGATACCTTCTTCTTCGTGTACTGCTTTCTTGAAGGGTGCATTGCATGAGGTGGCTTCGGCGACAGCTCTGAAGGGCGATGAGGATGAGAAATGGGAGACATGTTTGATTTTGAGCGAGGGTCAGCGATAGGCTTCAATGGGAGTTGATTTTCAAACTGGCGGACAGGTAGAGAGGCAAAGAGGACGACAACGATCCTTTCTTTGGATGAAGTTGAGCCAACTTCTCTGTCTGAAATACAGAAATATGATTTTGAAGTAAATCCACTATACCTAGGTACTTTAGACGTGTAGTTCTGTATTGTAGCAAGTGTACGAAAGAGGTAAGAGGCTATCTCTCAAGAAACTAATTAACAACCAACGTAAATAACATAATCATCCCTTAATTTAAATCGTGTACCTAGTCGGACTTTCCAACACTTACCTTAGTTGAGATCGCGGAGGGACGTGAAGATAAATTCCTTCGGATATAATATAGGTATGGACTATATTATTATGGCCGGCTGCACCAAAGAAATGACCACTAAACGTCTCGTTTTGCCTGCCTTGAAAGGTAAGCTTTTAATAATTCACGAGCCACCCAATGACAAGTGTTTATTAAAGGAAGTTATACTTCAATATAATAGATGAATTAACACTGAAATTAATGAATTAACACTGTCTTCGCTGTCGCGACGGGAACGCGACGGTTATAACCGTTTCCCAAGTCACACGTGTGCCGTAAACAAACGGTAGCTCACCCTAGCGAAATAAGTGCGAACTAAAAGAAGGGACAACTCAAATGAGTTCCAGCAGGTAGCGTAGCGCGCGCAGGCATGAAGCGCCTGGACACGATTTCCTATGAAGAGGAATCTCCTTTTCCTTCCTCCATGGGGTGATCGATGATTTATCTCCGCTCCGATATACGAAGAACCCGTATGCAGAAACCAGATAGAAACTACTTTTACCCAAGGGTGATTCCCTTATAAGGGAAGGAAAAATCAAATCCTGAAATGAAAGAAGCACTAAAACAGTTTGGATATTTCGCCACAACAAGGCCAAGCCCTGAAGCGGCAGCATTCAAAATGCTTGCCATGTATTCGCCAAGGCCTTCTGCTTCAAATGAAGCACAAGCAGCATGGGCCTTGCTCTAACTCAATAAATGATATCCAATCCAAAAATCTATAAAATGTAGTCCTAAATGGGCGAAAAAGGAATAAGGTTGTTCTTCGATCCCCCAAATCCATCGCGTTTTAGATTCATTCCCCCAAACTCAAGCGCCCCAAGAAGAGGCACACAGTAGAGAACTAGAAATTAAGTACAGTAAGTTTAACCACAACCTGCAAAGCTCATATGTCGGAATGTGACAGGAGGGACACTGAATCTTTTGCGACGCCACTACGAGAACGCCTGTAGACAAATGCTGAGAAAATTATAGCGACGGAGAATATGAGGCAGGCTGTGGTGATGAGGATGGCTCCTGCCAAACCGTTTTCTTCGCTTCTCAGTTCCGCCAGATCTGCTTTTTCGTCCGCACTAGTAGTTCCATCAGCGCAGGACGGCTTCTCTTGCTGCACTGTGTCATCTGCATCAAGCAGAATCCAGGGGTGCGTCAAAATTGTTATCATGGCAGGATTTATGAGGAAAATAAATAAATAGTTGTGCTACAGTTTTGCGTGACATTATTATTAGATAGAGCAACAAACTATCATCTACAAACCAGGAAATGGGTTTTACGAGCGTAAAAATCACTCACTTCGAACGAATTTCCAAGCTTGCCTTCCACCAGTTGTGATTTCCGCCACGTAGATGGCACTTCCATCGGGCGAAACTGCAACATCATGAGGCGACGACAACAGACGGTCTCCAAACGTCCCAATGATATGTCCATCATACGACGCGACTACACCTTTCATCGGAGAAGTATCCATAAAAGTAGGCCCTCCATTTACCAGGACAAACGACCCACCTGAGAAAAAAATTTTGAAAACACTTTTCAAAAATTTGGAGAATGGACGATCGTCTACCGTAGAACCTAAAAATAACTGCCTGTGAGGGTTTGCCCCTCACGTCTGTGGCTGTATTACCAGCGGGAGGAGCGGGTCGCACCACAGTCGCAAACCCATTGGTGGCCCAGCCTCCCCGTTTAGAGATGGGGAGAATTTTACATTCAAATTGCCATGACCTGATACCAGCCACGACACTTCGTGTTGGGTATCAGCATCCCCTTGGTTCCCTACCGGAGACGATGCACCGTCACAGTAGGTACATCGACAATTTAAGAACGCCTGCTGAGTGCGCGTCTTCACTGTTGTGGCTGCATCTTCCTCCTGGTCAGCAGATCACGACAATTCGTGTTATGTACAGGAAGTAAATGTGCCCACACTCATTTCCTGTTACTCCAAAAACCCCGGCGACAAAATCGTAAATTCACTTTACAGGCTTTCCACCAAACACACTTCACAAAATGTAATGAACTTAAATTTTGATATAGGAACACAGCAACAAGTAGGTACCTACACACCCATCACCCGCCGTATGGGGTGTCCCACACGGTCCTTTCACTTTAGGTTCTATTAATATAATATATTAATATATTATATTATAGTAGATGGTAGTCGATTCGCCAGCTTCGTTGGGCTTTTGGGCTGGCGTTTTGCGATCCGCACGAAGTTAATGAAGTTTTCTGCCAATGGTTGTTGGATAAACCCATCAGGGAAGGCGTAAAGATTCAGGAATTCGCGAAGTAGTTGTATGAAAACTGTATTAAGGAAGGCGCCCGTTTTCTCCCAAGCGTATGGGCCTGTCAGACCGCAGAAATGACCTGATCAACCAAATTTAATGCTGGCGAATCGTTCAATGCCGATTACAATGAGGACTTAAACCCTCCCCACCCGAATGTATACCTCACGGTTGAAGCCCTCATACTGGTCCAACCAGTGATTTATGCCAAGATAAATTCAACTGCCAGCAGCCAACGTCATCAACCAAAGCCCGAAATATCACGCAAGCAGGTACCCGTATAGTATAAATGTTCATCATTATTTGACGAGATGGTTCTCGCCACTGATATCTAGTACCTGATACATTTGAAGATACTTGTTAATCATTATTTGACGAGGAGGTTCTGGTTACTGATATGGAGGACACTGTGAGCAACCTCCTCGTGGTGTTTCCTGGGTTACACCAATAGCTCACAGATCTGTGTATTTACTGTTCGCTGGAGAGTCAAATGGACTTACATTCCCAATTTGGACCTAACCGGGAGTCGATCGTCCTTCATTTTGTTGAGGAGTCGAGTGACCTTTCCATTTTCCACTCGCGCGTCGGGAGTCGAGGGGAGCCCCCATTCACATATTTAGTTGTGAAATAAAAAAATTCTCAAATTATGTACTTATCTGTGAATTTTAGAAAATCTTTGAAGAAAAACAAGTTTTTTTTTTTTTTTTTTAGTAATTATTTACAGTGTTTGTGAATTTCATTTTATTTACAGAAAAAGTTGTGAGTGTTAATTAATTCACAATTACAATTGTGAATGTGAATTAATTAACTTATATTATTATATTTACATACATTACATGTGAATTTGTTTTAATTTTCGGCTAATGGGGGGTTCGCATTGATTTTTTTTCTATTTTTTTTTTTTTTTTTTTTTTCTGAAAGTACTCCCTGAGAATGTAGGGAAAACAGTAGTCAGCCGCCTGAAATCGTTTCCAGAAAATTTAAATAATTTAACGAAAATTACGGCGTTTGAAAAACACGGCCATGGAGGGAGCGTGACGACACTACCTCTTCAACCAACTACGTGAGGTCACTACTCATCACAGAATAAAATTCTATTGAGCCATGAATCCTTCTGATAAGGCTTCAAATTTCAAGTATTGTGTATTATAATTAAAAGTTAATTATGTTTTCCGTCTATCAAGTTATAATTGCTATAAATTTATCATATAAGCTGACGACACTAGCGCTCCGGGTGAGAGATTCACTGGAACTGTGACGTCACTACCTCAGGAGTGACTGGTGGGAAACCCCGGCCGATTCAAACTGTGCGTTTCGTTTTGGTTTATTATTCTTGGAATAATACACCTATGTTTTCGCGACGGGGGTCGACGACTCCAATCGGCCTCAAAATTTGACATTATCCGTTTCAAGTGGTCTAGATTCCAAAACCGAAATGTCCGTCCGCCGTCCGCCGTCCAGGCCGTTTTGGGTAGTAGGAATTTTTTGAAAAATCTGAAATTTTGACAAAATACTCGGTTTACCATCTAGTTGTGTCCGCAAGGTTTTCAGTCCGATCGCCCAAACCCGTGGGGCGCTCTGGGACTAAAATGGGGCTACAGAAGGGGGTTTTTGAAGGCTTTTGGCTATGGGATAGAGTCAGGTGTCGTTTTCGAAGTATTTTTGGACGTAGAATCCATTTTTTGGGGTCCCGCAGCGATGCGATTTCACTGTTGCGATCGATAGGGCTTTCATGGGGCTAAAAATGGGATTTTTAAAGGATCCCAGGAGGTTAAATATTTTTCGAGTAAAGAATAAAGAATTTTTGAAAAAACAATTTTTTTTTAAATCCAAAAAAATTTTTTTTGAAAAAAAAAAACAGATTTTTTTGTCCAACATTTTTTCTTTTGACACAGTAATAATTTTTGCGCAACTAACCTATATCAAAGAATAATAAACCATTGTGTAAAATTTGCAGCGTTTTTTCGTTATATCTCCTACAATGATTTTTTTTTTTTTTTTTCGTTGGTATTGGAGTCTGTGCACGTTACTTTTTAGCCATATTATTGAATGGTAGGGAAGATTTCCAAATCTAAAATCTATGCGAACTCAGTATACCTACAAAAACCAGCAATCAAAAATTATGAAATCATTATGTGAATTAATTCACAACCTTATTTTTAAATAAAAAATGTGCCCAACTCTGCTCGTAGTAAAGTCAAATGGAGTGATACGATTCAGCCAACACATAAGGGCCACTTCTTTTCATTCTTTACGAAAGTAAGAGCAACCTTTGTCTCTTAATACATCTCCCACTCACTTATCAGCTATTGAAGGTGCCCCCCTCCATTCTCTTCTTACGAAGTTGATGGAGACGGTATTTAAATTTGCGCTGGAGGATTTACCCGCAGAGTTGGTTGAGGACAACCGCTCCATTTCCATGTCTACTTTCGGATAAGTTAGTTACAGTCCACAACTCTCGGCCAAAACGATACCTACAACTACTGATCTGACGATACGCCTCTGCCAATAAAGCTCGGCAGGTTGCTCCCAGACCCCAACGTAACGTGCTCTTTTTAGCGTACCTAGTCCGAGGGTCCCCTTTCCCCTAACGTGTTACGGCCTTTTGTGCCACGCTGTTGCTAAATCGAACGATTAACCGTAAAATCTGGTCCTAACTTCCCTCCGTTAATTGAATCAAAAACAAATCGTCACGTAAGTTCTAACACTACGTAATTGACGCTAACGCAACTTTACAGGAGAGGCAAGAAATTGTTTTATCAGTTACGCGCTGTTTTATCAATAATTGATAGAACGCGAGAATGACTACTGCGTGTAATTATTACGGGACTTTGTAAGTTATTACACGCAGTAGTCATTCTCACGTTTTCCTCATTTTTATGTTCCCAGGTGTCCTTGGCATGGTTAATACCTATAAAATGGAATCTAAAACTTATTTTCGTCGAAATGTCAATTACGTGATTTTAGAACTTGAGTGACGAAGTGTAAATGGGATCCCCTACTGCCCAACCCACATAATTTGATAATTGTCAGAATCCCTGACAATTTGATCGGAATAGGATCGAGCAAATGGAACTTATCGCTGTAGAACAAAAAGGCAGACCCAACTTCCAAAGCACAAAAGAAGAATACCCATAAACTAACATCAGTCATAATAGCCACCTTTATACTTGGAGAAGGCAACACTGTAGATGGCATGGCCAACTTTAGGGAGTTTTGACATGACTGGAGAGAAAGTGCCATTGTTTGGATGGAAACATTGGACTCTGCCATTTTCACGGTCGGCGACGCACAGCAAACTGTCGTCTTCCGTCAGCGTCACAGCATGAGGTATGAAAAACTCGCCAGGGCTGGGCAAGCGTACGCCTGAAATAAAGAAATCAAGGTAGCAAAGTGGTTGTTTGCCGATGGTGCAGAGGTCTAATCCAATGAGGTGGTTAGGGAGAGAGAATGACTCCTCTGCTGGTGTTTCAACATCAGCAGAGGAGTCATTCTATCTCCCTTACCAACTCATTAAATCAAGGTAGAATTATAACACTGGTCTACAAGAAAAAAGGTGACGTGCGAGTGACTGGCTTCTTTTTACTTTTTCTAGGGGTTTTCGAGGGTGCTGAATCCGGAAATGATAGCCGTTTTCTTTTAGTTGGTTCGAATAAGGCCTTGTTTTTGCATTTTTTTGTTGGTTTTTTGGACCTTCCTTTACTCTGAAATTTCCAGTATCAGCCTTCACTCAAACTTCTTCAAAAGACACTCATCTTACAGCAAATTTACTGGAGACTCCGAATATATACTTACATTTAGTCTAAAACCTTCTTAAACCCTCAAAAAACTGCACACAAATGAGCAAACAATTTCGCGTTTTTCAAGGTTTTTTTTTCTTATAATATATTTTTCTTATAATATTATTCTTCTCGCTACTCGCTCCGTAAGGTCCTGGAAAACAATCGGGGGTAACGTTTTGAAAGCCTAGCTTAGCTTTTGAAACCTGTCTGAACAGAGACCAACGGCGACTCTCAAAAATTGAAACTAAGGGCGCCACAATTTTTCAAAGTTTGGTAACTAAAAATCGGGAATTAGATATTCTACCAGAATTTCCTCCAGCGACTCTCCCAAGAGGAATAACAACTCCACATTTTTATCCGACCTCTTCCTCGTCAACCTATTTAGATAAGAATGGAATTCAGATAATATCTGTATATTATATACTGATAATATCTGTATACAGAATCTTGCACAAAAGAAAAAGCTTGCACAAACACGAACCGTCTGTTTATATAATTCGCATTGAGTAGCAAGGCCCATGAAAAGCTCATTATCATGAGACAGTTTACCAACCTACCGGAATTATATAAAACATCTCAACCCTGAAATGTTCGACCATTCGCCTTGAAATGTCTGATAACAATTTCAAGTTGATTTTCCTCTTGAGAGAGTCACTGGAGGGAAATTCTGTGTAGAGAATGAAGTTCCCTATTTTTAGTTGTCAAACTTTGAAAAATTGTAGCTCCCTTAGTTTCAATTTTTGAGAGCTGCGGTTGGTCTCATTCTGTTCAGACAGGTCTAAGCTTTCAAAACGTTACCCCCGATTTTTTATCAAGGACCTTACGGAGCGAGTAGCGAGAAGAATATAAGAAAAAAAACCTTAAAAACGCGAAAACGTTTTGCTCATTGGTTTGCAGTTATTTGAGGTTTTTGAGGGTTTAAGAAGGTTTTAGACTAAATGTAAGTATATATTCGGAGTCTCCAGTAAATTTGCTGTAAGATGAGTGTCTTTTGAAGAAGTTTGAGTGAAGGCTGATACTGGAAATTTCAGAGTAAAGGAAGGTCCAAAAAACCAACAAAAAAATGCAAAAACAAGGCCTTATTCGAACCATCTAAAAAGAAAACGGCTATCATTTTCGGATCCAGCACCCTCGAAAACCCCTAGAAAATGTGAAAAGAAGCCGGCAACTCACAGGTCACTTTTTTTTGTAGACCAGTGTCATCAAAGTCTATCAAATAAAGTAACAGGTGAAAATTGCTGTATTCGTTAAGGTTTCAATCTTCCATTTTAGACTCCACAAAACGTACGCTGGCGCTAAATTAAACACGCTCTTACCAAAGCTAACGGTCGATCTTCCCCACTCCAGTATTTTCGTTCCCTTTTCGTCAAATTTGACGATCCGGGAATTGCAATATCCGTCGGCAACAAAGAAGTCACCGTTCCGCATAACAGCGACCGAAGTGGGTTTGCAGAAATGGTTGGAATCTTTGCCGGGAGCGAACCGAGTCCCTTTAACGAGAAGAGCATCTATCGAAGCCGGTTTGAATTTCATGATTTGGTGTAAAGCGACATCGGTGACCCAAATGTTGAATTCGTGATCCACGGTAATACCGTGTGGCATGTAAAATCTGAGAAAATAAAATACAAAAAACGTTAATATAATACCTACATGGGTCATTCTCAGTTAAAGTGACTCATTTGGGGTGCACAACATTTTCTCTGTAGAGGGGATGGATTGACGAGGGGGAAAACCCCTTTCGTAGGGAATTCCTCGTGCACTAGAAAGAATAGCTTACCGCTATAAAAAATATGGTTTCAGACGAAGTAGTATAATATACTATATTAAAATATTATTTTCACGATAAAATAAAATAACAACTTGTAGACGCGTTTCGGTTGATTAGACCATCGTCTACAAGCTTACCGCTATTCGTTCATTAATGGTACAGTTTAGAACATCCTAAATGTAACTCCCCTGGCTATGCCCCCTCCATAGGTTGGCTTCGTCATGAGCTCATTGTTTCTGTTTAATTAGTGTTCAGAACACGAGCGGCAGCTCTTTCATTCGAAAAAATTTCCACCGAACCAGGACAGGCTAATGGAAACACTATAACTGGCACCAGGGACATCACCTCGTTCTGGGACTGGATGCCAATGCCCACAACACTAATTATGCGGTGAAAATCATACGGGACCGTCACGTCCATTTAGACATACGACCTCTAGACATCTGGGTCAGTTTCGCGGCTATGAGGACCGCACACCGTCTCAAATGGTGCGGAGTTGGAAACCAAATTCTATGGGGAAACACACGACTATTCTTGACAAACTGGGAGAGAGCCAAATTGCTCTCATGCTCACGGATTTCCTCAAGAAGAAGATCCTGCTATATAGGAACTTTAAAGTTATCATATCGGGCATGGAGGATTGGAAGAACGGAACTCCAGGAGTGCGGTCTGGGGACATGGAATGGTACACAGACAGCTCCAAGATAGATAATAGCGCCAGCTCGGGAACGGACAGCCCACAGCACACTGGGCAAGTAGGCTACAGTATACCAGGCCGAGCTCTACACTATAAAGGTATGCATGGCAGAGAGTGAGAGGAGAGCCCTCGAGAGAAGGCTAATCCACATATTCTCCGATAGCAAGCTGCTCTGAAATCACTAGCAGGAACGTCTACCAATCCAAAACTGGTACTCGACTGCTGGGAGTCCCATCAGGCGGGTTGGGGCCTCTAATGAGATTATTCTCAGACGGGTCCCTGGTCAAGCTGGCATTCTGGGGAACGAGAAAGCAGACGCCCTGGCCAGACAGGGGTCCAGCGGGGACCTTATGAGATCAAAACCTTGTCTAGGTAAAGTAAAGTAAAGTAAAGTGGTTTTTTTTTTTTTTTTTTTTTTTTTTTGTGTTAACCAATTTGGTTCTCACAAGTGGGGCAGGAGCCGAACCCGCACTGTACTTAGAGAAGCTTTAGAAATTCTTGCCCCAGATAAAGGATTCACATAAACTTGCGTTCAGAGGTGAATTTTCTGCCGACAAGACAGGTATTACAACACGTGATTGACTTTTGGTCAAACATTGGTGTTCGGCTCCGGATTCGAACCAGGCTGATCAGCGCTCCGACTGATTTGTAAACAGACGAAGCTCTGTCGCCTTAGTCCACTTGGCCACCATGACCCCCCTTGTCTAGGTATCACGAGGGCACTTTTCCGTGAGGTTGTTTGCCAGTGACAGAGAACACAGCACAGCCGGTAATAGGAAAGAACCCAGCATCAGCAGCATGGACATACCATGTTGGCTACGCTGGACCAAAAAAGGGCGAATATATGTCTCCAATTACGGCAGACACAACTGAGATTCATAGTGGGTCAGTATGCAGGACACGGGAGTTTCAGGAAACATTTAAACAGGATAGGGGTCATAAACGATGAACCCACCTGTAGGTTATGCGGAGATAAGGAGGAGACAGCGGACCACCTACCTCACCTTCGAGTGTGAGGCCCGGGAGCGCAGAAGTTATCATGCTGTGGGATCATGTGGCCTGGGGAGAGATACTGGCGTAACAGGACCTGGTAGGAGGACTATTGAGCCTCTTCAAGGGCATAGAACTCCTACCGTAGAAACTCCTACTCTTAGTCAGCACAAAGGGTCTACAGGCCTAGGTGCGGGAAAGGGGGGTGCCCTTCAGAACCCACTTTCATACCCTCTCCGGTATCATCAAACCGGTATTATCTAATCTAATGTAAAATACGCGTAAAAGGAGGAAAAGTTTTTCCTCTTATGACAGTTGGGGTGATCCTCGTCGGTCACACTGAATCCATAAACCTGATGTTAATAGGTCGCAATTGTTGCAACTTAAGGAGTAATATCGTTGTTGTAATGGAGCCATAGCGTTGCCACTATGTTCCATAATGTAAGAGTCATAAGGTACTTACACATGCTCTCCTAATTTCTTGAGCACGTGACCATTTTTATCAACCATCACGATGGTCGTGTCATTAATTGGACCGCTATCCTGGTTGATGTAGACCTCGTCGAGGTTGAAGGTTGACGACGTCCAGGTCCGGTCGGCGCGATGGAAAATATATATTGTGCCATTTGCGTCGACAGTGATTCCTCCTACTTGGCCAAGAACAAGACCTTTGGGAAAGAAGTCAGTAGGAACCCAACCTAAAATACAGAAATACTTAGTTGAAGTATTTTCTAAATGAGACAAACAAGACCTAAGTACTAAGTAGTAGTACGAAACACTGAATTAAATCAGATGAGGAAATATGTAATCACCTTCTGTGGAGGTTCGGTTGTCAGATGAAGTTGAAGTGACTGCTCCCAAGGGGTACACCTGAAAAATTAGGCAATTATTAGGATAAATGTCACAGGGGTGGATGATGGTGGGGGATTGACATTTTTCATTTTACTTGACTTTGCTGTCATTAGTGGTTAACTAGCACGCAGGGCGGTAGAGACTTGCTCCCAAATCGTAAGACCATAGGAAGCAAACACTTTATCGCCCGAGTAGGTATCGAACCCGAGTCTTCAACATCACCAGCAAGCATGGCGGTCTTGAGGCTGGAGGGGATCGTCGTTAAATTTTAAACTTAGTTTAACTCACTTGGTACCTATACCAGTGAAACCCTCCCAATCTTTGGAATTCGTTCGTGAAAAATCGTACAACAATACAAACAGTTGCGTCTATAATACAGAAACGCATTACTAGTTAGGCTCATAACTGCGTCCGTTTCTCATTTCCACCACCCTATACATTTTTTAACATTAAATATAAAAATTTTAATTAAATTACATTTGTGATTTTCTTGTAAATTTTAAATTTTAAATTAAATTTGTAAATTTTACATTTCTGGTTTGACAAAGTGAATTGAGATCAATCTTGCGTTTCATATACGTCAATATAGTCCCAAAAGTCTCTTACATTTTTTCAAACCTATTTGACAACTCCACGTCCACGTCCACTCTTTCGAAATTATTACTTCGCCCATTGTTACTCGGGATGATTATTTTATGTAACTATCCAGCCCGAGTTGACCACAAACGTTAGGCGTAACTGTACACCGCACAGTTTTATTGAATGATGAGATCCTAATGGGCTACCGTGACGGAAAACGCTGCAAACCGTCAAATCCAAGTTCTGTAGCCCCATAGTTCCCTACAGTGAGGCCGGATCGATGTCAGATCCCCATAAATGGAGTCAACGTCGAAAAATACTACGAAAACGACACCTCAATTTACCCTTTAAAAAACTGTTTTCACCTGTGGCCAATTTTAAGCTCCACAGAGCCCCACGGGTAAAAGTTATTGGGCTGAAAACTAGCGGACACAAATTGAAGCAGAGCCGAGTATTTTGTAAAAAAACGCCCTACTGTCCGGGGAGTATCACGTTTGGCAACAGAGGGATGAAAACGCAACACGTTTGGCTACAAGATGAATGGCGCTTTTGGCCCCGAAACTACTGATATCATTGGAGAATCACTTACCAATTATTGGTAACCTATTATAGGTTTCCAAGACTTGCCAAGATGGTACCTATCGATCATTCCAGAGCTGTTCAAGGCTTGCGAACCTGGCCCCACGCTGGCTAAGGGGTTTAAAGGCTTGTCAAGATGGTCCCAACCTTTCCAAAGCTGTTCGGGGCGTGCAGAGCTCGTCCCAAGCAGGCCAAGGATTTCCAAGGCTTGTCAAGCTTTCCAGAGCTGGGCCCAAGCTGGCTAGGTGTTTCCAAGGCTTGCCAAGATGGCCTCCACGCTTTCCAGGGCCCTCCAAGGCTTGCTAAGCTCGTCCCAAACTGACTAAGAGTTTCCAAGGCTTGCAAAGCTGATCCCACACTGACTAAGGGGTTTATAGGCTTCCCAAGATGGCCCCACCCTTTCCAGAGCTCGTCCCAAGCAGGCCAGGGATTTCCAAGGCTTTTTATTTATTTATTTATATACGGGCATGCCTAATTACATTTTAAACAATACGGCATTCTAGCGGGGGGACTAGAAAGATCACAAATAGAAATGAGCTCATGATAGTCAGAAGAAAAAAATGGGAAGTGAAATAAAGTTGTGGGTGCCTTAGTTGAAGATACAGGGGGATCTGGCGATGGTAGATTTGACATTCGAGAGGTGGAATGAAAGAAATCGAAGTCGGGATTCACGGAGAGAAAAAGATTTGCCGTGCGTGGAAGTCTTCGGAATGGCCTGTTTCGCTGGTAGTTTGTCGGAGAGAAGGGAACGAAGAAGAGCAGCGGTTAACGCGAGGCGGGGCGTGGGACGACAATTTTCAACTTTTATAGTAGAGCCGGGCAATCAATTTGGTTGTTCAACAACTTGTACAAGAATGTAAGGTCCGCTGCGCAGCGACGGTGTTCGAGGGAACATAGACGACATTTCCGAGCAGCGGCTCGTGTGTCATGTCGGCCGAGGGAATATCCATTCTGAAGGCGAGATAACGGAGGAACAGAACTTGTTCTGCACTCTCTCAAGCTGATACTTATGCACCGAGTATACCGGAGACCAAACAGTTGAGGCGCACTCCAGGATTGGCTACTTTCAGAAATACCTACCAAAAAACACTCAAACAGACCATAAAAAGGGAAAAAGAAAAGTACCACAAGAAAAAACTAGACTTATCAAAGGGTGATAGTAGAAAGGAATGGGGTGTAATTAATGAGATCATAAATAATAAAATTAATAAAGAAACTAGAAACTAAAATCTATAAAGAAACTAACCCAAACTCTTGATGGAGTGAAGAACCCAAAGGACTGTGCTGATGCATTTAACCAATAGGTACTTTGCCACTGTTGGGAAAAATCTTGCCAACAATATCCGCAGTGTTAAAGATATACCTACCGGAAGAGGCGGCAGCCAACTGCCAAAATAAATGTTCCCATTTTAGAGCGGTAACTGAGGAAAAAGTAAGAAACCTGATTGATTCACTGAGGAGCCGAAATCCTGAAATCTAACAAGGATATACTATGCAAACCTAAGTACAAATTAATTAATATGTGCTTTGAGCAGGGAAAATTCCCAGAAATATTCAAGATGCCAATTGTCACACCCATTTATAAATCAGGTGATCGGAGCCTCTGCAAAAACTACCGCCCTATAAGTCTGGTGTGTTGTGTTGCAAAAATTATTGAGAGAGCTGTTAAAGAGCAATAGGTGGAATTCTTAAACAATAATGACATACTAACAAACGCCCAGTTTGGTTTTCGAAGTGGTCGTAGTAGGTACACAGGATGCGATTATCTGCACGATCTGATTTCAGGGGATCTGGACCGTGGAAAAAAAAAGGCGATGGCCACATTTTTGGACCAGGCGCTTTTGTGAGATCGATCCTGGACAGCGGTCCGGTTAACGGACGTGACGTCTCGACACAGCAGAATCTGTTGTGTTGACCGGCCTCCAAGTAGAGCCCCCAAATCAAGGCCGGTTCAGGCGGAGGCTGGGCACGTTTGGCATGTTCAGGTAAACGAGGGGTTCGGAAAGAGGGACTGAGGGACTTTGTATGCATCAGAGTGAGTGCATTCCAGACAGTCAGGGCGAACGTATGCCAGTCGGAGGCCTGGGAGTCGACTATCTCCTGGGTCTCCAGATCGTCTCCTGAAACTTCCAGCTCATCTCCTGGACCTTCCAGATCGTCACCGGATCCCCTCCACCTCCGACAATCTCCTCCACGGTCCAGGCGAACTCCCATGACGTGGACTTCCCATCGACGGTAACCCGCGGAAGGACAACTCCTCAAATCGCGGTTATTCACAGTGTCGGTAATTTGACTGTCTATAATATTTACGTAATAAAATACGCTTAGGGTCACAACCCTTTGGAACTAATTTTTGCCTGGGAGAGAGAGTAACCATTTTAGCCCTATTTCACAATACAGACAATTCAAGAGCGGAGAGCCATTTTACTCTCCGACAGCTTTTGATACCATTTCCCACGAGATACTATTTAAGAAGATGGAAAAATATGGAATCACGTATCGGGTCTTGGCCTGGTTCAAAAGCTATTTGGAGGACCGGAGGCAAATAGTCAATCTAAATGGAATGAGAAGTAATGAAGTGACACTTGATTCTTATACTGTTCCCCAGGGCTCGGTACTAGGGCCAATCACTTTTCTACTATACATAAACGATATAACGGAACTGAACCTCCCAGGTCAAGTACTCCTCTTTGCTGATGACACCGTGTTTTACTGTGCTGATGACTCGTAGGAATCTACGCATAAATTGGCTGAATCGGGGATGAACATTTTGAATGCATGGATGATACGGAATAAACTGACCTTGAATATTGATAAAACAAAAGTCGTTCTCCCTGGACTCCCCCCCCCCCCCCCCCGTTGTCTCCCATCACCATCCATATTGAGGACTGTGAGGACCTAACTGTGCAGCCTGTAGCTCCGCGACTGTTGACAACACAGCGAAGTATTTGGGCATCACATTAAATCAAATTTTGATTCCAATATGAAATGTCAACAACAAATACAGAACACCAACCAGAAACTCAGGAAGCTGTTCTATGTTTTTCGAAACTCACGCCCATTTTGGAACGAAAGATGTTGAGGCGAGTCTATTTTTCCCTGCCGGAGTCCGTATTACGGACTCCGTAATGTCGTACTGCCTACCCGTCTGTAGTAGTAGGTACGTACCTTGGTACGTACTACTTTGGACCGAATAGTTAAAACAGAGAAAACAATAATTCGGACTATAATGAAGAAACACCCGCTCGAACATACTGCCCCACTTTTCCAAGACTTGCATATCCTTCCATTTGACAAATTAATTCCTGTCCAATATTAATAATATAAGACAAGTAATAGAAGCGAAGCGCTACAACCTCTCATCCCACCTATCGTACTACTTTTGCCCAAACATCCTATTATATATCTATACAGCGGCCTTCTAGCGTTTAATGATCTACCTACCCAAATCATTGCGAAGGAAACTATAGCATAGCGAGCATACACGAGCTGTTAAAGAACAGCTCAGAGAATGTTTTTAATTGCATACAGATAAAGCCAATGAATAGGGGAAAATAATCCCATCCATATAAATGAAATTTTAGTGAAGATTTGCTTTCCATTAATTCTGATTATTGGAGTTGGAGGAGGTTAGAATTACATAGTATGTAATAAGCCCAAAAATAATGTCATTATTCTCAGTGACATTATTATGTTTGAACAAAATGAAATATTCCCTTCGAGCTTAAACAACCAATGCTTACAAGTCCTGTACTCATGTTATGAATAACATGTGTCTACCTAACGCGACTCATCTTCCACCACGAGCGTGTTTGCTCATATGGAAGATTAATTTCCTTGTAACTATTTAAACATGCCATAATATTAGTTAAAGAGTATGAGGTGTTATACACCTATTCATGTCACGACCATTACTAAGTAATGGTCGTGACAAAATACATCAAGACTTGATGTATTTTGTATTCTTCAGGAAATAAAGTTTTAAAAAACCATCAAATCACAGCCACTTATACAAAGTGCCGACTTTACCTTTATGCAAAAACACGTTTCAGCAAACTATAAAAAAATACTGAGAGTCCACCAAAATACTCACATTGTTGAATGAACCGAACGAAGACGTGTACAACACAAAAGTTAAACAAATGGAAACGACGACTCGGTGTAACATATTAGGTCAACATATCAATCAACAGGGTAAATACATCAACGTCACCACTTTCTCACAATCAATCTTCGAATACACCGGAAACCTGAGTCGCAACAACTAAAAAATCAACAATATGTTGGCCGATTAAATGTGATTGTTTGATTACAGAAATGCAAATCGATTATCGAAAATGAAAAGTATCGATACTCTTGGTTCGGATTGATCATTACGATCGAGTATTTTGCATCGATGTATTTTATTAAAATTTTGATTGTATGTACAACCAAAGTTTCCCTGAAGAAGAATGATACTAGAGAATATAGAGAATAAAATATCGAGAATAAAAATATAGAAAAAAAATATAGAGAATAAAATATCATTAGGAACAAAAACGCTGCAAATCTTATCACAGGGATTATATTATCCAGTCCATCAAAGAACATTGAACCAGGGTCGGATTGGTCTGGAGGCCTTCAATCGGTTGAATATCCAAAATCACTCCTAAAACGACGAATTAGAGAATTTCGGCGCAAGCTGGTTAGGTAATCTATGCCGTTAGTTCCAACTAGCGGCGCCGTCCCCTGCTGGCCAAAGCCAGCCAACCCCTGACGGTCAGGGTCTGAGGCCAGTTGGGAGGGGTCAGGGCCTGACCTGACGATTGTGAACCTCTCCAGATGGTCAACAAAAAATTGCTAGCGTTTCGGATGGAAATTTTAGGTGTGAGCGGTTTGGGAAGAACAGTTAATTTTGGCAACAAACAAGTCCATTGAGGGGCCATGTAGTTCAACAGGCACTCTGCAAGCCTAGTTCCTTGTATCAATAATGAATAGTTCTTCTATTTTCTTAAAGAAATACAGACTGAAAGTACAAGGAACTAGGCTTGCAGAGTGCCTGTTAAACTACATGGCCCCTCAATGGACTTGTTTGTTGCCAAAATTAACTGTTCTTCCCAAACCGCTCACACCTAAAATTTCCATCCGAAACGCTAGCAATTTTTTGTTGACCATCTGGAGAGGTTCACAATCGTCGGAAATTTTATATTTACATTAACTTGAATTTTGACGAACATGATGGCTTGTGATCAACTCGTGATGTCTAGTGCACCACATACGTGGGACTATTTTTCGCCCAATTTTCTACTCCTCTTTTCCTTTACCGCAGGTAATTTTTGGGTTGCGGCGAGTTTTCTAATTGCTAGAAGAGGCGGGGTGAAGGTTTTCGCCTAATTTTCCAGTGCTCCCCTCGGATTAGCGCCCAGTCTTCCGTCGCCCCATTATAGGCTTCAAGTTATGTGCTGATCTGGCTGACAACCTTTCTCCAAATTTTTTCATTTTCATCTTCGAGGCTCGTTTGATAGGGATAGAATGATAAATAATTTTATCATCATACAATTATTGTAACATTATCTTCTTAGTTTGAAAATATTGCATCTCGGGGATATTGAATATCACTCAACAAATTTTGTTGATTCGAGATGTCATCAACTAGGTAAGTTTTTTTGTCATTTAGTTACCTTCGATATGTTCACAGAGTAACAGAGAACTGTTGAAACCGATGCATTGGAAAAATCGATTTTATCTGTGCGATAGAATCTGATACTCATCCCTATCGATACTAAGATACCGATGTTGCATCTCTGGTGTGTTTTGTTGTTCTTCAATAATTTTTTGTCGTGAGACTGACGGGACTCTCTCCATGAGAGACGTAGCGCTGACACTTTTCCCGATCAGGGATGCAACAATGTTGTATTAAATCACGATTCTCAAACTAATCTGATACCTAATAATTATTCTAATCAGAGAATACGGAGGAACGAAGTTGATCTTATTGGATTTTGGTCGAATTCGAACTTGGTATGGGTTGGTTCAGTAGAGTTGTTGAGGCTTAACAATTACACCTGTACAGGTCAATAACGCTGCAAATTTTACACAAGGGTTTATTATTCTTTGATATAGGTAACTTGTACAGAATTTTAATTCTGTCAATGAAAAAAATTAAAATTTTTTTATTTATTTTTATATTTCAAAAAAAAATTTTTTTGGGCTTTTTTTCAAAAATTCTTTATTTTTTACTCGAAAAAAATATAACCTCCTGGGATCCTTCAAAAATCCCAATTTTAACCCCATGAAAGCCCTATAGATTGCCACAGTGAAATCAGATCGTTCCGGGACCCCCAAAAATGGATTCTAAGTCCAAACATACTTCGAAAACGACACCTAACTCGATCCCATACCCCAAAGCCTTAAAAAACCCTCCCGTAGCTCCATTTTAGCCCCATAGCGCCCCACTGGTTTGGGCGATCGGCCTTAAAACCTTGCGGGCACAACTAGATGGTAAACCAAGTATTTTGTCAAAATTTCAGATTTTTTAAAAATTCCTACTGCCCAAAACGGCCCGGACGGCGGACGGACATTTCGGATTTGGAATGTAGACCTCTTGAAATGGATAATGTCAAATTTTGAGTCCGATCAGAGTCGTCGACCTCCGTCGCGAAAACATAGGTGTACTATGAATAGTTCACCTATTCATTCCACGTTCCACATTCAGGAATTCCAAGAATAATAAACCACTATTTTGTATGAGCCTTTCGGCTATGAGTGGCGGCTGGTTAGTCCCTTTGAAGGCACCAACAATAATCGACCAGTCCCAGAAACTGGGATCGAGTTAGGTGTCGTTTTCGAAGTATGTTTGGACGTAGAATCCATTTATGGGGGTTCCAAAACGATCAGATCTCAGTGTGGGGATCTATAGAGCTTTCATGAGGCCACACATGAGATTTTTGAAGGATCCCAGGTGGTCAAATATTTTTCGAGTGGAAAAAAATTTCGAAAAAAATGATGTTTTTTAATTTTGAAAAAAAAATTATTTCAAAAAGTTTTTAAATTTTTTTACAGACAAAATTAATTTCAATCCATCCGTAGAATCCATTTATGGGGGTCCCAGAACGATCAGATCTCACCGTGGGAATCTATGGGGCTTTCGAGGGGCTACAAATGGGATTTTTGAAGGATCCCAGGTCAAATATTTTCCAAGTAGAAAAAAAATTTACACTACGGTTTATTATTCTTTGATATGAGTTTCTTGGGAATAAGCTCTATAGATCCCCACACTGAGATCTGATCGTTCTGGGACCCCCATAAATGGATTCTACGTCCGAACATACTTCGAAAACGACACCTAACTTGATCCCATAGCCAAAATCCTTCGAAAAACTCCTCCCGTAGCCCTATTTTAGCCCCATAGCGCCCCACGGGTTTGGGCGATCGGGCTGAAAACCTTGCGGGCACAACTAGATGGTAAACTGAGTATTTTGTCAAAGTTTCAGGTTAAAAAAAAAAAAAAAAAAAAAAAAAAAAAAAATCCTACCTCCCAAAATGGCCCGGACGGCAGACGGACATTTCGGATTTAGAATGTAGACCTCTTGAAACGGATAAGTAATGTCAAATTTTGAGTCCGATCGGAGTCGTCGACCTCCGTCGCGAAAACAGGTCTCTTATTCCAAGAATAATAAATAAAATCCCGAGCGAAAAATCTATGTAATCGCGACAGAGGTCGACGACTCCGATCGGACTCAAAATTTGACATTACTTATCCGTTTCAAGAGGTGAAGATTCAGAAGCAGATGCATCATTCTCCAAAGTATCCGAAACAAAATATTCACCAGGACAATGCCAAATAAATAAAACCTCATTTGCCAGTACATCGATTCACATTTATTTCTGAAAATATAATTTCAACGCAAATTGATAAATTGAAAAATTCCAATATAAGTACTAAACACGACAATATCAAGTGAGTGTATGCATACGGCATCTTTAGCGTTTTTTGTATTTTTATTTTTTCATTTCTCTCGTGTATATATGTCTACATTACAAATAAAATTATATACATCAAATAGCATAGGTAACACCGAATACAGTTTTTGATTTTTCATTAACAGAGTTCCGGGATGGGGTTTAGTATTCTATGGCGAAGAAAGCTTGTGATTTGTATCATTTTCCAAAATAGCCTATACTTACTCATTGCAAAAGTCTGTCTCCATATCTGTCAAGAGTTGTTGTATCAGTCTTAATTTTCCGTAATCGTCGAAATCTACGTTCCTAAGTGCTTTTCGTTAAGCTTTAAAGAAAAACAAACTACCAAAAAATCGTAGGTATTAAAAAAAAAAAAAATTAAAACATTGCGCGCTCAAGAACCTATAAAAAATAGTGTTTACAAACCATTGTGGTCGTCGTCACTGCACGTTATCGTGCTTGCCCTACTGCGATTGGCCTTATAATTAATCCATTCATTTGAATAACGTACCTACTATGATTTGACAAAAAGAAGAATTAGTTACGTTAATTTGCACAAATAGTTTCTGTCACAACTCAGAAAATGTTTTCTAATTACAGACGCCAATGTTCAGTAAATAAACCCAAAATAGGAGACATGGGTGATTTTTTTTTCAGATACTCTCCCTATCATAAACAGAACGAAATAAATAAAAAAATACCAAGATACCTAGCACTTCGCATAAGGCAACTAAAGTCTATAAACTAAACCAATTATCTAGGCTCCTCGACCACTAAACTCTTTTGAGATTCATCTCCTGAATGGTTCTCAAATTATATTGGAATACAGAATAATCAGTCTTGAATTTATTGAAAATCCTGTCGAAATTAATGGTTTTACAGCCAATACGTCGAAGAGGGACAAACTTATTAATTAGCAATCTAAAAATAAATAAAATGGGATAAACACAAATATTTTTAAACGACTTACTGCTGAATACACCCCCAATCATAAGACTTTTCTTGCCTTTCACAGCTAACAAAGGCTTGATGGCTATTATGCACAATCAAACTGATCGAAGTCCTTTCGTACTTGAATCCTTCGTCAGAAAACGAACCCACATCATACAAACACAAAGTAGGTAGGTAATAAATTGTTTGACAAGACATCCAAAGGTTGAGGAAGCAAGAGGGGATACGTACATATATATAATCTGGTACAAACATTTACTGAGTACCTAATGTATAAGAGAGTTGGTAAATTCTAAGTAGAGCGTCTCGGAGAGTACCAACTACCTGACCCTCTCGACAAATTACTAGCCACCTCACAAATTGGCAATGTAGACAATGCAAATTAAGGGAGTGAACAAAATGGATGATCGCTAGAAATGTACCTACCGGATGGAATTGAATATCCTTTCCACTACTGCAAAATCCAAATTTTGTGTAACATTTGCTTCAAACTACTGTACCAATCATCTTTGTGGCTACATTCAGTACACTCCACGTCATCTCCACGTTTCTGTGGTTTGCCTAACTCAGGAGTATCTCGCACTCTAACCAGTTCATGAACTGGTTAGAGTGCGAGATGTTGCTCCTGAGTTGAATGAGAATTCGAAAATAAATTCAATTGTATCAGTCAATAAGCATCCGGGTCTTTGGTTAGTACACTCTGAGAGTCGTGAAAGTCAGAAACCACTATTGCGGTCAACCCAAATGCTCGGGCTCACTAGCAACTGGATTAACCCTTCAAGTCAATAAAAGAGCCATTTCGCTAAATTATAACCCATCTTGAGTGAAATTGACCCCATCTTTTGACTGGGCAACAGTGGTTACCGGCAGGGATGAAATTATAAAGGGGGGGGGGGGGACTTATTTCCAAATTTATAACATCTATTCATACAGCACAAGGAGGTAATGCTGCTGAGAAAAATTGATATTTTTGTTTGTTTGTTTGTTTGTTTATAGACATAGAACATTCAACACACCTGTAATATGAGTTATCATAACACATTGATTCTTAACAGATAGTCTTAATATTTATTGTCGTATGAATAGTTAAGTCAAACTATCCACCACCTAAAGGGCCATGGTTAACTCCATCGACAACTGTACCTCAATACTCTTTACAAATACGTCTCTCGCTAACCAATAGTGTAGAAAATGGTGCATATATGAAGGAGAATTAGCAAAACTGCTTAAAAAAAAAAAAAAATGTTTCCACAAGGCCAACTTTCCCAGAGCGCCAATAAAATAAAAATTTGATATTTTTAGAAATCCTGGGCAAGACTGACAAAACGAAAATCACAAAATCTGTACTTCAGCAGGCTGAGAATGATTACTTTTGTTATTGACAACTTTGCGGTATTCACTCAGTTACAGAATTGACGTTCCTGTTATCAGAGGTGAACATTCAATTCAGAATTATACTCAAATTATTGTCCCAATTACATCTGGCAGCACTTTCATTCAAAACCTGTAAACCCAGTTAACCATGGCATAGTCGATATACCTGGCATGCAATTAATGACATAGAAAGCACATGAAATTTCACAAGCGGAAGTGTACACTTAATAGCCAGGTTCACACACTCCCGTGATCCACCCACCTTAATTCCATTGTATCAACAGGTCAATACTTTTCCCTCTTCAAAGTGGTGGGACCCAAAGCGGAGATATAACATTTTTTCCAAGTGTTTCCAGAGTTGGGTACCTACATTTTTATTTATAAATAGGGTTGTGAATGTGAATTCACAACTTTTTCTGTAAATTAAATTAAATTCACAAAAATGAAAATAATTACAAAATAAGCCAGTAAATTTTTTTTAAATTTACAAATAAATCTGTGATTTTTTAAAATTCACAAATAATTTGTGATTTTTTAAAAAAATTTACAACTATGTGATTTTTTTAAATTTACGGCGAATTAAAATCAAATTTGCGGAAATTCCAGTTCTCCCGGGTCCGCTGACCACTAATATTGTTATACTCTGAGGAAACCCGATGAATACAATTTTTGTGGCAACCCTTTCCTACCACTTAATTTTTCTTTTAGCTCTATGCGTTTTTCTCTTACTACTGGACTCTGATTATTACTAGTCAACGGACCCGCGAGAAATGGAATTACCGTAAATTTGATTTTAATTCGCAGTAAAAGTTAAAATATCACATATTTAGTTGTGAATTTAAAAAAATCACACATTTAGTTGTGAATTTAAAAAAAAATTACCAATCATTTGTGAATTTAAAAAAAAATTACCAATCATTTGTGAAGTTTACAAAAAATTACAAATTTATTTGCGAATAAAAAAGTTTACATTTATTTACATTAAATAAATTTACATTTGCGAATTCATGAATTAATGTGAATTAATTCATAACCTTATTTATAAATAAAAATGTGCCCAACTCTGAGTGTTTCCATTATATTTTGTGTGTTTCATTAATTATAATTATTGAAGAACTAATTATTAGTTCTATAATTCTTTAATAAATTTTATTATTATTATTATTAAGTAGTTATATTGTATATCGCTATTGAAAGGGATGCTTAAATTTTCAGGTTAAGCCCTTGACGGCTACAGTGAATGGATCATTTTTCCCCATAAAATAAATTGTTATTGAATATCTTCTTGATAGCGTAGAATGTTTGATTAGGTACCCCTGATAACTTGTATCTTCAATAAGTTCGATTCCAAGTCCACCTAATACGATAGCTTTCAATCATTGATGAAAACCAGTTGATCCACAGCAGCTACCACCACTTTACCCCCCCCCCCCCCCACATAATTACAGTAGTCGTGTGAGCCCAGCCTTGCAGGGAACATCAATAATTATTATAATTTTTTTTTAAATGGTTTTTTGTTTTTTGTCCTTGAAGCTTAAACACGCAATGAATTGAACACCGATTTCAACACTTAGTACATCGAACAGCTATTGCAGAAATGCACTAAAATAGGCCTCTACCGTGGCCACATGAACATTTAGAGTGAACACGGAAAATAACCTAACATCTATCTTATTACTCTCGAGGAGATTCAATCAAAATTCTCATCAGTAAGGTTTGACTCTTACGGTGTTCTTTATTTTAGACATTCTTTACTTGACACGAATCGTGCCATATGGCCTTCGTTACATAGACACTTAGCGGGTTAGCATTTGACAAAAATATTATTAAAAAAAAAAAAAAAAAAAAAAAACGAAGCTTTACGAGCGAATTTTCATATTATTGCAGCAATTGACGTCAACATAGACAACATCAACTTTCAGCTGCCAGTTTCATACAGTACTCGGGACAAATTGGATTATATATTGGCTTCAAATCTAAAATTATTGTATGGAATCTGCAGTATGTTGCATCCGTTAAACAATTTTTGAGACCTAAAATTCTATTTCGAAACGTTATAGTTTGCAAAATACCAATTGGAATATGAAAATTCACTCATGAAATTACGTCAAAGTAAAAGTAATGAGTTGTGGTGTTCATGCGATTGCAAAAAAAAACGATAAATATAAGCAACGTACATCATAATACACATAACAGAAGAACGAAAATTGAGCAAAAAGATGAATGAGCTGATCATGCGTATTTAGACAAATTTCAAGCTATAAAGCGCTTCATACGAGGTTCACATTAATGAATAATTCTTAGAGACTAGATGGTAGCAAACCACACAGCCATGTGAATCGATTGGATTGTAGGAAGATGAATCAAATATGAATTGTGTATGATTTCGGCACCGTTTCAAGAGATGAAATCTACAGTTTTGATGTCACTAATACAATTGTCATTTTTAGCGGAAAGCGGATTCAATCTCAAAAAACCGTGTTTCTGCCAGATGGCAGAGAAGTTGATCTACAGTTGGATTCAACCAATTCATGACTACTTTATTGGCAATTCAGAAGAAAAAAAAAAGAAAAAGTAATTGTGTGCTATTGGTCATTCACCTGCGATTTTTATGTAATAATTTCAATTATTGAAATATCTTACTCTGACGGTAGTTGGAATGATATAATAGATTAAATAAAAAGTCGGAAAGGCAAACAGATTGAAATATCTCTCATAGTTTGTTGAAATCATAGTATTTTTAAATTGTGAGCACCTGGGAAACAATGAAAGTCCGCTGGTGAGGCCTCCTCAGACTGGCCGGCCGAGCTCACTGCCAGTGTTAAGATGACTACGTCCTGTGCGGGTCTACTAACAAAGAATACATTGACCCAAACAATGCAACAAACACCCGCGTTCTTAACTTCAGCCCTCAACAACCTGATACTTCGGACGACGAATTCTAACGATTTAGGTTTTATTAATTCTCGATTAAATCATACAAATGTTGTATGCCTTTCCGACTTCTTATTTCATATATTTTATCATTCCAACTACTGTCAGAGTAAGATATTTCAATTACATAACAACCGCAGATGAAGGACAAATAGCACCGAATTAAAAAAAAAAAAAAAAAAAAAAAATGGTGCTGCCAACAGAAATTAAATAACTAGCGACCCCAAGAGTCACTTTTTAACTCTTTAACGGTATATTACATCAAACCTAAATTGTATCGCATTATTGCAATCAAAACTAACGCCATTCACAAAGTTCACCTCTCAGTGGTTCAATAACTACCAACAAAACATGACAAAATGCAAGAAATTTTGAGCAAAACAATAATTTTCATAAGCAAATGATGCAGTAAATGCTTTGTCGTTGCCTGTAGTGAGATGAAAAACGAATCGATTATCCCCCTTGGGGTAAGGAAGACCTTTTGTTTTTCTTGTGAATCCATTATGAAAGGAACATGCAACGTAACTATAACACGGTGATGTGTCCACAGCCAAACTTTCGTATCCATAAGGACAGGTGTTGATACTTATTTAGAATTTGGAACAATCCTACCAACAGAATCAGTAGGACAGGTGTTATCATTTATTTAGAATTTGGATCTATCTTACCAACAGAAAAAAATCAGTTACATACATGCAAGATGCTTTAAGTGTACAACATTTTAAATTTAGCTGCTTGGTGTTACGGTTAACGAGATACGACACAGCCAAATTTATCAAACTTAATGTGGTAAAAGCACAGATTAGCATCTTGGTGTCAAGCTCCCATCAGAACAAAGAAACAGTGAAATTTCGCATCGATAAAACATAATATTAACAGTTGAAATAATCCAACACACAAGATACAAGTTGAAAAAAATAAAAATTATTAGCTTGACTCAGAAAACTGCCGCATATTTTACACGCTTCTGGTGATTCTTGCGGGGAGAGAATTAAACCAATGAACACGACGAAAAGGATACAGATTTTAAGGGGAAAGGGAATATGCAGCCACCTGTGGTGACAGCACATACAACATCTTTATCAGATAATCATAACATTTATAATATGGCAACATTGATTACAACAAACTTGAGTATCAGTAACATTGCCACAAGTTGCACCAGAAGGCCAATTTCAGGCTGCCAGCCATAACATCAAAACCGCGACTTGGGAATTCCCACTTATGAAGGTAATGGGATTACAGGGCTAAGATACAGCGTTGACTGAAATCGTGTGGATATATATTTTTTTCTTTTCATCGGTTCGTTTAGTAAATTCCGGATGCAACTCGCGGGTGAAACTTTATGAAATGACTAAGTGGATCAAATTTCCATTAGGTGAGGTAGGGTAGGGCCTCCCTAGGATGAGAATCCTCCAATTATTTAAAATTATCAACGATATTCTCAAGAAACTTGTAGGACACTGATTTCGGTTAAAAATTAAGATGAAAATTCGGCTCAATGCAACTTGCTGGCGAAGCGTTAACAGCCTCCAACAAGAGAGCAATGAACAAGAAGAGTAATACAAGTAATGGGTGCCATGCTTGCTTATGGTAAAGGAGTTATTGAGGGTGATAACCTTCTCCAAGTCTTACAAGTAAAGATCAAACACGCCACAGCTCCAATCTCTACAATTAGAAAACACATAATAACTGAGCAATTACCTATAATATAAATAGTAAGGTACAAAAAGGGGAGACACTCTATCAAGTCTGTAGGGAACGTGTTAGTGCAGGTATTCGTGAAATGGTATCCAAATGGAAGGTCTCCTGTTGTCATTCCTCGCGAGGACAGCAGCTGAAGCAATGATTTCGATAGTAACTATCTCTTATTAATAACCATGTACGAGTTCCTAATCACAGGAGATTGACCTCAACTGGCCACTCTAGCTGGCGAACATCTGTGATGCCGGTAGTTATCGAGGAAAACATTAAACAGCCAACTGTGGGCGTTCAAAGCCCTCAGGTGTATAAGATGGCGGGAATTTACAAAGGGAAATAATATTTTTCCAAGTATATTATACTTCAGCAACCCTGCGATAGCGTAACGATACAACTGGGGTACTTTTATTCTAACATGAAGTTCTGTGCCGGCGCAAACTTGTGTTATCTACAGTATAGGATTCAAATTTTACAGGCACAACATTACGAGTTCACAATTGATTCAATGTGGTGAAAAAAGATCAACTCCAAAGTAGGACAAACGTGAATTAACAACCTTTTTCAAGCGTTTCTTTTAACAAGTAATTTCATCAAGTTGTCCACTTGGTAGCAGTTCACCCCCAAGTAAAATCGCTTTGAAAACCTGGGGGAGCCTCGATTTTTCAAAATGAAAAGCCAATATATTGAAAATAACTTGGCACTATACCGCACACACAGCCAATGTTCAAATATTAGTTATACAACAGCACATTATAAAAAAAGAAAGAAAAGGAAACAGTGAATGTTTCACGTTCCCTACGTGACCGTTAAGACTATATAAATGTGAGTTTATTTAAAAGAACTGACGAATTTTTAGGAGACTTGAACAGTACAACCTGAAGGGACGGGTAATGGGAGATGGCCCCGCGTCAAGATCAACGTATAGGGATTTCCTGCATGAAATGAATGTTCATCAAGGAAAATGGAACTCTTCGGCCGAGAATAGGATTTCACAGGTAGCTCATATGTACACGTGAAAAGCAGAGCGAGTAGGTTTGAAGACGTTTCAGGGAACGATTATTTTCATATTAATTGAACTGGCACTGGGAATATTTGGTTTTAGCTGGATGAATACATCCATCATCAAATTTCCAAACGTGTATTTTAAGTACAAACAATATTGAAAGATATGCACAAGCAGTTATTTACGCGGCATTTGCTTGTCGAGAAAATCCTCAAATTGTGTGAAATATGAGAATGCCAACGCTATCTCGTGCCAGTGTAACCAGGGATGGGGAATACATGAGCACAAGTTCGATATTTGTATCAGATCAAACACAGTTATACGAGGAATAACCTAGTTGATCTCTGCCATTGAAGAAATAGCGATAGTAGGAGCAGGTAATTGTGTGCCATTGGTCATTCACCTGCGATTTTTATGTAAATGAAACATCTTACTCTGACGGTAGTTGGAATGATAAAATAGATAAAATAAAAATCGGAAAAGCAAACAAGATTGAAATGTGTCTCATAGTTTGTTGAAATCATAGTATTTTTAACTTATGAGCACCTGCGAAACAATGAAAGTCCGCTGGTGAGGCCTCCTCAGACTGGCCGGCCGTGCTCACTGCCAGTGTTAAGATGACTACGTCCTGTGCGGGTCTACTAACAAAGAATACACAAGCTCGTTGCAATTGGCAAGTTATACGACCCAAGCAATGCAACAAACACCCGTGTTCTAAACTTCAGTCCTCAACAACCTGATACTTCTGACGACGAATTCTAAGGTTAGGTTTTTTTAATTCTCGATTTGTATGCCTTTCCGACTTTTTATTTAATCTATATTATCATTCCAACTAACGTCAGAGTAAGATATTTCAATTACAAAACAATTGCAGGTGTATGACCAATAGCAAACAATTACCTACAAAATATTACCAGGGAAAAATGGTAAACATTTGGGTCAATATATTTTATCGGTGAACTGCAGAAAATACCAATGCCCTTACTTATGAATAATGCCTACATAATATTTGTTACCACTTTAAAACCAAATTTAGAGCTCTCATAGTGCGAAGGAAATCTACATTATGCACTCAACTCTTTCACACACTTATACAATCAAAATTACAAAATCCATTCACTTATGCGTTCATACCGCTATTGGGTTTATCTAAAGGTTTTATCTCATAGAATCCTAATTAGTGACATTGAAAATATACTGCACCAAAATATATATTCACATCCACGGTAAAATACGCACTAAAATATAACCATTGGATCGCGAATAATTCGTAACCTTCAATCCAGATAAAGTTTCACATCACACGGGAAAGTTTAGCCTAAAAAGACAATTAAAAAAATATATTCGCGACGATACAATTATAGGACCCATAAACTACTTACTCCCAAATGAAAAATACACTGGATACAATTTGCATATTTTAAAAATACTATCTTGAATAAAATTGACGGGATAACACAATGAGAATATTATTTTTATTAAGTAGGACGGTCAAAACTAATAGAAGCGAAATGAAAAACGGTGACAGGATTTTTGACTAGCTTCACAAGAGTGCTAGAGAAGAAAATGAAGCGATCTTGAAGAAATAAGTAGTAACATTCGCGAGTCCTCAGCTGGGCTCGTTTTGACGTATCAAATAAAACTAACTTTGCGATAAAGTTATGTACACATCAGCGGGAAAACAGAAGACGGAAGACAAATAAGCAGATGAAAAACATAAACTAACTACTAATTAAGTAGAAAAAATAAAGCTAAAAATCCCACTAGGAAAATTCAAACCACCTGGCGATTCAACCTAACAAACTCGTACGTTTTACATGATCATTTTGTTTTGTGCTTATCAAAAGGCTGCACCTAACACGGGTGAATTGGCTTAGTGATATCTTTTTAAGGAGAATGAGAAAAAATCGATTCAACCGATTATATGAGGGCACTTTTTAATTATTTTTTTCTTTCTGAGTGGACCTAAATCTACTGCTACAATAATCAGGATGTTCAAAATTTACACATTTTGTTGCATGTATTGGAAATAATGTAAAAGATTGCTTGGTGGGATGAGGGATCAGTTGAATTTGGATCATTATGATTTGGATCCAATACGCCTCAGACACAATACCGCATATCTCGCATTTTCTCTAAAAATAAGATTTCGGCATTGACGTCGGCAGCTCTCTCTCTCGCGTTGCTTCATAATTCTAGTTCGCGGAAAAATCAACTGCCACTGTAGCCGAAGAACTGATACCGCCTATCTTTTTCATGTTAGCAATACCGCCAATCTGCTCAGAGTGAAGGTCTCACAATGTACTCTCAGACGAACTCCATTGTGAGTACACCAATTTCTCTCATTATTGCAGTTTATTGCACTCATTTCTAATCAAAATATGGCATTTGTTCGTTTATAGTATACATAATTAGTGAACGACTTTATACGAGCAAATGCCACATTTTGATTAGAAATGAGCGCAATAAACTGCAATAATGAGAGAAATTTGTGTACTCACAATGGAATTCGTCTGAGAGAAAATCAAGCAAGTAATTATTATGTACTTGCTTGATTTTCTCCAGGAATGTGTTCTTCAATGAGTCAAGAAGGTGGTTTTGACGCTCAGATGAACCACGTGACACACAGATTTAACTCATCATTGTTACAATGATCTACAGTAGATGATTCCAATAGAATACCGGAATTCTTACAGCTGTGTACCATACAGCTCGTCTGTCAACAAGAGATAAACTCCAGAAGATGGAAGCCGTAGAATTCGCTCGATCGTTTGTTAATAAAATTCTATTCTCCTTAACCAGTATTTGCGTAGAAATTGTAATCGATTAAATCGATTTTTTCAAGGATTTTGCCATACTACGAATTTCGCCAACTACCACAGAAACTAAGATGTACCTACTGAAAGTGTACGTTTTAGTAAAAACACCAGGTGGTTAGAATCTCCTGGGATTCTAAATAATATGAGTAAGTTTAACCATTTTCCAAACTGCAGCGACTTGACAAAAAATAAGTAGGTGTCGATATCAAGGGGTTGAAAACCTAATGCGCACTGCGGAGTTTGAAAAATAGCAACTTGAAAGTACACGAATAGCACGAAACTTAAGGTTTCGGTTCTTTTCGAATTACATTTGGTGACTGCACCAAACAAACCGGTTTTTTCATTATTTCCGGTTTCATTTTCATTTGGTTCTTCTTCAATAAGACAGGTGAGCAAGCAGAAGGATCCGGTTTGGGGGGTTTAGGGTTTTTCTTCAAAGTACATTGGTTCTGCTTAGCAAATCTTTCAGCAGCTGTTGTCATGTCAGGGCTCTCAAGGCCACTTGCTGGCTCCTCAGGGTTGGTGGGTAGATCCATCACGAGATCTGGGGTAGGGGGTGGGATGGGAATCGGCACTGGGACTGCGACTGGAGGAGGAAGAGGTTTGGGCGCTGGGATAGCAACTGGTGGAGGGGCAGGTTTGGGCACTGGGATAGCGACTGGTGGAAGGACCGGTTTGGCCATTGGTGGGTTAACTTTTCCCGGCTGCTCTGACGGGATTTTAGCTGGCTCAGGGGGAACCTTCTCGGGTTGGTCGGGCGGGCCAGAGAGGGCGCTTTGTGAGGCAGTCCGACGCTGCCAGAGTTCCCTGTTTTGGAAGAAGCTGCTCATACTCTCGGGTTTACTTTCGTAGTTGCCCATTTCGCTGACACTTTGGCTCTTCCAGTGCGTCTTTTTAGGAGCTGGTCTCGGCTGCTCACAGATTACGGGTGGCTCTCCATCCCGGCTGTTTGCAGCACCTCCGCCAGCAGACTGAAACCACATTAAACAACGAAAATTTCAATTAAGTACAACAAACCATGTTGGCGTGAATAGAGTGAAAAGTTAGATACAGTGCAGCATGACTTACTGATTTTTTTTTTTAATTTTGGAGATTTCAACAAATTTTCCGTCATGAAAAAACCCCAAAACCGTAGTTTTTTAGGAGAAAAACAACGATTGTAGAGCCACTTTCACACTTAAAAAATTAGAAAATGAATCCGAAACCATTCCAACGATTCCTAGAACCCTTTTCAGAAATTGTTTACAGATTCTCGGTATTGAATTCAGAGAAAACAAGAAATTCAATCTGTGGTAAGAACGAGGGCTCAACTCTTGGGGTTGACGGCACACAAGGTTCTGGCATCGCACTGTTTAGTGATAAGAGTTTTGAAAAAAAAATGAAAAATTGCAATCGCCAACTACTGGGAAGCTGGGATTGTATGTGATGTCAACCTAAAGAGTTGAGCTTTCAGTTCAGTTTTCAATAAATTCTATAAATTCATACGTAAATGTAATCGGTGTCTCTTTACTTCTAGTGTTATTTGGAAGCCGTAATTGATTAAAAAATTATCTCGAGGCACGTGCATTCCTCATTCCTTAAATAGTAAGGTGACAATCACTTTACCTACTAAGGGTAGGTTTAACCAAGGTATCAAACCGAGATTTAACGTTACAAAGGCGGTTCAAGTTGCTTCCATCTTCACTCAAACTGCCGTTCACGCTTTAAATCTCTTTTAAATTTTGGTTAAACTGGGCTCAAGTCGGAAATTTTAATTCTATTAAAATTGAAGAAACTCACACACTTACCTCCAATAATTGATTTGCATGCTCAGAGAACTCATTTCATGCATTCCACGATAACAAAACAGAAAAATCCAATGCGTTGTTTTCATCCAGGAGCCCAACATCATTCGTAAATCTGTGTGCAGCCCGTAACAAGCAATAACCTCCGACTGTACTGCTTTTGGTTGTTACGCAATCTTGTGCTACTCAACTGACTATCCAATTGGTTTTTTTTTTTTTTTTTTTTTTTTTAACAAACCAAATCCATTTTATTATTCGCCCTGAGAAATAGTCTCCAGGATTGGTTGGACCCGATGATAATTTTTGTTTGCAAGCAGTCTGAGCCAAATTCTTCTGTTTGGGTCATTTAAAACTTGAATTGCCTAAATTCAAAGTTAAACTAGAATACCTAATGGAATACCATTTCGTCGGACATTCAGGCATAAATCGTTATAATAATTATAAATTTTATTATTATGGATGATAATGACGAGTGTTTTTTCTGTAATAGATTCAACTGTATTTATAATTTCATGATAACGGTAATTATTTAGGGTAACGGTTTTTAAAATCAGAGTTGGCATTAATATTGTTCTATACTATCAATTGTTAAAAAAATTATTTTAGATTAATGGCATTTAAGAAAAAAATCCGTCTAGTTCATCAAAAGTTAATATTACTCCTACCACTTTAAACCAGGTACAGTTCTATATAATAGAAAAAAACTGTTCCAAAATTCCAAAAAATGTATCCAGTCACTATAAGTCTCAAAACCTACTCAAGAGCATAAATCTCAACGCACAGAATTAAAAAAAAAAAAAACACGTGATAAGACAGAAACAAGGATACCTACGAAAACTAAGAAAAAAGAAGTTCATGCAAACGAGTAAAAAGTATATTAACACAAACAAAATACAAGACAATTAAAGAAAAAAAAACACGGGTAAAAATACGATGAAATTGACATTCACATTGGAAAAACAAGGATAGAAAAAAGAAATAACTGGAATTACTTTACTGATTTATCTACACAAAAACTGTCACATGCACTGAGAGACAAAATACATGAATACAAAAGTTAGAAAATTTAATGATTTCCTTTCACTAAAAAACAGGTACTGATGTGTTAATTTCACTTATACAACAAGTGAAATGCATTTGAAACATTTTCAATGTCGTTTATAGGTGTACAGTGTTAGTGTACAAGAAATTATGTTCATGTTACGATAGTTACACAGTTGAAGAACAATTATGCTAAAGTATCCTATATCAGCCGAATTAAAGATGGTCTATCGAATTGCGAATGCAGCCGGAATAACACCTACCTAATGATTAAAAAAAGGGGGGGCGGGACAAGTCGTGATTCTGGAGATATAGATTCAGTACGCATCCAATGCATAAATCGCTCGTAGGAGAGCAGTACATAATATGTTCATATTATGAACTGGGGAAACAAAACTCAAAAGTCTGGCAGTTTAGAAAAAATGGCATCAGAATAGGATCAAGCATTACCAAACCGGTGAAATGTTGGGCTTGGGAGTGATGATATTAGAGTGATACCTCGACTTTAACTGCCCAAGCAGTCATACTAGACACCCCATCAACATCCAGACGTCAGTAACTACCCTAAATGTTATCCTGCCCTCCGAAACCGCCCACACAGAATCTTCCCCCGATTTAGGGCATGTCAGTGCAAAAAGTGGAATATCAAGGATGCATTAATGAAACTACAGTGAAACCCAAAGAACAACAAAGTGTACAAAGAAGTCCGCCGAAATCGAATGGAGTGAAATGAAATGCTTGTTCCCTTTTGACGGTGCACACAAGAAACTGTCACTCAAATGAACAGCAGATAAATAAAAAAAGATATGTAATACTAAAATCATTAATGTCTTCATTACGACAAATGACCTTCACTGCGATTCCCTATCGATTAATATCAATAACTACACCAAATCAAAATTTAAAAGTACCTATCAAATAAAGATGCTGATTTCAGATCTGAAGTGATATAAAAGTAGTCAAATTGAAAAACATCACCAGCAATAGTTTTCTGGTATCAACTAATATCACAGTCAACAAAAGATTTATTTCAAGCGAAATGTATCCTCACGAGATTCTAAATTGACTATAAGATTTAAAATTTCCTCTTCAGGTACCAAAACAGTACTTTTTGTTTTAGTAAGTTTTGTTCAATATGCAAGAGTAATTGTTTGGTTCGTTAAGTAATTAATTAATTATTTATTCCAATCTGATGATTGAATTAATTCTACTGAAACCCTTAATTTGTTTGATTTTTAAGGCCAGGATTTTCGTCGTAATGAGGAAAAGGTGTGCCTCAAGATTTTTTAAATCTAAAGAAGGCCAAATGAGTAAAAAAAAAAACCCTGATTGCACATTTATAAATTTATATAAAACTTGAAATTTAAATCTGCTCAAGTCTCACCATCCATTTCACACAGGTTCCCAGCTTTCCATTGGTTGATAATAATTATCTAATTATTCGAGCTTGTGCGAGGCAGGGCAACCACCAGCCAATTAGAAAACACGGCAAGCTATCACCAACCAATTGGAAAAGAAGATCTTGTATGGAATCAACCCTGAGAGTTTGGCTGCTCCCACTGCAGATTTAAATATTGACGGTTCCATAAATTCAAACAATTGATACGAAAATATCATCATAGTGTTGTTTCCATTTCAGCGTTATTTGGAAGCCTTCTATCGATAAAAAAATAATCATCTGGAGGCACACCGATTCCTGTACGGTCGAATTCAAGTCCATTGAAAAACTAGTGATGTGTACACTTACTGTTAATAATGAAATATCATTTTACTCTATGAGGACAAGAGACGATTTTAGCCTAAAATAATTAAGCGGTACTGCGATTAGAAAAATCACGAAGACGTTATAAGTCTGCTATTTTATAGTAGAGCAGTGGAAAGGCCAGTGTTGTGAACAAACCCAAGCATTGTTGCCATATGTCACGGATCGAGTTAGAGCAATTCATCATGTAGGTGAACAACTCAATTATTAGCTTTAAAAAATTTGCTACAATTTGCTAGGTATTTTGAACGTTCACACAACTTCACAAATACACTTTACAACACTAATTCAGATCAAGTCATGCAAACTTAAACAAACCTAATCACAAGATTTCCAAAAAAAAATCACATTCAAGGTTAGAGCTTGCTGTGATGCAAAGTAAAAATTCGAAATACCAACAAGGCGTTACAAACTATTAGGTACAAACTAATTACGAATTTTGTCATGCAAGGTTGCAAAACGAAATGCACTGAGCAGTAACATGATACCATTTGATCACGTACGATGTCAATTGGAATGAAAGTTGGTTAAATAGCAACTCCCGATTCTGATCCCCGTTCATTTAAACGTCGTTTTAAAATTATCAGTTCGGTGTTGCGTTTTCATTGCCCCAGAAATCAAAATTAATAAATCTTCGGAGTCATTAGGGTTAGATTCAAATCAGGATTGGTCACTGTACTGGGGATGTAGGTGGGTGGTTCTCAGACAACTGGCCATTTTAGAGTATGGTGTGGATAAATTTCCATTTGAAGCGCAAGGCTCAATTTTTGATGAGTTACAAGGTAGGATGCCGTTTTGTAAGGAAACACATTCAAATGATCGAAATTTCTATAAATTATGTCGTTTTTGAAAGGTTAAAGATGTGATATGTCATTACGTAGCTCAAGTGTTGGGCAGAAACTGATTCCAAAACTAAAAACTAAAACTGAAACTAATTAGTTTGTTTTCACAAACTAAAGAACTAAAACTATTAGTTTTAGTTTCACTTTTGAAAATAAGTTTCAAACTAAATTAGTTTTAGTTGGCATTTTGAAACTAAAAACTAATTTAGTTTCAAAGTTAGTTTCAGTTCTTAGTTCCAATCAAAACTAAAAACTATTTTTTTAGTAAACCAAAACTTTTTGTTATTTGCAGTTGTACATATAACAACTAACAATAACTTTTTGGAGAAACTTGTTGCCACTCTCAACAAGTGGCAACCATTAGGTATTGCCACTAGGTGTTACAACTTGTTGCCACAATGTGGTACCACTGGGTGTTGCCACTTGTTGGGAGTAGCAACAAGTTTCTCCAAAGTTATTGTTAGTTGTTATAACAACTAACAATAACTTTACCTACAACTATGTACAACTAGGTACAATTATGTACCTACAACTATGAATAACAACTAAAGTTTTTGTTTACTAAAAAAAATAGATGGATTTTGGTTAGGGATAAGGCGTAGGTGTGTTGTTTTTTAGGGCTATATATTTGGTTAAAAATATAATGCCTCGAGGCGCCGTTCGCCCGTACCCATATAATATTATTTGACGGAGAAAAGGAATTCAATTCTTTCTAACCGTTGTCACTAGGGAAGACCACAGACTAGGAAAACCCATGGCATCACAATTGATTCACTTTTTTTTTCAGAATTTGACAACCTGAAAAAGGCCAGTTAACTGAGAAGTACCCAGGTACTCGCAAACACGAGCGGACGTTCCAGAGATAAATTTCATGAACTATAACCATGTAAGCCAATTATGAATTAACCTCTTGGAACAAGGGTTTTAAAACAATGGTAGTACGACATTTTGAACTGATCCGGAAGCAGAACATTTAATATCGTTCTCACCCATTACGTCTGGAAAGATGTGATTTTGACCCCAGCGTATTGGAAAAAATATGCTCTGACCCAATTATAATCAGAAAAGTGGGTTATACCTCACTTTATTGGGGAAATATCGTTCTGACCCAATTAGGTTGAACAAATACGGTTTCAACGCCAGTACCTTTAAACCTCAAACAGCGTATAAAGCGAATGAAATTTTAATGGATGAATTTGGTCCGTTAAAATTGGTCATTGATCCTATGATTAAACGAATAAAAATTATAACTCCCATAATCTCCACCCACCGAAATATTTCAGGAGTTTGTAAATATGTCCAAAGATTTACGGGGTCATTAATAAGATTGTCATTCCAATCGGGTTCTTGATCCATTTTGTGGAGTGACACTCTTATCAGTACAGTATGTTGGCTACACGAATCTGCATCAAACGGATCAACGTGTACAAAGTTCTGTACCTTGAGAAGATCGTCAGTCAGGTTTAAAACAAGTTCAAGGCGTGACTTATTTCACCAATCGGCAGATTACCACCCAGGGAAAGTAACTACCCAATACCCTCGCGTGGCAATAGTGCATATTCGCAGGCATAAAAGGCTACTAAAGTAACACCATCTACACTGCCGTTTCTAATACCTGCTGTTGAGGAAGCCATGCAGAAGTGTTGATAGGTTGCGATGTCTCATCGGAGGCGGAAGTGTCTGTCGTGTCAATGTCACAGGCTGCAGACACAATCTTGTCGTCACCCTCTCCTTCCATATCCCATTTCTCAGATTTATCCATACCCTCATCTCTGCGAAGAGAAAATACATGTGTTTCAGATCTATTGAGCATCACACCAGGAATGAAAACAATATGAGGCTGCACCGCAGCCCCCCCCCCCTTCCATGGGTTGTTAACTAAACCTTAGTTTTCATTCTAGTGCGAGCATAGATTATCTATACAATTAAAGTTGTTCGTGTCTCGGACTGACTGACTGGCTGTCCACGCTAACCCGCCTCAACGGTAGAGCCTAGAGAGACGGCGTTTTTTCGAGTCGGTTCCGCGTAGGCCCGCGTAGGATGTGTCGTAGGCCGTATTAGATTTCGCCAACTCTCTTCCTTCGTCGCGAACGGAGCTTTCCTTCGCGACGAGAGCCGGGTCAAATAGCGTCGTTACTATAGGAAAATTTTCGAAACGCCGAAACCCGGTACAACTTTTGGCGTCGGTTTTGAACGAAACTTCGTCGGTTAAAACGAGCTTTTCACGCTGATTTCCACGAGTACAAAACGATTTCTGTACGATAACGCGTTTGGAAGTTATTCGAAGATCGTCGGTAGATGGGTAAGAGTATTTTTTGCGAGCCTTCGATTAGTTTGATAGGTACTAGGTAATTTCCTTTTTGAGTTGATGGGTTGCTATGGGCTGCATAGGTGGTGATAGACGGGAATTTGATACTTCACAACGAGAGGCCAACAATCGTTGTTACTAAGAAAAATTACGAGTCAACGGGTTGCTAAGGGTGTTTGCATGGGGGATAGACGGGAATGTGATAGTACGTGCGAAGCACGGGTGTCCCAACTATCTATACTACTAAAGTTGTTCGTCTCTGTGGCTGGCTGTGTCTAATCCACGCTACCCAGCCTCAACGGTAGAGCCTAAATTTAGCGCATTGAGCGACTGTCACTTGGTGGTGACGCCCGATAAAGGTGATGGACGGAGTGCATTAGATTTCGCCAACTATCTTCCTTCGTCGCGAACGGAGCTTTCCTTCGCGACGAGAGCCGGGTCAAATAGCGTCGTTACTAGGGATTGCTAGGAAAATTTTCGAAACGCCGAAACCCGATACAACTTTTGCCGTCGGTTTTGAACGAAACTACGTCTGTTAAAACGAGCTTTTCGCGCTGATTTCAACGAGCACAAAACGATTTCTGTGCGATAACCCGTTCGCAAGTTATTCGAAGATCGTCGGTTGGTGGGTACGAGTATTTTTTGCGAGCCTTCGACTAGGTAATTTCATTTTGAGTTGATGGGTTGCTATGGGCTGCATTTAATTGGTGATATACGGGAATTTTATACTTCGCAACGAGAAACGTGTCAACAAGCGTTTTTACTAAGAAAAATTACGGCTAGCAACTGGTGTTTTTCTTCAGTTTATTTGAGGTTTGTGCTTCAAAGAAAGTGTGTGCCGGTGATGGACGGAGTGCAGCGAAGCGCACCGGGTCCACTAGTAAGAGTTATAATCTTACTGTCACTCAGTGACAGACTGTCACTAAGTGACAGACTGTCACTAAGTGACAGTAAGATTATAACTCTTACTAGTGGACCCGGTGCGCTTCGCTGCACTCCGTCCATCACCGGCACACACTTTCTTTGAAGCACTGACAGGTCACTCACTTGATCTTTATGGATATGTATTTATCAGGGACGAGCCCCTGTCGGCCAGACACAGCTCCTCTCCACCAATCGCAGCTGACCTGGCTGTACAGTAAGACGGAGTCTCCTTTAGACAAAGTTAACTCTCGGTCATTTCTAGCCGTGAAATCATATTGTGCAGTCGCTTCAACGCAATCACATTCTGAAACAAATCAGTCACAAAAACTGCTGAAAAGCTCGAATACTGTATATATACAGAATACCAACTATTATATATAATAGTTTAGGATATCATGACCTAAACGGATAAATAATTCAAACATACCATCTTCAGATGGGTAAACTTCAGAATCCAGATCTTCGTGGACGTGTTCTGAAGGAGAGTCTCCGACATCACTGTAGAGAAGAGCATTGGAATCAAACAATGTCCAAAACTATACAACAAAGCTGAGTAATACAAAAAATATATCAAAATGCATTCTGAAAAAATTACTTGTCTTCATCTCTGGTGATGTACTTCTCATACAACACTCCACCGATGTCGGTAGAGAAGATGTCATCATGGAAGAGGATTATGTTCTTAATTAGTTCATTAACTTGGTTCTGGTACTGAACTTGATCCTTATCTTCCGGGACTGGGACCAGAGTTGGGCCGAAACAAATAGCCAAATTGTACGGATCCATCATGTTCTCATCACTGTATTCGGACAGGCTGGATAAAAAATTGAGAATTAGTCCAGACCATTTGATCTATATAAAAAGATATCTGTATATAAATAAAATACTTACTGGTTAAGAAAGTCGAACAAGTATCGCATTACAATGATGACTGAGCGGGGCAAACTAGAGACGAGATCTTTCATTTTAACGACAAAGTCATGTTTGGACTCCAGTTCTGGAAAAGTGGAACGGTACATCATCGTACCTACCCAACACGGATTTACACAACACGGATCAAAAGGACAAGTAGTGTAATGTCATGTATTGTAATGAATATGTAGTTGGTGGTTTCAACTGTTAATAATCTGGATAATTTGTTAATCTCAACAACTTTAATAGTAACTTGTTGTGGTAAACTTACGAGCGAGTTCCATTAGTTGTTCGAAATATATAACTGGGAATAAAGGCTCGCGGAGTTCTCTCAGGTAGAGTTTGAGCACTCCAGCGACTGAGTTCATGTCCGAAGCGTCTGTGATATCTGCCAAAGGGTCTTCCCCCCTTTCGAAGGCCTCCCGGAAGTTGTTGATTTCCACTTGGGAGCCAGAAACCCGGAAAATACCCTGATGGTGCAGACCTGGGGGAAACGATCAAACTAGCTTAGTTAATGGAGTTTGAAAATGGGGAGCAATAATTATTTACCATTTAATCAAAAACTTTTTTTTTCAACCAATGTTCTGAAGCGATACTCAGGTGTCCCAATGTCTTGTCTAAATCAATGCTTTTAAAATAATTCTTCAAAAATTGGCGATTCCCCCCCTATTAACATCCTAAGACTTTCTATAAAATATTTGAAAATGGACATCATAGGCACTGAAAATTCTGCGCAGTTGGATGTCGATTTGGAATTTGACAAAAGAGAAGATGAACAAGAAACCCTAATTCCTTTCAGAGGATGTTTCAGCTATGGTTAAATGTTAGTCATTCTCATTTCGTAAGTTTCAGTTTTAAACCCCTTTTAGGGTTCGTTTAAGAAGTCTATAATACAATTACTAAACTTACTTCAAAACTTAATAATTTTAAGAAGTGCTTAAGTAAAGGTAAACAAAATGTCAAATAATAATTTGAAATTGATTAATTTCAACTTCTTTAATAATTAATTCCGCTTTCTTTTTTCCAATATTAAATTTCAACAAATTTTGTTGAAAAGTATAGATACAACCCACAGATCTTTGGTATTTTAAAAGGGGAAAAATCTTTTCTACATAATAGATTTTTTCAATTTAATTAATTAATTAAAGTATACGAGAAAACAATTTTTTTACAAACGACTACCCTCTATTTCAAGAACTCAAAGATCTTTTGATTCTTGAAATAAGGGGAAACGAACGTTTGTAGAGAATTACTGCTTAATTATTAGTGCTGTTCTACTTTGCCTGTGTGGCAATTCATTGATAGGGAAGTTGTTTTGTTAAATATATTATTATTAGGAATAAAAAGACCTGTTCACCTTCTGATTTTTCTACGATTAAAAAACATCGATTCGTTTTAATTTTTCTTGAGCTCGATTATTAGTTTTTAATTCTGAAGCGATTCAAAAAACCAATTCCCCATCCCTACTGGAGTAACATACCAGCTTTAGAGCTGGAAAGTAAAGATTGAATCAGATTTACAACGCAAAAGTTACATAAAAAATGTTGATTAATTCTATTCGTGTAGTGTAGAAGCTTACCATACAGATTTATGATCCGAATGCAACTCCTCACGATTAGAGGAATTTCTTGGCTCGTGGACTCAATGTACTCCTCCAGAGACCCGCCAAACAGTTTAGGCTGAGTTGTCGTGTTCAACCTACCAATACACTTGCGCCTAAAAGCACAATACATTTTATTAAAATCCTATTTGTTGTTATAAGGAGAGCTGTACTTCAGATATATATTTAAAAAAAAAAAAAAAAAACTGCTGCAGTGACCTCCCTAAATTTATATTTCTGAGAAAAATATTATACAATTTTCCGTTTTTTTTTTTTTTCTTTCAATGGTTATTCTGTTCTTAGAAACAAACGCCTATAAACAGCAATAAAATGTGGTTCACCTTGGAGGTTTGACTCCAGTATGAAGGCTGATAACAGCAGCTGGATTGGCACTTAGCTCGGCCAATTTATTCCTCATGTAATCATGCTTTACATTCAACCGGGCTATTCGTGAAGTACCAAGGAGGAAGTCTTTCAGTTTCTGCAATAGAAAGCAGGCAACAGGAAAGTAGATCATACGAAATAAATACCTCATCACAACCGGCCATCCAAATAGCTCAATCGTCGCAGATAACGAAAAATTCAAGTACAACTCACTGTCAAGTAGAATTCCTCAGTTTCGTGACGATCAGCTCGAAGTTTAAGTGTGGCTGTTTCTGGAGGTTTGCTCGCAGGAGTTGCGTTGTCTCCAAAATAACTTGTGCAATCGTAGTCTTTCAGAGTGAGCATTTGCAGCAGGGAACCTTCAGCGGTTTCCAGAGTTTTCCAGACTTCATCACTTTGGGCTCTAACTGTCTCTATCCTGGACTCGAGCTGCTTCAGGCGGATACCCATATCCGCACATAGCAGCTTTTGCATTTCGGGTTCAGCCTGAAAACAGAGTACCAACTTCTGATCCAGGCAGTTTTGACAGAAAAAAATTGTTCACAAACTATCTATCCAGAACTCACTTCATCCTTGTTGCCCAAAAACTCGAGCTTCTTAGGGATCATGAATGCGTTGTGGTTGTACTCAAGAAACCTCTGTTTATCCAATCTTGAGTCCAACCCCGAAAGGACCGAGTTTAGAGAGTCGATATTCGCCTGGATGGATTTGGCCCTCCCTTCCTCACTGGTAACGTGCATTAAAAGCGCCCGCGAGATGCAGTGGTGGAAACCAAGATCCATACAATCGATCAAATCTGAGAGATCATCGACATAATACTTGTGCAACGTGGCGTTTGAAGCTTCAATGCACAGCACATACTCGTTGCGAGCCTTCAGGGCTTTCAGTTTGGCATCAAAATACTTGTTTTTCCTCTGAAAAGTTTAAAATCCAAGATTAGATCCCTTAAAATGGCGCCGTCTAGCGTTGATGACTACTGACAATTATCATATCAAAACACACACACAAAATCTCTCACCTTCTGAACATCTTTCTCGATCATCCTAAATTTTTTTGACTTGTCCAACTTCTCCTTGGGTATACCCTGTTCGATTTTGAGCCTCTGTGCTTCGGCTAACCGTAATTTAGTCTCTGCCTGTTTACAGTTGCCCTGGTAAGTTTGATATGTCTTGAGAGCCGTATGGAGTTCGTGAAGAACCCGGAAAATCTCATCGTGCATGTCACAACCGATTTCTCGACACTGGAATTGAGATCACCCAAATACATATTGTCTGCCAAAGACACATCTTGTAGCCGAATTGAAGGATATATCCTTATATATCCCTATATATAGGGCCACGTTTGCAAATCATGCATTCAATAACAATACCTACTGTCAAGCACATGACTCACTCGTTTATAAATTCGTTGAATATCTTCGATAACTTGAGAAAGTTTAGACACTAAATGTACAGAATAAATTTCGCTCAACGCCGCATGGTCTTTGCTCAAAGTCCTCGTTTGTTCCACCAGATGTTGCCAGCAAGAGTAACTTGAAAACAGGGACCAATTTTCTCGCCTGAAATTAATTGAAACAGTGTTGTGATTCTTTAAAATAAAAAGACTGTCCAATTATAAAAGAAAATACATTTTATGCACGAGAAACTCACTTTTGTTTATGTTCTTTATGCCTGAGCTGGAGGCTTTTAGCCAGCTTGTCGAGGCTTTTGCTATAGTCTAACTCCACTTCTGCCCTCCTTCGGAAAAACTCCTGTAGCTCCGTGACGATCGCCACCTGAGTTTCCATCCGCGTGTCGAGACATCGTAGTTGTTCTGTTAGTTGTAGCCTTATGTCTGGAAAAAAATAACGCTTATGAGACTGCTTAAGTGGCAGTGAGTAGGCGTGCAAGAGGAAGGTGTGGCGTTGGGTAAACTTTCGCTTCCCTCAATCAGCGAAGTTAGACATCGTCGGGCGTGGTTAGTGACCACGTGAGAAGCGAGGACACTGAAACAATTATTTTAAGCGTTCAATCAGACGGCGAACTCCTTTCAACCCAGGGGGGCGAGGCAATGGGGAGCCCCGAACGCAATTGTCGAAACGAGTTCCAATCCTCCTTGATAGGACAACTGACGACGTCCGCGACGGCAGCCAGCCGTACGAAAATTCAAGGGAGAAAACCCCATATTTCATTTAATTTTTAGTTTGCACACTGCATGCACATGCTTGAGACACGTGCAATGGGGTGTTGCAGTTCATATTTTTCAGCTTGCCAACAAAATAAGGATAAAATAACTCGGGGATCCCGTTGTTGACACAACGCTATGAAATCTCAAGCGATTTCCATACCGCAAGAATTCAGAGCAACGGAGCGTGCTGACGAGACGAGGAATCTCCCCAGTATTCTTAACCCTAGAATGGACGATATGAGTAACTTTTACTCACAGCAGCACGCTTCAGCTCCCCCTCGACACGCAGGAGGAGAGAGAGACACCCTCCCCTCCAGGTATTCCTTCCCAGAAATGGTTCCCTGTGGGTCGTGCTTCAGACCTGTATCGAGGTATGTGAGTTAATTTCACCCATCTCTTCCAATACAGTAGGGTGAATGTGAGTAATTTACCCCCATCTCATCTGTTGCCAAACCTACTGAAGAAGTCAAATAATGAAAAAATTAAACTAACGGACTTTTGCACTTTTACTATCGATATGTGAAGAATTACTTATCAGAGGAGGAGATTGAAAGTTCAAACGAAGAAAACGCAGCAAATTTTACACAAGGGTTTCTTATTCCTCGATTTAGATTATTAGTGCAAAAATTATTTCACTGTGCAGAAAATATTTTTGAAAAAAAATATATACCTATATAATATATTATATTTTCTGCACTGTGTTTGGACTGATGGGGGGGCCTAAAAAAATAGATTATGCCACCAAAATTACTCGAAAAACGACACCTTATTAGACCTCCTGGGATCCTTCAAAAATCCAATTTGTAGCCCCATAGATCCCCACGGTGAAAACGGATCGTTCTGAGACCCCAAAAAATGGATTCTACGTCCAAAAATACTTCGAAAAGGACACCTAACGACCCATACCCGAAAACCTTCCAAACCCCCTTCCAGTAGCGCCATTTTTGGCCCCTCAGAGCCCCACGGGTTACCCATTTCTGTTCAATAAATAGTTATGTAATTGCTTGTTCTGATATAAAACGAATATCCTATTGTCCCTGGAAACAAAAATAAAAATAGTTGCAGCGTTCAAATTGATGGTGAGTAAAATTTACTTGTATCTTCCATTGCAAGATCCCCGAGTAGGTATGTCTTCCATTCTAGGGTTAACATTAATGTTCACAATTTGGCAGGGATCTCATGCTTACTTCGTTGAGGATACCACCCTGACAGAGACGGAAATAATGAGAGAAAATGCGGGAATGCCTCAAGGATGCTCACAACGACATGAGCACGACTGGGTGATAGGAAGTGAAGAAGGGTGACCCCAAATCTGCTGCAAAATACTGCTGCTGATCAGTGAGCACCATGAAACCTTCACCAAAGATCCGTGATAGTCCCAGCAACATCAAGGAGAATTAAACGAAAGTGTTGGCAAACAAAAGTCCTTCGGTAAAGTTCAAAACGCTGATATACGCTCAACTACCTGTAGACAGTTGATCCCGTCATAGGGCCCGAATTATTTCTCCGAATAAAAAAATCCCTGTGACCAACAATTAGCCACATTCCTCATTTTCCAGTTCCCCATCATGAGAAGGACCGATGAAAAAAAAAAGCCCAATTGGGCCAAATGAAGTGTGGCGTCTAATGATAATAAGAGGAAGGGAGTCACATTAATTAAACGAGGCATCTCTAGCCTTGATAGAAATTGCTAATTAATTAAGCCATGCACAAACTTCGCCCGCGTATTCTTCAATTAAGACTTTAATCAAATGTATGACCACCCAACGTCCCCAAAAGTTATGAAACTCACAGTAACAGTTTTATCTTATGCACCATACCGAGAGAAAGAAACTTCAAAATTCCGAATGAAATAGCAAAATAACTAGTTAATTTGAAGATTAATTCGCATTTCAGGAACCGGAGAAAATGTAAAGAAGACTAAATTCAAATCAAATAGCATTGAAAAACGCAATAATATTGAGGAACATTTTAATTTTTTTTTTTTTCAATATACCAATTGGTATTTTATAATTACTTATTATTCTCTTTTGTGAAGAATATGAAACAAATCCCTCCCGCATTAACGAACAATAATAGGTACTCAAAAGCCGTGAAGATTATTTTTATTGACCACCATCTCAACGTTAGATTGTGAGAAATCGAACTGTCAAGTCAAATAATAATTATTACAAATGTTTCGGTGAAAATTGTATTGGCACAGGCCGTTTATGGAAATTTGGATGACATTGTATAGTAGTCCATAGCAACTAAAAAAGGAAACATCCAAAGATGCGATTGATATAATATAGTGTTTGGATATTATGAGGATATTGAGGACAATAATATTGTCCATATTATGTTATTCCGGACCAGCTTTGCAACGGATGTTTTGAATGTGGTGCACCTAGGAAGCCGCATTTTGATATTTCGAACAATGGGTGGAGTTGACAAGTTTTATGGAGCAGAAAAACCGAGTTGAAAACAATGTTCCTGATAAAAACTAAATTCCTACGTAGGGGATATTTCCGGGAATACGCCCCAAAAATAAATTCCCCTGCTGGAAATATGTCCGGTAAATTACTCTTCACTGACCATGACCACTGACAAATAACACGGCACCCGATCGTTTCATGACAAGAATTCCCGATAATGCGACCGAAATTCAAGTTTCCAAGAAAATACTAAACCTGCGCAGATTCTCACCATAACAAGGCGACGGGATTAAAACAACAATCCGCTGTGGGTTATATTGACGGGTGAAATTGGACGGGATAGTTCCGAAACGAAATTCACATCGGAACTGAAAAAAAAAAAAAAAACTTCTCAAGCGATGTTGTGATGAGAAGTGAACCGGATACATAACAGTTCCTCATGAGAATTATGATTGAGCACCAGCATCCTACTTCCCGTGCCATTAGAAAACACCAACAGTCGGATCTTTTTTAAGGATTATATGAAAATCGGAACTGAACAAGAGGGAAATTCGGTAGCCAAGAGGAAAATGACTTGAATGATGCGGAAAATAGAGAAAGTGACTCAAAGGGAATCAAAATAGTTTCCCGATACAATATGGAGAGGGATAAGGCGAGGGGTTTCCCGTGAAAAATTAGGCGTTTTCAACAGATTTTCGACTTACTGTTGAATAAAAGGAGTTTCCTGGTCGAGCCGAGTCGTTTGATGGGAGACTTGGAGCCGATGCCGTTCCGAAGATCATCTTCATCCATCCCAGAAACTCCAAATGTACACAAACAACTTTCAAAAAAACGGACGAGACCACAACACGGAGGCGAGCGAGCTAACAGGCTTATTTCCGACAGCGGGGCATCGCGAGGGTTTTCGAAGGGCCGGTTGATTTGTCCGGGTTTGGGTGAACGAGAAATTTTTGAAAGGGATTTTGAAAAACTTGAAAGGAAAATCGGGGAGATGAAAACTCAACAAAAATCCCCGCTTGATAGGAAATCAAGAACGGAGAATCTCAGCCCTGGGAATGAGGAGAAAACCGATACAAACGTAAACATCTCGATTAAGAGGGGGAGGAGAAGGGATCATCTGCTCCATGGAGGAGAAAAACAAGAGAGAGGGCAACTCTCGTACTCAATGCTGCCAACAATCAACTACTAAATTCCTGTAGTAAATGTTCTATTGAATGCTTCAAAATATCTTCAAGCTTACTTTGATGATGATTTTCAATATAAATTGATTTATATATTATTTTATATATTAAATTGAGTATTATTCCCATGTGTTTTTGCTGTCCAAAATGACTAACAACAAGCTTTTTTTTAGTGCTTTGTTGGTTACTTCTCAGTGAGAAGTTCTCACAAGAGTGTCCGCTCTACTCACTCGATTCTCTATGGATTATTAACTCGTAACTCGTCTTATTCTTCTTCTACCGATTTTTCGTCTTTCGAAAAGTCCATCCCTCTGAGGGAAGTTATTCTGCTATTTCAATGAAGAGGGAATATTGCTCCCCAAAATTAACTTTAGACAGCAATATCCCCTCTCAAAAAAATTTTAGTCGAATGATCGACAACTCTAAGAAACATACTTTCCAAATTATTCGCATGTTATTTTTAAAATAATATTTTAATAATTAATAATTATAATTTTAATAATCCTATGTTAATTTTGATAATATCAATTAACATATTATTAAACTATTTGATATAATATATTATATTATATCAAATAGTTTAATAATATGTTAATTTTGATATATTATATCAAAATTAACGGATTGTACGTTCATGTTGGTTTTATCATTAGAATGATAATGATTATTCTAGAAATCACATCTATGCATAGGCATACGTGGTGGGGGGATCTGAACATGCGAAAAATATAATAAAATTATATTATACTAGCTGCTCCGGCTCGCTTTGCTCGCCTACGCACCCATCCGGGGTGGCTACGCCCTCCCTGTGGGTGAGTAGCATCGATGGACACGTAGGAACTCCCCCCGAACATAAAGAAAGCCCCATCTTCTATCTCTACCGGTTGAAGATAATATCTTATAAAGTATTTATACTTTATAAGATATAATTTATACTTATAAGTATAATTATAAGAATAATTATATTACATGGGACACTTGGGACGATCTGGAACACGGTATTAAACCCATTCCCCCCCACTCGTGGACATCAGAGATCACAGTGGAAAAAATTTATAAATTGCAGTGATCAGTCGGGACGGGCTAAAAATTGGATTTTTGAAGGATCACAGGAGGTTAAATATTTTTCGAGTAAAACAAAGAATTTTTGAAAAAAACAAACAATGTTGTTGGAAACTTGTTGAGGGTCAGTCAAATAAGACGAGATTTTTGCCGACGTTTCAAGAGATATATTCTCCTATCATCAGGGCCTATTGAAATGAACCAAACACGAATTTAGGCTTTGAATTTAACAATTAATGAAACTATATGATACGACACAATAGTGTACCTACCGCACCTACGCGGAACCCGACGGAAAAAACGCCGTCTCTAGGCATTACCGTTGAGGCTGGGTAGCGTGGAACGCATACATACATACAGACACGAACAACTTTAATTGTATAGATTTTACCATAGGTGTTTATTTAATAAAACTTTGATGAAGTCACAAGCTTTTTAATTTGCTGTTTTCTTTCTATAACAACAATTGCCTTGAAGTAAGGAAACGACCAGTACCTTCTAAGTAACGAAGAAGTAACCAACATTTAGGGCGGGTTTATCAAGTGCTTTTGTTACCTCGATTGAAGCCCGAGCAAGCAACCGCCGAGCTGAGTAACCTTTGACAAATTTCATTAGCGTTACTTAGTAATTAGCCAACTTGGGCTTTAATTTGAACAATGTAAATAACAAAATATGTATCACATCAATAGATACCTGTTACACTGTGTAAAAATTGTCAAGGAAGGATCACCATTCCACCATGACTGATTTCAATAACCAAACCACCGGACATGATGATGATACTTATCGATATGAGTACGGTAATCGAGTATTTTCTTTCGATACCAAGTACTTTTGGAATCGAATAATATTATTCTGATTCGATATCGAATAATATTATTCTGATTCGATATCGAATAATATTATTCTGATCGATATCAGAATATTATTCTGATTCGACACAAGTACAGTACTCATATCGAATCAGTAACTGGTATTGAGTATTTGTTTCGATTACAAGTATGGAGTACTGGTATAGAGTATTCAATAGTATCGCCCATCACTGTGTGCATTGACTGGGCACGTCTCGCATGAGCACCCCTGTTGGGATCCAACGAGTTGACTTGCAATATCACCACTGGTGATTCACCGGTCAAAAATCTTACAACTAAATGGTAGGGTGAAGTGGGGTAAGATCGTCCGGAAAAAACCATAGTTCACCTTTGACTTGACATAACTTTTTGCCCTCTCAATATTTTTCAGCGATTTTTTTTTTTTTTTTTTTTTTCATTCGAAAGTTCCACTCATCCTTCAACTAGATCCGTATAGGAGTTTATCATATCATTTCACCAAACTTTGGAAAATGCAAATTTAGAGAGGTCTCTCGAAAACGATCTTCCCCCGGTCGTCGGGGGAAGATCGTTCACCCCCCCCGGGGTAAGATCGTTCTCCCTCAATTTCGGGATAATTTTGGTTTATTATTCTTGGAATAATACACCTATGTTTTCGCGACGCGGGTCGACGACTCCGATCGGCCTCAAAATTTGACATTATCCGTTTCAAGAGATCTACATTCAAAATCCGAAATGTCCGTCCGCCGTCCGCCGTCCGCCCTCCGCCGTACGCCGTCCGCCGTCCAGGCCGTTTTGGGCAGTAGGAATTTTTTTTAAAATCTGAAATTTTGGCAAAATACTTGGTTTACCATCTAGTTGTGCCCGCAAGGTTTTCAGTCCGATCGCCCAAACCCGTGGGGCGCTATGGGGCTAAAATGGGGCTACAGGAGGGGTGTTTTCAAGGCTTTTAGCTATGGGATCGAGTTAGGTGTCGTTTCCGAAGTATTTTTGGACGTAGAATCCATTTTTGGGGGTCCCGGAACGATCCGATTTCACTGTGGCGTTCTATAGGGCTTTCATGGGGCTAAAAATGGGATTTTTGAAGGATCCCAAGAAGTTAAATATTTTTCGAGTAAAAATTAAAGAATTTTTGAAAAAACACATTTTTGAAAAAAAAAAAAAATCCCCCCCAAAAAATTTTTTTGAAATATAAAAATCCAAAAAAAAATTTTTTTTATTGACAGAATTAAATGTCTGTACAAGTAACCTATATCACAGAATAATAAACCCTTGTGTAAAATTTGCAGCGTTTTGTATTTTAATAACGTTTTTGACAGTTGAACCCTATGTTATACAAATAAGAAACACAAGGTTGTTTTAAAACTTTCATTAAAACGTTAAACCTTCAAAATATTTGACAAATAATATAAAACCTAAAATAGGAGAGTCCAGAGACCCGCTGTGATTTCAGAACACCATAGTGAAATGATGCCAGTTGAAAGGAACGCAAAACTTTAGCCACAAAAGAATTCATCAATGATTTGGGAAGTCCAGTGACTCCATTTGATTTCAGGAAACCAATGAATTTGTTGAGAGATTCGTCACTGTCATCATGTTCATCAAAATCTGGGATTTCGTCCAGCGGAAGATCGCCTTGGGTCATGGAAGATCCGTTAAGAGGAAGATTTAATCTAATTAATAAAGATGGAATAAAAAAATGAATGCAGAATCGAATGGCACCATCTCTAGAACTCCACGGTAATAACTTATAGGGAGTTCCATAACAGGCCCTTGTCAGCGGAACCTTTACTGGTAAATCGATATGTAGTAATGTACCCCAGGAAGGAGGAAATTATAATTAAATCGTCACAATTTCAATTGACAGCTGAAAAATATACTGAAAATTTCATCCCGGGTTGGGCAGGAATGACGAACGATCTTTCCCGGGGGCCATTGAACGATCTTCCCCCGGGGTCATGAAATCTACTAGTCAAGCTAGTTTTCACGATTGCAACGTGAAAATTCAACCAATTTACCATTTGCGGTGATAAATAAAAACTAGATTATCCAAGGAATCTATTGCACTAATAATTCCGCAGAAATTACAAGATATAAATGATGAAATATGATTCTGAAGTGGCTCACCTCGAAACTCGTTCTGAGGTTCAGGAACAAGGGTAATTTTGGAGAGGAATGACGTTTTATAAAAGTGAAACAAGTGCCCAAACAATCTTTCCAGGTGGTAGAAGACATCAGTAGAATTAACATGTGGCCAATAATAATGTTCTGGGGCGATTCAAATAGAAAATACAAGCAAAAGACGATCTTCCCCCGGAAACGATCTTACCCCACCCCTTGTGTTGGTTAGGGAGAGAGAACGACTCCTCTGCTGAATAGGAGTCGTTCTCTCTCCCTAACCAACTCATTGGATTAGACCTCTGCACCATCGGCAAACAACCACTTTGTGGTAACTGTTTGGCTCCAAAACTAGTTCCGGCTGCCATCTCATCTACTGTGGACACTTTCTTCTTGGTAAGACATTTCATACAAATATTTCCAACACAAGTTTCCTAGAAAGTATGAATACAATCTCAGACAATTAAGGTGTGGCTAGAACAAACTTGGTGTGAGAGCCTTTGGCGACCATTTGGCCGTTGGATTTTTTCTTGATTTCAACAGCCAGGAACGCCAAATTCTTCCCGGACTTGTTAGTTTTCGCTTCGATGACAATTTGTTCGCCAAGAGGAGCAGCATTCAAGAACCTAAAAATTAGATACCACGGTAAATATAATACCGACATTTTTGCCCAGAGAGTTCACACAAATGGTTGGTGAAGCCTTGGAAATCTGAATGAAGCAGAAAGAGACTCAAAAATGTTTTTAACTCGATGTAAAGTAGGCACTAACGTAATGTGTAAATCGACGGAAACTCCAACACTGGGATGTTTGTGTGTCATCAAAGCCATTCCAGATATGACATCAACGATGGTCGATGTAAGGCCACCGTGGAGGGTCCCATTGGTGTTAGTATGTTCCTCAGAAACTGTCATCTCAGCGGTGCAGTTTCCATCCCCAGCTGAGACAATGTTTATCTGCAATCATAAACCGAGCAACACAAAAATTAAGCGCAAGCGAGTTTGCCATTTGTTTAGAGAGTAAGATTAGGTATAAAGTAAATAGTAAATTTTAGCTTAAGTGTAGTTTGAGCCTTTCAGCAGAGCTCAGTAAACGGATATCTATATCTATATAAACGGGCTCATCTTCTATTCTAGCCCCTACAATTTGGATATTGTTTTCAAGTTGCAAAAGCGAGCAATACGCATAATGGCAGGCATTCCTCCTCTGACGTCTTGCAGGGGCGTCTTCAGAAGAGAAGGATTTCTTACGGTTCCCTCGCTGTACATATTTGAGACTGTTATGTTCCACCGGAATCACTTCAGCCACGACCACAACACCAGATTCTGCGATGATCTGTTGCGCATTCCACGCCATAGGAGAGAGTTTTTCAAGAAAAGTGTTGATTATAATGCGACGAAAATCATCAACCATATTACCCAATTCCTGCAGCGGCAAAATCCGAGCGAATTAACAACCACCCAGTTGAAAAAACGTCTCAAGGATTTTCTTGTTGAACGCGAGTTCTATTCACTCGAAGAATTTTTCAATTATAAGTCCAGTGACTAATTCATGTACCTATTTATAATTATAATTATTTCTGTAAATCGTTTATTGTGTGACGTTGTGCTCTACCATATTTATGTTTGGTGCTATGGCATTTAATAAATTCTATTCTATATTACGGGCTGCCTCACAATCTCCTCGTAATAGTGCGTATAGAAAGAAGGTAGGTATAGGGACTAAAGAGGAACCTGCAACACTCAAGGTTGGCTGCTGCAAGATACAGCCTGAACTGTTACAAGATATGAGGTACTTTGCACGTATATTTGAAGCAGATCTATCTGAACGACAAAAGTGCCAAAATAAGTCGGCATGCGCAAAGTGAGAAACTAGGACGAAAATCATTAGACAACTTTACACCCAAAATTGAAAATTTTCACTGTTCGATTGGTAAAAGAACACTGCCCATTTACGGGGAGAAGCTGCGAAACGCTGCAAACTTGACAAAGGGTTTATTATTCTTTGATATAGGTTAAAATTACTCGGAAATTATTTTATCTCCTGGGATCCTTCAAAAATCCCATTTCGACGATGAAAATCTAGTCGCCGCAAAGCGTAGCCTGACAACATGAGGCGATTCATGTTATTGGAAAATCGAATTTTTATTGGAAAGCCAGGAATAAGTGTCGTACCAACATTTTTTAAAAGCTCGATAGAAGGTTTTACCTTGCCCCTTGTCAGTGCTCAAAATTGTGATGTCCGGTTTCGGCTTATTGTTGACCAGAACTCGACAATATTCATCCCACCCACATAATGAAAGAGACCAGAGATTCCGCCCTTCATCCACCCCTATCATTCAACTGCTTCAACCATTTTGGTTTATTATTCTTGGAATAATACGCCTATGTTTTCGCGACGGGGGTCGACGACTCCGATCGACCTCAAAATTTGACATTATCCGTTTCAAGAGGTCTACATTCTAAATCCGAAATGTCCGTCCGCCGTCCGGGCCGTTTTGGGCAGTAGGAATGTTTTTAAAAATCTGAAATTTTGACAAAATACTTGGTTTACCATCTAGTTGTGCCCGCAAGGTTTTCAGCCCGATCGCCCAAACCCGTGGGGCGCTATCGGGCTAAAATGGGGCTACGGGAGGTTTTTTTGAAGGCTTTTAGCTATGGGATCGAGTTAGGTGTCGTTTTCGAAGTATTTTTGGACGTAGAATCCATTTTCGGGGGTCCCAGAACGATCCGATTTCACTTTGGCGATGTATAGGGCTTTCATGGGGCTAAAAATGGGATTTTTGAAGGATCCCAGGTGGTTACATATTTTCCAGGTAAAAAGTAAAGAATTCTTTAAAAAAAACAATTTAAAAAAAAAAATCTTTTCCAAACTTTTTTCCATTGACAAAAATAATTTTTGCACAAGTAACCTATATCAAAGAATAAAAACCCGTGTGTAAAATTTGCACCGTTTTTTTTTTCACTTTGGAGCTTCCATGCGCCACGTGTAGCAACGTCTTGGTGGTTTCAGACTTTTCTCGTTATATCTACTCGCTAAACTAGATTTTTCAGACCAATTTCACATTTTTCCCACCGCTAGAAGTACCCTGGAATAATGATGACTAAAATCGTGTCACCCTGCTCGTGTTGGAGCTTATATATATATATATATATTGATAGTGGAAAATAGAATAATAAACCAAAAGGGTGGAAATGGCCAAACCATTGGTCAAGTGATCTAAGTTGATTCGCGAGGCGAACCAACCCGAATAACTAACTCCTCGAATGAATTTTTCAAAAGCGTGAGTTTAGATTGAAGAAGGCGACAGTCAGAATGCAGTCGACTTTACAAACAAAGCGACAAAATCTTTTCTCATGCGAGTAGTTTCGGGCTCAGCGATTCAACTTATACTTACATAACTATGCATTTATAGTACTGCTATGCATATATGCTATATATAGCAGCCCAAGAATTATGGTTCACACCGTTCGGGTTGGCAACCAAATGTTCCTCCTGTCACCTGCAGGAGCATCAGTGGGCGTTCCTAGTTCTACACTAAATACTAGTAATAAATCAAAAATGTAACCAATATAATTTTAGTATAATATATGTAGGTACTACATGAACCATAAATACCAACCGCCTTGTGCTGCTTCATTCCCCTCCACTCGGTATAAACACCGTGTGATTATTGAAGTTCATGAAATAAACTCACTTTCTTTAGCACTTGGTCGAAACCCTTTCCCTCAGTAACTTGCTTCCATATTTGCTTGAGAGGCCCGGATATGTTTGCCATATTGCGTTCCAAATGCCGGGTGGTGGGCACGGACTGGGGTGATGAGTTGAAGTATTTTGCTTTTGGATTTCATTCTGTTCTACCGGCTTTCTTATCGCATTCTGATACGATATATCGCACATAAGTTATCCTGTTGCTGCTGTTGTGCACTTCCGTAGGGGCCCGGTAAGATCCAACTCTCATCCCTCGGCCGACTGAATGACGTCAGCTTGGGAAATGATTGAACACGATTTCTTCAATACTTCTTCAATACAATTAGTTGCTCGTCCGGTGAATAGGCGTCTCACGCTTTGAGTCTTTGTGCGGGTCTGTTGACTAGGTGTCTCTGAATGAGACTTTTTCATGCCTTCGTTTTGTCCGCAGAGTAAAAGAGATCAGGTTTAGTCACACCGACCTGGAATGCTCTTCCGTGACAAGGTGTTTTAGGGTAAATATGAATTTTATATTTTATTTAATCAACGCTCCTGGTCAGAGAACTCATCTTTGGAATTTTCTTGAGCTCAAAATGCGCTCACTTTGCGCTTCCTTTGTCCTTCCTTCCTATGCTAATCAAGTTGCACGAAATGAGTGCATTTAGAAGGCAATAAAAAGCCGCTGACCTGGAGCGTTTATTCTCCACATATTTATAGATTTTAAAAAACATCTTGCAAAAATAAGTAATAATTACTTACAATTATTGTAATCTTAGTAGCCAAACCTTCTATTTAGAATTGAACCTTCTGATTAATCAGTATTGTAGAACACTATAACGTCATAGGTATTATGTCCGTCAGTTAAAATTTTGACATTATCCACTTGAGGAGATGAGCTGACGAACTTGCTCGGTCCACTCTAACGCAATATTCAGAAATCATGAAAACAACCTATAAGTAGTCAATTTTCAGAAATCACGAAAACAACCTACCTACCTATAGGTCAATCCTTGAAACTAATCAGATCAAAATGATTCCTTTTGCCTTTCAAAACTCATGAAGTCTGGATGAACTAAGAGAGAAAAGTACGAAAATGAGGAGAATATTTTATTAATCTGAAATAATTACCTACGATAAATAATTAGACTTTCATTAATTGACGATATCTTGGTACCCTGATTAGGTAGCGAAAAATTGACTTTGGATTCGTGTTCCTCACCCTTCGAAACATAGGGGTACCGAATTTCATAATTTTTCAACACATATTATTATTATTACGAGTTTTAGAGCGACGCTTGCGGAAACAGGCGTTTCGAACCACTGTGGCCGCGGCCTAGGGATGGGTATCGATGAACAAAACATCGATGTTTGCACATCGATGTTTTTTAAAGAAACATCGATGTCTCAAAAACATCGGAGAAAAAACATTGAAACTTGAAACAATGAAAAGAAGTAGGTAGTAAAAAAGTAAAATATATATCGATCATAAAATCTTAAGCCCCGATGGAAAAAAGTTTTGTGATCGTAATAAGTAGATCAATAATAGTTAATCAATTATTGATTAACTATTAATCAATCAATCTCGATTTAAAGAGAAATCAATTACTCAACTTATCGATTGTTTTGTTTAATCGATACCTACTCATCCCTAGCTCAAATACTGTGAATCCAATACTATGCCGCCACCGTCTCGGAACTCATCTTCTGCAATTCAAATAAGTGCTTTCGAGCAAAAATATATCTTCCACGTCCATTGTGGTGAGCGGACAACGCGTGACTACCTACTCGCTTCCAATGGAGGATCCTCCTTTGCCTCCGAAACGCCTGTCTCGTCGCTTCAAAACGCCTCTCTCTTCGCGTCGCCTCAAAACGCGTCCAGTGGAGGGCCACGAATGAAATGCTAAAGGTAAAAAAAAATTCTGGTATACCAGAATATAAGCAACCCCAGGCACTCCTTCTTGAACCTCAAATCTCGGGGTTGCTCTTCGAGGTGAAGGAGGGTAAAGGTTATCACCCCTTGGTTTTTATCTGAAATTGCCCTCCGTCACTATTTTATGACGAAATGAACCTTCTAAACGATAGGATTAGTTCTTTATCCATCATCACAATGGTCACTCGTGCATCATGCAGTTTCTTGAACGTATCTCCCAAGCTTTTAGCCGTATCTAGCCGATCCACACCTGCGTCTTTACATTTGAAGGTGCCTTTGTGACTTTCGTGTATACAATGAATACACTCACATCTGTTTAAAATTGTCATTAATATTGTCCTGAATCCGCTTCATTAATTGTTTTCGAAAACTGGGCATTTTGTCTCAACTCATACATTTCGCTGTCATTTCAGCTGACGTTGAGGTATAGTAACAGCTTGGCAGGTCCATCCAGTGGAATCATCCTCTCAGGAACACAAATTGCAAGGTTTGTTATGTGGAGTCTATTTGACACATTTCATCAATGTCGGTAGGTACCTAACAAAACCCCCCATTTCTCCAAAATTTAGTTACATTTGTGGAAAATATGGACAGATGCGCAAACCTTTATTAAAACATTTTTGGTAAAATTGGATGGAAACGCTTCATTACGACAAAGTAAAGCGATGAGCAGTTATAAACAATTCCAGGCTCTAGTTAAAACGATTCACTTACTATAGGTAGGTCCTACCTCAAAAGTGATCATATGTATATCGCATGTATACATGCCAGACTACCACTTTCTTTTTCAGGGAAAAATGCAACGAGCTAGCAGAACGCGTGAAAAATATGAGCAAGAAACTGCCCAATTTCCGCCCAGGGCTGGCAATCGTGCAAGTCGGTGGGCGGGAGGATTCAAACGTCTATATCAGGATGAAGCTGAAATCCGCTCAATCAATAGGCATAGATGCAGATCATGTAAAGCTGCCCAGTTCGACGACCCAGGTTGAGGTATAGCTCAGCATTACTATTTCCTCTCTTCATTCTCGTCATAAAATACATTAATTTTGTCGCTATTTGGTGCCTCTCAATATAAGTTTGAAACCGTTTTGCCTTGCAGTTGATCAACCGTCTCAAATTGCTAAATAATGACCCCAAAATACACGGCATCATCGTTCAAATGCCTTTGGATTCCGAAAACAAGATTGACCCGCATGTGATCACTGATTCCGTTCTCCCAGAAAAAGATGTTGACGGGTAAGTGTTGGGCGCTGTCCTTTTAAGATTGAAGGAACGTGAATTCTACCAACTGCGTTAAAGAACTTCAACAATGCCTGAACCTTGGCAATTCTGCGATGATTTCCGTATTTACCTAACACTAGGTTGCAGGCACAACTAATAATTAGCAATTATCGCTTAAATCTTTCTTCACAGATTGAACACCATAAATGAAGGGAGAGTAGCAGTTGGGGACTTGAATGGTTTTATTCCTTGTACTCCCAATGGAGTGATGGAACTCATTAAAAAGTAAAACCTCAAGCACCTACGTCATCTAGTAGACACATTTCAAGTTGTTATCTCCTTCATGATGACTGATGTTTCAGGTCTGGCATCAATATTGCTGGAAGTAAAAGTGTCGTTCTTGGAAGGAGCAAAATCGTGGGGACTCCGGTGGCAGAGTTATTGAAGTGGCACAACGCTACTGTGACCGTCTGCCACTCTCGTACTAAAGATATCGAAAAACAGGTGAGTTGGTCAAGATTTTCAAGCGTTAGGACACCTCAGTTTTCTGAATGTCGTGAGGTTCCTGCATCTTTGGAGACTGCCTCTGAAAGCCTCTTGCTGAACGGTTTCTCCATAATATGCTGGAAACCATTCATATTGATCTACATTAAATGTAGATCTAGGACATTTTCCTAGATAAAGGGACTTACTTACGCCCGTGCAATATGTTAATACAGCAGTACCTATGGAAAAGAGATGAAATAGAATTTTATTTTATTTATATTTATTTATTTCCGTTACAAATACAAAACAAAAATACATTCTATAATACCTATAAATTATAGTGGGTAAATGTTTAACACCACCCACAAACATGCACAAGTTTTTTTTGTTTACATTGGGGAACCTCACTAGTATGAACCAGGGAAATGGGTACCCATTTCCTGGGCCCCCCTTTGTACCTTAATGTTGATTGGAAAAATTAATCCTCCATAATATATTATGAGCCTAGGCTCGTGTTGGAGGATGAGTTTTTGTTCTCAGGCGACCCACGCAAGACACAGAATATAAGTGATATTAATAATTAGTACTAAGAATTTCAATTATGGAATTGAAAAACAAAGAATATAGCAATATTATCTCAAATAAAAGATATTATATAAAATAAAGCAACAATATAATGGAAGGCACTTACAAAAAGTAATCATTAGTCAACATGAATCTGACAATGTCATTTCTAAAACACTTGTTGAATGTTGAATATAATAGCTTTTTCCGCAGCTTTGAGGGCAGTGCATTAAGCAAGCATTTTATACCTTGATAATTATAAGAGCTTTGGGCAAAAGTAGTTCGATAAAAAGGGTATTCAATCCGACAATAATTTTTAAATCTGGTGTTTTGGGTATGAATTGGCAGATTATAGTGTTTCATTCTTCAAGATTCAAGATTTTTTTATTGTCGCCAAACAAAAAGGTTTATGACAAACTCCGGTAACAAAAGTCAACAAATAGGTACAACAAATTGTGCTAGGCCAACAATATTCATTAGTATGAGATAACAACAACAAACGAGAAAATTAGGACCAGTCGTACTCTTCAATTTCTGCGACCGAGTAGGGGGGCAATTCGACGAGCTTCCGCCTCACCCATCCGACGAAAGCGCCCTACGACAACTCCCTGGCCCGTTCAGGGATCCGGTTGAAGAGCAGCGCCCCCCAGTAGTCTGGGTCACCTGCCTGGACAAGCGCGAGACGATGGCTCCAGACAGAGGTCAGCACGCGATCGCGTGCCATGGCTGTGCACATCACCCCGGCGACGATAATCTGCGATGCGACGCCTGATCCTGGTCAGCAGAGCTAGGGCATACAGGGCCGGCACAGTGAGCACGCGAGCACTCCAGAAGAGCGGTCTACAGTGGTCCCTGCGACCGGCACGACTCAGAATACGGATGGCCGCCTTCTTCTGGAGAAAAATTCCTGCTGCACCGCTCGAGCGCCCCCACAGCAGCACCCCATAGCTCGCACGCGATTCAAAGAAGGCGTAGTTGACTCTACGGAGAATGGTGCGAGACACAGCACTGGAAAGCCTCCGCAGCAGGAAGACCGCACGAGCCAGATCCCCCATCAGAGACCTGACATGCTCACGCCAGGTCAGAGCATTATCCAGCCTCATCCCCAGCAAGGTGACAAAGGACCTGTAAGTGGGGCGGGCAGAGAACGTCAATCTTGCAGCATTGAGCACCAGGCAGTTGGCTAGGCACCACGAGGCCACCGCTCCTTCCACGTGCTCCGAGGCCCAACGAAGGCGCTCCACAGATGAGGCCCTGATCAGCGCCGAGGTATCATCAGCATACATGACGATCTGCACTGACACATCAGGAGGGAGACCAAAAGTCACACCCACCGGCAAATCATTCGTGAATATAATGTAGAGCAACGGCCCCAGGATTGATCCCTGTCGAACACCACAACTTAGCTCCCTCAGCTCCGAGCAGGCACCCTCATATACCACGCTCTGGCGCCATCCCTCAAGGTAGGTCCGAAAGAACGCCATTGCAGAGTCATCAAGGCCGTAGAACCTGAGCTTCTCCAGCAACAGAGCAAAGTCCACATGGTCCAAACCCGGAGGCAATCCAAAACAAGCTCAGTCACAGTCTGGGTTGTACTACGTTCCCTGCGGAAGCCGTACTGGGCCGCAGTCAGGATGCTATTGTCCTCAAAGTACGCGCTCAGCTGGTTGTAGAGGAGTATCTCAATCACTTTGAGGAAGTAAGGGATGATTGAGATTGGTCTGAAGTTGTTGCAGCAGTTCTTGTCCCCCTTCTTGAACACTGGGATAACAATGCTTGCCTTCCAAAACTCTGACAGAAGCCCCTGAGAGAAGCATTCATTGATTATGAACGACAGCGGCTCAACAATATAAGGGGCTATATCACAAAGTGGTTGTTTGCCGATGGTGCAGAGGTCTAATCCAATGAGTTTGGTTAGGGAGAGAGAACGACTCCTCTGCTGAATACAGGAGTGTATTCAGCAGAGGAGTCGTTCTCTCTCCCTAACCAAACTCAAGGGGCTATATCCTTCATGATGCGAGCTTTGAAGCCAAAGATGTTCAGAGCTCAAACCGAAGATACTATCCATAAAATGCTCCCCAAACATATCAGCTGTCAGTGTTGAGGAAGATTTGCCTGATTCTTATTATTTGCTTAATACCATTCAGTCGAACAAGCTTCAGAAAAGGGAGAATCCCCAGTTCTAAGAAGAGAGGATAGGTACGTTCGTATCGCCCACTCTTGCTAATTATTCGGATGATGGCTTTTTGGGTTTTTATAACAGGTGTGAAAAGTACGTGCTACTCCAGATAGGTAAACAATATGTTAGGACTTTTGTGCCGTATTTATTTAATACTGCACATGGAGTCGTAGCTCAGGAAGAAAGAAGAGATTAGTTAGAATCCTTTATTCAAGAGTGTACAGAAGCTGGGGACCGTAAGGTCCTTTGGAGTTTTACTTGGATTGTACGAGGAAAGGGTTTTGCAATTTGAACGTTAACTTACATGGACCATACTGACCACTTGGGGACCAAGCAGTGACCTCGGACGAGCGAGTGGACGTGGAAGCTTCTTGGAGACGGAACAGTAGCTCCCTGGATGGTAGCTCTTTTATAGGACTTCGTTGACGTCATTCTGGGGTCGGTCTGGCTGGAGACAGACAATGAGTCATGAAGCTGTGGCCTTGTTCCCATTGCAAGCTGAAGGCAAGGGGTTCCATAGGAAGTGCACAAGTGCCTCTTCTTTGGCGTCTGGACGTTCTCAATATTTGTAGGTTGAACTCGATGTAAGACGTTTGCATCCAAAACCGGTGCAACATACCTCCCAGGCAATTGAAGAGCTTTGTCCTCAAAGCTGGTGTGCCGTTGTGATGCTGCTGCGAGCGGTGGTAGCTTCTTTGGATTCTGGTCGCTTGTCCCTAATATCAGTACCTGGTCACCGTGGTCAAGCTGTCGTATGATTCTATTTCCAATTCTCTATTAATTTCCCTTCTTCTCCAAACCAAGTTTACATTTGTCATTTCGTTTGACTTCTACACATAGAACAAGGATTCTGTTACAGTCATAGCAGTCTAATTTTTGTTATAGCATGACTGACTGACATCCTTCCTAATAATAAGTTTAAGTGTAATCTTTGTTACAGGATATACCATTAGTTATCCAATCTTATTTTATCTACTCTTAGGAGCTATTACATGACATGCATACATTTATCTTATCTTTGGTTCTTGTACGTGACCTTCATCGTCCTTAACTTAGGATCGGTGACATACCTTCTTAAATTATTTATCTTATTCTAGACTTGACGTACATACATTTATGTTATTTCAGGTTCTGTGACATACATTCTTAATTTTTATCTGTTTGTAAGATGTCGACATGACGTAATATTGTGGACCGCCTGGAAAATAAAATGTAGCCATTGTGAGAGATTTGACGTGTAATTGGCGAAAGTCAACTGTCGCTGTTGTATTAAATACAACAACAAATTTTGTCGTAATTGGGTTTGTAAATTTTTCACGTCATTCGTGGTTGCTACGCCAAAACTCCATTTATAGGCTGTTCCCATAAAGGGCAAAAGTCCTGAACGGCGTACACGTGTGTCCTGGTTGACAGTTTCTATTAACAGCCGAAGTGTGTCGGTGTTGGTCTGTAAGGTAGTGATGGTCGAGTTAAGTGTTTGTTGAAGACACGAGCAGAGAGGCCGGCGGCAAACGTGTTGATACATTTCCATCGCCTGTGTCAACGCCTCTACGTGGTGCTCTAGTACTGACAGATTTATAGCCGTCCTGATGCTCCAGTCGCGTTGGATGTATGCCGTTTGGGTCAGCGTCGTTTGAACGACGTGTGGCCTATCAACTCGGGTGATGATGCAAGTCTCTCCGTGCCGAAGAGCTAGCTGGAGTGCCATAAAGCACTTGAGGACACCTCTGAACTACTGAAAAACAAAAATAAATGGACGGGATATTTCCCGTCTTCGGGTTAATGCTTTCGGCGTTTTTTTTTTTTTTTTTTTTTTTGTGTGTGTGTTGGGAGTGTGTGTGTGTGTTATATTGATGAAGGGGATTCTCGTCCCGTGATGTTTATGACCTGTCCTACTT